>CM062360.1:27180016-28488418 GCA_031216115.1 Senna siamea | reverse complement strand
TAAAAAAAAACAAACAAATTCTACTGGATTACCTCATAGGATTCTGCACCTTGTGGTCATTCCTTAGTCTTGAGGGTGTAAACTTTCGAAACACTCCACTGTTGGTGGCACTCCAGGATCTGGGTGTATTGGGGCTTCTCAGACTGTGATCGAAATCATCGGCACGCCTACTTACGTGGGAGTGAGGGAATTCGCGAGATTTATCGTCAACATATCCAGGATTTCGAGCTGGGGTGGATGGTGCAACAGTAGAAAAAGAAAATTGGTGGGCAGACAATGGAGGAGGCTTCATTCCTGTTCGTGCAAACTCAGCGAGTGCTCCAACTCCAACGTCGCACTGATCATATTCTTGGACGACATCAATGAGATGCTCAATTGGGTTCTCTCCCTTTGGGACCTTTCTTCCCATGCGACCCAAATGGAGTGCAACGTCTTTAGGTGACCCTTGAAACATGAGCTGCCCTCTTGCCAGGATGATGAGGTGGTCCAGAAGTAGTTGGATTCTGGAGGACGGCTGGTGGATCGTGAGAATCACGGTGCTGCCACTGCGTGCGATGTCGTGCACCTTCTCGATCACGCTGTGTGCACTGGTGGAGTCTAGACCCGATGTGGGCTCGTCCAGAAACAGCAGTGATGGTCCGTGGATGATGTCCACTCCAATTGAGACTCGACGTCTCTCTCCACCAGACACCCCTCTTGTCCCTTCATCTCCTATGTACGTGTTCCTAGTTGACTGTAACACCCATAAATAATACATGAATATATTGTCGGTTCATTATCACGATGTCAGTCAGTGTACAAAATCTGGAAAGAGTCGCAAACTCAAACAAGCAGACAAGTCTATCAGAAATGAAAAATCTAATAATTTCTTCAATGAAAGGTCATAATCGGGTTTTAGAGAATTCACAGTCATATATGCATAATAGTCTAAGTGCTACATAAAATCTCAGTCCTATATGTATAGTACTTCTAAGTCGTGTGTTCTGAGTCGATTACAACACCCAAATACATGAATATACTGCAAGTTGGACTGATTAATGCATCAGTACAGTACAAAGCACAAAGATTGCTTCTGTCTTACTTGCTCCAATTTATCAAAAATTAAAAGTCATAATCAGACCTCGGAGAATTTCTGAGCAAATATTATCATTCTAAGTGATTAATAGAGTCATAGTTTGAGATAGTTCTAGTGATAGAGAAATCTAGAGTCATAATAATAAAGTAGTGTATTATATAAAATAACGAGTGTTTTCTTTTTTTTTTGTAGATGAGTGCCTTAAATTCTGATACAGAGTTGATATAATATGTGTAAAGCATTCTCAATTACAATGAAGAGAAGAAAATAGGTTAGAAGATAGGGTTGATGAAAAGCACTCACAGATAAGCCAAGCTGGTCAATGAGCTTCTCAACTCTCTGCTTCTTATCAGCAAGAGAAAGTGGGCCAAGTCTGAAGTCAGCAGCAAACATGAAAGTTTCATAAACAGTGAGCATTGGAAAAAGCCTATCATCCTGCATAATATAAGCAGAAGTTCTTTTGATCAAGCTAGGGGTGGTGTCTGTGCCATCCAAGGACACTCTTCCTCTGAGGTTCCCACTGGAAATTCTGCCAGCAAGGCCATCCAAAAAGGTAGACTTTCCTGCACCACTGGGACCCATCACTGCAGTGATACAACCCTTTGGTGCATAGCCAGTAATATGATGAAGCAAGTCCACATCCTCCTTCACCCAGCTCCCACCAACCTTCTTCTGCTTTGTCACAGTGTAGGTGAGACCTGAAAACTCAAGCCCACCAGTGAAGTTCACGGGTCTCCTTATGTCAATCGCTGTTTCATGATCACGGTGGCCATTGGTTTGGTGAGCCATAATTAATTTGAGGAAAGAAAAGTAGTTTAATTTATGAGAGAATGTGAGGAAGGAAAAAAGAAAGGGAATGAATTATGTATGGCTCCCAAAACTGAGGGGTGGAGGGATGAAGAAGAATTAAAAGGAAGCATTATTGTGAGAAAAAGACTTGCTGAAGCCGGTTCTGAGGAGGTGCTTCCGAAGCTCTCATGGGCTTGTCTTCTTGGAAGAATCCATTTCAAGTCGTTACCATCGAAAGTAAGAAAAGTACTTCTTGTTTTCTTCATCATTTCGTTTTGACATTAGCATGCATCCATGCATATATAAATATATATTGTATAGAATTCACCACTTAATGCCTGCTCTGAGCAATGATATAAGAAAGAAGTTTTATTGGAATAGTATAGTGAGAACCTGATATTTGCATGAGTACGACATCATTTCCATGAAGGCTTATTGTTTCTTACTATGATTCAATATTCGGCACCAGAAATAAAAAATATATTCATGCTCATGTATCTTTGTCATAAGATGTTATTCTATTTTACTTTTCCTTTTTCTAACACCATAGTGGATCTACAGGTGTATGCCAGGGAGATTTCCAACTAGATTTGTTTCTGATAAATTTTTAGACCTTTTTAATTTGTCGTTCTGAACATTGGAAGGTCCTCATCCTACCTAAAATGAAATGACAGGAATCACTGATTCAAGACTAATAGTTAATTCTTAGAAGGGTTCTGTGTTGTGAATTACATAATTAAGAATAATAAGCTATAATTAACGGCAATTTCTTCAGAAAAGAAAATACACTTGAGCGCACGCATCATACATGTAGAGTTTGTGAAATCAGATTAATGCAAATGATTCTGATGTAGTTGTATTGTTACAAAAAGTTTCTATTGGTCCAAAAAACAAGACAATTTGGAATTTTGGAAACATTCAAGAAGATGATGACAATATTATAATTACAATACTTGCACCCATGCAATTGCAATCTCATCTTTAGCTATAAATCCATAACCAATTGTTAGTACTCATGAAAACAAATGCAAGAGAAACTTCGCCCTATCACATGGAAATGGCATATTATTGTTGGTCTCAAAGTTGTCATAGAATTTCACAATTATAGCATGTTTGTGTTTGTTTTATGCATGATTTAACATGAGTTTCTTGTTTCTTTTAGTTTTACGCTCCACAGGCTTTTCTTTTCTTTTTCTTTTTTTTTTTAATTTTTACGTTCTCTCAACTGAAAGTTGAAGCAGGCTTGTTCTTCCCATGCATAGGAATGGGAGATAAAGAACAAAAAAGTTTTTGCTATAGGCAGAGGAGAAACTCAAACTAGTCAACCAAACGAAGGAAGGTTTCAGATTTTGAAGATTGAAGAATGAGGCAACATGATCTGCACATCTTTGCTGGAACAGTTGAAGAAAATAAATCTACAGAATTAGAAAGAACATCATCAAAACGGCGCATGTATATATAAGATGACGATGAATGCTCAATAGGAGAGGTACGGTATAATCCATCTCTTCGTACTTCACTTTCTGCAAGACTGAAACAACTATTAACTTCGCATCAAATTTCTGTTTTTTCCTTTTTTTTTCCCTTGCTTTCTCGAATTTATCAGCTTAATTGATTATAGCCTGATTCTATTTTAACACGTGCTTAATTTTTTTCTGGATTATTGCATTGCAGGTCCGAATTAAATTAAAGTATACAATTAAAATAAATAAACAAATTATAATTTTATCTTTTCACAGGATTTTTTTCATAAATAAATTATCTTTTTAACAAGATAAATATGTTTTTAATATATTATAGAAAAAACTATAACATATAATTATCATTTGATGAATTTGTGATATTTTTATACTTTTTAAAAATTAATTAAGATATATGAATTCACACTTCATAATGATCAATAAATTTATTTCAAATTATTTATTGTTCTCCCGTTCTAATTTTTCGAACGGAGATAAATTAAACTTTTACGGCAAGGGTAATTTCATGGGATATCTAAATATCTAATTCTCTTCTGTGTCTGGAAGATATTTTAGGTGATACCATAAAAATCTTTTGACTGTTTTGCTAGAGTAAAATACCTTGAAAAATAATATATTTGATAAAAAAATTAAATTATTAATTAAAAATTAAAGGGAAAAAAGGATAAACCAAAACAAATAAGTTACATATTAAACTTAGATAATTTTTTTAAAAAATTCCATACCAAATTTTCTAATAAAATGTGACATATAGATATCTATTTTAATATATCTAATCCTATGGTGTTAATCAATAAAATGTATAGATATAGACATCTTTGCAACTCAATAATATCAATTGATCTCACTTTTGTTAACATTTTGGACAATAAATAACTACGGAAAAATACACAGTTGTTGTTTTTTGTTTTGTTGGTCAAATAAATACACAGTTGTTACTCATGAAATTTTATGATTTTATCATTCATTAGAATTGGGCTTATATATTAGCTCAAACTCTGACAGTCCAAATAACAAATATTTTGATCCATCAAACACTTAAGAACAACAATATTTTCTAACATAGTTTTTTTTAAAAAAATTAATATTAAAATTTATTAGAAAAGGTCCTAAATTATTAATTTACCCTCTTTTTAATTCATTTAAGGAAATATTATCGCGAATTTCTCTGTGGATATTAAGTCGAAGCAGACGTGCCCCCCCTAATCTCGAGTCCATGACCCCCTGGTTCTGCAATGGTTGAAGCAGCAGAAACTAGAGAGTGAATCGCAGAGTGTAAACAAATTAAACAAAGCGGCAATCCGATGGGGTATGAGATTTCAGCCTCTTTCTTCAACAGCCCCACCACCGTCATCCCCTTCAATGAAAACTACTGTCCACGCTACCTGGTAATTCCTTCCTCCTCCTCTGCTTCTACCTTCTTACCTTACTTCAAATACGAAGCAAGAAGATTAGTAGCTCAGCATTTCAAAACCCACACTCTCCTATACGGCGCCCGAACCAGTGAGTATCATTTGCCGGTTGAACTGCTGTTTCGGTTTTCTTCTCTTTTTTTTTAATTTATTTCTTAAATATGCTGTATTTTTCATGTTCTCGGGGTGCGGGGTGCGATTGGGAAACAGAGTTACACTAAGGAATTTTTAAAGATGTCACATTTACCTTTTCATCTTTTGCTTTACTTGAAACGGGATGAATGTCATGTTCTAGCATACAACGGGAAGAGGGAATGGTTATGTATTTTTCTCGATGATGTACCTGATGATTTTGCCAATTTTTTTTCTTTTTGTCACTAAATCGAGGAAGTGCTTTTTAGGGCCACAAGCTAGCAGTGTATCCTCTGCTCAAATGGAAGAGCAACCGGAGGTTGAAATTATAAAGGGCTACACTATTAGTCAAATCTGTGACAAAATGATAGATTTGTTCTTGAATGAGAAATCCAAATCAAAGGAATGGAGGAAGTATTTGGTGTTCAAGGAAGAGTGGAAAAAATACAGGGATAGCTTCTACAGTAGGTGCCAGAGAAGGGCAGATATGGAGAATGATCCAGTTATGAAGCAAAAATTCATTTCACTTTGGAAAAAGATGAAAAAGGTGAAGCAGTACTCTGAAATTTTGTGCTTATACTTTACATCCCTAGTAATGTTGGATGCTAGAAAATCGATTTTTTTAGTCCTGATGGAAAATTAGGAAAAGCAAAGAATACTTTTGTTTAAATTTAGTATGAAAATGAAATCTTTGACATTTTATTTGGACTAAATGGAACCGAATAATTTGTAGTGCAGTTTCCTGCAAATTGATAATAACTTCAGCATTTTTATTTTTATTTTTTTTGTAGAAAGTAGGAACCAAATAACTATCCCATATTTAGATACCTGCTTGGTTTCAGATCTTCTTCCTCGATTCTGTTTAATCAGGTGTAAGAATTGCAGATTGATGATGAAATGGAAGGACACAATGAGCTTCTCAAGGAGATACAAGATAGCCCTATTGACATTAATGCCATAGTTGCACGAAGGCGTAAAGATTTTACAGGGGAGTTCTTTCGTTACCTATCTCTTCTTTCAGATACATATGACAGCTTGGAAGACCGTGATGGTAAGTATATGAACGAAGAAAATAGTTTGACTCTGGACTTTATTATTTTGGACGAATATTGTTTTAAATATAAATAAAGTAAACACTAGGATGGAAGATGAGAGTCATGAGATATCCAAATGTTATGCTTGGTGAAAACCGTATAAGAATGAATTTTAAATGTTCATTCTCAGTTTATATCCCTAATTATGATGCTTCCAGAAGAAAAATTATGAATTTTCTTCTAGAGTTGCCTGTTTTGTTTGATTGGCCCAATTGTTGAGCAGCGATTGCCAGGCTGGGGACTAGATGCTTGTCAGCTGTCAGTGCATATGATAACACTCTAGAGAGTGTGGAGACATTAGATGCTGCACAGGCCAAATTTGATGATATCCTCAACTCACCATCAATTGATGTGGCATGTGAGAAGATCAAAAGCCTTGCAAAAGCTAAAGAACTTGATTCATCATTAATCCTCTTGATAAATAGCACTTGGGCTAAAGCAAAAGAGTCTACAACACTGAAAAACGAGGTATAATTTTGAAACATGATTTTCAAGGGATTGGTCTTATGACTTATGATCCTGCTCTGCTATTTTCATTGATGATAACTTTGTCTATAAGTTGCATAGGATGGGAAGTTTCCAGGTTCTTTCCAACATAATGGTGTGTTACCAGTTTAAGAGCAGAAACAAAGTAGAAGTCTTTGATGCAGGGTCTTAAGATCTAAGAAATTTATTCAAATTGATCGTTCTGACTTCTGATTTTTCTTCTCTTGATTTGTACAAGCTGAAGAACCTCCCATCATTTTTCTTTCTGGCATAGAGTGCTTCAAACCCTAATTTTGCTTTGTTAAGCTCATAAGAAACGGTTACACTGCATTCTATGTGCTCGAACAACTTAGCTGTATTCTCTGCAGGTGAAAGATATAATGTACCAATTGTACAAGGCCACAAAGAGCAGTCTAAGGAGCATTGCCCCTAAAGAAATAAAGCTACTCAAGCATTTGTTAAATATCACAGATCCTGAGGAGCGATTCTCTGCATTGGCAACAGCATTCTCCCCTGGTGATGAACACGATGCCAAGGACCCTAATGCGTTATACACGTGAGACATCATCCTACTGCTTCTTTTTAAAAGTAATGATTGTTATGATTGTTCTCATTTGCTCCTCCAATTTTTTTGTGATTAAGCAGTACCCCGAAGGAGCTGCACAAGTGGGTTAAGATCATGCTTGATGCATATAATCTGAATAAAGAAGAAACAGAGTTGAGAGAAGCCAAGCAGATAACTCAACCTTTGGTTATTCAGAGGTTGTTCATCCTCAAGGAAACTATTGAAGAGGAATACCTGGAAAGAAGTATATATCAAAAGTCTGGAGCAGAAACTGACTCGAAATCAGAAGAGTTATAAGTTACCTCCCATAAAAATCCAAGCTTCCCTCCCCCAGTCACTTCCTGTTTCATGCGTTAAAAGCAAAACCCGGGTCAAAGAAGGTATGATTAAATGTGCCGAAAACGCTTGACCTGGCTATCGTTGCCAGGTGCCAGCTGGGCCATGACAATCCATGTTCGAAGATTTGTAGTGTAATGTACTCTAGTGCCCCCTATTAGGACATGTATTATGTTTCCTTGCTTGTCATGGCAAAATTGTGGGTTTTACAATTATAATCCATTAGAAATGTAGGTGTAAGGTGCAGGTGTAAACTAAAATCCTCCCACCAAAGCAAGGCTATCATTCGTTTGGCTGGTGCTTTGATGAGGTCTTGAGCCATTTTGAGCGCGGGTTTGATATGGAAAAGGGAAACATTATCAATAGTGTATTACTAAGTTGGGAGACTTTTTTTTAGAGTTCTGTTGTGAAATAGAATGTTCGTTTGGCTTCGTTTCTCTTGAAATTTTCTCGCTAAGAACTTCATTTCTAAGTGTTTATAGACTATTCAGTAGATTTGATGTATTTCTCTAGCTAAACTTATCTTTTTTTTAACTAGTGACTACAATTCAAACAAACGTTAACTTGAGTGGAGCTCAATCAACCCATGGCCATTATCTTTGTCACTCTAGCTTTTGCATTCAAATGGCATCTCAAAGAGCAACATAGACGGTGGAATTTGACAATCTGACGGACAGCCCATTGAAGTTAGCCACTTGATTGCTTTTCTCCATAACACAGAAAGAAGATAATCGGGGAACAAATGGACCCACTACATTAAATTCGTCCACACGCCAAATCAAACCAGTGTAGGTGAAGGACAAAGCTGGTAAATGGAAGCTGAATTCACAATCAAGCATAACCAAACTGTAGATTTACAGCAGTTCAAACTACAATATGTGCTGTAATCTGCATCCAGGAATTACACATTTACAGTTTATATTTAATTATTTATAGAATATCTCAGAGCAACTATGCTTATCTTGTGTCACATGAAATTACAGATTATCAGCTGACAAAGATGATGGAAGGATCGCAGCAGCACTCGTCAATGAGGCAACAGCAACACAGAGCTGCCAGACTGAGAAGGAAGAAAGACAAATAATTATGATATCCAATTTTTGGCAAATTTGGAATATAAAAAGGGGTTTATGATAAATTTAATTAATTAATTAAAGTAACAAGATGGACATAAGGAGCAGCTGAAAGAAAGTCGGAATCTTTACCATCCTTCAAGGAAACCAGTCTGTCTTCTGGGTGGTGGAGCAGCATATTGAGGTGGTGCCATCACCGGAGGACCTTGATAATAACCTGACTCCAATTTACCACCAACAAAACCATTTAAGAGCATACAAAAGATTGTGTATATAAAATAATTACAGTAATCAAGTTACAAAATAAAAAAGCGATCTTTTTTTATATTTTTTCCAGAAAGTGGAGAGAGAGAAAAAAGCAGTTCTTTCTACTGCCATGTAAGACAAATTTCTGGGTTCATTATTTCTTCGTTTCCAGAATTCAGAGGATGTTTTGAGTACAGTATGAAAAAAGCTATACTGTATTTTTCAGAAAAATTGCACAAAACCCAACGAATTAGCAACAAGTTCCAGTAGAGCCATAACATAACCATAAGAAATCTATCTCTCGGCATCAATAGTGTTAGAGATTGAAAAAGCGAAAGGTTACAAAAGAAGAAACTATGTGAACAACCTAAGGGACAAGAAAGAAAGGGTGTACCTTGATTTGGGTAGGGATAAGCATACTTTGGGTCACTCATTTCTCTCTCTGCCAAGGACAGCACAAACAGCAGATCTCAATCTAAAATCTCAGGGAATATACATAAACTCTCTGCCTCTCTAGTCTCTACTTTTAGAAGGCACCAAATGACAGACTTTGTTCTTTTCTTCCGACTTCGGGCTAACACTAACCAGCATTCATTTTCTACTGCTCCTTGCCCCCTTGTTTTGCGCTGCATTTATAAAATTACAAAATTTATATATTAATTTTATAATAAAATTTTTTACTTCTAAGTAAAATATTTTTTTTGAAAGAAAAAAGTATGTCTTATTAATTTTTTAGTTAAAAGTAAAATAATTTCAGAAGAAGCGGTTGTCAAAAGATGACATCGAGTAGCAAATAAATGTTTAGTTAGAATTATAGCTATTTTATTTATTTAAATTTTATGTATAAAAAAATTTTTAATTTTATTATGTAAGTTTAATTAACTCAAATTAAATTAATAAAAGTGAAATACACTGATGATTGAAAAAAAAAAAAATAAAGCGCAAATAAACTGGACACTAGCGGCAGATGTAACGAAGGAAAGTGGGCCACGTGACAGCTCAGCGTGACCAGGGCAAATTCAAGCGTAATTTTATGATCACTCCAAAGAAAAAAATGACATTAGGATCTCAATAATTGATTTGTTTTTGCATTCCTCCATTAATTGATCGGTTAGTCCTAAATGCTTATCTTCTAACTTGACTTCATGCAATTGCAAGCATGTGGCTGCGTTTGGTTCCAGAAAACTCTTCAGGAATTTGACTAGGAAAGATGAATGCTGCAATATATTCTGTTATATGTCCATATAACATTTAATAAGGGACTCACGTGAGTATATATTATCCTTTGCTTCCGCAATTTTCTTTTCAAGAATTTGCTTTCAGTATTGTAATTTTACTTTTCATAATACTTTGTGAAGGGCGTGCAATCAATTTTTTTTTATGTAATTTACTTTTACAATAATTAAGGTGGCATTTGATAGGGCCGGGAATGTATAATTTAATCTTCTTAGCTTTCTTTTTGGGTGAGAATGTTGAATTTTGAGGAATTGCGTTCTTACTGGCAATGGCAGATATATTTGTCAAAACGAGGAAGGTTTTATCTGGTGTAGTATTCTACTTCTGGCTCATTGCCACAGACTGGCTTCTCAATTTGAAGTTTTCCACCCATTTAAATAAGAATATAAAGAATGAAAGAATGTGTGTGTGTGTGTCTATATAAATATATATATATATATATATATATAATCTTCTTAGCTTTCGTACGTTACTAGGCTTAATACAGTAGAGAAGCATATCAAAATATAATAATTTGAATTTTGAATCATAAAAAACAAGGTAAAACAGTTATTAATAGATTTTTGTTATTGATGACATCTTAAAGGATTATTTTATAGTAAAATAGAGATATATATTGACTTATTAAATATAACTGGTTGAAAATAATATTTTTAATGATTCTTGAATTAAAAAAATTTAGGCAAAAGAAAGTTAGAATTATTGTCTTCTAGAAGGGTCTCCAAATTAAAACGTGAGTGTTGTTTAAATTTGAATGCATGAAATTGTGAATTAATAATGAAATTATAAAGAAAGTGAAAAGGTATATATGAGAGAAAAATACAAGAGGCCAAATGAAAGGAACGCTAGAATGTTTTCAACTACTGAGATGGTGATGGATGTTGGAGTGACGAAAACTTCCACACAACAATATGAGGAGTGGGTTTAATTTGTGCGTGCTTGTGCATATAACAAGCAATCGTGTGAAATTCCAAATATTCAAATCCAGATCAAATACAAAATTTAGAAGTGGAGGCAAAATGTGACACTTGTATACAGAACTTTTTTTTTTTTTGGTTCAAAACTATTCATACAATGGGTTAAGTAAAGATGCTGGCGCAAGGTTATATAAAGGATTTGGGAGAGAGTAGTATAGAAATAAAGTAATAAACTACAGAGAATATATATATATATATATATATATAAAAGTAAATTCTAATTCATAAAAAGTGAACTTTTAATTTATTTTGTTCTTTCTTTTTCTTTCTACAATTTAGATGTCAACATTTATATGAGCATAGGTGTTGTAAGAATTATCAACTCCTCAATCAAATTAGATTGCTTACTTTGTTAACTAAGCTATTATCCTCATCATGCATTTGCTAGCTTTTGACTTTGATATGCATGAAATGAAAATATAATTTCAATAAAAACTGAGCCACTCTCATTGCTAACTAACTAAACCTCTCCAACTGCTCCATTATATCTAATTTTCTTTTTTTAAAATTTCCATGATGTCACAAATATAAGTTAATTATGATGGTGAGCTGTCACACGCATATATAATTTTATTAATTCAGCTGAGTGATACTTCTAACTCAATTGATAATAACAAAAAATAATGTGTACATACACTTGTATTCTATTTGTATATTGTATGAATGATTCTTGTCTGTTGCACACAATACACTCTCAAAATTATCAAAATAATAAAGTTTCAATACACAGAAGGAAAGACTGAGGAGAACACCAAAATAATGATTTAGTAGAGTACTAAGATATTATATAATTGAACTATTGTCAATTTGTCATTGTCAAGCAAAGATCCAACTACTCCATTATAGTTTTTTTTTTTTTTTTTAAGTTCCGGACATTATCACCCTTATTCAACATATTATAACTCAAATCATTTTCATTTATGTGACTAGTAGAGAGCATGTGCGTTGCACATATTATCTAATTCTTTTTTATTGACAATTAGTATAAAAAAAAGAGTATTTTAAAAAATCAATCAATTTTTGTTCCTAAAAAATGTATAATAATAAAATTATTGGAAGGAATGTACTAATGATATATATATATATAAATATATATGTGAGATAATAAAGACACATTTATTAAATGTTTGAGTTGAATACTCACCGCAAAATAGAATAAAGACATTGATATTGCAAGAAAAAGTGATAATTCAAGAAGTTAAAAAAAAAAAAAAACTTTTCTTATCTCATATATAAGTATATTACTTTCACTTAATATGCTCCCTATATATATATATACTTATTACAAAAATACTTAAATATTGCTAATAAATATCAACTTGATTTTTATAAAATAAGGATAATACAAATAGAGAGAAAGAAAATAAAGAAAACTCACAAATTAATAAACACAAATAAAGAGAAAAGAAATTCAGGAATTAATATGCTTCCCTTTGTTTTTTCCTTCTAACTCCTTCTTCGACTTTTTTTTTTTTCTTTAGAGGCATTCCCTCCATCTTTTTCTTTTTCTTCTTTTATTTTTGTGGGTTGAATGAATTCACAAAAATTAAAGAATGCAATCATAGTTGCACTAACCAAACTCTGGTTTGTTTTGAGGGAGAACAATTTCTTAAAAGATGCCTTGAAGGAAACACGTAATGGGGAGAAACTATATTTATATTTAATATGGTGAATGGACATGTTTTTTAAAGTTATTAATGAATGAATATATCTTTTAGTGATACTTATTAAAGAGAATTTACAAAATATATATAAAGTCATTAATTAATAAATATTTCTTTCAAGAGTGTGACTTATTAAAGAAAAGTTATAATGGTTAAAAAATTTAAATAATTATATATATCTCTAGATAATTTAGAAACATTAACTTATATGAAAAGTTATTAATTAATATATATATCTTTGAAATGTATGACTTATTAAAAAAATGTTGCAATTTTTAGAAAAAAATTAAATAATTATATATATCTCGAATAGACACAATTTAATAGACATTAATTTAAAAATATAGGACAATTTTAATAAACTAAATTTGTAAACAATTGAAGAGAGTTAATTTTGAGTATCATGAGTTGAGTGTGATCCAAATTGGGCTTCAACTAAATGAATCAAACAAGTAATGACCCAGCAAGTACGTCATGGGCTCAAATAGTATAAATATAAAACAGATACGAGCCCAGTTAAAATTAAATTGCCTCACGAAACCAACAAGTCAAATCCCACTACAAAAGAATACGAAAAAGAAAGGACCAAAAGAAAATCATTCTGCTATATGCATAAATATATTGTTGAACTATATTTAAACTAGCTAGATTTCTTAAAGAATTAAATGGGACTAAGCAAGAGAACACCAATATTCATGTAAACTATTAGGTATACTCTTATAAGTTATAAAAGCGATTAAAATAATGTAGACAATGGAATTTTCAATTCGGGGAGAACGATTCTTGATTCTCCATTTTCTGTTGAATTTTTTAGAATAAAATAAATCGATCTATTATACATAGATCCAGTTAAACACAAAGAAAAAAAAAAATGCAGAAGCTGTCTTGGGCTGTCATGTCACGTTTGATGCTTATACTTTCTATTCGTCTCGGGAATCTTTCAATGTTTAATTAATGCTCATGCTGCTACGAATCTTGACTCAGTCTGACCAAGAGTAAATAATTTTTTACGAAAAAAGAAAGTTCATAATGTTGTGGAGACTGCAGAGTGTGTTCATTTTTTTTGAATTTATATAAAATCATTTATTATTATTATACACACAAATTATGTAGAGAAAAAATATATATAAATTCACCCAATGTGATATTCAAATTCAAATGAAGCTTATTAATTATAACGTTATTTCTCTTTACACGAAGGATTTGAATTCCTAAACAAAGAAGCTGGTGTCGGGAGAGATATATAGTTATCATGTCATCAGTATTAGCCTTGTGAATTGACGATATAAAAAACAAATGAAGCTTATTAATTATAATGTCATCTTCCAAACTCGATTGCCTATTACAGCACGAACTCTACTGTTAATTGTAGTTTGGACTTTCAATTATCAACACTATATGTTGCACTTAGCATAATTAACTTACCAGTTACCACAATGGCATTTTATACTGCAACTTATAGGTTTCAAAACTTTATAAGAACATTAATTATCGAGGAATTTTAGAATATATTAGCCTCACATATCTGACTTAATTATGAAGCTTGTGTCTAAATTCACTGTGATCGATCAAAAGCACATTGATTATTCATTCATAATCTTGGATGCAATGCAAGTAATCTACGGGAATCTTATGATCGCCTTTGGAAATTTTTGGATTACAAGTGACCCCATTAATTTTCTTAGCAGTATTCCCACAGAAGATAATTTGACATGTGAGTTTGACAAAATCTCATGGTAATTATGATTACAAGGGTTTAATAATTTGGTATAGCTAGCTAGCATAGGTTTTAATTTGAAAGGCTAGAAGAAAAGCCTACAAGGTTTACAACCATGAATATGAGTGTGTTTGGATAGTAACATTTTGACTTCCACAAAATTTTAAATGCAAGAAATTTGAATTACCAAGGTTATATATCCTCCAGCAGTGCAACAGAGGGAAAGAGATGAAGAGGTGAAGAAGAGTTCACAGTCAGAAAAGAGAGAGAAGCGTGAGATTTGAGAAATTCTGCCTATTAAAGTAGAATTGTGAATATCATATAACTAATTTATTTAAAATTATGAGACATTTTTAAGGATCAAAGAAGTTTAAGCCAAAAAATGAATTTTGTTACAAGGTAATTAAAATTCCTTAAAAAATTATTTTCTCCCCTAAATTTACCTTATCCAAACACACTCTTAAGGGTTTCTAGTTTCAAACTGTAATACATGATAATCACCATCTAGCAGAGAAACAAAGGAAATGAGAAATAAATACAAAAGTTGGGTTTTTAGCTCAGTCTTGTGTGAATTATGGTAGTGTCACTGAAAAGCCTTTTAATTGGATTAGCATATTAATTAAATTCGTAACTAATTAATCAATATATTATCGTAAGTTGGATGTTATATAATGATGATGAGTTAGACATTATGAATACCTAATTTTAGAAGCATCTTGAAAGGGAGTTGTAGTTTCAATCAATTTGTTTAGTTTATTTAATTTTCCCACAAAAAAGGAAGTCCATGGTGAAAAAGAATAGTTGAAACATTGACTTATGAAAAGGTGTTGGTGTAAACATATTGGCATGTCTTTGACTTCACCTCCCTTTTTGGTTCAGCATTCACCTGATCAAATGATGATGTTATGTGAAAATTAGATCACATATCTTCTTCTCATCATTAGCTACCTAGCAAGCCTTTTCGTGTAATATATATAGCCAGGCTAACATTTCGTTATGGTTTGCTCTTTTATGGGGCTATAAACTAATTTTGCCGCCATTAATAATTAATAAATTATTAGTGTTAGTTGCACAATATATGGGAGATAATCATTTTCTTCCTCGATTAACAAACAGGAAAATTTCCACCAAATAATTCTTGCTTCCCCACCACACAATTTAATTTAATTACTAGTTGCCATTCTTCTTTTATTTGATCTTCATGTGATTGCTGCCATTATTTTGAGAGTTGCCAAGTACTTGAATGCATGTGTAAACTGTTTACAACAAGCAACCTTACTTATATAATTATAACTTTAATATATAGCCAGTTATTCTCTGCAAAATATTTTTGTAGAGCAGGTTTTAGTTTAGACGTGTAATTGTTTTAATGTATAATTTTTTTTCTTTTTTAGATAAAAACATTTTGGGTCAGTTTGCTCATCATCTGAGATTAAATTTCTCCCTAACTAAACAATGTTAATTAGGGTATATCTTTTAAATTGACTCAGTACAAGAACAAATATATTTTTAAGTTGGCCTTATGATATGGATATAAGGAGTCAAAATAAGAAACTTGTGTTGAAGCACTAAAATAATATTAAATTAGATACATTCATATATAAACACGATTTAGAATGAAAGGACCATAGGAAGAATTGAGAAATGACAATTGAGAGATGAGGCGCGAACATTTGGCATTAACACATAATCATCATCATATAGCCACTTGTTCAGGAAAGCCAAGAAAGTCATGCATTTTTCTTGCAAATCGACCAAGCAAGATTTCTGAAACTTGGCTGAATCCGCAAGTTTAGCGAAAGTATTAAATATATTAATTTGTCTGTATGCGTTTGTTTCCAGAGTAGAACATCCGTGATTGACCCATATTAATTCTGGATTTTTGTGGCCTATTCTATCTCTATCTGCAGCATGAACCCAAAATTTTGCTTGCTATCAAAGAAAGGGTCAAATCGGCGTGAGAGAAGCCAAATCCTCAAGATATAAAAAATATGAAGGAATCAAGAAGCTTTTACTTTTCAATACACAGAAGAAGGGCAGATGGGAGGACCAAATGCAAATCATCCTAAAAAATATAAACATATATATATAGTTGCTGTAGATTAAGACGAAGGTGAAGGAGCGAGATGCATGCATGTGTGTGATGTCCCTACTTGTGATGTGTATATACACATGTAAAAATGGAGCTAAAAATTAATCACGTCTTTTGAGGAAAATTAAGAAGGGCTTTTTTGGTGTCATAATTCCGTCGTTTTCTTGTGGTTGATATGACTGGATCATGCTGCAACACCAAACGTACAGTTTCACAATGTGACGTTAAAATCTTCCGTGATCCACTAACATGCAATCTGACGCACGCACACCGCAACAAACCAAGATCCAAAACTACATAATCAATGTACATCTTTTTTTTTCATAAGCAAGGATTATATTTATTAGTAATTGAATTGAATAAAAGCGATGGATGAATGATGATCTTGTGGTTATGGGTATAGCTTTGATTTCATGTCATGCAAAAACATAGGTACGGAAGATGAGTGATAAAAGGGAGAGAAGAGAATTGAGATGAAGGTGGGAAAGTGGTGAAGTGGGACCCAAAGTCAAAAGTAAAAAGAAGAAGCAAACAAAAAAGCAGAAAGTTAAACCTGAAAAGCGGTTTTCAGGGAATATTGTGGGCGCTGCCTGCTGGTTTGAAATCACCCTCTCTTTCACGGTTTCACTCTCCACGCAACACGCAACACTCAACACCCAACACCTTACATATGTACATTTGCCAACGTGCTACTGTACTCTACTTATAATACATTTTCTTTTTTCCACACCTAATTCCTAATATTTTATTATTATATTTGTAAATTCCAAAAATAATCCAATCATTAACAATTTGAATGACAAAAGTTGACAGCTTTCCATATTCAATCGTTTTTTTATATGTATATGATTTAAGAAAAGTTGCATGGATTTTCTTTTCTCTTTCGTTGGTATCGGATTCTTAATTAATATTTTAAAAATATACTTAATTTTATTTTCTTGTTTATATTAATTAATTTAACGAATTGACAATTTACATCGTATAAATTCAATTTTTAAAATTAAAATGAAACTTTTCTGCTCCTTAATTAGAAAATGAACTTAAATTTGCTGAAGATAGTTTTAGTTTAGGACTTGAGGTACGCAATTGATCAGATACTCATATATTAAAATATTATACATTTTATTCTAAAATATTTTTATATTAAGTTCATTACTAAATAATTAATGAAACAAATGATGCCTCCTAATAACTAAAATAGAGATGTGGCCATAAAATAGGTGGCTATGAGGATATTGTATAAACAATACTCTTTAAGCCTTTTAAAAAGAGAACATTTTAATGGTCATATAAACATTTAACAGTCACCGTTAAGTTACGTCATAATTCATATATATGTTTTGTTCCATCATATTTTTAATTACAAACTCCTAAGAATAATTTAAGTAGGTGTTATAAAAATCATCTGGAATTATAAGTAATATCAAGGGTTGAAGTTTTCTTTTAAAAAAACATAAAACAGGGTGTTTAATTTTGAAATCGTCAACTTAAAATAAAGTGTATATAGGAGGAAAGAAAAACCATTTAATTAATCTAATTAGATAAACGAGTGAGGCCCTCTTTAGGAAAAGGGAAAAGGAGGCTTTTCATAAATGTAGTACGTTGAATGGTGAATCATACAAAGGACAGGATTTTAACCAATATATATATATATATATATATTGAAAAGATGACATGGAAATGGAAGGGATGATGACAAATTAAAAATGAATATTAAATAGCAATAGTGAGTAATAATAGGATTATAGGTGATTTGAGAAAGTTGGAGCATTCGGAAATTTGTGATCTCTTCAACACACTGAATAATATATATGAACCTACCCTTCTACCATTGCGTCGCTTCTTTTGTCACATCCTTTCTAGAGAGTAGAAACACGCGTCCCGTCACAACTTGTTTATATATATATATATATAATGTATATCATTTTCACACACACACACATATATATACATATCAGTCTAACTTATTAGTGACATTGTCCGTTGGCATTGTTTTAAAATGCGTGTCTTAGTCTTACATTTTGTGGATGCTATTACAAAAAGGAATTAAATTAAAGTCATATCTATGTATCAATGCCGTACCAAAAATAGATTTTGCCCAAAATATAAATATGATTTTGTGTTGAGATGAATTAGAATGAAAGAAATGTGGGCAAGGCATTAAATGCTCATCATCAACTACTACGACTCAAGCCAATCCTCCCCTTCAATTCCCTCCTTCTTCTTCCACCATATTGCTATATCCTTCACACACAAACACACTTGCAGCCAATGCCGACGACGCAGTAGAGATATGAGAAAATTGCCACTACGCAATAATATCAGTGGTGGGCCTTATTGGCAATTCTGGTGCATCATAGCAGATTTTGACATATCATCATTGTTAGCTTTACATGACAATATACATACTCCTTAATTAATAGTCTGCACCACAAAACAAAAATGAATGAAGCTAGCACTTTAAATGTGAAATTGGATTTTACGTACCTTTCAGAAGAATGGAAATAACATCCAAAGTAATATACATAACTAGTTAGCATCCACTGATGTAATTTGATCACATGCAATCTCCGTTTTGCCATTAGGGTTCTCAGGGAGACACAAATTAAAAAATATTACTCTGGAATTGATTCTGAACATGTTGTTTGCACATTCCCATGTTCCCTATGATGTTGAATCAGGCCATAGGACGTGGTCACAGAACTGTGTTGTGATTTCACAAATCACGATATATATATATGCAGACTCATCACTCATGCATGCATATGTATGACTATATATGTGCTACTTTTGTATCAATGTGATCACATATATCATTACCTCGGGAGTGGGTGAAAATCATGTGCTGCTGTAAAAGATTTTTCCTTAGCCTTTAAAAACTGATCATATTGGACCCACCATGTTATTGAAAAGGGTTCAATTTCAGTACTACACTCAAACAATGTTGTCCACTGAAGAAATTAAGCTTTAACACTCACTCTAACTTAATTGCATTCCATCATTTTGGTGCAATTATACAACAATGAATCATTAAAAATTACAACCATATTTATTGGGCAATCATAGTAAAACTACATATATGAATTAATTAAGGAGCTAGCTAGGTCTTCATCTCTCTTATCTTTTATTATCTTAAATACCATAAAAGAAGTATATATCAGGATAAGATACTGGAGTAGCTAAGCCTAATATCATGACAAGATAGTGATATCTAACATTAGAAGGAATGCAAGATATGTATATTTAATTACATATATAGCCGTCTGTATTTACTTTTTGAACTCGGAAATATACCCTGTTTTTAGACCAGTGCAAACATGACAATCTCGTGAAAAAGATAATAGTTTACGGGATATCTGGAAATGTGAAATGTAAAGTTTGAGTGTCATTTTTTATTCTTTTAGTTGGATGTAATAGAGGGATATCATCATGCAAAGTGCCTTCTCCATTCAAGAATGGAATTTATTAAATAAATAATAAAAATGAGAAACGCAGAGGATCATAAGAATTAAAGGTGTTAAAAACATGAGTAGGAATTTATGAACAGGAATTCAGGAAACTTCAGTATCAAAAACTGTATTTTAAAAAACTGTAGAAAATCCAGATCACCATGAAAAAATGACAATTGAAATTTTAACTGAAAGGTATCAGGGACCCGATTAGCATTTTTATTTTATTTTTAATGGTGTTATAGAAATGCATTTTTTCTGAACACTAGAGAGTGAGGGTGGCATAAAAAAGTAGAAGAAGTACCTGACAGTCTATGATGCTAACCCCACCCATTTTCAGTAAGGACAGATTTGTGGGTCAAACCTTTCAACCTATGGGAATTAAAAACAAATTCTGTCTGATTGATTATTTCGGTGAAAAGGACATTTATTCACCTTGGGAGTGAGAAAGCGAGAGAGAGAGAGAGAGAGGAGATTCCATTTACATCTAAGTCTATCTCTAGGTGCTATTACACAACTTTTTACTGTAATACATTCTGTAATGATAGATTTGTGATGAGGAATGGACCCTATTTTAGCATTATTTATACTAATTCCTCCCACTTGGAGCAACTTCATTCTATTAACCAAGCCTCCCCTGTTTGGATCACAATTCGCTTCCCCTTTTATAATAGTAAGTAAGGAAGGAGAGACATCACAGAAAAGAGATGGAGCTTACTCAACTTGGTTTTCTGGAGGAATTACTAGCTCCAAGAAGAGACACTTGGAACACTTTTTCCTCAGGGTTGAGCGAGATATTCCCTAATGCTTGGAGCTTTGACTCTTTTGAAGAGAACCCACCTTTAGTTCCCTTAAATCCCCCATTTGCTTCATTTCCCACGCCATTAGACCATAGATTTGAATGCCCCTACACAAATGAAGCAGCATACCCATTTTTCGATGGCTTCACAGTACCTGAGCTTGACTCATCATACACCAGGAATGAAGATTCAGCACCATTTCCAGCTCAAGAAAGTAACCCATCAATCGAGGAGGAAGAGTTCGGCTTTCTGGGAAGTGAGAATCAGAGCCTTGTAGAAAGAAACAATAGCTGCAAAATTGAGGAACAAGCCGCAGAAGTTGCAGTCTTCAACATGGGTCTGTGTGGGGAGAAAAAACCCAAGTCCAAGAAGCTGGAAGGGCAGCCTTCCAAGAATCTCATGGCAGAAAGGAGGCGAAGAAAGCGCCTCAATGACCGCCTCTCCATGCTAAGGTCAATAGTTCCTAAGATCAGCAAGGTAAAATGTCGTATTCATGATTACCCAGATTTCATACTTGGGGATTTGTTAGTTTATTGAATGTCTAACGTTTGAAACTAACATGGGTATATCAACATTAACAGATGGACAGGACCTCTATTCTTGGAGACACCATAGATTACATGAAAGAGCTTCTAGAAAGGATCGGTAAGTTGCAAGAAGAGAGAGCAGAAGAGGGAATAGATCAGATGAACCTCTTGGGTAATACCAAGGAGCTAAAGCCAAATGAAATTATGGTAAGAAATTCTCCCAAGGTATGGTTTTTTAGCAGTGCTAACTTTCTCATATTCTAAACCCTAAATTGATGCATAATCAAGGACCCAGATCTCAAATGAACAAAAATGATATGATATTTTTTGGCAGTTTGATGTTGAGAAGAGAGATCAGGACACGAAAATCAGCATCTGCTGTGCCACAAGGACTGGTTTGTTACTGTCAACAGTGAACACCCTTGAAGCATTAGGCCTTGAGATTCAGCAATGTGTTATAAGTAGCTTCAATGATTTTTCAATGCAAGCATCTTGCTCGGAGGTTTATATACACCTTAATGGCTCCAATTTTTATTTCTTGCTGGAAATAATATATACTTGTTACTAATGCCATTCCTTTCCCTGGGTTTTAGGTAGATGAGCGGAGAACTAGTATTAGCTCTGAGGAGATAAAGCAAGCGCTATTCAGAAATGCAGGTTATGGTGGGAGATGTCTATAGGACAAAAATGTGAGAAGTAGGCAAGTAGCTAGAACAATTTCCAGATGGTGTAAAAGTAATTTTTGCCTCTAAGTTTTTCAGAATAAATTGGCCTTGAATGATGATTTCCTTCTTACAGCTTTACCCTTTATTTTATCATATATTGGGGTATCTTCAGTACAAGCTTCAGTTTTCTCATCTGACAAATATCATATTTTATTATAAGCAGTTTTCTCAGCCTGAATATGTGACATATTCAAAGTTTCCTTCTCGTACCTCAAACGAATAATTGTCTGTCATCTGTATCCAGTTGCATGGCAATGAAAACCACTCACCAACAACTGGATATTACAATTGTGGTTTCTATCAGATATCTAATCTAACACTATGAGAAGCAAGGCTACTAATTGAGTAGCTTAAGAGCCACTTATTAAATCAGTCACTGTCTTGTAGCTTTATAATATCTCAACAATTGCAAATAAATTAAGGAACCTACATGTAGGATATTGCACAAGAAGGGCCACTGAAAGTTCATTGGCGAGAAGTGACATGTTAATGTTCCCCGTGGAGCCTAATTATTGAAATACTATCCTTTTTGTTTTCATGATGATCTACAGCTTGATATTAGTGACAAGAAGGAAAAACAACAGCTTATGCCTACTAAAGTGCCAAACTGCTAACAAGCAAGATAAAAGGAAAAGTACTAAACCTGATTTTAGTTGCAAGTACATCAATAATGGTGGTGGATTAGTGAGTTGAAAAATCTCCCTTTTACTAACCATGTAAGAGTTAAGACGTAATTCAAGAAATACAGCTGACATGAGTGTTCCGTAATGAATCTAATGTGCAGTTAAGCATATGGAATCATAGCCATCCAAAGCAAGGATTAAAAAATATGCTGTAATCGAATCATCTACACTCTCAGTAAGGGACTTAACCTTAAATTGGATGACACTGGAACTGTCGTTTCATCAGTGTTATCGTCAATGCCTGCAAGCTTGAAACTTATCTGTTGAAGCTATTGCAAACTAGAGTACGTTCAAGTTAGAACTTAGTGAAAGGTAACAGAAACGGGTTAAGTGAAACACAATCTGAATGTATCAGATCTAGAAAATCGTTAATGAAAATATTTTGGACCCAGGAAAAAAAAAAAGATCGTCCATTATTATTAGCAAGAGAAAAATTTTACTAGAGCTAGCCAATTTTAGCTTTTGACCAAACTAAACTAAGAGTCAGCTTACTGTACTGTACACTAATCTTTCAATTAGTAATCAGCACGTCTCAGTTGATTTGGTACAGCTGAATAGACTTGAGTAAAATTTATTGACTTTGATCTTCTTCATGAGCACTTTCCGCTCCAATGCCGCCATCAATGTCCTCATCTAGGCTACATATGCCCATTGGATTGGCTTGCGAATGTTGAAACTTACTGATAGCATCTTTAGCTTCAGACACCAGGGCAATTTTTGCCAATTCAACTACGCCAGTCTTCTGAATTTTACTTTCCTCTCTAACTGCTTTTCCAGTTTTTGATATTTCTACCCGTGCAGATGCTGCTCTTCTCCTAGCTTCTCGGCTGCGTAATTGATCGATATATTTCTCATGCAGTACCCTGTTCTTAACTTGCTTCAGTACAGGGGGACTAACAAGTTCTGAATCACGTAAAGTACTAAACCTTGAAAAGGACTTATGGCTTGAAGATGATGTGCCAGTGCAACTTTGCAGCCATCCTTGCTTTTCATTTAGCTGCTTTGGAGTAGACAGTGCATCAATAGGCTGAAAAGCATTAGTAGAAAAGTCCACGTCGGGTTCAAGAACAGAAAATAAGTCCCCTTCACGGTCTTCATCAACTTTACGATGGCACTGTAACAGCTTTCTGAGAGACTTCTGGGTAAGGTAACTCTTCGATTTGGGACAACTTGATCTTCTAGCTTTGTTAGCAGTAGGTTTGAGCAACATACTTGCAGAAAGTGAAAGTTGTCCACGGGGTGATGACTTCATAGTCTTTGCCTTTGATCGAGGCTGAGGCTGAGGTGGTGTTGAATGGTCTCGATGTATTCTTTCGAAGCAATCCTGTGCAGACTTTCCAGGCACCTGAAACAGATTTTATATGGTGATGGATTCAAGAATAAAAGCATACCGACGGGTATAAGCAAACTCCAAAATGAGAATGATCAGCACCAATATTGCATGCTAGTAATTACTCACAGATTATGAACAAAGGATTTAAAAACAACAAAAAAAAAAAAAAATCATCAACCAAAGCCATATCCCCTGAGAAACTTCAAAAACAAAGCATATCATTTTGTTCCTTCAAAACATTTACAAGGTACACTGCACATCAATAGTGTAAGTCTCAATCGCGCTTAAATGTGTCTCATTACTGCGTGCTCCTCGATTGATAAAATTTATGACGTTTCGACAAGGGGAAAGTACGTTCGTTAGTACATATTTATCTGAAATATAGCCAATTTCAAGTTCGTTATTAATATTATGAAAACCAGCTCTCAGAAGTCTCAGTTGAAGTCAAAACAGTCCACTTCCAACAATCTTTCATAGAAAATTCTGAAACTTCGAGAAAATTTCATTTATCAACTAGTTTTATTCCACAACAACAGTCTTGAAGTTGTCCTAAATTTTAATGATCTCTGGCAGGATTCCATTCAACCACAGATATTACTCTATCAAAGATATGGTCTCTTAAAATTGATAAATTGCACCTGAAACTTAAATTCAAAGGAAGTGGCTCTAAAAATATTAACAATCGTGGTCAAAGACATATAAAGAGAGAAAGCAGCTATATAAAATGACAATAAGGTACAGAGAGACTCATTCATGTAGGAGCTATAAAATGATAGGAAAATACCAGTTTAGAAACCATCTTCCAGAAATGGGGGGTAGGTTTTGCTGCCAGATATGCTCTTTGCAAAGCCTCTTCTTGTTCTTTTGTCCACCCTTTCATATTTGCTTTACCATCCTCACCTCGCTTTCTCTTTCTCTTGACTACATCTTCTCTCCTATCCTCATTTCTCGCCTTCCCCACGCCACCTTCAATGGTCAATTCCTGGCGAGTAATAGAAACATCCCTTATCATTTTTGCATCTTTACCTGAAATTTTTTCAATCGATTTATCTTCTACTTTAGCTTTACGAGTAACTACTTGATCCGCTTCTTCCTCCACAGGAAAATCTGAATCAGAGATCATACTTTCAAGACATTTTGTCCTGTTATTAGCCTTTTGGTACGGCTCAGAGATAACATTTTTCACGGTCAGAAGCCTCCGAGATCGTCTAAGACTCTGAGCATCGTTATTTACTCTGGCGGATTGTCCCGGCCCAGGAGTCACATTCCCGGAGTCCCCCAAACCGTTATCAGGTTTAGTCGATTTCTTTACACCTTTACGTGGGCAATCTTTAAGGTCCTGAAAGAAAACTTTCTGATATGACAACCTGGGAGATCGTCTGAGACAGCGAAACCCATCAATCCCATTGTTCGATCTTGAAGATCTTCTCAACCCAGTTCGGTCGACAATGCAGTTTATGGACTTGCTATGGGATTCGCTCGATTTTCTAGAAGACTTGTTCTTCGCAGCTTTATGGCTGTGCGGCAAAGAAACAAATTCTATTGTAGCGGGAGAAGGGATCGAAGAGGAAACCAGATTTTGTCTAGATTTGGAGTTGAATGACTTCAAATCTTCGGGTCTTCGGGGAGTCTTGGGCGGTTTTGGTGGGTCAGAAGTACTATTCCGGATCCGGAGGAGAAGTCTTGGAGATCTTCGTGGCGTCGTGGATTCAATGGTGTGGGTGAAGGATTTTCTGTTTGGCATTTCCACAAACACCTGCTAGCTTCACCTAGATAGAGCTTTAAGAAATGAGGGAAGCCGATGAATTCAAACTTCAATTTTTATTTTTATTTTTTTAAAGGCAGAATTCAAAATTGAATTTGAATATAGTCAGTCATGCTCATACTAGTAATGCAATTATCGGGCAAAAACATAAGTTGAGTACGCAATTATCAGAGAGTGGGCTTTTTTGCTCAACTCAGAAAGTGGGCTCACGGGTAAGAGAAGAGGCCAAAAGACCCATTTGTTTTTTCAAATGTCAAGAGATGTTATTAATAAAAAAATTTATTATTTTTTTTAAAAAATAAATTTTAGAACATTTTGAGATTGTTTGATTCTAGTTTTTAAAAATATTTTTTATTTTTAAAAATGGGAAAACAAAAAAATATTTTAAATAATTATTTTTGACACAAAAAAAAATAAAATGTGTTTTGGAAATAGAAAATTTAAAATAATTAAAAGATATTCTAAATTATAAATTTTTAAAATAAAGAAAATACAAAAAACAATTCTTTTGATTAATAGCATATATATAAATACATGAAAATAATACTAGTATGAATTCTCAAAATTAATTTTATAAAACAATTCTAAATAGCTAAAGAATAAAATAATTTTTAAACAGGTTTCTTTTAATTATTCCATATTTTTTATTCTCAAAACATATATTCTATTTTTTTTTGTTAAAAATAGTTATTCAAACAAATTTTTTTAAAATTTTTTGTTGTTTAAAAATTAAAAATCAATCAGAGCATTATTTAAAAGGAAATAGAGTTTTGTTGCCTTTCTTATTGTATATGTCTACTAGTTCTTCCTACATGTTTTAATGCTGTTTTCTATGTAGATTATGCTAAAAATTTTCAGGGATGTACATTAGAAACATATATGTTGACGTTGGCATATTTTTTACGCAAGGGAGACCAACTACTATGTGATGTCTTCTTTTGTTTTACTTTGTGAGGCTGAGGCCAATCCTATTTTCCAGCTTTACTTGTGTTTTCAGTCAAATCAGTTTTCATAAGGACTAGCCCCTGAAATTAGCTCCCAGCTGGAGATTTTGGAAAAAGCATCATGAGATGAGCCTACTACAATATAACCAACCAACTAGCTACCTGCTTCCATGCATTCAGACATTTTTTATTTGTTCACTTATTAATTTCTTGTGAATGATTATCGTTTCTACCTGTAAGTCAAATTTAAATGGAAAAATTAATTAACTATATATTAATTTTAATTTAATGATACTTGATATATTTAAAAAATTATTTTTTTTCATAGATCAAATATATACTACAAAAATTAATTAGTCTTAATCAACAAAAATTAGTCACGTCTTCCGTTACTTAATTTCTAGGGAACGTTAGTGTCATCTGTGCAACTACATACAATGTCAATTATGTGCTTCTGGCACCACAGAAGACATTCACATGGTCTGACTCTTACAGTTTTACACAATATATATATATATATATGCATGCATGGTTTTGTGAATCGATAAAACTAATTAGTGCTGCTTACTTTTTATTCTGCAAGATTATATGAAGGTGGGTGAGAGTGTTATAGTTGTAACTACTCTTACAACTATGGAAACAAAAGTTTGATTTTCAGTTAATGGAGAAAAAACTATACTTTGTAAAGAACTTTGCATAAAGGCTAGCTTTAAATTAAATAATCATAATCAGTTTGATGTTTAATAAGCTGCTTCAATTTAGCAGCTTATAAATTTCATCATCATGCAAGAAAAGCAACCTAATATTAATGAACATATATAGGGGAAGAATTAAAAAAGAGAAAACACATAAAATCACTTATGCAATCAGTAAAGCTAACTCTATACCATGTTGGCTTCATGTTATACTATTTATATATGCAAAAATTAATTCTTAGATGCATTCTTTTTTAAATAAAAAAATCCAGATACATTCTTAATTTGCGCTCGTTTGTACAATGAATCATTATAGTCTAATTTCATTTAAAAAAAAACACGTGTAATAGCAAGGAATCCTATGTGGGAAAAGTGGTGCATGCATGGCATATAGTGTAACTTTTCTTAATAACTTTTTTGTTGAAGTGAGTAAAAGAACGTATCAGGATAAAGTTGTAACTTGTCCATCATATGGATTTATAAATTCTAATTAAGAGACATGTCTCATGCGTATATATATAGTTAAAAAAACTAGAGTGCTATCAAGTGATAAGCACTTAATTTAAATGGTAAACATGTATATATATATATATATAACCTATCTAGTAATATTAATTATGTGATATATTTGGTCATTAGTTGGATGGATGGACTTATATACCAAATTAAGTTTTTCTTTATATATATATATATATATAAATATATATGTATGTATAAATTAATCAAGTATGAATTTCTCACGGACTATTTATTGATAAAAATTCTAGCTTCAAGATCATGTTCATATATAAAGTTTTACTTAAAATTACATCACACCACCAAAATATCAATTTTGATATATAAATTTAATTAAGTTAGTTTCTTGTATGATTATACTTTAATTAAATCTTCTGAAGCAAACCAGTGAGCTAAAATAACATAGAGTCCACACTTTGAATTAGCAGTTTTGTTCTTATCTCAACAAAATAATGGTTGATAAAGTACTAATATTTAAGGAGAATGGAATTAAAGACAATAAATATGTAAATAAAGGCAAGAAGAAGCGCATTAAAGCAACTTGTTGAATGTTTTTAGCCGCCTCAGTGCAAAATTTCAGATATAGTAATGCAATATTTGATACAGCAAGAGCACTTGTGTATATATATATATGGTTTACCTAACTTTTTCATTCCCATGCCAAACTACCTTTTCCTTAAACCAATCCAACTCCTTGTAACGATCTGATGAATAAAATAGCATATCCACATGCCACTAGAGGAGCACTTTGAGATGATTCCAGATTGATTAATTTGAATATTTACATAATCAATGACTAAATTCATTAGTTTAATCGGATATATATCTGTCTTCTTATAGTTTGAAGAAGCAGATGATGATGGAAAACAGAAAAAGGGAAATTAGAGGAATAAAACAATTTCACGTATGAAAAGAATAATAAATAGGAAAAAAGAGAAGGGGAAATTAACAATAGATACATGCACTACTATGTTTTGCTATGATTTATACCTAACTTTTTGCAAGGATTTCCACTATGTAATAAGTACTCATCACATGGGAAAGTACTAAACTGCTTCAAGATCAAGAGCCCCACTCCAGATATAAGCATCACGCAAGTGAATTATTCTCGCTGAGAAGGCCAAATAAAAAATTTGCTAGCTAAGCCTCAACTACATAATTTCCTTTACTAATATCTTTAATTAATTTTGGGGTCGTTTAATGAAGATATATACGAATGTATTTGATGATGCTTAATTATGAATCTAACGACTGTTATCATACATTATTCTCTACCAATAGTATCTTTCGTAGGCATGTCTTTATTTTTTTCTTCTACCTATATTAAACTGAGTCGTGGGGAGAGGGGGCCAGGGGTGCCATGACCCCTCTACTATTCTACTCGTTTATATATACTATATTTATAGTATATATTTAATTATGGTCCCTCGTTCTTAAAAGATTTTGACTCTCACTTTACCATCTTAAACTTGAAGGGAGAGAGTAATTTTATAAAAAAAAGTTCTAATAATTAATGCCCTTACTATATTCTTTTTATATTGTAACTTTACTTCTTTCTTTTTTTATCTATTTCATTTATTTCTTACATTCTGTAAAAATTACAAAGATATTAGAAAAAATTAAAATTTTAAATTCTCAAGAGTCAAATTCTTCTTTCTTTATCTCTAGTAAAAATATTCACGCTTCTCATCCAACATAAATTATTTGAATTAATTAATGGATATGTCTTTAATTATCAAGCCATGATTACGTTGAAATTTTTACGTTCATAATTAGTTTTTTATAATCAATTTATTTATGTCATTGCTCTTTACCTCTATAAATTTATATTTTGTAAATTTGTTTTAAATTTGTTGTGTTTTGATGATATTGGATATATATTATCTTTTATGCATTTTTTATTACTTTTTATCATATTAAATATTAACCCTTTCATATAATTATCCTCATAAAAAAAATTGTGCCTCCGTCCCTGATTCTTTGGTATAATTTAGGAGGATGTCTTAAAAAGCTTTGAAGATATTAGCTGAGTTTCTAAAACAAAACTATCGTTTTACCACTAAGAATTTCAGATTCTAATCCTATCATTAATCAGACAATTGATTAACTATTTAATCCAAGAAACAATTAATAAGATTTGACATGCACTGCAAGAAAAGAGGAAATTAGAGACAAAAAATATTTTATCTTTGTTCCGTCTCTATCTTGTACAAAATTTTTCTCTAAATAGAATATATTCTGAAATTGATATTAGGGACAAAATTATAGATAAAATTTTCTTTGTCTCTAATTTTTGTTTGTAAAGAGTCCTCAGTCCATTGTAACTTCTTTTTTTTTAATTTCTTGAAAAGTAGAGATGAATTAGAGATGGAAATATTTCGTCTCTAGTCTATTACGGCAATTAGAGACAGACTACTTTCCATCTCTAATAAATTTGTCTCTAAATAGCCTTAGTTCGGTGCAAATATTTTTTTGAATTTGCTGAAAAAATTATTTTGGCAGGATGAAGTTAGAGACGGATTAGAGACGAGTAATGTCCGTCTCTAATTTCTCCCAAAAGAATTTACCTTATTCGGCACCATTTTGCTTTAAAACAAATTTTTAGTGACGAACTTAGTGCGTCTCTAACTTTAAAGTGTCTTAAAAAAATTGTTGAACTGCCGCATGGATGGTGATCAAACATGAGACCAGAGGCAATAAAGTGTAATAGGCAAATAACCAAGTCTGTCGCAATAGCTATCAACTTATATGGTGCAATTTATATTTATATATATATATATTGTATGCAATTACAAAGTGCTAAAAAAATGTGTGGAGAGGCATTTGGACGAATCGAACATGGGACCAGAGATGGTATTTGTTGATCATAGGAGAATTTATTAATCAAAGGTCCGTTGATACATATATAAATGTAAGAGATGGTATTTTTGCTTGCTAGGATGTTAGATGCATATATTTTTTATTTTATTTTGTTCTCTCCACTTGTATTCATGTGGTTTACTGATTTTGATTTGGATAATATTGCTAAAAGTTTTTTTTTGTGACAGACTATTTTTGTGATGTTGCTGTTTTGGTCATCATTTTATAGGTTATACTGAAAGTGTTGTTATGTTTTTATGGTATTGCTGTTTTTGGTCATAATTTCATAGGATAGGCTGAAAGTATTGCTATTTTGTAATATTTTTTTTGTGGTATTGTTTTGGTTATAATTTCATTAGTTGTGTTGAAAGTGTTGTTATTCTGTGGTATGATGCCTTTGTAAATGATGCTTATATTTTACACTTGTGTTTAATGTGGTTTTGATTTGTAGGAAGAATAGAGAAGAATAAAATCAAGTATATCTTTCCAAGCATCAATTGATGTAGCTAAAAATACGACCTTTGAGAATATGACCTCTAAGAAGGAAGAGATATCGATCTGGTTAGAGGTGGTGGGTAGCAAAAACAAAAAAAGGTTGAGTTTTTTATGTCAGATTAGAGGCACCTACAATTGAAAGCTTTTCAACAGAGGCTTCAATTGCACCTAAATCGTGGCTTAATCCTCTATTTCAAGAGGAGCTAGATAGGCAGTTGACATAATAATCTCAATAATTACAAGTAGCAAACACTACTTTATAACAAATAGTTGATGAGCAGAAACAGATGATAGCTGCTTACAAGGATAAGTTCAAAGAATTTGATCAACTGTTCAGCCAATTATTTCATCAGTTAGAATATCTCTCCATTAACAAAGGAGATGGAGAGTTAGGTTCTGCAAGAAACAAGCAACAAGATGATAATGATGATGATGTTTAAATGATTTTCAGATATTTATGTATTTAAACATGACTTTGTATGAATGTTAAATGTGTTATTTTAATATAATGTTATGTCAGTTATCAAATATTTGTTGTGTTTTATTATGTAATTTGATAAAAAATTATTGAAAGGAAGAAAATACATACTCACGATTTAGAGATGGATTAATTCACTCATAACCAAAATAGAATTAAAGATGAAATTGGCCATTTAGGAACAAAAAATTTGAAAAATTTTGTTTCTAATTAGAGATGAAAATTTAACATTTAGAGATAAAATTTTTTGTCTCTAATTAGAAACAAAAATTCATAATTTAGAGACAAAATTTTTCATATCTAATTAGAAATGGAAATCCATATTTTAGAGACAAAAATTTGTTATTTAAAGATGAAAATTTTTATCACTAATTAGAGATAAATTTGAGACAAAATTTTATTGTTTTGTCTCTAATTTATCTGTAATTTTTTTTTTGATTTTCTTGTAATTAGAGATAGATTATTTACTTCAGAGATAAATATTTTTGTTTTCAATTAGAGACGATAAAACTTTTTCATTTTTAATATTTAGTGATACCTTTTTTAGTTGTTCCGTCATTAATTCATCTTTGAATATGTTTAAATATATTTTATTGCTAATTCATTTATGAATATGTTAGAGAAAAATTTTTATGATATTAGCGACAGAACTACATATTAGCTATTAATCTTAGTATTGTAATGGTGCGCATCAAGATCGATCTGGGAAAGATTATCCGGATCTGGGAAAGATTATCAGGTGCTGTTTGGCTATATATATATATATATATATATATAAAATAGAAACGATTGAGCGTGAGAAGAGATATGAACCACTCTTTATTGTTGAACAGCTTATAAAATAATAGGTAGTAGTTCTCCTCCATGGCTCCATTATTAGGAAGGTGGCATAAGAGGACAAGGACAAGAGATTTTTCTTTTATTTTAATAATAGAATAAAGTTTGGCACTGAGCTAAGAAAATGGGTAATGAAAACAAAAATGCATGTTACCTCTCATGAACAGTTGAGACAAGAGAGCACTGAGAGCCCACTAATAAATGTTTATGAAACGCAATGTTCCCATGTGGTTAAGGGCGTCAAAGGAGGCCTCCTAAGCGATTTCATCCATCCGTACGCACCAAATCTTTTTTCAATTAATTTTCTCTTTCGTATATCATCGATAATTGAATACCAATGCAATCAAACAAATAACCCTGCATGCTGCTTTCGTCACCCATCGCCATCCCCACTGTTTCTCTTAATTATATATATATATATATATGGATTTGTGTGAATAAAGAAGACGAAGCAGATACGAGAGAAACCCGTTTTCTTTGGGAGGTAATTAATTTAGGGCTATTTTATATATATTATAGTTTGCCTTTCGCTTCTTATAGTGTTACAAAGTTGATATAAAGTTCCAGGAGATAACATATACTGCTATGAAATCTTAATTTATGTTAGATGCAAATTAAAATGCCATAAAACTTGATTTCTATTGTAACAAAACATGGTTACGAAACTTGATTTTATATATGTGATGAGTCCATATCCAATTGACCAGTTAAATTTACCATGCCAGGTCGGTCAAATCTCTTGTTAATTATGACGTATTAATATACCAAAGTTTGTGAAGAGCAGTACAACTTTTATTACCACGATCTATTATGCTAAATAACAATCAGCCTTCGTACAGAATATCACTTACCGTGAGATATGTGTCCCTTCTCTGACACTCTGACAGAAGATTATGCTAATGAATGACCTTTTGTCTTTGGAGAAGTTGCTATATATAAGATTCTACATGTACTTGGATAAGTTTAAGTCCCTTGGAATAAGTTATTGATAATTATATTATCCTAAGTATATATTGACGAGAACTTTGAAATGTTTCGTGTTAAATAAAATTGATATTTTAGTTATGTAGGACTTTCATTTAATAAATTAATTTTTTAAAATAAATATTTTTTATGACTTAAATTATATTTTTTAATATTAAAAATATTTTTTTATAATTTTAATTATAATTGTGTGACGTAAATGATGATATTGATATTATAATATTTGTCTAAGATTATAAAATTAACACAAAATTAATTTATATAATTTTTGAGATTGTATATCGTGATAAAATATTAACGATCAATTTCTAAAGTCGTATCAAATGGTCAATGTTTAGAGTCATATTAATTGATATTTTCATTGAGAGCTTACCAACGTGAAGAGAGTAAGTTATAGACTAAATTAAAATATAGACTAAATTAAAGTATAGACTATGTAAGTTGAATTAAGATATAGTATGATATGTCGAATATAAAAGTTGGATGAAGCTGTTACAATAAAAAAAGATATCGATAAATCAAAGTTGATAGAATAGGTTATGCTAAATATTAAAAGTTTGATAGAATTACAAATAATGAAAAGATGTGCAATAATATATTCTATATAAAATTAAAGATTTAAAATGATACTTAAATTGAGTTACTTTTATTTAATAAATTAATATTTTAAAATAGATACTCTTTAAATTTAAATTATATTTTTTTTATTAAAAATATTTTTTTATAATCTCAATTATAATCAGATAAAATAAAAAGTGTCATTAATATTATAATATTTTTTAAAAATATAAAATTAACATAAAATTAACTTACATAATCATTAAGATTATATATCATAATAAAATATTAATAACAAATGTTTATTGTCGTATCAAGCTTTGAGTGACAAGGGTACGCCACCTCCTCCAACCGCACCTGAGGTGTTGATCCACCAGAAAGGACTTTCGGAATGCCGAGGACTGACGTAGCTAGGTTTTCTTGAGTGAGTAATACTTTAATATGGGGTGGTAAATTGTGTGTTTGCAGCCTCCGTGACTCCATTCCATGTAAATTTCACAAAAGCTGGATGACAGATCGATAAGATAAATTTCATATTTGCAATTGCATTACATAGTAGAAAACTAGAAAGGGCATCGGTGAATGGTGTATTGGTGGAGTGTGGGAACACATTGTCTGGGGAGTGGGACCCCACATTATGCCAAAGGTCAAAATCAAATAAGAGGTAGGGCAAAAGTGATATGTACTTGGCAATAATCACGGAAGGGTACGCAATTGTCGTACTCTACTCCACAAACTAAAACGCCTCCTCCTCTAATATTTTCTATACTATCTATCACCAGTTAATCATAGCCCCATTCCAATTCCAAACCTACTGTGCAAATTAGGTCATGACCGCCTAATTTGGGGTCACAATACCACCAATACTTTTCAAACTTTTTTTAATGGGTCATCATGTTTTCTCCAACCACTTTCCACATACCCTTCCTGTCTTCAAATTCCTTACTTCAACATTCAGTGGGCAATATTCCCCTTTAGCCATGTCCTATCTTTTACTCTTTTCATCCCCCTTCTTCATTATGCCACTTCTTTTCTCTGCAAATCATATCTCCCACTGCTTTTCAAGTCTCATTAGCTTTAGGGCTTTTTCTTCCCCCAGTTTATCACGTAATTTTAAAACTTCACTCAACTCCTCCCTCCTGATTATATCTGTGAGTTCCTTTCTGTTTTATTATTTTTTGGTTCACTTTCTTAATTTCACTTGCTTCGGATGGATGGGTGTTAAAGTGCATTGCCAATTTGCCGTTGTTGAGACATGACTGACCAAATAAGCAAGACGCAAATGTAATGATTAAGCTGGCCTGTAATTGCAGTTTCATCCACGACTCCAAAAATTAGTTGTACATATCAATCAAAACCTTGGTTGTTGAAAAAAAGAAAAAGCACGCAGCCAAAATATATATTTGAAATTGAAATACGTGCTATATTATATTGCGTTCACAGTGATATAATCATGCTTCCACCACTTTCTTGACTTTACAAGAAAGAAAGCATTCCATAGGATAATCTACACATGAGACGTCTGGGCCTTTCTAACACAGATGCTTGTGCAAATATTAATAGTAATAAATAATAGTGACTAAGATGAAGGAGAGTTGTGTTTATAATTTCGTCTTCAAAGAAAGAAGTTGGTGTAATATGTATGTTGTTTAGCATAAAGTAAAGGACAAAAGCAACTGGAAATTTCAAGAAAAAACCCTTTCCCTGTGATGGAGTAGTGTTTGTAATTACATATACATTATACAGTAACATGCTATAGAACATAAACATTGAATGAAATGAAATTATTGGTTATATTGTACAAATAGACCTGCTACCTAATACCTATCCCTCTCTTGTTTCCCTTTTTCTGGATGATAATGGCTTGGCGAATGCCATGACAACGGAAATGATGTCAACTTCTCCAACTAATTAAGCTTTTACAGAAAACCCACGACAGAATAACTCATTTATCTTAGTCATCAATTAATTAATAGAGAGGCACCGGCAGACGCGGTGGTTTGGGCGGCGGCTTCTCCACGCTCACAATTATCTTCTCCGGCCGCGACGGCTCACACGGACAAGGCATCGCTATGAATTTCGGTACCTCGTCCCCTGGCATCAACACCGGCAAGCTCTCTCCCCTGTTTTTCTCCCAATCCTGCTTCCCACAATCAAAAACGAAAAAAGAAATTAAAATTGACAATCTGAGAATCGGAAATTTGAGAGTAAAATTGAAAAAAAAAAAAAAAAAAGCGATGTTGAATGAATAGGAGCAGTGTTAATGCGTGATGGAAGAGATAGATACCGTGGGGTGGAGCTTAGGTTTGGAGGTTGAGGATTGGGGGTCGTGGATGGGATCGGTGGTGTGAGAGAAAGACTGACGGAGTGATCGGAGCTTGTCCCAGTGGTAGCAACAGGAGAAGATGCCGCTCAAGCTGAAGATGATGATCAAGAGGAGGGCAGTGCCGAGAGGGAAGCCCAGTGACGGACGAGATGCGTCCACTTGGGGCGGGGAAATATCCTGATTCTCCATGTAGAACAGAAGCTGGGTTGGTTGTTCCCACACTCATGTGTAGTGAGGAAGAAGGAAGGGAATGAGTTGAGGATTGAAGACGAAGGAGAAAGGAGGAAAGGAGATATTATTATATAGAGATTAGAGAGGGATAGGAGTGAAAGCTACACTGGCAAAGCACCCCGATGTGCGGGCCATAGTACGGAAAGGTAACTCGCTAGGCGATTCAACCAAATTTGAAAGCTAAACAAATTTGGTTTCATAGGATTTTTAATAAAATAAATTATGATGTTTTCAAAATCCCCGATATAAAATGTATTCATAGTCCCGGAATTGACTCTCAAGTCTCTACTCTCAACATCAACGCACACCACTAGCGATGCACCAAAAACACAAAAAAATTTATGTGGCTATTGGCAGCCATCAAGGGCTGTGTTCTTCCATTTCTTCTATACGTCGTGGGTATGGTATTCTCACAACAACTTTTTGAAGGAGTTATGATTTCTTTTTAATAAAGAAAGATGCATTTCCTACAACTTTTTTAATTTGCCAAAACAGATAGAACAGAGCATTTTATTCTTCGATATATCTTTTTGGCTTTGGGTGACATATTGCTTGATATTTCTTATGTCCATTGGAATAGAGTGTTGAATATTGGCTCATATAAATTGCACGGCATCTGTAGAGTACAAACAGGATAAGAAAGAAGTAATGGAGATACTAATTGATATTTAAGTTTGCGAGTTTTGGAGAAAGGAAATTACAAGAGGATATTGATCTGTTTGGATTAGTGAAGAAAGGCAGGGCCACATATCTGATTGTGAAGGGAGGCACATGAAGGCCAAAGACTGCAGTAAGTTTTGTTAAACAATGAGTTTCTTAATTTCATGTTTGAAACTAAATAAACAAAGCATCAGGTCGGAGAGGGAAGTGAGGGATTTCAGTGGGCGGAGTAAGCTACAAGGCGTGGCTCACGTGGTGACATTGAACAAATTACAACATGGCATGGGAAGAGAAGAAGAAGCGAAAATTGAGTTAGCGACGACAAAGACGGCATTCAAAATCAAAATCCAGTGTCCATCTCTGACGACTACTTAAGTATATGAGCGTGACCATCCCACAAGATATGCCGTGTGGAATTCAAATACTTGCTTCCATATTCCATTTCTTTTATGAGCCCTTCTATCCATATTTTGACTTCACAACACTTTGCTTCTATCATCCTTCCATAAAGACACCTCACTAACTTCCCTCTTATGCATATTTCTACTATTAATTTCTTGCTTGTGTCATTCACTAATACAACTCCCTAATCATTAACTAATGCACTCAAACTTTTATCAATATTATAAATTCCATATAACCCATCCTTAGGCTTCACCAATCATTACTCTTTACCTATATATTGGGCTTATTGCAATTCACAGAGGAATGTTCATATATATCTGCCTCCACTAAGCTACCAAGCTACCAGACCTGACTTGACAACACTGGAATGAATGAACAAACTGATGAGTGGAATTTACTGTGTTTCCAAACCAGATTGCCTGAAATTAGATATTTTAGCGAAATAAAATATCTTCACGGGGCTCCAATAAAAATCCCTATAGAATATTCCTGAAGTGAAATCTAAGACTAAGAGCATGCACACAGGATTGTTGCATATACTTGTCTTTTCCTCTTCTTATTTAACCGTATTTAGCATCTTTTATCCACCTGCCCTGCTTCCCAACACAACCAATGCATATATATATATATATATATATACCATTTTTACATTATACTAATTAAAGTGTCGATCGGCTTTGTTTAAATCAAACTATTAATTATTTGTCAAGAAATTTTTTTTTGGGGTACAAAACAAGGAAAAAGAAAAAGCACTAGCAGCACAATCATCCAAAAGAATTTGCCCAAATTGCCGAGGTCTCTCAAAGAACCGCACACCCTTCCTCATATTTGTAACCCAGTTTGTCGACAATTATTTTAGTTTAACATTTTAAAATTTTATAAATAATTTGATTACAGTCTTTCTTTATTTATCTTCGGACTTTTTTATACCAAAACAGAAGTTGCAACTTGCAACACAAACTACCAAGTGATCTCCGGCCAGAATGGTGAAAAAAGAGATCGCTTGGGACACTGTTAATTATATAGATTTTGCCCAACAAGAAGAAGAAAATTGCAAATATACATGTTCATTATTGGGTGACTGCTTTGGCGTGTGGAATCGGAATTGTGTGAAGGTTAAGTGCAAAAGAAGGACTCGCGTGCTTCATTTGTCGGTTGACTTGTAGCCCCCAAAGAAAACAGAACAAAAACTCAATTACACATTCTTCTCTGTGACTGATGATTAAGAGTAATGTTGAAGTTTTGGGCGGTTAGGTTAACCCAATATATGAACAGTAGTGTGGGTCTAAAAATAATAATTTGTATAATAGTATGGTTAATTAATTTGCAGCTGCAGATGAATTGGAGGGCCCCATGAAAGGAGAAAAGATCCATATGTTTAGTCTTAGCTAGCTGGAAATCATACTGTGATCTGAATGATCACCTTTGATGTCCTTTTGGGTGCGTTTCTCTGACTCTTGTTTAGTCTTATCCAGTGAATGGATTGGCATGGCTAGAGGACCAAGTGGACTAGGTTTAATTGCTTTCCAAGTAGCACAATAACAATACTGTATATCCTTTCTCATCCATCTAATCCATCTAATCCTTTGTCCTGTAAGCAAAAATATATAGTGGTCCTGCTCCAAATAGGTGGTACCCTTGTAAACACATAAATGTGAAGAGTCTATTCGATTCGTACTCACTTTTAATTCTATATATGTATTGGGTACTTACGTGGATCTGCAATACAAATTACAATACCTTCCCGCTGGATGCTGCCAAATTAATGCCAATGCCTCTTTCTATATATTTCCCAGTTGGCTTTGGGACCATTTGACACCAAACTCACAAAGACAACAAACGAAGAAGTGAACATTTTGTCGTACTACTTTTCGCTCTCAGCTCTATGGTGGCTAAATATCTCTCTCCTCTCTGTCTCACAATGTGCATACAAAATCTTGCGCAAGAGAAGAAGAAAAATCTTGTTCAAATTGTTCTCGGCGTAGAAAGTTCAAAGAATGAGGAAAAAAGTCACGCTGTACTAGATTCTTTCATTTGTTTAATTTGTGTTGCTTATTATATACTAGATATTACTGCCCAGTCTCCTTTCTCTCTCTGATCTCTAAAATGCTATAAATCAATATTCAATTTACCTTGAACCATGGAATTGGTTTTCTGATTGTTGCATTTTAGCATTTATAACTGTAAATTAAATGCAAATCAAGATAAGAATATTACTATGCTGTATACACTGATATTTGATTTGATCGCAGCTGTATTTGATATGACTAATGCTTACATTGTTTGTTTGTTCATTGTTGGATCAAATCTTATTAAAAAAAATTTCACGAAACTCATTGAAATTTAAAAATTATTATAGAACAGGATCCTATTATATTGGTTAAAATGACTGTTTACACTCATGAAAACAATCAATTTATCCCCTTAATGGGCTTTAACTGATTTGAGTTAGCCCAATATGATGTGATAGCTCCACTCATGATCATCTGTGCATGATAATTCTCACCTTAAATTTTACAAATGTGAGATGAAGAGTTGATGTTAAAAATCAGGAAATAGATGCTGATGTATAGACTATAGATGTAGAAAATAAGCAGTAGACAATAGCTGAATGAAGCAGAAGTGAAGAAAAGTTTTAATCAGTTTAAGTTGTTAAAGTTAGTTAGTAGTATTTTACGTTTTTGTCATTGGCAGTTATGGATAAGTTAGACAGAATCTTGTATATATAGGTAGTTAGAGTACAAAGTAATATTATCAAAGAATTATTCATCATTTTCCTTCTATGTTCTTCTCTGTTTTGTTTATGGTATTAGAGCATTAGGTTTTGATTTACAATTACAATCAAAGAAATTCAAAGAACTGAGCAATATACATGGAAGGTAACCAGATTTTTGGCATTAGTTCACGAGTCACATGAACAAAATCAACTCTGGATATGATTTATTGGAAATATCCATTATTTTCACATCCTTCTGACAATCCAGGCTTGCAGCTCGTCTCGAATTCTTTGACGTTGAATAACTACTTAATATGGAGCAGGTCTATGCGGATCACATTGAAGGCCAAGAACACGCTTAGCTTCATTGATGGATCTTGCGAGCAACTTGTAGATCCTACTTCTGATGAATACATACAATGGAGTTTTGTAAACTCCATGGTGGTGGCGTGGATTCTTAATGCCATGTCCAAGGATTTAACAGAAGCTTACATATATGCACCAAGTGTTAGAGATCTATGGAATGAGCTAGAAGAGAAGTTTAGAGATAATGATAAATCTCAGATTTTCATTCTAAAGAAACAGATTGCCTTTTTACAACAAGGTAATGATTTAGTAGCACTATACTCTAACAAGTTGAAGAAACTTTGGGATGAGCTAAACTACCTAGAGCCTAAACCAAGGTGTGTGTGTAATGGATGTAAGCATAATATTCACAAGAAGCTTGATGAGATTTATTCTTCCAACAATTGTATGTAATTTTTGATGGGATTAAACGATGCATATAATAGCATAGTGAGTAATATACTTATGCTAAAGCCTCTTCCACAATTTAACAAAGTTTATTCTATGGTTTCAAGAATTGAAAAATAAAGAGATGCATATAATAGCACTACAGGATCAACTGAAGAAAGTGCTTTAATTTTCAAGGTGACTAAACAAAAAACAAATGCATCTAATATGTAGAACTTTAATAAGAAGAAGGATATGACTAAGAATGATAGATACTGTGAGAATTGTAATAAGCAAGGGCATTTGGAAGAGACTTGTTTTAAGAAGTATGGCTAGCCGGAATGGTTTAAAGATTTGAAAAATCATAAAGAGAGGAAGAATAAATCTATGTTAATGCTACCACTATACAGATGAATATAGTCTAAAAAAAATGAGAAAGATACAGATTTTGATATGACATCCATTTTTGAAATTATAAAGAGGGAGATAAAAAAGTATATGAAAGGTAAAAGCTCACTTAAAAACACTCTTATAAGCATAAGCTGTTTCACAAATTTTGCAGGTAATCTTTCTATCATAAGTGCCTGTTTTTTAAATAAAGCATAATAGATAGTTGATTCTAGAGCCTCCAGCCATATAAGTGGTGCCTTAAGCTTATTGTCTAAGGTAAGATAGTTGGAAGGAAGGAACACAGTACAATTACCAATGGTAGTTTAAAAATGGTGAAATACATTGGAGAGGCTGTGCAAAATGAGTCTGTTATTGAACCACTTACTGTTGATGAAGGAAGAAGGAGTACATGTGTCAAAAAACCTCTAAGTTGGATGAAGAATTATGTCACATGTTCTATCCCAAAATCTTCAACACATACACCTCCATCATACCCTTTTGTTTAGCCATCTTGTTTCTCTAATTTTTATATTGCTTTTTTAACAAATATGTCCCAGGTGAAAAAGCCATCAAATTATGATGAAGCAAAAATGAGTCCAGAATGGGTTGAAGCAATGAAAGCAGAATTTACAACTTTTGAAGCAAATGATACATGGAGTATGACAAATTTACTAGAAGGTAAGAATGCAATAGGGTATAGATGGGTATATAAAATCAAGCTAAAACCTGATGGGTCAATAAAAAGGAATAAGGCTAGGTTAGTGGCAAAGGGTTTTAATCAAAAGGAGGGAGTATATTATATGGACATATTCTCACCTGTTTCAAAAAATGTAATATTCAGGTTGCTATTGGCCTTGGTAGCTACAAGGGAATGGGAACTTCACCAATTAGATATCAATAATGCCTTTTTACATGGTTTTTTACAAGAGGATGTGTATATGTTACCACCTCCTAGATATAATAAAGGTGAAATTGGACAGGTTTGCAAATTAAAAAAGAATTTGTATGGTTTAAAGAAGGCTTCAAAGCAGTGAAACATTAAGTTGACAAAGAAATTAGAGTTAATAGACTTTAAACAGTCAATACATGATCATTACTTGTTTACTAACACAAGTAGTGCTAGTTTTGTAGCATTGTTGATATATGTGGATGATATTTTGATTACCAGTTCATCTTTAATCTTAATCATTAAAATTAAAGATTTTCTTCACAAAGAATTTACAATAAAAGACCTAGGGGAGGCAAAGTACTTCATAGGATTGGGAATTGCTAGATCACCCAAGGAAATATACATTAATCAACGAAAATATGCTTTAGATTTAATTTTTGAAACAAGGTTGATAGGAGCTAAACTAGTAGATAAACCTATGCTAAAATCTCACAAAGTTTTGAGCAATAAGGGTGTCAGGTTCAAGGATCTAGAAAAATACAGAAGGTTGATTGAGAGATTACTCTATTTGGGGTTTACAAGGCCAGATATTGTGCATGTTACACAACGATTGAGTTAGTTTATCAATGAACCTTGTCTAAGTCACTGGAAAGTAGCATTGTACATTTTAAGGTATCTAAAAAGGATTCCTGTAATGGGATTATTTTATTCAGCAAATGACAATTTACAACTTGATGCATACAGTGATGTAGATTGGGCAGTATATCCTGATATTAGAAGGCCACTAACAAGGTATTGTGTATTTTTTAAAGGATGTTTGGTGTCTTGGAAAACTAAAAAATAAAGTATAGTATCTAAAAGTTTGGCTAAGTTAGAGTATCGAAGCTTAGTATCTACTGTATGTAAATTACAATGAATTTCTTATATCTTAACAAACTTTCATATGAGGATCGATAACCTTGTTTACCTGTGGTGTGATAATCAGGTTGAAATACATATTGTAACAAATTTAATCTTTCATAAAAAGGACTAAACATATTGAAATCGACTATCATTTAGTCAAAGATCAATATAAAAAAAGTTTTGTTCTTCTTAAATATATTGTATATGAAATTCAAATTGTAAATCTTTTCACTAAGCCTCTGACTACTTCAAGATTCTCACAATTAATGTATAAGTTAAGACTCACAGACTTCTATAACTAGCCTCCAAATTGGGGAGAGGGGGTATAGAAAACAAACAGTAAATAGTAGTTGAGTGAAGCAGAAGTGAAGAAATTTTTTAATTAATTTAAGTTGTTAAAGTTAGTTAATAATATTTTACATTTTTATCTTTGATAATTACGAATAAGTTAGATAGAATCTTATAAATATAAGTAGTCAGAGTATAGAGAAATATTATCAAAGAATTAAAGAATTATTCATCTTTTTCTTTTTATATTCTTCTCTGTTTTGTTCAATAGACAGTTTAATTTTTTTAAAAAAATTGAATATGTGATAATAAGATGTAAATTAAAATTGTTATCATGATAATTGATTGGTTAGACTATAAAATACAAATCTCAGATTATTATGAGTGGAAAAGTCTAAATCTTGGAATTTCTTCAAATCAATTAGATATTTTATTTAATGCTGTTACGTGAAGTGTTGTGGACAAAGGATAAGATTGGAGCAAAAAGATATGGAGAGGAAATTACTGAAAGCAGAGAAATTAAGATAGAGGTCGTAATCACGTATAATGCCGTTGGCAGGTGAGACATTGGATGGGTCCCACTACCGCTGTCACTATTCTATTCGGCAAATCCATTGACCTTAAGGGCGTGGCTGGCAAAGATAACTGTGTGAGTCACAGTCAAAATTATGCAAACGTGTCGATAACTCATTAGTTAAAAAAGTGAAAGACCGAACTGTTTAAAGGTCGAATGGATTTATGTGATCGAACGGCTGAGGTAAAGTAGGAATTAAAATAAATTAAAGAAAAAGAGGAGCGGCAAAAGCGGGGCCATCCGGCATTGGGTCCCTTTGTCCTCACACAGCCCCGCAATTTCTGTGGGTTTCACGCACCACCCTTTTTTTTTTATCTTATATTTAATATTTTTATACATAAAGATTTAAATATTATATATTTCTTTATACTAAACATGTTTTTTTATTATATAATATTATATTGTGCATTGCACATATGTAATTCTAGTTCAAACAAATCGTACTTTGTATAATTAAAATGGCATTATTAACAAGTTGTATTTTAGGAATTTACTTTTGAAATTTAGTCATACAATTTTGATGAGTAGCAATGTAGATTTTTAAGTCCATTTGAAGTTGCAGCAGTGGTATTAGGCAAGAAGCCTAGAGTGCTGGAACATGCGTTGCCCAAAGGAATAAGGAATTAAGGATGATGCATAGTGCACACAGAACATGTTTAAAGGTAGACGACTGTTTCTGTGTGTCCTGCTATTTATTTATTCATTAATTAAATCAGCATCAATTATCATCATTAGCGTTCGTCTATGAATTGCTGTGCTGGGGCGCCTTTCAAATAAGTTTTATTTAAGTATACAAGTAAGGAGGATGATGTTTTGATTTATCGAATTTGTGTTAAATATGTAACTTTAAATTTGGTGACGAAAGGTGATGAGAAGATGATGGAGGAGCACTGAGACATCCCATCCCGGACTAAGCCTAAGCACCGTCACTTCAGTGGTCAGTCGTCAGGGCTATTCTCTCTCTGGGCCTGCTGGGTGGCAGTTAACAATGGGAGCGCCACAGAAGAGAAGGCAAGATTTTTCTGTATTATTAACAACGTCATTGAGAAAGAGAAAGAAAAAGAGTATAATGATGTCAAACAAGAAAGCGATGAGAGGGGAGCTTGCATGTCCTCCTCACCACCCGGCATACTCTCTTCTGCTGCCGCTTTCTTGTCCCCTCCATCTCCTCTCTCCTCTCTCTTTCCTCTTTCTTCATTTCCACTCCACTCCTTTTTTTCTTTATTTCCTATATTACCCCCTCCCTCCCTCCCTATTTTTTGTTTTTCTATTATATACACTTTATTTGTTTACACACTTTAATTTGGTATTCACCTTCGGATTCTTAGTCACAACAATTCACATCAACTAAATAATATAATGGTTATAATCTAATCAATTTCGCTACCAGCTACCATGGTTGCAGAAAACAAGCATTCATGATTCGTGACAGTAAACGCTCTCTCTCCTCCTATTCATCATAACTCATAACCCCTCCCTGCTTTGTCCTCTCCTTCCCAACAAACCCACCTTCCGTCCCCTTTCTTTCCACACCATCACAAACAACATATATACATTTTCAATTAATTTATCAATAACAAAATTTGAATGAGCTCTCAACGTCCTAAATCCTATGATAAGCTGTGCGCGTGCCTCCCTTGAATTGACCCTTTTATGCAGCATGGATGGATGAGGATTGCCTTCCTTACCCTTTTGATCCTCGTGTGTCAGTCAACATCCTCAAAATATCAACTTGCTATTATTCAAGTGCCACACTGAAAATTAAGTTGCCTTTCACATTCATCTTGCTCAATTTTGGATATATAAACCTTTTATTCACAATATAATCTTTTCTTCTCTTGCATAAAATAAAATATGGCCACTACAATTTAAATTTCAAATGCCAAATACATATTATGCACTGTGATTACATCCTACAATTTTAAGTTTGACTTTTAATCAATTTTCCATTTCTCTACTATGTAAATATTGGCATTTTTCCTCATATCATAACAGGATAATTTGGTATATATTTTGCCTTTGGCAATTGGCATCTTTCCAGCCTTCTTTTCCTGCTTTCCTACTTTTTTTGTTATTCTGTTTCTTTCCCATTTTAGGCAAAGGCTCCTCCTCACGCTGTGGAGGAAGGAATCTGCCATAGCATTAGTGTAAAACTCAAGGGCATATTTGTGATTTGACCAGAGAGGGCCTAGTGCGATAGTGTCTGTCTGCGTGTGTGTGCTCATCCCAAAAACGCATCATAGTAAAATTAAAAGAAGGGCCTCATAATTCATTGCACCTGTTAACAGAGACAAGTCATTTATTTCTCTGTCTCCTCAAGATTGATAGCTTGATATCTCCCTCTCAATCAATCACAGCCGTCTGATTCAGTTCCCTACCCCCATCTCGGCGTACCATAAAAATACTCTCCTTATTTTGGATCCTTAATTATTCTATTAAACTATTTATACAAACAACACGACATCGTCTTTTCCAAGAATTAGCCGTTTTGCCCTCTGTGTTTCTCAACCGGCACATCCAAGCTTTTTGTTTCTTGCTTACTGCTTCATGGAAGGGCCTTAAGCCTCTCTCTCTCTCTCCATTTCCGCTTTACCTTCTGTTTGCATTCTCCTGCTATACTTTCTCAACAACAATATTGGCTTCTCTTCTCCGTCTGATCTACCAAAGCCTTGTTAGGTAAGTTTCTGAAATCTTCCTATGCTAACCTCTTTTTTCTTTCTACCTTTCTGTGCTGTATTCCTTTTTAATTTCTTTTTTGTTTTATGGTGGTTTTGCTCTTGTTCAGCTTTTTACTTTCCTTGAATCGGAATGAGTATTGATTGAGTTTGAGTTGCCTTAGCACTTTCAGGCGGTATTGTTGTGCATTTTATTGTTTGGGTTAGGGGAATATTATGACTTGGACTTTTCTTCTTGTTCCTCCTTTTTGGACTCTTTCCTCTTTGCTATTTCACTCTTCTTTCGAAAAGGGTCTCATGCAAATTTTGTTTTTGGCAAGTGTCTCCGTGGATCTATTGAGTTGCACCGTGTTCAAATTTGTTATGAGTTTACTCTTTTTGTGTCCTGTTTAAGGGAGTACTAAACTTATGGAGCAGAAATAGTAATTTCTGCAAAATTAAAACAAACAAAGAAGAGGGGAAAAAGCGTGCTTGACTGCAATAGTTCTGTTCTTGGCTGCGGATTTGCTCGCCAAACCAGATTGCAGATTTCGAAAGCATTCAATAGGGGCATTTGACAACTTTGGTTCCTTCCTTCGGAGCTTTATTTTCAAATATATCTTTATTTTCCCCTTTAACTATTTATTCTTACCCTTTCCTGTTTGAATTTGATATGATTGAATTTTTCACTTGTTTAGTAATTTACTTATTATTTATGTTTATTTTGTGATATTTTTTTTCTATTTTTGTATCACAATTCATTTTACATTTTACTTTGTAACTGCATGCATGCTCTTGCTTAATGTAGAAACATTTTTCTGCTGCCTTCTCTTTTGATTGATTATTATTTGCTGCCCGCTAATGTTGCGATTATTGTGATCTGGGGCTCTTTTTATCTTTGGTTACCCTTTTTATTAGCTGTCATCCTAATTATTCTTTTTGTCTCAAATTTTAATACTTGGGAAACATTCTCTTGCATGCTAGTATGGATGTTCTATGTATGATGCCGTGGAGTTTTAAGACTCGTATTCTTCCTCTGTAAATGATTTACGTATCTACTATTAACATTCTTCCTAACAACAGATTATGTGAATTATAGATTTTTGGTTTCTGCTAAAGCAGCTTGCATAGTGGAGTCTGATGTCTCCACCAGTGTTGGTTGCTGAGGAGGAAGGGCAGAGCGATATCTCAACAGAAGAATCTTCACTGTCCGTGGACTCTATCTCCCATAATGGCACTGCATTGAAAGAACGCAATTACTTAGGATTGTCAGATTGCTCTTCGTCGGTTGACAGTTCCACTGTCCCAAGCATGTCGGATGAGAAAAAGGACAATCTTAATTTGAAGGCTACAGAGTTAAGGTTGGGTCTTCCTGGATCCCAGTCTGCGGAAAGGGATTTAGATCTCTATGTATCGAGCTCAAGAAAACTTGCTGAGAAGCCACTGTTTCCTTTGCTTCCTTCAAAAGATGGAATCTGCTCGTCATCCCAAATAACTGTGGTTTCAGGAAACAAAAGAGGTTTCTGTGACACCATGGATAGGTTCCCCGAGGTAAAAAGTTATACATATTGAAGGGAAGTGGATATTTCACGCTCCTTCTGATTCTGACCCCACAACTGTGGTGCAGGGGGACTTTCCTAGTAACTCGGGGATAAATGTAATGCTACCTAGACCCTCTGGAGCTCAGCCAACCTCAATGAAAGAAATGCCAGCCAAGGTTTTACAGGAACGGCCATGTGCTGCTAATGGAACTGTTCATAACCATATAGGTGCTTCTGCTAATGGCAGTGCACCAGCTGCTAAGTAAGTGGAACCTAGTGCAGGTTAATTAATTTTAAGAAAATTTGGTAATAGGATATCTATCTAGTGCTGAATTTCCCTGTATTCCTAGTTATGCTGATATGTTCTCATCCATGACAGGGCACAAGTTGTTGGTTGGCCTCCAATAAGATCATACAGGAAGAACTCATTGGCCACCACTTCGAAGAACAATGACGAAGTAGATGGAAAACCAGGTCCGACTGCTCTCTTTGTGAAAGTGAGTATGGATGGTGCTCCCTATCTAAGGAAGGTAGATCTAAGAAGCTATACAACATATCAAGAATTGTCTTTTGCCCTTGAGAAGATGTTCAGCTGTTTTACCCTAGGTGAGTAGTAGCATATTCAATTTATTTTAACTGAGATATTATTTTATACTAATCATTTAATGAATTTTGTGGTCTGTTTATTAGTCATTCTGAAATATTCTCGTCGCGTAGATTTACTGCATTTATGGTATGTGTGTTATCAGGTCAGTGTGGTTCTCATGGAGCTCCTGGCAGAGAAATGTTAAGTGAGAGCAAGTTGAGGGACCTTCTGCATGGTTCAGAATATGTACTCACTTACGAAGATAAAGATGGTGATTGGATGCTTGTGGGGGATGTACCATGGGAGTAAGTTTTATAAACTCTGTGCATTGTCTCTTTCATTCTCTTGTCAAATATTTTTTTCTAGTAGTAATATTATTGCTTATAAAACAAAAGAGTAAGGTATCAAGTCTATTGAGCCAAAATAAATCTTGGTTGCGTTTATTTACCTGTGCCGTGTGGTACTTAGTATGCAGTTTTCACCTGTAAAATGCGTTGTAGAAATCAGTGAGCTATTGCATGCCTTTCATATGTAGTAGATCGGGTCCTAGACCTATATGTAGTTATCCCAATATCCATAATTCAACACACTTTGCTTTTGTTCCTTGAACATATGGTCTCGTGATAAAAAAACAAGCCTTGGGTTGCAGTACTTTGTAATTTATTTCTTCGTTAATTTTCAATCTTGCATGATAATAGTGTTTGAATGCAAATTACACGACTTCTCTCTTGCATATTAAGCAGGTAACCGTTTGTACTCTTGCATGATAGTAGAATGAGCTTTTTATTTTTTATTTTTTTTAAAAAACATGCCTTTTTTTTGAATGCTTCCTTGTAGATATGGAAATGAGTATAACTATAGTAGTAGAAATGCTGCATGGGTTGTGGAGTTGAATGATGTAGCCATGTTTGAGACTGCCAATTAATATGTGCGAGTCTTAAGTTTGACTTAATCATTGGACTTGTTTAGAAGTCTAGACTTAGATAAGGCAACTCACTTACCTCTGGTTTGCATTCCACTTTAAGTTGTATTTTACTGTTGTCGCAGGATGTTCATTGACACATGCAAGAGGCTGAAAATTATGAAGGGCTCTGATGCCATTGGCTTGGGTATGTATTAGCTGTGATGATTCATTTTACCATACTTGTTCTTATTATCTGAAGACTGACGTGATGGACTGGGACCTTTCTTGAGAAGGCAGCCAGGTCTGAGCTCTAATGAACGGCAGCAGAATATGATCTGATGTGTGCAAACGAAACGATTAAAACTAAACAGAAAGCCAATACTATATCATGGAAGTATACTTCAAAAATAATATCGTGGCCTTTTATCTTTTTGTATAACATTTCTGTGCCTTGGTTTTCGCTGATTAATGATTAGAGTGAAAAAGTTAGGGATACTGCGAGTTACAGGGGCAGTAATTAAGGGTTGTCATGTGAGGAAACAAGGTACTTAATTGATTTGTTTACTTGTGTGGTTGGATTACGCAATAGAGAAGACGACCTTAACAACAATATTATCTGAATGCCTTTTTTTTTTTCTGGTGGCCAAAACTAGAGTGGACTATTTCCAATAATTGACAATAAGCAAGTCTGTCAATACTGCGCTTCCTTGTAATTTTATTGAATGTGTCCTAGTTTGCTTAAGTCGTCTTTCTGTTCTCGACAGCTCCCAGGGCCATGGAGAAATCCAAGAGCAGGAGCTAGATGGGTGCGAGGCGGATGACTGCGTTTTGTTTGCAGAAGAAACTCACTGTTTGGGAGATCTGAGGATGCTATAAATTGACAGTCCTTTGGTTTTGATGGAGAAACCCAGATTATGTTGTTGCCTTGCATGTTTTAAAGTCCCCAAAAAGGTTGTTGTCTTGGTCTCTTATGTTAAATTTGTTATTATTTTGATAACTTGGATAAATGAAGCTATCTTGAAGATTAGTGATTGTGGAGTCTGTAATCTTAATAGGAACCAGTTTGTTTGAATGAGTTGAATGTTACGATCAATGATCTCCACCATACTGTTCTATAATTTCACATCCCTCATCTGTTGTCCATTAACGCAACTCTACATGTTCGCCCCAGGGTATTTGCATCACGTGAATTCCAGACCTCTGGGGAAAAAATGAAAAGAAAATTCCGATACCTTTGTTTCTTTTGGAGTACGAAGTAAAAATCAATTTAATACAATCTAACAAGCGTGAAAATTTTAAATTTTATGTTTGTAAATTTGTTTTTACAATCCTGTGCTTAACAATTGTAGATTATAACTTTTTCTTTCCTGTACTTCGAAACAGTACAAGAACGATAAATTTTGTGTGATCTCATTTAGATTCTTTGGTGTGAAGAAATCATTGTGTACTGAAAAAATTAAGATATTTTGGTATCAAACATCATCAACTGGATGTGTCTTATTACTTCGGCGTATTTCTAAAATATTAATTACCTAATATTTTGTGTTACTCTTTCGTCTTTCAGAGTATTACTGAACCCTAATACTATCGAGCAAGGTGTAGTAATAATTTTTGGAGAGACCATACTTTACAAAAACTGTTTTGGACTAGTTTTTAGTCCTACATCTCTTAGAAAAGTCTTCAACACTTGGGAAGTGGCAAAAGCTTCTTAATGTCTACAATAAATGATCTTAGAAAATTACACTTGTGGAATACTGTGATTAGTACCATATTTCCGATTTTAAAATCCTCCTTCCTCCACTTGTTCTAATTCACCCTATATTACACTGGCCTGCCTTCGTTGAGCTAATGTTCATGCATCATCTTGTAAGATATACAAATGTATGAACTTGATCATTGGAAGTTTTGATTAGTAATGTTGACCTTTAAGGCTGTCGGTACTATCAGCCATTTTAATGCTAATTATTACTTAAAGCATTGTTCGTGATGCACGATGGAGTTGAATTATTCTGAGGCTAATGCAGGATTAATTATCATTAAAACCAAAAGCATTAAAATAATAATCACAAAAGCACAGATAGTGGTTCTCTGTTTCTTCTAGATTCTGTGAATTGAATCATGTATTGGTAAATGGCATATGATGGTGTTGCTACTGAAGGAAACACTAGCTTTACATGAGAATATCTTTTTACATTAGTGCTATACAACTTTTTTTTTTTTAGGAAAAGCCAAAAAAGAAATAGAATCATTAAGAAAATAGTAGATATGACAGAAGTGGGAAGTTTGTGTTAAAAGGGAAGGAGCTAGTTTATTCATGAATCTAAATCTATCTTTTGGCCCAAATATTCATTTAAGATAATTTTCTAGCCATATACATGATTAATTGATCACATTTTGTTCCAAGTCTGCAAATTATTAGATCATGTCTAGTGACTTAACTGTCGTTACAACAAGAAATTTAAGCATTTTGTTTGAATGGAAGTTCTTACACAATAATCTTATACATATGCCAATCTTGATAAGCTTTCTGGGTTTGATTAAAAGATAGCACCCTTTTTCTTTTAGCTTAGTGGAGCCAGAATTTGGAATAGTGCCAAAGAATTATATAATCTAGGATATTGAAAGAAAAGTAGAAGAATTAGTAGGATTATTTGTAATCATTACCTAATTAGTGGAGAAAAGCTGTATTGCTGAGTTTAAATGTTTCCATTATTGAATTGTTGAAGTTGGGTGGTCACTTGCTTAGGATATTCTTTCTTGGATGTGATTTAAAGTTACCTTATAAGTTACTAACATTGTGTCAACATTTAAACCAGTTTTAATATAACTCCATTATAAGCAACACCTTCTACTTTTCAACTGAAGAATTGAAAGATTAAAAGCAAGAAAAACAACAAAAACCAAAAAAAGGAAAAGAAAGGGAAGCCTACTTTTGATCCTACGAACATCATGCTGTTCAAGACCACAAGATCAGATTCTTCTCCATTGTTGAAAATTGCAAATAACCACCCACTTTATTAAGCTTCTTGTAATTAGGATCCAAGAGTGAAGCCTCACTTCAATGCATTAATGATGATAAGTTATGGCCAATCATAGCGTTCTTTCTGTCGTTTATGAAGATTGTGATGATTTTTAAGACCCTAGTCTCTAAATCATCAACTTAGTCCCTAAAAGTTGGTCCTTGGATTTGATATATGGGTTAATTAGCAAAATAACCATCTCGTTGAAAGTTTTGAGCCAGAGTTTTTGTCTGTACGTAAGTGGAGAAAAGTTTCAATTCAGAAGGGGAAAAAAAGTACTAGGGAATTTTAATTCCCCATCATTGGCAATAGGAATTTCAAGGTGCTAGAATTTTTTTCTTCTTCTTCTTTTTATTTTTTTTAAAAGGGATATATGTAAGTACATTCCCCAAATATGGTACCTGCAAATTTCTATTAGAGGAAAATTAAGGAGAGCCATAGAAGGTGAGCCATTAAGTGAGAGTCAATGCTAAATTCCTTTTTCTGGGTCAGTTAATAAGCCTTCTAAGCACAAAATTTGGTTGGTCTTTCCACTTAATCAAAAGGACAATAAATTAAAAACGGCACTATCTATAAAAAGTGATGCTGTGTGAATCTCGGAAACAACCTAATTTTGGCATCAACGACATTCTAATAAGTAATATGAACCACACATCAAAGAATGGATTATAGCCTATGCTAAGTGTCGTTGTAATGGAAATAAAATTGCAGGCACTTTTAAGGTGAAAAATAATAAAGTAATTAATTGAAAATTTTATAAGATATATTCTTCTATAATCTTTTCCCCCTCTTCCTATTTTTTCTCTTAATTACCAAGTATTCGGTTAATATTAGAGCCCAGATGAAGCAATATCGAAGAGATATTGAACTTTAGTAAGAAATTGTACTCATTTATCACATTTTGACCAAAAAATTTAACATCACTTGTAATGTGAAACTTCTACATACACTTGAACAACGACAATTTTTATTTTCTGAAAAGAACCTAAATTCCCCCAATTTAATTTGTTTGAATTGGCTTTAATTAATTGCCGTTAAAGTCACTTTCGTAAATCTGCTGGCAATAAATTCACTATTAAATGAATGTCTTCATGTTTAGACTCAATGTTTGTCCATTTTACAGACAAAGAAACTTGATTTGTCGCTTCACCAAGTTGTTCTTGCATCTATTGAAGAACAAGATATATACATGAAACGAAAGTAGCAAGCTAAGTTGATTAACGGTCAATAAGTACTTGAAAATTTGTGACTGAATGCTATTCATTCAACTTGTGCTCACAACAGGTCCAGCTTTGTGGCGATAAACATATATAGTGAAAAAGACATTAATTAGATTTAGATCCTTCAATTTTTTTTGCTCACACATGAAATATATCAGAATTCAGAACCATGACGCTTCATTAATATTTATGTGTCTCAGGCTGCCACATTGCTCACTATATAACTCCAAACACCAACCGTCAGTCAAGCTAAGGCTGCAAATAATATATATATATATATATATAATATACGTCCTTCGTGTTCTTCAACAAAGGACTCCACGCGTTTCTTCTGCTACCACCCCATTATGGGATTGCCATATGTTGTCATTTTTTTTCAGTGAAATATATATACGTACATATATTGTGGTCATTATCCGATCATTAAATATGTGACATGAACATTCTCTGCCTTCATCGTTTTTCTTTGAATTTGGTTGGGATTATTATAGAACTCAATTATGCTACATTTTGACGGTGAAAACGGTTCCTCTGTTTCCATCGTTCTAATACAGACCAGAATGTATATGAGTCAGAGCTGATTCAGAATTATGGTCATTACAAAAGAAAAGGATTGGTATATTTGTAGTTGGACTTTCTGGGAGATTGATATAATAACATTAAATGAAGATATGAAATGAATGGTTCAGTTTTTACCAGATGGTGAACTAATATGGGGAAAACGGTAAAGGGAATTAAGAGCGTAGCTACATGATGATTATAAAGAATAAAAAGAAGTTTCATCACTTTGGTTCATGAATCATGATGCTCTAACCTCATCTTTTTCTGCTCTTTTAACCACAAAAATACAATCGATACAATCCTATAGGATGGTGTATTATAATAGAGTGGTAGGTGGGGGATCCTATAGCTAGCTAGCATTTTATGGGTCATGGGCATGTGCTCCCAATGATGGCGTCCACACAATTATCACCAAACTTTAGGGAACCCTCTCATTTTGCTCATCCATGTGAGTAAATTAACCATTAATTCTATTATTATATTGATTGTTAAATCTATTTAATCTTAATCTTGCAATTGTTAGTGAATGCACGAGGTAATTTTTTTGTTGACCAAAAGAAAAAGGTACAACGGATGTGTTATTTTTAGAAATTAATTTGTATTCCAATCAATTTTTGAAGATTGAACTTAAATAGATATAGTAATATTTAGAGATCATTTTACTAATATTATTTGTTAGATTCTCTCAATTTAATGACACCAACCGATAATATATAATATGAGAAGTAACAATTAATAATAGAAAAGCTGAAAGGAGAGAGTATGATCTATCATAATTCTGTTGATATTATTATAATTATATTAGTTTGTGTCGTTGGCGTTTTGACATGTCAGGCCAAGCAATTCGGCTAGTCCCATTATTGGTGTGTCGTTTGGGAAGAAATCTCCTACCACCATGAATCATGATATGGGTTTAATTCAATATATTACTTCAAATATATATATATATAGAGAGAGAGAGAGAGAGAGAGAGCCAAAATGATTTCAATAAGTTATGTAACAAATTGAGATTACAAAATTAAATAACTTTTAACTGTTATCTTATGTAATTATCTTAATTTTTTAAGCAGTTGAAAATTATTTATAAAAAATTGAGTTTGACATGTGTAAAAAATTAGCATCCTTATATTATTTAGGTAATATATAGCACATAGGGTGACAACATGCATGATCTTCTCAAGATGCTACTCATTTAGATAGCAGAGGAATGAATTCAAATCTATTGGAAGATTACAAAGCCACGAGCTACACTCAACTTGGTGTTTTTAAAATCAATCTTGGTCTTTTAAAAAATTTCCGAGTCCTTGTGAAATTATCAATAGTATGAGATTCACTAAACTACACCTAATTTAAACACATTTTTTAGCACATAATTTTAGGTTTCAAAAAATAATCTGACTTAAAAATTTTTTCCTCCGAATTACATGCATGTGGAAGGAGACAATTCTTAACCTTTAAAACTATACATACTTGTGCCAAAAGGGTTGAAAAATGTGATGTCCACCGTAGAGCTCTTGCTTCCACATTGCCATTTATGATTGGGAAAGCACTATAAAAATCTAATGCATAATTTGTTAATTAGTCCATATCAGATGTATGGAATATCTCTTTGATTTTGTTTATTTATTTATTGATTTATTCTTTGTGGTTTATTTAAATATTGTTCAATCCTTGGATAATGCTAGTTTTAAAACTAATTAATAAACTATGTACTGTGATGTGAAAGGGATGATGGGGTAGGTTTAGTGGTCACACATAATGGAAGCCTTTTGACATAAGGCTGAGCGACGGTAGATTTATATATCAAATAAGTTAAAGAAATGAAGAAGTGTAGTCAAAGGCAAGACGCATGTGTATGTGATTGTGGAGAGATGAGAGAGAGATTAATCAATTTGATATTGCTGTCAAAATTAAAACCTTATAAATAGTGATTAAGAACAGTAATTTTTTTTACACTCAACATCTTAAATATATTTTAGACCATGTGCCTTACTATGAGGAGATGTTTTATTTATGCAAAAATTTGTTCAATTGAAATGAGATTATAATTTATTTTTTCTATGGGCCGCGGAAATGAGATTACAGGAATGGGGTATAGAGTTAATTTCTTGAAACATCAAAGAAAAAATTAAGCGAATTATTGAAGGCGTAGCTGATTAATGTTAACTCTTAGTTATTTGCCCTATTTTTCCTGGACTAGAAAAAGGATAATACAAAATTTCTTTGCCAAAACTACAATGTACGCAATTATGAACAGCTTAAGTAACATATTAGATATATGATGTGATGTGCCCTTATGCGAATTTATTAGTTTCTTATCTTTTACTTTCCGTGAATTATGCTTCCAAAACACAGTTAAAGAAAGAGAAAAAAATACTGAATAAGAAAAAGAAGTGAATAAGAACATAATTAACCTGGAGAAGATAAATAATTAAAAAAAACTGTAAAACTGATTTCTGGATACAAACAACTGAGTTACGTAAAATTAAAATTTGTCAGACAATATTAAAAAACATAATATATAATTTCTACATTGTTGGTTCTTTTGAAAAAAAAAAATAAGTATCCTAATTTAATTCAAAGTTTAAGAATTTTTTTTTTTTTGAAAAAAAAGCTGTATTTAACTTTTTCCGAAATCCATGAGGGCATTTATGGTTGTGTGATGATGTGATATGCAATTCTAGTAAAGGCAGTGGCATGAGGTTATAAGGTACATGACCGTGTGATGCATGCATGTACTCCCCAAAAGCCCTTCGCTGCCCTTTCTGCTTTTAATTTTTATCTCACTTCCACCAGCCATTGTCAAAACCTTTTCGACCACTTCCCTTCACACTCTTCAATTAGCTAGTCATATTTTTTTTATTTAATATATATATATATATTTGGAGTAAAAATATTAGTTTTTTTTTAGAAAATTGATTTTATATGTTGTTTCAATTATAAAAATGTTTTTAAGTCAAATTGTATGCAACGGGAACAAAATCCATTCCCTGATAATTTGAAGGACAAAAATTGAATTTACATTAACCAAAAAAAATCTCAAAACCCTTTTAATGTAGTAATTTTAATTAATTCTTTCTCTAGTGTATTCTTCTCCTTGGATTAAAATATATTAATTTTTTTCCATTTAATTTCTTAAAGAAGCGAAAATAAAAATTTGAAGAATGTAAGCCAAATTTGAAGGAAATAGAGGTTGCGGCGAATGGAATGAATGTAGATGTCAATTAGGGTGTAATTGTAATGTTTGGCGTTGGCCTACCAACGATACACCAATTATATATCAAAAGACTAAAACTTGCATTCATATTTGTCCTTAAAAAATTGTCAATACAATCAAATAATTTAAGACATCTCAATATGGTATGACCCTCCATGCTGGTTTATTATCATCAAAGTCCTTCTCACACCATAATGCTGCACTATGTCTTTGGAGCACTTCTTTTTTTTTTTTAAGGCTGAACTTTTACTATAAAAAAACTCAAAAGCCTATCCACAAACACTTATGTTGCTGATCTCTAATGAAAGAAAGCAAATATTTTCTTTAAAATTTAATTTTGATTGGCTCAACGCAGGTAACAAAAATCGCCATCTTCGATTCTTTGTAGCCACCCTCGCAGAATGTTTGAGCAAGAATAAAAATGGTGCTAGTGACTTAGCGTCTCTTTCTTTCTTTCTTTTTCTTTTCTTTTCTTTTCGTTTTCTTATATCTTTTTGTTTTTGGGTAAGGGGGTGATGAACAAACAGCTAGATGTACGTGTGTGTTACAATCATAGATGGACACATTGATTGATTGAGAAAATAATGGAGTCAATGCCCATAAATATACATATTTATTTATACAGCTCGTTTAATTGCAACCGTGTAGTGTAGATGTAGTTCCTATTCTTGAAAAAGATCCAGGCCTATCCATATCATTAATGTCATTTCCATAAACTGTTCAGTATAATTTTCTCTCAGAATTAATTAACGAGTTTAATTTCCAACAATTTTACCTTATGTTCATTACTCTCTCATTCCTACACCAAATGTTCAACCGCAAATTAATTTCTTTGTCATCGTACGCAAAGTAAAGTATCATCATTCAAAAATCACTTTTTGGTAAGTGAGGCGTTTTAATTTTTTAACCACTTCAAACTTTATTTATAAAAATAAACTTGAATTTGATTTATATAAGAATATCATTAAATAAAATTTCAGTCGCTCGAAAAATTAAACTTTCCATTTAAAACTCTACATATGTATAGATTCTCTCCTTTGTTCTAATACAATTCTGATATAGCACGTAAGAAGGTCGGCTTTTTTTCCTTTCAAATCTTGCTTACTCTTACGTAATTTCCTGGTAAAATAAAAGTATATCACGCATTTTGCATCATTTTCAAGAACAAAACCCCATGTGGTACAATTGAAGCTAATGAATAGACCAATGGTTCTAGACTTTAGCTTAATTACTCACACCGACTGACCGACATTTAGAACGAACAATGGAAGTTGAAAGATTTACACGTAGCTTAGATATTTTTACACAAGGTAAGGTAAGGTAAGGTAAAGGTGGAGATTGGAGAAGAGGAAAGAATTGAGATTAAAATAAGAATACTTTATGATGATGATAAGCACTTTAGGTGCATTTTAAGCAAAAAAAAAAATGGAGTCTGTGAGGAAAGAGGTGGACTAGTAGGCTTGACTTTTTGCGAGCATAAGCAAGTATTTTCTTGAAATGTGTTGAGCACCTGAGAGTTTCAGAGTTCAAGACTGAAGAGGACCATGGTGGTGGCTCCTCCCTCTCTATGACTTTCACCTTGTGAAGGCACCAATAGTGGCTTCCTAGTTTTGCTCTTTAATCATTAGCCAAACAAAAAATACTTTATGATAATGTGACACATAGCTAAATAATCGTCTATTGCCTGCCATTCACATTTCTCATCCACGTGTTTGATTCATTAGTTGAGGCCATACGGGAACATTGGTATTCCATTTCACTTGTGGTCAAATTATAAGTCCGTTTAAAAGTAGGTTCCAATAATTTGCTCCACTCTCACTTTTCTTATAAGCAATCAACATTTTGTTATTGCTAAGTACTTGGTTGAGACACAATTCCGATCTTAATGTGTGGTTTCAAGAATGGAGATGAGATTGTAGTGAACTATGGGCAAATTCTATGGTTGCTTGTCATTAAAACTAGTGAGTGACATTTAAAATGGCCATGGGTGCGCATGGGTGAATAGTAAAATTCTGGGTCATGAATGAGATGGGTCAATACTAAAGATAGAGTTGTTTTGGGATCGATGAAGATGTACAATAAAAAAAGGTTAATGCACAACGGCCGTTATTCTATTGTATTCAATGACTAGTAAATGAATTTATAATAATTGTAAGTTAATTAATGTGCTACAGAGTTGAATTGAATTATTTCACCCTTCCACCACAGAAGGACTGGTCTACATCTCGAACATCACAATTTCCCACAGCCATTAATAACACTCACAACACAACACAAACGAAATGGACCCCACTGCGAACAAACCAGACTAGAGGGATCAAAGTTGGCTCAGCTACTTAATGCTGGGGTCAGAATACAGATCATTGAAACCCTCACCTAGTCACACTAATTCATGCAGGTTCGCTAGCAGGCATCAATCACAAAATTTCAACTTCAAAAAATAAAAAATAAAAAAAAATAAAAGAATCAAAATCACTGACGTGGATTCTTGCTTTGTGAGGAAAAGGAAAACTGACGAAGATTAAGGCGAAAGGGATGAGTCACAGTAACCATGAATGAAAATGAAGCTCTCTGCAAAACCAGAGATGGAGATGATGGTGGGACACTGATGCACAATTCCAAGAGCGACCCCTCGTTGACTTGTTATAGTAGTTGGCAACCTCCACTTGCCAGTTACCATGTTAATATCCCAAAGCACCTACTTTTACTTTACCCCTTTAATAATATTCCCATTTTTGTGAAAAGGTCTCCCTGTGACTCTCTTATATATCATGGATATGATATTATCATATAGGGGGTAGGCAGAGAGAGAGAGATAGAGGGAGAGAGAAGAGAGAGAAAGGGCCATTTTCAATTTAGAAGCAACATCGAAGGCTTTTCCCATTGGGTGGTCTTTTTGGGGCTCTCAAAGCAGATATTGAAAATAGGCCAAGTCCAAGCAATAGATAAATAGATGGTTAAGTAGGACGATTGGAGATGGAAAGGAGGAACAGAGAAACATGAATAGGGTCTCTGAATCTAATCCATTTCTTTTGCCTTTCTAAACACTTCCAGCTACAACAGAAACTCCTGCAATCTGCATTCACGTAGATCATCAACCATCAAATTTCTTACAGAAAGAGATTGAAATTGTGAATTTATATGAGGATGGTTGCCGGGTGGAGAAGGGCGTTCTGCACATCCATTCCCAAAGACAGAGAGTCCAAGGTTTTAACAGAGAAGCAACAGCATTGCGACAACAATACCAATCAGAGTCCCAAAATCAGCTCCAAGTTTGCGTTTTTCTCGAACCCATCAACGCCACGCTCACAGTCTCACCCTTTGATCAGCCCCAGCCTCCGGTGCCGGACGACGGTGGCCGCTGGGACTTCCCCTTCTTCCGTTCCCAATAGTCCAAAACTCCAATGCAGTAATGCTAAAACTCCGAAGAAGCAAAACAGTCCAAGGTTGCTTCAGCTCTCCAATCCATCGTCACCTAAGTCACCATCGAGTTTCTCGCTTCTCAAAGCCAGCTTACGACTGTCCAAAGTAAATCATATTATACTCTGCCCTTTTTAGCACACGAGATTCGTTTCTTTCTTCTTTTTTTTTAACCATGTAATCTGCACAGTGAAATCCTGTTATTGTAGTCGCCTATTCAAATGATTCTAACTTTTCTGTAACTTTTGAACTTTTGAATCCTGCAGAGTCGATGTGGAATTTGTTTGCAGAGCGTCAAAACAGGTCAAGGAACAGCAATTTTCACAGCAGAATGCTCTCACACGTTTCACTTCCCTTGCATAGCTGCTCATGTCAAAAAGCAACATATCCTTATCTGCCCAGTCTGCAACACAAATTGGAAAGAACTACCTGTGCTGGCTATCTACAACGATAAGCAGCACAAGAAAGATGCCGCAGAGGAAAACAGAGCATACAACCTCGCACGAGATATCAAAACTCGGCCTTTGAAAATCTATAACGACGATGAACCCCTAAGGTCTCCCACTTATGTTGCTCGCTTTAATCCCATACCTGAATCCGATGAAAACGAAGAAGACCAAGAAGAGGAATCAATGGAGTTCCAAGGATTTAATGTCAATCCAGTTGGTCCTGTTCTATCATCTCCCAGAACCCGAACCCTTGAGGTGTGCTTATTGCCTGAAGCTGCTATTGTTGCCGCAAATAGGAGCTACGAAACCTACGTTGTGGTGTTGAAGGTCCAGGCTCCGCCGTCGAAGGCGGTAGCACGTCGAGCACCTCTAGACCTGGTGGCAGTGCTCGATGTGGGTGGGACAATGGCTGGTCAAAAGCTTCAGATGATGAAACGTTCGATGCGATTAGTGATTTCCTCGCTTGGGTCCACTGATCGTCTCTCCATTGTTGCCTTCTCTTCGGGTTCAAAGAGGATTTTACCATTACGTAGAATGACAAGCAGTGGCCAGAGATCAGCCCGTCGGATCGTGGATGCATTAACCGTGATTAACCAAAGCCGAGAAGAAGCTACAGTGACGAACGATGCACTGAAGAAGGCCGCGAAAGTTATCGAAGATAGACGGGAGAAAAACCCATTCGCCAGTGTCATACTCCTCTCGCACGCGCAGGATGAGCGCGTTGTCACTGCTGCATCGTCCAATCAGAAATGCTCGCTGGTCTCTTCCTCCCGCTTCTCTCACCTGGAAATCCCTGTCCACTCTGTGAGATTCCAGGAAGGCGGCGCTTGTGCCCACGCACAGCCCGATCACGCGTTTACTAAGTGTGTGGGTGGTTTGCTTAGCGTGGTGGCTCAAGATCTGAAGCTTCAACTAGGAATTGTGTCACGCTCGGCCCCGGTGGAGATCGCTGCCGTGTATTCCCTCTCGGGTCGACCCACCGCTCTCGGGTCGGGCAACGTCAGACTCGGTGATCTCTACGCCGAAGAAGAGAGAGAATTGCTGGTTGAGTTGAAAGTGCCAGCCGCTTCTGCTGGGTCGCACCACCTTCTGTCCGTACGATCCTCTTACCGGGACCCATCTAGTGAAGAGCTAGTTTACTCCAAAGATCAGGCGCTGCTCATACCACGACCACATACCGTTCGATCATCAGACCCCAAAATTGAGCGGTTGCGAAATCTCCACGTCACTGCAAGAGCCGTAGCCGAATCTAGACGCCTAGCTGAGCACAACGATCTATCTGGAGCTCATTACTTGCTCAGCTCAGCTCGAGCTCTCGTGTTGCAGTCGAGCCCTAAATCAGGTGATGAGTACTTGCGCTGGTTGGAAGCCGAGCAAGCCCAATTTCAGCGGCGCAGACAGCAGCAGTTGCATAGCCTTCGGCAGAGAGGAGTCACTCGGACGGAGGAGAAGGTTGAGCCGAATACGCCGACCTCGGCTTGGAGAGCCGCTGAGAGACTGGCTAAAGTTGCCATAATGAGGAAGTCTATGAACAGAGTCAGTGACTTACATGGGTTCGAGAACGCCAGATTTTAGATTTTAGTTGTATTTTTCATTTTGTTAAAAAATAATTTTGTAGTACATAGACAAAAATATTAATAGAACATAATTTTTTTTAGAAGTAAAACAAAGCTGAATGATTATGTAAGTTGGTCATAAAAAAAATATCTTTAAAAGTTTGATCTTATGAAATAAATATTTTATATATAATTTAAATAAAAGAATAATTATACCTTTTATATTTATTATATATCTCAAGTTAAAAATCATGGTTTTTCAAAGGAAGAAACGACATGGACCAAATCCCAGGCCCATAATACGACAAGCGATACCGAACGGCTATGCTCCTTTCTGCAATGGAAAGGAAGAGATTGCGATGGCACAGTGAAGCCCACATGATTGATTGGGCAGTGGGGCATAGTTTCTGTTTTGTCGTTAGTTCCTTCCCTTTTTTTTAATTTTCGAAAATACCAAAACATTTGTTTGCATAATATGGATCCAAAGGGTATGGAGAATGAATTTTTAAAAGAAGAATGAGAATATTGGTGTGTGATGAGTGATGAGGGAGGCGAGGAAAGTAGGTTTGTTGTTTTGTGTTTTAAGTTGTAACATATGGCTGTTGTTGGGTCTAATCGAATGGGAATGTGAAGAATAAGTTAATTATAGATTTTTTGTACGTTTGTATGATCTGTTATTAATTGAAAAGCGAAAACGTGGGTCTCATCTCATTCAGATTGAGACAAAGGATTATACCAAGTGCTGTGCTTTAAGAATTGAGGGGAGAGGGGTTTGTTTCCTAAACTAATACAATACGTGTGTGATTTTCATCTCTAATCTGACACTTGGTCTGTATCCTATCATTGCTGAAAGCTTTTTTGTTTTTTCTCCCTCTGGTTTTTGCTTGCTGTATTTCATGTGCAGCGCACTACTGAGGTTTTGTTTCCATGGTGCAAAACAAGAACTCCAAAATCTCAAGTTATAGGTATGGCATGCAAGTACACTATGATGACGGAGAAGAGAGAGAAAAGGCTTTGAGGATAAGATGCATGCATGTTCTCTCTCTTCATTTCGATATTTAATTCTTCTATGCAGAAGATGTATTTCACAGTGGTGTGCAAGTGTATTCTGATTTTATTTGAAACTAAATTTTACTATAATAATTTTAAGGCTGCAACTTTTTACATCCCTCACATCAAATAAAATTTCAACATATATCAAACAGTAAAAGATTATAGGTGATTTTAATTCTAGTGAAACAGCAGTAAAGAAATTATTCCCATGAAAACAAAATAGGAAAGTTCTTGAGGTTACCCTCTAGCCAACTCTTTGAACTATTATTTTGCGCCTTTGTAAATATATGGAGATCTATACATTTACCAATAAGAGGAGGGCTGAGGCATGTGGTTTGGTAAGATTTGACTAGAGTCCTTAATGGAGTCTATAATTGGACCCACGAATTCTTGATATCCAAACAATCATGATTGCCACACACAACTGTCCTGTGTATGCGTAATCTTAGAATTTGAACAGCATGATATACTTTAAGGTAGAAAAATTGCAGCTCAACGTCAACATCCTTATCCTATATTTTCCACTACAAAATAGCCTCCACTTTATTGTCACGGACCATGTAGAACCATTTATTTTATCCTCGCTGATGTGATGAACATATGATGGGTGGTTAAATATATTGTCATATATTTCAATTTGTCTCTGATCAAACTACTTTAACACATCTAATTATAATAAAACTAAAAAGAAAAGAAAAGAAAGGATCTTTTTGTAGCTTTTAGTCACGAATTTGAGAAAGATAGAGAAGAGGGAAAAGGTGATATGAAGCCTAAATCTGCGTGAAAGGGATAAAAAAGGATGAGGAGAAACTTGAAGCTTTGGAAAGGTGCCCTTCAAGAGGGTCATAATATCAATCTTTTAGAGGGTGCAGGGGTGAGTGTCCTTCACTTTTGGGAGGGCTGCTGGCGAATTCCTTAAATTGCGCACACTTTTGGAACACTGTTAAGTGGAGTTCATGAGTGGTCGCCTTTACTTGCTACTTTCCAATTGTGCATCTCTAAGGATAATCTTTTCGATATGTAAATCCCAATAAAGGCTCATTCTTTTCTTATACTTCTAAGCATAAATGTTTCACCACTAAGAAGGAAACGGGACCATATATGTCTGGGGATTATCGGATACTTTTTTTCTTTAAAAAATTATAAAACCGAATAAAAGTTGGCTTGGATGTTTTACGGAAGAAATTTTAGTCTGAGACCTGCAAATGGTAATACGTTTAGCTTAAGTTTAGGAATTTTTTATCGCTTTTTTGGTGCTATTTTTTCATATAGCTTTCAGCGTAGCCAAAACTTGTTCGTTATTCGTTATTTGTTTTTTGTGTCATTTTCTCCGCGCACGTTCTCTCCGTATCCAGTCCAGGCCCCCAGGCAAGGGAAGTCGAAAGAACATTATTAATTTTGAAATAATGTTATATTTTAAATTTATTAAAATTGTCTTTTACGTAATTAAATTTTATATTAATTTTTAATTTTATTTATAAAATTTTTTATAATTAATTTTATTTTACGACTTAATATTATCTAAATTATAAATATAAATAATGATATAATATTATATTTAAAAAAAATATAAAATTATTATTAAAATTTTTCAAGTTATATATCAAATATTAATTAAAATTTTTTTATATCTGATTGAGAGTAAAAAATTATTATTTAAAAATATATATTACTACTTAGTATTTGAATATTATCTAAATTTTATTTATACTCAATTTATTATTAAATATTATATTATTTTGTTATTAATAATTTAAATAATTTTAAGTTATGAAAAAAAGTTGCTTATAATTTAAAATTTTAGAGACAATTAAAAATCATCGGATTAAAAAATTTAAAAATCAGCCGTGGTAAAAGAGAATAAGAAGAGAGGGAAAGTGAAGAAGAAAACCAGAAGAGGGAAAGAGAAGGAGGAAAGGAAGAGACAAAAGAAAAGAAAGTGTTGAAAAAGAAGTAATAGAAGATCTCTTTCTTGTCTGTGCGCGCGCTGTGCATAACTGTACGAGAGTGTGGGAAAAACAAAATTTTATTTGAATGAAATTAATTAAAGAGGAGGTGTGAGAAAACACAAAACTTTATTTAAATGAAATTAATTAAAGAAAGGAAGTAAGGATAAACAAAATTCTATTTAAATAGATTTATTTAAACAAAGGTAGTTGTCATTGACATGTCAAACATCAATTTAATGAGAGTGAGAGAGAGAAAGATGAAGAGATTGAGTATAAATTATGAAAAGAAAATAAAGGAAAAATAGAATAAAAATTATAATAAGATAAAAGTAGGTGGAGATAATAAATGTTATATATTTTTTAATTTTTTAAAAGAAATATAAATAATGTATTTTTTTAAAGAATTTAAAATATATTATATTTTTATTTTATTTTATATATGATAAAATTATATGATATGTTCATTTCTATTATTCAAATTATTTGTTTAAAATAAAAAATTAATATATATATTAATACTACAATTAAATTATTAAATCTTAAATTAATTATTTCATTAATTTAATAAATAATTCAATTTTTAAAAAATTATTAAATTAATGTCAATATTTTTAGGTACAATATTTAGAACTAAAATTTCAAATCAACCAATTAATTTAGTAAAGAATTAATCTTATAAAATTTATTTCTGTACAAGTTATTTAGATTGATATATATACTTCTTTTTTTTTTTTTTTGGTCAAACGATATAAACTTTCTTCCTTCCCTATTTTTTTTTTTCAATAATTAACACCACGACTTATTCAGTCATTCTCCAAGTAGAAACAAACTCAAGCGTAACACTAACACAGCATATCCTAAATCCATTCGTATGCAGGCAAGTTTTCCTTATTTCTCAGAAGTAAGCTTCTAATAAGTTAAGAGCTTGCTTTTCATATCCAACTAAAAGAATTTCTAAAGTAGAAACAACAGACAGCACAACAGGGCATAGGTTATGCCACTGCCACATTGCCCTTGATTCACAGTGGAACTATTCTACAAGACATGATTCTGTTAATACACGTGAGAGAGAGAGAGAGAGAGAGAGAGAGAGCGAGAGAGTTTTTCACAGTCCATTAACATCAGAAATATAACTGCTTGCATTGTGCTGCATCAATATCAAAGGGACAATATGGGCACTTAAAGACCTTTGTGCTATTCTTGGACATCTTTGCAATAGATTGCTTACAGAGGACATGGCCACAGGGCATCAACATTGGAGGGTTATCTTCAGTCGCTTGTTCCTTTGAGACAGGACAAACAAAAACAGAATGGAATTGAAATTCACGGTCCAACTCAACTGGAACGGGCAACTGAGTCATAGACTGCCATTCCTGTTTCTTCCCAGCCATCACATTCATAAATTTAAGAAGAGGAGGCAAACCCTGGGCCCCTGCTGCTACAGTCACACTCAATGGACTGTTGTATGACTGACCCAAGAGATTGCAGAACTCCCTTTTTAGTTCGTCAGCCAGCTTATCCCAGTTAGTCGGTGATAGTAATGCATAGTATGGAGACCGATCAAGCTTTCCAGTCCACAGAAGACAGGCCATAAGCTTCTGGATATCAACCATGTGACTAGAAGCAAAAGGAGCAAGGTAAGTTCGTGCATACTTAAGAGCTTCATCTCTACTTCCATTTTGAAGTATTTTTAGAAACTGCATGGAGTGAAGTTTCAATAAAAGGTCAGATCCATTTTGCATTAGTTTGTCAGAAACAGTGGCAGCCCAGTTGAGGGCTGGCCCCAAGTCCTGATTCTTCATGGCTTCAAGTATTTGATACATTTCCAGGAACAAAGATTTCATATTGGCAGCAGCTTCTGGTTCCCTAGCCTCACTTATGAAATGGTCCCCAATATCAAAGAGTCCCTGACGATAAAAATGGCTGGCAATTATTTGATTTAAGGTGCGTATATCAAAATCAATATTTCTATAAGCCTTTGATATATCAGGGTTGAAGGATTTCTCAAGAAGCTTTACATACTTGCTGAGTGCTACATTTAGTTCCTTTTGTGGACCTTCCATCTGACTAAGTGGTGTAATATTACGTAAACTTGTATTGAGCTCAACAAGGACAGATCTGTAATCAAGTTCAGAGTCAGGACTATTGACTGACTGCATCTTGTCTAAAGCATTCTCAATTTCTTGTTTAATCTGATCAATCACTTCTTGAGTCTTAGAACTGGATAACTTTTGCTTCTTAGTAACACGATCAAATGCATCTTTAATGGTATTCAACTCCATATTCAGTACTAGTTGTATCTGCAGCTTGTGATGTATGACAAGAAGTCCAGATGTGATAGACCTGCAAACTTCCAGTGTAATTAAAATAATCTTTTAAGATGTAAGCAAGCAAATATTACAAGCATATAATGCCGTAATTGATAATTAATGAGGCTGAGCAAGCTATCTTAAATATTATAACTAAACTAAGTCATGTTATGGGTTTTAAATAGATAAAAGAAGAATTCATGAAGGGAGAAATAGAATAAAAGTAGGAGGATAAGGAATCCTGTGGGGGGGGGGGGGGGGGAGGAAACACAAAGGAAATGGGAAAAAAATTACATCAGTTAATAACTTATAAGAGAAAACTAGTTCCTCTCCATATCTGAATCAGACAGTGAAGCACCTATTGAAAAGACCCATGATCCTAAACCCAAAAGGAAGCTAAGAAACAGGTGCATCATACAAAAGATGAAGGGCAGTATAAGCAAAGTTACTACCATAAGTCCATAAAAAATAATAATCAGCATTCAGATTAACAACCAGAAGGAAATGTTGGAGAGTCATAGGGCAAATATGGTTCTTTTAGTATAAAATATGACCAGCCATAAAAAATAAAAAATATATCATAGCCTCATTGTTAATGCACTTATTAACTTAGCTAGTCCAATTTTGTCCCCAATTATTTTGTAGTTAGCTGAACTCACAATGTGAAAAGGGAGTTTGAGCAACAATCAAATCATTCACAAGAGTGGTCAGTACCCATCCTCATCACACTAATCTAAACTGGGTTTGATCATGACAATTAAAAGTCAAAACTACCCAAATTACCATGAAAGATACCCCAACCACATGGTGAAATATTTAATACAATTTATTGATTCTAAATTCAACAACACTCCACAGGCAGAAAATCAGGAGTGGACAAATAATCAAGAATTTGGTAATAAAGTATATTAGAATAAATCACTTATGTGTTCTTTAACCCTTGATTACCAGATACTTAAGCCACTTCATCACAATTTCTGAAATAATAAATGCAAAAAAATTTTATTATAATAAACTCATTTGAATTAGTATAACAAACACTTCAGGGATAAAAAGACATAATATACTAGAAACTTATTCAATATACCTCTCAATCTAGTAAATACGCACGTAATGTATGGTTTTTCAAAGTTCCATACTCATTCATGTGCTGTGTCTCTGTGCATTCAGCCAAATGGTTAAACTCTTAAGAAGCAACTAAGGAAACTTAAAGAATCTATTAGGCTTTAGTATAAGTTGAACAAAGATCTAAAGTATGAGTGAATTTATTTAAAATTGTAAAAGATCTCTTTGGAGAAGAGAGGCATTGGTAGATCACTGATTCTAAATTGAAAAGGTAAACAGGAGATCAATGCAACTAGCCAACAAGTATAGTATAGTTCAATGCCCTACCCCTACCAGTATAGTTTAAGCTCTTTTTCTTCCTCCTCCCCCCCCCCCCCCCCTCCTTTTCTCTCATTAATGTCATATTGTCCCAAACAATGCAACACAAGTACAATGCACATGCCATCTTAAAATTATGATACTATTGTGCTTTATGTTTCCCCAAAAGAGCAAAGCTCTAAAGAAAAAGCATCAAATAAGCGCTAATTAATTTCTGCATTTAGTCAAAACCATTAAAATTTAAAATAAGTTCAGATGACAAGATTTAAGCATACACAAAACCTAACCATTATTTCAAGTTTATTCTTCAAATTCTACGGTCCAGAATTTGCAGATATATACATACATACATATATATATATATATATATATATAAGCATTCATTTATCACTGGACTATTACTTAGTTTTATGATATACACACCTTTTGGAGTATGAAATTTGGTGAACATTTTTCAAGTATATTTTGACATGAAGAAAATTTTATACTGATCATCACTGAAAGGGATAAGAAAATATAGCTTAGATATAATAACTTTGAAAATGTATGTGTTCATATACTTCTTCCTTGAAGGTACTCATACATAGATAACGAAACTTCTGTCATATAATTACAAGTTTAATGTACTAAAGAAAGACAGAAATCAATATTTGTGCTTTACAAGAAAATAAGAGTATATAATTGAACATTATATTTTGAATAACTTAGTGCTTCCCAAAAACTAGTTAAACATACTCATCCATTCTTTTGTAATTTGTATTAATGATATTCAAGAGTTACTCATATCTGGGAGTGCACAATGCTTATAATTTACAGCATCTCAAGTTGGGAGTCAAAAATAAGATACTTCCAAAGCTTCCCAAAGGAATATTGTGAAGATCTCTGATGAAATTCACACAATTATGAAGTTCTTGAACTAGATCCACATATAAGTGCAACCTATAATCATTACTTCAACCCAGAATGAGGGACAAAGGCAACTTTCAAACCTTATTCCGATGTCCCAAAGACACGTATATCATTGTCCAAAAAGGTATGTACAATGGAGCAAAGGAGGCTGCCTTCTGCTTTTAAGCTTTTATGTTCATCAAGTCTCTACAGTTAATATGCTAAATGTTATCATGTATTATTTCTAGATCCGTAGTCCAGAGAATAAACTAGAAATAGCACTGTTAATTTAGTGTATGCTTCAATCGTGTCAAATACTAAACTGATGGGGATTAGCATAGTATGTGATACCCAAGTCACATCAAGTAGAATAAGATGTGAGGTACTTAAGTGGCTTGGTTCTTTCTCTTCAATAACTAACTTATTTGATTGAACATTGTTAACACCTTCAACTTCAAAGTGTATTTTTTATTACTTTCAGTGTTGACCTTACATGCCATATTTTTTTTTAATGAACCTCAATTTAAGACTGGTCCTGAAGAGAAATTGGAAGCAACAACTTACTCGATTCTGTGTTAAAAGAAGCAGTCAGGTAAGCTTGAGGAATTGGTGACTTAAGGCAAGAATCGATAAGCTGCAGATAGCAAAATGCATAAGGTCAGATAACAGCATATGGGTAAGATTTACATACACTTGAATATGCTAATACTCTATGGTTTGCATCAAGCTCCTACGTTTCTCAAAGATCAAACTACACTTGAAAAGCAAGAGGGAAAATTCACACACTCGATTTCATACTGGAAGAATCACAACTGAACAAGATTAGCATCTCAATCAGCTCAATAAAAATAATTACTTTTCATTTCGGTGTCGTTTTACAGGGTCAACGGAGAACTTCCCAAATATCAATTAATACAAGTATTTCTATTAGATTTAGTTGCTTACATGAACTTTAGGCCAAAAAAAAAAAAGAGAAACATCTAGTCTGCAGATTCTAACCAAGATGCTCTCCACAACATTTTATCAATCCTAAAATGACAAATAACAAAGTCAAACAACGATATCGCAGTTTTGGGTGAGACTTCAGGGATACAAAAAATTTTAAAAGTGAACCTCAAGTTCACCAAATTCAATTCAAGTGAGGAAACTTAAGAAGACAAAACAGTAGAGTCATGACCATAAAGCATCGATTTCTATTAGCTTGCCTTAGCCGAAGCGGCTCTAGTGATATTATGAAGACATTAATTTGGATCTCAGTCTACTTATCCTTGCATCTTGCTAGCTGCCGACTGAGAGATGACAAAGGCCCTGGGAACCGATCTACAGAAAGCGGAGTCAGGTTTGCTCTTGATACGATAAAGAACGTTGTCTAAGAGGTTGAAGGCACAAGCCGAAAAGAGAGTAAAGGGATATCCTTCGGGGAAGGGCAAGTTCATCCAAGAGAAAGTATCTCTATTGAATGCGTTTGGGAGATTAGCAAGCGGAGGAAAATGATGGAAGTCGAAAGACGACATAAAATGAGGGATAAGAAATAAGAATAAAATAAAATAAATAATTGTCTTTTCTTTTTTTCTTTTTTTCAGTTTCACTATCTTTTACTGAATTGTGAAACTGATTTCTCTACGGGCCTTGGTGGGGATTCATGGGCCGTATTCCCAAATATTGGGCTAGAGGAGTCAATTACATACCAACCCTATCCAGTCCAACAAAGTAAAAGATTATCAACCCTATTTGGCTGCTAATTTAAAATTTCAAATATATTTATGTACTGACAACAGAATATCTATTTGACTATATGTACTAAAATAAAGATGCTTAGAATATATTCAATATCACTATAATAATTATAATAATAGTAATTATAAAAGGCTACTTGACAAAACTTATCTAAAAATTTAATTGGAATGATAATTTGAGAGTTGAGTGAAGCGATTTGGAATAATTTAACTTCATAAAGTGTGATGATCGGTTAAAGTTATTTGAAAATCCTTATAATTAAATCTTGAAATGATTTAATATGCATATCTCTTCATATGATTAGAGGGAGTCCATTTTTAATACTCGTGTAATACTAAATACCCGTATTATATTTATTAATATTTTGACATGTAATATAATTTAGCTTTAAAAAAGTTCATATAATTTTATTATAAATTATGGTCAAATTGAATGTTTAATTTTAGTGGGGAATCTTTATTTACTAAAATAAGAATCACGGTCGATTTTAGTCTTATAAAATTTATGAAACTCGTATGAATTGATTGTATTTAAAAATTTATTTTTTAGTAAAATTTGATGAACAAGTTTGAATTAATTAAGGCCACGAAATTTAAATTACATGCTTTGCTGGCTATTCAAAGTTGAGACATGGAAACAAGAATTGAATTGATTACTCTGCATGTGTACTCGTCTTCGGCTATAATGCGGGGTTGTGGAATTCTTCATTTGGGAGGTTGGGTTGGCCCTGGTAAATAGGATTTAATTAAACATGTTTAAAACTGCAACAGTAGTGCCCGAGGATTTCCGAAGCCTTATAAAAAGGGACACCTGGGTGTAGCGTTTTCAGCATCACCATACATACTCAGTCTCACCAACCACTACGTACGTACCTTCTTATTGCTTGCTAATTTAATTTTGACCATTACCAAGTAATCATCTGCAGCAGGTAGGTTAATTAATTATTCATTCTTTCTTAGTCTCATGCTCCCGCTTCTACGTATACGTATGCGTGCATACCTTAGGATTAGATTGATGTAATTAATTTGCATTGGTTAAAATTGTTGCAGATAGAGAAGTTAATATTACAAATTAATTAAAAGGATGGCAGCGAATGGGGAGGCAAGTCATGAAGCGGAGGTTGGTTCTAATACTGTGAAGGCTCAGACCATTGACGAGCTTCACTCCATGCAGAAGAAGAGATCCGCTCCCAACACTCCCACCGCCAGAAAGGCTGACCCCACCTTCTCCAACCTCTCTGAAGACCAGCGCCAGCAGCAGCAACTCCAATCCATCAGTGCATCGTTGGCATCGCTGACAAGAGAGAGTGGACCCAAGGTGGTGAAGGGAGACCCATCTGACGCAGGCAAGAAGTCTAGGCACCACGTCTTCCCCCCCACCCCCACCATCCACGTCAGTGACAGTTCCTTGAAATTTACTCATGTCCTCTACAATCTCTCCCCAGCAGGTACCTTGCCTATTATTCTCCAATTTGGATCCTCTATATATCTATCTAACTTCTCATTTCTGTAATTTAATTTCTTTATGTGTGTGTGTTTGTATATATATGAATATATGTATGGCATGCAGAACTATACGAGCAAGCCATTAAGTACGAGAAAGGATCCTTCGTTACATCCACCGGAGCCTTGGCCACACTCTCAGGTGCCAAGACTGGTCGTGCTCCCAGAGATAAGCGCGTTGTCAAGGATGACGTTACTAAGGACGAGCTATGGTGGGGAAAGTGAGTATCGCTATTCGATCGCTAACATGTTTAATTTTTGCATCAATATAAATATATATCTATAATGTGAGCCTCATTCTAAATTAATATGAAATATCAAATTGATTTAAATTTGTATTTTGAAGGGGATCGCCTAACATTGAGATGGACGAGCACAGTTTCCTAGTGAACAGAGAGAGGGCAGTGGATTACTTGAACTCGTTGGACAAGGTGTTTGTCAATGACCAGTTCCTGAACTGGGACCCTGAGAACAAGATCAAGGTTCGGATTGTGTCGGCTCGGGCTTACCATTCCTTGTTCATGCACAACATGTGTATCAGACCCACTCCCGAGGAGCTCGAGGATTTCGGCACTCCCGACTTCACCATCTACAACGCTGGCATGTTCCCCTGCAATCGTTACACCACTTTCATGACCTCCTCCACTAGCGTCGATCTTAATCTTAAACGAAGAGAAATGGTCATCCTCGGTACTCAGTATGCCGGCGAGATGAAGAAAGGCCTTTTCAGCGTCATGCATTATCTCATGCCCAAGCGCCAAATCCTTTCCCTCCACTCCGGCTGCAATATGGGCAAAGACGGAGATGTGGCTCTCTTCTTTGGCCTCTCTGGTACTGGAAAGACTACTCTTTCTACTGATCACAACAGGTTTTTAATTGGAGATGATGAGCACTGCTGGAGCGACAAGGGTGTCTCTAACATCGAAGGAGGTTGCTATGCTAAATGTATCGATCTCTCCGGAGAAAAAGAACCTGATATCTGGAATGCTATCAAGTTTGGTACAGGTATATATATAATTCGTACGTCCATTCACAATATATTCAATTAGATACATTGATTAATTAATATTTCACAACTCAGTTTTGGAGAACGTGGTGTTTGATGAGCATACACGAGAAGTTGATTACTATGATAGATCAGTCACAGGTATATACAAACAATTTCTAAAACTAAATCCAAATCAACCATATCTGCTACTTTATATAATACTTAATTTGTTAATTGTATGTAGAGAACACAAGGGCATCTTATCCAATTGAGTACATTCCAAATGCGAAGATACCATGTGTTGGCCCTCACCCAAAGAATGTCATTCTTCTGGCCTGCGACGCATTTGGTGTACTCCCACCTGTTAGCAAGCTAACTCTGGCTCAGACCATGTATCATTTCATTAGCGGATATACTGCCTTGGTACGTAATTAATTTAATTTCTCATTCAATATAAAAGTATAATTTGACTAATACATATATATATGTGTATAATATCTCACTCAAATTTTTCCTTTTTGTTGTTGTGATCAAAGGTTGCTGGCACAGAGGAGGGTGTAAAGGAGCCACAAGCAACATTTTCAGCTTGTTTTGGCGCAGCATTTATCATGCTTCACCCTACAAAGTACGCAGCGATGCTTGCTGAGAAGATGCAGAACCATGGCGCTACTGGATGGCTTGTTAACACTGGATGGTCTGGTGGAAGGTATTCTTTTGAAGTTAAAGTTCGAATCCTCTGAGGATGTAAAATAGATCCTATTCCAAAATTTGAAACTGATGATGCTTCTGCCTCTGCAGCTATGGTTCTGGTAGTCGCATTAAGCTATCTTACACAAGAAAAATCATCGATGCCATTCACTCTGGGAGCCTCTTAGAGGAAACTTATACCAACACCAAGATTTTTGGGCTTGAGATCCCAACCAAATTGGAGGGAGTTCCAACAGAAATTCTGGACCCTGTTAACACGGTTAGTACTTTCCTGTCCTCTGTCCCCCCCCCCCCCCTTTTTTTTTCCGAGTTCTGAGGTGTTTTTTTTTTTTTTTTAAATTAACACATGGTCTGTGTTTGTTGGTTTGCACTTGCAGTGGAAGGACGAGACGGCGTACGAGGAGACACTGTTGAAGCTGGCTGGGTTGTTCAAGAAGAACTTTGAGACCTTCACCAACTACAAGATTGGGACGGACAACGACCTGACAGAGGAGATTCTCGCAGCTGGTCCAAATTTCTAAGGAGGAGGGAGGTGTTTGTTAGGGGATTAGGAGTATTACGATTGTTGTTATGGTAAAATAAGAGTTGCTTAGGTATTTACCGACAAAAGAGAAAAAAGAAAAAGAAAAAGAAAAAAGTAGTTGCTTCGGTATTAGATTTGGCGCGTTGGCGCATTAGAATTGATAGTTAGGAACTTATAAATAATTTTATATAAAATTTAGGCAAAACTGTCTTTTTAATCTCAAATTTTGTAATGTTTATCAATTTTGTTTTCAAGATTTTTTTTTTAATTGTGTTGTATCTTTGAATTTTTGAATGAAAATTAATTTTATTTTAAACTTTAACATCATTTAAATTATTAATAACATAAACCAATACTCATGTAAAACTTTATTGTTGATAATAAGGGCAAATAATATGTTAAATAAAATATATTATATTCATTTAAGTCATTTGACTTAGAAATAAATATGAAAAAAATTTTAACTTTACATAACCAACACATTTTTAAAAAATTGAAAATTGAAAAATAAAAATTAATTTTAAGAAATAAAAGTTAAAAATATTTTCACAAATCAGGTGAGTTTACTTTTGCTTTTTTTGTTTTCTTTTTTACTGAAAACATAAATTGTGATTGAAAATGTGTTTATTAAAATTGAACAAAAAATATTTTAAAAAATAAGTTGAAAACAGGAAACATCTTTCAACTTTAGATAATAACCAATGTTATTTTTTGTAATTTTTTTTAAAAATAAATCCTTCAAATCATATAAATATTATCATTTAATAATAATCAAAATTAAAAATTAATAAAATATTATAGTCGTTTAAATCATTCAACTTAAAAATAAATATGAACAAAATTTTAATTTTATATAACAAACATTTTTAAAATTTTAAAAGCATAAAAATGAAAATTAATTTTAAAAAATTAAAATTAAAATTAAAAATATTTTCACAAACCAAAGCCAGCTAATTTCATTCGAAAGTCGTTGATATAACCGTTTAATACAGTCCATGATAGGAAAATTTTAAATACTTTTAACAGTTACAATTTTCATTCATTTATTGTCAATTTATTAACAACATATGGGACTATAACCTACGACAATAATGCATTAAAAGGTCGCTACTATACCATTTTATGTGCTACCTTGGCATGACAATAAACATCAGTAAACTATAATTCACCTGAACTATACTATTCAAAATATCACAACTCGGGACATGGTTACGATCATGAACAATAATTTATTTCTTCTCTTTGCTTCTGCCAAATGAGTCTAGAGACTTGCTATTTTCCTCTTAAGCCTAAATATAGTAATGCCATCATTTTGCACTAGAGGATCATACTAGAAAAAAAAAAAAAAAAATCAGTAGTCTCATTGTTATGTGAACGTGACAAAATATAAAAATCAACTCTACACCAAGTTAACAAAAAAGAAGACAAAATTAACAACCCAACCGAAGTATGGAAATCAAGATGATATTTTTTTTCTAAAATTTAAAATCTAATTCAATTATAAGTTGAAACTAGATTATTTAAAAATTAAATTATGTGCCAATATTAATCAACATAGCCCACCCTAGGTTCAAAAGGATTGTGTTAGGCTCAAAATCATGATTTTTCAGATTAATGAGAATAAGTTTTAATTTTTCGCAAGAGATTCTTTATCCCTACCCCACCCTGCTACCTAATTACATTTATGCACATACGAGTGCTTAATCCAAAAGCATTGGTATGATGAGCCTCACCCAAATTGAATAAGATGAAATATTTATACATTGGGGAAAAAAAAAAAACTTGCGTGATAAATGCCTTGAGTATGTATGATGTCATCAGAACAACCTGGTGATAAACAACACTGTGCAATTAGGAACAAAAGACAGTTTAGGGAATAAGTCTCCAAGCCTGATGCATGATGTCATCATTTATAAAGGGCCGCAATGACCACATTAAGCAGTAGCTTTCCAGTTCTCCTGATGATGACTTGAGATTTAAAGCTGAAATGATCCTTTCCTGCAACAATAAAGGGGATTTTCAAAGTTCTCAATTTGAAAATGATTGGAAGGTTAAAAAGAGCTCATTACCTGCATCAAATAGTCTTGCTTGATCATACTGTATAGGATACCCATGAGGGCCGCTAATTGTGTGACGTCAGTATTTTGAGAACGAGACGAAGCCATTTCCTCCTGAGAAAGAGAAAGAACCAGTCAGTATTCGTGAGTGAGCTGGAACATCATGATTACATCTTTATCAAGAAGAGCAAGTAAATTATGCAAGAAAGAGGAGGTCTGGCATTGCAAAACAGATGAGTTCCATCCCACAGCTACTGTGTCTACCTTATCACACTGTGGGCGTTGACGGTAAGGGCTGTGCAGATTTTTTTTTTTTTAATTTTTTATAGGGTTCGTAAGAATTATTACAAGCTTAACCAAAGTTAAAAAATTACTGCTAAACTGCCAATTAGAGGTATCAAATCTTACAAGGATTAGGAGATATATGATAACAGAAAACAAAATAAGATATGATATTACAAAGATATTATGTATAACCACAAAACCTTGTAAACTTGGGGTAAAAGGATAGCAAATGCGTAAAAAAAAAACCCCCAAAACAAGATATGAAACTTCTACCATATTATAGGTTGCGTGTTCATTCAATTCATCAGCACAATCCTGGTCCGAAATGTGTAATAAATTTCTGTCTGTACTTTGTATAGAATTCGTGACATTGCCCACAAGACCTTCAAGTTCATTAAGTATTACTTTGGCTGCAAGACATACTTGACTATTTCATTGTCAAATTAAGACACAAAAGGAAAGATCATCAGGAGTTGCAGATGTAAAATTTCTGCCAGATCGAAAATAAAAAAGCGATGACATTACTTATATGCCACAAATAAATTCAATACAAATATCAATATAAGTATAACCCTGGACTAAAAACTTGTACCACTTGCCCTCGTACAGGAAAGGGGATGCTGAAATTAATACCACTTTACCTAACATAACACTACAAAAGATGAAGAGCTGATAAATAAGGTGTTTTACTATATTTGTCAAGAAGTATTTTAAACAAAATGCTCAAGATCATAAGTATATATTTAATCAACACTTTCGTGGATTTATATTTGGCATGTCTGTCTTCAGCTCAATATCAAGTACAAGGTATTCCTAAATGCCTTCCCATTATTGAAACACGCTTAAGGAATGATGTGTTACAATATGCCAGTTTCTATGACATTATTGGTCAGAATCTAAGTTGGAAAGAATTTTTAAGAAACTAAGCTGAAAAGATTTTTTTCTTTTAATTAAAAAAAAGCTACCAGATTATTCATTCCAAGGACAATTATAGAATATAAGTCATAATGAAGAATTGAAGATAGCATAGATAATGGTTGAAGACTTCATATGGCTAAAAAAATGGCAAGAAAATTTCAACTTTCAAATTCTTTTAAAGAGAAATATATTCAACAAATGTCTTTGTTACTATGAATACAGCAGAAAGTAATCAGCTACACCAGAGAAAGCTTACCTTTGCTTATATGCTCAAGAAGTCCAAGTTTGCATGAGTTCACTTCAGTATGCAAATTTTCGCCATATTGAAACAGTTATTATAGTCAGGGCAAGATAGAAACAAAATCAAGTAAACAGCAATTTGGTTAAAAATTGATGAAGAAATTTATAATGCTATTTCAAGCATAGGAAACATCTAAGTCCAGTGACTTCATTCAACATTTATCAAAGGCAGACTGTTGATGGTAAACTGACTAAAAAGATTTGAAGGAAGCCGAAAAAGAGTGATAGAGTGAGAGAGTTGAAGAATGAAAAGAAAAAGTTACATATGAGAAATTTAAATTCAGTCTACCTCAAATATAATGCTCTTCTTAAATCCTATATATCAAATGCAAAAAAGCAAATGTAAATTAGTTGAGATCTAATCTCAAGAGAAGTACTATGTTACATGTATGTTAGATTAGAGAAGTCCGACTTAGAACTTTTTGTTTACTTTTCAAATATATCTGAGACCAAAATTGAGATGTCTGAATAAAGTATCCCTTACTCTTGTTTACATTCTGGGCACCATCAAAGGGGTTCCTACATCCAGCTTCAATATACGTTTTAACTCTCCTTGTTTCATTAGCTACAATTATCTTGTCAATTAATTCAGAAGTCCTATCTATAGGAGGTCTTCGAATATACTCTGCATGATAAAGTGAAAAGTTATAACATCAATGAAGAATGTGACAGGGATTATTATTTTGCACTACCTAAGTACTAACACAGGGTAAACATAATATGAAAAATTACCAAGTGCTTGTTGACAGCCAATGAGCAGCCTACTTCCAGCAGTTCCCAACTCATCAATTTTCACAATCCTATCACACAGTAGTTGAGAACTGTAAACTTGTACAATTGCATTATATGAAAAAAGAAGAGAAAAGACAGAATAATGTTATTCTATCATTCAGTAATCATTCCAGAGGGAGAGAAAGCATGGCATAAACATTATTGCATATCAAGAGTGTGCTCAGTAGTACATACTTTGACAGGTTCATGAGACAAATTATTTCTTAATAAATTTCTTTCAGTTCATTATTTTCAAATTTTATTTTTTTCCCCACCAGTCCATCACCTCGTTGTCCATTTTTAACTACCTCAATTCCCTGGGTGTAGGGATCACGTATTGCATGTCCAGAATTAATCATCCTAATGCTTGTTATCCTATTGCTAATATAAACAGTGCAAACTCCAAAGTGACAACCCTGTAATATAAAAATGTGATACTTATGATGTATCTGGACATGTAAAAATTCTTCCTTTGGTTAATTTGGTTCAATATGCATCTTGACATGGCTTTGCTGTTATTTGAAGCTCTTTTAGTGGACGTAGGAATAAAAATCAGCAAAACTCGGCAGGTCATAAGAAAAACTTGATTCTCTTTTGCTTTTTTCTTTCTTCCCTTCGGGAGAAGGAAAGGATGATTTAAAGTTTAAACTATTTCACTTCATTTTCTACTTTTTATAGCATGCACAAGAAGGAAAGCTTTGTCCTTTCAGGATGGGGTTCCTAACGATAATATACAATATTCAACTAAAAAAGGTAATCTCTTTGCACTTGGTTAGAGACAACTGGAAAAGGCCATCACTTCTGTATCTTTTATTTCAAGTACAGAAAAAAGGCTATTAGTTAATTTTGCAATTACCCAGCCATAAAATCTCTAAATATGCGCAAAATATTCTCCCTCAGCTCAGAAATCAACTTGTCTTCAGTGCATCCCATTCTGCATTTCCCATGTGCACGGCATCGTCATTATCAATTCATCATGCACAGCATATTTAAAAATTGAGAGAAACAAGAATATATGCAAAGATATCATATTTAACATAATATTAAGATTAGAAAAGAAGAGAAATTCACAGGAAAACCTTAAATTTCATACTTAATCCAGAATCCAGATCAACCAACAGCAACTATTTGGGCAATTATCAATTTTCAAGCAGACAAAAAAAAGAACTACATAGTGGAGAGATTGACAGTTGGAGTGAGACTAGGTGAGTGAAACAGAGGGAGAGAGCTTCGGCCATCGGCGATGGTGAGTTTTACTACTCTTTTTCTGTTTAGTTCGCGGCTTCGTGTAAACGTGCTCGCGTGTGACAAATAGCGCCGAAGAGTGAGAGCGGGAGCGACCAACTAACCGAGAAAGTAAGAGAGGCTGGCCGGCGACTGGACGGCGGAGGGCTGCAGCGGCTGTTAGTGGTGTGAGTCGTGAGCTGTGACAGCGCAAGTGAAGACTTAGGCTTTTATATATTTTTTAATCTTTTAAAGTAAAAAAATTAAAATTAAAATTTAGGAAAACGCCGTCAATGTGCAGATTTTTCAATTATAAAAATTAAGCTAAATCTTTTTAAATTTTTTCATTGAAAACACAGAGAAGTAACAATTAGTAAATTAAATTATGTCAAAATATAAATTTTTTTTACTTTAAAAATTGTGTTAAAAACTTTTAAATTTTAGGTTATACATAAAGAATTTTTTAAGTAACGTATTGATTTTAGTAATAAATACTTTATTTTTTAAATAAAATTTTAATTTTAAATTTTATATATAAAATATTTTTTATTAAAAGAATTGGTATAAAACATGTCAATAGATTTTTTAATATTAATAGTTTCAACTAAATTTTTTTAAAATTTTAATTTCATGTAAAAAAATTTTTTAACTTATTTGATATATTTATCCTTTATTAATAAAATTTTTTTTATACAAATTATAAAGTTAAAGAAAATTTTTTAAGTTAACATTTATAATTAATAATTAAAAGAGTAATTTGCTTTGTGTTCAGCCTGGAATTTTTTTTGGTCAACATAGTTCAGCGTTGATTTCGTACTCAGCTGAAAGCGCTACAGTGGGCTTGTTTGTGCGGCCCGGTTTGAGCGTTTTCCTTTGTGCTGCTAGGCTGGGCACTGGGCAACTTGTTTTTCTTTGGACCCAAAACAGAAAAGATGCTGACCTGTTACCTCATTGCTTTCGGTTAGGGTCGGGTCCGGGTGGGTAGTCGGTATAATTGGGATTCCCGATAGCTCCATGGATTGGGTTGGGAGGGGTGGCAGCGAGTGTTTGGAAAATTCTCGAATGACAAAAATAAATGGCCCTTCTCCCCCATCTCTCTTCCTTTTTCCTGCCCTAGTCGACAACTCACAGCTGTGTAGAGATCACGGTGAGCTACCTCTGATTCTCTTTTGCAATCAACAATCTTTCTTTCTTTTCATTTTCCGGTGCTATTTCATTTGTAAATTTTATCACTGCACTTCAAGCTTATTGCTATTGTTTAATATATATGTATCTTTATCTCCGGAGATTTCCCCCCAAAATCTGAGTCGATTCAGCTGCCTCTGATGAATATGAGGCGGTTTTGCTCCTGTTTTTTACTGCCTAGGCATGGAATATCGTTGTGATCTTCGCTTGAATGGCAATTTAGGGAATAAGCAGACAAGCAGATCTGTTTTTATTCATTGCTAGCCAATTGTTCGCTCTATTAGTCATTAATTTTCTGGAGAAAAGATTGTACCTATTTTGTCAAGGGAATTGAATTTTTTTTTTTATGGCTTCCGTCTCTCTCAATACACACTCAGTTACAGTTGAGGCAAAGTCAGCAGCTTCGTTTCTGACCTTATTTTGCTTTGTGATTTGGTACCAACAGAGCAGGCTTTCTAATCAAATTTCTTAGTTTTGCGGTTTTGGGCTTTGGTTACTTGTAATTGGTGGCTATCTAGTTCTTCTTCAAACGGCAATGCAGGAATATGACAGAGAAGTAAGCAGACTCAACTTCAGGGACAAAATGTCCATTGTGTGTTAGTTTATTTTTCCTCCCTTTGTTTGTTTTCTTCCCACATCTGATAATCTTGCGCGGTACTGGATTTTATGCCTTATTTTCCCTCCTAATTCCTTTGTGTAGGAATATGAGGATTATGATGAATATGAGGATGAGGGACCAGAGCACGAGTATGAATATGAAGAGGAGGGAGAGGAGGAACATGAAGAGGAACAGCCTCCTAAACCAACAAAGGAAGAACTGGAGTACCTTGAATTGAGGCAGAAATTGAAAGAATCAATTAGAAAGCAGATGAAGAAGGAGAGCAGTAGTTCGCTTGCCAGCTCAAGTGAAAGAAAGAAAAAGCTTCCTTACGATAAGTGAGTGTTGCATCCATTAGAACGAGTTTTTACTGGTTCTTAACTTCTGATCGTTCGATTTTTTTTCATATGATGCTAATCAGGTTAATTAACTGCTTGCAGTGATATGTATTCTTTTGGACAGCTCATTTAAACTTTATTTCTAGGGCTTTTGTTACTTTGTTCTGTGTTAATATTGTCTTGTCTTTTCTGCTTTGAGGACATCTTATCCTCCAACAATTTGTACTTTCTTTTCTTGCTGGTAAAGATTTCTTTTATAAAAAAGAAAAAAAAGAAAGAGGAAAAAAATCTGTTGAGATGTCCAGTGCTCCATTTATTTGTTTGTGAACCGATAATGTCTTTTCTGTGCTTAGTAACTTTGAGCATGCTTTTCTGTTTGACTTTCACTTTATTCTGGATATCTGTTATTTCTTGTGTTTGGCTACAGATTTTGTTTATTTTTCCTTTTTGTTTGTGTAGTTGAACACAATATTTTCATACATTCCTTATGCTCATCATTTATATTGTTTAAGCTTCCATGGGATGTTGCAATGCTAAGATGAAATTGCTAACTGGAGTAATTCTCATAATACATTTTTCATTTATTGATGCAGTTACGGGTCATTTTTTGGCCCTTCTCAACCTGTTATTGCACAAAGAGTCATCCAAGAGAGCAAATCATTGTTAGAAAACCAGCATTTGGCATCTAGACTTTCTAACCCACATCAAATTGTAAGGACTCAGAACCCTCGTTTTGCCATTTCCTTCAAAAAATACATGTAGTGTTTTAATATAAATATTTATTGGATAACTTCAATCTTCATTTCAAGTATTGTAAGTTTATTTCTAGATGAAAAAAGTATATATTGATGAAAGATTACAAAAATAGAGGACAGGCCGACAAGGTATCCTCTGCCAAAAAAAAAAAAACTAAATAAAAAAGAAAAACTAACTCAAAAGGCCTTCTAGTCCCTTTTGAGATCCATAAGGGAAACTCCTATTAAGAAACCATTAGAATAAACCGATGAAGAAGAAAAAAAAACAATAATCCTCCCCCAAAGAAGATTAGGTGGGAAGAACTTATTATTAAAAACTCTAGCATTCCGCTCTGACCCTAGACGCCACAACCTTGCAAAGATTGCACATTGCCAAAGAACCTTATACTTCTTATCCCTACCAGAGTCTGTAAACTTAATAACTGGAAAATTTTGCACTGGACTAACCCAGCTCTCATAAAGAATGCTAAACAGTTTATTTCAGATAAGCCTAGCCACCTCACAGTGCTGGAAAATATGGATTTTCCTCTCTGAACTTCTAAAACACATTACTCACAAATCAAGCACTTCAGTTTATTCCAAGTATTGTAATTACTTGTTTGCATTGCGACTTCTTCCTGTTGGGCATATTCATGAAGTGGTCTTGTGTGATAAATTAACCATCTCGGTCTTATTGGGCAATTGGCACATTTTTCCCTTAGGGTTTGTTTGGATTGAGGAGAACGGAGGAAAAGGAAAGAAAATTATTTACATGTTTTCTTTTATCTGAATCTTACATTTTTTGCCCTCTTAGAATATATTTGGATTGAGTAGAATGAATCTGAAGGGAAGGTTAAAAATGTTTACTTAAATCTAAATTGAAGAAAATATTTGAATTAAAAATTTTCTTCCCTTCCCCTCCCCTTGATTATCCTCATTCTAAACACACCCTTGGTTATATGTCCAAGTTGCATAAAAAAATTTACCTGTCCAAATATAGTAAGTGATTCTTTTACCTATTTAGCCTGTCATCTCATGAATAGAGGAATAACTAAGTGAGATATTACAGTACACTTTGGTATATTCTTTCTTTTTTCCTTTTTCTTATTTATTTATGCATTAATTTATTTTCTTTGATGCATAGTTTCTTAAGCTTTAATTCTTGGTGTGGCTTGGGAAACTTTTAAGTGTGAAGAATATGAGTTGAGGCTCCTAAAGTGTGAGATGGCTCAAAGATTTGACATAATTCATGGGCATGCTTATTATTTATCTTGTCTCGAGTCCTATCCCTTTTCTGTTCTTGCCTATGTGGTACTGCCAATAAATTTGTCATATATTTTAGCATCGTTTCTTCATTAGGCTTGAACTCCACATCACTTGGGATCAGGCGATCAGCGATGAAAAGAGAGCTTATCTTTCCATTTTACGATGCTTCTCTTTACATCTGTACACCAAGATTAAAGTATGGTGTATACTTTTGAGTTTCTTGTAGCAGTTTCCAAGTTGCTGTTTTTGTCTGTTTGGTGCCCAATGTCTGTCACTATTGTTTTCCTCACTGCTGGGAAGATATGCAGAAGATAATGTTTTCTAATGTATTTCTGGCCCTTTATTATTATTGTTGTGCATCAGCTTTCTCATAATGATCTTGCCTGCAGAACAAGAACAAAAACATAGTATCTAATGGGAGATCAAAATCTTCAGTTCATAATCAGCCACCTAAACTCAGTGAGGTATTGAAGCTATTAATGTGAAATTTCTCTTTGAATGTAAGCTATCATCTATGCTCTAAATAATGGTGGTTAATAATTACCTTGTTTATGTAGGTGAAAGTTAAAGCCCAGAAAATCAAGGATACAAGAGATTACTCCTTTCTCTTGTCTGATGATGCAGAGATTCCAGCTCCTGCGAAGGAGCCCCCACCTAGGAATTTGTCTGGCCGAAGTTCTGGTATATTGCTGCTTGCTCATATGCATATGTGGGATTGATTTGTGGGGATTTAAACATATTATTATGATTGAGAAAACTTATACAGGTTTTTTGCTGATCTTGAAGAGGCACGGCCAGCTCAAGTACCAGGGAAGAGTAAACAGCCTTTAAGCAATGGTAGCAAGCATGTTTATGGTGGTCGTGAGGACAAAAAAATAGTATCTGTGGGTAGCCAATTGCCTCCTAAATCAGGTTCCAATAATAAGTTAACTTCTACAAGTAAGCCTAGTATGTCATTGGCAGATTCTAGAAAACAGCTTGGGAACAACAGTGGGAACGGACCTGGCCGGCCAGTGGGGCCGAAAGGCTTGCCTTCTAGGACACCTGTAGGTAGCGCAGGGAATAAATCTTTGGCACCCAGTATAAAAAACCCTGTAAATGCTGTGCAGAAACCACCCTTTTCAAAGGCTAATTCATCTATTTCAAGACAGAGTGTGGAACAAAGAAAAGATACTCGGGAAATAGGCAAACCTAAAATGATACCTAAACAGCCAGTGGCATCATCAACAGCTCAGGTTTGCAATGCTGAATGCATGTTTACATATATGTATTATTAGCTTCTTATTGAATATGTGTTCTCTTACCTGTTGTTTTAACAGATAAAAAGGCCACCTACTCAGAATCCAACACATCGTGCTTTGCAAGATCAACACCCCAAGAAGAAGCCTGTAAAAAGGCCCTTTGATGATGATGATGATGATGAGGGTGAAAGGGCTATTAGTATGATCAGAAGAATGTTTCAGTAAGAGTTTTTGGTTTTCAATTAACTTGCAGTTATTCTGCATTTCCTTACAATGTTTTTGAAAAAGATGCTAGGAAGAAATCAAATGATTCAGATTTTGCTGGATGAACTACTCTTCTCTTGACTTTCCATACACGCATAAAAGGGAGGGATGATTTTGTGAACTTTCATTTTAAACTATGTACAACTGGGCAGTCCTTCTGGATTTGGAAGGGTTGTGTGATGAATATTCAGGAGTAGTTGTGTAGCTCTTGGCTGTGACCAAAGATATACTTGTAATTAGTCAAATGAAGTCTGGATTGGTTGTGAATTGTGATTTTTTTTTTCCCTATTGTCAGTTCACCTTTTGTCTGCTAAGTGACTTTTGCTGGATCTTTTGAGATGCCAATCAATATTCACTGATCTTCATATGTTTATTTGGTTTAAAACTCAATATATCTTCCATAGTATTTTATCAGTTTTATGTTCCTGGTGCTGATATTTCTATTTGGAGGTTCTCAAATTCCAGTTGTTTTGATGGATATTTTGCAGCTACAACCCCAACAAGTTTGCTGATGATGACGATGATGATATCAATATGGAGGCTGGATTTGATGACATCTTGAGGGAGGAAAGGAGGAGGTTTGTTTCTTTAATCTTTAATCGGGATATATTATTTACAACTTCATTAACCTTTAATTTAGACCTATTAAAGACACCTAATTGCGCTGCATAATTGCCTTGCAAATTTTACGGGTCACCTTTATATATCTGATTTCTGGCCCTTTCTTCCTAATCATGATTTTTTCTGGTGGTTGATTCATTTATTCTTTTGGTGATATATACAGTGCCAAAATTGCCAAGAGGGAGGATGAAGAGCAACTCCGGTTAATAGAGGAGGAGGAGGAACGAGAGCGGAAGAGACGGTTGGCAAAGTTAAAGAAGCGCAAGCTTGGGGAGCATTGACACCACCTCTTCCCTTGGAATCCATGTTTGTAATTCGTTTAATTGGACATGGACATTCTCACACTCCCTTGTTCTTAAAGCTGTTTGATCATGGGATTTAATCAATTCATCAGTTGGATAAAAATCCGTTGCCCTTGTTCGTACAAGTTTTGGTACTCTTGATCTAGGTGGAAAATATGTGCTTTTATAGATGCAGGGGATGTAGGCATTGTATACATAATGGATAGTGTAAGATGATTGTTGTTCACTCCTTAAATTAAAGGCATCGTTTCCGGACTTCCAATTCTTTCGCAAAAACTATCAAGTAAAAAGCAGTGAACACTTTTCATTGTAGGTGAAAAAGTTGAGCAAGGTTTAGTAAGTAGAACGACATTTAACCCAGGATTTGTATTCAATATTTATAATCTAATGTTTTATAGGATAACGAGGGATAGTTTAAATTTGCTGGAGATCCTTGAAGCTTCAAGGGAAACATTTTACACTCCAAATGCATATACCACGGTAATTGTGCATTAAAATATTGTGGAAGTGTATAAATTGTGTCGAGAAAAGTTGGAAGCTACCTAACATTTTATATATTTATTTTTTATGAAGATATAGAAAATTATCAACGCTTGAAGAATTAAACTTCCCATGTAACTTGCATATTTATAATTAAATTATTAATACAATTATACAATTGAATTTAATTTTAAAAAATTAAGTAAAATTACTTGAAGATGAAGCCATTTTTGCACTTGAAGCTGAAGCTAGCAATGATGGTTATGAACCTTTTCTCTTGGTGAAATTTTTATCAGCTTGGAATTACGTCTTCCTCTTCTGTTCGTGTGAAATATACAAGTTCACACGTGCAGTAGTAATCAAATTATTTTAAACTCAACTTTTGTTTCACCATTGATAAATCAAACTTGCAGATGTCTGAGTATCATGCAAAGGCAGAATTACGAGACTAAAGATATTTATACAACTTTTATCGTCGCAATTATTTACATAATTACACAGGTCAATTCACGTAATTTTTCTATTATTTAAAGTTACACAGTTATTCAGTTAGGACAAAAAATTCTCAATTTCTCACCACTGAATGGCGGTAGGTCTGTATTGCGTGTTTTCCTGGAAGGATAAAATTCTTACGTGGTGAGATTTTGACACTTCAAAATCCACAGCTCCTTTCGTTGATTCCATAAACAGATAATCATGGTGAAAACGGTGCCATAATCATAAGTTTGAAGAAGAAACCACGGTAAATTCTTGTCGTGGAGCGAACTTTCCGTGAATACAATTATTCATGTTTCAATGAATTCGGAAATTTCCCGAATGATCTTGTCCTCATGTTATTGCATTTGCAGTCCCTTTTCCGCGACGAAAGCAATTATTTTAAAGTGATTAACCCAGGATTAATGCTGGTATCGTGGATTTGGATGCCATTGTAACATCATTATGGGACTACTACAAGAGCAGGATAGTTGAACTAAGTGCAGATTCCTCATTTCCTTCTCTCTATCTCAGTTTATGAAAACGGGAAATGGGGACATTAATAAGCGCAGGAATCGGGATTCCTTCGCTTCGTCGCGTTCCAAAGCCCATAAAACCCGTTACAGCTCGCCCACTTCGTTGTTTGAGGTGAGACTTCTGAATTGAGTTATCCACTTAATCCTCAACAGAAAGCTGTTAGAAAGCTAAATAATTATCCTTCTAAGCTCACACTATCTCCTTGTAGCACATTTGGCTCTCTTCCAAACAACATCAATTTGGAAATTAGGCATTTGTTTTTGATTCCGTTTTCAATGAAAAGCTGAATGGAGTGTGGTTATTAGGCAACTTTTTTGTACTCGACAGAGCAATGCTATAAATCCAAGATCTCTTGTTATTAAGTTAAAAGTGGCTTCAGTGGCTCGTTATAATGCAACTTTTGAAGCCTGATGTACGTGGCGTAAAAAGTCATCATTTTTGCATTCATTGTTGTTTAACTATTGACTATTGATAGTGGATAAAATTCACTACGTAATTTGTTGAAGATATTCAGTAGAAAATTCCACTTGTCATTCCTGTTAAATTCATATAACGCCTTTTCAGAAATAATGAAGATGACAATCGGTTACATGAACAACGGTAAGAGTTTTCTTATACATTTGATTCATAATACATCCTTTGATATTTTAGCCGGTATTTACCTGGGTGCAGTCTTCAACTAGTTTTATCCATATGCATCTCAGGTTTGAAGGTAGCAATACTGTGGAGATGTCGCAGGTATATGGTTTTGCTTGAGATATGGTGTGGTTTACACATTTCTTGCTACTCTTCTCTTTTCCTCACTTTACAAGCATCTCGTTGGCTTCTTTTGTCTTTCTTTCTTTTTCTTTTTTATTTCTATATTTTAGTTATCTGAAGATGATCAGGATGTGAAACACCATGATATTTGGAAGTTGTTCAGAGAAGCTCAGCAAAGTCAGTACTTTCACAAACTTAACTTAATTTTTCATAAATAATTCCTGTTTAAATCTTCCTCTTTCTCCTTCCCTTCATGTCTGCCTTCTTTCTTCTTTGGTTTTGGGGGCTGTCTGAGGTCTTCAGTTCAGTAACACCTCTGCATTATAGAAAAGTGTTTCTTCACTTTTGATGTGTTTTCTTGGTGTATGCAGACATTCTATACTTAAACAAACAGCGCCTAGTGGCCATAGAGGAACGTAACAAAGCAAACAGAGAAAAACAGTCTCTGCTCAACAGGATAGAGAAATTGGAAGCAGAAAAGCATGCTGGCGCTGGAAAAGGTGATATTATGGCTGTGCTTTTGTACCTTATGCGGTAATTTTTATGAATAGATCGAAACATATTATTTGAACAATTTGACAATTTTTTATAATGTTTCGCTGACACAAATGTTATATTACAAATTTACAATTCATTGCTGCCCTTAAACAATGATGAATTAGTTACATTCACAAGCATGTTAATGTTATTGTTTTTCAGTATAAACTACAACACGTTCACTCAAGTGGCTAGCTGGAATTCAATAAGTGTCACTGTAGCTATAGGTTGGAGATCAAATTCCAAAACCCTAACTTGGCAAAAAACCCATATCAGCCTCCCTTTGGGATCTGGTTTGGCTAAGAAACAATTCAATGCATGAGAGACAAGTTGACTGTATGTGCCTGCTTTTGCATTTGTCTTCTCCCTTTTCAAAATGAAATATCATCATGGATGAAGCATATTAGTTGCTGAAACTTATTCATGCCATGGTATTGTTCATATCTGTTATCAATCTGATTCTATCAGCAATGTATTTTTCTTAGCAGTCTTTACTTTTTCACTAGGTCATTAGTTTCACTATTGTTTCTGCTTGTATCTTACCAACCCAGATAAGCTATCGGTCTGCTGGGAGTTGCTGCTTCGGATTGACTCAATGGTCCTTACCAGCATGATATCCCCGGGAGAGGCATCTCAATTTAGAAGGTTGGTGATAAAACACAAAGTGAGTGTGGCTGATATTTTTACTGACATCCCATGCAGAAGAGACTCTGAGCTTTTAGAAGAACTTCATCACTTTGCAGACAGCAGCAAAAAGTAAATCAAGTGCTTCATAATTTCATTCATTTTTTATTCTCACAACAAATGATATAACGTATGTTGTGATATGTCTAACTCTGAAGAATGTTTCAAAATTGTCATCTATTTCATATTACTGCCCTACAGTAATGTAAATTTTAGAGAAGCAACAAGCATGAATATCTGAATCTATGATTTAACAAATGTATATGATTACAATATAAAGCCTAGTGTTTATACGAGAATTAATTCATGTCTAGACCTTTTTGTGGGAATTTTATTGCTAACATTTTGTTAATTCTGTGGGAGTATCTTCTGAAATATTATGTGATTGTCTATCTGACTTGTTAATAATTCGAAATTGGTACTCTAAAAAATTGTTTTGTCCATAGATATCTTTTTCTTCTTCTTCCATTTTCCCTTTTCAATGAGATTCTTAGAATCTGATGGTCCTTCTCTCTGTCAATGTCATCAGGAATGCTTTCCATGTTATTCACATTTGCACTGAAATGGCACCATTGGTCTCTGGAGGATCTATAGCATCCTATGTGACTGGCATATCTTGTGCTCTGCAAAGGAAGGGCCATCTGGTGGAGGTCATATTGCCAAAGTAAAAAAGGAAAAAAAAAATCATTTCTTTTATTCCTTTATTTTTCTTGAAAATTTCTTAGATTACCTGCTGAGAAAATTGTCGTATTCTAGATCAATTTTGTTGCCTTTGTCCAAGCTTTTATTAACTATTACTCTAATATGAGTCTGATTATATCTTGATGTTTCTGATTCCTTACTTTGACTGAATCTAACCTTCACATAGGTATGCAAGTTTAAACCTAGCTGAAGTGCAAGGGCTGCATGAAGTTAAGGCAGAGGCTTATTCATATTTTAATGGTCAATTACATGGAAACAGAGTTTGGACTGGGTTAGTTTACCTTTGTTTGTCTAATACCATAAGGTTTCATATAAGTAGATGTCAATAATTTTTTAAAGAAGTCAGAGATGAAGTTCACCTTGCATTGTGTTTTAAATCTACTGATGGCTCTTGCTTTTATACTTATGGTGAGTATGTGGCAGTGTTGTTTATGGCATTGGCGTCACTTTGATCGAGCCATTACAATACCCATCCTTTTTCAGCCGAGAAATGATATATGGCTACCCAGATGATTTTGAAAGGCAAGTTAAATTGTATATCTAATGGTTGGTTTATGAGCTTTTCATTTTCTCTTGTGGTACATAAGGTGATAAGGAAACACTTCAAAGTAATTGCGAAGTATCATTTATAGCTCATCAGATGATACTGAAAGTTTGTTCTTTCAACTTACTTGACTTGAGAGAAATAGAAGAATATTCAAGGGAAAAGTGCTTAAAATTTGATACTAGTTAAGAAGTGAAACTTGGATTTTACATTACTCCATTATTGGGTTTTATTAATCCTTTTCGAAAGATTGTTATAGTAGCAAAGTTGAATTCCATTTTTTAACACATAAGAAAATAAATTGACATAGTTATGAATTAAATTGAAGTAGGATCCTTCAATATGAGTTGTTATTTATCAACAATTCATACAAGTTTTGGCTCTTTTGCGTTAAAATGGAATAAATTTATTTTAGTTCAGAAAATAGGTAGATCGAAAAAGGTTAAGGTACCAGGAAGAATGCCAATGATTTTACTTAATAACATGCTGGTTTAGGAGTCCATTTTGACCGTATTAATTGTGCTTACTTATCATTGGGCAAATTAAGGTCTTTTTCTTACTATGGTGTACAAGATTGTCAGTAATCTTGAATTCTTGATATATTATCTTCTTGTACTCTCAGGTTCTCCTATTTTTCTCGTGCTTCACTGGATTATATAGTAAAATGTGGAAAGCAGCCTGATGTTTTACATATACATAACTGGGAGACAGCCATCATTGGGCCCCTTTTCTGGGATTTATTTGTTAAACAGGTGTCTGTTCTTGAATTTTGATCATTATAATTTTTAAATGGATTGGGCGGAAGGCCCCCGATAATGGAAGAAAAGCAATTGGATTTTTTATGCTTTCTTGTTCTTTGATTTTAGCTACTGACCTAATTTGGAAAAGATTATCTGCAATATTCTATTATTTATTTTGTTTAGGGACTAGAGAGTACAAGAATATTACTTACATGCCAGGACTTTAGTATGCAGGCAAGTCAAATATTTGCTTTCTATATTTGCACTTTGTGTAAGGTTATTTCAATTTTGACACTTTTTTAATCCCAAGTTTGCACATATTTTGCTATTGGATTTATGTTTTTTTTTTTTTTGGATTTGTCAACTTGTAATCATAAAATGTGCCATATATGTTGTAGTGTATAGAGCAACCAGATAAATTGGCCTTATGTGGGCTTGATCCTGTGAGACTCCATCGCCCTGATCGTCTGCAAGATAACACTAGCACACACCTTGTCAATATTTTAAAGGTATGCTCTTTACTTTTGTAATTCTTTACTCTTGTCTCTGCCTACAGTTTCTATAATAACCCCATGATTGTAAATGAAAGTGTCTTAAGACATTTTTTTTTCTTATTTTAGCTTTATTTTGCAGTTTTAACTATAATAAAGATTCTTAGGAAAGCAAGAACCTAGAAACTTATGCACAATCATATTCAAGGATAAGGAATCATTTCATAAAGATGGTATCATACTAATTTTACTTATTTGGTAATTGAATCTGTTATAACACACCCTATCAAATTATGCAATTGTCATTACAGACACATTGTGACTTGATAATAGAACTACCATACATTTGAGAAGGGAAAAACTAAGAAAAAATGAGGGCATCACCATCATCATATGTGTAGTTAAATGTAAAATGTTGTCGGTCTTCTCACAGTTCTGATGCTCAAGACATTGGGCATTTGGATTTGAAGGTTTCAAGTAAGTAATTATCAGACCCATCAAAAGGGATATGTATGATGCTTGCTTGTGCCTGCTGGTTTAATAAATGTGGTCGTTACTCTCTGAAGGTTTAGAACAAATTACTCTCTTCCTTTTGATAGTCCTCTAGCTATGTTTTTCATTTGTTGAATATCTTACAGTAAGATCTAATTGTTTAGAAGCTCCAGTTCTAACTACTTGTGGCTGGCCAACATTGAATATTTTGTTTATGCAAATTTACAGGGAGGAATTGTTTACTCTAATAGTGTTGTAATAATGTCATCCATCCATTCAAAGCACAGAATTCTTCATACTTTGAATCATGGACTAGAATCAACCCTAAGTGTTCATAGGTGAGTATGCTATCATAATGTTACCCAATCTTGTTTAATGTTCAGTGAGGGGCTATTTTGTCTCTTCCTGCCTTCCTGCAAATCATATTGCCATGAAATTGCTGACATAGCAAATGACCTGGTAGATAATAATATTTGTTAGGTCTTCTGAGGACAATGCCCTTATAATATTGAATAAATTACATGACTATATTAAACCCTCCCCCCTGACTTTTCCAAGAGTCTTCAAAAAGGATAAAATAATTGTATTTGCAACTTTGCACGTGATTGTAGGGACAAGTTGGTCATTGCTTCTTATGGATTAGACAAATTAACATGGGATCCTTCAACAGACTGTTTTCTTCCAGAAAATTTTAATGCTGTAAGTATAGAAGGTAAAGCTGTTTGCAAAGATGAAGTGCAGCAGCGCCTGGGGTTATCAAAAGATGCTTCTATTATTTTGGTACGTATCTCACCCGTGGTCATTTTTAAGTCTTGCTTTTTCCTCATGTCAAATATATACAACTTGAAACTGAATTTCAGCCAAACTTCACGCACTACTCTATCAAAATTTCTTATAGAGTATGATTTTGATCAATTTGAATGTCAAATAATGCATAGTTATAAGTCAATCTAGCATGCCATATTTTATTAAAATTGGACATTTAAAATTAATTAATCAAGCAGTTTTAAGTATATTTATATTTGCTGTTTACCCTGAAAAATCTATATAGATGATAGTCACCCTGATACCCATCTATATTGGATTGCATAGTTCTATTCTGACAAAGGCCAAGGATCTGGTATGTCATTTCATGCATTGAAAAGAAAAGTGCCCTTGGCCTTGATTTTCTTTAAAATATCTAAGTTTAAGATTAATCTACAAATATTTTAATTTAATGTGCATCTTTAGTCTTGGTGGTTTAGCTTGCATGGGCCTTTGATGTGTTTGAACTTTTATACATAGTTATCATTAGTACTTGCCTGAGTGCTTGTTGTTGGAAGCTTTTATCAGGTTGGATGCATTTTTTCAGAAAGGAGAGACATTGATGTGAAAAAACTGAAGGAGGTTGTCTGGAATACTAAGCAGCCCAATGTCCAGGTTGCTACTTCTACAGAACTCGTACTTTTTTCCAAGCAAGTAAAGTTGCATTGCTTGTAACTAATATGAGTTCTTTATTCGCTAATATAAAAAAGGAAGCTCCAAAGTTACATATGAACTTTATTGGTCTGGCAAAGTAGAATTTTTGCTTATAGAACTAATATGATTTTTGTGGTCCACATGCTTTTATGATGAAGAAAATAGTGATGAGCAACATGATTAAGTAAACCTTTTATAAATAAATCCGGCTATAGAAAAGATCTTTCTTCCAGCGGATTTTCTATTAAAGGTAATTTGTTTATTGATTGTCTACAGATTGTATTTATGGGGATTGGTGAAAGATCCATATCAAATCAGACACTGGAATCTTTTCAGAAAGAACTAAAGGTAGCTCCAGCATGTCTTCATTTTGACGGTCTTTTCATTGCTACACTGGTTGCTTATATATTGCTACTGTGGCTAAGCATTGAGTATTAGTTTTAATCTGACTTGATATATATTGTTATAGCTAGTTATCTAGCATAATGAACATTTTAGTTGACTTATCTTCAAAATTTTGCTTCATCTGCTACTAATGATATCCACTTGCTTTCAAATTCTGCAGGAGGAAAATCTGAAATTTGTGTTCACATATGATGAAGCTCTATTGCATTTAATCTTTGCAGGATCTGACATTATCTTGTGCCATTCTTATGATCCTTCTGATGAAGTTCCAGTAAGTGCATGCCCTTACCTCAATAATAGTGCTTTTCCTCCAATTATTTAAAACTTAAGTTAGACATGTACAAACTAAAATCAATTGCTCGTCTACAAGACAGTAGTTTGTTTCTTATAAAAATGGAAGTTTCTTTAAAGCTTGAGAAGATTTTGCTTCTTGTCTTGATAAACGGTGGAATACTGAGAATATAGAAACGGGAAAAATACTCTTTTTCCATCTCTTCTCTTTTTTGGCCTTACGTAGTGCACCTTGGTTACATGCGTAAGTATGGTGTAAAGTAGAAAAAGCTTTGTTTCACTCTTCATCAGTTTGGCTTGCCTTTTAGTGTAGCCATGCAGCTTAATATAGGGTCTTATCTCTGTCTGGTCTGTTGGGTTGATGCTTATTCACTGGGATATTTTTCTTTACATCTTGTCTATGATAAAAAATTTTCAGTCATCAGTTGGGTATGGCCTTAGTTGAAGCAAATTCGTTTCCTTTGGACACTTTCACGTATGTTTTATGCTATGTCAACTTGATTATATTTTATGTAATTGGAATGGATAGCTTAAAGCTTTAAGGTATGGAGCAGCTCCAATAGTAGTGGGCCATGATGCTAGTACAACCAGGTAACGAGTATCCATTAAAAAAAAATCTAATAGATGACATCTTTTCTCCCAACTTATTTAATACTCAAAACAGTTTATGTCTGCGTTTATTTTATCTTTCACAGGAACTTTATAAATCGTGATCATGAGACCACTAAGTACTCACAGTTCATCAACTCTACCTTTGGAAACATGTCTCTTAGCCTTGCCATTGATGAAATTGTATGTAGCTTCTCATGGTTTTTGCTGTATTTGTTCTCTCTCTCTCTCTCTCTATATATATATATAATTATTATATCTTTCTGATGTGGTATAACTTATCAATCCTTGACTTTTCTATCCTTAGAGGACTAACCCATCCAAGTGGAAGCGAAGAATAACGGAAGCAATGACACAGGACTTCTCATGGGATGGTGAATGCTGTGACATGCATATTTCAGCTTATACAGCTATAAAGAACTTGTGAACTGGGTATAATTTACATGTATATATGAACAGATTTCAGGTTTCTTAGTTATGTTGGGCTCGGCCAGTTGAATAAGTAATAATTTATTATTTGTAATCCGTTTTAGCTTGTCAAACTCGGCGGTATACTATACAGTTTGTAGCATTATGCCTTATGGGTCAATGAATGAAAATTAGTGATCGGAAATCGGTCGAGTCACGTAACGATGAGAATGACGAAATGGTCTGCAGCATATTTTACACTTTTCTTCTTTTCCTAAAAAAAACTTAGTTACGTTTTTTGTTGAATATCAAATTTGCATCAGGACCACGAAATTGTAATGATTTTCTATGTTGACAAGTAACAAGTGGCAATGCAATAACTATACATTTTTAACCCATACTCCTAATATGTTTAAACTGTTGTAGATAATTTGATAAACATAAGAGTTAATTCTTTATATGTTGAAAAGATATCGAGCGAACTTAAATACCAATAAGGAATTATGCTTTATTATCTGTTATAATGGGTTTAACATGAAGATAATATTAAAAATAATTTTTTAATTGGTTGACATATTTATGATTTATAAAAAATTATATTTTTTTTATTTAAAAATTATTATGTGTATAATTTATATAATTTATTTTTTATTAATTTTTTAAAAAAATTTTAATATATTTTATTTTGATTAAAATTTTTGAGAGAAAAAATATAAATAATTCTTTACAAATTTAAAAATTCAAAGTTATTATGTAGTAAATTTTTTTTTTCACTCTTTAAACCACCTTGAGTCAAAAAAATAATTTGAGTAAAATAATGATTTAGTGTCTAAAAGATGCATATTTTTTTAATTTATTTTTAAAAAATAAAATATCTTAACTTAATTTTTAAAAAATAAATTCTCAATAATTTAATTTTTTAGTTAGTAAGATAAAAAAAAAGTTAATTGAAAATGACAATAATAGATATTAACTTGATTATTAAATAATAAATTAAATCTTATAAAATAAAATACATCATATTAAATATTGTCAAAACCTATAATTTGTATATTTTTTATGTGTAATTTATAAATTTAATGTATTTTATTTTATAAATTATACAATATCAAAATATTCTGTTTATATTTTTTATTAAATAAAATTTAATTAATTATTTAACTGTCAATTAATATTTATTAATATAATTATCTATTAATTATCTATTAATTTTATTAATTAAAAAATTTAATTGATTAAGAATTAATTTGTTACAAAGATATATTGATTAGAAAGATTAGTCAAGAATCAGTCATTAATTTGTTGAACAAACTTTGCCAGTAAACAGCTGCGTGTTCAGATTGTACAGAGCAGGGCGTGGACCGGGATGGATATTATAATGATCAGTGAATACGGAAAATGATAGAATCAAGAAATATTTTGGGGGCAAGACATGCCAAGACTTGGATTTTAAGCCAAACCTCTACTACCGTTACTTAATTAAGTACTGCCAAATTCTTGTGCCACTGCTTCCATTCAGGTGGGAAAAATGGTAGATTACTCTCTCAGAAAGTCAGCTTCTTCTCCTTCATGGTTTACGCCCAAGAGGTACGTCATGTTTTGCTCTCTCCATCTCATGTTCAATCTAGGATTGAAAATTAGTGGCACTCGAAGCAAATTTTGTTCACTGTTGAAGCGTTTAAGAAACCTAATTTCGCGTTCGCTTTTTCAAGTTCATCTTGTCCTGTTTCTCTTTGTAATAGATGTAAGATTTCAAAATTGGGAACTTATTGGTAGTTGATGTTGGAAATAGAACTAATCAGCTTCCCCTGTTTTATATTTTTACCCTCTAAGCTACCATAGGACTGTATAGTTAATTCACTTCCTTCTTTGGAAGGTTCTGAGGGATAGACTGACAGAGTTGCAGAGACGAAAAGCAAAATTAAGGAGTAACATCCACTATTTTAGCTCACGTTGTTAATTTTTTCTACTGATGGGCGATCTTAAATTCCTCAGGAGGGAAAAAAAGATTTTTGGTCGGAAGTAAAATTTTCCTGTAGTGATTGCCTTTGCTCGTCCTTTTTTGTGCTAGTTTTACATATATGATGGTAATAGTCAATGAATTTCGCTCTTCCGCATGGATTCCACGTGTTGAATCAGTAATTTTTGGAACTGAAAAAAATAAAAAGGTGTTGTTTGACGAGGTGTATGTAATTTAGTAATTAAAGGATATTTCAAGGTTGGACTTCAGCTGGAAACGTTTAAGACTCAAAATCTTATTATGTATATTTTGGCACTTGGGAATACATGTATAAAATCATGAATATTATGAGTTTGCCAAAATAAAATTTGTTATTTTTCCTGTGCTTTTGTGAATGCTAATATCACCTGTTTTCAGGCTTCTTATAATATTTTGTGTCGTTAATTTGATAAACTATGTGGATCGAGGAGCTATAGCAAGTAATGGTGTTAATGGAAGTCTTGAAACTTGCACAGACAGTGGGATTTGTACTTCGGGTAGTGGAATTCAGTAAGCTCTATTTATAACCTTTGTTTTACATTGTAAAGTTGTCATGCTATGTTGGTGCTTCACATTGATACTGTCACAGGAATTTCATCAATCATTAATGCGAGCTGTACCCTGTTGGAGCCTAAAATATGGTTCTCAACTGTCACAGTTTAACTGTGAATGTTAATGACTTCAGTTGCCTGATCTTTGTCTAAACTTTGAACATGTAACCATGGAGGTATTTGCATAAAACAAAATGTGGACAACGCTTTAATGATGTGTACTAGGAAGGAGGACTGGGAACTAAAATAATTATGAATTACATAATCATTCTCTCTAGAAGTTTAGGGTTTAACACGTTGGATGATCATTGTTATTTGTTGAGTTTTTGCACCCTGGAGTTAATTCCCTGTAAAATAAGGTTGATATTGCTCATAATGCCTTCATTTAATGCCCTATTCAGATACCACATCCATGTCCATATGCAATATGTCTTTGCTTTTTTATTTTTTTTCTGGGTGATTTTCAACTAAACTTGTGGGTGTCTTTGTTATATGTAATGCAAGCATATATTTGATTTTCTAAATTTTATTGTCTTAGTATCATTTAATGCTAATATGTTGCTTGAATTATAGGGGGGACTTTAACTTAAGCAATTTTCAAGATGGAATTCTGTCATCAGCGTTTATGGTTGGACTTCTGGTTGCATCTCCAATATTTGCATCTCTGGCCAAAAGGTGAATAGCTTCATGTTTCTTGACCTGCACCCTTCATGAGGTTTTTGAAAATGAGTGAACATGCTAGAATCTAAGGAGATGAGATTTAGTTTGATCATTGATGTAAGGGCTAGATTTAGAAGCATGATGATGTAGTGAACCAAGACGTTTGATATTGAACCTAATCTATACTTTCTTCTGGAGCCTGCAGAAATTGCATTCACTTCTTGCTAGTATGGAGCAGGTTTCATTTAATATCAATAGCACAGCTTTCCTTTTTCTTGGAGAACTTGGGTCCTTAGCCCATATATCATGATAGTAATCCTAAGATAAGTTGTTGTATGTATGATTTAGAGTCTATTTTAAAATAATTGTATAGTTTAACATTAGCTGTGCCTAATAGTCCATTCTTGACATGATTGCATAAACTTTCTATATCAAGGAACCAATCTCAAAGTTTAAGGAATTAAGTATAGGATCAAAAATAGAGCACAAACCAAACACTATCTTGTGTTGGAATTTCTTTTTAATTTATGAGAACAGGGTCAGCAAGGATGGAACTGTTTGAGTGACAATTTGGTCATAAAGACTTTGATGATGCCATGTCAAAGAGCAAACAACTTCAAAAGCTTAAGGTGTTAGGTGCAGGCCCAAGAATTAGTAGGGAAAACAAGACAAGAAAGTGTTGTTTTAAAGTCATATAGTTCATCATAAGAGGGTGGATTCTATACTTGGGATAGTCTTCTCAAATTCAGATCCTTATAAATTTATATCACTGAATAACAAGACCCTGCACCAATAACATGTTTTAACTCTTGGACCTTGTAAGTGAGCATTGATTTATTTGTGCTTTTTTGATTATTCTAATTATTAAGGAGATAGAAAGGAAGTCACTGTTTGAATTTTGTCATCTTGACAATATTTGCATCTTGGAAATCTAGACAAAAAAAAAAATGGAGGGGGGGGGGGAGATTTTTGAGACTCCATGTTTTCCTTTTCATTGAATGCTAATTGGTGATTTAATTCATTATTGTGTTTGCAGTCATAATCCATTTCGGCTAATTGGAGTTGGCTTATCTGTTTGGACATTTGCAGTAGCTGGCTGTGGTAGTTCCTTTGACTTTTGGTCTATTACAATATGCCGCATGTAAGGGAAATTTCCAGTGTTTGCAGGCATTAATACAATAGAATTTCTTATAACAGTTTATGAGTTAGAATGATATAGAATTTCTTATAACAGTTTATGAGTTAGAATGATGGCTTTGGTTTTGTAGGCTAGTTGGTGTGGGTGAGGCATCCTTCATAAGTCTTGCAGCTCCATTCATAGATGATAATGCTCCTATTGCGCAGGTTTGTCTAGATTCTCCCCTCCCCTTCAGAATTAGCTGAACTTATTTGTCCATATGAGCAAGGCTGCAGCTTTACAGAGTGTTTTATTGATTACAGAAAACAGCATGGCTTGCTATGTTTTACATGTGTATACCAACTGGGACTGCTTTGGGCTATGTTTATGGTGGAATTGTAAGTTGACATGTTTCTGCTTTTGGCTATGTTATTCTTGCTGAAGAGCCATTAACCCATTGGATATATAGCAAGCGCAACATAAAAATTTAGCCCAAAACTTGAATTTTCTTGTATTAGCAATAAATTATTAAGCAACATATATTATGCTTTATTAATTTCTTAATATAATTTACATATAAGAAAAAAGGTATAGTATGATCTATAAACTATAATAAATGATGGTTATATTATCTTTTAAAAAATTTATACTCATTAATATTATTTTTTATGAATTTTCACTAATTTGTTGTGGCCATATAACCTATAATTTTAAAAACTTGTTGTATCCTCGTATTTGTATTATGTGCACTTTCATATCCGTGCTTCATAGATGTTAGTAAAACGATAATTGAATTTGGATGATGAGGTTAAAGAAGTACTTTATGCCAAAATCCATAGATATGAATAAGGCTAATGTTTCTGTCGTGATTTAATAGGATTAATACTATATGATGCAAGTGCGTAGGTCACATAACCTAGTCACCAAATATTTGTATTATGTGCCACATTCCAAAACTGCGAATCATCTATGTCTGCCTTGTGATAAGCTAGGCTGATATAGACTGCTTTAACTCAAAAGATTAAGCTATTAAGTGAAGGCTCATAAATAGTTTTATTTTAATCTCTTAAATGTCATTTGCATAAGAGCTCATTGGGCTTGAAGTGTGGAAAAAGCACTGCCTCACCATACCTTGTGTTGAAAGTGAAACTTAATTTTCATAAAGAGAATGACCACGGCAAAGATGAACTGTAGACCACTTTGTCATAGAGTCAACATCTGTTGACTTCAACGTAGGTAATTTCAATCTTACACTGTTGAATGACTTTTTATAGGAAATGTTTTCCGCAAAATATATTATTGGACTAAAAAGATTTCGTTGTGTAGACCATATGCACATAAGATTTCATAGCAGATATATATCAATTGTTACCCTATTGATATATCTTAATTTAATGCATGATTTGTGCAGAAAAATAAGAATTTATCAACTATTTAATTAACTATTAAGTACTTAAATATTCCTTTTTATATAAAATTTGGCTAGATGACCTATGGACAACTATCTCTAGAATTTGGCTAGATGACCTGTGGAAAACTTTAAAAAACTTTAGATTGAATAGACAACTATCTCTAGATGACCTATGCATAAGGATTTGTTTGAAGCTTCTTTGTGGTGTTCAGCTCATGGATCCTTTCAAGGGCGTGTCTCTTTTTGGTATGCAGGGGGACTGGGCTGCACTGTTGCATGTTTAGCTTTCTGTTTCTTTCTTTTTTTTTTTTTTTGCCTTCTCTTTCTGTAATTTTGTTTTCTTGGTCCCCCTCATTTGTTTCTTTCTTCTCTCTTAATAAAATTCTTTTATCTAAAAGAAAAAAGATTGAACAGAGAATGAGTACCTCATTCTACAAGAATTTATTTACCTGTACAAGTATGTCATTTCTTACAATTGTGTAAATTCATCCTAATCACACACAAACAAACACCAGTTATACTGCAACTACATTCGGTATAGAAATTGCTTGCATATTTCTCATAGCCACTGCTTTTATGTTCAAACTTGTCATTTATTTCAATAACTGCCCTTCTACAATCATTCATTAGACAGCCTCCCCTCATTGGTGTATGACCAGGCTATATTCTAAATTTTAATAATTTGTAGGTTGGAAGCCATTTTAATTGGCGCTTTGCATTTTGGGGTGAGGCAATTTTGATGCTTCCTTTTCCTATTTTGGGTTTTGTAATTGAGCCTTTGCCTTTGAAAGGTATGCATTTTTCTGTGCATGATACATGTTAAATGTCATGGATTTATGTTACTGATACACTATTTGATTTGTAAACATAGGTTTTGCTCCCACAGAATCCAAAGAGGCGCTAATATCTGTTGAAACAGTTGTTCCAGAAACTGAAGGTGTTACTCAACCCTTGAAATTACTTTGGATGTAAAATTTTTCGGGTGTCTTTTAGAAATCATTAAACTGAAAGAAACTCAACTTGCCTTATTGTTTTACATAATATCTCAAATCTTGCACGAAAGTTAAAAGGAAGGACCAATTTCTTAAAGAAAAAGAAAAATGAAAATTTCCCTAATGAAGAGAAGAGGATAATAAGGTATCTTTACATTTAAAAAATACAGGAATTCCAATCATTCATAGGGTAAAAGAACTTGCAATTTTGACAAGTAATTATCTACGTTTGCCCATGTTTCTGTTTCAAATGTACTGTCCAGTGTAGCATGAGATCAGAGTTGTGCTATATACCTCACTTTCAGTGTAGAAATCATTCAATAAAATTTCTGTAAATTCCAAAAATTTCATTGCTTCTATTGGAACTCTCTTGTGAACTTGCTAACTTCATCCAACCATTTCCTAACACCATTTTTCATTTTCAATTGGAAAAAAAAAAAGCCATGTATTTGCTGTTGCTACTCCGATCAGGAAATTCTGCAGGCCATTCTTTTAGCGTTAACTTTTACTTGCTTCCCCATCATAGGCTTCATAGCTTTGTTTTCCATCTGCATAAAATGATTGCCTTTTCAATGGTACTAAATAATCTTATACTCAAAGCCAGAGGTTTCCCTTATAGATGATGTTACGCTTGCTGGAGATCAAGCCTCTATCAGGGAGTCCAAGTGAGTGGCTCTGTTGTCCATGCTCTTTGTTTCAGTGTTGTCTATAGTTCCTGTTTCTCATGTTAATGAAAAGAAGATCTGAGATTCCACTGATAATTTTTTGTAGTGTCCAAAAGGGAGGTAAGAAAAGGAAATTTAGAGACAGGGTTCAGCTACTGTCTGCATTGTATTTGGTCTGAATGGTCAATGTCAATTAAAGCAACCAGCCTACTTCTTAGTTTATTTAATCTTTCAGGGAACAGTTGACATCCTGAAAGGAAAACTTATTCAATTTAAGAATGTCACTTTTGAACTGACCACATACATAACAATATATTTGAAATTTGACAATGTCATACAATATAAACCTATTAGTATGTTGAGAAGTTGGAACCGTTTATGTAAAGCAGTTCTGGCACTATGCAGATAGATAGCCTTGTCAAGATGGACAGGCAAAGAGCCAAAGATAGCTCGTATACTGGTTAACTTTTATCACTTAATTATCTTCCAGTACATCTAGAAATACTTTATATATAGCGTTTTAGGGTACAGTCAGAATAGATTGGTGAACTTGTTTGCTTCCCCTGATATTATAGCATATTTAACATCAACCACTATCATGAGATGGAGCAAAACATTATGTCACATTTATTATTGGTAACTTATGTTTTTCAGGTCAACTTCAAAATTGTGGAATCAGTTGACCAGATTCTCTAATGACATGCTGATTCTTTTGCATGATCAAGTGTATGTTATAAATATTCTAGGTACATATACCATTTCTCCCTACCTGATAAGAATTAATTTTTTCTCATCTAGAATCTGAAATCTGAACTTCATGTTAGTTATCTGTAAATTTTAATCATCTTAAAATATTTTTTGACAACATTATTGCTTGATATGTTGGAACAAATTTCAGTTTTGAGAATTTGATATGTTTATTATCAATTTGGAACTGCTTAAATTCTTTCCTGAGATAAGAACGGTTTATTCATGGTCGGGTCTTTTGAGCTGATGTACTTTTATATTATTTCCTATGTTATGTTTCTCTTTATTGATTACTTGAGCAGGATTTTGGATCCTTGTTATGAATTTATCTCTAAAAATATAAAATAAAATGTTCATTGTCAGGGTATATATCATACACTTTTGTCATTGGAGCTTACTCATACTGGGGGCCAAAGGCAGGGTATAATATTTATCACATGGTATTGTCATATATAGCCCTTTTATTTCAATTTTTTTCTTCTTTTATTTACACTTTTTCTCTTGTTCTCTTCACTTTAATGCAAGCCTGGTATTACCTTTGGGCATTTGCCTATATTTTGATGTTCTAGTTTAATAGTGATTTTTTGACAGACTAATGCTGACTTGCTGTTTGGAGGTGTGACAATTATTTGTGGGATTTTGGGGACATTAGCTGGAGGCTTGATTCTTGATAGGATCACTTCAACAATTTCTAATGCTTTCAAGGTAGGTATGTTGATTTTCATTTACCTAAAATGTGAAAGACTCACCTACCCTTCTGCTTTTCACTGAAAATTCTATACTTAAGAAGAGGGTATATTCCTTGAGATCCGTAAAATATTGTAACCAAGGAACAGTGAATGCAAGTTTTACCATTAACATTATATCTGGTCTAAAAATATTGATGACTACAGAGCAACTGACTAAAAATCTATTTGAAAAAAAAAAAAAACACTCTTTAGTGTCTCTGAACTGATACTTTCTGATACATGACTGCCTGATTTTCAGCTATTTGTCATCAAGTTTTGAAATTTTCCTTTTTTACATTAGTATTTGGCAACTATTTTACTTCAACAGATGTCCATGCTTTTTGAAAGTAGGTCAGAGTTTTCTGCCTCTGAACTTAATTTTATTTATCTATGAAATACATAATATATATTGATTCAGGGAGGTGTAGCTGTTGCCTTTTCCTGACCAATAAATTAGGGAATCCTAACAAACTGATAAACATAAAAATAACCTTATCCAAGACATTTAAATTTTAAGCGTCTTGGTCAGGATAACTAACTTAAAGATAGGAACAAGATAAAATAAAAACAAAATAGATAATGCCTAACAGAAGAGATAAAGCCTAATTTAAAATAACAATCAAATAAACTCCAACACTTCTAATTATTTTTTTTTTTAAAAAGAGTTGTGTTTACTTGTAAATATGTACTCTTTTGTTTTTGGGTTATGAAGTAGTCCAAAGATTCTGTAACAGTTACAAGAACACTTTGTTTTGGCGTAATATTTATGGGATTGAGAACTTTTTATTCATCTATTTGAACTACTTTCATATTTGTCATTCTACTTAAAATAAGAAGTCCAAAGAAATCAAAAGTTTTCTACTTTGCATATTCTAGGCATCTTTCCTTCAATATAGCCAACATAGTTAGATATAGTGTCCTTAAGTTCCTTTTCATAGATCTTTAGTTATCTCCAGTTACGTCTAGGTCTTCATTGCATAATCATCATTGGTTGTTTATATTTATTAATTTAATTTATTGAATTACTTGTCTTTTTGGGGTATATTCATTACTGTGGCAGCTTCTTTCTGGAGCAACATTTCTAGGAGTAATCTTTTGCTTGAGTGCTTTTTGTCTAAGGAGCATGAATGGATTCTTGGTCCTTCTTTCTATAGGTGAACTACTACTTTTTGCCACGCAGGTAATTCTATGAATTAACTCAATTGAAATTAATTTGCTGTTTCATTAAGGCTTGAAATGCTATTTTCTCTTGCATAACAGTTGCATTACATTGACTTTGTACTGGGCTACCGGCTTATGATCTTAGATGCTTTGCTTAAGGACTTGAGAATTAGATTTAAGCCAAAATCTAGCATCACAACTTGTGTCTCCTTTCTGCTTTGATTAATTTTACTTAACCTCCATCCCCCTCTCTTCTTTTACCTTACATACAAAAATTAAATTAATATTCCATCTATAGCTAAATTCTTTAGATATACTGGCCAGTTGTGGAAACAAACATTTGTATCTTGCTAGTTTTATTTTTTGCATCAATTTTGATTGTACTGCTGCTCTCAACCAAAACCTAATCATTTTTTGTGAGATCATATATGATTCAACATGAGATCATATTGCTTATCATGTTACACTTCTGTGGCTTCCTTAGATATGCTTAGGTAACCGTTTCTTAAATTTTTGCATATACAAGTTAGTGCTATGTTATTTGGGTTCTACATTGTATTGCTTGCTTTGGATTTTAAGATGGTCTAGTTGGTTCCTTGGTAGTATATTTTAGGTTATTTCAACTTCCTGCAGAATTGAATGCTTAGTTCCTTCATTTAGTAGTTGTAATTGATTCAATTGCAGTTGTACACAAATTATCGTGAATTTATGCTCCATATTTTCATATTGTAAATTCTTTGATCTTCCATGTTACTACTGGTTTATTGATTCTTTAGTTGTAGTCACCATTATTTATTAACCACGGAAGTCCATGTGCAAGGCAGGCCTTCACAATTTTATACTTTGATGTTAATTTTCAAGGACTTGCCCTACTAGTTGTTCCAGGCTTCCAGCCCTTTTTTTTTTTGGTTTATTTTGAATCATCTCTAATAATCAAATTCTTTTGTTGACCTCGACAAAACACATTAAATAACATAATAAATCCATTGCAGTCATTTTCCTCTAGAATGGCATCCTATACATTTCATCTGGTCTTCCACCGTCTTATACTACTTGTAATGTAATATGTTACCTTGTTTGTTTCACTGCTCAAATATTTGGTTGATGACACAATATTACTTTTGTAGGCACCTGTAAATTATATTTCTCTACATTGTGTGAAACCAAGTTTGAGGCCACTGTCTATGGCAATCTCTACTGTTTCAATTCATATATTTGGAGATGTACCTTCCTCACCACTGGTTGGGATCCTGCAGGTGTGTGGACCCAAGTTTAGCTGACTCTAATGCTTCCTCCAATTCTGCATCTGTTGATGCAGCCATTTCCATGATTATAACATTTTCTGCATGCTAGGCAGTATTTGATATTAGTCTAATTTGTAACGTTGTTCAGTCCATTAACCTAATCTAGCGTTGGATTTTCCTGCACAGGATCACATTAACAACTGGAGGAAGACATCACTCATTCTAACCTCCGTTTTCTTTCTTGCTGCTCTGATGTGGTTCATAGGTGAGTGACATTCAGCTTCTTTGGTAATTTGCTGTTCTTTATTTTTTCCATATATGCTTCAAACTAGAAAACCTAATGAACATTTGCTCTTTTAAAATTTTGCTAGTAAACTAAATCTTCAGAACACATTATGAAGAAAACGGTAATGCCTTTAAGCTATTATGAGTGTTTGCAAATCTGCAAATAATTCCTCATATTTATGCATCCGTTCATCATCTTAATTGAAATCAAACTTGATAATGTTAGAATAAATAAATGAATCAGTTGCAATATAATCTCAACTACAATTACTATTCGTCCAAACTTTTATTAAGAACCAAGTTGAGAAGCAAAACTCTTTGGCATATAGGGAAGGAAGCAGTAGAATTTTATCTTTTTTTTGGGCCAGAAATGTAATTGTGTCATCTTGTGCTGGCATTTAACTTCTGGAGGCACAAGCTCTAGAGAATTAGAGAAAGAGGTCAAAACCCCTGCCGTAATTGTTAATTTGCTTGAGAACTACTTTATATCAGTAACTGATAACTATGTGAATACGTGAATTCCTGGAAAGATTATGTAAGTTGGATTTTGATAGCATTCCTGATATTTATTGCTTGAAGAGGTTCGCTATTATTTATTTCCATTTTTTTTTTCTTAAAGTGACTAGAGATAACCCTATCTATTCTACAGGGATTTTTCTGAATAGTGTTGATCAATTCAACGAAGAAGATGGTGAAGAGCAATCAGTTGCAACTAGAAGAGACAAAATGGAGCCATTGCTTGATGGGAGCAGGGAAGTTATACCCGATGATTCCAATGAAGCCTAATATCTCAAGCACCTTTTACGAGTAAAAATAGTATGCATTTATGCTTATGATTTTTATATTACTTGGCTATATTATCATGTAGCATGTTTGTGAATTCTGATTGTTTCTTTGAAGGTGATCGGTAGTCTAGTGTCAATCTGTCAAATTTGTGGCATATCGAAAGTGGGGGTTTACAGAACAATTTTATGGAAGGGCTATGGTATCAGTTCCAAGTTATTTAAAGCCGTGATGATAAGGTAAGGATCTGTGAATGCCTTCACCTGGGCTGGACTGTGCAAGTCTTGGGTGTGTTCAGATTTCAGTGGTTAAAAATGTGTATATGAAAAATGAGAAGGTAGAAAATAACGACCTATTTACTTTCTCTCATGTTTCAGTTGTTTATTTTTCCTTCAAGCAGAAGCATATATCCTGTTTGCAAAGAAAGAAATGTTGTGTGATATTTAATGTGTTTAACCTTATGACTTGGAAGTTTGTTACTGTTTTAAAAGGAGTTTTCTGAATTGTCTTTTTCAGTTTGCAGTCTAATTGAGCAAATCACTGAAACGTTTTAAAAAAAATTAAGAAAACATTACTCGCTTGTTAAATGTGATTCTTCGAATGAATATACATACCGCCAAATTGGCAGTCCATCTTCAATTTAAGAATTTCATTTGCTACCGTCGCAAGATTTTTTACCAACATTAATGAAACATTACCTGTCGTGGCTGGTTTACCCTCAGCAAGACTTTAAATTGCAGTCTTTGTATTGAATCCTGAGTCGGACTGTGGTAATGTTCATCATTTCCTCAATAAACGACAAAGTTCAAGAATTACAACGTTGGTGGCAATCTAATACTATTTCTATGAATCTTAGCACGTCGGTACATGCGTATCATCCTATCCTGCTACAGCCTTCTTTCAATGTTCTAATTTACATTTTACAAAGTTCATGGAAAAAATTAATGGTAATGTATTGATTATTCTCCTTCGAAAGAAATTTTAAAAATCAAGTTGTTTGAAAATAGCTTTAATTTCAAAAGATAAACCTATACGATAAAGTATGGTTGACATTATTTTCCTCCCTTAAAAAAGTAATATCGAACAGAGCAGCAGTTTAAGAAACTATTAGTAAAACTATAAAATAAAACAAACTATTAAATTTGACGTCAAATTTATGTAAATTATAAAATTATACGTTTTCACTATCATCGGTAGGAAATTATGGTTGAATCACATGTAATCTAATAAAATTGGAGTAGCATCAATCGAGTAAAATCGCATAAATAAGAAAATTTTATGCGGCCCTTTTTTCTCGGCATTTTAATAGGTAATTATATGAATTTCGAAGCTAATAATGATCTAGTGTTTTGGTCTGGTTTTTTTGACTGTCTTTCTGTTTGAGTAAATTTTATTAGCATTATATCAGATCCAATATAATTCTATTCTGACTTTGGCTTATCTTGATTTCTTTTCTTTTCTTTTTTGTATTCTTCAATATGTTATTGTTTCTCGATTTATGTTATATTTTAAATATTAAAATATGCTATAAATTTAAATGAGACTTACCAAGTATGGACTTTCCTTCTTTTATTTGTGCTTATGTTTTTTCAATTTTATGTCGTCAAAACTTAAATAAAAAAAAATTGAATCCTAGGTAAACTAATTTATAAAAGGTAAATCGTAATAAAAAATGTTTAAAAGAACTGAACTATTTCAGATGCGACCAAGATTATCACCTAACGAAAATAGTGCAATAAAAGCAGCAAAGTTCGTGAGATATTGGGTTCGTACCTAACATGCAATTCTTAAATATAAATGGAATACTCGATCAACATTTTCGTTTCCATAGCAGAGACTTTGTATCAAATTACGTCCAGGTGAGTCCAATGTTTAGTGTAGCAAGGTCCACATTAAACTCATGTAGTTGTCTCTATCACTGCTACATTTCTGTCCTTGGCCGTCGGGACAAACAAAACATACCTGTATCTTCTTCACTCTGCACCATCCTCCTCCATTTCTTTCTACACTCTAATATAATTTACTCTTTCCCTTGCACCTCCCTTCCTCTCTATTCCTGTGTCTGTTGTCCTCAACTTTCTCGTGCTTTTTTCTCTCCGCCTTTCAATTCGCTTATATTTACGGAAACCCAAAATCCTAGCTTCACCTAAACCTTAAACTTGGTCAGCTTTTTACTTAATCCTGCTTTCTTTGTCTACTCTCAATCTCAGGTTAGTTTATCTCAAAGGAGGAATATATCTCTGCCAAAAGCCTTGGATATTCAATTTCGTTCGCTTGTCCATCTAGTCCCTTCGGAGCTAGCTAAAACTTAGTAAGATTCTAACATTAACCGAAAGTTCGTTTTTGCTGAAATTCTTTACTCTCCAGAATCAATTAGTTGCCCAATTCCTATTATATGGAATTGGAACTCAAAATTAATTATTCACTCTCTGCTGATTCTACTCTATGATTGGTTAAGACAGTGGAAAGGACTTTTGTAAATTGAAAATATGTCTATGAGGTTGTTCTGTAGTTATATATAAAAGCATGGGTATTGATTTATTGTGACTTTTCAGTCATGAACTGATCTTTTTTTTGTTTCATGAGTTTGTTGTATAATTTTGTCAACTTTGATTTTTATTCGCTTTTATTTAAAATCATTAACATTTTCTCAGCTACTCTTATTTCAATTGTTAGGATCATATTGGCAATAATGTGAACTTGTCCACAATTCATTATACATTACATCCACAATTTTAGTCCTCAAACATGAAGGTGGAATCAGTATTTCCTTTCCTTTGCTGTTCAATTCCCCATAGAGTGTTATAGGCAAGTTGCTTAGTTTTCTAAGGGTTTAAGAACAATATATTAATAAGTTCAAAACTCAAAGCCTATAGCCTTCAACTTTGCTGGAAGGAAATGAATTGTGTGGGTGTGGTGTAATATTGTTAACGCCTCTTGATAATCCTTGTGTTGGTTGCAAGATTAGTTGGATCAATGTGATTAGACAACAGTTAGGAAATTAATGGTGTCACTTTGGATAATTGCTGAGGCCTTGTATGATTTCTGATTTCCTTTTACGTAAACTTCACTTGCTACATTTCAGAAGTGTGTTCAAGAGCTACAAAAGACACAAAACAAAGATTCAGTTTGTTATAATTTATTGAGCTGAGTATCTTCTTTTGTGTTCAAATAAAAGATAGAGATATTCTTGTATATCTAAGTGACTGCTTCTTGGCGTAGTTTCAGAAAAGATGAGTATGGAAGTATCAGCTCTGACAAAATCTTTTGACTGTTTGTTTTTGCAGTCTGAAATAACATTTGTTTTTGCAGTCTGAAATAACATCCCTCTTAAAATGTAATTAATTCCAACATTTTACCTTGTGAAATTTAGCTTTCCTCTTGGGGTGAATTTTTACTCTAATAATAATCATTTGCCTCCAATTTCAATCTCACTTTCATAGAGGCATGATATTTAACGAGGAAAGAAAACAACCAATGGATTGTGCTTCTGAAAATCTAACACTCTTTTTTACTCTGCTGTAAAACTAATGCTAGTACCAAAGATTTTAGCCATTTATCTCCCTTATTGTTTAAATGGGGGACTTGCACCAACATGTCCATATTACATTGTGTTTTTATCATTCTTCCCACAGAAGGGAGTTTGCTCAGCTAGTAAGAGGAGGGAATGACATCTTTTCTTATCAACTTGGATTCAATTCCTCCTCAAAGCAGCCCTCTTGGAGGGAGTGTTCCCCTTAAGATTGGATTAGGATATGGTTTAGCCCTATAACAGAGCCAGTTTGATTGAAATTCCAATATTGCAGATGGGGGATGTAGCTAAGGACCTTACCGCTGGGACAGTTGGAGGTGCAGCACAATTGATATGTGGACATCCTTTTGACACCATCAAGGTGAAGCTCCAAAGCCAGCCTACGCCGCTTCCCGGGCAGCCTCCCAAGTATTCAGGTGCCATTGACGCAGTGAAGAAGACATTAGCAGGTGAAGGCCCCAGGGGGTTGTACAAAGGCATGGGTGCACCACTGGCCACAGTAGCAGCCTTCAATGCCGTCCTGTTCACAGCCAGGGGACAAATGGAGGCCTTATTGAGGTCCCATCCTGGTGCTCCTCTCACGGTAAAACAGCAGGCTGTTTGTGGAGCCGGTGCTGGAGTTGTTGTTTCCATTCTAGCTTGCCCCACTGAACTCATAAAATGCAGGTCATACAAGTAGCATACATACTATCAAATATTCAAATTCTGTCTCCATGACTTATGACTTTTAAAATATGTATTGTATTTGATGTCTGACGTTAAGTTGTAGCAATTGGGGTTTAATTTTGTCTTCAGGTTGCAAGCACAAAGTGTTGTTGGGGGTGCAGCTGAAACAGCTGCAGTGGCAGTCAAATATGGAGGACCAATGGATGTAGCAAGGCAGGTTGTGAGATCAGAAGGAGGAGTGAAGGGTCTATTCAAGGGCATGGTTCCTACAATGGCACGTGAAGTGCCTGGGAATGCCATTATGTTTGGTGTATATGAAGCAACAAAGCAGTTACTGGCATGTGGTGCTGACACATCTGGGCTGAACCGAAGCTCCTTGATTGTTGCAGGAGGCGTGGCAGGAGCTTCAGTGTGGCTTGCAGTGTACCCAACTGATGTGGTGAAGAGTGTGATCCAAGTGGATGATTATAGGAACCCAAAGTATGGTGGTTCCATGGATGCTTTTAGGAAGATTCGAGCTTCCGAAGGCTTCAAAGGCCTTTACAAGGGGTTTGGTCCAGCAATAGCCCGAAGTGTTCCTGCAAATGCAGCTTGCTTCTTGGCTTATGAGATGACCAGATCTGCTCTTGGATGATTTATCTTTTTATCTTCTTTCTATTTCTAAACCATTCTTATTTCATGCATTTTGTCAGCAAAGTGTTCATGATTTGTTGGATCATAAAGAATTATTACAATGCCTAATCATCAGCTATCTCTCTAAAAAATAAATTTGGTTAAATGATGAAGCGTAGAAAGAAAAAAAATACACAAATTTTAATTTATACATAGTGAGTCATTAATTTATCTTTCTTTTTTTTTTTCTTCCTTTCTCTCTATACACTTCACCAAAATCTCTACTTTAGAAAATCCATAAGTATTGTAAACAATTATCATCATTTTTACACCCTTCAAAAACAGAATTACTTGGGGTGCGCCATTGAATGCATACAACGCAGGATACTGCACTTTTTGTTTTTGGAAATAACACACATATCGCTTCTAAAACAGGAGGAGTTGGTATATGGGCTTTTGGCCCAAAGATACTTATTATTTAACAAATCAATTCAATTTAAATATCTCAAATTATAAAAGTTAGAATACATGGGGAAAAGAGCCATCGCCATTCGCTAATTTAGGGTCAGAGGTCCATGTGAAGCCATGAACTTGAAGCAACAATTCTTATCTGGTTTCAGATTCGAACAATGCTATATTTCTGATTATTTAAGTGAAATTATTGAAAGAGGCGTGCCATGGATCTCATGGGTTGTGCATTAAATTATTTTCTTTTTGTTTTTCTTATTTTTTTAATCATGTCATTAACCGGCACATTCAATGAAGTACCTGAAATGGTACTAATTAAATATCCTTTTGAACAATAATGAAAGAGCAGCTCAAGTTGTCTGGATCCTCAACTCGTGAAGCCAAATACGAAGCCGAATAATAAGAGCCAAAACAACATGCAATTTAAAATTAGTAGTTTAAGTAGTTGGAATCAGATACACCCACCAATTAAAAAAAAGTCTAAAGACAAGTTCATTATCATGTCTAAGCATACGGCATTAAATAATTCGAATAATCGACTATTCTTTTATATTACCTTTCATGGAATCAACGAAAAAGGCACGCACTAATCAACAAGACATGAAATATGAATGATGAAGAAAGCAAGGTTTGGCTAGTTGATAGGTATGTAGGACTTTCATGTCCACTAAATTATAATATATCTATATATTTACTTTCTAGAAAAAAATTATAATAACACGTTACTTTATTTAATTTAGAGTTTTATTGGTCATTAAATTCTGTATTTAAATTTTTAATTGTAATAATTAACGATACTTTTAATTTTGCATTAAAAGAACTTTTTAGCAGTAATTATGATTAGTGAATATTGGGATTTAACTGGTGTAAGTGGATTTTTATTCAACTTAGAGATTTGGATGAAGAAAAAATAACTTGATGACATGGATTTAGATGAGTGTGCCATATTGGAATGGCCTGCTTACGCAGAATATTCGTGGAATGATGTAGACACCCCATTATTTCTGGAAAGAGCAGAAGTTTTTTCTTCTCTCCCCCAAAGCAAAAGCTTTGTTTGATAATCTGGCAATTGCCAAATAGATGGGAAAAAAATTTAAAAGATAGAATTAAGTTCAAAATGGTGGCTATAACTTTAAAGCTATACGGCTCTACCATTACTGACTCCCTCTTACTGGGGACTACGTATTAAAAATTTGGCATGATACATAATTTCAGTGAGAAAGATGATTAGAAATCTCCGTTCACTTACAATAACAATAATAAGAATCTGACATTTAGAACCCACTATGATTATGTGAAGGATTTAAATAATTTACTTTAAATTGTATTAAAAAAATTGGTATTAAAGAAAAGGCACAAAAGAGTATTCTCACCTTATGTTTTTCTTATATATATATATATATATATATATATATATATATATTCTTCATTCTTGTATCTTGGCATTAGTGTAACAAATAATAAAATAAAAAAGTCTGACGAATTAGTCTTTTAAGATTGAAAAAGAGCTCAATCTCCTCCCACTCATTCTCTCTCTTCTTAAAAAAAAATGTGCAGACATTAATTTTTCTTTAAATAAAACTGATTAACGAGAACTCGACCCTTAAGAGTCTTTGCAGTCTTTCCCTTTAAAATTTGTGATGCATTATATATGTTTTTTATTAAATTGAAGATACACTAAGTCCACGACTGTGAAGATTGACTCATTTAACACCTACTTATTATTAAGGAAAATACTATAAATTTGATAGACAAATTCGTACATCCTATACTCTTCTATATTAATTAATATGTACCTTTTAGTATTTACCATATATATAAAGTAACTTCATTTTCGGTTTTGTTTTCAGCGCGAAGTCAACTTTTAGTTTTAGTCACTAGTATTTAAGCAATGAAAATGAATCCCTAAAACTATATATGGCAAGGCACATAAATGGCAGGTTCATGCCCCTATACAAGGAAAGTGGAAAGCCCCCAACTCCTGAGCAAACAAGGTCTTGTCGGCCATCGCATAAATTTGTTCTGAAACATAGATAGTACACAACAAAAAGACTACAACTATTTGAGCCTCCTAATGATAATTATTAATTATTACTGTCCCGCTCTTATGTATAATATTTCTCAATTTTGCCCACCAAAAACCACAACTATTTTGGACTCAGGAATGATATATAATATTTTAACAGCAATTATTAATTTCATATACATTCTACGACTAATTGAGAAAGCCACAAGCTACTCATTGCAATATTTATTGTATTATTATTTGATGTGTGGTTTCTTCAATTAATTTCCCTTTGTTGTTAGAGAAAATGACGGAGGCTGCAGGTACCAGGCATTCACTATCAGTATGTGGTGGCTATCACCTTAAATGGGTTCATGAACTGAACTGCTTTTTGCAGTTGGATGTTGAGTGATAGCAATGTTACATTATATTTTCATATACATGAATGAAGTCATAAACTCCAATTTTTTGTTTCCAATTTAAAAAAAGTTTGTGATTTCACTTAAAATTTAAAGTCTTACTCTTGCATTGCATCCAACTTAGATCACCTTTATGCAAGAGTGATGAAGGCGCCCTTTTCTTAAAAATAAAATAAAATAAAAATCATATTCATCGGTAATTTTTCAACTATGAAAAGAGAGATATCATTTTGTGTAAACCACAATGAGATCACCAACTAATAATACAACTTTAAAAATGTATTTCTTGGGCGATAAGAAAATGGCAGAATCTTCAATTTTCACTAATTAAGCATCATAAAATTATATTATTTTGAAAGTTATGGCATGTACAAATCTACTATATATAATTGATAATAAATTATTTTAATTAAAAAAAGAAATGAGGAATAAAATATGAGGTGGAGTTGGGTTGGATGAGCTTAGCTAATGGGTAGCCAGTAGATGTATCACACTGTCACGCAACAAATGTGAAAGACAGTGAGCCACAAAGCCCAAAACCCTCCTGTTCTAGTTACCAGGTTGAGTGTTGACACTTGACACCATCCTTCCCTAGTCCCCATCTCCTTTATTTTTTCTTCTTAATTTCTTTTCAACATTTTCATGACAATTTAAAATATATATTATTTTTTTAAAATTTCTGTATATTAATTTAAAAACTGATGTCTTATTATTTCCTTCAAAAAAAAAATACAAATATGTATGTAGCAGCTATTAAAAATCACACTAGATAAGGAATTTCCAAAACTACCCCTGACCATCCCTCAAAATCTCCTTCGCATATGAGCCACATCGCCCCGTGTGTGTGTGCGCGCGCGCAATGGAGAAAGGCGAGAGCTCCGTGGCTGAGCAAGAATCCGAGGGACAGCAGTCGACCCGCCACCATCTGAGCATGCCATCCGGGTTGACTCAGGACGAGTTTGAGGAGCTGGAGCGGTTCGTGACGGAGCACCACACCTACTTGGTGGGCCCGGGCCAATGCTCTTCCTTACTCTCCCAGCGAATCAACGCGCCGCTGGACACGGTGTGGTCCGTCGTGCGCCGTTTCGACAAGCCCCAGACCTACAAGCACTTCATCAAAAGTTGCACTGTCAAAGAGGGTTTTGAAATGACGGTTGGGTGCACCAGAGACGTGAATGTGATATCCGGTTTACCGGCAGCTACCAGTACCGAGAGGCTGGATATACTGGACGATGACCGCCACGTAACGGGTTTCAGTATTATCGGGGGCGAGCACCGGCTCAGGAATTACCGGTCCGTGACCACGGTGCACGGGTTCGAAGGTGATGGGAAGATCTGGACCGTCGTTCTGGAATCGTACATAGTGGATGTGCCTGAGGGTAACACGGAGGAGGACACGCGTCTGTTCGCAGATACCGTTGTGAGGTTGAATCTGCAGAAGCTGGCCTCCGTCGCCGAGGGAATGACCCGTGACGGTGACGGTGACGGTAAGTCACAGTTGGGGTGACCCCAGGGATTGAAATTTGAAAACTCATAAAAATGCACAAGGGGGGAAGATTAATTCAGAAACTTTTTTTTTTTTTTAAATTTTTGCTTTTGGGGTTTAATTTTGAGTGAGCCTGTTAATTTGATGACAAACGCATACCTCGTCTAATTGTCCTGATGGATTGACTGGGATGCCCGTGATTGATTGGAATGAGTTTCTCTTTTGTAAAATGGCACGAACGTTGAAAATTGTTGTTGCAACAATGGAAGGGCATTTTAGTCAATGCATGTGTACAGGAAATGTTGACTTGTGGATGTTGAAGTTGATCTCTTTTAAGTTTTAACCATCTATGAATATGATTTGCTTCGTTAATTTCTTATCAATTCAAATCTACTTATGTTTTTCTTTTCCTACTTTTTTGGTAATTATAATTTTCCTCTCGTGAAGATGCCATAAATTCTTTTGATTTGTTTAACAGAAAGAGAGTGGTAGAGAGCATAATCATAAGATCGACAGTCTCATCTCTCTCCCTCTCTCAAAGCGTCATGCACAGTTGTAATCAATAGAATCAATGCTTTTTGTCTTTTCCATCGAATTTGGACATTTTTTTCCTCTTATCGAACGCAGTGCTAGAGCTCGTGCTATGCCTACATGAGATAGGAATCAATGGTAGAAAAGGTTTTCATAAAAGTAGAAAGATTAAGAATAATGTTAATACACAGCTATAATATTGTTTTATTCGGAAAAACCATAACAGTATGCCATTTAAAGCCAAATGCAAAACCCAAAGAATGGCAGTGATAGGTAGGTCAGACTTTGCCGCAGTTAATGTGTACTGGAACAACGTGTATATATAGTATCAAACATACAGAATGTCATATATATTCAACTGATTTACCAACATAATCGATTTGTCTCTCATCTCAAGTCTGAGAGTTTTGTTTACGTATCATCTATCATCCTAAAAAATAGTCAATGTAGTTAAATTATATGATCCCCAGGTATGACAGTAAATTTATAAGAAGATAGGGAGGAAATGGGAATTTCCAGGGAAGCTAAAAATAGGAAAATGACCCCATTTGTGGCAAATTTTCCTGTTCTTCTAGCCTGCTACCGTTTCCAGCTTCAGGTTAAAAAGTGGTTTCTATTCCCCAAAACGCGAACCCATCACTTGTGCTAAATGGGTGGGTCCCACATTGTTCGTCAGTACTGTACCATCAGAACTCATGCATCTTCACCGTCCGTTCACAATCATAGGCCCCTCATGGTGCAGTGCAGTCACTGTTAATTATGTCATAGGTCATGGGAGAGGGCATCGTTTGGTGTTGCAAGATTATTTACGTGGGCCATTTAATATTATATAATTTTTTTAAGATAATATATATATATATATGCAGGATTTTAATTTCTGGCATCTCTTCTTTGTGGAGATGGCTAAAGGAGGTCTTTCCAGGATCAGGATTATAGAAGCATAACTATGTAAGCCACTTTATTATTTTGTTCATGAGCCAAAGTAGCTTTGTGGTGTCACTGTTCATATAGATACTGATAGAATCTACGTCTCCATGTTTGCTTATTGAGTTTCCAGACTCGAACGTATCGGTATATGGATTTGTTAGGTAATATATAGTCTGACAGGACAATTTTCGGATGAATATATGCAGGAGGTTGTGCCACTTGTGTGTGTGTGTGTGTACATATATATAAATATATATATATATTCAAGTCAAATACTATTTGTAGTAACTATAATAACATTTGATTTTATCTAATTAAGCTGAAATTTTTCTTGTATATATTTTGCTATTGCTACTGAGATGATCGAGTATAATCGTTCAGCTCCTCACTCTTTCTGTTTGGTTCATTTCTGCTATTTTTGTAATTTTGAGAATGCCCTTACGTTTAATTATAATTATAAAACAAATTCACAACAAAACTCTCGGAGCCTGTTAATAAACTAAAAAAGATTTAGGTATTATTTGTATATATTTATTATTAAATTTTTTAATTAAAAATTAATGTTTATAATTTATACACTTTATTTTTAATAATTAATTTTTTTAAAAAAAATTTATATATTTTATTTTAATTAAAAAATTAATAGAAAATATATAAAAAATTAAATATGAGTCTAGTATTAATAAATAATTATATTACACATGCATGTCTCTCTCTCTCAGTGTGTGTGCTTATTCGTTATTAATTGCTTGGATTATAATTAAAGTATTATAGTACTTAATAATATGTATATGTCTTTAATTAGATGAACAACTTCCGTCGAAGTTGGAGCTAAAATACAATTGACAGAAGTCAAATTTCTTGAACCTTGGCCTCTTAATTAAATAGTGACAAAACTCGGAGTACGTGCAATGAGCAATGTGTTATAGCAAAAGGGGTCCTCATCCCTCAACTTGTTAGACGAAACGAGAGAATTACCGTTTCATGCTATAACAGCATAGAAGATATGGATGATGCAAGTGAGACCATATATAAATTTGTACATAATTTAAATGAATGTATTAAGTTTAATAGAAAATAAAAAATAATATAATTTAAAAGGTTTTGCCAGTGGGACGCAACCAGTCTCCGTTTGTTGTGGATGGTGTTGAGAAATGAGATATGACAATTTGGTTAAAAAGAGAAGCGATGGAGTCGGAGATCGAATCAGTGTGGGCTGCAGAAAACAGTGAAATTCCTGGGAAAGTTGAGTGGGATATCAAATGAAAGAAGCACGTAAGGGATCCGACGTGAAAGGACGTCTTTTTTGTTTTGTTTTTGTTGGTGGAAGGAATATCCAATTATCCAACAAAAATTGATGGTGATTGAACTTTAAATGTGGACCGTCGATTGGAGGACACTAGATTATTGTGAAGAGCACTAATCGCAGTCCCACGATCATAAAAGTATGAAGAAAGCGACTTGGGCCCAGCTTCCCTAGTTGGCCAATTAGGGTGTTAGGTTGGATACAAGTTGGCAACTTGAAGAAGAAGAAGAAGAAGTGAAGTACTACACAAACAAGAAATTTTGCACGCCACATCATGGATAAAAATGATTCTACATTTCTAAAGTTAAAAAATAAGAGACCCACAGACTCATTTTAATATATTAGAGATCAAACATTTTTTTTATTTTTTTAAATATAAAAAATTATATTATTTCTCAAATTAAAAAAATTTAAAATTACAAAAAATTAGGAATACAAGCTGCAAACACTAGCTTTAGACCAGGGAAATGATGTCAAAGAATCTTTCCACCCTTTCTTTTTCACTTTTTCTTTCGCCTCTTTTTTTTTGTTGGAATTTTGTTTGATGAATATATTTATTAATATATATTTGAAAATGATTTGTACCTTTGGCAAATCCTTTTAAAAAATAAATTTTCAAATTATAAAAGTAAATATGTATCTAAAAGCATAAAAAAGTTAGAGATAATTGTAGTAGTTATAAAATGCCATTGCCTTCCAAAAATAAAATTTTGCCTTCAAAACCACAACAAGCAAGACACCTTCAGAACTTGAAAGCCAATGAATTAAGGGACGATACAAGAAAAGCCGGATAAGAAGCCTATTTTTGTCGTTTTCAATTATTAGTTGACGAGCTAACATCGACATTTATTAAGATAGAATTAAAAAACAATAATATTTGGATTTAGCCAAGATAGCTTCTCATTGAACTCCTAAAATATGAAGCTTGTATTTCTTGTGGGGCTCCTCAAGTACTAGTTGATTTCTTTTTCTTTTTTTTTTAATGAGCTACAATGCAAACTTTCATGATATTTTCAAAATTATATTAAAGTTAAAATTTAATATTAATTTTTTTATATTTGATAGATTAGAGAGGATGAAATGAAATAATTTTATATTACTATTTATCAATTTTAAATATATTTCAAATATGTTTTTTTCAATAATTATCAATTTTAAAATTTGTTGACATTAAATATAAAACTATATTTAAATTTCAAATATATACTATATATTATTAAATAATAATATTTTACATATTATTATTATTATTATTATGCCAAGAAACTATTTAAAAAACACTGATCATTTTAAAATGTATCTACTAATTTTTTTAGACAAAAATATATTTTATTTCCTTAAAATTTATATATATTTTTAATTTCGTCCATCAAATTTTTTGTGGTCAATTTTATTTTTAAAATTTTAAATTATAATTAATTCTATCCCACAATTTAATATCATTTAAAATATTAATAAAAAATAATAACATAATATCATGTTTAAAAGAAAATATAAAACTACTAATAAAATTGTTCAATTCATATACAAAATAGGTATTGAATTATCTATTGAAGAATTTAATTTTTATATTAAATAGTGATTGAATAAAAGTAAAAATACTATAATTTAAAAATATATGTCATTATTTAATGTTTAAACATTATCAAAATCTTATTTATATTCTTATAATTTATTGTTAAATATTACATCATTATTTTCTATTAATAATTTAGATAATATTAAGTTTTAAGGTGAAATTGATTATAATTTAAAATTTTAGAAATAAAATTAATCATAAAATTTTTTTAAAAACTAAATTAAAAATTAACATAAATTTTAGAGATATAAAAAGTATTTTTTTTCCTTCTCTTTTTAAAAAAACTAAGCAAACACTATAGGCCCATTAGATTCTTATTATCAAAAACAATTTCTGACTTTAAAAAACAAATCTTTAAAAAAAACTGTTTCCTACTGAGAATAAAATAATAAAATGTGTTTTTTTTTTAAATACAAAACATCTAAAAAATGTATAAAACTTTAGTTTATAAAAATATAAAATAATATTAATATATTATTCATAAAATTAATCTTACAGAACCATTTAAAAAATTGAAGCCAAACATGTCTAAAATATCAAAGTTAAGTAATTTCCAAAATAAATAAATTTAATTATTTGTGCCGTCAGAACATGAAAATGTTAAAAAGCATGTCATAAGGTGGGCCTATTTCATGATTTACGCCCATTGGTTGTTGCTGTGACCGTGAGGTTGGAAACTATAAGGCGTCGGGCCACCTTCATTATGAGCAACAATTATTCAAGGACCAGTCTTAGGTATCCGCTTAATTGAGAGTAGGTTCAAATTATGAAATATGTTGAATATTAATGAATTTAAATGTTGATGGCGATGGTTTGGAACTCATTTTAATTTATTTTATAACTCAATTTTCGAATTTTTCTTAATTGAGAAATTTAATATGGATTGCATAATACATATAATTATTTTTATTCTCTTTAACTTATTTTTTAAGGAGTTCATATTATAAGAGTAAACTAAGGATATTTGTCTATTTTTACAGTTTATGGAATAATATGTGTCAAATATTTTATAAACTACTTTCTAAGTTATTGAAATAGAATATTCAAACACCAAACACCACCCTAGCATTTTGACTCTTTTAAAGTTTCGTTTTTTTAAACTATACGAAAAGAAAAAAAAGAAACAGAGTGCAAATAGTCCAAATCATATAGTTGACACAATTGACGGTGTTAATGGCATCAGCTATATATCATTGGTGCAGTTGCATCTAAAGTTGCCGAATTGGGTTCAGAAATATTGAATCGATGTTAATGGAGTTTGTTTTGAATTTTTTAAAATAGAGAAGCAGGTTGGTTCGTTCAAGACAACAGCATAAAACTGCCATTCGAGGCTCAATTCCTCAAATATGTGCTGTCTTTGAAACGTTGTTAGACCTTACATTGTAGTGTTTTCATTGTCTTTCAAAACATAACTTTTCATTGCTAGCATAAACAGAGGGTTATAAAACCTCTATGAAAAGTGCCAAGGTATTTTGGATTAAAAAATATTGTAACAAGTAGTGCTTTTATAGTATAATAGATTTATGGGTGGTGTTGACATTAATTTGGGAATTAAAACCATTTACTTAATTCTAATAATAACTTTAGAATACTACAAAAACATTCAAGATATATGTGAAATAGACATTTAACAATTGAATTTTTCATCATTTTAAAAGGTCAAATAATTTTATTTATAAAAAATTTGAATGTAAAAATAATGCATAGTATACGGTGACAAGAGACTGTACTATAATATAAATTTTAATATATATATATATATTATGTTTTTATTAAAGAATCTCATTAGAAAAACTTAAGTATTATCCTAAATACAATTCCTAGCCACAAGTTCTGCTTAAACGTTACTGACAATATAGTTGTCTCAAGCATTTTAATATGAAAGGACAAAAATTTCATGAACACATTAACACCATCCTTAACATTTTATGAATTAAAATCTATAGATGAAAGAATGAGTAATAAAGTTAAAATCTAAAGGTCATTGAGTTGTTTGCATCAAACGCTTCTCCATCCAGGTAAAAATAGAGTGGAAAAAAAAAAATCACATGGCTCCCTTGAGAAAGCCTGAGGCATTAGAAATTACTGAAGTTCATGCATGAGATGGAAGAAACCTGATGAGAAGCACATGCTGGAATTGATGAAGACAAAGACTGGAGTAAGACACAAAGTACAAATAGTCAGATATAAACATAGCTCGTGTGGGGTGGAAATGCATTTGTGGGAAGATATTAAGATTACCAAGGGTATGACACAAATATAAGCTAGTAAAACATCTTAAGAATAATGTTCTGGACAGCCTGCGCAAGCCCATTATTAAGTTTGCAAGAGAGTGGCATATTCAGAAATAGGTGCCACAGTAAATTTAAGAGACAAGCGAGCCAGAACATGTATAAGAAGCCTCACAACCATGACAGGTGAATTGGATGGTCAAAACGTAGATGATGAGTACCTAGTTGTTAATGTAAGAAAAAACGGAATTACAATGTCAACATTTAAGAATCAATAAAGTAGCCGAATTACATTCTCACCAGCTGATCCCTTTTGAACCAGAAACCAAATTGGAAGTTATTATTGATACCGAATTATCTAGTCTATTAGGACAACATAAATAAAACCACTATATTGTAATTTATATCCCAGGCAAGATGGTTTATTCTATTAAAATGCTGCATATAAAATACCAAAGTGGCTACCAAAATCAACCAAATATATAATGAGTATATATTATTCATTGCCAATTGCACCGTGATAAGCATAAAAATCAGAACTTAAAATACCTTATAAAGGAAAGATAACACAAAATTGACTATAAACTTTGACATGTAATCCATTATCCATTATATTACAAAAGAACATGACCTAACCTAAGTAACAAATATTTGCTGTAATCCTACTCTCTTTCATGTTACAGCTCAGTCTTCCATCTTACAGCTCCTGTCCAACTGTGCAATTGATTTGTCTGATCTTCCAATACATCATCTAATGTAAAACTCGTCAAAGTAAAAGGATTGCAGATTTGCAGCCATTATGGTTATCTTCAAATGGAAAACAAAGGAATGAAAAATGAACACTACAAACATCCAAAAAGACCTTGATTGTACAATACAAGCCCATGGAAATTGCTCTCTGAGGATTGAGTCAATACTGTTAGAAGGAAGCACATCCAATAAGACGCATGTAGCTAAAAATGCCCAGAATAAGACTATTGATCTCTCCACCTAGGACTTGACATGGGAAAAAAGCCTGCAGGAGATAATGGAAATACCAGGCCTGGAGAAGGTGGAGGCTGAGGCCCTGGGCCTAAAATCCCTGATTGTGCCATGGGTGAGAATGGAAAATTGGGTGTAAGTGGATATGGAAACTGAACACCAGGTGACAGCAGAGGATAAGGTGACTGTGGGGATAGCAAATTCAAGTATGCAGTTGGGGATGGCAAGAGGAATTGAGAGGATGGAGAAGGTAAAAGAGGAGGAACGTGTGCTTGTGGGGAAGGGATATAAGGCACGGGTGGGTTAGTAGCATTCAAAGGAGGAACAGGGCCATTTAGTCTAGGTGAAGGGACCATGGGCAAGGGAGGGTTAGGAAATAAAGCAGATGACGGTGGTTGAGGCTGAACATTACCAGTTACTTGTGCTTGAGGTAGTGGCTGTAGTTGAGGCTGAGCTAGGTTACCCCTTGGACTTGGATCTACCATTGAATTTTGAAGGTAACGCATATAAGCTGAAATAGGAGACTCGGTTGTATTAGCCCAAATCATGTCCCCCTGTGGTTGCAAAGGATTGGAAGATGGTTGTTGAAAATAAGCAGGCCTAGGTAAGTTATTGTTATAAAGAACAGGGGGAGGGGCTGCAGGGACTGGCATTGGAGGGGGCATGTGAGGGCGGTTCATTGGTGTTAAAGGGGGAGGTCTAATTTTCTGCAATCTCGTGCTCTGTGGTTTTGGTGGATTGTGAGGAGGTCTAGGTGGAGGATCACGCAATGGTGATCCAGTAAGCTGCTGAACAATGTCACGGAAATCGTTCTTGCTTATGTTGTAAATTTGAGGCTGAGGTTGTTGCCTAGCAGCATTATTATTGAAATTGGGTTGGTTCAAAGGGCTCTTCCTTATATTTTTTCCCATTTTGTTCACACCCAAATTGTCATTATACCTGTTTTTGGAATTATCCATTTCGTGAACAAACTCTATCCACACTCAATTGAATGAGGAATTACTGCTTTTTTTCACTTTCCACTAAGTCAAAACAAATCATAGGCCCCTCGAGGAGACCCAGAACTTCAGAATCCAAGAACAAACAACCAGTAAAACTTCAAATTCTATTATAAAGTCACTTGAACAAACTAAACTCGAGTTGTATTCTAAGCATCCCTGAAACTAATCAAATTCTGAAGTCCCATTGAACACACAAATTGTCAAATTTAAATTTCAACTTGACCATGATCTTTCACTCCAGCTACAGGCACACGCATATCAGTCCCACCAACCGCAGCAGATTTAACCCTAAAGCTAAGATAAGAAGCAGAGAACATACCACTTATTTGAGCTTCAACCAAAAACCCAGGTTGAATCACCTTGAGAAACTCACCAAATCCCCAATTCGAATGTAACCGGATTAGTTCCAGGTCCAGCAGATAAGGCAGCGCAAATTAAAATGGAAAATGAAGCATAGCCGAACTGCGAACTTAACCAATGACCAGTTAGAGAGATCTTCTGAATTAAGATAGGGGAAAGGATAAAAGAGTATTAAACGTAAAGACAAGAGAAGAGAATAAAAAATTGGGCCTTGACCTAGAGGGTGCAGAAATTCCGAATTAGAAGAAGAAGAAGAAGAATAAAATGTCCACCTAGACCTTCTTTGAGTATAAGAGGGGGAAGAGGAAGAGGAGGAGGAGGAGAAAGATGAACAAGGAGAGGCAAGAAGCACAAGATAGAGACCCAGAGAATATACTAGAACTTGGGGGGTGGTCAAAGACAGGCAAATAAACCCAGAAAGTCAACGGAAGGCCTAAACCAAAGAAAGCAATACAATCAAGCCCACTTATTCCGGGACATTAAAAGAAGAAAGCCGGCAAATTTTACAGAGTCTGAAAACAAATCAGAGATAAAAAGATGTATGGGCACTCGACTTTTTATCTTGTTACAAAATCTTAGCTAGGCTGACTAGAGAGTTGAAAAACGAAGATCCAGCTCCAAGGGAGCAAACTAGCTGGCGTGATCTTCGAAATAGCTAAGTTACCAAGATCTGATGCAACCATCGATTTCGAAGGCTTTCGAGGTGAGGCTTGAGAAACGTGGGAACAGCCGAATAGAATTGGATTGGATTGAGGCTTGAGAAGAAGCTGAAGCTGAAGCCACGCCGAGCCTGCGCTAGTGTGTCATAAGCTGGAGATTGCAGTTGCCAATTATGAACGTCCAAGTGCAACGACGGCTAAGTTTGACATTAGGCAAAAGTCTTTTTTAATGGCTAAAATTTAATTTTGGTCCTTTGCAAATGAAATATTTTTCAAATTGGTCATTTTTATTTATAAATGTTACTTTTCAATTTATTCCTTTACAAATGAAATTATTACCAATAAAATCCTTCATTAATCATTAACTAGTCATATGAAAACTTATTAAGATGAGTTATATTGTTAGTTAAATACTGACTTGGGAATATTAAATGTTCAATTAATCACTTTTTTCTAATTCATAACGCTAAGAATTACTAATTGGCACAAATATAAAAATTAAAAATATATATTATTGGATCAAACCAATTATTTGCCATAATGATAAGCTCTTCATTCAATATTAAATTTTAAGAAAGAAGAACAATATTAAAATATTTTTATTTTTAAAAATTATATTGAATTATGAAACATTAAAGACCAAAATTATAAAAACTTTTACATTATTTTTGTTTATTACTAGCAAACGAAGAGTATAACAAAATAAGGTTAAATTAATATTTTGGTTATGCAATTTCATTTAAATTTTAAAATAGGTTTGTTCAATTAAAAATTTATTAAAATAATCTCTAATTTTTTATTTGATCAAAATTTCCACCCTAATAAAGCCAATCTACAATTAGACTATTTTATGGAGCAAAAGTAATTGATCTTTTCAGTTAGAAGGTTGTGTGTGTGTGTGTGAACTCATTTATTACATTCGTAGTTTCCTTTCTGCGGTGTGTGTGTGAGCTTCAGCCTAAAGTCGTTTATGCTCTTGTGTTTTGGGGCTTTTTTCAGGTTTAGTGTTTAGACAAACTGGATGTTGAAGAGCATTTTTTAGTTAGTCCACTCCACACAGAGAACAGAACATTTACTCAGGTCTCTGTGAAAAAACAATTAAAAAAGAATTGGATCAGATCAGGATGGGGAATTTTTTTTATTTATTTGTTTGAATAAGACCGAAACGTAAGAAATTTTGAAAATTTTCATCGAATCGTAAAGAACATGCTTTGAATTTTGACACATGGTGCTCTAAAATTGAAGTATTAGCAAGTTCAATCCAAAAAGGATTGGGGTGAGAGAGGCTCGAACTCTCGACCTCAGGATCACTCAGAAGCTATGAGACCTACGCGCTAGCCAACTGCGCCACCACCCCCTTTATGCTTTAATAACTTAATAATTATTTTTTGCTAGAAATTGTCTCCTTTTCAATTTCCCCATCTTTTTCCACCAACCAAAAAAAATTTTAAATTTAATTTTTATATATTTATCGCCAGGTTTTTAAATTAAAAACTTGCATGTATATAGTTTATCTCTAATGATTAGTTTTTTTAACAAATTTTTAATATATTCTATTTTAATTAAAAAATTTAACAATAAAAATATAAATAATTATATATAAATGTAATTTTTAAAATAAATACCTTCTCTCTCTTCGCATGAAACGGCGTCATTTCACTTTCTCTCTCTCCCTCTACCACTCTAGGATTTATAGAATCTAGAAGACAACTTCGGATCTGCACTCAGCAAGTAATGCAATAGCTTTGTGCTTGTCATTGTCTTCTCGTATCTATAATTTTAAATCCCAATGACCTTGCTGTCATGAAAATGAAATTTTCCTCTTTTATGAATACCCATAGAATACCTGTGTTTTGATCAACCAGTACCAAAATTCTCTTTCTTTCTGGTTAGTGTGATTTAAAAGTCTCTTATGGTTGTCAACTTGTTATTTATATACTAAACGTAACATTTTAAAAATAGATGAGAATGGATTTATGTAGCCCACTCAACTAGAAGAAAAAGGTTTCATTTGTTGTTGTATATAAAAAAGTACCAAAGATATTTGTCGATTTTAATACCTTTTATAGTTCAAAAAGAGCATTTGTAAACATATATACTACTTTTAATAGCTGAAGAGATAGCAAGCGTATTGTGTATTTTATAAATGGTTTCTAAAATTTGAAGTCTCAAATTAAAGACTTCCTATAAGACAAATTCAACCAAAACATAGCCTAAAATGTAGCGGCTTGTCACTATAACGAAGTGAGTTACAACTAAATTATAAGAAACTGAAGTATAACGGAGATGAAGCACAGTAAAAGCAGCTGAAACATTTCCAGAACACCAGCAAAACATTATCAGAAAAAGGCAACTAAATTGGGAGTCTACAGGCTGAACAAACTTCTTGACAGAACCTAACAAATAAACAATCCAATATTTGCTAAATCTCTCAATAAACACAAGAACAAATCTTATGTACAAGTTTTAAATATCAGCTATTATGTAAGATTCTCTAATAAAAATATAATAAGTGAATATTTTTACAATTCAGATTATTTGATCTTTCAAAGAATAAATTTACATATTATGTTTTTATTAAAGAAGATAAAGAACTTTACTCAAGAATTATCCTAAATACACTTCATAAGCACAAGTTTTGCTTTAACGTTACTAATAATGCAGCAGTCTCAAGTCTCAAGTCTCAACACACGCATTGGGAGGACAAAAATTTCATCATGAACACAATTGAACAACCACCCTAACATTCTATGGATTGAAATCTACAGATTAAAGAATTTGAAATTAACTTACATCTATAAGTCATTAAGTTGTCTACATCAAGTGCTTCTCTATCCAGATTAAAACATATAGAAAACAAAAAATGCACATGGCTCCATTGGGAAGAAGCAGAGACAAAAGAAAATACTGAAATTCATGCTTGAGTTGGAAAAAATCTGATGAGAAGCACATCTTGGTCTTGATGAGGACAAAGGACTTGAAGTACAAATCGTCAAATACTATCCCAGCTCGTGCAGTGGATTATGGGAGGACCGCACAGCCATAGACAACAGGATTACCAAGGGTATGACACAATTATAAGATAGTAAACATCATAAGGATAATGTTCTGGGCTGCTTGCGCATGCCCATCATTAATTTTGAAAGAGTGGCATTCTCAGCGGTGCTACAGTAAATGTAAGAAACAAGCGAGACAGAAAGTGTATGTGAAGCCTCACCAACATGGCAGGGTAAAATAGATGTAAAAACGTAGATGATGAATACGTAGTGGTTAAAGTAAGAAAAAAGGTAATTATAAAGTCGACATTTATGAATCAATAAAGTAGCTGACTTATATTTTCTCACCAGCTGCTACCTTTAGAATCAGAAATCAAATTGGAAGTTATTATTGATACCAAATTATCTAATCTATGAGGACAACATAAATAAATGATTCTAAATATAATCACTATATTATAATTTATATCCCAAGCAAGATGGTTCATTCCACTAAAATGCTGCATATAATTAAGTATCAATGCGGTTACTAAAATCAACCAAATATATAACGAGCACATATTATTAGTTGCCAATTGCACCCTGATAAGCATAAAAATCAGAACTTACAACACCTTGTATAGGAAAGATAATACAAAATTGATTATAAACTTAGACATGTAATCCATTATCCATTATATTACAAAAGAACATGACCTAACCTTCATAACAAATATTTTCTGCAATCCTACTCTCTTACATGTTACAGCTCAGTCCTCCATCTTACAGCTCCTGTCCAACTGTGCAATTGATTTGTCTGATCTTTCATTACATCATCTAATGTAAAACTTGTCAAAGTAAAAGGATTGCAGATTTGCAGCCATTATGATTATCTTCAAATGGAAAACAAAGAAATGAAAAATGAACACTACAAACATCCAAAAAGATCTTGATTGTACATTACAAACCCATGGAAATTGCTCTCTGAGGATTGAGTCAATACTGTTAGAAGGAAGCACACCCAATGAGAAGCATGTAGCTAAAAATGCCCAGAATAAGACTATTGATCTCTCCACCTAGGACTTGACATGGGGAAAAAGCCTGCAGGAGATAATGGAAATACAAGGCCTGGAGAAGGTGGAGGCTGAGGCCCTGGGCCTAAAATCCCTGATTGTGCCATGGGTGAGAATGGAAAATTGGGTGTAAGTGGATATGGAAACTGAACACCAGGCGACAGCAGTGGATAAGGTGACCGTGGGGATAGCAAATTCATGTATGCGGTTGGGGATGGCAAGACGAATTGAGAGGATGGAGAATGTAAGAGAGGAGGAACGTGTGCTTGTGGGGAAGGAATATAAGGAACAGGTGGGTTAGTAGCATTCAAAGGAGGAACAGGGCCATTTAGTCTGGGTGAAGGGACCAAAGGCAAGGGAGGGTTGGGAAGTAAAGCAGATGATGGTGCTTGAGGATGAACATTACCAGGTACTTGTGCTAGAGGTTGTGGTGGTAGTTGAGGCTGAGCTAGGTTACCCCTTGGACTTGGATGTACCATTGAATTTTGAAGGTAACGCATATAAGCTGAAATAGGAGACTCAGTTGGATTAGCCCAAATCATGTCCCCCTGTGGTTGCAAAGGAGTGGAAGATGGTTGTTGAAAATGGGCAGGCCTAGGTAAGTTATTGTTATAAGGAACAGGGGGAGGGGCTGCAGGGACTGGCATTGGAGGGGGCATGTGAGGGCGGTTCATTGGTGTTAAGGGGGGAGGTCTAATTTTCTGCAATCTCGTGCTCTGTGGTTTTGGTGGATTGTGAGGAGGTCTAGGTGGAGGATCACGCGATGGTGATCCAGTAAGCTGCTGAACTATGTCTCGGAAATCGTTCTTGCTTATGTTGTAAACTTGAGGCTGAGGTTGTTGCCTAGCAGCATTATTACTAAAATTGGGTTGGTTCAAAGGGCTCTTCCTTATATTTTTTCCCATTTTGTTCACACCCAAACTGTCATTATGCCTGTTTTTGGAATTATCCATTTCGCGAACAAACTCTATTCACACTTAATCGAATGAGGATTTATTGCTTTTTTTCACGTTCCACTACGTCAAAATAAATCATAGGCCTCTCAAGGAGACCCAGAACTTCAGAATCCAAGCACAGGCACCATCAGTCTTCTAAAGCAACCACAAGAACCAGCACAACTTCAAATTCTAATGTACAGTCACTTGAGCAAACTAAACTTGAGTTGTATTCTATGCATCCCTGCAGCTAATCAAATTCTAAAGTCCCAATGAACACACAAATTATCAAATTTAAATTTCAACTTGACCCTTATCCTTCACTCCAGCTACAGGCAACACGAATATCAATCCCACCAACGGCAGCAAATTTAATCCTAAAGCTAAGATAAGAAGCAAAGAACATACCCCTTATTTGAGCTTCAACCAAAAATCCAGATTGAATCACCCTGAGAAATTCGCCAAATCTCCAATGCGAATATAACCAAATTAATTGCAACAGATAAGGCACCGCAAATTAAAATCGAAGATGAAGCATAGCCGAGCTCGCAGCTTAACCAATGACCAATAAGAGAGATCTTGTCTGGGTTAGGTTCGGTGAAAGAAAAAAAGAGGAGTAAACGTAATGAAAAGCCGGAGGAGAGAATAAAAAAAAATTGGGCCTTGACTTAGAGGGTGCAAAAAAATACGAAGAAAAAGTCCACCTAGACCTTCTTGGAGTGTAAGAGGGGGAAGAGAAAGAGGAGGAAGAAGAACAAGGATAGGCAAGAATCACGAGAATGAAACCCAGAGAACATAGTACGACTTGGGCAAGTGGTCAATGGGTGATAGGAATGACGAAAACAGATCTAAGAGATAAGAGATCTCTGGGCAATCGACTTTCTATCTTGTTACAAGGTCTTAGCTAGGCTGAGTGGTGGATTGAAGAGAGAAGAGGCAGTTCAAATGGAGGAGATTAGCTGCTCCGATCTTTGCAATAGCTAAGGTTGGATCTGATGCTGATGCCTTTGAAAGCTTTCGAGATGAGACTTGAGTTGAGAAACGTAGGGATGGAAATATGGAATTGGTTTGGAATGAGGCTAGGGAGCAACCAAACCACGACGCGCCCACGTTAGTGCGTCCAAACCAAATATGTCCCAAGCTCAGGATAGCGGTCTTCAATTCGTCGACGGCTATTTTTGAAATTAGGCAACAGTTTTGACAAAAAAGAAAAGTAGGCAAAATTCTCCTTTTCAATAAGTCAAAATTATTTTTTTACTTTTTTTTTGGCAAACTGATGTAATTTTTTCCCTCTCTTCAAATATGTCAATCATGTAGAGGATATTCTCTCTTTTTTTTTGGGTAAAATAGAGGACATTCTTTGAATTATGACACATTACTCTCAAATTCGTCTTGTTGGTGTTTTCCAAGCTGTTTCAGGATCTGAAAAGGCTGACTCGTGTTGCTTGTCAAGAATCAACTCAAGATGTGGATATCGGTGAAATGAGAGGAAAAACAGAAAATTCAGTCTATTAGTAAAACTTTTGAGACATGATGTGTTTTGAACAAAAATTTAGTTCACAAATCCCAGTGCAACAAAATCCGAGTCTGCGTAGAAGTAAAAGAGAAATAATGGTTCGAACTCGGGACCTCAAAAGAGCCTAGACCTATATTCTAACCAACTGTGCCACTGCCACCACATCCACATGAGATTTAATCGTGCAAATATATTATATATTGTTAAATTATACTTCATTTCCACGTTTCTTATTGGCACAAGATTCCTCGTCTCCTTTTGAAATCCCAAGCTCCCTTTTTTCACCAACCCAAACAATTTCCTTCTCCCAGTTCGCATGAAACAGCTTCGTTTCAATTTCTCTCTGCTTCTGTGTCTCTAAGAATCTCAAAGACAAGTTCGGATCTGCACTCAGAAGGTAATGCGACAGCTGTGTTTGTCATAATCTCCTGGTATCTATAGTTTCAAGTTCAACCCAGTTTACCTTGAATTTCGCTTCTATGGCTTTCGTTGTCTTTTTTCTCAGATTACCGGACGGAAAATCCTCTGACTATAGCTTTTTTTAAAAAAAAAAAATTTCTGCATTGCAAGCTATTTCGCTGTAGTCTGTAAAATCCTATATGAGCTTGCCGTCATGAAAATTCCTTTTTTTTTTTCCCTTTCTTTTTTTTTTTTCCTGATTTCCTACTATTTCGTTCTACTAAAGCACTTGCGGCTTCTTAGTGTAGCAATTGATACGAGGTGCCTAAATTTAGATGAATTATATCTAGCATGGTTTCAGATCCCTCACCTAGTCTTAGATGATTTTAATTGTTGCCAAAGTCATATAAAAATTTGATATCTGGTATCAGGCATGGCAGCTATTGGTATTAATGTATACAATCTGCATTTTTAAACTTTCAAGTGTTGATGGCAACATGTTGGCTGATGGTCTGTAAATTTGAAGGATTTTATAAATCTGGAAAGAGGGATAGGACTATAGAAGAGGTGGTATTGGTCGTTATTAAGGGCCTGTATTTGCTTTTGCTTTCACTTGGTATGGGGTGCACATTTTAGTTTTTATCAGCCTTTATGGATGAGTAAGTCAACTATTTGACAAGCTTTTGAATTATTCACCCGTTTCTTTAGTTGATTTTGGTTTCAAATTTGCCATAGAATCAAAATCCTTGTTCACCAATCCTGATTATTGAAAGGGATTGAGCATTGGGGTGTGTTAACGATCACATCAAGCTACAGTTAGTTCATATACTATCCTTAAAGCAACTTAAGAAGCATTTTTCAGAGGATAGATCCATCTACTCACCACTATAGTTTTCATACTAGTTTTTGATCCTCTTCTATTCAGCGTATACCTTAATTTAGATTATTATTATATTGTCATAAAATTGATGAACAACTAAGATTTAGCTCATCCAAATTGTTGGATGATGAAGAATAATGGAGAAAAGAAACAGAGGGTTAATTAGTCAAAGAATACTTACTATATATGTATGATTGAGTGAGCTGTCCAAAGTACAAACTAGAATTGAGGAGAAGTCAAAATAAAAGGATATTGGATATTGATTTCTTTTATAGGATTATTCGGGAATTTGCTTTATCACTTCCCCTATCTACATGTATAAGAGTTTTAGGGGGTCAAGGTTGAAAACATTGATCTTGACAATTTTTTGCCCTTCTTGTGTCCCTCTTCTCTCTTTCTCTGTGCTTGCTGATAGCAGCAATTCTTCTGTTTGACTCATGTTTCAATGCTTATGCCTCTAGAAAAGTGGGAACCAAGATTAGCTGGTATAAGGCTCAAAGTGCCACTGAAGAGCAGTGGATTGAAGACTTCAAGAAGCCTTGTTATTGAGTTCATTAGAGCAGTCAAGAGAATGTTGAAAGGGATGTAACAGATTGAAGACATTAGAGAGCTGTCCAAAAGATGAAAGCCAAATGAATGTTGAAGAAGACCCTGCAATGGAAGACTTCTATGAGTTGTCTTACTCAGAGGGATTACTAGTAGCGTAGATTCCTCACATGTTTCCTTTTTGAGTTTTATTCCAATGCTTGCTGGATGGGCAAATGAGAAATTCATGGTCCACCTTGAAGTGAAGTGTGGGGTTAAATAATTGAGAAAAATTGATGGTGTTGATTAGGAAAGTAATTAAGGATAGATAGAAACAGGTGAGTGTTGACTAATCAACATATATGATTGAGTGAGCTGTCTATGAAATAACTCAGAACTACTTGAGATTGAGTGATTTTAGAGAGTGATTTATGGGGATATTCTGGGATTTGTTGTGTCATCCCCCCGCTGCCTAAATCTACTAGTATAAATAAGGTTTAGGGGTTGAAAGCTTTACAGTTTTTAATCTTTGTTTTTTATATTTCAACTGGAATGCATCCAGAAACCCAGAATGTCAGGAGTGATAACATCATTTGATTTTGTTTGAAGTTTTTACAAGTTCATGAAAAGAATTTTTTCAGAATATTAATTGCATGATGGGGTTTAGTTTGAGTTTGATTTGTGTAACTGTGTTACCTCATCTTATCATTGCAGGAGACAACATCTTTCATCATGTTTAATTCTCTAAATACAGCACTTTCTTATTTTCCTAACTGTCATATTGAGTAAATTAATTTTTATTTTAATGAAGTATTTCATTTTTTTTCTGCTATATTTAAATTCCCCCTTATCTACACAGCCAAATGAGCATAAATTACATTTTTTCCAAAGAGGCTAGATGATTCAATGCTAAGGAATCACATTCCCCTTGCCCAAGGAAAGCATTTGTTGAGATATTGGGGCAAATAACATAAAAAAGAAGAGTGGGAAATATATAGAGAATCATCTTTCTGTGTTGTTGCAATGAACCTTTCATATTTTGCTGGAATCCTGTAGCATTTTATTATCTTCTTTAGGCATTGTCTGTTTAAGGATAAATGTTCCATATTTTATTCCCAGTTCCAAAGAAACTTATTGGTCATCTGTATCTTTTTGGCTTTAATAACATGTGCATCCATTTTAATTTTGACTCTCCATGGAGTGTAGTTACTACTTAGATTCTAAATTAAATTGTCTCTATGCACTGCGTGGATGCTGTGCTCTATGGCATTTAGTACTAATGCGAGTAAAGAGATTACTAAAGGGATGTAGTAATATAGACTGAAAATTAACGCACTCTAATGAAATGTATGACATGTTTGCATGAAGAACAGAAGACATATGTAATGATTGTCTAGAATTCTTCCTTATTTAACTTAATTTCTGCAGATGCTAACCATATTATGAAAATGGAAAACAAGCAAACGGAGAGTGCTGCTGGAATACAAGATAATCCCATAATGAAGCCTATTGATCAAAGAGCGAGCACAAAAGGACGTAATGACATCATGACCCGACGCCTAAAGAATCGAGAGCGACAACGTAGATACAGGGCTCGCAAGCGTCTTGAAGCAGAGATCAAGAAATCTTCTGTGGTAAGGGACACAACACCACAAGAAGAACCACAGTCAAATGGGGATCACAACAATTTTATGACCCGTGTATATTGTAATAGAGATTGGAAAAAAGATGCTAGACGGGCTCATGCTCTTAAGCATCAAGAAATGACACCTAATGGATACATTGATCATTACGCAAAACTAACTAATGAACCTGAAGCAGGATGCTTGGCCTCTGGGAAGAAGGCAGAGCTGATGCAGGAGAGGAAAATCCAGTCTGGATCTCCTGGTGTTGTTAATAGTGAAACCCCTAGAATTGTACTGAGTCGAAGAGATTGGAAAGCAGAAGCTAGAAAAAAGAAGAACTAGTGTATTTTTTTTCTTTCAAAAAAGATTTACTTCTCCAAGTGGCCTTTTTATTGTACAATAGACATTATATATAATAGAATGCTGGATAACCACTGACTACACCATGTGTTTAATGTTAAATTACTGTGGTTCATAGTAGCAATTTACTCGCTCGTCTATTTCTTCCTTTCTCTCTCTCCAGTTCACCATTTCATCTCTCTTTCTGTACTTTGAAAAATCTAAATCCTTGAAAAACATGCCTATTAGCCTTTACAGTATGATCATTTTATAGCAAGAATCTCGATAGCATAGCCTATTAAATTTTACCAAGCAACCAAGTGTATGTTTGTTGAAACCATTGCAAATAATTATCAAGACTTCAAGAAATAACGGAATCTCGACATTTGTCTTCTCTATTTATCTGTTTCTACCTAAATCACCCTAAATGTTTCCCTGTAAACAAACTTTCCACATATGATGCAATTTAGGTTGCAGAAAGCTTGAAAATGTAAACGTAATACCGAATAGCAAAGGGAGGAAGCTTGATAAGTGAAAGAATATGAATAAAACTCATGAATTGAAGAATGAAATACAGTGATGCAAAAAAAAGCAGCTTGATAACTTGATAATTTGTATCAGGCGCTTGAAACACCGTGCTTCAATGTACACCACTGACCACTCCACCCCCACCCGCTCCCCCTCATAGATAAAATATGCTTACATCATCTCCCACTGCATTCCTTATTAATTTTAAATTACATCCCACCCCACCCCACCAATCGGCTTGATCAGCTACCTCGAAAGAATCAAGATCAATAATATACACAAATCACAATGCATAAAAATGAGTGAAGAACATGAAGAAGAAGAAGGAGGAACAAGAAATATATGAATCCACATTTGATTTGATCAAGTTAACGCTACATGACTCTGTCCTCATTCTTGTCAGCCAAATTCTCAAAACTCCAGTCTCTTCTCATCCCAGGGCTCCTTACCAATCTTGGTTCATGGCTGCCGGAATAAGCATCAGTTCCAGCACTATGAACGCGGCGATGTTCTCTCTTGATCTTGGCCATTGGTCCACCTCTTCTTTCTTTACACTCCGGTGGTGGAGCCATATTCCCTGACCAGCTTCTCTCAACCTGCAAACTACGCGCTTTCCTGAGGGTACGATTTTCTGGGGCACACTCCCTATGGGAATCTGTCCTTTGAAGCGCCTGGCTGCAGGCAAGGCAATTCAGATTCATAATATTACGTGTGTCCCAAGCAACCACAAAAAGGGGTTATGAGTTATATAACTTATGGTGGTGATGATGATGATGATGGGATAGCTAGGTAATTGGGGTGGTGAAGTAGCTTGAGGGTGAGTGAAAGATGGGTTATATAAGTTCCATAACGGAGAAGAGGATGGATCAAAGTATGAGAAAACTAGATACATGATGAAGATATCAAACTCACATTAGTTGGGGTAACAACTAACAACAACCTCTTGCCATACTTGCCCATCATTTTCTCATCCGTAAACATAGCTTACCCATTCATTTTAGTCTTCACTCGTGACCATTGACCGTAGGCCTGATGCTTCCTTTTTGGTGTTTTGGTTTACAAACAATTTTTTTTTTTAGGGAAACTGAATTATTTATCTAAGTAGGTTTGGTTACTGACAAGCAATTATTATCGAGTAGGAAAAAAAACAACTTTTCATGAATGAACCTACAGCAAATATGTATGAGATTCTTTGATCTCTCACCATATTTTTTGGGGGTCAAACTATCTCCATTTCTGGAATACTAGAATTGTCCAATTTACGGTGTGGGATGGATTTGAATCACCTAATTTGCGGGTTTAACCTCAAATTCACACCCTTTAATATAAAACTTTAGATATGATTGGCCGTCGCTGATATAATTTCTTTTAGGTGTTGTGGTTAGTGATGTTTGATTTTAGCCTAGACAGATCATTTATACTCACCCCAATACTATTAAACCAGTTTTTTGAGTTTTGCATTTAAACTGCAGTAGCAATGATATATAAAATAAATATATAACTCTAGCAGTGTACTGTGCTTTATAAAAGAAAAACTATTCCTGACAACTATATTAATTACTCATTTATAAGAAAATTCAAAATATCTGATACTTCGTATTGTTTATTTATGACGAATAGATGTAGACATTATGATTATATATTTGGCACTCTAGTATGTTACTATAAATATGTTAGACTTGAATATATTGAATAACTATACAAGAGACACATGCCTTTAGTTTGAAAAGAAGATTAATATATGTCAAAATTTATCAGTATTCTTGCAAGTTCGAAAGAGTTTTGCTTTTAATAGGATCAGTAAAAGGCATGAAAGTTCATAATTCAATTTTATGCTCTGATTTTTTCTCTGGGTTCAAGAGTAATTTGATAATTATAACATCTCCTGATCTCCTACCATATATTTTCAACCATGCACCAAAAAGAGGGGGGGAAAATTAAACGAGAATGAGAATTTGGGATTTGCCAACTTATATTAGATAGAAGCCCAGATAGACACCATCACGGATAGCAGAAGCTCCCATAGCATTGGCGAACATAAAATATCAAAAATTTATATAGATAGATATTAATTTTTTATTATTCATGATGAATATAAAATAATTGTTTTCACAACTATCACCGAGTATCAAAAATATTCATTTATACTATTATGGCTATAGATAACTAGCAATATGAATTCCAATGAAATTGAACAATTGGCAAGGAAGAGAGTAAAAACTAAAAACTCTCTTTTGCACACATACCTTAACAATTGCTGTTACATAACAGTCACAGATATTTATATTTATTTATTTCCTTCATCAAGATCAAAAGTAACATAAATTAATATATGTTACAATGTTTAACACTCAAGTTTGGTTGAAAACATGTGTTCTGCAACCTAGTTCTATGATTAAAAAAAGAAAAAGACAATTTTTTAATTAGCTGTGCGTGCAGAAACTGGCCATTTATATATATTATTATATATTATGTATAATGCGTCCATGGCACTCTTATATATAAATCTCACCTATTTGTTTTATGTATTAAAATGTGCTTGGTGTGGATCTTACTTTATTTGTTGCTAAAGAAAAGGATTTATTTTAAGTGCCACTTATGGTGGCATCTCTCCTTCGTCCACTTTCTTTAGTTTAGATTCAAATCCTTCCCCATGTTCTCTTAAACCAAATAATCTTATTCCCAAAATTCTCAACCCTCACAACACAATATTTGGTTGCCATTACTTATTAATATTCCTGCAGGAATCATTTAATGTTGCCAGTCAAATCATAGGTAACTTAAACACGTTTTCAATGTAATTATATATTTAGTTATAATTTATTTAATTAATTACTAGTAAAATAAGTCTAATTTAAGAAAAAAATCATTTGTAATTGATTTATTTTGGTTTTATACTTAAAGATTCTCTATCGTTGCTTATTTTTGCAATCAAAATCTATTCTACAATGACCACTAGATTGTATTCGAGATGGAGGGTGACAAAGTCAAAAAGGTTTCACATGGACATGGGCGAGTGAAGAATCTTATTGTTGGTTGATAAAATTTTTTAGTATTAAAAATTATTATTATTACTTTTTATAAAATTTTAAATTGTCAAATACTTTATCATTGTAAAGATTCTGTTTAACAAAACTTTTTTAAAAAAAAAAAAACTTTAAAAGTTTGAACCATTTATTGATTGCTTATTTAGGGAGCCCAAGACGTGTCCACGTGATGTGCTCTAATTGGATTGGTCGTATTGTTTTTAACACTAAAAAAATTCGAATGTGCGTTTATTATATTACTTCGATTAATAAAATATTTTTATTTTATATATTATATGAATTTTTTAATTCAAAATAAAAAGAATTAGTAAATTTCATTAATTGTATGCATTTAAACCTTAAGCTAACTACAACAGGTTGAATCGTGAGGGACACACATCGAATGTAGCTGTGTGCCATGGTAATGATCATGTTTCAATTTTGTTCCATTTCCAAATAGACTAGTGAACATCATGCTTGCTGCGTCCAATTAAAGCATTTATCAACACTGAATCTCCATTAATTCTATGACTGCCTCAGTAATTTTCCTTTTATTTTCATCCGACAAATACAATAATAAATTTAGTTCATCATTTAATTAATAGGACAAAATTCCATAAATGCAACGCTGGTAGTGATTCCTCAATCCTCAAACACGAAGCAGCTCAACCTCATACAATACAACAGAACCAATTTTGGGGTTAAGGAAGATCAAATGTTCTTTCCATATTCCTACCGTGCATGTCGGTGAATATTCAGTATCCAAATGACAATGGGTGGGGTCAGGACTTTACTGTTTTCTAGTTACCACAACAACAACCTCAAAGAAGCTCCAGAATTTCGAGTGTGATCAAATCAAACATGAAAATAGACTCATAAAGAAAGAACTAAGAAGCACCAGCAGAAAGAGAGAAAGAAAGAAAGAGAAATAGGGAGGGCTTAAGGTTGAGCATTTTTCACATGGCTGAAAGGGAACCACCAACTTGAGCAACCACGAGTTTCTGGTTCCCAACACAATCCTCTGCCTTGGATATTTCTCTTCCCATTTTAGAATAGACAATCAAACATCAACGGATTCCTCAAACTTTCCTTCTTTAGTTGACATTTTAATTCGTAATCCAAGTACCATGTTAGCAACCAAAAACCCTCAATCCAATATAACACGTACTATCAGTGATCACTAACAAGAGGAATAAATAATAGAAATACTCAGCCATTTCATGAGGTTTAAGTTTTTTATGACTGACAATATATGTACATCTAGACAGACAATATTAACACAAAAATACTCTGTTTTCACTTCCTGGGAGCTACCTATCTTGGACCACCACATATTCCATGAAATCACCTCAAGTTTTATAGATTAAGCTACCAAAAAATTTAAAAAGGGCAGACAATGGAACAGTATTTTACAGAGATTGCTAGCTGCCGGGAAGCCATAAAATGTCCCAGAGTCCTACACCAACAGAATGAAATACACTCATCAAAGCCTATCCCCAATGTTGTGGACCTATCGGACGTCCCCAACCTTGGACAACAGAGCTAACCTCAGCTGCTCCTGCGTGTAAAATCGACTTCCCATCTTCACTGTCGCCTGTTGGATCATCAGATCATTCACCACCGACACACTCGCGTGATGCACATCCAGGTCTAGCTCCTTCAAAGCCGCCATTAACCTCGCTGCGGGGTGATTCTTCTTGCTACATTGGATCCGAATCATTGCATCCCAACCTATGATCTTCACGTCGATATCTAAATCAATTAGTTTGCCGCTACCAAGGCTGTTATTGGAGCTCTTGTGTTCTTTATCTGATGGAGGTGCACGCGAATCTTTATTACTAACCACCTCGAGCTCCTTCTTCACAGAATCCAATTGCTTCTGCAAATCCTCTTTGTTTGATTCCAAGTTCTGAAGCTTAGACTTGAGCTCGGTAATGTAAGATATGGCGTCGCCCAGCAGAGATGCTTTGTCCATCTTTGACACATTCGGGACCACCGCACGAAGTGCGTAGAACCTCTGATTCAGCTTCTCTCTCCTCTGCCTCTCTGCTTCAACGTGATTCAGAGGCTCCTCTCTGCCATTTGCTGGCTTTCGTCCTCTTTTGCGTGGTCGTTTTTCTGGCTCCACCACTCTGCTACTATCTGCTTCCTTCACAACAGAAGCTTCAAGATCCGAGTGATCGGAATCGCCGCCGCCGCCAGACTTCATGTTGGAAGCGGGCAAAATTACACCGGGAGTGAAGGAAAGCATTCCTTCGTCGTTACTACCCCTGGACGTAGGGGACCTCCTCTTCTTGTGATCCTCTGCAGCGAAGGGACTCTGATCTGAGAAGAAATTCCCATTTCCACTATACGAGCTCCTCTTGCTCTCCCCAAAGTTCAAAATTTCACCCGATTCCGGCTTCAAGGAATGCGAATTCCCGTTCTTTAAGCCATTTGCATCGAAACCGTATTCCGAGAAGTTCAATTCCCTGGAAAAGAACCCCTGGTTCTGCTGCGATTGCTGCGGCTGCCGTTGCCGTTGTTGTTGTTGCTGCTGCTGCTGCTGCTGCTGCTGCTGAGTGTAGTGATTGTTGGGGATATGAACGGCGCTAGGGGCTTCAGTTAGAGTACTAGAACCTGGGGTATCGAATTGCATGGGCTTGGCGATTGTGTGAATAGTATTAGAGCTTGGAACGGAAGCCGGAAGAGTAGTGTTGGCGGAATCTCTGATTTCAATTCCAGTAGATGGATCGTTAATCCAAAGCGAGGAAGGGTCGTTCTCACCTTGATCGGCGGTAGTAGCGTTGAGGAGCCAGGAATTACCTTCGGGGTTGTTGAAATTGAACAAAACCTTCACCTTATTCATCAGATCCGAGTTCTGGAAGATCAGCTCCGTGGACCCCAACTCCACCACCCCATTCGCCGACGGTATGCAAACCAAGGTCTGAAGCCCGAACACCTGCCCCTGCCTCGCCCTCTCGCAACTGGAACTCGATAACCTCTCCCCGCCGGTCACCCACACGGGAGTGGAACTGTACAACGCCTGACCCGGTAACCCGTCGCCGTTAACAAACGATTGGGTCATGGAAACAAGGAAGAACCACTCGGTGTCGGTGACTTCTTCGTCGACGGCGTCGTCGGTGGTGGCGGAGGAGCCGGAAATGAGGGAATTGAGCTCGCGAAGAACCTTCTTGCGGTGTTCCTGCTCGGCGGCGGAGGAGAGGGTTTTGGCCTTGCCTTTCCCTTTGTCTTCCTCCCCTTTGTAGTAGCCATCGCCCCAGCCCAAAACGGAGGCTCCGGAGTAGTCGTAGGAGGACTGCCAGAAGATAGCGTAGGTCCAACTCTCTCTGGCGCCTTCAATCAGGGCCTGGAGGCGCTGCTGGAGGGTCTCCTGATTGAAGGGAGCAAGGGAGGACCGAGGTTGAGAGAGAGGTTTGGAGGGGTCAGGACCAGGAGTGGTGGTAGAAGCACAGGATTGGGGGTGAGGGGGAGTAGGCCAGAGAACAGATGGATCGGAAGCCATGAAAGCCTCCATGACGGAGGAGTTATCGTCGGTCCACAGATTCATGGTGGGCGGCAGCCTATACTCAGTCATTCATGAGTAAGCAGATATCCAGTTGAGAAAAAGACGAGTGTTGGAAGAGGAAGCGAGAGCAGAGGGGAGAGTGTGAGATTAGTGGTGATGGTGGAGGAAGAGAGAGCGAAGGAGGATGAGGTAGTTAATGGCGGATTTGAGTTTGGGGTTTATTTGGAATGCATTTGGGTTGAATTTTAGGTTAAAAAAGGAGGGGGAGAGAGAGAAAGCTCAAGGAAAAGGAGTGGTTTCTAGGAAAAAGGCACGGCGATTTAATCGGAAAAGACGGCGTTTTAATCTTAGGAGTCACTCACTACTCATCATTTGTTACAGCGTCTCACCTCAAATAAGAAAAGAAAAATAAATTACAGCAGCAGTAGGCAGTGAAGTGAATGTGAAACTGTGAAACAGAGCGACAAATGCTAGGGTTAGATCCAAGAGAGGGCACGTGGCAAGTTGTGGTTTGCTGTATAGAAACTGTCTTGACTGCTGAGAACTGAGAAACACGAAATTTGGTGTTGAATTGAATGTTTGCGGTCAAAACTCAAAAGTAACATTTTCAGTTTCCAGCTGTTGCCATTCGCCAAAACCACAACCAAATGCCGTTTTATTTTATTCCACCTTTTTCTTTTATTTTTTCCCTCTTTCCTAACCCTTCTTAAATTTTTATTTTTCTCAACAAATGTCAATACGTATTTTACCAAATATATACTGATACATACATAACTTGTTTTCTTGGATGATGTATATCCATATTCCAGCTTCAAATAGATAAGAGTAAGTATATTAAATATTTTTTAGTTTAAAAAAACTATATTTCATCTATTTTAATTTATTTTTTAATACAAAATAACATTATATTTTTATTGTTAATATAATAATAAGTATAATTTAATTTATATTGAAATTATTAATATAACAATAAAAATAATTAAACAATTTAGTGTATTAAAATAATGAACGCGTATTGTGTAAATAATAATTTTATTGACAACAAATAAATTAAAGTAATAATTTGAATGATATTATATTAAATTTTAAGAATAGTGAGTACAATTTTTTAAACTATAAGAATAATACATATAATTTTAGTAAACTTACAATAAATAAGTGTAATTTACTTAATAAATAAATGTCTCTACACTGTGCATCACTGTTTAATTCCCTCTAACAAATCACAAGTGCCACGTTCATATATACCCCATCAAAAAATTAACCAGCAACTTTAATGGGCATAATAATGTATACATTTAATGAACACAAGTGTTTTTTGCATATATAATTGCTTCACCGAAAATATATTTATTATATATACATTAATGTCATACCAAATGTAATAGATAACCTAAGCTGATAGTATCGCGATTATTTTATTCTTTTGATGAAAGGAAATGTCGAGTAATTGTAGAGTGCATTGTTAATACACTTTTATAGAACAAATTTTATTGTATAATTGAGTCGCCAAATATAATAGATATAGCCTAATTGATTTTCTATAATAACATGTGAGTATCGATCGTTCACAATTAATTTATTTCTCTTTTAATTCTCTCCACCAGTTCTCCCCTCTTATCCTCCGCCACCCCTTTCAATAAATAATTTTTTCTTTATTTTCTCTTTTTTTTCTAAATTTGTGCTTTGTGGCACACTCATTGAGGGTTTGATGCCAACGACTTTTCCCTCCAATAAATTAAGTCTTCTATTATACGAATTCGCCATAAAAACAGAAATGAAGCTATGGAAAGAATAATTCACTTAATATATGTCACCTGTAAGTGATGGAAAGGATAGAGTCACGTACGGCTCACAAATTCAATACTAATTAATGCTTTCGGCAAGCATTAAAATGTATGTTATTTTTTATAAAAATATTTATAAATAAGCCCATGTTACGTATCATGTATCACAATATCAATTGACTTTGCTACACCTTTAAATTAATTTTATAAGAGTGAGATTTATTTTTCTAACTTATTATTTTAAAATTAAAATTAATATTTTTTTTATTAAAATTCTACTAATAAGAGTTTGACGAATGGATAAACTAAAATCTATCAATTACCAATTATACAACAAATTTAATTCATTCAAAGAATGAATAATTCAAACAAGTTTGAAATTACTCTATCTATAATAGCCAAACGAGTAACTCTAACTAATTTAAGTACATTCTGTAGTCTTTTAAATGACACTCGCTATATATAATCGTGTATTAATGCCTACTCCATTTTAATGCCTATATATAATCGTGTATTAAGGTCACTTTGGTGTTGTTGCAAGTTTTTGTTTATTTTAATTTTTTGTAGATAAAGTTTAATAAGAAATATTATGAGCTGGGAGGCTAGCACCTCAATTATAATAGGATAAATGAGAATATTAGGTTGAGGGTGAAATAGATAAAAAGCTATTGAAAACTAAAAGTTAAGGAGCTTATTTTATTGTTTTAAAAGTTCAAAGAACATATTTTCTTTGAGATTTTTTGTATTCTTCTCAAAATACAGTATGTGAATTTTTTTGTGGAACAATAGAGCCAAAGCTCTCACATAATAAAACGAAGAGAAAATAATTAAAAGAAATTTATTTGAAGAGTAACAACTAACAAGTTTAAAGATATCACTAAACATGAGTAAATAAAAATCACAAGAGAGCAAATTAATAGAATAAAAATTTTAAAAATAAGTAACTTGTTTATTAAAAAGTGCATTTGTTGGTTTCAGAAAAACAATCCTAAAAATGCATTTTAGTCTTTGTTACGCTACTGAAAAATTCTCCTCGCAAGCGATTGTTAAATGTATATCAAGTCCATTTTTATACCATGTCCACCCTTTATTTTTCGCACTCCTTATTCTAAGTAGCTAGTGCCTCGTTGATTTAAAAAAATAAAATTGAAGGAATATATTTTGTTATTGTTTTATACATGATAAATGAAAACTATGCGAAGAGGAAAAACGGCAGCAATCAATATGTTGTGTCCATCTTTTTCTAATGCATGACATGTTTCGATAAATTTTTCTAAATTACTTTAAAAGGAATGCATATTTAATGCCTCTCCTCCTTCACAAAAGACAAACGAGATTTGGAGCGGATACGGACGGCGAGAAACAGCCAGTCACAGTCACAGTCACAGTCACAGTCCAATGAAACTGTCTTTCTGACAAAACAGTCGTCACAGATGGTGAATGCAATCAAAGCTCAGGCTGAGCTCATGATAACAGGCGCGTGTTTTCACTCTCCGAGTGTGGAGGTTTCCATGAAAGAGCCGCCACCCGCCAAGTAAATCCTAAAAAAATCGGCCAACGCGTTTCAAATAATCGCCACACCATTTTGACCCCCTTTTTCGATTTCTTACTAGCATTTGATATTTTCAATGATGTAATTACGACAGTGACAGCGTAAAATAATTAGTTTAAGTGTCGAAGGAATTGGATAAAGCAAAAGGAAGAGTAGGGACACGTGTCACCAGTCATCACCTCTAATCATCACACTCACTCCCTCTACCCTCCTTGATACACTCGCCCTCCTTCGTCCGATTCTAATATCATATACCCCACCACTTGCTTTCAACGACCAATCTATTTTGTATTTTAATTTTTTTGTAATAAAATATTTTTAGGTTAATTAATAATTAATCACGTTTTTCTCGCTGTTATGTTTTTAAAATCATTTTCCTTCTGTTGGGCACGTGTGTAAGTACCACTTTTCCATGTGAAGAACCACCCCCACTTTCAAATTTTTTATTTGGTGGGAATTTAATTAATGTTTCTTATCCCCCCCCCTCCCCCCTTTTTTGCTAACTTGGCTTTATCTAATTATCATTTCCATCTTTACAATATTTTTATTATAATAATTATAGAGAAATGAGAAAGTAAAAATTTATAGAAAAAGAAATTACATGAGATTATGAAATTATTTGATTTTCAAATTTTTATTACATTTAAAATTAATTTGTTTCAAAAATTTTGACTAGTTTTATTTATCAAATATCAAAAAATAATTTATTTTTAAAATTTGTTATAAAATTTTTTTAAAAAATATTGATATAATCTTCAGTAGCTTAACTATCAATTTAATAAATGAAAACATTCTTTCAGTACGGTTACCTTGTTACGACTTCATTCTAGTCACTAGCCTTGCCTTCAACATCTTTCTCCTTGCAGTTAAGGTACTGACTTCGGGCATGGCCAGCTCCTATAGTGTGATGGGCGGTGTGTACAAGGCCTGAAAATGAATTCACTGCTATATGATTGACCAACGATTGCTAGTGATTCTGACTTCATGCAAACGAGTTACAGCTTACAATCAATAAAATTCTAATCAAATTATGATATAATTTTTTTAATTAAGAACAAATTAAATCGATAATGGACATATATTAATTTGAGTACCCAAATGATACTTCTTTTCTTTTACACAACAATAGCTAAATTAACAATATTTTTTATTAATAAATAATTAAAAAATTAAAATCTATAAAATTATAAAGTAAAGTTAGTATAACGTGAATTATTAATTTCTATTGATGATATTATATTGTATTTATATAATTAATTAATTTTTTTTATTTTTTACGTATATTTTTTTTTATTATATTTGATAGGACGTTATCTTTAGATTTGTCATTACTCAACTTTGAGGTTATATATATTTTCATTTTAAAAAGTGTATCACATAAAAGTATAGTAAACAATTTTTTTTATAAATATATAGCAGACATTTGAGAAGATTACGGCTAAAGCAACGATGTAGTAGGTTGGGGAATAAAATAAAATATGAATGTTTGATTGAAATTGAAACAGCAAAAGGAAGACCAAAATAATTCTACAAAATTGTCTGAAATAATTAATAGTAATGAAAGTAAAAGTGTACTAAAATTTATGTTAGATCAAAGATTAGAAGATGGTGAATTTTTTGATTGATAATATTTTTTAATTCTCTTATAAATAAATGAAAATTAAAAAGAAATAACTAAATTAAAAATTAAAGTTTGATGTTAGGATATTTTAGTTAGGGATCGCATATTTTATATATACATCATTATGTGTTAAATTATTAAATTTTTTATCATAAATTGATAATTTATATTTTAGATATTCTATACATATTATTAATTTTTTATACATTATTATTTATTATAAAAAATTATTAAATAAAATTACATCACTTTATTAAACTTTATAATAATAATATATATATGATAATTAATTTATAATACATGTATATTTATATATCTTAATATATTTATAAATATATATATAGATAGTATATAATTTAAATTCTAACAATTGCAACTACTGCTTAACTAGCTAGCATGATTGTATTGGTGAAAGAAAAGTCAAGGAAAAAAAATAAAGGGCTGTTCTAATATGTATATAAATATATATAAATAATATTAGTATAAATTTTTATAATTAATTTTATAAAATGAATTTAAAAAATAAAACAATTGTCAAACAGTCTGAAATTACTAGTAAGAATGCAGATGTGAGCAATTCAGACATATGTGGCTAGTGGACACTTCTCAATTTATAAAAAAAAAAACTCTTTTTTTGTCAGATGACTTTAAAACTAGAAGTAATAATTTAAATTAAAAAATTTATATTAAAAAATATTTTATAAAATATACACAATTTATTTCAAAAAATGAAACATAAAAAAAGAAATTATCCCTATCTGCTCTATGGTTATTTATGGCTTCTTTAGTTAAGTTAAAGAAAAAAGTAATTTGTTTATAAAAAATGTAATTATTTTTAAATTGAAAGTTTGGCTTTTTTCATATATAAGCTGCTTTTGAATAGTAATAAAGTATTTTGTTTATTGTCACAAGGAAGTAAAACATTGGAGTTTATTTTTAGAAACAAACTTTTATTAGAAAATAATCATATCCAATCATTAATTATCATAATTATCTAATTTTTATATATGTGTTTTTAAAATTAAATACATATATAATTTTTATACCTTGACAATTAATTTTTTAAAACGAGCTAAATACAAATTATTTATGTTTATAACACTTTTAAAAATTCAATTTAAAAACAAATTATTCTGAAATAAATAAAAATTTATAAGTTGGCCAAACCCCTAAATATTATCGGTGAAATCGAAATGACTTAACGTTAAACTCTGGATTTGCAATTGCATGGGATTTATACAATCAGGGTTCCAGTTGGGTTAGGATGGCAGGGTTGGTGCTATACAGCGGTAGGCTACTATTACTATTATTATATTTATGGAAAAATCTAATTTGTCACTATATTTATATATTAATTAACATTTTTATTTTTTAGATTATATAAATCATTTAATATATATTACAAAAATTAAATATTATCAGTTAATATATAAAGAATTATTTTTATTCTCACAAACATTTTTTATTAAAATTAAAATATTATTAAATACTAAATATAAATATATATTTTAATAAAAATTTAAATATTAATTTATCACAACATTAAAAAATTAACCTCTTTGTTAATCACAATCTGTTTATAATATAAATAAGATCACGTAATATATAGTTAATGATTTGTCTAATTATTCAGGACAGAGAAAGGGGGTTGGGGGGATGCATCGTGCATGCATATGTCAACACAGAGGAGGAAAGTTCTAAGATGTCTGGTGATGCAGTGCAGGTGCATGCACGAGGACGAAGCTTTTTAGTCACGTGCCTTCTGTTTTAATAATCATTAATTCGATTAACACCTCCTCCCAATATTGCCAAAATCTCCACTGTTCATGTCTAGACTTCGTTTGGGGTCTACAGAAGCACTCAAAATTAAATTAACTTTATGTCTCGACTTTATTTTTAAATATAACAATTTCATTTAATCTAAACCAAAATATACTTTTAATTCATCAAGTTTTACTAAATTTCACTTTAGTTTTAAAAATTTATCTACTTGTCAATTTTATTTATGGCTTTGTGTATAATAAAATGTAACTCATGTTCAAATTTAATCCAAACTTCTAAATCATCCTTTTATTTAATTCTTAAAGATATATATGGTATCATTTAATTATATATAGGTTAAAATATAAAAAGGATAAATTACAAGTTGAGAGAATATTTTGTATTTTAGCGAGAGAGAGAGAGATATATATATATATATATGATAAGGAATTTTTATACTTCCATTGCCACATAATTGATTGGATTTTTGCAGATGGAGGCCGTATCACAACTTTGGACTCTTCTCCTTTAATCGCTAATCTTTCCCCGACTGGAGAGTTACTTTGCACACGCTACTCCATCCATTTTCTTATTATTTTTAAAAGAGCAGAATCCGACGTACGTTTATATATATAAATTAATATATTGTCTAAAGATCCATGGAGTTTATTTATTTTTATATTAATTTAATTTATCCCATGATCATAAAAAAGACTAATATTAGTATGTCATCCTTATCTTCAATTTCTCGCATAGCTCACCTTACCATTAAAAATCATTTTCCACAAGCAAGACATGATGATTGAGTGATGGTTGGTGTGGTCGTCCATTTACTCTGAATTTCAAGTTTCCACTAAGTTGGAGAAGCGTATATATGTAAGCATCCAAATATTTAATAAATGATATATAACAGTATCAATTAAATAAAACCACCTATATTCAAACTGCACAAGCGTTAAATATTTCTTATTATGAAAACAAAAACGCAGAGAACGTCCCTGTCGTTTCAATGCAATAGGCCCCCGACCTGCCGTTACAGCAGCTAAATGATAAGGAAGGGTGGTGTAGTTCGCAGGCAAAACACGTGAATGTACGAGCGTGTGAAAGAAACGCAACGAAGTGGTGAGGTTGTGATGATGCCAACACAATCGTAGCCTGCCTTAAACAAGCTAGACATTTTGTGCTCTTCTAAGTTCTAGCACATATAATAAGTATTTCCTTTTCTTAATTTTATTCTTTTCATATATATTAGTAAGAATTTTCTAACTGTAAAATAAAATCTTTTATAATAATTCATAAACAAATATCAATGGCCTAGTTATTCGTTTTCTTCTTCGCCGCCCACAGCTGTGCATGTGATTCACGTTTTCCTTTAATTAATAATTGCAAGTCTCCGTCCTTTTGAGGTCATTTATTGATCAATTAGGTTACTATTTTTAGTTAGAGGAGTATCAGTACAAAGTCCCGGGCTGTCTGAAATATTTGCTTATTTGGAAAATATTTAAAAATATTTTTTTATTTTAAAAAAATAAAAAAGTTTGTTTGAATATAATGTTTTTAACTGAAAAATAAATAAATATATATATTGAGAACAAAAAATATAAAATGATTAAAATATATTTTAAACTCTAATTTTTTTAAATAAATAATTTTTATAATAACATGTTTATAAATATATGAAAATACTACTAATAAATTTTTAAAATTAACTGTACTAAATAAAAAAAGAACAAAACGTGTCCATTAATCTGTCGTGTCATTTAATTCCTCAAAATATTCATAATGGGTTAGCTGAGTTAGACATGCAAAATTGAAAAACCTTCTTTTAATAAGCTGATTTATTTAGGAGGACGTTGAAATATGGCTAGTTAATGGTTGGAGTTACAAAGAAAATGATATAGGAGTGAATGGACGGTTATGTGAGAATGAGTACATACAATGTATGACTACGTACCATACAACATTAGATGGATTAGGTAGTAAAGTGCAAAATGAGAAGAGTGAGAAGGGTCTAAAAGAGGCAAGGAAAGAGAGTGAGGAAAGCAAAGGGAGGCGATGGTGGATGATATAGGGGAAGTTTTACGTCACATAAAGTTGCATCAATCATCCATGTGCTTGGTAGGTTTTAGTGGTTCTCTAAATTGTTAATGCTGCCAAAACGTACGACAAATTCCAAAGGGTTGATGCTGTGGTATTGGTAGTGGTACACAAAAGCCTCCTCCGACCACCCACAAAGCACGTGCACCAATTGCCACTACGCGTTTATTTCAGTGAATGAGTCACTGAGTTGGCTACCCATCCACCTACGGACCTCTGCAAAAGTCTCACTCTCATCACAACTTTGCACAAGCTACACAAACAAAAAATGAATCTACACCTTTATTGTTATTATATCAACAATTTTTTGTGTATATTCAATGTATATATTATCAAGATTTAATCTTTACTCTTCAATATCTTCCTCATTGTATGGCCATAAAAATTTTCCAATCATGCATACTTTAAAAAGGCGTGTCAGTGTTCATACTTTAATTAGAAGGTTGAAAATTGAAACTTTTTCCATATATATATAATTATTAAAATAAGTTTAATTATATATAATCTGATTATAAAGTTAAAATAAAATATATTAACATTATCATTTGATTTATATAATTGATTCTACCTAATAAATTGTTATAATTTGATTGGATAAGAAAATAAAAAAATTAAAAGCACCTAACAAAACGAAGACTAAAAATTATTGTATTTTTCAGCATTACTTTTATGAAGTTAGTAAATACGTTGATTGGCTTATCAGCAAAAGTCTTATTTATTTTATAAGTTTTCATTTTACCCTCACAATAGTTTCTTTTTAGTTATTTCTCTTTTGTTTTGTTGTGTTTGGTTTTGTTCCGCTGTTCTTAAATGTCAAGGAAAGACAAAAGCACACGTTCTTCATGCTCTACGCCCACACATTCAAGCATCTTGCTCTCTTGCATTTTCTGTAATTTGGTTTGATTTTTAATTAATCATATATTATATATGTGTGTGTAAAGAGAGAATAGCTTCTTTTTAAGCTTTTAACGATGTTTATTAGTAGTGAATTATTCGTCAATGACCTAATTTATATTATGTGAAGCTATTGAATGTTTTTTTGTCCATTATAAACATCACAGCTCATGAGTTAAAATATAAGTAATTATATGTGATGGTACTATTCAAATTTATTAATAAGGACTTAATCATGTAGAAGAAGAGAACTGCATATATATCCTATTATTTCTAATGAGTGATACGGCATCTTAGATCTTTGATGAGTAAATTAAGATATGCAATTTTCATGTTTTTTTTAAACTGAATTTCTCACTCTTGTCACCTTTTTAACATGTTTTTAAAATTCATATTTATTTTATATGTTTTTGTGAGGTTTACGTAACAAAAACACACCAAGACACAGAGGTTACAGTGCAAGAATGCACTCAAGAATGAACAAAAACACAAGATTATAGTGGTTTGAATTTGAATTCTACGTCCACTCTTCAAGATGCTTTAAGATTTGTTATTGAAAGAAATTTTAAAAACTTTACAAGAGTTTGATCCTCACACTTAATCTCTTATCCTCTCAACATGGCACCTCACCATAATTCTATTTTCGAAACAATTTCTCTTCAAGTTCTTTTAGCTAAGTCTTTATATATAGGCAGGGATATCCAGCTGATATGGCAAAGCTCTCCTCTAACTAACACTTAACTAAAAATCACTCGTGACATCTAAAGACAATAGCAAGGTAACATAAAAATTCACTGTTTTCAATAGTTTTAATGTATATATTTAGATTCTATGGACTAAAAATTAAAAAAAAAAAACCTAAAAAAGGGGTCGGTGGCTTCCGTATGATTTAAGTTTGCATCAGAAAAAAACAGAGGAGAGTCAGAAATGCTGTTTTATTGTTCAGCACCCTCGGGCCCCCCTCTTCTCAGTCCCCACACAGCATAATTTTGCATCTTGTGTTTGGAAGGAAAACTACAGCAACGCATTGTTGATAGAAGTGTAGTTATAAATTAAACAGAGCCATTTTATTTTTAGAACCGATTTGTTGCATTTTAGTGTGTCTAATTGAGAATCTTTCATGATTCTAATTTAATTTAAACGTGAAATATTTGCTGGGTGGAATTGGGCGTGCAAGTGCAAATAATGCAAATGAAGCAGTTGTTTAATGGGTTATTGTATATCAAATTAATAAGTTGATCAAGCTGATCAGTTTACATAATTAACAATTGCTTACAAGGATCGCCAAGGTGTTTAATCGATTTTATATATTTGGTGGAGACATTTATGGCCAAAAGTAGGAGAATGTGTGCTTGACAATAACACCCATATGTTCGTTGCCTAGTCATATGTATATTCCCATCCACTTCACATATTTTTGTAAGTTTCACTTTTTGGCAAACTTACTAATCATTGTGTTTATTTTTCTATTATTTATATTCTATATTTGATACATTTATCATTAGGTTAGAATTATTAAGTTTTCAGTGACTCATAAACAACATCATCCCACATGCTCTTTAGCGCATAATGTTAATTTTTATGAACTTTTCTTTACTGTGCATGGGTTTCTCTACAAGTATTTTAAGAAACCATTACTTCCAACTAAATCATTAACCACCACTCAAATTATAACGGTTGACTTAATTGAAAACATCTAATTATACTGATCACAAATGTTTTGACTTTTATTTTTTGTTGATAATTATTTTTTAATTATTAAGGATTGATTAAACTTGATGCATTTTGTTTTAGAATTGGAATAACTTATTTAACGTATAATTTTTTATAACAAAATAATTTATCCATAAAAAAGGATGATTTGGGAATTAATAAGGGAACCTATGACCTAACAAGTAAAAATAATTTATTTTATTCCAATGCAGATATATAATTATATTGAGGGTCTCCTAATATAGGTGGAAGAAAACCAGGTTTAGACAAAAGTTATGAAGGTGGAGCCTTGTAGACTTGTTTGCTGGTCATCAATAGCCATCAGATTTAATAATAATAATAATCGAAAGCGATATAACGGTGAGGTCCAAATCAAAATGATAATAAAGAATTTTAACCTGTTAATTAGATGCATTTTGAACAAGAAGAGATGCTCTATTTGTTAATTATTAATTGGGAAGGAATATCTATCATCCATCTCTTGCCATGTTGCATTATCATATTATGGGAATTTCAGACGCTGAGGAGCTCCACAAACCAAGCAAGCTAGGGGGCATTATATATATGTATATATATCTATCTCTGTGTGTATATAAAATTAGTGCTTTTGTTTTTTCAATTTGCGATTATTAAAATCACATAAGCAGAGGGCTTTTTGCCTTTGCTCAACTATCTCACAGTTATCTCGTTCTCGATCCAATTGATTTTTAGGCACAATGGGACTCGTTATGAAGGGGCGAAAAATCCATACAAGAAACACGCAAGAGACGACACATTCCTTTATTTTTTCCACTTGAAACTATAACTACAGTCATCTCCCAATTAAAGATTCAGGAGGTTATTCATGAAAATAGGGATGCAATTTTTTCGTATTTAAGAATTCTTGCAGCAATTTTCCTGAACGAGAGTGGGAGGTCGACTTATAATTAGTTACTATGTCGTGGAATGGAAACCCAAACCCAAGAAAGAAAATGATGGGAAATCAGAATATCTATAAATGGTTACTTGGGATCTTCCTTTTGGGAACTTCATTCAATAGTTGGTGGATGAACCCAATTTTAAAACAACAGAGCCATGGCGTAGGAAAGTTTGGGCTGTAATGGAAAAGACCAACCCTGTCTTTTTCTTTGTATGATTGGGCTTCAAGGAAGATTGTGAACAGAGCCCAAACGAATTCAAGGGATGTCGTTGCGTTGGCTTGGAGTTGCAAAGGAAGCCCAATTCGTCACTGTTTTTTGAACTTAAATTTTTTGACAAAAAAGTTGGATTTAAAATATTTATTTATCAAGTTTTTATTAAAAAAAGAGAAAAAAATTGCTCTAAAATGAAGGTCAAAAAGGATGGGAAAGAGAGGGTGGCGTAACTAAGCGTGACACCATGACAGCGGGACGAGGACGTTTACGTCAATTCAGTCACAGTAATTAGATGTCCACGTCGATGCTCGTTTTGAGAGACAACAACAATTCACCGACTAACCCCAAAACGTGAAATTCCCTCAATTCTTCGTGGAGGGCATTTCCGTCAGGTAACCGGACTCCTCTTTCTCTAATAAAAGGCTGCCTACAACATTTGCGGTTTTCCCTGCAATTTTAATACTGTAATCGCTCAGGAGGTGTTCGGTGTTCCAGCACCCCCTGAGAATATCCTTTTATATCAGCATTACCATCTCCGTTTCTGATCTCATTCTACGTCTATCATGGCGTCGGACAGCTTCCTCGACAAGAATGCTGTGTTCAGAAAACTCAAGGCAAAGTCCGATAATAAGGTTCCTCCTCTTTATTCTTTAAATTGAGCACACCATTCTTTTATAATCATTTTTCTTTTTGAATTGCTGTGGATTTTCCCAGATCGGATTCAGATCTGCCTCCCATTTGATTTTGATGTCACTTCTTGCATTTGTATGCTTGTGTCTCAGATGTGTTTCGATTGTAATGCAAAGAATCCAACTTGGGCGTCCGTTACATATGGGATCTTCCTCTGCATCGATTGCTCTGCTGTTCATCGCAGTCTTGGTGTGCACATCAGCTTTGTCAGGCAAGTTGAATTCTTTGGTTTTTTTTGGGTATAGGCAAGCCGCGAGCCTGTTATATTTCCTTATTTAAATGTTGAATAAAGTTGTTGATTTGCTTTATAAGGAAAACCCCTTTTTTTGGGTGATATTATGTGTTGCAAACTTGCAATGTGAGGGGTATGCCTTTTCATGTTATTGAGGTAAACATGTTTATGAATTGAAAGTAGTGCGATGCAACTTTTACCTATTCTGCAAATCAAATTGCGGAAACTTGAATATATATCGTTTCTTTTTTTTAAACAATATTAATCGGACTCAGAATTGTGGCATTAAATATGTATGTAGTCTCCAATTGTGAAGACATTCCTTGGGCTGTTATAGAATATAGAGATGATGATGGATATTGCAAATATTATTTGATATATCTCTGTACCTGCCTTTGTTCTTCGATTTGGAGATATCAAATATTGTTTGCTATATTTTCATCATCATAGCTTGTGAGATTCCTTTGTGGTTAGCTTTTCCATCAATATTTATTATTGCCTTACCTTTCATTATTCAATTAAGTTGGTGGTTAGAATTGCAAGGGTGATCAATGACATTGAATAACATTTTAGTTGAAAATAAATGAAATCAACCTGGAGTAACTGAAAACTGTGTACAGAATTCATTTGTAATTCTGAGAACACATCATATTAATATTTTCATAATATTGAATATGTGATGAGTAAAGATTATTTTAAATATTAGTTCACATCCTATGAGTAATTTGAACTGTTTGGTAGTTGTATCACTAAAAAAAAAAAAAGTTTCCCTCCTTTTGCATATATGGCTTTGTATCTTCTCTTTACCTAGTTATCTTACTACAGCGAGGAAAAGATGCATCCCATGATCATTATGTTATCTTTATGTAGATCTACTAATTTAGATTCATGGTCTCCTGAGCAATTGAGAATAATGAGCTTTGGAGGAAACAACCGTGCACATGTTTTCTTCAAGCAACATGGTTGGACTGATGGTGGGAAAATAGAGGCCAAGTATACATCCAGAGCCGCAGAGTTATATAGGCAAATTCTTTCTAAGGAAGTGGCCAAAAGTATGGCAGAAGAGGCAGGATTACCATCATCACCTGTTGCTTCTCAGTCTGCACAAGTGGCTAATGGACTTCCTGAAATTAGGACCAATGATGTAACAAAAGAAAAGATTTTGGAGAAGCCAGAAATTCTTGAGAGCACTGCTTCACCCAAAGCTTCCCATACAACCATTTCTTGTACAGTCAAGAAACCTATCGGTACCAAAAAAGCTGGCAAGACTGGGGGCCTTGGTGCCCGCAAGCTTACTAAAAAGGTATTCAAACAGTTGTCTTTGTTTCCAGATTTTATACTGAAAAGGTGTCATGGAGACGGAAGTGTTCGTTGGTTGACCATTATATATTGAGCTTATTCTGAAGATATGTTTCACTGAGAAGTTTTTTTATTTTTTAATGAAATACAGCCGAGCGAATCTCTATATGAGCAGAAGCCAGAAGAAGCACCTGCTCCAGTTTCTTCCTCAGCAAGCAACACTTTGGCAGCTGGGCCACCCTTAACATCTCGGTTTGAGTATCTAGAAAATGTCCAATCATCTGAGATGAACTCTGGAGGTGCACATGTGGTTAGTCATGTGTCTCCACCTAAGTCATCGAGCTTTTTTGCAGATTTTGGGATGGATAGTGGCTTCCCAAAGAGGTCTGGGTCAAATTCCTCAAAAGTGCAAGTAAGTCATATGGCCTGTGACTTATGCCCCTGTATAGTGTTACTTTTACTGCATGCAATTAGCATACTTAATACAATTCTTTATCTTTCTTTTAACCCCCCCCCCCCCCCCCCCGCCCTTCAATAAATTTTAAGTTGGAAAGCATATAACTGTTTGAAACTGCTCTGAGGTTGTATATTTTAACAAACACATTCTGCATAGCCAAAATGTGCCCAATGATACTTTGTGGGGCAATGCTAGAATACGCATTTAGAGTTTAGACCCATATATTAAAAATGCATACCATGTGAATTTTAGGAAAAAATGTGCTTGCTAAGCATGATTTAAATGTTTTAAGATCATGCTCCTGGTTTGTTTTCTAGCCATTTAAGTTTATCTCAACTTGTAATCAAATTCGTAATTTTTTTTTTGAAAGGAGGGGAGTTCTAGATATTTCTCCTTGTGACAAATATGAGATTAGAGTCTTGACCTGTGATAATGAAAATGACTTAATTTATTGGCCACATTTTGAGGTTTTGCTTTGTTAGTGTATTTTGGTGTTCATCTTAAATTTTGCTTGTTGCTTGATCTTGAGTCTTTAAGAAGTTACTGATGTAACCAATTTCTAAGTTTGCTATATTTTCTACTAAGTCAGATGAAGTGCATGTTTATTCATCATTGTCTTTCTTGCCAATTTGGTTTTTCAATTGGTCTTCAAAGGAAGCTATCACCTTTTTGCCATTTATATTTAAGAAATATTGTAAGCCTGTTAAATACTAGTTCTGCCTGTTGTGGCTTATTGGCTGCTAAAAGGTACTGTGAGACTATTAGAAAGAGTCTTGCTGCTATTGCCAAAGGCAAAGAGTAAAGTGACTGCAAGGATCTCTCATGTTCATGGCAGTTGAGGAGTTGCATAAAATGATTATTTAGGGGTGGGTCACTTAAACTAACATGATTGCAAGTTGCGAATTGTGATAAGATGATGTGATATCATAATCTTGCATGGTATTAGTGGTTCATTTGGCAGGAGAATCTTTGTAAATTCTTTAAAACAATGCAATAGAATAAACCTTGGGATCACTGAGAAATGCCATGAAAGTTTTAAAAAAAGAAAAGATTTCATCAGTTGATAACTGCAGGTACATCAATTACTGCTATTTGATTAGTGTTGGAACTTAATTATATCAGGAACGAAATTTTTCTAAAGCTATGGGTGAAAAGGTGATAGGGCCCCTAGCTATTGATGAATAATAGTGGTAAAATATTCAGAATGATAAACCAGTACAGCCTCCAAACTCAGCAAATCAGAAAGAAAATACAGCACAGAAAAACCAGCAAGCAGAAACCAAGGAAACACAATAATAGAGAAAAGAAAGATAAGTCACTAGCATTTGAGAAGCTAGCTCTCTCCCAAAATTCCTTCAGTATTTTCCATGCCTTCTCCCATTCTTCCTACATCTTTTTATAGGTCTCTCATTGTACTAGTTAACCAACCCCACCCAATGTAATTGCAACTTGTGCTTACTATCCCATTCTGCCCAAAACCATAACAGAACACCCTGCCGCTACCATTCCTACCCTCTATCTTCATTCTTGAAGCTTGTAGAATATTGGGGCCCATCAAAAGGCTAACAGGGGGGAAGGAGGAAGAGAATTTTGATGAGTCCAAGTCCTATATAAAAGAGTGATAAAGATAGAGAGGGGCTTTTGATTGAGTTGATAGTGTAAGAAGAAAAAAAAGATCCCTCCTTACCAGCCAATGCAACAAGTGAATATGCTACAAGGTTTTCCAATCAGCCACAAGTTAGTAAAATAAAATCCCACCTGCTTATATCCTGTATCACTTTATCTTTCGCTTTCTCTTGTTGGTAATTAAGGATACCTCATACCTTAAACTTGAGGTCCCACAAAAGGATATTTAAGTGATTGACACCCATTGCTTCAATGTTTGACCTGAATTAATAGTGTAATACAAAATATAACTGGCCAAAGATAAACCAACAAGGACTTTTTTGACCTGCCAGTATTAATAGTGGATGATATTATTAGCATTCTTGCTGTGGGCTTTACTTAGCTGATAACTTTGGATTAGAGCTAAGGATTTGCTATTAATTTCCATAATATTCTGGCCTGCCACTTTTTTGTTATGCTTTCTTTGTTTGACCCTACCCATGGCTGTGGGGTGAAACTGAGCATACTGCTTTAGCAACTATTGCATAATACTTACATTATTTATTACATCATGTCAGATATTAAATTATTTATCTATAAGTATGAGAGAATAAGTCTCCCTTAAATTCATGAGAGGGGGATCATCCGTTTTACTGTATACTATTATATATGTCAACCTGATTATAGTATATTGGTGTGGTTCTATTGATTTTAATTTCTTAGTAAAGAGTAGCACGCATATTTTCCTCTTTCTAAAATTTGTGATTATTTTGTGGATGCTGATTCCCTAAAATTATGACATAGTATTGTAGCCATCAAGGTCTAATAACAATTTCATTATCATATTTATTTTTTGGTTATTTCTTCACAGTGAGTTCTCCTTGAATTTACATCATTTACGGATTTTCTTCAATTTTACCTTATATATGTTTTGGCTTCGATTCCTGTCCTATCAGATTGAGGAATCTGATGAAGCAAGAAAGAAGTTCTCAAATGCTAAATCTATATCTTCAGCCCAATATTTTGGAGATCAGAACAAAGCTGCAGATGTGGACAGCCGAGCTACTTTGTCAAAGTTCTCGGTATATATCTTATCTTAAATGGCTTTGGGGTTGTTTGGTCTCTTTGGTCTTTCAAGCTTTATAATATGATATAGATGTGAGATATGAGATATGAGAGAGTTGGTAGTTATGGAAGAGTGAGAGACTAAGTATTAATGACTTGGCATGCACTCCCCCTAGTTATTAATGACTTGCATGAACTTCATCTAAGATTTTGAGTATATACGTTAGGATTGAGATCTTGGCTGTTGGGTTTTGATTGGATGGTTTCTTTCATTCTCTAGACAAAGCTACTTCCTAAGCCCGAAACTCATGAACTGATAACGAACTGTAAAAATGGTAATGATAGCCTTTTTAACCATAAACGGTAAACTGCTTTCATGTTTTAGGGAAGAAAATCCTCTTTGTTTTCCTCAACAGTTTGCTTGAGAGTACCATGCATGAGCAAATACTTAACGAGCATTAGCATTGTAGAAGTGGGACGAAATTTGATTTTGATGCTTGAGTCTTGACAGAATTCGTCCTCTTGTTATCTTTAGGGTTCAACTGCCATCTCCAGTGCAGATCTTTTTGGTCACTCAGCAGATTCCTCCATTGATCTTACTGCAAGTGACCTCCTCAATCGCCTTTCTTTCCAGGCATGCTTTTCAGATTGCTTAATTTAGAAACTTTTCACTGTCCTCGTCCTTGATCATGTTGTCTGTTGAAATAGCATTGAAATTCCTTGTTTTACAGGCACAGCAGGATATCTCTTCCATCAAAAACATTGCAGGGGAGACTGGGAAGAAGCTCAGTTCCTTGGCATCCTCTTTGATGACAGATCTTCAAGACAGAATCCTCTAAAACTGTATGTTCTGTATGCAAGAAAGGCCTTTGGTGTTCATTACAGATACCAGCCAGTTATCTTTACAATGTAATAGAAGAGTTCAATATATAATTTTTTTGAAACAAAAATAAGATATTATATCTTTCAGGCTTGTGGACAGGCTGGTGTTCTTATATATACTTGTAGCACAGGTATTGTTTTAAGGTTGCTAATATGTTCAGGTGCTTTTCTTTAGTCAATCTTTTGCCAATTTGTAACGAACTCAAAAGTGTTATCTGCAATCAATTAGAAAATTACTTTCTCGTATGCATTTCTGACTTTGCTTAGCCATTTTTTGAGTAACCAGTTTTCTTTATGGGTGGCCGAGTCTGGTTTTGTCTAAACCTACCAGTCCTTTTTGAACTGCGCAATTGGTTGTACTTGTACTGTAAAATGTTGTCTACCATTTACATAGAGCTCAATTGGTTATACTTATAGACCAAGTAAACATAACCAGGACAAAGACACGATCATAAAACAAAATCTAAAACTTCAAATTTTGAAATTACATACATTGTTTTATGTATTAGTGCTGCATGCTATAACTTGACTACTTGTTAAGGACTTGAATAATTTATGAGAATTCTTAAACCAGTCTTCTAAGCAGATATTGTGAATGACTCGAATAATTTATGATCTTCAGCCACTCCTTTTTCTATACCTTCTCACCTTGTAGGGTATACCTTTACCACTAAGCGCTCCTTTAGAAAAAATATTCTTGTAGGTTTCCTTGCATAATTATAAATATTTGTCACAGAAGATGAAAATGGAAGATACTCAAGACATTCTCAACAAGTGTGCTAATGGAAAAAAGAAATTCTCAATTGTTCTATATCCATTTATCCACTGTACCATAAATTTCTCTTTTAGTGTGTGAAACAAGTTTAGACTGCCGAGTGCCGAATATGAAAGTGAAATGATTTTTTGTTGTGTATATATTAAGTTATCTATTAAAATTTTAATGTGGTGCTCCCTCTTAAATTTTGTATGACACCCTTATGTATAAGTGCAATTTTTAAATATAATTATTAACCCTGCCTTTGAAAATACTTTGGATGAAATTTAATATTAATAATCATGATACTTGCAAATATTTTGGTATATAAATTATAAAATGTAATATTTTAATTCTCTAAATTACTTCAAAAGGTACAATTGTTACATGTTCATCAAACAGTAACATCTATAATCTACAAAAGCTCTTAATACCAAGAGGATTTAAATTTACACAGTATAAGTGACTGCTAAAAATTTTATCGATTCTCTTTTATCAATTAAGCCAATTTGTATTAACTAAGTAATACCATATAAACTATTGGCTCATTAACTAGTATAATAGGATTTATGATGAAGAACCAAAAAAAAAAGAGAGAAGATAATAAATTATCAAAATTTAAATTTGAATTTATATCGACAAGTGTTTTAAAATTTAAGTTCTATTTACCAACAACCAAAGTAAGAATTTACAATCTCAAAAAATAATTAAATCTTAAGATAATAAAAAATATTTTCCGTTGTCATCTAACATCTTAATTATATGTAGATATATAAAACCACACAATTACAGAAAATAGAAAGAGCAGGAGAGTGAGAGAGTGAGAGAGTGAGAGTATATATACATTATTTGGTGGTGTCCCTCATTCCCATGTTCAGATGACTTTGGCAGAACGTGAGAGATCGCGCGCGATGTCCCTTTCCTGAAATTTTGGTGCGAAGGGCAAATGCCAAATTGGAGATGCTTTTCCCTCTCTTTTCAAAACCTCTCTCCTCTTAAATTCGTACGTTTTGAATACTTTTCATCTTCCCTCTTCTTCTTTCTTTCTCTATCTCTGTTTCACTTTCGCTTCCCCCAATTTAAAATCCGAAACCCTTGCAAATTTCTAACTTAAACCTCTCACCCAATTATTTTCCGCCAAAATTCGCATTTGCCCTAGCCAATTTCTCTCTTGATTCTTCCTTTCTCACTACGATCTACTCTCTTTCAGAAGCCCGAATTCCCCATGGAGATGCATCCGCCTGATATCAACCCAGCCAGCTATTCAGATTCAGTTCTTGGAGGAGTACCCTTGGATGATGCTTCCACCTTTTCACCTGGAATGCCTGTTTCGAATGCAGCTCTTACTGGGTCTTCACCGTCTTCGCATTCTCAAACCCTAAATAATCGTTCTTTCGTTCTGTCTTTACCAAATCAAATGGGGGTTTCAAATTCAATGTCTTTGCCTAGTGAGGCCCAAGAGGACCTGATTATTGGTTCTTTTCCATCCAATAGAAGCGTCTTTCCTCCCAATTCTGAATCCAAAACCCTAGGTAACTGTCCTCTGTTCCCCTCACTTCATAATTCGAATGGCTCGTCTACTACTACAAATACCCTAGATGAGTGTTCACCTTCTGCGTCAATAGAAACCCCTGATGGTCTTCCTCATCGGCCTTTGGTGCCTCAGTCATCAACTCTAGACGGGTCTTCAGCGCCCATGGCAACGGCAGTCGAGAGTAATTATTCCCTTGCATTTTGTGATTCCGATAGAGAAGTTCAAGAAGAGGATCCAGAGCCAATTCGATCTCTAAACGATTTATCTTATTATACGTCTTTATCATCTCCCAAACAGTGGCCTTCGTGGTCTACATCTTCATTTCTGCCATCTAAAGAAGATGCGGTGGTATATTTCTTTATCTTTCTTTGAAGAATTATTCTATACTGGTCCTTGGGTTCTTGAATTTTAATTATTTTTATCACAGGGTGCTGGGCTTGCAAATCTCGGCAATACATGCTTTCTCAATGCTATCTTGCAATGCTTTACACATACCGTGCCATTAATCCAGGGTCTTCGTTCTTGCGGTCATTCTGCTCCTTGTGAAGGTGAGGCTTTTGCAATGTAGTTCTGTTGATTTTTAGTGCATATGATATCATATATCCTGAGATTTTGACTTCTGGAATTGGAAATTTCAGGTGCTATTGATGGGTTCTGTGTTCTATGTGTTCTTCGCAATCACATTGAACTTTCATTAACGTCTGCTGGAGGGATTATTTCACCTTTGAAACTTGTTGACAATTTGACCTGTATCCTTTTTTTTACCACAACTCATGATTTTATGAAATTTTCCTGCACTTATTTACTGTAGTCAATTATGTCACTGTAAGAATTAAGCCTTGGCATAAACATTGATTGTTACATCCTATGAAACAACACTTACAAGTTCTAAAACAGTCTTGTATGTGAGACACACATATTGATATGATGGGAAACTTCAAATAGTAGTGGGAGATATTCTGTTGACGCTTCATTGTGTCATGTGTCCATTTTAGTGTTAATGCTTCTAGGTTACATCAGTTGTTAATGAAGTAATACCCAATCAATGCAAGCACCAAGGATTGAGTAATCATTACTTGAAGATACTGTTTTCCCTGACACATTGTCAGATTTTTCATCTTTCTTTAGGAGACACCAACAGGAGGATGCCCATGAATTTATGCAGTGCTTCTTAGATAAACTGGAAAGATGTTGTTTAGATTTAAAGAATAAGAGTTGTGAACAAGTTGACAATCTAGTAGAGAAAATATTTGGAGGTCGCCTCATCAGCAAAGTATGGTGGATATGTCCGTTTGTTTTTTTATTGTTACCATCTGATCAAATAATAGTGTTACATAATTTTCTGTCTCTGTTATGGTTCAAAATGTTTTGGTTGCTAATTCTTTCCACCTCTTGATGTTTGCATTTCAGCTTCGATGTTGCAACTGTGGCCACTGTTCTGACACTTACGAGCCTCTTATTGACTTTAGCTTGGAGATAGAAAATGTGGATACCCTGCCAAGTGCTCTGGAATCTTTCACCAAGGTGGAAAAGATAGATGAAAAGTTTAAATGTGATAGTTGCAAGGAAGAAGTGTCCATGGAGAAGCAGCTTATTTTAGATCGGACACCTTCAGTTGCAGCATTTCATTTAAAGAGATTTAAGACAGATGGAACATATGTTGAGAAGATTGATAATCATGTGGAATTCCCTCTGGCGTTGGACTTGCAGCCTTACACCAGTTGTAATGACAGCAATAATGTGAGTTGTGGTTCTACAATTCCAACCCCTTTTTACAGTTTACCTGATATTTGCAAGTGGTCATTGGTTAGAGTGCTGTTTTTCTTTTTTGTGACTACCATGTTTGGAATCTCTATTGTGATAACAGGTGGCATTGAAATATGATCTATATGCGATTGTCGTACATGTTGGATTTTCATCTACTTCTGGGCATTACTTTTGTTTTGTTCGCTCTTCACCTGACATGTGGTATAGGTTGGATGACTCCAAGGTAATATCGAACTTCCTTTGAAAATGAAAATTTCCCCTGGTTGAGTTTAATTATTTGCATACTTTACGTTTGCTCTTCACCTGACATGTGAGATGATCTGTAAGATTAAGCTCTTTCTCCCAATGACATGCATTTATTTGAGGTTTGCTGGAACTCTTCATAGTGTAGGTTTAATATATTGTTGAGATTCACTTCTTGCCATAAGCTTATCTGCATGTGGTATTTCTCTTTGCAAGAGGTTTTTGCCAAGATTTTGGTAATGGTATTTTTTGGTCCTTTCTTCCAAGTGTATAAACATAATTGTTGACTTAATGATAGGTGCAGAAGTTGAAATGTGTTCTAAGTCTGCAATTTCAGATGTCTCCTAAGGAAATGGGTTTGCTGATTTAGCAATTGTATTCACTAGTTTTTTTTTACCTGGTAAATATTCTGTAGGTTACTAGGGTCCTAGGAGATTTTGTGCTGTCTCAAGAGGCATATATATTGCTCTATGCACGACAGGGCACACCATGGCTATCTAGTATAATGGAAGCTTCAAAGCCGTGTTTGGCCCCAAGCATCTTGAATACTTCTCCCAAGTCAGTTTTAGACAATGTCGACAGCTTTTGTAGCTCAAATCCAAGTGTAGCAAATATTGCGAGTTGTGATGCAAGTGCATCCAAAGAATATACTGAGATGATATCTCATTATTCTTGTGGAGGTATAAATGGAGTGGTTGAGTTCAATGATATTATAGATGCCTCTCATGACCCCGGGCAATTTCAGTCTGAGATAAATCAGGCTACTGTTAGTTTTAATGGCTCTAGAGATGATACCACCCATGCTCAAATGCCATGCAATGAGAGAAATGGTACTCTGTCCTCACCTGATGAAACCAATGGTCATCACGAGGTTGTTGATATTAGAGAGAATCATGGTTTCCATCCTTTAACTCCCCCCAGCTCTCCAGGTCCAGATGTTTTTTCTTCAGGTAATTTAGCACACTCCTATGAGATGTCTTTTTTTATTTCCATATATCTTACTGTATCTAACATCCTTAAGTTGGAGCTTTTAGATACAAGTTACCAAATCCCACGTGATCATCTGGAGACGAAGAATCGTGAGAGCTCTAAAAGACCATTAAATAAGTCACCGGATGATTCTCACAGAAAAGAAGCTATGAGATATCTTAGCAAGAACGTGCATGGTTCAAGGAGATCCAAACTTCTGGGTGCGTTGACTGGGCCCCCTGGTGAAGGCTCTTCGAACAAGAGAAAGAAAGTGGATTCCACACCATGTAAGAAATCCATCCCTCCTGGTGATCGTAAAAAATCAAACCATAGTTCTGTCATGTGTGCTTCAAGATAAATCTCCTGAGGCTTTTGTCATTGTAAGTTGCATCTTTGGGAAGCACGGCTGTTACTAGTGACTAGTGAAAACGTCCGTTCATTTTGCTAAACGTTGTCAATACATGTAGGCAGAAATGTATAGAGCTTGAGTCCTTGTGATAGTTTATACTTATGATTCTTGAATTTGAGTATCAACGGAGCTTTGCAGATGATTTGCAATGCAGAATCATGATGGAATAATTGGTGCATGTTTGTACTGTTATCTCTGTTCCCCTTCTGCTATCCTATTACTAAATCGAGAATGAACCTAAAACAAGCAGATATATATGAATGACAACGGTTATTAATTTGTGAAACAATTAGATGGCGGCAATAAGCAAATTTGGAGGAAGATCACCCTTTGATTATAATAAAATTGTTTATATCAACGGGGTAATGCTGTGGAAGTTTCTTGACATTAGAGCCTACCCTCTACATCTGATGATTCTACTTCGTAATTGTCTAGAATCTTCACATTAAGCAATTTGAGTTCGTAAATAAATGGATTTTGTTTATATATATATATATCATAATTGGTGATCATATTATCGCAATTATTTTTTATTTCTTGAAGAGATGTTCCAAATCCAAACACGCAAATTTTTTATTAAATGCGAAGTTCAAGAACAATTTTTGTTTGTCGACAATTGCTGGTAGAATAATAATTTTTTTATCATAGAAAAATAGATAGAAATGTGTTATTGTAAAAGAATTTATTATATATTTTAATGCTGCCCAAAACTAATCCTGGACCCGACAATGCTAGAAAAAAGAAAACTTTATAGTTTGAGAAAGCATAATATCTTTCTGCAGTACTTGTGAAGACAAGAAATGATTTATAGATGGTAGGACTGGAAAATGTAGCTCTAGTGAAAGAGAAAAGTGAAGAAATTATGTCTAGTGTTCGAAAGGCGTCGTGCAATTATAAGTTTGCAGAAAACATGGGTCATGGGCTATAGTAACTAATTTTGGATTTTTAAATTTAAAGAATAATATATTTTTATAAAATTAGAAAAATATAAAAAAATTAAGAGACTTCCTTTAATGACAACTTATCTTAAATAGTTAAATAATTTTTTTAAATATAAAAAAAATGTATCATTTTTTTAATTTAAAACACACGCACCGCCTTCCTTTCTCTTTTGGACGTAATGACGTAGAGTAACTTAAAAGGCTACAACTATATACCCTTTTCTTCTCTTTGCACTTGCGGGTTATCGAGCAAGTTATGAGCCTTCATTTACTCGGGGATGTATGTTGACTTGACTAACATTTTTGTTTTTAATGGCTCTATTAAATTAAAACTGTGTTTCGTGCAAATATATGTAAGCGAACATGGAAGTTCAGAATAAAGTCATGATATTGCAATGCCAATTATCAAACGGACATTATATATTTTCGTTACATATAATTGATAATCTTTCTTAATGGATATAACTTAAAATCTTATTTTTCTTACGATTCTAGTATTTATATAATTTACTTATTCTTGACTCATCAAGAGGGAACACTTTTATGTCATCAATATATATACTGCTAGACTGGTTCTTAAGGAACATAACCACCATGGCCTCCACCACTTCCACCACCTCCTCCATAACCACCACCATGTGCACCACCAGCCCCATATCCGCCTCCACCTCCTCCGCCAGAGCCACCGCCACCACCACCACTGTATCCTGCACTACCTCCACCGGCTCCTCCACCACTTCCATATCCTCCTCCTTGTGCTCCTCCAGCACCATAGCCTGCTCCGCCTCCGCCTCCACTTCCACCACCTCCTCCATAACCAATCCCATGCTCTCCACCTCCACCATATCCTCCACCAGCTCCGCCACCTTCACCGCCTCCATAACCACCATCGTGCTCTCCTCCTGCACCATAGCCTCCACCGGCACCACCACCTTGACCACCTCCATAACCGCCTCCGTGCTCTCCTCCAGCACCATAGCCTCCACCACTACCTGCACCACCTCCACCTCCATAACCAGCCCCATGCTCCGCTCCACCTCCATAACCGATTCCTTCACCAGCACCACCACCTCCTCCATGCCCTCCACCTATTCCAGCGGCTCCTCCCCCATTGCCATATCCACTTCCACCTCCAGCACCACCACCTCCTCCATAGCCAATGCCATGTTCTCCACCACCCCCATAGCCTCCTCCGGCTCCACCTCCTTCACCGCCTCCATAACCACCGCCGTGCTCTATTCCTGCACCATAACCGCCGCCACCACCACTTCCACCGCCACCTCCTCCTCCTGCACCACCATGTCCACCATATCCTAGACCCCCGCCTTCTCCACCGCCACTACCACCACCATAGCCAACAACCCCATTGTCGCCTGCACCTGCATAGCCGCCGCCACCACCTGAGCCATGGCCACCCCCACCACCGCTGCCATAACCTGCACCAATGGTACCACCATAGCCTGCACCACCACCGGCTCCATGCCCTGCACCATAGCCAACATGGATGGCAGGGCCATCAAAAGTGAGGAGGGTCCTTGTGGCAGAACATATGCGTAAAGCCAGTAAAACTAAGAAGAAAAGAGTAGGAACTCTGGGAATAGCCATGGGAATTGAAAGTCCCACTCCCACAAGCGAAGCTTGGTTTAGTGAATTGGAGGAGTGCATGGGAAGGGATGGTATTTATAATGGAAATGGTGGAAAAGAGTGGTTGAAGGGCACATGGGTGGGGCAAGTTGGATGTCCCCACTCCCCACGGTGTGGCTGTGGCCCACTCCATTTCAGTCTTCACACACAAATATTCAAAAACCCCACACACCACTCACCACTCTCACTCCCACACTCCCATTATATTGTGTGCTTCTGCTGTCCTCCATACATAATTTGTGAGCCAAGTTCAAACATTTACACCCTACCTAGCTAGCTATCGGGTTTGAATATTTAATTTTGAGAAATAATATATTTTTTTAAAATTAAAAAAAATAAAAAAAATATTTTATTCTTAAAATCATTCAAGGTAGTTTTTTATTTTTTTTATTTCTATCTAATTTTAAAAAACTATATCATTCTTTAAATTGAGAGGAATCAAAATTTTAGCTATTGCCTTAGCTACTTTCTCTATAACACCTACCACTCTAGCTACTGCCGACTCACTCCTTTTCCCCTTCAAATTGCGTATGTTTTCTACTCTCTCTCTCTCTCTCTCTCTCTCTATTGTAACTTGTAAGGAGGTGAAGGTTAAAGTGAGATTAAAAAGATATATATGATAAGGATTTAACCCAACCCTGGCATTAACTTATTTTTAGGAAGTGCCACTTGAACTATCATATATGCTATATGCTACATAAATAGAGTAAAATTAAATTCCTTTTTATTGATATGTAAATTAGAGAAGAATCAACTGTAATTTATTTTTTTTGAAACAACGAAAATATCAAGTGTAGTTTAGCCAAATCTTAGTGTAATTTAATCTTTTATCTAATATTAACTCCTTAATTTGCAATCAAACTTATATATTCATATAGGTTTTCTAATGAGTTGTTGTGCTTTTTTAATTCTAATCATTAAAATCTAGTAAAGAGAGGCACAGAATGATCGGCCTGAGTAACTACTAATACAGAAAATTATGAAAGAACCGAATACGTTATTATTTAGCAAATTAGCTGAAGCGATTAATACTTCCCTTGAGTGTTGCAAACGGCTCATGAGATTAGTAAACGGCATAGATTGGAATGGAAACTTCATCTGTAAGACATTTATATAGTTAGGCATTAGAATGTACTGACCCACGTTCTGAGGAAAAAAGTAATAGATCAGAAGGCAAAAGCACATGCTTTATATATATGTCTCTAATTTAATTTATATTAATTGGTCTAATTTTACTTGAGGTAAATGTCACCAAAAACTTTGTATGTGTCTCTTTAACCAAGTAGAAATCAATTTCAAGCAAAGCAGCAGAAAATTTAGAATATCTTTGCATCGTTAAACACATAAAAAGTACAGAATTTCTCTTTTTTTTTTTTTTTTTTAAAAAAGGTATATTTTGAATATTTATTTGAGCAGATCAAAGTGAGTGGGTGTAAACAAATATCTAATAGTTGACATGCATGTTAATTACCAATAGGCATTAATCCTCCACTTTAAATACTGTAAACAATATTTATGTGGTCATTATCAGCGTCTACAGATCCTACAAACATGGATCCCCATAGGCCATATCCCCACCCCTTTTTACTTGTGTTTGATTGGGTGCTTAAGCATAAATATTCTTTGTACTACAGAATACCGCACTTTGTGATGTTGACGAATGATTCATGGCAGTGGGGACATGGATTGGATATTGGATATATAATTATAATTATCCAAAATTTAACTTCTCTCTACTGTACCATGCAGCGTGGCCTCCGCCAAGTAAAATTAATGGGAACCCACTGATTCATTATTACTTGTACTAACGAAGCAAAAGGCCTAGCCTTCTAACTTCATTATATTGTTTAATTTATTCATCAATATTAAACATCGGCCTCCCAGATATATACTTGCTTCGAATGATTTTGGCAGAATGAGAATCCAATACAACCCTTCCTTCCTTCATGTTCATGATTTAATTTATTCATTCTCATTTCTTACGAAACTAACTGAGCTGTTCCGTAATGGATTTTCACCTTTAATCTTTAATTTCTTTATCCTAGGTTTCATGACAACGTAGTAAAAATTGAAAGGATCGAAATGATCAGTACTGCAAGGTTTGATAATTTTATATATTATATATTATATATTCGGAATTGATATAATATATATATATATATATATATATATAAGTGTCTTTGAGAGCTTTCATTTGACATTCAAGTAACACATAAATTATGTATACAATACTCAATGGTTCATATTAATTAAGCATATATATCCTCGCACCCATCTTATTGTTGTTACTACTGTATGGGTAAGAAGGAACATATATTTTTGGCGTTTTTGAGAACTGCCTTGCATGGCGATTGGTGATTATCTCAAGGGTAATATCCACCGTGGCCGCCCCCTTCTCCACTTCCACCACCAGCTCCATATCCACCATCATGTGCACCACCAGCACCATAGCCACCGCCACCGCCACCACCAGAGCCGCCACCTCCACCGCTTCCACCAGCAGCTCCTCCAGCACCATATCCTCCACCACTTCCATAGCCTCCTCCTTGTGCTCCTCCAGCACCGCTACCGCCGCCGCCGCCACCACCACTTCCACCTCCACCTCCATATCCTCCACCATGTTCTCCCCCAGCGCCATAACCACTACCAGCTCCACCTCCTTCCCCACCTCCATAACCACCGCCAGCTCCACCTGCACCACCGCCTCCGCCTCCACCACTGCCACCTCCACCACCATGTGCTCCTCCAGCACCATAGCCTTCACCTCCTCCTTTACCAGCACCTCCTCCATATCCACCACCCGCAACACCTCCTCCACCTCCACCACCACTTCCACCACCACCACCACTGCCGCCGCCTCCAGCAGCTCCATATCCTGCACTGCCACCTTCACCTCCTCCAGCACCACCTCCATATCCACCTACACCATGCTCTCCTGCACTTCCACCGCCAGCACCTCCTCCGCCACCACTACCATAACCTCCGGAAACAACACCGCCAATGCCATGGTCTAGACCAAAGCTAACACCCCCTTCAAGAGTAGTGAGGAGTGTTCTGGCGGCAGAGCATATGACTAAACCCAATAAAGCAAAGAAAACAAAACTGAGAACTTTAGAAGTGGCCATGGGAATTAAAGTGTTGAAATCCCACTAAAGTGTGTTTTTAGGGTTGAAGAGAATGGTTGGTATATATAGGAAGAAAGAGCAGGGTTTCAAAAACCGTATTGTGAAGAGAGTGAAGTTTAGCGTTGTCCCCACCGGGTGGTCTGATGTACAAGTTCATACTGGATCACTTATACTAAGCAGCTGCCCACTATATAATACAGTGTGCTATTGCTGTCGCCCAATACCTTGGTTCTTATGATCGCCACAGCTTGTTCATATAGAAACTGATTTCCCACTTGGATCTTTTATGGATTTATGCTGATTCACACTTAGCAACATTAATGGCCATTGTACCAAAACAAATTGCATATACTCGATCAGCATGTTATAAACAGCTTTTTTTTTTTTTTTTTATCTTATTACTTATGCATTACATACTTTTCGTGCCACTTGACCATGATCATCTGTATATATATGTAATGATCATATATCTTACAGTATGCCGTTTATTTATTCCAAGTATCTATGATGTTAGTCTTGAAATATTTCAATGGCATTAATTTAATTAGTCCTAATATTTTAAAAAAATAGACTGATGGCAGTATATTTTCAAAACTAATATGATAAGTTTTTTTTTATTTAAGGTGCAAAAGATTGTTGTTTTTATTAAGTTTTGGGGAAAATCCAAGTTAATATAGTAGTTAAATATTTTGATAATCACCCATTAGAAGCCATAAGCAACCAAACTGCATGTTTGCAAATTAGAAGAGAGTAGTTGGAACTTGGAAACAAATTGTATTTTCTATAATATTTTGGTTAAGTAACTTAATTAGCACTGGTAGTCTCCTTGTTAGGGTAGTTAAATCTGCCGATAAATTAACTGCGTCAATCATTTGCGCTTTTGAATGACCATATCGGAGTGTGTCCTACATGAAACATTAGGGTAATAGTAAGTGTGCGTAGCTTATCATTAGTTTGATTCTTCTAAAAGACGAAGCCAAAATGAAATGAAGCAGCTTTCTTTTCCCTCTCTCTATATTAGGAGAGTTTTATGTACTTAGATGTCACAATTTGATATTAAATATACAAGCATATATATATATATATATATCTTGTTATCAAGTGAATTGGATTTTAACAGAATAATAAAATAAAATTGTGAAATTGATCGCACTGATAATAAAACTGATAAAAAAAATCAAAATATAATTGAAGAAAAACTATAATTAAATATACATATATAGTCCTACTTAAACTTTACTCAACTCAAGTTAACGAGTAAACACGAAAGTCTTCATTGGCTTTTTTAAAACTAAACTTATTCAAGTTGAATTCCATTAGTAATTTTCGTTCTATACTGAGTTCGGAAATTTTTTAAAACTTACCCAACAAAAATTGCCAAATTAATCCTTCTTTCAGCGGACAGTCAAAACAGTATATTGTTACAGAAAATGGAAATGATTCACACCTTAATTAGTAAATGTTAGTTACTGTCATAATAAATTAAGTTGTAGATAAGGACACAGAGCTTGTTTACGTGAGTTGAATTTTCTTTGGTTACCTACCAGGAGCGTATAGTTGCAAAATAGAAGAAGTAATAACTGAAAATCAGATGTTCCCAGCTCTTCAAGTCACCACCCTTCCTTACTTCTTACTTCTTATTATGGTTTATGCAATATCCGCTCTCTCCTTTGTTTTGTCCTTCCTTTGCTCAATTTGTCTGATCTTACATATATGTGAAGGCAACTTGAATTAGTTTACCCCTCCATATCAAATGCTTTCTATGATTCCAATTTGGCAAGCGGGTGGCTTCCAGCCAAGTGCGCTTATGCGCGCACACACACATAAATATAATTAAAGCTTGTATTCAATGATTGATTAATTGTCCATGAAAATATGACAAGGGTAAAGTAAAGAAATATATATATATATATATATATATGAAGAACATTGTAATATTGTCAGGCATGCATGGGCCATGGGGTGTACGGGTATAAGTTCAGACTTGAATAAGAAATCAGTATAGAATGAAGGATAATTAATCAGTGGACGACTCCAATACCTAATCTCAACAAAGCACATATTTATATATAGTATGTAGACATGGACTTGGCTCACAAGTCACAAGTAACAAAAAAAAAAAAAAGCTCACTGGTATGGATAAGTACAGGAATGGCCATTTAACATTAAAAATAAATAGCAAATTAAAACCTAGTAATGTATATAATTTTGCTAATTAATCTCATGGGGAAAAGGTGAGAAATGAGTAGGAGCATTTATATAAGGGTTTAGGCCCCATTCAAAGTCTCAACTTTCAAGCGTGGGAGAGATAAGATAACTGTTTCTTTAATGAGGATGGAAAGCTTACGTGGCCTTAATGACCAGCGGTTGAAGCTGCTTCCTGGAGAGCAAAAGCATAAGATATATATATATATATATATATATATATATATATTTATAGAGGCATAGTAGTGGAAGATCACATGCAAATCAGTTATAAAGCGTAGGTGGGACCCATCCATTCCATTCTGTTTGTAAGTTGTAGGTAGTGGATTACCCCTTTTTTCCTTCACGCCAGTGATATTGATGACACTTTCAATTTCCCACTATATGTTTCTGTGACGTCTCACACGTTATCAGCTGCAGGGATTTTCATATATTGATCCACTCTCCTGCTCCTGCACTAGCAGTAAAACAGTACTCTTGAACAACAACTAAAAGTAGCATCTTATAATCTTTTTTTATATAAGGTTCATAAACTCAACAACTATATATCTAGATCCATCATCTTAGTCTTTCTCATACTATTTTACTCTTATTGATTACTTTACCTTGAGGCATTTCAATATATATCACAATCCTGTGTATTGTCAGATGCATGAATGATTCATCTGTGAATATACTTGAAATTTCTTAATGTTTGGCAAACTTATGCTCAATGCATGAATCAGAAAAGTAAAAGGTTTATGCTCAAATTCATGGTCGTAACTCGTAAGTGACATGAGCATTTTTTTAACATGTTCGACAAAAACAAGTTTGTAATGCGGATTTTTAGACATTCTTTTCTTTGTTCCACTATGTTGAATATGTTGAAAAAATTGGATTAATATTAATCAAACATAAATCAATCATATTTACATTATTTTATTTTAAAGGAAATATTTCTAGAATGCCTATATTTTTGGAAGTTATGAGTAAGTTTCCTTTTTAGGCAAGGTACACCGAAAATAAGTCCATTTAGATTTTTAACCTAATTATTTTATTCTTTCATGTGGACTCTCTCTTGAGGCTCTCTCTCGTATTCTCATGAAAGAAGAAAAGGCAAATATAATGTTTTATGAGTGGCAGAGCTCTTCCTCTCATTTTCAACCATATAATCAATTAATAATGCTTCTTTTTCATTAGGTACATTATGTGACTCCATCTTTTATATATATATATATATATATATAATGAGTATTTGTTGGAATATTTTTTGCAACCATTTTTGGGAAAATTAATGTGCATTATCGGTCATAGCTTCTCACCAATCATACATCAATGGATGGGAGCTCATTTACAGAGATAATGTATTGTGGAAGTAGCCCAATCAAGCCTCTTGTCCCAAGTGTTTGCATGGGTTGGAAGAGCGGGCCTGAGTCATATTGTGGCACGTTAAGCCCATCAATATCCTCTTGTTACGTAGCCTCTGATCTGCGTTTAAGCATTTTAAATTAAAGAAATATTAATCCAAAATGGCATGAGGGGGCCCAAGGCATTTGCAATAACTGCAAACTTATTTGTTATCTTAATTGATAATACGATAAGATTACGCTAATTTTGGTTCACCCAATTGATGGGTTGAGGATAACATGGATCATGCATAGTAAGTGAGGATATACAATATTGTATAGTGCTAATTGCCAAATGACAATATCCAGGAGATACCCCTGAAGTGAAACAAGATGGAGTTTCTCAGGTTTCCCTATCTCTACTTCTCTAGCTCTAACTCCACTTCCTTTGTCATACTTCAATTTCTTTCATTCACCATCTGTATCTCAAAAAACGTTGATATTTCCTTTTACCAAACCCTTCAGTCTGAAATCTGATTCATATATATATATCACCCTTAAATATTGAGATTTGTTTGAGAGTTAAGTGATGGAGTGGAACATGGTGTGTATGCAGGGAAGTGGGAGACACAGGCAAGTGAGGCAACGCGTGCTGTGCAAATGTGGAGAGGGTTTGACATGTGTCATAATCAGGACAGTTGGCCCTGATCGATGCTGTCAAGTTTTCTTTAAATGCGGTGAAAATTGCACCTGCTCTATGTACGTATGTACCACATCAATTCAATTCCACTCATAATCAACATTATTTTCCTTCATTTTCTATCTTCAAATAGCAATTTAATAATTAATGAATATACACTCACAAGGGTTTTGGTTTGGCATGCAGTGATGGGGAAGTAGTGAAGCAGGAGGTGGAGTTAAATTAACACTGCAAGTGTCGTGAAGGTTGGAGCTGTATAATCTGCAAGATTGAAGCACCTGATGCACATGCACCCAAGGGCTTTGAATGCGCAGGGCCCTGCACTTGCACTGTCCGTGCCAAATGAATTCAACCTTCTTAATTTGTGTTGCTCACATTGTTAATTCTATCTATTCTTAAAATAATTTGTGTTAATTATGCATGTGTGATCAGTAATTAACTTAATTAGCAAATAAATCATGTTATAATTAAGAACTCATCACGCTAACTATGAATATTGTTTTGGAGAACAACTAGATGTGATATTTCTTTCTTTTGCTAACCTTCCAAGAAGCAGCCGACAAGCACAGCACAGGTGTACCACACAGGAATCGGCAATGACGGAATCATGTTTTGTCCTTTTTTTTTATTTCATTCTACTCCCACCTCCCAAGATTCAGGATTGGCCATCGGGGATGAAATTGAAAGGCTTTGAATTCTGGTGTCCTCTCAAAAAAATAAATTTTAAATATATGGATTATTTTATTTTATTTTATTTATATATTAATTAATTTTTATTCTTTACATTTATTTTTTGTAATAAAAAATAGATAAAATAAAAAAATAAAAAATTTACATGGATAAAAACGCATCTTAATGAATTAAAAATTATTTTTTGTATTTTTTTTTACTGTAAAGAAATGAAGTAAATTTTAATTAAAAACACCTTAACCCAATATTATTTACTAATACTCCAATACGAGGACAACATAAGTAGCTAGAAATTTTGACAACACAAGTAGCTAGAAATTTGTCATACTCCCAACTACCCAATTAATGGCCAAGGTTAGTGGGAGCAGAAGGAGAAGCCACAAACGCAACAAGCTCGTCAACAATACTCTTATGCTGAGCCTGAGCCCTGTCCTCCGATTTCACAAAATCCTTGACATGTTCCTTGCTATACTCCGACATCCCAATTTGGCCCTTCTTCTTCCAAAGGGATTCCCCGAAGCTTGTGTGCGCGAAATATGCATCAACCTCCATCACCCCTCTCACTCCTGTGATCTCCTCCAACCGAATCGGACGCCGCTCGTAGTGTCCAACACTCACACCTTCTAGCTCGTCCAGTCGAGCCAGCCCACGCCTAGACGCACCATACACCTCCCCCCTCACCTTCTCACCTGACCCTACAAGGTTGATCAGGTACGGGATCCCATACAGTCCGCACACCATAGGGTACGCCTCCATGCTGCGGAACCTTCCTCTGAAAACGGCCTCGTTTTGGCTCATCAGCTCTTCCAACACCCCGTGGTTCGGAAATCCTTTCTTCAGCGTCCCGTACGTAAATATCTGATGGGGTCTTTCGTTCTTCACCTCTGCCTCTGACATCCTTCTCACTTTCAATTCCGCAACATTGCTCTTACCCTCTTACTCTTATATAGAGCTTCGCATAGCAGGCTCATTCCTCGGTGCTCTGGGTTGGGCTGGGCTGGCATAGGCCCAATATACGACAGCTCTCCTCTACTTGTGCTTATTGGTGACACGTCAGGCCCATTTTCATTCGGTTCTGTGGCATTGGGCCCGTGAAAGTCAGGCAGTAGGAAGAGCCATAAAAGCATCTTGAGAAGAAAAGGGACGTGATTGGATGGCACGCTTAGGCCACACCAATTATAGATCTTAATCACTGTACACAGTAATGGGGATGCATGACTGTTGTGATCCAATTGATATTGTGTTGTTGTTTATATAGCACATATGGGACCCTATCCAATATACACGTATGGCCCAATGCATTACACCAACCTCTAACGCTTTCTCTACAACATGTAACGTAACTGTACAGAATAAAACCCCACCCCGTACCTCATTCTGGATATCAGAAAAGTGGCACCATTTAGCTTCCATTAAATTAGTTTATTTTGCCCATTATTTTTGCTTTGTACTTTTATTTCAAACATAATTAAAGGTGTACTCGAAAAGATATCTTGCATGATCGTAGCCGTTGTACACGTGGGATGACATAGGGCTATGGACATGAACTGTTGAGCAAAGCAGAGTGGTGTATATATATATAGGCGATGCTTTTTCCCTTGATCGGTTTATAAAGAAACTAACCACACATTCGTGTGCGTATATCTGTCGAAAACGTTGGGCACAAAATCCTTTGTCCCAGAAATTCACTTTACGAAAAGAAGAAGAAGAAAGATAGATAGATAGGTAGATGGTGTTGAAAAATGAAAACTCAAAAGTAGAAGCTGGAAAGAAAAAGTGTGGATTCAAAGTGGACAGGTTCACGTGTAGGAGTGGGCAGGAAGCACATGAAATGTTGTGGTAAAGTGAAGGGGTGGGGACAGGGAGGGGGACAGGGACGTTGGATTGGTTAAGAATGCATGCCCAATTCACAGGCCTTTCTTTCTTCTTTTTTTTTTTTTTCCTTGTAGTTTATCTTGGGCTCTTGAGTGCGAAAGTTACCACTCACTGCCACTCGGTGGCACACTATATTCTATTTTATATATATGTCAGGTTCATTAGGATGGTTTGTGCACAAAAAGGTGTGTACGATCTTTCCCTTTTCCATTGGTACATTGCACTCCACCCTACACAATATCCACTTACGAATCTTCCTTGCATTCTCCAAGATTTGTTTTTCTTCTAATTTCTGGAGAAAAAAATTTAATAGATAGACATTGTGGGTAGGAAGGATTAGGAATGCTTTGTTTTCGATGCATGGTGAAGGCAATTTGGACTAGGTTTTTATATATATTATGTGTGTGTTATGGGTGTTACGAAATAATGTGTCTTGATTGATTCGTTATTTTCGAAAAGTGATTCATCCAACTTAGTCATTGTCTATGAATGTGATCAATCTTACCCGATATAAATGATTTGATCTAGTCATATGTTGGACTACAAAATTAAACAGAAGAACTTTTTCCACAATATACGATGAAACTTCTGTCTATCGTTTTCTTCATTTTTCTTATGTGAGATCCATGAATTTCTTCAAAATTATAGAAGGCAATGTTTGAACAGAAGCAAATTAAAACCACGACCAAGACTTCCTCTTCATTCCTTTTCTATGAAAGAAAACGACAAGGTTTACTCTAATCAGAAAGCATTAAATTAAACCAAAATTGGATTGAGTATTGTCTATATGTCATTTAATTCTCAGAACTCACGTATATCGATCAATCTGCATGAAATGTTTACGTAAGTCAACGCCCTCACAAACTGCTTTGTGTTACATTTTAATTTCTAAATTAGAACTGTAGTGCTAATTAGGAACAAAATAACATAATTAATTAATGACTGTGTGCTGATTTTAGACTTTTCTGAGTTTAATATCTGAACTGAGGAAGATATAGATAATGAAATTTATATAAACATTGCCAACGTACGCTCTATATTGAAAAGGTAACTATTTATCAATTCCAAGAGACATGATGTTTGTTGATTATACAAGGTTGAAGACTTAAAGGAGAGAAATTAATACACTAAATTCAACCGGAGAAATAATGAACATGAAATGTCAAAAGCTAACTTCTAAATTCTAATTAATGAACCCAATAAGACAAGTGAAGTCTGAAGTCATCACCTAGATATTAATATAAGAGACAAGGATCTCGAGACGTCATACAGAAATGCATTATATATATATGGACATATATCTTTTCAATTCAATACCCATGACAAAGACAAATTAAGAGAGAAATTACTTAACCAAAGAGGGTATATATATTAAAGTTATATATCTTTTGAATATTGATTTAAAAAGGATTAGTTTGATTAGTTTTGAAACTGAGGAAAATCATTATAATTAAATATATTGTAACATTTGCACATACTTTCTTTTTTTCTAACTTACCAGTAGATGGAATGTAACAAATTAGTAGAGGAGATGATTTGGTTGCATTCTCACTCTCTTGGCAAAAGACAAAATGACTACCAAATGATTAGTGTTGAAAAAGAAAAAAGACTTCCAAAATCAGTGTTGAAATTTAAACGCTACGCTTCTTACTTGTCCATACTTTTTTCCGTCCACGTTTTACTTCTCCCCGAAGAATGCCCTTATATAAATGAACTGGCATTATTGGGTCGCATGCTTATGATCGATCTTGCGTCACATAAAATTCAAGTGATTTTAGTTTACACTTGAACCACACATGAAGATGAAGATAAAAGAGCTTTGTGTATATATATATATGGACCACCATCTCCACCTGTACACTACACACACACACACACACATATATATATATGTATATATATGTAAGATGGGTACAAATTAAAGAAAGTGACCCAAAGAAACAGAAGCAAAAGTAGGTAGCGATGGTGCAGCTGGTCCCTCAAAAATCAAAATGAGTCGGTCACGGATACTCAAGAGTCTGATGAAAGCAAAATATAAGGAAAGGTGAAGGTGCTGGGGTATGGGCTATGACTTATGAGTATATGATTGTTCCGTTCCGTATGCAACATGCATGGATCTAGGCTTCAATATTGTCAAAGCAGTGATTTTGTTTGGCGGTTTGATATATCTCTTGAATCATGAGCTTTCAAGTTCACCTTTTATTTTCCAACCTTTGAGGTCAGGTCAACACTCAACACAAAGTGTCAGAAACGGGAAACCCACCATTGTCTTCCTACGCAACCTTTAACCCTCAAACTCGTACCTTTTCTTTCCGGCCCCTACACCACTCAATTCCATCCATTATGGCTATATCCTAATTATTTCTATCCTTCTTCTTATCTAAACCTTAATTTAATTTCTTCCACTAATTTCCAACTACTATTTCTATTTCATCCTTATCGTTAATTAATTTTGATTTTTCACCTAATAAACAATATGGAGAAAATTCAGAGAGGATTGTGAGACCTGGGACGTACCCTTTTGTCCATTTATGTGTTTGTTATGGTCGGAAAATCATTAAAGTAGAAAGCTTCTCTTGCACCGAAAATGAAGATTTATTTCCTTTTCATGCCGCCCTTGCTTTCTTGCCTATGCTTTCTTAAACAGTTCCTTCACTATCCACATGTAATAATAGTCCTAAACAAGTCAAATACGCCCAAACCTTTTCAAATCCATACATTCTCCCAATATATATATACCTTAATCGGTCTATGAAAAATGTGTATAAAATAAAGTTTGGTTTAATTTTTCTTTCTATTACTGATTCTTTCTTCTCTTAATTTTAAAAGTGAAATAACCTTTTAACCTATACTGTTTTAATACAAATAGAATAAAGTATATACATAGCTCCAAGTCCATCACGACTAAAATTATCCCATAGCATAAATTTCGACAACAATCTCCTGGAGTTAATTAAATGTTGTGTTGCTTAAATTGTATTTTATATAAAATCCCGGAATGGTTGGGAAAGAGCTTAATCAGGGAGCTAATCATTAGTAATATTATTTTTTGTGTATATAATATATTGATTAAGGGCTACGTCATGCTGTGCCTTGTCACCAGCACCGAAGAAGTTAACTAAAAGACCTTAATTCAAAATTTTACTTTTTTGAGAATATATAAATTATTAATACATTAAAAAATTAGCTAATAATTATATTTTGCACTTAAGTTCTTAATTAATATATATATGTCAATCATATTAAACGAATTTTAACAAATAATAGAGAGGAGAGACTATCTTGATGATAGCTCTAGGATCAAACAACTTCCCCCCCCCCCCCCCCACCAAAAAACTTGTCTGGAATATATATAATCATAACACAAACTATGTACATGGATTAGAAAAATAAAAAATAAAAATAAAAATACCTTGACAAACAGATATTCATGTGCTGAGCATCCAACGAATTGCCTAAAAATATTGTCGCAGCTTGTGTAACACCTAAGTCTCGAATCAAATTGAAGATTCTGAACCCCATTTTGATAAAGTAGGACCATGTGAGTAAGGTAAAAATAGTTGGTTTCACAAAGTGACCCATTATTAATGAGAATGTTGTATTGTTTAATTATATTATGGCTCTTCTGTGTCTACACTCTCTGTCCTAATATTCTGTCACACCAGTAAAAAATGTGACACGTGATAGCATCTCCTACGTGTAACTAAAGGATAATTTAACATTTATTGAATATAACTCGTAATATATTTTATTAACCGAAAGGAAGAACACCATCACCATGGACAGGTGGTGCATGCGTTGGGTATCCATCCCAAATCCAATTCTTGACTACAAAAATCGATTGCCTCTCGTTTCTTCGACTCATCGTTTAAATAATCCAATCATTTAGAGGCATCTGCCTAAACTAGAGGTAAGCGACATCCATCCTTATTTAACAGTTAATAAATATAATAAAACTTGACCATTTATAGTAGTCCATTTTTTATTAATGATAAATATTTCATTTTATGAAAAATAAATATTTCTTGCATTAATTAAACTAATAATCTTAAACTATATTTGACAATAAAAGATTTCAATTTCTTTTAATAAAAATCACAAAAAAAATCCTCCAAACAGCTTATGGTATGCGTTTCTAATTACAAACTGACCACACATCCATGCTAAACAATACATACACCCGACATTATTAGGCAATAATAATTTTTGGTTGAAAAAGCTTCATTAATACTCCCACTGGGAAAGGTGTTGAATGTCAAGTATATTTTTGAGCAATGAATTTGCCCATATTTTTGAGCGTACAAAACTCAAGAAGGAAAATGATAATTGATTAATTATATAATAGGTCCAAATATATTTGAGGATATAATTAAGTGCATTGTTGTTGATTGACATTTCATTTGGCACATATATATACACGGAATCAACAAAATAAACAATCAATCTCTTCTTTGAGAAAATTCCAAATGCTATGATCAAACATTATCTTCAACTCTGCCAAGCCCACAAGTGTTGTCATTGTATTAACGTCATGTCAATATTCAGGCGCTGCTCTATTTAAATTAAACGCATCTAATTAATTAAAAATTATAACAAAACAATCCTATTTTTTTTTTACAGCTTTGGGCCTTTCAATAGTTGGCTCATCGCTATCCAGTTCTTACTTACTAATGCATGCAATTTTAAGAGACGAGATTTTCAGCGATGAGAAGAGAGAGAGAGAGGGATGAACTTTTAATTACTAAACTCGTTGAATTTTTCTGAGTAGAAATATTTAGGCTAAAGTTCACCTTCCTCTTTTGTATCAAGCAGTCCTAAATCATTGCACTCGCAACAAATTAATCGACAACCAAGATAACTGACACTTCCATTATCTTGTTATTTTAGATTAAAGTTCGTGCAAAACAATTTATATTGCCAAAAAATCATCAAATCACCGATTCTCGTAAGTCTAGCAATCATATAAATCTGAAATGATGATGAATTGGAAGAAAAGAAATGTAACATAATAAAGATGAATCCCACATGCCACGTGGGACCAAAATTCAAATATGGATTACTTGCATGAATGGCATGGTAAGCTGGTTGTTAACGTGGTGTCATACAAGAAAAATTATTAGTTCTTTTTTTTCCAAATATTTTGCTATTTTGTTATATATTATTTTTATCTACAAAATCAAAAATTTAACCTCTATACAAAGGCGACCTTTCCTGATTCACTTTCGACGCCTTCGATTGCCGGAAAGCCTTTATCGGACTCGGAAAGAACCAACCCCTTCCCTTCGCCGGTGGTCTCGGCTCCCTACCGCCGGAGCCGGACACTGCCACTGACCTCGACCTCATCATCGTCGTCGTCGTCGTCCTTCTACTCGAATCGCCAACTTCTCCTCCTACCAACACCTTCCTGGAATCCCGATCCTCTTGCACTCCGTTTCTATTGCTTTTCTGCGGCTTGAACATTGACCAAAACGACCTCGTCGACTTGCTTCTGTTCAGAGCTGGAGATTCCTCTGTACTATCGGGATCAAAATCTCTGTCGCCACCGGAAAATCTGGATCGTGAGCGGAGAAACGGAATCGCCATGGACCGAGAGCGACGCAAGGCGGGCTCGCTGTCGATTAGGTTATGCACACGACCGACTGAGCCGACGCCGGCACCGGCGCCGGCTACGGAGAAGGAGAAACGCGAGAAAGAGGAGGAGGAGGAGGAAGACGAGGAAGAACTGGTAGCGCAGCAAGAACAGGGGCGCACGTTAGCACATTGGGGACAGAGAGCAAGGAGGCGGTCGCGCAGGCAAATTGGGCAAATTCCAGTCCTTCGTCGCTTGGAAGGGTGTTTGGTACACTTCCAAACCTCATCCTCGTCCAGGTATAGCGCCATTTTCTAGTTGATTTTAATTCCTGTGTTCGGTTTCTCTGGCTATGCTTGTTTCTGTGGCTCTAAGTTTATAAAAGGGGGGTTTGATTGAAGCAAGGAGACAAGCTAACCAGGGTTAGCGTGGTGGATGCAGTTTGTTAACCTCAGGTTAAAAAGAGAGGCAGAGGCAAAGGCAGCGCCACTTTGGAAAGCAAACGCCGCGTTTTGGGGAACACCAGTGACGTTAATTAACCTTATATTGGATAAGAATTCACGAGAGTGCCACTGTGGTGTTATTGATTATGTTTATTAATTTATTGGGAGGAAGGAAGTCATAGTGATGATAGTGGGAAGTCATTGTGATTGTTGGGAGTTGTTGTATGGTAATGCTAACACATCAAATATGAAACGCATATTGAAATGTGGGATGGGACTGGTCGAAGGCCATGAACCAAAGTAAGAGGGTCCCATTTGCAAACAAGATTAATCAATAATTTCATCTCAAAAACTCTGTAAAGTAGGCAGTTCCGTTCATGTGTTTTTTTTTTTCCCTTTTTTCTTCTTGTTGACATTATTAGATGTGGATCCTAAAAGTAAAAATGATGAAAAATCTAGTTGTTAAAGCCAACCACCTAACGCTTACTTAAAGCCTAATGTATATATGGGTGTGTTTTGTTCAAAGCAAGTTGGTCAAAGAGATTGAATCCAGAGGGAATTAAAGTCGTCAATGAAGAATGCCACGTGCAAAGGTGGCACAAAATGAAGCCATCCAGCACCAACAATCTTTGACAATGTCTTGCCACCTCATCTCCTTCTAACACACATCTTTACTAGTTGGCATAAATTATAAATACATAGTTTCGACGCCTTAGGAATTAGGATTATTCTTTATGCTTTTAACCAAATTAGAGTAAGTATGAGAAGAATTTATATGACCCCACAGACGGCCCTGAGTATTCAACTCCACGAATCACAACCCTTTTGCTATCCCTATTGTTGACAAACAATTCCTTTCTGTTTTTATTGTGACGTCTTTTCGGGGAGACGTCTGCTTTTAGTCCTATTAATATTATTAATTAATTCGGTTAAAAGCTTACTAATTGATAAGCCTAGCTAAGCTGATACATCCTTTTATCAGTATCGGCTTTGCAAGTCGTCAAATTCGAAAGATCACTTTAATTTATTCTAACATTTTTAAGATGGACTTTTACGGCCCTAATGAATTTCTGACTGCTTAACTTTCCACAATAAAATTATTTCAATCTAAAAAGTGAATTAGGTAAAAGATTGTCGGATGACGTTTGCGTTCTGACTTGTGATAGTATAACTAACGTTTTTTTAATACATGGGTAAGTATTTATATTTATATTTATATTTAAAATTACTTTCAATTAACTTGGCTTAAAAATTAAGTAAATCTGAAGGCTTCCAATTGTTGGGACGATGAGGGACAAGTTCATCAAATTAAAGATTGGCTGACACACTGAGCTGGCTTAGTACATATACATTGCATAATTTTAGTTTGAGAAGAAGAATGTCAGAAAAACAAAGTGGGGGAGGAGATGATGATCAGCTAGACAGCAAGGGTAGTTGATGGTCTCCTGCAACCTCTTTTGGAGTTCTGGACAGTAACATAAATTTTAGGATGGTATTGTATCTTAATTTCTATCTTTAGATCTTCTTTTTCTATCATTTTTTAAAAATGTAAAATTTTATTGGAAGTAACACGATAAAGAGAGAAATCTTCAAGGCAACAATTTCTTCACAACATATATATCGCATATATTTTTATATAAATATTAGAATAAATATATATTGATATTGTATATATCGTGTGCCTTCAACGTATGTATAATCCTAATTTTCAATAAAAAATAGCAATAATAAGAGTAAGTAACTATTTCAAAGTTTAGAACTCTCCATTATCGAATGTCCATATATATGTGTAAGGAAACTTAATGAAGCATGTAGCAAAAATAGTAGAAGCAAGAGATAAAGTCCACAAATTATGCGAGAGGCTAAAAGTGTGCTATCTGCTTGCGCTGGCAGACATAGGCCTTATTGGGGCTCCTATTTTGCGTTATGGGCCTCAATTCTATAAAAATGGGAACACCAAAAATGGCCCCATTCTTTGTTTGTCGTGGAGGGAGGCCCAAAAGCAGACAATGATGGCAGTCACAAACACAAACAGGAGAACATGAAACACTGTCCATAACAAGTTGCGTAGCCTACACCCTGCTACGTAATGAATTGAATATTTAATATGTAACTTAATTTGTTTTTGAATAAAAATCAAGTTATCTAATTTTAAATTGCAAAATTCAATTCTCGCCGCCTTGAGAAGCTCAAGTGTCTTTTCTTCTGTTGTATATTGAAATTTACATGCATCTTCAAATTATTAATTATAGAGGACCAGCTAGTAATTGCACGTGGTAATTAGTGGTGATTAATTTATATATACAATATGTTATAAGTGGCAGCGATATATCGCTCTAGTTTCTTGGAAAGGAAAGTACTATGCTTTTGTATCTCTAAGTAAGCCCTTTATTTTGCAAGGCATTTGAGAGAGTACTCAAAGCATAATGACTTATATCTGAAATCTTTTGGCTATGGGTTCCTTTTACTACAGTAAGAGGAAGCATGATCGAGGTCTCTGTTTACTGTTTAGATGGGAATTTGATCACATGCAGACAAGCTTACTCTCTCCTGTACAGTGTATATATGTGTGTGTGTGTCACTATGTCATGTTCATGTTTTCTCAAGATCATGAGACTTCGTATCTGAGTTACCAATCACCAATGGAATCTGTTCCCCCATGGCCTCTCATGCATACTAGGTTCAGTCCTACTCCATTCTTTATTTCTGGTCCACCAATAATTACAACCCAAAAAAAAAAGGAGTAATTCTTTGAGTTTTTTTATTTAATTTATTATTACTTTTTGGGGGTACCAAGATGCAGTTATTGTAATCAATTATGGCCACTTGATGAGTTGAAGTTGCAATAATTAAAGAGAGAGAGAGAGAGAGTGGTAGAGGTTGGTTCATATATGACTCGTTCAAAACTATCACGGTTTTCACCATTTTGTTTTGTTTTTTTTTTTTTTAACTTTAAGAGAGATTTTTGGATTTTACGTTGGAGAAGAAGGCGTGAATGAGTACGCAGCGTTGATAGTGAAAGAGGCCAAACCCAAAACAAAAGAATAAAAGAAGGGCTTTGGGACAAGTTGCATGTCCTTGTTGTGGCTTTAAGCTTTGCAAGTTGTCAAGTAACAACTCCATCCACATGTCCTACCATATACATATATATCACTCCTGAATTCTTTCTATTTTTACAACAAAATTAAAACACACATGCTTTACATTCACTTAATTTAGTTCCTAAATATAGAGGACGACGACCTTACTTTTCACATACCACATATAATTATCAATGTTGTAGCTACGCACATCCATTTCTCTTCTCTTTTTGCTTTTTTGTGTTTCCCTTTTGGCTAAGCTTCTCTTCCCAATATTTTTATTATATATGTATTCTACTGAAATAAAAGTAAAAAGAAAATATTCATACCAATTCATCAAAATAATAGGTCCTTTTCATCTAACACGCTTTTATTTTTATTAAAATTTTGTTGGTTTCTTACATATTGTTCATCTTAATTATAATTTTCGGGAAGGATCTTGATCTTCCTACTATTGTACAACTCGTCGCCATTATTTATGCCACTGTGACTCACCTCGACCACTAGCTTCTAACCTTTTTGGATTTTTACAATTATAGAAAGTATGTCTATTCCATTATTTCATTATGGTTTTAAAGGGAAAAAACATGTGACACCGGATAAAATTAGAATAATACTGTAAAAATTAAAATTAGCATAAATCTTGCACAGTGATGACACTCACAAGTAGAGTTTCTACTTACATGGAACCAAGAAACACACTCCTAATATATTACTTATTATTAAGTATAGGTCAACCACTCCATAGCTACACCAGCACCCAACATGCCTCATAAAATTATACATTTTTTTTCTCTAATTCATATCTTGACTAAGGAAACAGTTTGTTAATTTAACAAATATTGTGTCATTCATTCATTTCCTTTTACACACTTAAATTTTTTGTCAAATTATGTGGAGTAACGTCACATTGCCTCTGTTCTATGTGCTTGTCATGTTCCCCTTTTTTTCTTCTATTTCGGCTAACAATGAGCTAAAGGCATGCGTCATCTTCCTCCAAAGCCGACTTTTTATTCCGGGGTGCAATAAATGACCATTAAAATATAATTTACCCACTGTGTTATGTATACCTACAAATTTTCGATAAACATGATCCTAGAATGCTTAGTATGGTACTGACTAATTAATTTGCTATAAACACTACTCTCTCTCTCTCTCTCTCTCTGTATATATATATATCAGAATTTCATTGTAATGTATTATATATGTTAGAATTATTAATAAAGTGAAACATTCTCCCAGAAAGATTATGAATTAAAATGAGGATCTCAATGCGTTTTTGTTCAAAAGTATAGTTCTCAAAGGAGAGGGAAACGAAGCATCATTTGGTCCATTGACTTGTGTCCTCCATATGTGGTGCAGCCTCCATGTAAGAATTAGTGGAGTCTTTCTTTTTATATATATATATAAGAAAAAGGTACATTTTCATTGGACAAATTTGTGTAATAACTAATATAAGGTACATACATGATAAATTGGAAAGAGAGACGAGTATAGTGTGTCAAAATTGATAAAATTAACGAAAGGCAAAAATCCGATAGTAATGAAATAAGGAAGAAGATAAAAAATGGAAGGTTTTGAAGTAGAACAAAAAGCAGTAAACAAAGAAAAAAAAAAAAAGAGAGGAAACAAATGCAAAGGAGTTGAAGAAGAAATAAGAGGGCGGGGCCCAGCAAGGGAGGCAAACACGGGAAAGAGCTCAGCCTATATGAATACGAAACGTCGTAGTAAAAGGCTAAAAGGGCACACGTGTGAAAGGGTCAATGTTGGTGTGCCTTGGACGGCACCAAAGTGTGTGACTCACTCCTTGTCGTAAGCTAAAGCTAAGCGTCCTTTCCTTTTTGAATTTTGAAACTTTGACCCTTCAAACTTCAGAATCGCATCCACATTCAACGCTACTTTATCTCTCTCACTCTTGCCTTTACCTTTCAAATTTCATCAATGTAGTGAAAAATAAATTATTAGTTCATCCAATTTTCTCATTTTCAAAACAAATCGATTTATTCATTTTTATTTTCCAAATTGAAATTCCTTTAATTAATTTGTGCCATCTCCAAAACTACAATAATTGAAGTGCTTTGTCATTAATATAGTCTTTTGAAATTTCTCTCCAGCTCGCTTCACGCAACATCTGGATATTTCATATTTCTATAACTACTGATACTCAATTAAGTAAAATTATTGAATTTAAATATTATATATAGCCGCCACTGTTGATCCTTAATTTTGTCTCTTTCCATCTCTATTTAATTCGTGAGACTGATATTTCAAAAACAGAACATACTATAACATACACCTACGTACGTACACTCAATTTACGACGTCCTTCTCGATATCATATCCATTATATATCCACTGCTTACGCAAATCGTTCATAATTATACGTATAGCATGTATTCGATTCCGACATACACATACCCCATCATTCCCTTTTTATGTGCTTTAATTTAATTACAGAGTCTGTTTAATTTTTGCCATTAATTTTGTCTCGCATTCATCACTACGCACAGAGGGAAGCATGTATATATATGGAACACTTCCACTACCTTTCTTCAATGCAAAATTAAGATATATATATATATATATATATAAAGTATGTTGCTATTTTGCTATGATCCCATTCCCCACTTAAAATACACAAAAACTGTGTTTCTTACCAACATGTATGGTCACATTAATATTATTTTAAACTCTATTAAGAGTTCATACAGTGAAAAGGGAATTCAGTGCTTATCCACTGAACGCTCTCCACTACAAAAAAGAAAAAGGATGGAAGATATGGTTAGAGTGCATCAAGTATAGCATTGGATTAGCATGAAATGGTTGGAGATAACGACCTGTGTGTTTAAGCAAAAATAACACAATATTGAGGCAGCGAAATTAAAGAAAATGGCTAGATTAATGTGGATTTACTTTATTAATTATATATGTGTGTTTTTGCAAAATTGATTGGGGTTTGGTAGACGACGAAAAGATTAAAAATAGAGTGAGATAGAAAGAGCTAGAGGCGGCAGCTACCATGTGTTTGTTATGACAGAATTGGGGGTTTACTGTTTAGCAAGTGGCCAAGTGTTGGACCAACCTCATCAATTCGTTGAAATTGTTCCTTCTCTCTCTCTCTCGCTCTCCAAAAAATTTTAAAATTGAATTTTCTAATTTTCATTTAAAAAAAAAAAAAACAAATGAAAGGGTTCATTTCAAGAAAAATCTGAAATTTTGTAAAACTTAACAATCATTGTCTGGAATCAGCTTGGAAAGAGTTCACTATATGATGATTCTTCAAGTTTCTCTCTAGCAAATGATATGCGAAATCTTGTAACTGTTTGTAAACTTCTAAAAGCTCTATTAGGGCTAATATTTATCTGCATTTTCATAGTCACTGAGTTCTAATTTTGCTATAGGCCAAGACAGAATTAGTTTGACCTGATTAACATCTCACTTTTCACCCTAACAGAGTGCTTTTGGATAATTTATATATTCTAAATTTCGGTGAGAGTGAAAGATGAGTATTGTATAAGAAAGAAATAGGGGTGTTAATTCCACACTTCAAATTAATTATTAACACTTTGGCTAAGAATTTTTTGGGAAAACATACGTTAATTGCTTCAACTTATTAGTTAGTTCGGGCATCAATAGCAAAAAATTTGAACCTACCTAGTATGAAAAACTTGTTTCAAGCTAATTTCATACATTTTTCTCCTTTATGTGATGTTTTAATTGTTTGTCTATGAAATGAAATGATATTTCTATTTATTAAGTTCAGTTATATTTTTTAAAAATATTTTAAAAAATAAATTATGAATAGAAACTACGTATATATATAACCCCATGAAGTATAACTTAATTACAAATTTATTTTGTACTTGAATTATAAAATATAATACTTTATTTCTTAAATTAATATATTTTCATAAAATTTGAGAATATTGCATATCAATTAATTAAAATTTAATATTTAGAAAAGTCACATGATAATCATATTGTGTTATATATTTAGGCTAGTTTCTAAATCTATTCCTGAAAACAATGTTTGACCTACCTTAATTAATTTCTCCCAAAATTTTAGTTTAATTGAACTAATCCATAGTGTTTTTATTTATTGTGATAATTTTAGAAATTAAATTAGGTTCAAAAGATAATATATGTAATTTCTCCATAAACTACAAACAGTGATGAATTGGGAAGAATAAGAATTAATGTCTTAAAATAAATGTACATATATTAATTCTAGAATGCGTTATAATAGCATTTTTCTTGAGTTCTGTTCTTTCTTTATTTTCGATTATAGGTAGGAAAAACATATAAATTGTTAAATTTGGGAAAGATCAAACTCAGCAACTTTGCTCAATCATCTTCCTTTCACATAAAAGCTTAAGGTCGAAGTCTTTGAATTTAGACTAACTTTCATTGGTTCACTGAAAGATTTAAGTTACTAAATTACTAGTTCAACTACAAAATTATTAAAAAATAATTGAACTAGTAAACTTATATATATATAGTAAAGTTTTTTATTTTAAAATTACATATATTATTAATAAAATACAAGTTATACATGATCAAAGTAAACAAAATAATTTTATGTTTCTTCATATACCTGAATTAGTTCGAATTCCAATACAATGAACAAGATATATAGTGGGCGCGCAAAAAGAGTAGGGAAAGCAATAGGTGAGTAGAACACTGATTAGAAAAAAAAAAAAAAAAAAGAAGAAGAAAAGAATGTCACGTGTGAAATATGTTAAAAATGAAATTTGGGAAGCACCAATTCCAACTACTTAACGAGTAACCGCTTGTGTCTTGTCTTATCCTTAATTACGCGAAGAAAATCTATTCTTGCTCATTTATCATTTCCATATTGGCAGCTGCACTAATCATATAAGGTCTTCCAAAAAGTCATTGATACAATTGAAAATTTAATTTTGGCACTGTGTACAATAATGCCTAACAAGAAAACTTGTATATGGCTTATGCCTTAATGGATATCCAAATAATCTAATAGAAAACAAAGTTGATTAATTGAAGCTATAGATACATAATTTTTTATAATTAAAATGTTAACACATCTGATTCCATTTTTAAAAAATCATTTCAGTGAGACCAGATGAATTTAAAATCCATTCATATGTGAATCATTATCATGATGCTTTATTTTTCAAAAATTTCTATTGTAATGGATATATACGTCTCTCACACAAGGATCAGTATTTCTTTATGGACTTGACTAGTTCATATATTTATGTTGGATTTCTCATTAAACGACAGGCTCTAGCCAATAATTGAAGATATTTGGTTGCCACGTCATTTTGATCATCAATCACATCCCTCCTGAGTCCTCACATTCCAAACGAATAATTATAGATATATTTACACACACACACATATGATAGACTTCTTTTTTTCTGTTGTTAGTTGGAAGAACAGTGTGTTGCTTAAAATTATATATACCTTTCATATAATTGATTCCATATTGTTTTTCCAACTTGCGATGGCCAACCAAGACCTAACCCACCATTATTAGAGACAACCAAAATGCATATTCTCCCCACTATTAGGTTTCAAAATTAATTTGATTGAGTTGGCTCAAGCACTAAATAACTTCTTAATTACATTACATGTGCTTTTTGGTTTAATTTTTTTTTTTTTACTGGAATCTGCGCCTTCGTTCGTAGGTTATATATCCCCCCATTTGTTAAACGCAGTCTACGCTGCATTCAGTAATTTATCATCATTAATTTTGCGCTTTCAAATAAAGGATTTTGATGGAAATTGACGAAATGCAGAAGCCAAAGCTTTCTCCTCGTGTGCCTGTAAATATTGACAAACCAAATATGGTTACCATATTTGTGACATTCATTGATATACAAATGTACTATTTGGATTAGGAAAGAGTGTAACCATTCATTGAAATTAAAAAGAAAATTGTTTACTATAATTTAAAAAAGGAAGCAATAACTAAGGGAGGTTAATTAGGTCTAGTAAAAAGACTCTCGTCATATATGATAATGGTTTAAATTATTATTTAAAAAAATATTTATATTTTATATCTAACAATATTTTAAGTAGGACTTGGTAAAAAAAATTAAATTTAATATATATTTGATATTTTTTAATATATGGAACAAACTCAAAGGAGAATAACAGACGATAAACGATGATTATAGTTTGATTATCATCATAAATTTAAATTTTAGTTAGGACAATATGTTGATGTGAACTTATAATATTTTTTTATAAATTAAATTGAAGATAAATTAATGTATCTTAATTGAAAATGATATACGCACGCGATGATGGCATTGGTATGAGCAAATCGATAATTGGTGAAAAATGTGTTGATGAGCAATGGGTAAGATTTCAGAATTAATATTTTCGAAATAGATGGAGCAAATTAGAGTAAAAACGAAACACATACATAGACATGAGAATGCATTAGAGTAAAAACGAAACACATACATAGACATGAGAATGCAGGCTTTTAAAAAATTAGAATTTTTATAAAAAGAATAAGAGCAAAGAGAGATGAAATGGAAATTAAAGAAAAAAGGAAAAGAAATAACTTTTAAAGAAAAAAAGGAAAGAAGGAGGTGAGTTCCTTGGAGGCAAGGTATGTGCGTAGGTTTGGGTTTGGAGCTAGGTTTGGCAGTGGACTTTGTGCGGATAAGAACGACTCCCTCCCCTCTTTCTTTTCTTCCATCTCTCTCTCTCTCTTAACGCCAAAAGCCCAATCTACATTCCACCGCCTCCTACTCTTACAATAACCCATTCCCATTCCCATTCTCATTCCCTCTCTTTCTCCTCCAACCTTATTCCTCACAGTCAATCACACTCCCAATCCCATCTTCTCTTCACTCTCTATACACATTCATCCTCCTCTCTCTTCCACATGGCCATCGATTCCCATGACACCACTGTCCGCGAAATTAAGCCCAAGAACAGGAAAATCATGGTATGTTTTCTTCTCCCTATTCTCTCTCATTTTGTTGTTCTCATTCATTCTCTTATTAGACTCCCTAATGCATATCCTCTGTTTTCATAGGGTGGTGGAGGTCCTGATGATGAGGACAACAGGTGGCCCCCATGGTTGAAGCCTCTGCTCAAAGAGAGCTTCTTTGTTCAATGCAAGCTTCACGCCGATTCCCACAAGAGCGAATGCAATATGTATTGCTTGGATTGTATGAACGGTGCTCTCTGCTCTCTCTGCCTTGCCCACCACAAAGACCACCGCGCTATTCAGGTTTCTATTCCTTCCTTCAATTTCATTCATTCATTTCTTTCCTTTTTCTTCTTCTTTCTACAGTTGTTTGCATCTGCTTCGCATTTTTATTCGCTTGTCATCAAATTGTCACTTTTCCTTTTATGGGGGTTGCTGGATTCCCTGTTTCTCTGGAATTCGGTTAAAAATCTCAGCTTTTGTTTGTCTTGTTAGATTTCCACTTTCCATGAATTGGGTCCTGTTATTCACTTAACCGTTTTCGGTGGATTCCTTCGCTTTTAAAAGTGTCAAGATCCTACATTTATGACTCATAAAATGGAGTAAAAGTAATCGGGATTCATTTTTTCTATTTTTGATGTTTGTTCACAGATAAGGAGGTCCTCCTACCATGATGTGATTAGGGTGTCTGAGATTCAGAAGGTGCTTGACATCAGTGGCGTCCAGACCTACATTATCAACAGCGCAAGGGTAGTGTTCTTGAATGAGAGGCCTCAGCCAAGGCCCGGAAAAGGTGTCACCAACACTTGTGAAGTCTGCGAGCGTAGCCTCCTCGATTCCTACCGATTCTGTTCTCTGGGTTGCAAGGTGATTCTCTTCCTTCACCTACATTAACACAGCTCATAGCTCTGTGTTTCCCTTATTTCAGCTCAAAAAGAAGAAAAAATGAATTTTCCATTAATTAGCTTTGAGTTTCAAGTCAACACAGTTTCTAGGTGAAATGAGTTGACTTTAGTTCCGGTTATGAATGCTAATATGGGGCTGAGCCCTGTGGGCAGAGTTGAATCATTCAATTCTAAACCAAGGATTTTTAGTTTGGCGTTGAATTATTTGAAATTTCCGTCGATCAATGTAATCATGAATTGCAGATTGTTGGGACGTCGAGGAATTTCCAGAAGAAGAAACCGTCAGCAGCAGTAGCATCGGAGTCAGAGGATTCATACAGCAGCAGCAGCAGCAGCCATAGCCGGCAGAGGAACAGCAAGGTGCAGAGCTTCACACCGTCCACACCACCGCCGACTTCAGTGAATTACAGAACGGCCAAGAGGAGAAAGGGAATTCCCCACAGGGCCCCAATGGGAGGACTAATCATAGAATACTGATAGTTAGTATTTAGTTAATTTGCTATAATGCCCTTCCTCAGTCATATATTACCAATGAAACTGCCAGGACAAACTTCACTTCACTTTGCAGCCCTTTCCTACCAATCGTCCCTTGGTGGGCCTCATAGCTTGGCTTGGCTTTTCTAGTGGTTTTCCAGTGCTTTGTATATAGAAAATCCGAATAGGTTGAGAAAAGAAAAAAAGTAGAGAATAAGATATCTGTGAAATAGTTGATCAGGTAATGAAAGGAATGGTGTAGCGGGAATATAATGAAACTTATATAGGTTGGGTTTCTAAAATTACTATACTTAAGTTTTGGGGTTGGAATGTAAATAGCCCTTAAGTTAGGGGAAAGAGGGCAAAGACTAGTACTGTTTGGAAATAGGTGGATTGTCTATATATGGAATGGTGAAATAAGAAACTTTATTTTGTTTTTTCATGCATTGTATTTGCATTATTATTATTATTATTTATTCAATTTTACCTTCGTAAGCATCCAATTTCGTGGGACCAAGGAAGCCGGCATGTGTGGGACGGGTCAAAGTTCGGGTCGTCAGCACGTACACGTGGGAGGGTTTAATTGGTGGGGGAGAAAGTGAGACGTATTGGTTCTCGGAAATAGAGATTAGGTCAGCCGCCCCTCTATCAAGAGAAAATTAGTTTTTTTTTTTTTTAATGGGGGCGGTTCCGTACTACATGGGTATTAATACGGTGGGGGCCGCCATCCTTCTTTTTTTTAATCAGCGGCTGCCATTTTGCGTCAATGAACGGTTCTGATCCGTAGGAATTTTCAATATGAAAATAAAATGTGTCCCTTTCATATATACAAGAAAACTGAACCAAGGGCAGAGTGGAGGACTGGAGGGTCAACTGCTGTCCATTTTGTATGAGATTTTATAGAAAAACTAAAATGACTGTGTACTCGTTTTGTGTTTCTTGGAGTCCAAGACTTAGGATTACGATTTTGTTGTTTTTGGCGCCTTTGACCGGGAAGCTCACCATGTAATTTCATTTGCAGCTTACATTCTGATTTCTGGGCCCTTGAAGTCAAAATTATATGAGATAAAAATATGTGAAAATCACTCCATTTCCGTAATTCCCTGGAAGAATAGATGAATCAATTTTGATTAGCATCAGCGATAGGGTTAAGCAAGGATATGATAATACGCATTCCTAATTGAGGCAAAGGGCGTTAAGTGTGGTGTCACGCGGTTGTATCTTTTTGCCTTTTGTGTGTATTTCATTTCTCTTTTCTTTTTAAGTTTGGACCCGCCGTTTTTCCCACACGTTTAACGTGGAGGAATGGCTGTTTACCACGTGACTCACTAGCTTCTTACGTGTGCATTCTCACCCTCATTTAAACTTTATAATTTTGTTGTGTTCCTTTTTCTGCTAAATTATCGTCCACGTTTTATTTCCGAGTTTTCCTGTTTAAATATTTTTAGTTAGGGGGTTGGGTTTGTTTGGTTCTCGTGGTTTGAGAAGTGTCCAGCGAGTGATGCGTGGCATATGAAATGTGCCAAAGTTACGTTTGGTATTAGCTAACAGCTAAGCCCAGGTGCCCCCAGGAAGTACATTATTCCAAATCCAATGTTGTGCTTGCAACACGTGGGCTAATCCTTTTCTTTTATTTATTTTAATTTTTTAAAAGACTATATTTTATTGTGTGGCAATATTATGATATATAAGTTTGGGAAGGGAAATTAAAGTTAGTGCAGTGCACTGTTGAAGGACGCGTGGCTTTGTCCTTTACTGGGGGAACTCTCCAGTTTGGGTGAGAGTAGAGGACACGTTGCCAACAAAGTTCCAGCTAATTCCCTCAAGACCTGAGAAATCCCTCCAGCTCTAACGCTACACGCTATAGGGCATTCCCCACAACTTGTAAATTTCTTCTTTTCTTCTTTTCTTTTCTTAAAAAATAAACTATTGGACACAGAGAGAGAGGCATATCTACAAAGTATGTTAGTTACTAACTAACAAACCGCTCTGCTGTATCGCCAAACCTTGTAATCTTGTCTATCCTCCTTATTATTCAATCTTCCCTTTAGTTATGAAAGCAAAGCTTCATAAAGCTCCACTTCAATTTCTAGTTCATTATTCTTTATATAAGGTTTTGCTTGAGAAAAGGAAATAAAGTAAAATTATTCAGAATGGATAAAGTGTTTAATTTGCATTCAAGTAAAAAAATTAAAATTCCATCCTTTTTCTTCCTTTCAATCTTATCGACCCAAACAAATCTTTCAGAAACAATAACTCCATTTTTCCCAAAAACGCACATACTTCGAAATAATAAAAAAGCCATTACATGATATCCAATTAAGCGGTATATACATAGTATAATCTCAAGCACCATTTTTTTTTTTTTAAAGATCTCCACAGCATGCACATTATTACACTTGAAAAGTAGTGGGGTGGATATAAATATGCATCTTTCACTCTCCACCATCCACTTTGCCTACTCTTCATTACCTCCTTTCTTTTGATGCCATCCGCATAATCCAATCTTTTCAACTTTATATAACTTATTTACAAATAACATCGATCCATCCCCTCCAAATTCTCTCTCTCTCTCTCTCTCTCTATATATATATATATATAAAGAAAAGAAAAAGAAAGGCAAATACTTTAAATGCATGATAAGGGAATTGGGTTTCTCTATCATGCTATCCTCATCAAATGTGCACCCTTCGCTTAAAGAGAGTCATTAAGAAGTTGTTTTGTTTTTTTTCCCTCCTATGGGTCCCATCTTAATCAACTTGCTTAGGCCATGATGTCATTGATTTGCTAACTCTTAAGCATGTTCATCATGATAATAGACAAACCAAAAGAAAGCCCCCTCGCTCTTTCATGCTGCTTATCTTACTTCATCCTCTTCTTGTATATATATGTGGGACCCTTAACTTTGTGTGTTTAGCGATGATTGCTTCTTCTAGTTTCAAGTTACCAACAATGCCTACTTTACTACATTTTTATACTCCGTATGTATTTACACATCCTCTCTATGCTCTTTTTCCCTAACCTAATTATGCATGAGTCATGACATTAATCACACACCGTTAATTGTTTTTTAATTTATCATTCTTATTCTTAATTTCCATTCTCGAAATCTCTCTCTCACGTACCTTGTCCACTTATTGAAGTATATGGGAACATTTAGATTAAATGATTCATGAGTCCGACTCGTTGCCCAAATGTTAAAAAAGAGAAAGAAGCATTTGGTGGTGTAGATAAAAAAACCTAATCTTTATTTTTTGAGTTGTGTGGGGGCACTAAAATATGGAGAGACACACCCCGGAGTTTGAACCCCAAGCTGATAAGAAACAATAGTGGCTATCCACAATTCGGATGGGTCAAGAACTGTTTCGCGGGTCCCTTTCAGACACTGTGGGCCCATCTGGAAGAGGATAAGGGAGTTAAGCTCGCACGGGCACGGAACTGAAATTAAATTGATCGAGGTCATTATTATTTTATTTTATTGAAAAACAAAAGAAAATTACAAATATGAAATATCTAAGACACATAAAATAAATGCTAAATTAATTTAAAACTTTTGTGAGGCGGTGAGGCAGCGAACGTTTTCCTAGTCGTCTCGCATGGTCGCTATGTACGTTGACACTTGGGGCTTATGGAAGAAATATCTGTTTGTGAAAGCCCAAGTCCAGGGACCTGCTTTTAAAATCCTCGAGTTCTCAGCTCTTTAATTGTGGTGGAATCGAATTTATTCTATTTTACAATTTTTAGCGCAGGGGGTGTTTGATTCAATATCTGACGTTTTATTCCCATTCATTCAAACCCTTTTTTTAAAAATTAAATATTTGATTTAATCAGTGCCCACATGCATTATTCCCAGCATTGGTTCTCTGTATATCTCCAGGATCGATACATGTGCATGCACTTGGCTCATCTTATCTGGTAACTCAACTTACTTCGCCTCCTCCCCTTTAATTAGATGCATGCATATTGGAAGGGGAAATTTTATAGATAAATCTGATCTTAGTCTATAGTATATATTTTTTAATGAAGTGACTCTATCTATAAATTGGAAGCTTTGAATAGCAGGCATTTTGATTTCACCGATAAACCAAAACAATGAGACCACAGATTATAATGTGAGCATTTGCTGGGAAAGTGTGGGAACACAGACGACGACATGTCACTTCCATAATTTACTACATGACAAATTGACTGTGCAAAACGTGGTTTCTTATCTACTTTATACCACTAGGCCTTTCACCTAGTGGCTCAGTGGTGACCCTGTCTTGTCCATGGATGGCACGGTTCCTTGACAATGTTCATTAATTTCTACTTCTACTACAGTACTACACTGATATTTATCTGTAACACCGTTAATTAGATCCTTTACTTCTCCATTTTGTATACGTAGACTATACAAAAAAATATCATTTTGAATCATTTTTTCCGCAAGCACAAACGCAAGAAAGATAAAAAGATCACGAGTAAATGAAATGGCATAGAAAGTCATAGGCACAATTATGGTGAAATAACGTCACTGGTGATGGAAAGTTAGGGTTGATCCCATGCCTACGCGTCAACGCCATCAATGTATGTTAAATAAGCATTTTGTTTTATATACTTTTCTAGTAGCTATGGGCACACACGGAGGCAGGGGAATCTACAGAGTGAGAGTACTCCAATCCAATCATGACCCAACTTTGGGGGTGGGTCAATCAAATTTTGTTATAACTTGTGAAATAAGCAGTTTTGGGCGTAAAGCTTGGTGCTTGAGGCAGCAACCTTGTAATTGACATTTGTACAGGAGAGAGTGGGGAGGGGAGGACCATCTAGTGTTTAAACCCACCATTTTTTTACGCGTAAAGACGTAAACTAAGATTTCAGACGCGCTTTACACACTAGCTTCCAAGAATTTCAACTTGTGGGGGTCTCGAAATATATTCTTTGTTACTGTTTCACAATTCACACTACCCATTTGCATGCACTTTCTTAGAAAGCCACAAATTTTACCAGAGTGAACTCCACAATCTTTTTATTTTCTAGGCAGCATATTAGCATGGTGTACAGGTTTAGAATTAAAAATGTGAGGTACGGAATGCAGGCCCAATTCCCAAGAATATGGGTGTTATTAACCGGTAAATTGCTGGGAAAATGTGGGGAGGAGGCTGTAGGTGTGTGTCACATAACAGAACAGAGGTTTGGCTAACATCAACATCAGAGGTATAAGTCAATACCCAAAATGAAATTTCTGTTTGGGACATTGTTTTGCAGCAAGCAAGGGATATGCCACTGTAGGAAGGCATTATTCCCCATTATTAATGGGTACCCCAGGAAGTGAAGGTTACAAGTTCTTAGCAATGATAGGTGGAGTAAAGTATTAATTAGTTGATGGCACAAGTATGTGCAAAATGTGTAGACAATAACAGGGGGAAGGAAGAATGTTAGTAAGGTTGAAAATAATTAGTGAAGTGGAGAGTGTTGGTGTAGGAGAAGCCAAAGGTAGGAAGTAGGAAAGTAAGCTAATGCGTCTGACAAGCGTGTGGAAAGAGTTGCAAGTTTCATAAAGTTTAAAACAACTTGGGTCAATGTGTGGGGGACGTGCATTTGCATTTGCTCACAAAATGACTGCCCACCAATCACAGTGCTCTCCTCTGTCCTTTCCTCATGCCTGACACAAGTTCAGACTTGAACTTGAATGCCAAGTTTGAACGCACCTAATTTCCATAATCACTCGAAACAAAACTTGTCGTGTCACTCTCTCTATGTTATTCAATCACACAGGAATCCTGTGCAGATAGTGGCTAACACACCCCACTATACCAACTAATCTCTCTTTCAGTGCAGTGATTTCGTATACAATCTCAATTCCTCATATTCGTAGTCCTGGGCTTTTTGGTTTGGACTTTGCTCATAACACAACCAACTCTGCTTGGGCCCTAATCAAGTTCCAGATGAACTACCTCCATCCACAGCCACAGGCTTCAAGATCTCAGCCCAAGGGCTCTTATGGTTTTTCGGCTTTTCCTCTGGGCCTGGGGACCATGAGATCAGATTAGTTGTTTGTCACTTTTTTTTTTTTGGCTTGGGACATGCCATCCCTACGTCTGATTAAATAAGAGGTAAAATTATCTTTTATTATTTTAAATTTCACACTAATTTCTATTTTTATTCTTAAAATTTTTTGATAATTAATTTAATTTTTAAAATTTTGAATTGTAATCGATTTTATTTTATAGTTTAATATTATGTAAATTACTAACCAAAAATTATGATCTAACATTTGACAATAAATTTTAATAACATTTAGATATTAAAAAATAATATATATTCTTAAATTAAATTTTTATTCTCACTCAATTCATATTTGACGTAACAATAAAATTTTTTAATAAATATTTTGTCTATGACTTAAACAATTTTATTAAAAATTTAATATTTTTTAAATATAATATTATATTATTATTTTTTACTAATAATATAAAAAATATTAAATTGTAAGATAAAATTAATTATAATTTAAAATTTTAAATATAAAATTAACTGTAAACAAATTTTAACAATAAAATTAAAAATTAATATAAAATTTAAAAACATAAAATATACTTTTAATTAAATAAAATCACAAATCTAGTATGTATTGTAAATTGGGAAAGTCATAGTAATTTCTTTTGTATTTTGAAATTTATTCGTACGGTATATCAAGTTTTAATTTTATACTTTTCTTTTCCCTCATTCTATTTGAATATAATTCTAAAAGAGAGAGAGAGTAGTGCAGGAGAAATGAATGTCTTTGCATATAGTAATTGTTTATCCTCATTTCAATATATTCTATTCTATATATATAATTTTTCTAATTAAAGTGAAAAGGGTATATAAAGGATATACGAGCTAGAGCACGCTGCGTGCAAAGTAATCGAGTTTTCTTCCATATCACATCGAAAAGCCATGTTAATTAGTCAAGCTTTTCTTAATTTATCTTTGGGTTTGACATTAGGGAGATTTATTGAAAAGTACATTTTACAAATTACCATTCTTAAAAGCATTTTTTTTAGTATGAGCAATCTCATTATGCAGTTAATTAACTTTTTTCAAAAGCCTCAATCTCATTGATGACAAACCCATTTTGTTTAATTAAAATCCGAATTCAATAACTTTCTTGAATAGTAGTATAGCTTTAATGTGTCAAAATCTGATAATATATTTGCACTAAACAAAGCAAATGGAGATAGTGTTAAAGTGTTAGTACGTAACTCGAGAAAACAACTTTCGGCGACCTCAGCGTAAATCACGCGGACACCTTGGAAACCTTTCCACAAAGTTTCAACGCTACTCCAGAAAAGACCAAACACCTTTTCAGAAGGAAATGAATACATGTACGTACGTCATCGTTTTTGAAAACAAAATTAACACCAACAAATTAAGATAGCTAGATTGTGGACACTAGATGTTGAGTAGTGTCTAACCTTACGAGTACATAGCAAATACATTAACCGGGTGTTAATACCAAACCCAGTTTCAAGTGTAGCCCTGCTTGTATTTTCTAAAGATGTCTTCAGTCTGGGCATTCCTAAAGGCACAGCATCCTATGAGATAAACTGCGATTAAAGCTATGAGGGTGATGATCAATATGACATTAGCCCTCTTCCACTCCTTCCTCAGATTAGCCAATAAGCCAGCTTTGCAGGAGTCGCAGTTGTAGCATAGTTGTGTCTGCTCGTTGCTCCATTGGAGACAGTCCATGTCTGCAGCTGTGTTGATGGGGCTGATCCAATAGGTTGGGTTCACAAACGTGTATCCACATTGTGTTGGCGGCTTACAGCATCCTGACTGCATCACACACAAAATTGAAAATGGGTCCTTGTACTCGTGTTTTAAAAAAAAAACAGAAAAAAGTGAAAAGTAATAAAGGGAAAAGACGAAGATCACATGTTGGCCGGGGAAGGCAAAAGTAGGGTTACACATGGATTAAGAATCTTGATTAATAAGATCTGTTAATTTAATTGGTGTGTGAGAAACCCTTGCTAGCTAGTTCTGAGATGATTAGTTACTCGGTAAGTACAAGTTTGTGAAGTTAAAGAGAATTGAAGAGGAGGATTGAAATGAAAGAAATGAAAGCAGGGCGTGGGTATATACGTATGTACCTGCATGGGTGTGAGATGCGCGTTAAAGAAGTCCTGAGCCATGCGGAAACTCTGGTTCAACTCGGCACACATAGTGGTGGAGCCAAGGCAGCTTCTGATGCCATCCCATTTATGTGAACTCCTCACCCTCCGACGAAGCCAGCCGGAGAAGCCGTCAAGATGGTATTCCAAGTAAGAGCGGTTGGGTTCGATGTCGCCGTGGCCTCGGAGGGTGACCATGTACACGAAAACCACGAGACAAACCATGAGAATAATGAGGACAAGCATGGCCACCAGGTAGAATACGAGGAGGCATTGGATTCTCCAGAACCCTCCAACGAGACCGGCTAGAGCCACCACCAATATGAGAACCCCGAGTATTATGACGGGCCATTGTAGAGTCTTGACGCAGCTGTTTGCTGGCTCGTTTGTTAGCCAGATTCCGGCACCGATGATTGGGATTGAGAGCAGTACGGCCACCAAGTTGATGGCTCCGATCACGTTGTTGCTGAGTGCCATCGTTGGAGAAATAATTAATTAATGTGAGATGTACGTATGTGTTTGAAGTTGAAGCACACTGTCTGTGATATATCAGAGAGCCATGCCTTGCCAGCCGTACCCCACACACGGAAAGAAATTGGTTGCTTACCTTGGATCCCTGATGAGATGATAGGTACTAAAGCGAGTAGAAATAATTTTTTATGTGGGATTTTCAAGCTAGAGCCACATTCACATTGAGCTCAGCATAGTTCTCTCTTTGTAACCTAAAAAAGGCGCCTTCCTTCCTTCATGTACTGAGAACTGTGCTTGGGAGAGAGACGGAGACGGAGAGAGAGAGAAGAGAGAAATGATAAGATTGTGGGGTCGTGGATCGTGGACGAAAATCAGAACACAGCATCCATGTGTCCTCATTCTTCAAACGTATCAACCTTTCCTCATTTTACATACTTATCTCACTGAAATAAATAAATAAATTATATATATTTTTATTTTTGTGCAGCGAAGCTGCCTTGGGGGAGGTCTGAAATAAAAACTCTTAGACACAATTATTAAAAAAAACTAAATTTAAGTTAAGTAAAAATATATTAAAATTTAAATTTCACTGCGCCTTTCTTAATCTAAAAATACCAGAAAAGACAAGTTAAAATGGAAGTTATACTAAAATATAATGCACTCCCATAAAAATAAATGTCCAAGCCCACCTCTTATCCTCTTTCTTCGTCCCGTTTATACTATCGGATCAATGGCGACTTTGGAATCAGCTCTCACAGTCTTCGCATCATTCCGTTGCTCTAATAAGTACTGTTTGTCTCCAAAACCACTCGACTCCTTAAAGCTCAATTTCAATGTCTCAGGTTCTCTCTTTCCCCTCTCCCAAAATTCTGTCTTCTCTTCCTCGCATTCTTCCATGAACTCCAGCACAAGGCTTTGCTTTGAACTATGCTCTACTCTCCAAGAGGCACCAACAGAAGAGAAAACAGAGCAAACTCAGGAAACCAACGTCAAGAAGAAGCTTTATGTGTTTAATTTACCCTGGTCCCTCTCGGTGGTGGACATCAAAAACCTCTTTGGTCAATGCGGAACTGTCACCGACGTTGAGGTTTTCCAATTCTCTATTTCTTCTCTCGCTCTTTCCTTTTTTGTAATTTTGAATATTGGGGTGATTACTCTTTTTTATTGTAGTAGATAATAAAAAGCAAAAATGGTAGGAGCAGAGGATTTGCCTTCATCACTATGTCGTCCGGGGAAGAGGCTCTGGCTGCTATTGATAAATTTGACTCTCATGTGAGTTGCTTCTATCTAAATTTATTAAAGTGTGCTTTTTTCTATGTGCTCTGAGACATCTATTCCATATAAATAGAATTGATACCTGAAAGGCGTTTTTTCATATTCTGGTTAAGGTATATGGTATGCTTTATTCTAAATGTGGTGTTCATTACTTCCTTATTCTCAATCACTGCTTCTTTATGAGTGTCCGCTGAATTGTGCATCCAGAAATTGGGAACTACATTATGAATTTTGTTCAGTACCATTTAATTCTCATTCTTTGAAAGAGTACGTAGAATTGATTTGCTAGATCAGTGGGTTATTCTATACGGCTATGAAAGTATGAAAGAACACTAGGGGATATTGGATGATTGTGCTTCAAACCCTTGTCACTAATTGTTAATATCACCTACAAGTTACTTACAAATGAATAACTATTTCACCCCTTACCTAAAATTATTAGTTAGTTTTGAGGCATCCTTATAAGGGTGCAAAGTGGCCGAGGGCTCTTGTGGATTTAAGATTCCAGTTTGAATAGTTTGTTCATGCTGCTTCATAACTTATTTTGGAGATATTATCCTGCTTTCCCATGGGCAATGGCTGAGGAGTTAACGAAAATGCAAAAAGCACCTTCCCTTGCTTATGCATGCATGCTCTAGTACTTACATAAGATATGGACTTTAGTTATTTGAGATTCATTTAAAAATGATATGTGAAAAACTTGTCTTTAATTGATTGGGACTTTGTAAAACAGTACTAAAGAGCTGAAGTTTGAGCTATCACTTCTTCAACATCATTACAATGTCATGGAAGTGGACAAAACTTTGATGCTGAAACAAGAGAGTGTACTAACAGTATACAAAATAAAGTGGCATCTCTTTCTAAAGGCTAAGCTTTGCCACTTTGAAGGGGCATGTAGTTAGATCGCTTTGACTTGCAATATCATTGAATGAATGAGCGAAATGATTTTACCCTATTTATTGCCAGAGTATTTCGGACATCCTAAAATGTTTAACTTCAGACAATTCTCAAAGTTCTCAAGATGAAGCTTTGACAGATATCAAATAGTGTCAAAGTTGAATGATGAACAACTTCAAAAATATAACTTTGAATATCTGATAAAATCTGTCTGTCAACACATTTATTGACTCAAAATTGTGCAAATTAGGAATTGTCAGGTCGGATAATAAAGGTGGAGCTTGCTAAGAGATTCAAGAAACCTAAACCTCCTCCACCCCCTCCAAGTCCTCCTGCTGGTGAGACACGCCATAAAATTTATGCTTCCAATCTTTCATGGAAAGCAAGATCTACCCATCTCAGAGAATTCTTCACAGAGAATTACAAAGCACCAGTGTCAACCAGGGTTGTCTTTGATAGCCCTTCTGGAAGATCTGCTGGGTATGGATTTGTTTCTTTTGCTACAAAGGAAGAAGCAGAGGATGCCATTTCTACTTTGGATGGGAAGGTAATTATCATCTTGTAGATGGTTACTATCTCTGCTATTTTGTCAGAAGTTTGGATTAATTTTTTTTATTTCATGAATAGGTAAGTGTGTTCGTCTTTTATAAACAGTATTAAAAGAAATTGCGTTGAACATCTATACTTGTAGAAGATGATCTTGAGCTGAAATTATTTTGCATTTAATATATTTGGGTAGCGCTGATGAGATTATGACTTACATGGCACTGGTCTCTGTCGTTAAGCTTGGGGGTTGAAATGATGTTAAAGCTTTGATCACTATCCCACCTCTTACTCCCTACTGCAAAGCCATGTGCTTCCTTCACAACACACATATGTATATGTATGTATGTATGTATATATTGGTAGAACTTTAGATGTCTATAATCATAGTTAAACCAACAGGAGTCCAAAATAAGTTTCTCTTCTATTTTGTCAGAGCTCTGTCAATAGTTTAGTCACACACACACTCACGAGCATCAAATTTTCAGGATGTGTTCCTCATGTTTCTCTTTTGTATTTTTGGGTTAAAGGGTAGTACTTTCAATTGCTTCATCTAGCATGTTCTCTGCCAACCATGGGATTCGTGATACCAGTTCCCAATCCTATCAAGTACTTGAGAGAATCATTTTCCTACAATGAGTGTAGAAATCAGTTTTAGATAGACTGAGTTGTTATGCGGCTTGTCCTAGTTTTGGTGTTGAATGAAAATTATTTAACCTTGAAGCCTTGCAGGAATTAATGGGAAGACCACTTCGCCTAAAATTCAGTCAAAAGAATGTTGAAGAATCCGGAAATGAAAAAGAGGAAGAGCAAGGTGATGATGGTCACGTGCAAGAATCATAGATCCTACCTATTCATTTCTTCATCTTTCACCATGCCCTGTGGATCAAGTCCAAGAGCAAATCTGTAGGAGCTGGAGTTTGACCTTAAAGTCAAATACACATATACAATTATGATCATTTATTTCTACATTTTTCATTAACCATCTTTTTGTCACTAAAATTGCTAGTTGGTTTAGAGCTGGAATCCATGTATATTGAGACAATTCATTTTAACCCATGTGTGGGAAATATAGGTAGATCTGATTTTTATTATGCTATATATGATGCTTCTTTCATTATGAATTTATGATTACCTTTGGTCACTATAACTCCAATGCTAAATCTCAAGTTTAGGTGCTATTTACATTGATTCTCTAAATTTGAGAAATTATATATTTTTTTAAAATTAGAGTGAGATAGAAAGAAATAAAAGGGATTTATACTAATAAAAATTTATTATAAATAAATTAAATATTAAATATTTTTTTATCTTTATCTAATTTTAGATAAATATATTATTTTTAAAATTTAGAACATTCAGACCCGAGTTTTCTGCTATTCTCAGGTCTGCACTATTTACACAAGTATGCTAAATCATGGCAGCCCTCACAGTTATCTAAAATTTTAATATAGCAACTTGGAAATATATATCTTAAATGTGTCATCTTTACTCCAGCACTTGTCAAAAGACATTATATATTTTTGCTTTTGAGCATACCGTTCTGTGGTTAAAAAAAAAAATCAGATTCAATTATATTTTTGTCACATCATAAAATTATCAAAATGTTTTCTACATTGCAGATTCTGCTGGTAGTTGAAAGTCACAAACACATTATCAATGGTGGAACCCGAAATTAATTATTAAGATTCTTTATCTAAAATTAATACATATATATAAAGAACTGTTCTCGTTATAATTTACAAAAGATCTATGAAAGCACGTCAAACCCGTATATTTGATTATTCATTAGTTTTTATGAAAGTAAGCTCCCGTTTAATTTTTTTCACTAGATTGGAACATATGCTTCCCCATGTATACGAAGAAAACAATCTGTGTATCATATTCATACATAAAAATTATAAAGACGAAACGTGATAATTTGTCGGTGAAGCGTTGAAAGTTGAAGTGCATTAAAGGAAGAGAAAGAAGATAACTCCCATGATGACTGATATCACAGGTTCAACTGCTCTAGCCCATATCATATATAACCTCCTCAATTATAAATTATACGAAGATAATATTCTTCAATTATAAAAAATATTTTATTAAAATCTTTTTAAATTTTATAATTTATATAAAAATATTGTATCTGTTAATTTTTTATTTAAAATTTTAATGGAGGATAAATAAGTTAAATTATTTTAAATTTTTTTATATACAAAACATAAATTTTTAAGAGATTTTGTACACTATATATAAATTGTTCTAATAAAATTTTAGATGAAAAAGTTAATTAAAAGGTTTTGTGCACAAATTGATTGCCTGTCTTAATTGGTATTATATCAAGTCAATGGAGACTAGTACAAGTTGTGACTTAACTATTGAATGTTATGTTTTGTATATAATGGCGTTAGCAATTGACAATTAATCAATCAATTAAAACATACACACTACTACTGTTTTTATATCTCCAGCTTTATTCCCTCAAGAATGAAATGCTCATATCATATTATATATATCAAGTTGACTAGAAATATAAATTCGGCTATTATTTTTTGTTATCTTTAAATTCAGAAAATTAGGGTGGGTGCCTCATCAACCTGGATGACTTTAATTAAAGAATTATGCTCATTTTTATTTCTTGACGAAGAAGTTGGCCCCAAGTTGTGGGGAGATACATACTCACTGTTGGATTCCTGGAAAGCATATATGCAAAGTAGAATAGTATGCATGATCGTTTACTTAATTGAGTTCCACAATCAAGATATGATGCATAGATAAGAGACGATGGAGCACCATATCTTGTTGAATATTTATACCAAATTGCCTTTTCAACCCTAAGATTCCACCTTCCTATTCTATTTTTCTATCTTTTTACAGAACATAGCTACCAGTTTACTCTCAAATATAGTCGATAGATAGCAAGTTAATCGTGAATTAATCTCAAAATATGTTGAGTACTCTTTTTAGTAGAATTCATTTTTAACATCTTTAACATGTGTAAAGATATTATTTAAATATTTAGATATGTCTCGAAATTGAAAAAAAAAAAAAAAAAAAAACTGAAATTTATAGCATAACTCCATTCTGCGTCTGGTGCAACTACCTTGACGGCCAAATTAGCACCACATATAACTGTACGTGCATTGATGAAGAAGTTCTTGAGCTAAGATCGATCTCCATCATAGAGGATGCAGAATAGAAATTTGATGCATTTTGCTCCAACCAACTGCTAAATGGAAAGTGAACAGCAAGAAAAATTAAATAGAAAAGCATTGATTACTTTAATAAATTCCCAACCAACGTCACTAGCTACCTGCATACCGCAACAACATAGTCAACAAACCAGTGTAACCAAGAAAAGATAAACTAGAAAGCAGAGAAAGCTATGGTTATTGACAACAAAAGAAAAAGAAAAGTAACCCTCCTCCCACTCCCAAAACAAAAGTAGATAAACAAAAAAAAGTTAAAGTATGCCAATCAATCACCCCTTCCGTTTTCCTTGTGCTTCTTTCCCTTGATTGCCATTCCATCTATCCCCTTCTGCCTCCTTTTTCCTTTCATACAAACAAACCCATCATCTCCTTCCTTCCAAACCACACACTCTCTCTATGATTCTAATCATTTGGCTGTAAGATCACCAATTTTAATTTGTGTAAGTTTTCTTAGGAGGAAGATGCAGAATGGATGATGATTAGAAGTACAACCCACAGCTGCAGAATTTGGCATGGCTTCACTTGGGAATCCAAGAACTTGGGTTCCATACATGAACAACAAAGACTGTTCCCAAGGCTTTTGTAGCTTGTACTGTCCACAGTGGTGTTACATAGTGTACCCTCCTCCTCCTCCCACCTTCCAATTCCCTCAAGATGACAACGATTCAACCCCAAATTTCTCTCCCCTCATCATAGCCATCATTGGGATCTTGGTCAGTGCTTTTCTTCTGGTGAGTTATTACACCTTCATATCCAAGTACTGTGGAAACACACAATCTTCACCCACACAGGATCATAACCCAGATGATGAAATCCAAGATAATCACAACCCTTCCTTGCACGAGCCATGGCATGTCTCCACAAACGGCTTAGATGAAGCTCTGATAAAGTCCATTGCGGTGTATAAGTACAAGAAAGCAGATGGGTTGGTTGGAGTCACAGATTGCTCTGTTTGTCTTAGTGAGTTTCAAGAAGATGAGAGCCTTAGATTATTGCCCAAATGTAGCCACGCTTTTCATCTTCCCTGTATTGATCAATGGTTCAAATCTCACTCCAATTGCCCTCTCTGTCGTGCTCATATATTCACCTTAAATGCTTCCGCCATTCAACTCCCTCCTCCTGCTCTAGAACAAGAAGCTCTCTCAGCGGAAATTCATAATAATACGAGTGAAGAAAATGTAGTACAAGGGGTTGAAAGAAGAGAGGATGGAATGAGTGGGGCTGTGGAAGAAGGTGCAAAGCCTGCATTGCGTGCTTTTAGCGATCTGGGTTTTATGCAGGGGAGGCATAGGATGATTGAGATTAGGTATGAAGACGATGACGAAGGCATCAGAAGGTCGGTCTCTATGGACCATTCCTTTCAAATTGGTCAAGCAGAAGAATGCTCCAATGAAGCAGGTCCATCAAAGAGATGTGGAGGAGAAAGCAGTAAGTCTAGCTACAGAAGAAAGGTGTTGAATTGTGTGTTGAGTCCAATGGCAATGAAGAGATCGTTTTCTAGTGGGAGATTTTCCATTAGCAGAAATGGTAGAGGAAGGCAGGGGATTATCCCTGTCTGAGGATTCTCCATTTTCTGGACAGTAGTTAATATGTGTGATATCATAGTAGAAATCTCTGGAGAAACCTGTACTTGTGTACCATTACTGTTGGTTTGACATTTTTTTTTTTGGTATGAACGAGCTTTATTTTTTTTTTCTTTGAATTAAAGTGGAACAGAGAGAAGGTTAGTATAATAATAATAATAATAATACAAAGCATGCAGGGGGAAGAAGATAAAGTTTTTGGGGGATTATGAACGAGTTTGCAAAATACAGGAAAGGCTTTGCGGGCATTTCAAATTTCTCTTCCTTTATTATAATTGGAAACCATATCTTAATGCTCTGCTTCATTGTCTGAATCATACTGTCACACAAATCGCTAAAGATTATAATCTGTAATAGGGTTTTTCTTTGTCCGCCTCTGACATCCAATTATTAGGTGATTCCTCCTATTGATCTTCTGTGTGACACAAGTTTGATACACACACACATCCGCAATCAATTTACAAAAGATTCAATTTTTTTAAAAAATAAAATTATAAATGAAGACAATTTTTTAATAGGACTCTCTTGTAATTAATTCTAATACGTGTCGACATCTGTAAGGGATCAAGGCGTGGTGATAGAATGTGAGTGGAGATGGGGTTTTCTATTCCCCTAGCAGTATGGGGCCCTTAGCCCTCTGCATTATTATGGGGTGGTAGAGACTGAGGCAGAGGGTGCCTCTAATAATTGTCTTGTTAGTCAGCGAAAATTGGAGAAGAAGGTGAATGAATAATTCAGATTGCGCTTCAATCAATAGTATATTTTCCCAAGCCATATCCTCAGAGAAATGAAACGAAATATTTTGAAGCCCTTATCCTCAGAGTCATGTGAGTCTTGATAAAGTAGCGATTTTATCTCAAATCTTTCACTTTATTTCAAAACTTGACACCTGCTAACACGTCATGTATTATGTTATTCACTTTTCCTTTCAACTTTATATTCACACTACCAAGGTATTCTTTAGACTTCAGTCAAATTGGTAATTTTGTATGAATTTTTGCTGGACAAGGTTGTCGCATTTCGACGAAGGTGTTTGTAGTATAGGCTATTGCCTATTGCAAACTTCAACCTCAAAGCTTTGGGCGATTTCAATACAAACAGTCACCGATACTATGGGTCATTCCTATAAATACAACTTACATTGAAGTCCTTCAAAAGCCCAACTTTTTTTTTACATTTTTAGTTTTAGTGGGCCCAAATTTACATCATAAGTAGTAGTTATTAACAACCCGATGCTTCTTTACTGTTACAGTTTCAGCTGTTCTTGCATGCTTGCTTTGATGGATAAAGGACGTTATGGACGAATATTATGTACTCTGTGGCCTCTTTTGCTACGAACCAGCTTATAAATTGAAAACACCTATTTTTTATTTTTTCACTTCTATTTTATATTTCTCAAGCTTATTTATAAGTTAGATTACACGTTCTAAACAGCGATGAAAGACGAAGTTCCACTCAACTACAGGGAAAGGGGACAGAAGAAGAAACTGCCATGCTTAACACCACATATATATATATATATATATGGTGGAAAATTTCTCACCCGTGTCTTGCATTTAATGCTACATCTTGGACTGTATAAAGGATCTGTGTCACAATATGGGCTAGCTTAATTCACACATCCAAATATGTCTTCAACCCACAGTTTTAATTTGGGTTCAATTTTGTTAGTCTCTCAATAAAGATTCTGATTTTTTGATGGAAGAAGCTAACACAGAAACTTGCTACTCGGATGAGCGGAGAAGTTTTTCTAAGGAATAACATATATATATATGCATATATATATATATATATATGAGTGAGAGTAATCTAAGGCTATGAAGTTTGATTTACTTTATCAGACTCTCTTAACCGCCCTCCCAACGTACATAGATAGAGAACAGAGTATACCAGTTTTGGGATCAGGCCTGCATGTCTGTTTCTTCTTGTGGTTCACACTAAAGGACACAAAGTCTTAATGAGGAGGATATGGATCTAGCGCACACATGGAAACAAAACTGAATACTCAGGATTGAAACAAAACGAAAATTTTGCGTCAATCCCACAGAGGTCTTTAATTGATTCAATACAAAAAACCGTATCACATATCCCAATATATATACCCACAAGCCGCAGTGCCCCACATACAATACAAATTTTCCCACTTTCTCACCTTTATGAGTAGGAAGTTAATGCAATCCCATTATTTTTACAGATGAAGATAATCAGAAAAGAACATAATTAAGGTTCCTGTAAATTTTGACAGGCAATAGTATCTTTCAGTTTCACTTCCCCAGTGAATGTTTTCTCCATCTCTAGGTGTAATTTTTGAATCTCAGAAACTGCTTCTACATATATTGAGTTTCTAGGATGAAATCATCTTAGAAACTCAGGATATGTAGAAGTAAATCCAAGTTAGTTTGCTTGTGTTGTCCAAAACAGAAAACGTAACTATAAATTCGTTGATCAATGTTCTGACTCTTGTTTATTTAATAAAAGCAACCACCGATTGCAGCCGCAGATATATCCAACATGTCTTGAAGTTTGGGATCCTCTTTATTCATCAATTAGCATTTCGGGCCAGGGACGATATCTTACTGGACAAATCATGCACACTCCATAACCAGAAAAGAACAACATTTTTTTATGTAGTTACAGCCAATCTGGGCCAGCATTGTTTTCTGCTAAGATTTTTTTTTTTTTTTAGTTCAGCTTAAGAAGTTCATCCATACTGTTTTGTCACACATAATTTAGGATAGTTTTGTTGCATTAAAATTAATTTTTTTTATTGTTGACTTTTCTCACATCTTTAGCCAACATTTGTATATATAATGAATATGACATAAGAGGTCTTTACTGAGTGAGTCAACTCTCTCTCAAGTCCGTGACTGTTTCAGAGTGTAAGCCAGAAGCTTCTGAGTTATGGTGGGGAAACCTGTTTCTTTTCTTTTCTTCTCTTTTTTTTTTTTTTCTTGGTGGGTTTGCCTTTTAGTTATCTTGCTTAGAAAAAATTCAATTAAATGGACAATTTGACTTCTTATTTTTAAGCTAACAGTTGCTTCTTTTTTTTGGGGGGGGGGGGGGGGGTGGGGGGTGTTCACAATCAATAAAATAAGACAAATTTCACTTCTTCTTTTTTTTTCAAGAAAGAGTAAGACAAAGTTTTACATTTGCACCACTTTTCAGATATTGGGCCAGGGAAGAGGATAACACAGCTCAGCTCCAAACAAGATTCCATTCTTCTAAACTTAGCAAGGGCAAGGCTGTCCAGTTTTGCGGAAAGTGTTCCCAAGCAAGTTGTACTTCTAACTTCTCTAAGGAATCAAATTACAAAAAAGCATTAACTGCACACTATTGCTTAGCATTTGACACATCAACTGCATGCACACCAAAGAAACAAAAAAAACAAAAACTGAAGCTCTACCCAAATATTCTCTCCTCTCTCTCTCTGAGGGGGAAAAGGGGTTGATTAGGTCATTTCACTAAATTATGCATTCTGCTTAATGAATGTCATCAACAGCAAAGGGAAGCTTCTTCCTCAATTCTTCTGAGTAAGTGGTGAATTGCCGTTGCTATGTCCTCTGCTGAACCAAGTTGGCATCCTTCTTCAACCTTCACACAAAATGCCCCACATTTTTTAATTTAGCCATACCATTTCTCTTTCAATTTCATATTTATATACAATCACATTTTCCGTCCCTCAGTATTTATATACAAATACTTGATGAAAAAAGAAACTCTTTGATCTGCCTCATTATCTGACTGTGGCAAATAGAACCCTCCATCAACAAAATACTAAAATAATTCCCTCTTCCCTAAGCATGGCCCATTTCACAAGTCTGAATCTTAATTATACTTATTTTCTGGGATCAGATAGCAACAAGTTTTCTCAGGAATCCTTAAATATCTATACGGATAACTTGCCTTAGACCTGAAAAGGTGTATTGGCCTAGACAGTAGACACTAGCTGACTGCGATACAAAGAAAAAGAAGAATCTTTCTCCCCCTTTGTCGAGTAACTAGTTTAGTCAAGCTCAACACACAAGATGAAGGTTTTGAAGCTCTAATAATGAAAACTTAACATACCTTGGCACTGATAGAATAGAGCACCAAAGGGTCCATTGTGGTGACATTGAGATGAAGTATGGTGAGGCTGAGTGTTTGAAAACCAGCAACTAATTGTGACAACTGCCTGGGGCTTTTCCGTGACAGAATTCTAAGGTTTGCATGTGTCTCTATCAAAGTGACCTCGACATCAGCTATGGCAGCCTGAGTCTTGGATGTGTATTTGTTAGGAGCCTGAGACCATATGTACTGAGGACACACAAAAAATTGTGCAAAAGGGGGTCTCATCAGTTTGAAAATGGTCGAGTCTTCATTAGATTGTGCCACTTCTTGTTGTAGAATCTGCAACTTCTTAGCTTCAAGTGACTGCAAGAGATGCTCAAGCTCCTTCACAAACTCTATAGCACCACCCACTATAGAGGCTTGGTCTCCCTGTAACATACAAAATTTGAACATTTACTTATGTACATAGCCTTAAATTTCCAACTCGATAAATTTTTAAAAAGTTCCGAGTAAAAAGTTTGGAACTTTTGGGCTGTGCAGCTGCTTTGCAGTACAATGAACAGAGGAACATTTTCATCTCTGCCTCTTTAAAACTTTGACATATTTCTAAGACTGCTTTGAAGAATCCCAAGTAAAAGGTGAGAGACGTACCCTTTGGACGTAGGATTCAGGCATGAGTGAACGCAGAACAGCAAGATGCTCATTCATCTGCTTCCGGCGGTTTCTTTCTACAGTAATGTGGGTCATTCTCTGTGTCTCAGCTTCTTCCTTGTTCTTGCAAACCCTTGGCTTTCGTCTTCTCTTCTTCCTTCCTTGTACTTGAGGTTCAGCAGATTGGCGTTTTCGTGAAGAGTGATTAATATTGTTGAATGATGGAGGGTCATGTTCCTGAGGTTTCACTCTGGTATCTACCAAGAAAGTAGGCTCTGAGGAGGAGACATCATGGTTGTTAAATGGGGTTGCAGAGATAGTGTCATAGATGATGAAGTTGAAAAGCTCATTAGACGAAAGAGTTTCAAGCAGAGCCATTTTTTCCTTTTTCCAAGTGTTTGAGAGAACTCAATTGCTCCAAGAGTGATCTTCAACAACTTCATCCAATATTCCTAAAGGAACATTAAAAAAACATTTTATAACAAATCCCAATCAACAACATGCACCTAGTTTGAGAAGTAGAGAGAGAGAGAGTGAAAATTTTTGGGAAACGGGTAAACAAATGCACTTTTAACACTAGATATTCTCTTTTATTTTACTGTTAGATTGTCTTAAAGACTTGTTTTGTTAAAGCCATCCAACAATAAAGAAGTTAATTTGTGTTTAAGAGGTGAATCTGTGGCAACAAAATCTGGATAAATAATGAAGATTAGAGGATTCGGAGCACGTGAGAAGGGACAGAAAAAGGTGTTGTGCTTTTCAGCCATAGAAAAGTGAAGTAGAAAGGGCAAGAGGGGGATGGGCTCATGACTCTCATGTGTGTGTGTGTGGGAGGGTTGAGGCTTGGTTTCCCAAAATTCACAGATGCTGTCAAAGACTGGGGAAGGGATGGGGGACCCAAATCTATATAGAAAGACGCATACAAACAACAGAACAAGCTGTGCAATAGCTACTCCTCACATTCAAATCTGTGTTGGGGTTTGCAGGAAATGACTGGCTCACGTACCTCAGATTCCCATTTTAATTATTTACACATACACTATCTATTATCTAGCTACTACCTATTTCACAGACCCTCTCACACTCCATATATTACAATTCTTGCAACTCAAATGTAATTGCATGAGTTCACAAGAAAATGTTGGAGTTTATAAAAGTTATTGAAGCTTTCAATTGCGTATATAACTTTAATTTTTTGTTGCGAGCTCGGTTAAATATTAGAATTTCTGAGCAATTCATTGTAAGAACATTTTGACGTCATTTGCCTGTCATGTTGGATCGTCAAAACGACTATATCCCTCTGAACTAGGTACTAAACGTGATTGTGTAGAAAAAATCATTCAAGTCACCTTGCTAATAATACGGGAGATTATAGCATGCACATATAACTCCTTTTTGTTTTAAAAAAAAAAAGAAGAAAAACTTACTGTAAATTAATGATAAAAAATTTTAGAAATTTGGCATACGTATCAGATGCAAACTTCTTTGCATGTGTAGGTGTTTGTGAGATTTTTTTTGGGTTAGAAGATGTTTGTATGATGAAAAGGAACCATTTCAAACATCCAAAAGTTGGGCTTATCTACTGCCAAAGACAGATGATAGGACAGTGGATCACAGTCCAAGCTGTCAGACCAAGACCTCTGCTAGGTTAATCATGTGAATTGTGTCCGACCCGCCGTAAGCTACTAGGCTTCTTTTCTCTAAACGGTACAAAACCGCCGGTCAATTAGCTTACATTGATATGCCCTTCTTTGTATTGCCCTTCAAAGTCCTCTTAGTCACGTATATACAAACTTATAAAAGCATGCAATAGATAGAATGCACATATGAATAACATGCAATAGCGTGTACAAGGAAATGGCTCTACTCGATTTTTCAGTGTCATCAACATGGAGTTTATAATCAATACGTCGATAGATTTGTCGTCATACATATGCATCCTTATGGAGAATAGAAGTTCAACTTCAAATCTTGTATTTACCTCCTAAGCTGGAAGGTTCATTGGATGATATACAAAAATTTTTTGGGGGGCGAGGGGGGGTTGGGATTTAATATGTTGCAAATAATAACACTGACAGAAAGGACCAGAGCACTGCCAATGGCTGCATCACCCAAGTTTCAACTTGATACCACAAAAATAAGCAATTCCAGCTGTAATTGATAAAACTATGGTATAGACAAGCAAGATACAAGTGGCAGTGGTTGGTGATGCAGAGAGAGTATCAACAGACAAGTTTACTAACCCTGTGAGGAGATTTGCCTGCAAATGAATAATTATGATCGATTACAACTGAAAGCCAGAGAAACAATGCATATAATGTAACTAAGGAAAATTTTGTTCACCAGTAGAAATGTAGGTAGTAAATTCCGATTATATGCTTCTTCAAGTACTGAAATTTTACTTCCAGGAACAAGATCATTCAGCATCAGAATTGATAAAATCTACAGAAAAAAAAAAGTGATGTTCTGATTAGACATAAGAGTATAAAATCTGTAATCTGATGTCAAATCAGCAATCACATTGTCAATGATAGATTCAGCAATGCTCTCTTGTGAAATCAGGATTATGAAACCCAATTGAAGTCATACTGCTGCATTTCGTATGACAGATTAGTTCAAAAGGACTCGCTTCCATCAAAATAAGCTGATCAATACTAATAGAGATAGATTGGAGAAAAGAACCCTAATAAGTGGCAACCTCGCCAGCAGCTACAGAGTCAACAAACCCTGTCAAACTACGTAAACACAAAATACATAATTAAAAAGGAAGCAAGGATAACCTGGAGGTTGTCAGCAAATACCATAGCAACATATGGCAGGTTGCACTGCACAAAATGTTCAAAATTCGATTTCATCAACTGATTCCAAAAGGCAAAGGTGACTTTTAGTCACTTAAATTTGGGATGCATCTCAATTTTGTCCAATTTTATTTTTCTTGTTCTAATCACGACCTATAATTTGCTAAAACGTTGCAATGTTTAGTCAAGCTGCTGGACCCATTGATGTAATTGTCTTACGTGCAATCTTAGTATGAAAATCAATTGCCTTTTGATTATCACATATATTCATGCAAATCGATTCGTAAGGGTTTACAATTCAAACAAAAATTATTGGCATAATTACTAATCAACTTTTGCAACTTAACCTTTGCATCCAATGTGCACACTCCCTCCTCTCCACCAATCCAAACCCTTTCTTATTCTTCTTCTATTTCTTCTGCAACTCACAGAAACTGGAGAACAATGGACTCAGGAAACATCAGAAGAGGGACCAAATGGGTATACCTTTCTCATGTACCCTCAACATTTCTGAGGTCATATCTTTCTATGCGTATTCTTATTTTGGGATTGTTACTCCATCAGCACCTCATTTCACCTGTCTATCAGTGCTACCTCATCCTTTTTTGTAGTCTTCTAAATATTGTTCCAACTCTAGAATAGTTAAGCTCCAGATTGGATACTGTTCCTTGACAACTTGCTTTTGATGGGGATCAAATTGGAACTGATAATTTGTTTACAATGCACTTGAATGAGTCAGTAGTTATATGATGTGACCATGTAGATGCCAGGTAGAAGGGTTCCACCTATGGGTATGATAGTGTGACATCTTAGAAAAACATTGCAACATTTTGGCAAATAATACGACTTGACTAGAACAGCGAACAAAAATTTAAGGTAAAAAAATCAAAACCCACCAGAAAATAAAGGGATTAAAAGTGCATGTTTCCCAATTCAAAATTAATGCCCGTATAATTAGCATATCTTGAGATAGTAAGACATCCTACCATTCTCCGAGAAACTCTTTCAACATATCTGTCTAGTACCACAGTTAATAACCTGACATGGGCATTGTAACAGAGGAAGACATTGATGACTGTAAACTTCATTGAAAAGGGTTAAGCAAGTGCCAGATAAACTGTTACCAGAATAATAGACAGAGAATCCAGATTCTCATCCTAACCCATCTGTTGCTTCTAAATGTAGAGGAGGGACCTCCAAAGAAAAGATAGTTTCCCAAATGAACACCAACAAGGTACATACCCCAGTATCCTGGCAACAAGATTAGACAAATAATTGTATATATGAAGAAAAATGATTAAAAGTACTCTGACCAAACGGCATCTCCAACACCAAGATTGAAAAATAATGGGTATAGTTCTCACCAAATACACTAAATAGCCCCTCCTTGTTTTGACTGATGATATCCGTTCCTCTTTCATTAGAAAGTAGGTAATGATTTAACCCACGCATTAAGCAGAACTGATACCCTTAAAAACATAAAATAAATTTATAAATCATGTTTTAAAAGACAAGACACAAGAATAAGACTGAAATAATAATTTACCTATTAGGACAACTGAACCAACAATTCCTGAATATTGTGGGGGAATATTAACTACAGAAGCAAGGATTGACACACCAGCAAGTGTGAAGAAAAAATTCCAATGCACACCATATTCACTCACATGTACCTATAAGAAAAAGAAATTTTGAACTAAGAATTAGACAAGTAGAGCTCAAGCTTCTACAAATAGGCAAAACAGATACATAGCAGTAAAGTGACCAAAAGTTTATTATCTTCTGATCTCAAGTTACAGAAACTAGGTCATATCAATTTAAAACTCCAGAAGCAGATAGGTGAGGAGTCTAATGAAAGCTCAATATGATCCAGCGAATAGCAATTGCAAGTACATGTTGAACACGTCTCTAATACCACGTAGCAATTTATGAGGAAGCCCAAGAAAATAATCCTACCTGATAGTCGATACCAGCCGTTGTAACAATACGAACAAATCCTAAGATAATCAGTGGAATAATTGACTGCACTGCAGTCTTCCAGCCACTGAAGAATGGGAAAAAATGATACTATCAGATGTATGTAAAATGCAGTATAACTCACTACGAACAACATATATTCATGTCTAAGCTCCTTCAACAAGGAATTAAAACAATCTTTTAAGTCACCAAAGAAAAAATTCCTTACGATGTCAAATCTCTCAGTTTAAAGAACTTTCATTTATAAATATTTCCCAGCAACATCTTATTTAAGTCCACTTGGAAGTACAAGGCATATTTATAAGTTCTTCAGTATATTTCATTTTAGGAATTATGTTGCGTTTTGGACATCCATAGAAAATGAGAGCCAAGCAAAAAATGTGGGCCTTGTGACAAATCAGAACCATAAAGATAATCAAGTGATCTTGCAATGGCAGAAAAATATAATTATAAGGAGTTTAGGACACAGAAAATTGGTTCAGGTTCCATTGGTCAAACAATATAGAATAATAGGATTTTGCATGTCCCAACGAATCCAAAATCTTGTTTCTCTATCAACTCTTGTGCAAATAAAAGAGTGGTTCCCATTTTTATTTTTCATTGATATCAATGAAAGAGGATTAATAAGGCAAATTAAAATTTTCATAGAAGCAAATGAAGCCAATGGGAAAAGGTGCAAAATCAGATACAAAATCCTGTCGCCAGGAGCATGTTTATACACATTGACGAGTCTGATTACTTACGTAGATGTGATATTCCGTGCTTGCCGAGAAACAAACGAGTTTAATACTACAAATGATCCAACTCCAAGATCCATCTGGCATGCACAAGTAATCTCAAATTCAATAGCATCATCAAATTATCAAGCTTGCAACTTGTCATCAAAATAGCAGAAACAAAATGATGCACCAAGTGGTAAGTCTACTGTTTGAGCATGTATTAGAGACATAGAGGAACCTTTAAGTTACTTCACAACATAGTCGTAACCTAAGAATAGAAGTAATTATCAATTGAATAAAAATTCCCATTTCCTTTTTGCTGCAACACCACACCCCACCCCCCACCCCCCCCCCCCCCCGCGCCCTGTTTTAGCCCATTGTTATCCTTCCTCATGCTAGAAATTTCCTTCCAAAAATGAATGATCACACTTGTATATAACCTATGGAACCAGAAACTTATTGAATTAAGAATTTATCGATAGATGGGTACATAAGTGGATGACAAGGAACCTTTCTCAGTCAAGACCAAAAACACAAAGGAGTAAACGTGAAATACAGTGGCATAAAAGAGCCATCCAATGAATTCACAAGCCAGATAAAGAGACCTGCCTAAAGAAACCATGGAGCTGTATGGATGTAACTCCATGCTGAAGATTCTGGCATAACGTTCAAAGTTTAGAACAAATTCGGGCAATCTGACTCACAAAGCTACTTCAATATTTTGTTAATCAATAGCTTCTTGTCTGGGAAAAGTCTTGGACTAGAAAGTATAAAAAGCATTTAACATGAGATCCCCTTTCCAGCATTTTTGGAGGCTGTCTTTCATATTTAGAACTGTAGTACAAGATTGATTCAAGTGCCAAAAAATTGCAATCAGGAACTAATTTATCTAATTACAACTAATTTCTTGGAAAATCTTACCAAACTAGTTCCATAGGTTTCAGTCTTAGCAAGTCTTCTGGGAAATATTCTAAAGTCAACAGCCAAAATACACGCACATGTTATAATCATCTGCAACAATCATTTTCATCAATGTTAATTAAAAAAATGTATAATCAGGATAATGAAATGACATAAAGAATTCAATAGTAGCACTATATACCACAATAAACCTGTAGGACGAGATGTACGCCCGAAGAGAATTGGAATCTCCTTCAAATGAAGAACCACTGAATTTGTATCTAAGAGCATGGAAGTCAATCATAATGTGCTTCAGAATCAAGCTCACATGAAATTTTCAGCGTCAAAGATTTACTGCATAACTCTGTCCTTTCAGAAGTTTAGGAAAATAAATTAACATGATTACCTCTTGTAAGCGATATATATTAATGTACATAGTGTAATCAAAGTTGACCCTGTATAGGTCGAATCTGCCAGTACCTGTAATCCCGGTTCATGTTTAGAAACCCAAAAATATTCAGATTTTTGCTTTTTTCAAACACACTCACAAACAGAGGAAGGGAGAAAGAAAAACTAACAAATGAGATAAGCAAGAAATTCCAGACATCCTTCTACAAAAGTACAATTTTATTCATGAAAACAGACAATATATACAAAGCTACATGTACCATAAATGACTGGAATTTTTAACTTCCAAAACCCTCGTGACAATTAAAGTTGAGTTCGAAGAAACAACTTTGAAGCAGACATTTTTTATTTCTAATAAAAAATATTTGATGCTACTGACGAACACTTACAGTGCCAAACAAGAGAACAGGAACAATAATGACAAGATAATCCAAAGACAAGGTAGCTAAGTATGTTTTCAAATTCCTAGACTCAGCAACTGCATCATCGTTTTTCTTCTGCGAGGCACCTATGGTGAAAAAGAAAATAAAAAATCAAACAATCATATCTTATGTGCACCGCGTATAATGCTTGCCAAGCTAAGCTTGAATTGGAGCAAACAACAAAACCACGGACCAAATGTTAGCATATCAGATTAATGAAGCCTTATGCAGAATTAAATAACAAATTGCAATTAGGCATAACTAAAATATTGAGTATCAATGAATTAAAAACATAGCAAAGACAGAAGCAATTAAAAATAACAAATCCACAATTATGAGATTGTAAACGTCAAGTTTATTGATCCAAAAGAAAAAAGTCTCTCAAGACTGACCGGTTATAGGATTGGAGATGGTTGAGTGACGAAAAACGGCCAACAACTGAAAGCACAGTGAGAACTATATCACATCTTAGTTGGTATAAATAATAGTGTTTCTCAATCCAGGGAGACTCACAGGAATTGTCATTGTAAGAACCGCTATTTCCAGCATAGAGGATCCAGCCAAATTGCTCACGAACCTGTATAATTAACAGAACAAAAAAGGGAGTCAACTTTGATAAATTTTAAATTACGTTGCAGAAACATTGGGGAGAATGACAGTAACTCCTCTTTGAGACGCTTATTGGCAATAAAAGGTTTCGTAAGAGAATCCATGGAAAATGGGTGAAAGATTTCGCCTAGATGCGCCGAGAAAACAAATGAAGCGCGCAGCTTCGGCCAGACGAAGAATATACGACACAATTTGGAGAGTTGGACTTGGACTTGGACTTGGACACGGACACCGGCAGGGTAGAGGGTGGTAGTGTCTGGAGATTTGAGACACACGAAGGCTCTCTCCTCTCTCAGTGCTGTTCCTCAGCTTATAATATGTATATATTTTTTAAAAAATTTCGATCTCATTTGTTGATAAAGCCAATTAATGAGAAATTATATTTAGTAAAAGTGGAATTTGAAAAGAAACAGAGAAAAATTCATTATTATTTACGAACTAAATAATGGGTTAAATTACTATCAAATTTAAAATCAAAATCGAGCTATTCTCCTTATTTTATATTTTTCAAAATTATAGTTAGATAGATAATATTATTTTAATTGACACTAAAAGAACTAAATTATTCTAACAAATTGACAAAATGAATAGCATTGGTTCAAATTTTAATTGAAACAGGCAGGATCAGATTAATTTTTTGAGTAAGATAAAATTATTTCTTTTTTTACCAATAGTAGGGTAAATGGATTTTATGTAACTAGAATTTATTTTATTTTATTTAGTTTGGGAGGAAGGTAAGTCGTGCCGTTTAGTCTAACTTGGTTCTGTTTTGGTATTTCCTAACGTATGCATTGCTCACCATTCAGCTATAGGCAGAGCCTAACAAACCCAAATGGCCAAAGAGTAAACTCTAACAATAAATTGTGCCTTCTACCAAAAAGAACAAAAAACTTGTCATAAGATGTAAAGGTCATCGGATAGGTTAGGTAATACAAAAAGGTGAGAATGGAAATCACAAAACATTTCAACCCTCTCCCCCCCTTCCTCCCTTTTTTTTTTTTTTCCTTTGTAAAAGAAACCCTTGAAAATGCATGATCATATGATCAGACCAGTCACATCGTAAGGGAATTACATATTCAGTTTGTAGGCATTAGTAGCGATAAGTCCTCATCAACCATTTTCTTCATTAGCAAAAATGGAACTACTAATTTTATTCCAAGTCATCAATCCAGTCACCATATATCCTACTAATTTTATCTGGACCCTTCCACTTCTGATGAGCTCTCTGACCTGGCCTCTGAATCACAATGGAAGGCCTTTGTGAAGGAACGCCAATATGATGGCCATCGGAATGAGCAACTGAAGTAACTGATGCAACCATATTATCAGCAGGAGTTTTTGAAGGTACCCCTCCTTGCTTTGTGTCAGGAGCAGCAGCAGAAGCAGTGTCTCTATTTTCTGTCTCCATGGGACCCCCTCCATATCGGTGTAATTCTAAGGTGAAAATAAAGAATGAAAACTCATTTTATCTCAAATAGCTGACTAAGTACTGTACTGATAGATCACAGTTTAAGTCCGAAATATACAGGACATGGCAATGTAAGTAAAGTCCTCATAATAACAGTTCAAGCCTACAATATTCTAGTACATGCCAATGTTAAGAAATGTTCTTAAATATTATACACAAGCACAGGTATTGATCAGCTGAAGGTGTAAGACAACATTAGAATCATTGCTGTGCAGATAAGAATATAGAAGGGAACAAAAAGTACCAACATGCAACAGCCAAATCATGTATATTAAATGATAACTATCATCTGCAGGAATTTATATACTTATAACAAGTAACACCAATAGGCTGAGAATGAATTAGACAATTATCCTCTAGCTCTTGTTTAACACTATACACTTCAATCTTTAAATATTTTCACTAGCAAGCTATCACACAGACATAGCCCCATAGAAAAGTAAAGGATGATAATATGAATAAGTGAAAATGTCTTTTCTTTTCAGTCTTTTAGACTAGAAAGCAAGAACCAAGGAACAAAACAACCCATCATGTCTTTGGCAAGGATCTTCCCACAACCATGAGGGGGTTGTGTGAAACCATACATACCCAGATGGAGGCACAAATCCAAGTCTAGCTTATGACATCTGCAACCAGTTCACTTCTCTATGAGACAATGAGACATTGACAAACCAATCACCAAAATTAATATATAGAAGAAATTTTACTAATTATATTAACTCCAGTCTTTTGGATACAATCTTTTCTTTTGCTTCAGATTGATCATGTCAAGCCCTTTTTGTGGTTTTGAAATGACCAAGCAAAATGTTAATTATGCTAGACAGTCACTATACCTTGTAAAAACTACCCTTTTTTAATACAATGTAAAACAATTGTCTCCCGTCATTTTAATTGGTTTTGGAAATGAACAAATTATTTTTTTATTCACTTTTTGTTGCTCCTTATATGTTAAGGTAACACATTGGCTGCTAAGAAAATTTGATTCCCTTCATATCTAGTTTTTCAATTAGTTGTAGTTAGCCAAAGCATAACATGTATCTTGAGATGCTATTTTTAAGGCAGGAGAGGACCAAATGTTTGAATGCTTAACAAAAGTAGCGTTTTTCTGAGCTAGGTCGTCCTATTTCATTATTCGAAAAACAGATTCTTAGCCTGTCCACCTTCCAAAGAGGCTTCTTCAATGTGGCTTCCACCGTACACACTTTAGTTGCCTAAAATCAGTGTAAGCATGATTTATGCCATCTTCATGAAATTTCTCACAGTACGGTGAGGCTGTAAGCTACCCTTTTCTTGTACTTAGCCCATCACATAGCAAGCTACATTATTATCTCTACTCTACGTCCTAGCATCCCGTTATTTTATCTACTACTCTTTTTGTCAAGTTTTCAAGCTGATGTGGTAATGCCTTGTATCAGATAACTGAGACAAGCAACTCAAACCGAACACTCAAGTAAAACATAAACCAAGATAAATATGCCAACTAGGAATAACCGAATAAGATATCCCAAGAACCAGAACTACTGAATTCTGAAATTCTAAAATTACTAGTAAATAAACCATAAAGCCCCAAAAACAGGTACATCATAAATGAATAAAATAACTACGAAAAAAAAAATTGTAGCTGTAGTGACTATAGGAAACAGAAAATTTTTGACGGACATGTATTACATAATCCAAAAGCAATCTCACTTCATTACTAAGAAGTCAGAATTAGTATCTAAGTGGCAATAATGTACCTCCTACAAAGAAGTGACTGCCACAAACTACTTATAAGTTTCTAATAGCAGTAGCATTTCATGTCAGATATAGGATCTCCTTAATCATCATAAAGGAATCATTATTCCATGTCTTCAATTAACTAAAAGTCGAAACTAAGTCCTTTTATGTAGCACGTTTGCAAAGCTTATTCGGCTATCACACTAAGACACATGACATAAAAAGTCCATCTTTCTTTAACTAAAGCATCAACAAAGGAAATGTAAACGAGAATCATACCTGCAGCACCATGAGCAAAATGGCATTTACTTCCAAAAGGGCAATACCCAGTGATCTCCCACTTATTGCAAATCCTTGTTTTCCAATTTGATGGCTTGGAATTGGATCCACTCCCAGCACCACCATACCCACCAGGGCCTAAACTTATTGCCACACTCTCTCGATTCCTAGATTGCTCATCATGAAGAAATGTACAATTATCTCCATACGGACACCCTTCTTCCGTGTAAAACTTCTTGCAATGTCGACCTTTATACGCCCTCTGCACCTCCCCTGCAAACCCCGACGACCCAATGGACGGAATCTGAAACTCCTCCCTCGGTTCCGATATTATGGACTTTTCCTCTTCGTGGGCAGCCACAATTTCTTGCCAATTCGGAGGCGGCCGACGAAGCTCTTCGATACTGTGAGCGAAATTGCAGTTTGTAATGTACGGGCACGTCCCTGCCCGGAATTTGCAACACAGTTTTGTCTTGAAGAACATTTTCCCTATTGCCTTCGACCGATTCGACGAAGTCACATCCTGAGAATTCCTAGATTTCTTGTTTGGGGGTTCGCTTCCCGATCGCGATTGGGACTGCCTTTGATCGTAATTCGAGTTCGTGGGAGTGTCGGCATCGCCGTTGTTCCAGAATCGGTAATCCTCTTCCGTTGCCCAAACCGCCTGGTCACCGGACCAGTTTTCATTTCCACCACCGGTGATTATTTGAACGACGTTTCCATCTCGACCATAATCCATTATGAGAACAATACAGAAAATTGTACAATCTTGAGTTATAGTCAAGAAAGCAAAACCCTAACTACGAATGCTATAAATTTACCAGAAACTGGAAGTCGAATTTTATGGAGAAGCAGATGTTCAAAATTTTAAAATGTGTCTTGGTAACTTGTTTAACTACAACATTAAACACAGCTCTGAGACCAGAGAACGACAACGACAACGACAACAGTTGCTCCGGCCAGACGATAAACACTAAACGGCACGTAAATAAAGGAATAGGGATAACTTAGGATGAGAGAAGAAGAACAGAGCCCTCCAGAATGAAGGGGTTAGTAGCTAGATCTGTGGCAACAGCAGAAAAAATGTTGTCGGAAAAGAAAATTTTCAGGAATTAGGAAATGGAATCACTGTTTTAGAATTTTGGAAAATATGACAAATTTATGGTAAGAAAAAAAATGAAAGATTTGCATTAATTAAAGCGGGCAAGCAAATTATTGTTTGAGTAAAAAATAATTAGCTTCCAGCTTCTATATTATTATTACATTAATAGGTTTTATGAAGGCTTTTGGCTTTTTGTCTGGAACACGGGTCTTGTAGTTTTAACGACAAATGGAGAAAAGAAAAGATCTTGTTCTTTTCCAATAACCTAAAATTAAAATTAAAAAAATAATTAATTCGAACAAAATTTTCAAAAGCATCTTTAATCATAATAATAATTGAGGAAAAAAAATCGTGGTTTAAATTGAATACGAATTACATTATTATCATTATCTAAGAAGTAGATCATTTTTGCCACATAATTCATATTTTTTCTTGGTGTACGAAGATGATGTATTACACATCTTTGAATAATTTGTAATTAAAGAAAAGAAAGATAAAAAATAAAAATAAGGGTCATAAAAAATAAAAATTAATCCATATAAATCAATATCAATTTCTTTATTTGTAGAAAATTAAGATGTTAAATAATTATGTGAAAGAATCCAATCCCAAATTACAATAGTGATGAGGGATCTATGTAAATGCACTTACGGTGACTTAACTCATTTTGTCCCTCTTGTTGTAATCCATCGAGTTACAAACTTACAATAGATAGTAATTCCCCCTGAACTGAGATCCTGAATTTTTTGTTACCGAGTTCATCAATGCACATAATTAGCTTATCCGTAATAAATGTATAGAGTGGCACGTTATAATTGGTTATATTTACTTGCCCTATTTTATGTAATTGACTCGTATGTCTTTGTTTTTTGGCCAGAACTCGTATTTATAATTGATTTTGTGCACGTTTCGTTTTTCTTTTCCCTAATCAATAATCAATGAAAGTGGATCATTCAATGTTGTAAGGAAATGTAAAAGCTTGCATTGCTTTTTATGTTAATATGATTTGGTTTATATTTTCAATGTAAATTCTCTTAATTTTTAAAAAATTTGAGATCTAAGAATAACGAAACTTTAAATTTATCTTAAGCGATAAATATGAAAAAATAGAGAGAAAATTGAGAAAAGTACGTTTGTAGTTGCTGTTTGTGCTGGACCTGGTGGTAGGCCTAAGCTCGAATGCTCATACGGTCTCTTTCTCTCTCTCCAATCATATATATTAGTAAATATAAATAATATTAAAAATTAAAATACATGTAAAGATGAAAAGTTAAATAGTTTGTGAACATATGTCAAAGTAATTAGTGTGTCTATATATATAATAATTTATTTTTTTATAAATAAAAGGTTGAATAGAAGTTAAATAAAAAAATAAATGAGTAAATTAGTAATGAATGGTTAAAAATTGAAAGAATAAAAATTTATTTTAATTTTTAAAAGATATAATAAATTTTAATTTAATTTTTTTAAAATTAAATTATATTTAATGTTATATATCGAAATATTAACGTCTCACTTATTTTTTTAACGTAAAAATTATAAGTGATAAATAATTTATATTATATTAAAAAAATTTATATTTTTAATTATCTAAATTAATTATAATTCTTAAATTTTTATAAAAAATATAATTAATAAAAAAAATTCATGTTATATGTAATTAAAAATTTTTAATTTATATTTTAATATTTTATTTTATATAAATTAATATATGATATGTGAAATATTTATTTTATTAATTAAATTATATTTTAATATTATATTAAATAAAAAATTATAAATAAAATTTAAATAAAAATAATACTAAAAAATAAAATTAAAAATCAAAGTTTTAAATGGAAACCATTATCAACTAAGTTAACTAAAAAAAAAAGATTTTCTAAAATATGAAAGTTTTCATAAAATTATCATTATCAATGACAGGATTAGAAGCAGCGGAAGACATGCACATCAATCACCGATGGCTTTGAACTGTCGCCCCAAAAAACCGCTGCAAGTACTTTTAGTAATTCAATGCCACGCACCTCATGCGTAGGCAATCTACCTCCATCTCGATCTGCCTTTTATTGCCATTCACCACCTTCCACGTTTTCCGGTTCGTTTCCACTTCATACCCTTACATCATCAACCTCCCTTCCTCTGCCACGTCTTTGTCAATTGTGTTTTTTTTTTTCTTTTGGTGAATTTCACAATTATTTCTCAGCAATTTTTTTTAACATCAATTCCCATGGCCATAGTGACAATGTTAGTAATATTTTTAAAAATTAAAAAAATGATATAAAATAAAATAAGGATGTCTATAGAGTAGAATGAAGTAAAACATATTCACTCAAGAAAGAATTAAAAAATTGGGAATCCGATCCTTTCGATCACATGGTGAAGCAAGAGCAACTTGCGTTCCCTTATAAAACGTAATTAATTATGATAATACTTGTAACACAAAGATAGCTACATACAAATTATGAAGTTTGAATTGCCTTAATCACACTTGATAACGATCATTGCCCAATGGCAATGGAATCAACCCTCAAAATCCACCATCAATTTGTTCAACTTCTTGTTGCTTATTCTTTGTTCAATAAACCTTTTATCCTCGTCACTGCACAGGATTAGACAGAGAGAATTTGTATTAGTTTAGTTAAAAAAATAAATGATAACATGACAAGTGGGAAATTAAATAATAAAGACTGACCTCTGGGGCATCGAAGGAGCAGAAGGGGTCAACTTGCGGGCGAGGTGAATGGCGTCTTGGTGAGTGTTGATGATGTGATTAAAGCACAAATAGCGACCGTAGGATGAGACATCTTCAAAGACACAAATGTGAGCATCCACCAAGAAATCCATATCGACGGTCACCAAGACTCCATCCTCGTACATCTCAGCTGCTCCTCTCAAATGAGGGGTGGTGATGGAGAGATCATGATCCATCAACAAACCAGCGTTAATGGACACCATGTTCACACCACGGTCCATAGCCAACGCCCATGCTGTCTTCTCTGCTAGTGTCTTTGACATCCCGTGCCATAACTGTACGTTCTCACAATCCAAATTAACTATAAATAACTATCTAATTACACTTCAATTCAATTCTCAAAATCTAAAATTTAATTCTTAATTACCTTGAACTTACGACACAAATTAACATCGCTCCAATGTCTCTCGTCCAAGTCTAATTCCAGGGACTTGCGATCCTCCCTCCAAACCACTGCTGTTGCTGACGATGTAAAAACCACTTTTTGAATGGTTTCCGTTTGAGCACAAGCTTCAAGCACGTTATGTGCAGCTCTCACCTCTACATCCCCCATGTATTCCTATACCAATAACACCTCAACCATTATTTCTTTTTTAGTTGCCAATCTTTAATTCAACACATTTTGGTCAAACGCTTACAAATATAACATTTTGACCACCTCAATCAACTTTTCTGCATATATTATAAATAGTTTTGGTTTCGACCAGCTTTGAATTGAAATTTTTTTGGGTCAATTCTTGGAAAGAGCATTGGTGATCAGTGATCACCAAGCTGAAGAATAGTAAACTATTGATGAATACAAAGCTGGTACTCACGTGGGTGGTAGGACACTGATTTTGTGAAGTCCTAATTGACGAAAATGACATATAAATAAAATAAAATCAATTATTTGGGCACGGAAGGATTAGCCAAACTCAAACTACAATCAATGGCTTCCTTTCCATCGTGTGCGCAAATGTGCATGTGCAGCTGGACGTTGGAGGGCATTTTAGGTTGGTACTTGGTAGCCGAGCAATTAATAACAAAATTTTTTATATAATGCCCATTTATTAAAATTTCATAAACTAAATCAATTATGAGTCTCAGTGGACTTGGTATATACTTTAAATCTATTTTAAAATTAAATCATAATAATTTTTAAAATATAAAATATATTGCATTCATTGAGAGAGTGAACACATTTTTTCAAGTCAACAAGTAGCGTTTCTCTCCAAAAATGCCACACGTTGGAAATAATTGAGAAAAAAAAGTTGATCTTCATAGCTTTTACTTTTTATTTAAAAAATTTTTGGTCTAATCTTTAACTTTCTCATTTTAACTTCTTTCTCTATTATCAATTTTTTTATATAAAAATAAGTTAAAATCAAACAAAATAGGTTAAGATTAGACAAAAGAACAAAATTTAAATAAAAAATTGAAAAAATTGATAAAACTGTTAAGATCAACCTTTTCTCAATTATTTCCAACATCACAACTTGACGTGAAAAAATATTTTACGCTCTTTCAAAGAGTGCAACACATTTTATTATTCACTGTGTTGACCAAAAATTTTAGAAAGAAATTAAACACTAAAATATATACATTTGTATAAATAAGATTAAAATAAATATAAACAATTCTAAAAAATTTAAAAAATTAAAATATAATATAATATTTTTATTTTCAAAAGTCTATGAGACATTTTAAAAATAATTCTGAACTATCTAATATCTTTATTTTCAAACTACTTCACATTAAAAATTTGAAGGTTTTTTTTTCATAATTTGAGATTATATTAAAAAACCAACCAAGAAGCAACAATTACAGAGACACTGAAACATCAAGAAGGTTACAATTTTATGTAATTTATCATTTACTTTTTTATGTAAAAAATCAACCAAGAAGGTTACACTCTTACTTTTATATTTTTTCAAAAAAATTAAAATAAAAAATTTCATCTTTTAAACATCTCACACCTCATTAATAATATTATAACATATAAAGGAAATACTATCTAAAATCCTCTTGGAAACTCCCTATGAAGTGGTAACGATTTATCAACAAATGATGCAAGCTCATCATCCATAAATGAAACTATTAAACGCAACCAAACTCTGCTACTTCTCCCACCCTTCTTCGACCACGGAAAGCGGATGCATTAACCCTTTGAGTAAATGTTTATATTGTGGGGCAAGTTTCCAATAAGAGCAAAATTTCCAAATCTAACCGAATTTGGTAAAGAAATTAACGAAGCTTACATCATAGTTGGGCTGATCCTGAGGAGGCTCGAAATTGTAGAACAATCCAGAACAACCTTTAAGCGCATCGGTGATGCTATGGTAATCAAAGGGGTCTGATCGGAAAATCTTGAGCTTATCAGAATCCGCAGAAATCCCCCGGAACTGCTCTTCCCCTGCTCATCCAAAAACAAGGAATTACATGCAGTTCAACAAAACAGACCAAAAGTAGGAAAATCACACAAGAGAAGAAGAAGGGAGATAAGTAAGAAATTAACTAACCATGCTCTTGAACGGAGGCGTTGACGGTGTAGCCCCTTTGTAAGAGTCGGTTCACCAGATTGAAACCAAGGTGGCCGGAAGCGTCCATGACGCACACCGTGGTTGAACTTGGATCGTAGAATGAGGGTGCCATGGTATACTAATTGGTGGAGAAATTAATTAAGAGCGAAAGTGGAAGAAAAAGGGAGTTAGAATTGAGGGTGAGAGCCTGAGAGGAGTTATAAATAAAGCAGGAGAGATGAGGACAGCATTCAAAGAGTGTGGAGGGTAGATAGGTAGAAGGTAGTTGTAGTTTTTGAGAGAGAGACACGCGCGTAGACGAGACTAACACCCCCACGCACACAAGACGGATTGCCTTTTCACTTTTCAACGCCGATTAATGCTGTTTGGTGGGAAATTGGGAATGTGCGTGCTCTGCTTCACAGCTAACCACCTATATTATATATAATACGCTACGTATAATTGCGTTTAATTTAAATTCAAAAAATTAAAATTACAATTTATAATCACCCGTGATGATGAATCATTGAACCACATGGGCTTCGCTCCAGCCCTTGGATGAAATAGCTACATATAAACACGTGATAGATCTTGTAACTTTTTTTAAAAGATTCCTTGAGTGGATCCTATATATATCAATATACACCACAATAAAAGAGAAATAATAATAGAGTGTATTGTCGGCTGTGGCTTGGTATTTATTGGGTACATGTTTTCGTTAAGGTCAACTTGACCATATGCTGTTTCATCTATATGTTTATATAAGGCTATGATCATTTCTTATCAGCCGCCGATCATGAAAGAATATACGCATAGTTAGGCAAATCGCATGCATTCATGGTTCTTTTCCTAGTAGCGTCAGGCTTAATTGTGAATATGCCTACATAACGCTTCTAAAAATATGTTTCTGGCGAGTCAAATGGTGTTTAATTTTAAAAGATTTTTACGCTGTAGAGGATTGAGTTAAACCTTAACTTTAAAAAAAAAAAAAAAAGGAAATAATTATGTGAGATATTCAAATTATTGACTCATAAAGCCGCATTCTAATGAAATAATAGTTAGTCAGTTCTTATATTAATTATCTTTTGAACATCAGGCCATCCAGCTGACTTTAATTGTTCAATGTTGACCCTTAAAATGTTTCTTCTTGAGACGTTATTAACATAAATAAAACTTCAATCTAAACTTTAAATAATTAATTTCATGCACCAAAACAACAAAGAAAGGTACGCTTGGAAAATTGTAGTGGAATTTATCGGTACGCAACAAAAACCACGCCAAATGACGAGATAAAAATAAGAGCGAAATGTCATGTGAATTGGTCTTCCTCTTCCTTGCTGCAACCTCGAATGCCTAAACACGTGTCCATCTTTTAGTTCACAAATCACAATAACATACACAAACCAAGTGGTATTAAAGAAAACTGGGAGTAAAAGGTTTGTTTAACATTCTCCAATTAATTAATCACGCTTAGTTTCATACAATTCAAGTTGTGATAATTTTTTAACCCAGCATTATTTAATTATTATATTAATGAACGTTTATGAACAGAAAGGCAAAAAGAGGGCCGGAATGGAATATTGGGAATATTGGGAGAGAGAATTGAAGAAAGAAATGGTGAGAAAAATGAGATACGTACGTACGTAGCAAGTGAGGGAATTTAATTTGCAATGTGTGAGATGAGACATAAATAGTTAATTTGAAGGAGCCAACATGAGTGGTCCAAAATGGACTGAGTCTTAAATTGCATACGTCATTCTGTGGTTTTTGCTTCTTTGGTTCTGTTCTGGTGGGTTTGTTGTTTGTTTTGTTTTCTTCTGTTTGGTTGTGCTTATGTTGTCTCATATCTGGTGTTTGGTTTAGTGTCTGCTGATTCGTGCATCGGCCAAAAAAAAAATTTCAACTCTATGCCTAATTCTAAATGGATGGCTTTAACTATATATGGTGGCAAATGACGGCACTACTTTATCTACGTATATTAATTTCTTGGCAATTTAGTTATAGCATCTGCACTGATCTTAAATTCAATACCACTGAACGATGACCCTTTTGCTTTTTTCAGAAGTTAAGAATCTCTAAATGTCTTTTCTATCAATATTATTCTTATAGTGCGAACTAAAACAAAAACTTTGTTTGATTTTCAAAATAAGTGAATTATTGAAGATAATGATCAGTTTGTCACCAAAATCAACAATGCATATTTCATAAATTGTCAAGTAAGAAAATTAAATAAATAATATTTACAAAATGATTGTATGTAGTTAGTTCGTGCTAATTCATTGTATTTCAAAGTTTGCAGTTTACGTGATTCTTCTATCTAATTTTCAAGATCTTGAATGTTTTATGTATTATTTATGTCGAAGGTTGAAGAGGCATTACCTTGATAATGGAGGAAAAAAATATGATGATTGGAAAAAAATTGCCCATAGTACATTGGAGATCTAGACAATATCTTAATAATTGAATTATCAAAATTTGTCTATATCTTCTTTTATTGAAAGGTCCTTACGTTTTTTTTTTTAATATATGAATAGAGCGTACAACACTTCTATTGTCAAATCAACTCGTGCCAAATGCTTGAAGAAGTAGCAAAACTTTTCTTATCGTTTTCATATACCCCATCCTTATTTGTACTGTTTTGTACGTTACTTAGTCTCGCTTTAGGAATGCATTGCTATTTTTTGTATTTTTTTTCACGTGACTTGTATTAATTTACGTTATTTCACAAAAAAACACTAAAATAATATATTTATATAATGTTGATCTTAACGTATTGTTGTCATCATGGAGATTTTGTTTGTACTTTGAATAGATGTGAATCTTTATCCTTCATATGCTTTTTATATTTAAAAAATATTTCCTATTGGCATCATTAAAGAAAAAGATATTAGAGGGAGGGCACATGTTTAATTCATTCCAACGTATACATTCTAATAAGTACATATTTTTTCAATATATAATTTAATTATACTAATTTTAATTTAGAAACCCAGCTATATTATGAGTATTTTTTTAAGATATGTTAAAATGAAGAAATTGTCAATTATGTAGAGTAAAAACATGAAAAAAGCAAGACTTCCATGAATGAGAAAATACGTTAATATCAACTTTACATCTAGTTTATTTGAATTAAAGGCTGAAATAAAAAAATCCTGGCATTAAATTATTCGTAGTTCGTCCTAGATCTAAAAGTAAAAGTATCTTCATTAATAGGGAGAGAGATCATGCAACGAGAACAATTTAGTTGTAGTGATATAACTCGATGATGAGTTGTAAATTTTGAAATATATCTATGTTTTAATTTTTTTTAATATGTTCTAGATTAAAAAAATGTCAATTATATGAAGCTATTTTAAAAAGTTATGCAAGAATGAAGGAGAGGTTGAAAATCAAAGACTTGCGTGATATTTTTTCGTAGAAATTGTGCATTAAAATATTAAATGAAAAGTCGGGGATACATCATTCAGCCCACACCAGCCTACGTCGATATGTAGTGCCAAAATCATGAATCAGGAAAGCTGGTAATACCAAAGGAAGAAGTATATACATAAAAAACCAGAATATTTTATTTGATTTGTCAAAAACAGCACGATTGGCCACCATATTAGCACATGCATTTCCTTATCTGTGGGAATGCCTAACCTCAACTTGTGGATCGAAACTGTCTTAGGTTAAGATCAACCTCACAAAAGCAGCTTTATATAAAAGATTAAATGACCATTTGGTACACTATGATATTGACACTGTTATTTTATATCAAAATTAAATGATAGTATTTATTATATTTTTAATTGTATGATAATATGAGAAACTTAAAATATCATGTCATCTCACACTATAGGTTGGATGAGATAAATTTTATCAATTTGTCAATTTTATCTATAATATTTTTCATTTCTTTTGTACCATAAATTAATAATATCACTTATTTAATTTTTTAATTTGTCCTCCCACTAAAAAAGAGCACTACATAAATTAATTTCTTGCTTTTGATATCTATGTTGAGGATGAGATCAAAAATAAAAATATGTGTTGTACATGTTGATAAGAAATACTATATGTGGTAATTAAATATTTTTTATTATATATCCACTCTACCTAATACTTAAATTATGTTTCTTATGATCAAATTACAAAAAGCAAAACTACTGTAAAAACCTACTTATATTAAACTCATAAAATTATAAAATATATTTAATTTTTTAATTTAAAGTTTATTATAACTTTTTTTAAATAATTATAGTATAAATATAATAAGTTATTTATTTAAATTTATGATGATAGAGTTAAACATTCTAAAAAGACGTTGATTAATATAAATAATTAAACACTTAAATATTATATTATTGTGATGTACGTATTGTCAAATGACATTCTGAATATAATTATTATAAATATCATGATATGAGATATCATGATATTTTATATTATAATATGTAAAATATTATAGTATCTAATTAATATCATATGCAACGTCACCTGAGATGAGTTAAGATCAATCTTACAAATAATCATTTAAAATAAATGTTAAGAAGAATATTTTTCGCCTTAAATAATTTGTAGTTCACCTAAAACTTAAAAGCTTCCATAATAGTATGAAAAAGATAAACATGCAAATTAAACAATTTAAAAATATGACAATAATTTTTTAAAAGTTATTTATTCAAATTCTTAATCTTTGAATTGTGAAACCATAAAATTATTCAACTTATCGATATAATAATCATTACAAATTATGGTCAACTAATAAATATATATTTAAATATTTTGTGCAATTGAAAGCAATAATCAAGTTATAATTCATTAAAAGTTGCGATTGACGTCGTTACATATAACTATAAACAAAAAAACTAAATTTTTAATTAAATAATGAATGAGAAAAATTATCTCTATTTTTTAAAAACTTTTAAATTTGTTTGTAAATATTATTTAATACTTTATTGACTCAAAAATAAGAAAACTTATAATAAGGAAACTTATCCGAAAGTTAAGACGTTTATGTGGTTGATAAGAAAGGAAAAACTCTTTACAAATTTTTTTTGTTTTAAAAAAAAGATATTTGATGATTTATTATGTCTTAGGTGTAAGAATTATTTTAAAATAGTAATTTATGTCATAAGAGATTGTGAGTATGTGCAAAATCTTTGAAAGATGTTGATAAATCTAAAAAGATAGAGAGAATTTTATTCTTTAAAGATTTAAGATTGGATATTTGCCAATCTTAAAGAGAATTTTGATAGGAAAGACCTTTATTAAAAAATTATTTTTAGTATATATGCGAGAGCTCTATGATTGCAAAGAAATAAAATTATTTTTGATAATATTATTAATAACAATGCTAATTTATGGATATTAATAACAACAATATTGAGGGTAGACTCAATAGCCTAAGGAAGAAGAGAGAGGTTCTCAAATGCCCTCACCTAATGTAGCAATATGATATAAATTATCCAAAATTTAGAGACATATATAATTGATAGTTTATAAAAAAAGAATATTTATTTATTTCAACTTATTAAGATTACACAAATTGTTAAATAAGCATATTCTACTAATATAATAAACCATATTAAAATTTATAAATAAATAGTCAGATTTTATAGATTTTAAGGATGGAATTAATAACAAAAAATTCATTGCAAAATTAACAATAATTTTAAAATTTTGAAACCAAAATGTACGTTTACCTTTTATTAAACGAGTTTATTTTTAGGATAAAGAAACGAACATAAGGGAAAGCCCAACGCTTAAAGCCCAGAAGATACAGGTGGTCAAAACAAAAGTATGCGAGACAAGCCCACGCTTCCCCGAAGCCGACAAATCAAAGAAGATTAAAGCAATTATGTCCTGGACCTTACATCTGAATCTCATTTTCAAAACAATTTCTGGGCTTCAAAACATTGACCGATTTTTAGTTTCTTTTCCATCTGCTTTAGCCTGTTCTCCATCTCCAAGGCTACAAGAAAACGACAGAAGACGCTACAAAAAAGTCAAATTCGGAGCTTCCAAAAATCATCTCTATTCTAAGTAAAAACAGAGCGCAACTGCCGGCAATTGTCTGTGTTCATTGCTGGTCATTATGCATCTGCATTGTCGAGCTTTCATACACACAAGTTTCTGCATTTTCATCTACCTTTTTTTGATAATGTATGGTTCCATACGTTGCTGCGTTTTCATCTGTATTGTTGGTTGCTATTTTTTTACGTTTTCATATGATGTTTGGATGCCTTTTCTACCAATTTATGGTTTTCATTTACGTTTTCTTATTTTTGTAAATGATTTGTATTTTAGTAATAATTTGTAAAAAGAGATTTTTTTTGGTTTACTGTTTTAATGATGTATGGTTAGGATGAAAAATTATTTGTGGCTTTGTGTACATAAATATAGTGCCTTAGTTTATTTTTATTTGCATTATTCATGTTATTAAGTAGGTCTTTAGTGTTTAGGGCAATTGGTAATTTAATTAACTGATATACTTTTTACATTTGTATTACAGGAAAAATACTATTATAGAGACCGATTAAAGGCCTAGAATAGGTATGTAGTTCGATAGTATGAAAAGTGCCTAAAAATTTTAGTGTGATTATGGAAGTAAAATGAAATTCGGGGTGAAGAAATTATACGTTAACAAAAATAAAAAGGACAAAATAACAATTATTTCGTATAGATTTACTTGTTACAAAGAAGGGTTAAAAGAAAAAGATAAAATATATTAGTTAGTAGTTAAACTTCAAACAGAGACAATGACTGACTGTAAGGCAAGAATATCACCAACTCTTGCCAATAGAAAATTCAAAGTTCATAATTTAATAGAAGAGCATAATCATGTTCTGCATCTATCTAAAACAACACATATGTTAGCCTGTCAACGTAATGTGTTCGATGTTCAAGCTCATGAAATAGTGTTAGCAAATGATTCTGGAATTCAACAGAGATTTGCCCTCACACTCATAGTAAGCACGTTGGGGGACGAAATAACCTTGGATGCACTCGTTTGGATAAGAAGAATTATTTTCGTACTCACTGGCAAAAGAGATTGATGTATGGAGAAGTTGGGTGTTTATTGGGTTACTTCCAAAAACAAATCATGAAAACCTCATCATTCTTCCATGCCTACCAAGTAGACTCAGACGAGCAGATAACTAATATATTTTGGGCCGATGCAAGAATGATATCAGACTACAGATACTTTGGTAACGTTGCTTCTCTGGACATGACATAATGCACCAAAAATACATACAGGCTTCGTGCCTTATTTTCAAGCTTTAATCATCACACAGGAGTGGTTCTGTTTGGTGCTACATAGTTATACGATAAAACAACAGACTCATTCAAGTGGTTATTTGAGATATTCTTGGACGTGTATAGTCAGAAAAAACCTCAAACAATATTTAGTGATTAAGATCAAGCTATGACTAAAGTCCTATGTGAGGTGTTGCCTGACATAACCCATAGACTGTGTACATGACATTTGATTTAAAATGGCATCAAACACCTAGGCAACTTGATGAAGCATAGGCCTCATTTCTTGTGAGACTTCAAGGCTTGTATATATGAGTTCGAGGATGAGATACAGTTTGAAGCAGCCTAGAGTCGAATACTCTCAAAGTACAATGTCGGTGAAAATACTTGGATTGCTTCGATTTATGAACAGAAGGAGAAATAGGTAGAGTGTTCTATGAAGAAAGTCTTCAAGTTAGTATCCGCGAGCACACAACTCAATGAGAGTTTGAATGCAGATGTTAAAAGGTTGCTTGAATCTGAATGTTGACATTCTTCAATTCTTTACACACTTTGAGCGAGTTATCGAGGATAAAAGGTACAATAAACTGAAGTGTGAATTTGAGGCAAGGCAGAAGGTGTCACGATTGAAATGTACAAGCTCGCCCATGTTAAAACAACTTGCAGAAGTGTACACTTCTACAATTTTTAACATATTTTGTGATCAATTTGACTTAAAAAAGGCTTGTGTGAAGTAGAAAAAGGGAAGCGATTTGTGGTTTGAATACATCATTGACATAATTGACTATGAGGAAAAATGGACGCTTTTATTCTATCTGCAAGATAGGTTAATTTCTTACAATTGTAGGAGGTTCGAAACTTTTGGCATACTGTGCTACCATGCTTTAAAAGTATTTGCCTTAAATGATGTGAAATAGCTTCTGAACCAGTGCATCTTGAAAAGTTAGACAAAAAAGGCTAAGACCAACGTTATATATGATGTCCACAGGAAGGAAGTTGTAGACAACCCTAAATTGATGCGAACACTGCACTATAAAGAACTCTGTCAAAGCCTTGTGAAACTAGTTGCTAAAGTGTTGGGATGCGAAGAAGAAGTCTTCATCATCTGTAAAGCTATGGACGAAGCGACCAGGAAAGTCATGGCACTTCAATTGGGGAAGACACTAGCGATATATGATGTGTCCCAACTAATTAACGTGATGCCAATAACTGGTATATCACAGTCAACTGATATTAAGAAATGACTCGGGTATAAGAGAAAGAGGCATCTGAAGAATTAGGTCTAGTTTTAACGTCCGAGGAGAAAGGCTTTGGGGTCTATGTCACATCTAGTCATCACATGTTCACAAAGTGAACAATCAATGGTATATATATCTAATTTGTTTATATCAACGATTTTGCCACATATTTAACGTGCATCCACTTTCCTTGTAGGACGCCGGAGCTTTTAGTCAGGCAGCGTGTGTAAACTTATGCAGAGATGACAACTAATTTAATTTTATAAGATTGTTAATGATAAAGTTGCTAATGACAGTAAATTAATGTGTACGCGATACTTTATGCGATGATCACTCATTATTTTTTCATTTTATCAATGTAAGAACCACTTGAAGGAACAACTTCTTTTGGAGGATCAAAGTTTGGCGTCGACAAGTTATGATGAGCTTGCCTTACCGCTTGCATGTTTGTAAATGATTAACCTCTTGACATGCATTTGTAAATGACACTCATATGCTTCTTAATGATTTCCTTGTATTTTGAAATGAATATAAATGGTTAATTTGGATCTTCTGTTATCTTATTGCCTTTTATAAAAGTAAGGGTAATGTAATTGGATTTTAGCATAATTCAAGGATGCCCTTAATATTTCCATTCCTATGTAAATGGTAATGATTTCCATTCTTGTATCTTAACAATTCAAGGATGTATTAAATATTAAATAATGTATTCACAATGAAATATAGACATAATGCGTAATAAAATCATATTTTATTGATATAAAATATCAATTACAATAGATATTACAATGGCTTTTAGTATATTGTTTTGACATTCCCTATTCTTGTCATAGAATACCCAACTACCAAACTCTGAAAGTGTCTTTAATTGACTCCAACCATGAATGTAGAAAAATTGTTGTGGGACTTCAACCATATTTGTAGGTTTCAATAACAATAGTTGTACTAACATAATATGCAGATAAATTCATAGCCCTCCATCCAAATAACATATGGATTTTGTGTAATTTGTACCAATGTATATTTTGAGACAAAAGAATTAAAAAGAAATATTCTCATAGATTGGTTACCAATTACATAAAATGAACAATCCCATAGATTGGTACATAACCATACTCCCTACTTCATCATTAAGATCCTTTACAATAATAAGACATAATCCTATATCATAATTTCTACCTATCTTATCCCTATGACAAATTACAAATAACATACATAAAATTATCTCTCAAATCCTACATTATAATTCCTTCCTGGATTCTTCTTAGTCTTTGAGACTCGAATTATTGTCTTCAACCCATAATAACAATGACAGCCCTGCAACACCAAAAACTTCTTCTCTACCTCCCATTACATAGGAAATAGGAAACAAAAGACAATGAAATACAATCAGCATCAAGCATATAAAAGTTACAGTAAGGAAAAAAAAAACCTTAAACTGTTTCTAGGTGAAATTACTACACAAATTTATGTAGAACAATAAGCCAATATGTCATCAAACAAAGAGAACATGCTTTAACTCTACTAAATCAGTGCACTTGCAAATTATAACTCATGCAACAAAAGCAAAAGAAAAAAATCACAACATACATCATCGCCATTTCATCAAACCCAACCATTTATCTTTAAATCTAAATCATCCCCTAATTAATCTACAATGGGACTAAGCCTTGTGTGAAATTAAACAAGTTCATTGATGTAAAATTTCTAATTTAATTCAGATCACCATTCTTGTGACTTCCCAATTAGTAATGAAAATGCACAAGTATGCTCAAATTTTTTACCAATCCAGTTACAACTTATTCAATGTGCATATAAGGGAGCATTAACACAGGTCGGAGTGAATCCTACTTACTTATATCAGTTAATACCCATCATTTGAATCAGATTTGAAGAAAAAAAAGGCATATATTTACTAATTTACAAAGTCAATGCCAGTATACTTAATCTCAAGTCATATTATTATCAAAAAAGCCATGGAAGCATTCTTTCGAAAATTAATCTCAATTAGATTGTGTGTTACATATCCTAGCACCCATTGTTGGAATCGAAATCAAAGTAAAAGGAAGAAGAGGCTCAAACCAGAATGCAATCTGGACATCATCACCATATTAGCATCACAAGACTATAAGTTTAACAAGCAAAACAAGGATTCAACATACCAAAATTACATAAAATGTAGAACTATGTCCAATCCCAAAAATAGAATAATCGAGTAGAGAGAAAAATGAAAAATAAAGTTGCAAAAATGTTTATGAAAAATGAAAAAATAAAGCTTGAAAGGTTTCTACAAAGACATTTACCTCACGATTTCTGACATGCTTTATGTTTTCCAGTGTGACAAAAATGGTGCGATGTTGCAGGGTGCTCAGGTGCGATGTGATCTGAACCTTAGGTGTGGCATGCTCCACTAGTGTTCAACCTTAGCGTCTTGGCGTGCTTTGAACCTCTCGCAACAAAAGAAAAACATCTGACTAAAGCACACTATTTTGGTCTATTCAAACGGTGCATTTTAAGTTTAAAATTTTTTTTTAAAAAAAGGACAAGAAACAATGTCGTTTTGGACAAACAATCAAGAACAGTGTAAATGTTGAATTGCCAAGAATCTTTGTTGGAGAATGTAGATGCATCTAAATGGATTACGTTCCTACCAAAAAATATCATATTTCATGAGATAATCCTTGTGAACATTCATGTTTTTGGTTCAATTTTTTTTTAAAAAAAGCAAATCATAAGGATATTTTTACTCTCATCCATTTTTATCTTATTATTTTTCTACCTTTTTGCCTTTTCCCTTTTCTTTTTCTTTTTTTCCATTTTCTTGGAGAAGAACGAGCCGCAACCAATCGAGACCCTGAAGACTGCCGCGCCGTCGTCCATCGTTGCTGTGCTCTCGCCGGCCACCATGCTCACCGCCGCTTAAGCTCCGGAAAGGTAAGGATCTAGACCCTTCAAGCTTTCTCCCCTGTGATGTCCAAATTTTATTTTGTCTGAGATGGTTGGGTCTTGCTGACTCGGTTTGAATGTGAAGTTATTTGCTCTGGTCTGTTCTGGGTCAATTTCGATGTTTATGTGTTTCATATTCTGATATTTTTGGGCTATCTTGATTTGGAGGTGTTTTGGTTTAGTTACTGAGATGATGGAATTGTAGTGGTTAAACTCTACTCAACTGATGAGGGACTGGGTTTCAGTTTATAACTCACATCAGTAATATCGTGCATCATGATCAACAAAGTGATTCTGCCCAAATTGCTGTTAATCTAGCTATTTTTCTGAAGTTAGCTTCTGCTCATGAAATATGATTGGTGCTGCTAATACTGTTCTGAAATAAGGTCTCTTGCTATTTGTGAATTTTATTGATAAAAGAGGCAGCTTATATGCTCATGTACCGTTTTGTTGGGATTAGCTGGCTTATGTGAGGATTTGGATTGGGTGAACTGCAGCACTGTTAGAACTTGCGTATTCCTTGTTTAACTTAGGTTCAGTTTCATAACTCATGAAATACATTGAATTTGGGCACAATATGGATATTCTTGTAATCTAATGGGTGTCGGTTTGATCTGAATATGGTATGGGAAGAAACCTAATTTATTTGTGACCTTGCCTTCTTGATGTTCAGTATTCGTAGATCTTTTGTGTCTTAAATGTCTTTCTGTCACGTCAAGCAAACTTCACAGAATCTGGTAATGATATGCACAGCTTTTTGGCATTTAATTTTATTTGAGGTCATAATATTTGGCAAGATGTTGTTCAATTTAGCTTCTAATTTAACTTGTTGAAGAGTTATCAATTTCCTTTTAATAGCAAAAGGAATTCCATATGATTTGTGGGTTGGCATAATTCTAATGTTGTGGGTTGTCATAGTTATATTTTGACTAGACTCTTTTCTATGAGTAGTCTCGGTAGTTCCTCAAACATTGGGATTTATGGGTGAGTGATATTCTAGCTAGACATTTTGAGAATACCCAACTTGTGCCTCCTTGTTATGCTTTTATGGTTGTTGATTAAATCATTGTAATTTTTCCTCTTGCTAACCTTATTGGAGATCAAGTTTCTTATTTTGCTTTGTTTATTGATTGTGCTAATTCATTTCATCTCTTCTTTGCATTTGATCTGAGGATGTAGGCTTAGGTTCTCTTCCTAGGTCAAGTCCTCATTTGTAAATATCTTTTTTTTTTTTCCTTTTCTTTATTTATTTTTTTGAATTAATTTATATTTTATTTTATTATAATTTTGTTTCTTTACTCATTTATTTTTGCATGTGTTTGATAAAAGGTAATAAAATAAGTTTAAGGTCATAAAAATTTTGCAAAACTAACTTAGTGTAACTGTTCATAAGATTTTAAAATTTGTCATTCACGTCGCATTTCGGGGGTAACAATTTTAATAGGTGAACCTATATAGGGTCAGGGTTGATTTGGCCTTCAGTTGCCATTACACCCAGGTGCCCTTTGCTCTGGTACCAGTTGACAAAATTCTTAAAGGTAGAGAAGATTTAAGAAAACTTTTTGTTTTACTAGAAAGCAAACATGATAATTTAGAGTAATCTATAATTCTATATAGAGTATAAAAACAAAGAAATTAAGTTTTCTTTTATCCAGGGAGAGAAAAAGACTAAGCTTTCCTTGGAAGGACAACAAAGAGCATTACAGATGATAGGTACAGAGAATGGCATCAACTAAAATCCTAGTAAAATAAGGAGAATCATACTGTTGAACTTCTAATGAAATTAGGAAGCTATGCTAATGGACCCTAAATGAAAAAGGAAAATAACTAATGAGATAACCAAAAAAAAAAAAAGTCTTGTGATTTCACTATGCCAATTGTTGTACATTAAAAAACTGATTCTGGTTGCAGGCAAGCTAGTTGTTACATACTTACATACTACTGGGCTAGTACTGCTTTCATGACTACCAAGATACCAAACCCACCTGGGCTCGTGATTTCTGCCACTGAATCCATTCGCCTGTTCCTCTCCACAGCTTCCAATGACCCACATCTCTCTGATGAACTCCGTCAAACTGCTTCAGATCAGTGGGGGCAAACCTGTGTACCATACATGCCACTCCGTGCTATCTGGATGGCCTCTGATCCTTTGACAAGACCCAATTTGATCCAGCTCTTCTCTGGAGCTCAATTTCTATTCTCTAGTCCCAAACCTAGAGAGAAGGTAAATTTAAGCTCGACATTTTTCAAATTTACTCGTAGTGAGGAATGCACAAATAGTTATGTAGGAAACTTCTGTGGAATTTGCATTGCTTGATTCATGATAAGATGAAAACATGCCTTAAATAGTGAGGCTTGTTTATATGTGTTTCAAACTGAGTTTAGTGAAAAGGTTCTTTCTTTGAAAGATTAGGTGAAAACATTGGTCTATTTAGGCTGTGTTCAGTAAGTATTTTTTTCTTTTTAAAAAAAAGGAAAAAGGAAGTGGAATTTGGATAAAGTATATATTTTTAAAATTTGTTCATCAACAAAGTTTATCCTTGAGATATGTCGCAATTGAACTTGGAAAGATATGGTATGTTTTTTTTTCAAACCAAAAGCACCCAGACGTTAGAAGGAAAAAAAGTTTAACTGCTCCCTTATGTGCTGCTTTCACTGTGAAGAGTGAAGAATTGAAGACAAGACTGAAAAAGCTAGAAGATTTAGCAGAGAGGAATGCATATCAAGAGCTTGTGAAGGATATTACTCCAAAGAAGGATGTTGACGAGCCATTCTCTTCTTACAAGGATCAGTTAGGATTTGGTAAAGTCTTTTTTGCTTTTATCTTTTGTATGGGATGTAGTATAAGTAATCTAAATTTGATAGAATTTGAAAAATAAGTGCTTCAGTAACAACTCATGATTAACTTGTCTCTTTAAGAATAAAACTAGTCAGACCAATTTAAGTAGCTTGTTATTGAAGCTATTCAAGCTTGGTTAAGAATCTGAGTTGAGCTTAAACCTTTGCTGTCTCAAGAAGCTTGTTTCTTTACAATCTGAACTTTGAGTACCTCATTTTGGTTCTGCATTAATTATTCTATAGATGGTAATAAAGTGCAGTACAGAAATTTTATGGAATAACAAAATGATATTGCATCAATAATTTGATTTGAACTATAACGAACTGTTTTGTTTCATTATTTGTTACGAAGTTGTTAGTTGAACTTGACAAGATCAGAAGTCGGGACAGAAAATTTGTAAAATGAAAAAGAAAAAGCAAAGAAAAGCTCCTTCCCCAGGTGAACTTTATTAATTGTTAAAAATTTTCAGGATTACATACACTATATTCAATTTGTTGTTACTCTAGTGAATTAGACGATTTTATTTCACTTCCAGTCTCTTCTTGGTGATTGGGAGTGCTCATGCTAGTTGCTACTATAATTAGTACCTACAAGTCTTGACGTTCCCAACAATGGGAATTGGGAAATAACGTATAGACAACAAGATTCTGTTTTGGCCTGATTTCTGTCATTGTGATTTGCCTGATCAAAGTCTCTTATATTGTTTATTTCTGCAACTCTGCAAATCTGATGTAGCTCTATTTGAATTTTGTTCCCCATGAACTCTTTCAGGTTTACATGTTGTGCTTACTATGTTTACTGGCTATCTGCTGGGATATGCAGCATTTAGAGCGCTGTTTAACCATAATCCTGCTATGGTATTGTCTGAAATCTATATCTCCTTATTATTTTCAAGCACTTGAGTTATGAGTTCTAATCACCTCTAACTACCTTTCCTTCCCCTACTCTTATCTTTACTTTTCAGAATGCCGCTGGAGGAGTTCTTGGGTTGGTGGGTGGCATGCTTGTTGAGACATTTCTTTTCATTATTAGAAGTTCAAATGCAGATGTCAACCATAGAAGAAGTTCCAATGCAGATATCAGCAGAAAAAGAAGTTCCAATCAAGGGTCATCCTTTTCCACTTCCATGTCTAAGAAAAACCAGTAGACTCAACAAGTTTGGTCGCTTCTTTTTAGATTTTTATTGACTATTTGACTTGTACAATTAGGGAAGTAGAATTATATTTAATAGTCGATCTAAATTCTAGATACTGTAAGTTATAAATTAAGAGCCAAATTTTACGGTTAGGTCATTCATGTTGCACCTGATGGTTGGTATTTCTTCTTTGCCTTGTTTATTTCAATCTGATATACATTGGCTGCACGGCTGCACCTGTAAGTTGTAACTGCAAAGGCTGTGGAATATTAGGGAATCAAACCGGGAATAAATCTGTGATTTTCAGATAGGCAGCTTGGTCTTGGGATCATACTCACACTTCTTGTGGGATATAGAAAAGGAGGAAGAATGGTTAAGCTCAAGGAAATGGCATGGAGTTCCGCTTGTGTAATATTTCCTTGCATTGGATATAGAAATTACCCTGAATCCAGGATTCCCATCGAGTTTCATTCTTGTGTTGACCGCATAGATTAAAGTGATATAAACGAAGGCACAAGAAAACCAGCTTTACCTCCTTAAGTGGCTATGAATATCTAATATTATTTTGAATGGATTAAGGCTATTTTTTCTTATGTTAGAGATTTTGGAGAGTTCAAATTCATTGTATACTTCAGAATGTTCACAACGAATCGTTACAACATTTCCTACCAATCTAAGTTTTGTTTTGTTTTTGTTTGTTTTTTTTTCTAGTGATTGGATTAATTGCATTTGGCATATTGAAACTACCTCATGTGATGATTGAATGGGTAAAAATTATGGATAAAAAAAAAATTTAAAAGGTGATGCCTCTTGTAATCGAGAGCTTTGACATGTACATAAACAGACTTATAATGAAGTAAATGAGTTACTTGCAGCCATAAAATAGCAAGTACAAGAAGAATTCTGAAGCAGAAAGGGGAACTAAGGAGAATAAGGTAAGTAGAGGCAAAATAAAGGATCCAAGTCCCCGATCACTTTGATATGTATTACAGTTTAATATTTTATGATTTACTCTTTTTTTTAAAAAAAATTATTAAATAGCCTAGTAATAATAAGTCAAGAAATTGTCTGAGTATTATTAGTCATTGCATTCTATATATTGGAAAAATGGTTAAATTCAAATGAGTTTTTACTTTTAGAAATCAAATGAGACAACAGGTTAAATAGTGACATACGTTAAATGCACCATTAAACGCCTTATTATCAAATTTATATGTACAAAATTCTTAATTCATCTTCATTTATATGTAAAAAATTCTTAATTTATCTTCATCAATAACAGTTGTTGCATAAAATGAAAGCAACTCTGTTTGTCAATAGCAGTAGTTGCCCTAAGCTCTAAGCCCAACATATATCTTGGTTGATATGGCTTTCCTCCTCCTCTCTCTCCCCCTTTTGTTCTCTCTCTCTCTCTCTCTCTCCATGATGACTTCCTTCAACTTGTGGCTTCCAAGGTTGCTCCATATGAAGTCATTTGTGCATACTTTCAAAGATGAGCTTGAGGGTTGAGGCTAATTTGCTGATATGGTTGTTCTGCAAAACTATCCAATATCAGTGAAACAAATTGTGAAACTATCCAACATAGGCCACAAAACAACTAGGAATGCCACAAAACTCTTTTGACTACCAAACCAAACTAAGGATTTAAGATATAACCATGGATTCAAACGATTCAGAACTAAAAATAAAAAACTCACGAAAATTTATTATTTCCTTCTTCCAGATAGGCAAAAATGGAGACTAGATTTATTTTTTTCTTTTTTGTGTTTTCTGATTTTTTTATTAAAATGTATTTTCATTTTCTTTTCTGTTTTGTGTTGCTTAGGTGGAGATGAGGTGACATTGACTATGATTTTTTTTTTTGGTGAAACATTGGCTATGACTTTAATACACATTATATTAATAAGTTAATTTTTATAATTTTTTAAAACTAAAAAATATATTATAATTTTTTAAAAATTAAATTATAATTTTAAAAATAAATTATTATTTTAATCTTTAAAAATATAATTTATCTCAATTTAATTTTTGAACCATAAAAATATTTAATTTAATTATAAAATTATTTAGTTTAATTATTAAAATATATATTATATTTTAATTCAATTTTTATACATAAATATTATAAGTCTTTTTATGTTTTAATTTAAAATTTTAAAAATTAAATTAAATTATAATATATCTTTTAAAAATTAAATTAAATATTTTTATAATTTAAAAATTAAATTAAAATAAATTATTTCTCTTAAAAAATTAAAATAATAATTTTTACTAATTTTAATAATCTTTCAAAGTTAAAAAAAAAACAAAAAAAGCGAAAGGTTTACTCTTGTTATTTTGCTTTCGTAATATTTTTTATAGGAGATGCGATTTCCCAAAAAGGAACCCGACCCGAAACTTGTCTTTCAAATTTCCTTCGCCTCTCCTTGTTCTTGGTTCTGAACTGATCTTAGGGTTTCTTGGAACACGGCTTCAAAGGTTTCTGGTATTTTCCTTCCAATCAACAATGGGGAAAAAGAAACCCAAGGAGCCACAGGAAACACCCCAAACCAACGGTACTGCGGCCTCTTCCGACATTTTTAGCAAGCTGTTCGGTAACGTATCTGAACAGAGCGCCAAATCTTCTTTATTCTCTGATGAAAATCCCTTTCGGAGGAAGCCTCTAGAATCTGGTTCAAGTTTCGGTTCAATTAAAAATCCTGAAAACGCTAGTAACGCGCTCTCCGATAACCATGATTCTGGTGAGCTGAAGAAGAAGAGGAGGAAGAGGACCGAAGAGAAGAAGTCGGCTATTGATTCAGATAATGAACTTGAAGCGTCGGGGAAGAAGTCGAAACGGCTGGGTGATGAAACCCAAGACTCTGATTCCGGTGCGCAAGCGACTGCATTATCGAAAAAACAGAATCTCATGTCAAGGGAAGGTGATGGGGAATACCTCCAATCGAATAGAAAAGGCGATCTTGTAAATGAGGACAAGGAGAACAGGAGGAAGAAGAGAAAAAGGGATGAAGTTGAGAAAGAGTGGGAATCAAAGAAGTATGGGGCGGTAGAGAAAGAGAAAGATGATGGGGAAGGCGTAGGAAGTAAAATTGGTGGGACTAAGAGGAAGACGGTGGATGACCCAGCGGACATGTTGATTGAAAATGAAGGTTTTGATGATGAGAATAAGCTCTTAAGAACCATATTTGTGGGGAATTTGCCGCTCAAGGTGAAAAAGAAGACTTTATTGAAGGAGTTTAAGAAATTTGGGGAGGTTGAATCTGTGAGGGTTCGTTCTGTTCCAATACTGGATGTAGGTATTCCTTGTCAAATGATTGATTTCATTTAGTGCTCTTTTCGACTGTATAAAGCTTCTATGTTTTTGTTTGGATTCTAACTTTGTACATGTTATGATTGATCAGACCAAAAAACCTAGAAAGGGAGCTATCCTTTCGAAGAAAATCAATCATTCTGCTGACAGGTGATGCTTTTTGAAGTACTGATATTGCTACAACTTCTCAAAATGATGTTAATTAGCTGTTAGTAGAAAATGCAGTTAGTTTGTATGGGTAATTTTTGGCATATCATTTTATGTATTCACTACCGTTGGGACTTGGGAGGATGGTTTGAGAGTGTTGTAGGGTGGGGTTTGGTGTTTTTAGTGTCTAAACTCTTGACCCTTGGTTAGATGTTTAAAAAACTAATGAGGTAGAATGGTTTAGGATGACCCCTTCCAAATTGGGAGGTTTGAGATGATTTGAATCTTTTGAAATCTTTAATTCCATTTTTAACCCTCTTTTACTTGTTTACTTTTATTATTTTTATTTGCTTATTTTCTGATTGCCAATTTTTCTACACTAATCATTTTAGAAGTACAACTCCACTCCACATTCCAACTCCCCTTAAACTTCCGCAATTTTCAGGTTTGCTCTTAGCTTCTTCTTTTCATTTTCTCTTTATAGCAGAATAACATGCAACAGGAAGCACAAATGATGCAATAAATAAGAAAATGAATTTTGAATGTATTTCATTATGGGGGAGATATTGAAAATTTCACGATTTAAACCATTTTATTCCATTAACTTTATAAAATCAGTGGGGAGTGGTTTACTCTCTTCATTTTTCAAAAACTCCCATCAATGGAGAGATTTGTGTAACTCACTTCACTCCACCCCACTCCATTAATAACCACCTCACCCCACTTTCTTTAAAATTCCCAACCAAGCCCTTAGGTTTGAAATTTGGAGAAATTATTTTGTCTGAATCTGATGCTTGAGAGGGCTAAGAAAACTCCATTTTTATTAACATTTGTATTTTTAACTGGGGAAGTTTGGTTACTTTTGTATTTTAGGGAGATATCCTTGTTTTAGTTGACTTATAGACACTCTTATAAGAATACAAACATATCATTCTAGATACATTTAAATCTTCTGAACAGGACCCAAGAATGAGAAATGAGTGGGAATCTAAGAAATTTGCTAATCAATATCTAGGTTCTAGGAGTCAATTTATTAGTATTAGATATACAATGACGTTGAACCTGCTCTCCTTTACTCTTTTCTTTTTGTGTTCTTTCTCAATGATTCCCCATTATTAATGCGAATCTAGTCATTTTGTATATCATCTGAACTTTATGTATGTTGTACCTTTAATGTATCTATATTTAGTGATGAAACTTATAGTTTGACTTTATGAAATAACCCCCCTTCATGCCAGCTGATTAATGTCTCTGGCAAGAAGTTGGTGGATCTTTTGTAGTGTCCTTTTATTCCAAGTGTATGGTATCATTAGTCATATCTAATTGACAAATATTGTATTTTGCAGTGTTCATGCATACATTGTTTTTAAAACAGAGCAGTCTGCTCAGGCTTCCTTGTTCCACAATATGGCTATGGTATGATTTTGTTCAAAAAGTTAAGTTGATCATACATGGGGTTTTCTGTGTATTTTTGGGTGAATTTTTGTCTATAACAGGTTTTGTTTTTCATTTACATAATTGTAGGTAGGAGGAAATCACATTCGCGTTGATAGAGCATGCCCGCCCCGCAAGAAGCGTAAAGGAGAGAGTGTTCCACTTTATGATAACAAGAGAACTGTTTTTGTTGGAAACCTCCCATTTGATGTAAAGGTGTATTTCCATTCAATGTTTCTATATTTGAGGTCTCAGATTTGCATCATTGTTGCTTACATTTGCTATTAGATCTAACATGTTACTCTACAGGATGAAGAATTATATAAACTATTTTCTGGTATAGCCAACCTGGAATCCAGCATAGAAGCTGTTAGAGTCATTAGAGATCCTCATATGAGTCTTGGAAAGGGTATCGCCTATGTGCTGTTTAAAACAAGGGTATGCCTTTTTTGCTGTAAGATCATCAATATTTTTTGTTAAAGTTTTTTACCATGTTCTCTTAAACACCTCTTATCTTTTAGCTTACACTTGTCAGGATTATTGTTACCATGTGTTTCTTTTGGTGGCAATCCTACAGAACTGTTGTTGATAAGTGCATTACGCCCAAATTTCTTTTATGAAAAATACCATTTTGATGGTTTAATTATTTTTATAGTCATTTGTAATCTATCTCTCTGAGAAGAGACAGGAGGCTTTTTGACTTGGAAGCTGAAACATAAGAATTGGAAGTGATATTCTTGTCTGCACGGTTTTCATTATGTCTTTTCACTAATTATGGTAGCCAGATGCATGTAATTGTGCAGACCAGAGTTATCTGTTACCTTGTGAATTTGATGTGTGCGTGACAGAAGTGCTATAACAGCTAATTATGGTGCTTTTTCTTGTGATAAAATCATTGTTAAGCATGACTACTCACCCAAGAGAGGAGAATTGGGTATTTTTTTGAAGTTTTTTATTTTAAAATATTAATGCAGTGAAAGATTTTTTAGAACCTTAGAATCTTTATTCTAGATAATTCAGAGTGAAGGCTATGTAAGGTGTAAAGGAGATTGAGAATATGATGAGCAAGTTGAAAGATTATGCATCATTTAATATATGCGGAGAATAAATTGAATTGCCGCAAGTAATGAGGATGAGAGTATATTAATATGAACAGTCAACTAGGATATTCTACTGGCTGTGACTTGTGATGGTTTTTGTTTGTGGCTTTGTGCTTGTAAATCTACTCTGGTTTAAATGATTTACAAGTTTTTCCTTGATGGGGTCGGAGGCCGAATGAATAATTTGAGAAATGCTGGTAGGTTTGAATCATTGAAGGAAAGTCATAACCTGTGCAAACTGTAAGGGCGTGAAGAATGTTTGGACTTAGTTCCAGGTTTTTTAATTGAAACTTTATCTATAAAACCTACTGAATACAGGTTGTATCTTGTTATTGCAGGAAGCTGCTAATTTTGTTGTTAAGAAACGGAACTTGAAGCTTCGAGACCGAGAGCTGAGACTCTCTCATGCCAGAGCTGATGCCACCCCATCCAAAAGGCCAAACTTGTCGCAAGTACAAGCTTCTGGTACCCCTGCAAAGAAGTCAGCCATGGCTTCAAGGTCCCCTTCAAGCAGTAATAACAGGACTAATAAAAAATCTAGTATGTCTTACCAAGGTTTGCGAGCAACCAAAACTGTTGTCCATAAGAAATCAAAATCAAAAACCCATGGAGAGCAACCGACCGTGCGCAAGACAAAAAGACCAGCAGTTGCTGCCAGAAAGGCAAAATTGAAATCAGAATTGGTCAAGGATGATGGACCATCAAAACAAGCAGGAACAAAACGCAAGCTTGATAGTCGAACACCAGATAGCTCCCAACGAAATAAGAAAGTTAAGAAGAATAGGTAATAGATGTTGTGATAGTATCGAGTATCAATTCTGATTTTCTGATATAACTAGCACTAATGGCTGGTGTGAAAATCTGTATACACATTGTGAAAGTATTTATCACTCCTTAATTTACAGCTTGTCTTGAAATTTCGGATGCAGTCTTTGGTGAGGATGACATTTGATGCTTAGCTGATATTAACTTGGATTATGGTGGTAAAGCTTAAACGGGTCGATATACAGATTAGGGAAATTTACATGTTCAGTTTAATTAAAGTATTGCCGTAGGTGTAGCTGTAGGGGATTACTGTTTAAAATAAACCTTAGGTGCATGTTGTATTTTTGTTATAATTAGAAATTGATGTTTATACATTTCTTTTATGATTGATTTTGATTGCAGAATTCGATATAAAAAATATATAGATTTACGTGTAAATAATATGGTTTTATTTTTGTCTTCAGTCTTAACCCCGAGGATCAGTCCGAATTCCAAAATCAGCTAGTGCATGTGGTAGGATTAGTATTTAAAGAAACAAAAATATATAATAATGCTGAGTGGGAATATTTTATATAAAACTTCTTTTGGAGGAAATGAGATGTTCGTGATTAATATACTAATTTCATTTTTAGGAACAATCGAGGAAGAAAATGTTGCAAGTTTTAACATCATATTTTCGCTTCATCTTTACCCGGCGCTGAAATCTTAGTAGAGTGGAGTTCAAGTAGTAATGAGATCTATCAATCAATTTATTGACGACGAGCTTGAAAATTAAAAGAAAAAAAGTCAGAATATCTATAAAGATAAAATCAACTTGTTTTATTAAAAAGATTTCAAAAATTTTCCATCATTTATTTAATGATAAGATCTACAATCTTAATTTATTATAATCTTTTAAGATTTATGATAGTATGCATGTATTTCACATGTTGAAATTAAATATTATTAATGATTACATTTAGAGTAGAAGTTATTTACTTTTTTTTAACTATTTTTCATTGTTTTTAAAATAGAATACTGGTTATAATTTATCTTCTGACCTTTTTAAAACAAAATTACATATATCTTTCATAATACAAAGAAAAATTCTTATTAGGAATCATCAAAATATCATATATTAGAAAAAAGATATTCATATTTAGTACTCAATAATATTCAAATAAAATTTCCTCTAACAAATTATATTTATAAGAAACCAAATAAATAAATGGACTTAGGTTTATAGATGATTTATTTTCACAAATCGCACGATTTCAGAAAAATGGAGTCCCCTTATTTTGTTGGACATCTCTATAAAAGGAACACTGCTAACAAACAAAACATTGAACATGCAATGTATAGCCGATATTCCGCTTAAATGATAGGAAAAAATATTGACTAAACAATGGGGCAATGCAACCATGGTATATACACTAGTCAATATGCGTATGCCAAATATTTTCCACCTTATCGACAATTTACATGACTATACAGCCAAAGGCATTTAAGGAAATACTGAAACCCCTAATAGCAAACATGACAACAATGAAACCTCACTCAATCCTTAACATTTTCTCCCCCATGATCGTCTTGAATTACTGCAGCGTTTGGCAATATAATCCATAAGCAGAGAGCCATATTGCGATTATTTCAGAAAAATCTGTACAGTCCTGAATTAGTGAACCATTAGCTGTCAGGAAAACAAGAACCTCATGCACAAGAAGCTTCACCATCAGAGAAGCTATGACTTGGTCATTAGTGTAGGCGTAACTGACACAGCTCCTATGAGGAACAAAGTAGCAATTGAGTTGAAATCATAAAGATCTCCCAACGACTGCAACTCTCCAAGTGCTAACCCAGCCTGCACATAAAATCAATGTAACTCGGACACACAAGACGAATGACATTTAAATTCTTGTGATTAATGTTACTACAAATATGTTTTGAAAAGAAAAAAGCTCCACATTTAATTTATTTTTTGGGCCCTTTAATGAGAGGAGAAGCAGGGAGGAGCTAAGAAATTGGCCAATATGTGGAATATGTATGGTACGCACCAGCCTGCCCAAGGAGCACTTGGTTTTCAGTTTGATATTGTCATTAGACAACCTTGAAGTAATTGACTTAGATTTCTCATTACTACTCACAATTAGCTAATGTAAAAATAATAATAATAAAGGTAATTAGCTGCATACCCTGACAGTGACATAAGCAGCAGGTATGAGTCCAATAACGGTTCCCAGAAAGAAAATGTGATAAGGCACATCCACTATCGGTGAAGCAACGTTGATAAATGTGTTAGGCAGGGTCGGAGTCAGTCTCAGAAAAAGCATGTAGTTCAACAAACGCTTTCTTCTTTTAGCAACCTGGGAGTAAAAAACTTAGCTTATTTCCAAGTGCAGATTGAATTAATTAAACCCAAAATGTGGGGAGGAGTTGAAACAAACCTGGTCTTGAAAGAATTTCAACTTGTCTGGCCAAAGACAGAAAACAAGGGGTCGCCCAATCAGTTTTGACAGGAAATAGCAAGAAGAAGCTCCAGCCGTGGCATTGAACACAACCAGAGCTACACCTTTGAAAACACCAAAGAGTGCTCCAGCAAGCAATGACATGAACACAGTCCCTGGAATCATGAAAGTCTGCATGAAAATATAAACCACACAGTACCCCACCAGGACTTGTGCAGTGTAATCACTTGTGTAGCTCTCAAGGTGACCCCTACAAAAACAAATAAATAATTCAATTAACCACTGCACATTAAATTTACTCAACTTTCCTTTCTACATTCAGCATACACTATGCAGACTGTACATGAATACAAGTATGCTTATACCAAATAAAAAGGAATTTAAGTTCACATTATTAAATGACTAACACAAGTTGAAACATGATTGATCCCCATCAGTTAATGCCTGCTTTCACCCTCAGAACTAAGATGACTTTTAATGGACAAATAGTATCATTGAAGGACATAAAGAGGCTCTCCTTCAAGGCCGCCCTCAACCCAAAACGACCCCATGCAGGTCCCCAGGGTCATTAATTTAGACCATATCATGAAAATTAATCTAGGCTGACTTAATTCTGGAGGGAGGTTCATTGTCTCTGCATCAAATAATCTATTCTTTTTTCCATTGTCCATGGGTGGGATCAAATGCATCATGTATGACAGTATGAATTTGGTCCATGTGGAGAGGCTACAACAAGTGAAACTGAAAACGGATTTTAAAATGAAGCCTATATTGATGAAAACGCACGTCTTGTATAAGTTATTGAACAAGATTCAAGGCAAACACAATGGAATTATCAGAATACATTTCATTTAATTGACTGCTGTGACTGTGAGACTTAGGGTGCTTCTTCACTTGAAAAATTTAAGACCCTACAAGTTTTTTTTTTTTTTTAAGAAGAATGTCAGGATAGCAACTAGAATGTCTTCTAGAGCCCCTAGTATTTGTAACTCCAAGTATTTTATAGTTGAAGATGCTCTCTATTCAACTCTTAGCACATCATGTTATCGCCAATAATCTCAACATAATTGTCTCTTAAAATGATGACAACTTATATCTTCTCATTAGCCGTTTTCATAATTTTCACTTTAGCACTTTTTTCGTTCAAGTTTTTGGATCCATCTCAATAGCGTTTTCAGATCTACTTTTTTCCTAGTGATAAGAAAAAGGAGAGAAGCGAGGTAAGGCTTGAGATTTCCAGATTAAAATTAGATATAAATTTGAAATGACTCTTTTAAGAGAATAAATTGCTAGGTTTTCATCACAATGTTTCTAATTTATCCTTCCATACTACCTTTGTGACATGACTTGTTGAAATCAAGACCAATCCAATTATGGAAGAAGGTAATAGAAGATGCAAATTCCAAAGTTTTACCAAATGTTGTTATGTTCCATTACCACTGTTGAAGAGAAATAGCTTTCGGCGCTAGATTTGACAGAAAAACCATTCGGAGGAGGAAGAAGTCAGTAAACTAACGATGGATCCGAAAATCAAATAATATTTAATCATATTTCATCTTATATGGAACCCCAAAAAAAAAAGCTAATATAATAAACAAGGGGAAATTTGGTGGGTTCCCAACCCGGTCAATGCTTTTTTCTTTTATATAATTGCTTATACTAAAGCAGAAGGAAAATAAAGAAACAAATTCAGTATGAAACATTACCGTAAAACTTGAAGATCTTCAAGGCTACGAGGGAGCTTGAGGAAGCTGTAATCGGAATCAGGCATGGTTAGGTAAACAGAGAGAAGGCCTAACAGAAAACTCAATACCACCGTAGATGCCGCAACCGTTTCCCAAGATCTAAATCGAAACTTGGATTCCACAGTTTCCGCCTTGCCATTGCCCTCAACCTCCTTCCCCATATGCCTGTAATTTGAGATATCTAAAAGAGAAAGAAAGACCAAAGGAGAAGGAGAAGGAGAAGGAGAGGAGGGAAGGGAATAATATAGCCCTTTACGCTTGTTTCCTCCAAAGCCTACTCTTTCTTCCTCTACTGCTTCTTTTCCTGTGTCCCTCTCCTCCTTGCGTTGCCTCTCTCTCTCTCTCCCTCTTTATCTTCAGACGAGAAGAAATACAGAGAGAGACAAAGAATATTCGCTGGTTATTGTTTTGTAGATCCGAAAGTAACAAAATAAAATTCTCCCTCCTCTTAACAAATTCCGAGATTTAATAAAAACATAATAATTTCAGCATTTCATAAATAAAACTATAGACTTTAATAGAATTCAAACTATTTTAAACTAGCACTTTGTTTAGTAACCATGTTATATATGGAGTAAGTATTTAAAATTTTAATTTTTTAATTTATCTAAAATTTTATTTTTGATCACGTTTTGCTCGTAATTATAATATTCTATTTTATGTTGAATTTATCCAATATTTTAACTTTATATTCTAACTCGATGAAAAATATTATTGAGTCTCACTCCAAGTCGTCATCACAGATTCACAGTCAAGATTTTTTAAGCTCAGTCATCAATAAGGCTAATTAAAATTAGATGTATCTAATCATTTTTTAAAATCTACATATATTCTAATCATGCTCCAATGTTCTTTTTTTCTGGTACAAAGTAAAAAGCAAGACACAGAACTAAGGCACGCCAAATGTTTTTGAAGGATATTCATATGGATGATTGAACGCCCTGTGAAACTTAATAAGCACATGCGTCGCACAAAGAGTAAAATCATCAATAAATTTCAAATATAATTTTGACGAATATATTTTTTAATTAAACAATTGAGTTCAATATATCTATTAACATTTCTTTCATCATTTGGTGTACATCCCGATGTGGCATGTCTCATGTGACCTCCACTCAGCCAGCCTTTTAATACTTTATTATTATTATTTTTCACTTTTACTCAAAATCCCCCAAATCCCGTCTGTCTCTTTGCTTAACCTCTTCATAATATATATAAATAAACAACAAAAGAAAACAAAAGCTAGGGTAAGCCCTACTCTTTTTTATTTTGCGTGTTACTACAAAACCAATTTATTGATAAAAGGTGCTTCATTCATGAGCACTTTTATTTTAACATGGGTCAAAGGCAAGTATTATATTTGTATATTTTCGCTTTTAAAAAAACTAATTGACATCAAAGTAATTATTCTATTCTTTTTAAATTTTGTATGCACTTTTTTATGAAAAAATTAAATATTATTATTATTATTTTACCTAATCTTGTGTTTTTTGTAATTTGTTGTTATTCTAAGCGTTAAAATACCTTAGTACACTAAAATAATATCGCGTTATTAACAAACGTATATTATCATAATTGGTGCAATATTTGTTAGAAAGCGTCAGTCAATTATCTTTGAGTATTACGAACGACACCTAAGTTTTTTTCTATTACGTATCCTATAAGATTGAATAATAGTTAAAGCTATGTATAAACTAGTTATGTTACGTTTCATAGATAACGTTTTCGAAATCGTCTTAAACATAAGAATATATCGTCACGTTTGAAATATGCAATTGCCACTGACGTAAAGATATGTTATAGTTTAAAATATGAACGTATGTTTATCGTTTTCTATATTTAGCGTAAGATGATCATCTTTTTTGGTCGGCTCACTTCTGCTTGTTATTGGGGTCGAACTCAATTATTAGGGGATTCAAGTAGGGGCACTTTTGTACTTTCAAGAGGAATTTTTTGGTGAAAAGAATATTCATTGATAAAAAAAAAGAGATAATATTTATCAAAGTACAAAGGAAACAATATTGTTACAGGTATGTACTTCTAAAGAGAAAACAAGAGATGAGAGAAGTCTAATAAAATTTTAAAAAACACGCCTAAAAAAAATAAGCCCCAAATTTCTTATACAATTCAAGTAATAAAAACACCATACTCTTTTATTTTATAAAATTTTTTATTAATTAAAAAAAATAAAAGAACTAAATATAAGAGGCAACACACTTTTCACGTCTCTTTGATAGAATGATAGTGGTGAACTGCTTATGGATATTGAAGGCCCAGCCCTTATCAATATGGGCCCGTATCGCCACTTTGGCATGCAAGGCTAATAACCCTTACGAAAAGGCCTTTATCTTATTCATGATGAAATTCAAAGATTGATCAGTGCGAGCCAATATTAAGTTCGAAACTTCTTTTATGTCAAAATTTGTTCACAAGTTTTAATTTAGATTCTTTTGAGATTTAAAAAAATAGACCATCCTCAATCGCTATACACGAATTAACGGAAATTTGGTATGACTGATGCTAACTCAACATGCTGTTCAAATTTATTTGTTTAATAAATAAGTTTAACCAAATTATAACTTTTAGTCTAATTTTAGTAATTACAACTTAATTCATTCATTTACATTTATACTTCAGCTGACGAGCATAGACACGTTATCGGCATCATTTCGGGTAGCTATTTTATGTTATCTTTGTCTTCCTTCCTTTTTGATGCTTTATGAAATTAATTCCTCACTCAAGTTGAGAGAGAGAAAAAAAAAAAAAAAAGAAACTAGTTACTTCTAATAATCTCTACACTAGTTTTCAATCTTATAATTAAGATACTAGTGCTATATAATTCAGAACTTAGATATTTATCTGTATTACATACTTTTAGAACTCTCTTTAACATATGTACACATACCCTCATTGTTTTAGAATTGGACCAATAAAATCCAAATACAATAATATGATCACCATATTGAATGTGTTAATTTGTTTGGACATTGTACCTCTTCCCCGTTACTTTCCAACCAGCAAAAGGACCCAATTTAATTATAATATTTACATTATCCACATTATGATTAAATTAGACTTTTACTTTAAGTCAGCTAACCTTTTTTCAAATAGATATATTATCCACGTGGAAACGTTGTTTGGGCAAGCCAGAGATTTCATTAAGATAATACGGTTGATGGTAGGACACTAGGATGAATGATTGATACATCTTCAAGGGCAGGTAGTGGATGACTTTCGAATCTACATATTTTCCCATTGAAATTATATATTAATATTAATTAATATATAAATAATATTTTGTTTCCAGTTCAGGGAACCATCAACTCACTTTCTTTATGTATAATAGCTTTTGCATCGACCTTTTAAATTAAATTAGGACGACCTCGATTTCTCCTATTTTTCACTCGTCTCAGTACGCAAGTAGGTGTTTTTCATATTAAAATATCTAAAAGTCCCAAAGGAAAATGACAAAAAAACCAAATAAAGTTTTTAATTTATTGAGAAGGTTAACAAAAACTCAACTTCAGAAATTAAAACTACATACTACAAGTAATTTTATTCAATTTACCTATTTTTTTACTCGTCTCTCAAGTAGGCGATTTTGATATTAACTTTCATATTAAAATATCTAAAGGCCCCAAGAAAAAAGAAAGCTGAGTAAATAACAAAATATATAATATTTAAATTTGTATTTTTTCCTTTACCAAATATGCTATCATTTTAACTAATAATTTATTAATAAGAAATATATCAAACCAAATTTGAGTGAACTTACAATATAATAATAATAATATTTTTTTAAAACGACACATCACACCTTATATATATTATAAGAGTTGTATTTAGTACAATAGATTAATTTTTTATAACGTAATAAATTTAAATTTAAATTTTTATTGAGAGATATATTTATGTTTAGTGTTTTGTTATATTTCAAATATGATTGTTTTTAATAAAAAAATACTTATAAAAAATTTTAAAAAATATAAACGTACTTTTTATATCTTTAAACTTTAGATTAATTTTTAATTTTATCCTTAAAATTTGTTTACTATCAATTTCGTTTTACAGCCTAATGTCATCTAAATCATTAACGAAAATAGTTGATATGGTGTTTGACGTGTATATTTTTACTAATTCAATACTCACTAATTATATATTTAACCCTAGGGGAGCCACCAACTTCAACTACCGTCAATGTACGATCCATACTAGATTTGACAATTATCAGATGTCTTTATAAAGTTTATAAACATTATCAAATGTGTTATCAAAATTTATATATACTGTCAAATATATTTTAAACTTTTTCAAATAATTCGTAATTTTTCAGTAACTTTATCTATCAATATCACACTTCTCCCATCAACTAGTTCAACTACCAACATATATTAAAGTTAGTTATTTAACGAATTTCCTTCAATAATGAACTTTAACAATAAATAAGTATATATAAAACTACCTACAACATATATAAATATAAATTACAAGTCATTATTTTACAATAAAATATACATATATGATTTCACATACAAGAGATCATAAGCCAGACCAAAAAATTTATCCATTATCAACCCATCATAAAATCTTTACATTCATATAAAAAAATTAATTATATATGAATTCATTGATAAATAAAATAACTTATTAATATTATCATATAATAACAAAATTATGTCACGACTACAAAAAAAATTAATATTTTATATATCTTCTATACTTTTGCCTTGTCACTTTAATGGCAGGATAAATTTAATAACTTCAATAGCAGACTTCAAAACGATAGACTTCAACAGCGACCTTTAACGACAGACTCAACGACAAACTTCATTGTAAATTAATAAACTTAATTCAATAGAAATTATTTAATAACATGTAAATAAAGACGTTGATTTGTATACTTATATTATGTCATTTTATAATTTGATATGATTTTATAAATTCTATAATGTATGTAGTTACCAAAAAGATACATGTCAGCCATCACATCAACTACTAAAAAATTGTAGATTATTTGAAATAATTGAAGATATATTTGACACTATTTATGAATTTTAAAGATACATTTAACAATAAATATATCTATTTCAGTTTCTCACAAGTATATTTTTACTAAAGGTAATTTTGTTTGAGATACTGTCAGATACTAAATGTAAAAATTTCTCTCAACAAAAATTTAAATTTATGTTCATCACATTGTGAGAAAATAATTCTTTTTACTATACCTAATTTTTATTAATAGTTGACAATAAATATATAAATATATAAATAAAATATTAAATTAGTAAAAATATATATGTCAGATATTATATCAATTATTTTTATTATTAATTTAAAAAATTGAGCTCTTTAAAAATAAAATTAAGAACAAATAAATTTTAATAATAAAATTAAAAATTGACCAAAAGTTTAAGAATATAAAATATATTTTTTTCCTTGAAAACATAAAGTAATTGGCAGTTTTGCAGAGCGGTGAACATGAAGACGATGGGTGGCGTGACCGCGAAGGAGAGGGGAAAGGGCATTGGGTGGCTGATAACGTGAAAGGCAACGTCATGAAAGCGAGCCCGAGGCGGCAGAATTTGTTTTTGAACGAGTCCCAATCGCAACTCACACATGAAAACCACCAACTCTACTATTCTCCTTCTTCGTCCATTTTCTTCCTTCCATTCCATTTCCTAATCCCTTTCGCTATGTCTGTCCACTGTTACTATAATTCTTCACTTTGACTTTCACGCCCTACATCTTTCAAACTTTAATTTTAATTTGTCTTTTGGATCGTCTGTAAATCATTATTTGATTTTTTTCAAATTAAAAAATATCTAAAATTTTGCCTATTCTTTCTAATAACCATTATTCTAACACTATCAAACCTTTTTTTCCCAATTGATAAGTTTATATTTGAGATAAAATAAATGTGAGTTTATTGTGTCAATTTAAAAAGTTAAAATTTATTTTTTGTCATTTAATTTTTTATGAAATTTTAATTTTCATTTATTTTTATTAATTAAAGTATAATTGAAACTTAGATGGGGATAAAACCAATTGAAAATCTTTTGAAACTATTCATTTGAGTATTTAAAATTTAAAAATCAAGAAATTCGAATAAATTTTAAAATTACATAAAAATAATTTAATAATTATTTTAATCTCATTTGAATCTATTACTAGTTCAATTATGTTTTGGTAAGATTAATTTTATATAAATTTTATATATGACTCTACTGTAAGTTATTATATATACGAACAACATTTAATTATGATGAATAATATTGCATAAATTAGTAAACACAATAGACAAAATTAAAATTTTATGTAAAATTTAAAAACAAAACAATAATTTTGAACTTACAAAAAATAATGTAACGTTCAACGTTATAAAAATATAAAAACAAAGAGATCTAATTAATTAATGATTTTTTAATGAATCCATTATATATAAATCTAAATTAAAATACGTTTTTTAAGTTTGAACTATATATAAGATATATTGTTTTTGAGGCAACTTTTCATTTTTAATGTTAAGTTTCTTTTTATGAACACGTGTGTGTGTGTATATATATTTGGTGAAATTCTTTATATGAATATAGCAATGATCAATGTAGATTAGGGCCTGCGACATAAAGTTAACCAAAAAATTAAAGAAAAAGGGGAATGTGTTCCTCGTGAAGAAATAGAATCCCAAATTCAAACGGTTGTGGGGACGTACTCCAAAATAATGAAACATGAAATATCCCAAAGCCCACGACAGCCTACCATTTTTTGGAGCCAACAACTTGAATGGTCTAACCAATTACTCAATCAGATTCTCTACATCTTCATCTCACGTCAATTTTTCTCTCTCTTCCTTTTTTAAGAAAAAATTGGTAGTAGTTAATTGAAGACACGAATCTTATCATTTTGAATATTAAATACGTTGAACCAGTGCGTGGGGGATGTATTAATTAACTAAATTTACCTACAATACAATCATAATAATTACTTTAATTAGTATCAAACACACTTAGTATGCAACATAGGAAAAAAAAAAATCCCACGTACTCTAGAATATTTACTTACCACACTCGTATGGTTAATACTAAGGTAATTAAGGATTCGATGAAAGAAAATTTTCACTTCATCTATAAGTGAGGGTTCAATTTTTTTTTAATCATTAAAATCTCCTTTGGTGGATAATTTTTTTTTTTAAAGAGATCCCCTAATATCTAATATCTAGATAAATAGTTATGATTGAATAAAATGGTATATTGTTGAAATATATAAATTAAATTATTCTTGTAAGTTAATTAATTAGACTTGTGTTGATGTTTTAAACATGTCATTATCATCTTATGCAGTAGTGTTGAATGTGCCTCTCTTTACTATAAATTTTGTATATATAAAAAATAAAAGTAAGAGGTGAACATATTATAACCGCCTAACATACACTATATATGAGTGCAACACTAGTAAGTGAAAAAAATTATGATTCACATTATGTCAGTCTCACCTACCGTATATTTTTCAAGGTCAATTTGAGGTTTCTTTTGTAACATACACATAGCTCTCTGCATTTGAAATTTATGTTTGTCATATTTCTTGTGGGTATTAAAAATGCGTGCAAATATTAGACTTGTAGGAATAATTAAGGAAATAATGTGGGCCGGAAGGAATGGGTTTTGAAGTTGAAATTAAGTTGAAAGTTGATGGGCGACAGAGATGGTCCAGGGTGATTGTGACTTTAATGGTAGCCAGCAAAACTTGGGGTTGAAGCTTTCAGGATAGCAACATTATAAGGATATCCGTTTTCAGATAGTCACTCACCATTTCACACACAAACCAGTATCAATTTGGAAGGAGATAGTCATAGAAGCCAGCTACCAAGTTGTGCATCGCATCCAACTATGGATGGTTCTGTTAATTTCCTTGATTCGCATATGCTAACGTTAGTAACGTAGGATGTTACCAAAAACCAGGAGGAGAGAGAGAGACTAGAGTTTTTGTCTAATATATATATTATGTATATATTTGTATTCTTCTTTCCATATACCGTAGCTTGATGAGAGAGAGTTACGCCAAAACTACCAAAACGTTACGTTATGTGAAACACATTAACACCCCTCAATTTGGTTGTCTTCCACCTAATTTTCTTCTAATTCACCGCATTCACATTTTATGTACATATGGTAACTCCTTTGACCAGCAGTTACAGTACTCGGCGGAGAATATTAAATTGGTGGTTTCATCATTTGAATGAGCAATGACCAAAATGTCATTGGAATCTACGTATTAAAAAAATTATATTATTATTTTACATAAAAATAATTTTTATTGACAACAAATAAATAAACAAATAAAATTGTTTATTGATATAATTTAATTTATAAAGTATAAAAAATTAATAAATTAATAATTATATATGGAAGGAGGTTGTTTGGTGTAATGGTGTCAGTCTGACGTCACAATATGAGATGGCATAGTAATAGCATATGAATATCCGTGTTTGATAAGTGAAAAGGTCGGCAACACTTTACTGAAAAAGTACATACAAAAGACGACAGTCAAAAAAAAGTCCCCTGTCTCTTCACACTCACACCTGAGGGTGAGGGTGAATGGACAACGGAGAATGGTTATTCCTAGCAATAACTAAACTAGCTAGCCACCAAAGCCAAACAACTATCATTTTAAACACTCTCATCTAGGATGTAAATTTTCATAAATAATAAAGTGTAAAAAAAAACTTATCATAAATAAATTATTACTTATTTATATATATATATTTTTACACTTCACTAAAACTTACGCATCAAAAAATTTATACTCTATTTTATCACGCTTTGACTCTGACTTTCCCTCCCTCTCTCTCACGCGCTCCGTCCACGAGTCGTGAGTTCGAACAATTTGCCACGTGCACTCTACTTCACTCCATCTATCACAACCCTCCACGGTTACTTTATCATCTCCCTCTCTCTCTAACCCTAGTCTAAGCTATATATAACCCCACCTCTCCCTCTCCCTTTCTCTCTCTCTCTCTCTCTCTCTCTCTCTCTCCCCATTCTTCTGTCACTCTTTCTGCAAATTTCGGCTTCATCCAAGGGCCTTGCCGTTCAGGAGAGAATCCGGAATAAAACCGTAGCCCCTTTCTTCTTCGAAATTTGGGATTCTTTTGAGAATGTGATTCCCTCGCTCGTTTGTACGAGTGTTGTTGCATTTCCCTCTTGGCATTCCTCTCTCAATCCCAATTTCTCTTCTTCAATTTGAGACAAGTTCTATCAATGGCGGAAAGGAGATTACGCGTAGGTTACGCGCTCGCATCCAAGAAGCAAAACAGCTTTATCCAGGACTCATTGGTTACCCTCTCTCAGTCTCGCGGTATAGACCTCGTACGGGTAGATAAAGAACGCTCCCTCTTGGATCAGGGTCCCTTCGATTGTGTTCTTCACAAATTGTACGGCGACGATTGGAAGAGGCAGTTGCGCGAGTTCAAAGCTGAATACCCAAATGCGGTGATTCTCGACTCGCCCGAGGCGATTGAGAGACTCCACAACCGGATTTCCATGCTGCAGGCGGTGTCCGAGTTGACGATTAAGGGCCGTGACGAGACCTTTGGGATTCCTAAGCAGATTGTCATATACGACAGTGAAACGCTGTTTGATCGACAGGCATGGGAGACTTTGAAGTTTCCGGTGATTGCGAAGCCTTTGGTGGCGGATGGGAGCGCCAAATCGCACAAAATGGCGCTTGTATATAACCATGAATGCTTGAACAAGCTGAAGCCACCTATTGTGTTGCAGGAGTTTGTGAACCATGGGGGCGTCATTTTTAAGGTGTACGTGGTGGGGCAGTACGTAAGGTGCGTCAAGAGGAAGTCTTTGCCGGATGTTTCAGAGGATAAGTTGGCGGTTTCGGAGGACTTACTTTCTTTCTCTCAAGTCTCGAATTTGCCCACCAATGAGAGGATTGATGATATGTATTACAAGATGATGCATTTGGATGACACAGAGATGCCCCCACTGAGCTTCATTACGGAGATAGCTCGAGGTCTGAGGCATTCAATGAAGTTGAACCTTTTTAACTTTGATGTGATTCGGGACTCTAGATATGGGAATCGGTACCTTATCGTCGATATCAACTACTTCCCTGGGTATGCCAAGATGCCCGGTTATGAGACTGTTTTGACAGATTTTTTCTGTGATATAATGTGCATGAAACAGAAAGAAGAGGCAGAGAGTTTGGATGAGATAGACCACTCAAAGAATACTGGTTTGGATAGTTGTCAGATGCAATGTTATGGCGAGGATATGAGAAAGATTATAAGCAATACTTGTGGTGATGGAGATGAGGGCAGCCTCTCTGTTTCAGCACTTGCAAGGGAAGAGAACGAGAGTTCTGTTCAAGTCTGACAAATTGTGTCAAGGTATCTCATTCTACCATTCAGTTGGTGATTTTGGGTAACCAGAATTTGCTTAATGGACCCATGCACCAATTGGTGGATAGATATGAGTTGCACATTCCGTTAAAATAGCAGTTGGTATAGTGGTGAAATCAGTAGCTTGTTTGTCCCTAGATTAACCTCTTAACATGTATATTCCATCCACCATTGCTCTGGAGATAGGTGCTTCTCAAATACCCGTGAGGGTTTAGAAAAGTTGTATGTTGAGGCTTAAGTTCTTGTTAGAATCTGCTTTCCTTTGTTCCTTTGCTAGTAAACTTAATGATTTTTATTTTCATTGTCAGATCTATTCTCATTTTCAATTTCCTGCTTTGTTTGCATTAGTGAAATAACTTATACCTGCTTGATGAGTCTCCCTGGCTCTAATCTGATATAAGGGTTCCTTAATTGGTACTATGCTAATAACTATGACTTAAAGATGATATAAACCAGAAAAAGGCTGGTATACTCCTTATCTCCCTCCCCATGGGAAGCTATCTAAATAAAGGAGAACACTTCTTTAAGATGTGGTACATATGAGGAACTATAGTAATATGTAATCTATACCAAACATATAGATATAACTTTTGTTAACAGAGTAAAACTTCCAAATTGATTTTGATTCATGCATGAAGATAATTAGTTTTTATAAAATTTAGTAAGGAGCTTAATTGAAAAGCGGATCAATAAACATTTTCTTAGTTAACATTTTTAGCATTGTTGAGCTCTTGCACGTCATTTTTGTCTTGGGATATGGTATGAAAATTTCAGTGGCTCAATAGATTACTCTAAATAGAACAGTCATTTTTTTATTGGATGACTAGTTGATTTGATGTAGAATTTTACTAATGAATGCCAATAACATTAGAAGCTACAAGCAAAATATATTTTTTCCTTATGGGGGATGTTTTGTGGGAATCTTAATTGCAAACTATGCTTATGCCCAGTTTTTAAATCATCTGCAGATATTCAGAAAGTGTTAGCCTTATCTACATCCGCTTATATCTGTTTACCTTTGGTCTGTCACGTGTCTTGGATCACCATTTTAGACCTTTACAGGTTCCAAGTTTCCAACAAAAACTAACAGATTCCAATAAAAACATAATGGTAACAAGTAAATATATATTTTTCCCTTATGGAGGATGTTTTGTGGGGAGTCTTAATTGCAAGCTATGCTTATGGAAAACCTACTACTATATATATGGAAAATTTAACCTACACTAAAAACAACTCATATCAACTCGAAGATCATCCAAAATGCTCTTATTTCTCAACATCTTACAAAATAACCTCACAAATTATCCTTGTCTCCCTCAACCTTAAGCATTTAACACATTCATGTCTGAATAAAGCCTTGGTGCTGCTCCTGACTACCATTAATTTAGGATAATCTAGTATATAATAAGCAGATTCTGGTATTAGATGACAGAGTCATAGGGACAGAGATGAAGAGCAGAGAAGATAAATATCAAAAAAGAGAGAGAGAGAGAGAGAAGAAGAAACAGAGAAAATGGGGAGGTACATACCTCAATCAGAGTGCTGGAATGCTGTTGTGCTCCTCTTACTTGCAGAATGATACTGCTTAGAAGAGCCTAGGGCTGCAGAGATTATTTACTGTTTATTTTTTTTTTTTAAAAAAAACATGGCACAGGTTTTGTGTGCCGCAATGCACCATTTGAAAAGTGCAATGCCATGGCTAATGCACAATGAGGCATGAGCCATGGTGCAGCATCAACTGCTATTTCCTTTATAGTAATATAACTCTTCCTTCATGGATCTCCCTGTTTTTGCTTTTCTGGTTTTATGTAATAAGTGGTAATTGATTATGAGAAGGATGGCACCCACGGCTCCCCCAAAAAAATTTCAGCTATTTGGTTATAGGCAACCAAAAAAATGCATAAAGATGTGGAAAAAAAATGAGGAAACCCATATTTAATACCAACATGTGTTTAGCTTTTTCCAAGGAAATAGAAGTTGAAATTTCTTTTCTGATTTCATACATGAAGGTGCAAATTATTTTCATATTTGGGGTTTATGTTGAGCGAGTAACTTAGACAAGGGGACAAATTAAAACTTTTGGTCCTTGCATTGCAACAGATTACATTCTTAGCATTAGTGATTTCATTCATGGCCTTTTGGATGGGATCATGGTACGTTGCCTATGCTGCTGTATAAGATTTCTGAGATGAAACTTCAGCAACTTAAGGGACTATGAATAGAACAGTAGATGGTTGGTGGGACTTTTATTGATAAAAGCTTTAGCATAAAAAAACACATGTGGAGTGTTGTACAGGAAATGCTTTATTGGAGTTTAATTGCTAACTTTGCTTATGCCCGTTTATTGCATTGACTTAGAACCCACTTCTAGTTGTCCTGCATGTTACGCTTGTATAAAGCCACTTTTATATTTATCTTTGTTGTGTCTAAATCTTCATCCCAGACCTTTGAAGTAGTCTAACATGGTTCTAACTTCTAACATCATTATCACCAACATAGTCTGACATATTATTGCAAGATTTTGAATGCAATGTACCACTGTTAGATGACAACATCTATCGGTTTGTGCTCCTAAGATAAATAATCTTTTGTGATTGTATGTGCAGCAATGCTTGTTCTATGTATCTTTATATATGTATCCATGAAAAATGCTTCTGTCCATTGCTTTCAGAGAGACATGTAAAGTGTGTAAAACTTTTAATTCATGGATATTTTAAGACCAAATCTAATCTGCTTGTGGATGTTTTATTTATGACCCTTTTTTGGGGATAAAATGTGACCATGATTTTGAAATGCAAACACAGTTTATGTATAGAATTGTTGTCTACTGGGACTGGGCTTTGATATGCTTGTGATTAGAAAAGGTGGCTGGGATATGGTTTACAAAGTGAATTTTACTTGCATGTTACCTTCTGTCGTTACCAGCTCTGAATTGATATGGGTGGAATACTGATACAAACAAGTGGAAGTCTGAGATATTGTGAGTGCTCGCGTTGGCCAACTTGATTTTTCCTTTTATAAAAGGAATGCATGAAGTTTTCTCCAGACCACGGTGAGAGGTTCATAGTTTATACGTTCCGGTGCCTTGACATAAGTGAACTTCTATTGCAGTATTTAATGCTAGTGGTCCTATAAAAATTGATATTCTAGGACTTGTGTTTTTTAGTTATGAAACTTCTCAAGTAATCCAATAATCTAATTTGCGTGAAGAAGTATTTATTAAAATCCTTTAAAAGGATATATTAAAAACATTAAAGGATGTTTAAGATTTGGTGTTTATTTTTCGCACTTTTCATTTTCCTTTTGTTTAACTATTTGATCTTTCCGTATCTTGAGTTTCCTTCAGCTCATGGATCTTGGCACTTTGGGCCAGTGCAAATCTGATTGAAGGAATGATGTCCTGTGATGTTTTCATCAATGCAGTCTATTCTCTACAGTAAATAATCTATCATAATGGTTTTGTTTCAGGTGTTCCATTTAGTTTGGTTTTAATACTTATACTGTATCGTATGGATTTGAAACCTGACAATGTGGTTGTCATGTGAATTTTTGGTTTGGATTGAGATTCCTTGCTCAGTTTTAAATTCCTTTATCTGCCCTTTTTTTCCCACTTGGTTTTCTTTGCCTAATGACTGTCAACAATTTTACATTAGAATTCTTTATGCTGCTGGCCCATAGCCATTTTATTGTGATTTTCCGATGTGAAATTTCATCCAATATGATTTCAGGGCGCGTTTCATATCATTCATTAGTCATGATTTTTTCCCATTGATGCATGATGGTGCCTCAATTTTAAAAAATTTGGTACTTTTTTTTTTTCTTTTTAAAAAGAAGTGGCTTGTGATCTGATTTGATGAGGTAAAATTTATGTAGGTAAATGCATTAATGGAACAAATAATTTTCGCTGCTCTGAGTCTGTATATTTAGTAGAGGATTCTTCTGCTTCCTGTTGGTTAGTAGTTTTATCTTTAAAATTGTTTTGGGGAGCCTGTTAAATGGTCCGACCACTTCTCAACAAATATACCTAGTGATTCGATATTTACCTAAAGGTGAATGCTCAATGCAGATAAGCATTCCTGTCATCATCATCACTGGTTTTTTTTATTTTTGGTATAAATTAGCTCGAAGATCCCATGGCTTATGGCGTGCTTGTTTGTTGCACATTCTGCTTATTTTTATTATAAACATTATATGGATTTACTTGTTGATAAAGTTGGGTATGGAATCCTATTATCTTAATAAAGGATTAGCCAGCCCACGTGGCTGTTGGGCAGTGAAATATAATAAAATGTCAGTATCTAATTATAAGTTATGGATTAATTAGAGTTGAATTCAGCAAAATAAATTAATATTTTACAACGTGTAAATTAAAGTTAAAATTATTACTGAAAAAAATATTTATATTTAATGTTTAACAATAATTTAAACAAGATTATCTTTCATAAAAGAATATTTATAAAAAAAAAAAAAGAAATTATGAAATTTAAATTTGATATTAGAAATATGGGATGTAGATTCAAAAGTTAAAGTTACATTTAATATTTATTGACTTAAAAGGTTATTGTTTTACGAATAAGTGTTAATTCACAATTAATTTAGTAAATTGTTAAATTTGATGTTAAATTTCAAATAAAGATATAATTTGAAGAGAAAATTAAACTATTTAAAAAAATTAAAAGGACATATTATTTATCTTTAAACTAAAAAATTAAATTAAAACTCCTATGAAATTCAAAGAAGCAAAACGCAAATAAAAGTATTATTTTATTTCTGGGTTTTTCATAGAAATTCAGACAGTGCATTTTTAGACTGCCTTTCCTTTCTTAGAGTGAGAATATATGAAGGTACCGAACATAGCAAATTAATATTCATAACCTGAAGAGAGACTGAAGAAATTCTTGGAATTCTGCATTCATTACAAAAGATGGAAGAAGACAAACAGAATCAAGCCTATACTAAATACAAGTTTGTCTCAAAAAGAACATCAAACTAAAGGAAAATCTGCTAAGGTCCACATGAACGCACATGCATATATATATATATATATATATATATTCTGCTTTTTACAGAAATATACGTACACATTAATTTATGATGCTCCCTTAAATTTACTAATGAATCTAAACAAAAGAATCATCTTCTTGAACTAACAATTCTATGTATAAATTCTCGTTCGTGTGTGCTCCACAACTCCATCACCAGAAAAGGCCATTTATTCAGTATCTTTATTCTCTACCAATCTGCATAAGTACAAAAATATTATTCAATAACGTTGTCATGTCCTCAAAATCCAAGGTAAATTGACAAACCAAGATAAAATGAAAAATATAAATGCATGTAAGATTATATCTATAAGATTCATCATTGTCTAGCTAATGTCACTCAATTTCCTTTACATCGATTTGGAGGACTTAAAACTAAGATCTTGTGGCTTTATTTTCGCTGTTTTTGTGATAATCCAAACAAAAGAAAGAGAGTAAGATAAATTTAATTAGAACTGCAGAACATACTCTAGAATCTCTTTCCAATCAGAACCGCTTGTGTTGTCGAGGAGGAACTTCTCCCAACCCTCAAAGAATGTGGTGGAATCAGGTGACTGATCGGTGGACACTTGTTCTCTACTAAAGCCATCGTCCACTTGGTTAACGGCGGCGCCGGTCACCGCCGTAGAGGCCGAGACTAGTGCAGGAAGCGCCATTTCTGATGAGTACTGGTTCTGATGTGGAATATTATTAATATTGTTGCATCCATTATTGTTGAAACCAAAACCTTGTAAACCACATAATCTTCCTCCTCCTACGTGGTCCGTCGATGATCTTGAAATAGCTTCAAAAGATTCAGTGTGTGGTTGAGGGAAATTTCCTTGACCTCTGTTTGTGCCATTATCCAGCAAGGCTTGAAGTTGAAGTGGGTTGAGGCTGTGATTGATGCCTAAGAGGTAAGGGTTTGTATTAACAATTTGCAATAGGTTTTGCAGCAATTGAATTCTGGTTAACTGAGTTGTGATATCTAGCTGTGAATTGAGAGGATTATTATTGTTGTTGTTGTTGCCCCATGGACCCATATTGTTTGATGAAATGCCAAGGAGGTGAGTGAGATTGATGAGGTGATTGAAATCTGTTCTAGGCTTGTGAGTTTCCGGATCAATACCCATCTGAAGTAGCTTCTTCCTTATGTGAGTGTTCCAGAAGTTTTTTATTTCATTATCTGTTCTACCTGGAAGATGGGTTGCAATCTTTGACCATCTACACAAACAAATATTGTTTCTCATTAAATATAATTCACCTCTTTAATTAGCTCCATATAATTAATCTCGTCTCTTATGAATAAAAAATATTACAAAAACATACATATACCATATATATGTTTGGGAGTTTGAAGGATAAGCATCCTCATATAGCTTAATGTTTTTGCCTACATAACCAAGCAAAGATCGATACTTACTTGTTTCCGAGAGCAGAATGAAGGTTGATGATCAATCGCTCTTCTTCTTCTGTGAACTTGCCTCTCTTAATGTCAGGCCTGAGATAATTAGTCCACCTTAGCCTGCAGCTCTTGCCACACCTATTGAGACCAGCATGCTTTGGGAGTGTTCTCCAATTGCCACAGCCATGTTTGGTGATATAATCCATAAGCTTCTGATCTTCTTCTGGTGTCCATGGCCCTTTCTTTACGCCACTACTCTCATCACAGCATGGAAGCCTACCCATAATATTATTGCAGTATTATGAGGCACAACAAATGTTCCAGTTACAGAAACAACAGAGATAACAGATATTCTTTCTGGAGAGAAATCTAGGTTAGGAAAATTAAAGCTCAGACATTGCTATGACAAGCTGGATTTTATATAGGGGAAGGTGGGGATGGGACACGCAGAGAGTTTTGAATCCAAAAGCGAAAGAGGAAGAATTAGCAATGAAGCTAATAAATTAAAGGATTAATTATTTGGGTATTTTTTTTCAGTAGTCAATGCATAATTAAAATAATGGTATGTATGAAAAAGGGGATTAGGTAGTGCAAGTGTCGTTAAAGTAGAAGGTAAGCTTCCATTGAATTTCTTAAAGTGCATGCATTTATATACAGCTTCAAAGGCACAACGTACTCTGGATTTTATACTTTAATTATTTATAGTAAAATGTGGCTTTGACCCATTGGTTCAACCATTTAAGATTTTCGATACTATCGAGACGTGAAAATAAGGCAGCTTTTTGAAGAAGCAGTGACCAGCATGTATAGCTATAGCATGCCATGAACGTAGCTAGCTAGGGTGGAGATATATATATGTATAGATATATATTGGAACTTGGAACCAACCCCACGAAATTAATTTGAAACAATTTATTGAAAAACTAAATTTGAGAATTTGAATTTTAAATTTTAAATTTTTTTTACTTGTTAAATACTTGTAATAATTACAACATATATATATATATTTTTTTTTCTTTTGATTTGTTTTTGTCTTGTGCTTTTTTACAAAGGATGCCCTAATAAATAATGAATAAAAAAGGTTTTTAAAAGCTCAAGACTAATAAGAAATACATTTCCCTTTAATTTACTATACGGAGAAAATATGTACCAGTAACACGTGACAGAATGAGCTGGCCATTAATCTATTGCTATAATACGCAAGATTTGGATGGTAATTAACTATGGTTAAGCAAATCTAATATATCAAATTTTCATTATAATTAGATTATTATTCAATAAACAAGGATATTAATATATATCACCTGTTGTGCGCTTTATATTTATTGAAGTTTCTGTTTGATTAATTTGTTCTTCTAGCTAGATTGTAATAAAAATGGAAGATTAGCCACTTGGCATGGCTATTATTTAACTTGATGAGGTTCTGCAAATTTTAGTCCCTAAATTATTTTGCAACCATAGTACTAATCAATTTTGAGGCGTTATATAATATGTTAGAATGTTGAATATAATGCAAGTCGTCATTATATTGCCGCTAATTAACCTAATTAAGGTTAATTAGGATGCTCCCGAGATATCCTTGAACATATATGTATATATTCTCACAAGTGTTGTCATGGAGTTTGTCATCTTCTTGTTACTTGGAAGTCTCAAATTAGTACATTGCCATTATACCATAATCGATATATTATTGCAGTCTCTAACTGCTCTGTGTCCTCATTGCCATAGTTGGATCACCTTTTCACCAAATTATTCTTTGAAAATTAATTTCTGGAACGCCAAATCTCAAACAGTGCCTCCTTCAAAGTTTCATATAACAATTGATCCAAAAACACTAATATATTTTTGTCAAAATAGATACATTACGTTGAACACGTGTCACCACTGACATATATATATATATATATATATATATAGTGACAAAAAAGAGATTACAAGAAAGCAAAAATGAAACTTCTCTAAGAAAAATAATAGACAAAGAATCAGCGAGAAAACATAAAGAGATTTTATGATAAAAGTCATCTTAGATAGAGAGAGAGAGAGAAAGAAAAAGAATAGTCTAGAATCAATCTTTATTATTATTATTATTATTATTATTATTATTATTATTATTATTATATCGATGAAATAACACTGAAATCACTTATTTTTGGAGTTATCATTTGACTAGGTGCTTCCAGCAGATATTAAAATTTAAATTAAAATCCACGAGTTAGTTGATTTATTCAATTAGTCTGGTTAGAATTTTCGTGTTTTTTTTTGTAATGACTACCCATTAGACCAATCGATGATCGAGGATTGAAATTTTTTAATTTAATAGAGCTTATAAATTACTTAAATCGTTCTTATCAAACATGCACGTATAATTGTTTCAAAATATTACATGTAATTTCTAAAATATCAATAAACCTATTTATACTAATATATGTATATATATATATATATGCATGTATGTATGTATACCTTCGAACAAGAGAAACTGAGAAACTTTTAAAAAGAGACTTCACGGGGTATTGAATTGTAAAAGAAAAAAAATTGTTATTATTTAATTAGAGAACCGAGTAGGAAAAATATCAAACTCGTATTTATTTCTTTTCTTTTAAACACAAGAAAATAAAATTAATTAAAATACCTATATATATATATATGTGTGTGCGCGCGCGCGTGTGTATACTAAAACTACCTTTTGTTTTCGTAAAGAAAGAAGAAACTTTTACAGCCTTTAGGTTAATTATATATATTTTTAATCTCTTGGCTGTATTTATTCTCATTTTTATCTCTATACAAATAAACAAATCTCCTCTTCAGTTTCATACATTGGTTATTTGTTTCAAAATTTTCCATCGACGTCATTTGCAGGTTGATCCGATCAAATTATAGAGGCAAGAAGAAAAGTTAATGTGAAACTAATTAAATTGCATTGACCAAAACAGCTAAAGTACAATAACTTGTTTGTGGAAGAACAGAGATATAATTAACTATTTTCACTGGTTATCGATCGTTTTGTCACATTCTAGTTAGTTTATATAACCAAACATTACCAATATAATTAATTAAACTCAAAAGTCAATAGTGACAATGATTCAGAAACTTTAGGCACGATGAGTGGAAACTGTAGAATTTGCCTAAGTTAAGGTGAAACCATGGAGTTATTATCGAAAATGCAGTAATAATATCATATAAAAACAAGGTACAAACAATATTATCTAGAAAAAGTAACATTCATAGGTTTGACATTTTATAGGATCAGGGTTTGGTTTTGACCTTTATAAACGCAAATTAGAGAGGTCGAGGCTTTATATTAATTATGTGCTCAATTCAAAGAGGGTGTGACATCATCACCTAAGATTGGTCAATCAGAAAATATAGGACGGTGAGATTTGCTGGCACATTTTCAACTTCTTACCTCATTTTTTGTTTCAGTTTAAACTTTTATGCCTATTTGGATAACCAACCATAAATATAATCAACAAAACACAAGAAAAAGACAAGGTAGGATAGGAAGAAAGGGAAGCATCAATAGACTATCAAGTATTTTAAGCAGATTTAATCTATGTATTATTTGTTTTAATTACTTATCAAACTTGGTTTCCTAAAATATTAAGAATTTAACATTAATTAGTTATATATAATTGAAAGCGAATTGAATGCGTGCGCTTATGCCTCTTTCGACAATAACAACAATTTGCAGAGCGAGAAAGGCACAAGATATATAAATGGTATTGTAATGAAGAATTTTTTTTTTTTTATAACTTTGAAAATATATGTATTAAGAGACACGAGAGGTTAATTAGCCAATGAATAACATGTGTCCTGTGCATGAACGAAACTTCCTAAAAAAGTTGCGTTGCTCTATAAAAGGGTTTGGTTGTTTATCATAATTTAAAATAGATTGAATTATACATAACTTCTTGATGTTCTAATTAAAGACTCAAGTTGGTTTAATTTTATTAAAGAATAAATATCGAAGTTTAGTTATAATTTAAAGATTATTCTTATTTAAAATAATTTTCCCTTTAAGCTTTTTAAGAATCAGTTACTAATTCAGAAAAGTTTGGCTCAGTAGAATAAGCTAGTAACGTGACTGTTAAATTAAAGCAATATAATGTCTTTATAAACCTGAAGAGCTTAAATGCATAATTTAGAATAGGGTTAATTTATATATTGTTTTGATGGCCATATAAGTACTTTATGGCCACAATATCCATTATGTATATTAAGTTACATAATTTGTTATTTTAACTATATGTATTGGATTTAACGTGGGAATATTAATTAAACATTTGATCTTTCAATGGATCACTTTGAAAGGAAAAAAACAAATTAGAGGGCAAAAAGCTAATTCCTTCTACAAAATACTTAAACCCCTAATAATCGGTTTCCTGGGGTATTGACCATTGATCATTGACCATTGACCAAAGATCATGAGTCATGACCTGATAAGAAGAAAGAGATGAAATAACTATTTAATATAATTCAAGTACATTATACTCATCTTAAAAATTGAAATTGATTTCATATTGTTAATAACTATATGATAGATATTATATATATAGGGGATATGTTTTATTCTTTGTTACAATAAGCGTACAAGAATTTGAGAGCAGAGAGTACGTAATTTACGTATATTAAAACCTCTAACACTTCCGTCTAAATAATAATTGAAAGTGTTATTTTTTAACTAAGACAATTTTTTATATACATCTCTGTTGCTAAATTTTTTTATTTGTTTAGAAACAAATTCGACATATAACTTCTAGTATAACCGACCAATTGATGTGTATTAATATATCAAAAACTAATTTCATAATCTAAGGGCACCACCTTCTACCCAAAAAAAAAAAAAATCTATGTTATATTAATGTACTGATTTGATAGTCATAAATTGTTTATTTTCAGGTATAGTGTGTGGGTTTTGTGCCAAGCATGTACATGTTTGTTGTGACTTATTAAAGAGCATAATTATGGTAAATCAATGAAAATGAAAATCCAAATCCAACATAATATTTATAGTTTAATTATGAGCATAGCCGCCGGGCAAGACGCCGTCTTTGGTGCTTAGTCTGAAGTTGTTTTTTAGGTTATCACTAATTAGGTAGTTGACTATGTATTTAAAAAGTAATCGAATAATTATTCAAATAAAAGTCATATAATAACTTAATGAAATGTGACGAGTTATATAATGTGTCAACTACCATTTAAAAAGTTGTCATATAATTAACCAAGTTGAAGACTTTCAACCAGTAATCTTAAAATAATTTATCACACTAAATGATGTCTTACAACAAACATATATACTAATAATCTTTTACTTTTAAAAACATATTAAATTCACAGTTTTCAATAAAGGTTTTTCTTTTTTCGATTTGTTATATTAAACAAGGAAATCCAGAAGAGTATGGATTAAAGTATATTTTATAGCTTCCCGGTTTCATTTTTACGTGGAAAGTTGCTTTAATAGCCACTGCGAATGATCTGTTACGATAGTACTGTCAAGAATAGATCCTTATTCAAGTTCCTCATAAGCATATAAGGAGTGAAAATGAAGTCCTTAATTGATCAACTTGACTTGCATGCAATCTTGCCAATTTTGACGTGATAGTATATATCTCCAAACTCATAGCAGTGACACTGCAGAGTGAGGACTTGGTTCCTATGTTCTTTTATCATAACCAGAGGTGATACAGAGAACACTAGAATCAAGAACTAAACATGAATAGCCATTTTACATTTGTACAACGTTTACCCACATATATATAATATATGATATATGATAAATGATATGATATTGTTCCAACATACAAACAGAGACATAAACCCTTCTTTATAAATGTGGGGGCGAAAAAGAAATAACACAAAATTACAGTGAAAATTTTAATGTCATTCTGTTATATAAATCTTCCACTATGTTATTGCCGATGATGTTGAAGGTTGACTAATTTAAAATATGCTCCGTTTCTGTTGTCTATAAGACTAGAATGAGTCCCTTGTTCTATTATCTTCCCGTTCTGCAAAACTGAGATTTGATCTGCATTTCTTATTGTGGATAGCCTGTGTGCCACCATAACTGTTGTCCTGTTCTGCATCAATCTGTCCAGAGCTTGCTGCACCACGCGCTCTGATTCCACATCCAGAGCACTTGTGGCTTCATCAAGTAGCAATATTTCTGGGTTCTTTAGAACGGCTCTAGCTATGGCTACCCTTTGTCTCTGCCCACCAGATAGTTGAACTCCTCGCTCCCCTACTTTGGTGGTATAGCCGTCTGGAAGAGCACTGATGAAGCTATGAGCATTGGCAAGCTTAGCTGCTTCAATTACCTCTGAATCAGAGGCTCCTTCCTTTCCATATTCAATGTTTTCATAAATTGATGTTGCAAAAAGAGCTGGTTCCTGTTGCACAAGACCAATATGTTTTCTTAGAGATTTCAGATTGAGTCTCCTTATGTCTTTTCCTGCAAAGAATTTGAATGTATCATGGTTAGTCCTCACTCCTGACAAATGGCCAGTAAGAAATTATTTGGTAGACTCAGATTGTTCAAACATCTTACCATCAATCATCACTCTCCCAGATGTTGGATCGTAAAATCTGAGTATGAGGGAGATGATAGAGCTTTTACCAGAACCACTTTGTCCCACTAAAGCTATACTCTTGCCTGAAGGCACTCTCAGATTAAAATCTTTAAAAATAACTACATCTGGCCTTGAAGGGTAGCTAAAATGGATACTTTTCAGCTCAATTGTTCCCTCCACCATCTTTAGCTCTTCTCCAGCATCGCCCATTATTCCTGATTTTCTATCCATCACTTCAAAAACTGACGCAACCATTTGGTTCCCTTTCAAAAGGTCTGGGGCCAGTGCCAAAGTCTCCCCCATGGCCAATGCTGTTACAATTAGAACCATAAATGACTTCATCACTGATTTGAAGCTAGCCAGCTCCTTTTCCATCAAAACAGATCCATACCTGAGCACAAAAAGGAAGAAAGTCTCAGCACAATAGTAACCACCACTTATTAAGACATTATCTAACCACATAGTGAAGAAAGAGTGATGCTAAACTATATACCACAAGGCAAGACCATAAGATGAGAAAATGAAGAACTGGGAAATGCCATAGAATATGCCAGCAATTTGGCCCCGTTTAAACGAAAGCTTGGAAGGCTCAACAAGCTCATTAGCATAAAGTTCTAGGACCTTCTCTTCAGAACAAAACGCAGCAACAGTACGTAAGTTACTCACAGCTTCCCCAGCCAGCATGTTGGCTTTTAGATATGCTGTGCTCAGGTTGCCACCATAGCCTTTCATGAAAAGTTTCTGAAATAATGGGAGGAAGTTATTAAGACGCAAATGGCTAGTTTCTTCTGAAATAGTGTTGAAATTGGGTACAAGAGGAAACCTCACTGATGTGACCACTAATGATCAAAGGGTATGTGGCCAAGACAACAAGTGTTATCCTCCAGTTCAAGATGAAGGCAATGATAAATGAAGCAACAACAAGACCAACATTCTGTAAGAGAATTGTGGACCGATCAACAACTATAGTACGTAACAAAGTTGCATCCGTCTCTAAACGTGATGATAGCATAGAACTTGTGTTGTTTGTATCATCAAACCAACCAATTTCATTCTTCAAAATAGCTGCAGCCAGAAGAAAGAATGAAGTTAAGTGAGGAAAAAAAAACCAAGTAATAATCAAATTTGAATCCATGACACTAACCTATTGTTTCTGTTTTGAATATTTTATAGTCAGTGAGTGGGACAATGTGACAAAGACTACATATGAATCTCCAGAAATAAAAAAATGAAAATTCATATTTATAATAGATTTCAACAGAAGAAGATGGATTCATCAATAAGTTTGATCATGAACATTCTTCAAGCCTTAAATAATGTAAAACACCAAAACAGCCTAGAAAATTTTCTTTTGCATTCGAATGCTGAGTGATTACATTACCAGAAAACATCATTTCTCGCACACGAAGAGTGAGTCGCTCGCCCATTATTCCAAAAGAAAGATGTTCAATGGCATGGACTATCACAGTTATAACTGCAGCCCCACAAAAGAGAAAAGCGATTTTTCTGATCTCATGACGTGTTGTATCCCAGTCCATATAATATGATACAAGAGCATGAGAGATTCCAAGAGCAAAAAGTGGCATCTGGGCTCCTGCAATGAATGCGCAAAAGGTGCCAAAAACTCCATAAAACCAGTCAGGTCTAACCATCGAATACAGCCTTCTTATTGAAACATAACTTGACTTGCCAACATTTTCCACTTCAGCGCAAACACGGCCTGAAGATTCTTTATCTGACCGAAAACTACCGCCAAGGCTTCTTGTTGTACGGGATAATTCTCCTGAGTACCTTATGCTGCAAACAATAGAGGTATATAATCACAAAGTGGATACTGGTGGATTTACAACTGTAATAGCTTATGTGGAAGGGATTGTCTATAAACTCATTATCAGTTCTGATTTTTGTTTCATTAGAAGAAACTCCATTTCATATGCTGATAACAAACGATATCTCAATTATGTTAATTGCAATTGGGTTATGGTAAACATTCTGGGTGCCCCAGTGAGAAGGAAGTACCTTGGTGATTGTGCCAAGCTAGGGGTAGAACCCATTGAGGGGTGGCTTTGCAAAGAAGCTGTCTCTTGGAGTTGAATTAGAGATGCATATACACTATTCGGATTAGAAATGAGCTCCTCGTGGTTACCAGTTTCCACAATTCTCCCTCCCTGAACAACAGCAATCATATCTGCATTCCTAATTGTAGAAAGCCTGTGTGCCACTACTACAGTTGTTCTACCAACCATGACACGATCGAGAGCTTCCTGTACACTCTTCTCAGACTCCGCGTCCAAAGCACTGGTAGCTTCATCCAATAAAAGGATTGAAGGATTTTTAACAATAGCTCGAGATATTGCAATCCTTTGCTTTTGTCCACCTGATAGTTGTATCCCTCTCTCACCAACCTGCCAAATACATTTAGCATTACCCTTGAAGTGAAAAATTCATCAAGTTTTACATTGTTAGTCATTAAAATACTCTCGAACCTTGTTCAACATTTTAAGTGTTTGACACACTTATCACAGACAATACAGTATAGTTTTAGAGTTCAGTTCTACATTCTAGTCTGCACTATGCAATTTCTTTTATAGAAGTGAAATCTTGAATTTAGTCGCTATATGTTGGAAATTCTTCAGAGAATGGCTACAACCTATTGATCAAAATTTCAATCTTCTATAATACCAGTACGATTTTCAATTATGACTCTCTTTTGTTACCTCTGCCATCAAGGCCACATGATCCAAAATGCTAACAATAGCCAACAGGTGCCAACATCTATACCACATGGTGAATATGTGTAGATTATATGGCCTATTGTACCTGAGTTTCGAATCTATCGGGAAGATTGTTAATGAAAGATTGAGCATCTGAAAGGTTCACAGCACGTTTAAGTTCTTCAAGAGTAGCATCATCTTTTCCATACAATATATTTTCTCTTATGCTTGTGGTAAACAGGGCAGGTTCTTGATTAACAAGCCCAATTTGCCTTCTTAGCCATTTGAGATCAAGTTCCCTGATATCAATTCCATCTAATAGCATATATCCAGAACGGGGTTCATAGAAGCGTTCAATCAATGATATAACAGTGCTCTTTCCAGACCCACTTCCTCCCACTAGGGCTATAATTTTTCCAGGAGGAATGTCAAGACAGAGGTTGTTGAAGATAACTATATCAGGACGAGATGGATAACTGAAACAGACATCTTTAAATTGGATGTGACCATCCAATTTGATTAATTTGGATCCAGTTTTTGAGCTGATTTGGCTCACTGTTTCCCTCTCTATCATCTCAAAAATGGGATAGGCTGCTGCCTTAGCTCGGATAAATGCCGAGATATCTGGTGCTGCCTGCCCAAGTGACCTGAGAAGCAAAATCATGATCTTCAGACATCTTGCGTTATGAGAATGATCTATACACAAGAATAGAAGTTAATTTAACTGCTAAATAATATAGTGAAGATGAGGCAGGATCAATCAGAGTCTCTTTTACTACACCTAACTCAATAAAGAATGTCAATTATAGGTTGGGAAAATTGATATTTGCAGGATAATTACTTACTAGCAATATATTGGAGAATGAAATAAGACTAGGAAAAACATAATAAAATTTATTGCTGCTCTGGTTTATACCATTTAGATAAAATAATTACTGCTTTGACGAATATGACAGACCATTTCAAAAACCTTGGCAGCGGGAGCTAGAACCAAAATACTGTGAAGAGAATAAAAGTGATTAAGAGTATTTAAGATGAAACCAAAAGGTTTTGGCGAGTCAATTATCTCTTTTAGTATAAAAGAATGAGTTGTTTACAAATATAATTTACTAAAATTACCTCTCTTTTCAAACTTTCTTATATGTATATATATGTATTTTATATATATATGGTTAAAATGTAAGAAACTACCTGAACTTTTGTCTTATTGCGAATAATTTCTCTGATTTTTAAAACTTAACAAAGAATCTTTTTGAACTTTCCAAAGCCTGCAAACAACATGATTCGTTAAATTTTTCATCCACTTTTTAACAATCAACGACCATGTCAACACCGTTAATTCCAAGTCAACAAAATTACTGACATGACACCGAAGTCATCAGATGGTCGCTAAAAAATTGCTGGATGGTTGCCGAGGGTTCCTTCTCAAGTATTAAACCACATGGAATTATTTGCAAAATGTCCAAACCATAAGGGGTTTTGTGCATTTTGGTAAGTGAAAGGCTAAATTATAAAAAAATCTTGCAATTTATATCTTTGATTTTTATAATTGATAAACTTGACAAAAAATATGTTAAAATTTTAATTTTGTACTTTTTGGCAATTTGACCCCATAAGTTCCATGTTAGCAATTTTGCTAATTTAGAGTCAATGGTGTTAACGTAGTCGTTAACCATCAAATTTTAGATGAAAAATTTAACAAAATATGTTAATGGCTTGATTTTAAAAGTTTAAGAGTTTTTTTTTGATTTTTAAAATACAGGGAACTATCTATAAAAGGTACAAAATTTAAAATTTTTTTGTGTATTTTAACCTATATATATATATATATATATACACACACACACATGAGAAATAATTAATTTAATTATAAAAATAAATAAAAATAAAATACGTTGATATCACTTTTTCATTAAATAAAAAAAGACTTCATTTATTATTGTTGTTTGTTGTAGATTTCTAAGAATTAAAATTGATTTTTAAAATATTATTTTCTACTACTATCGCCAATATAAAAATTAGATAACATGTGAAACTCACTATGTTACTAGTATGTCATCAAAGAAAGGGCAAAGAACAAGTTCAAATTTTCATCCTATAGTGAGGCATTGTCTTGTCAACAGATATATATGGTATGTGAAACCACCTAATAGCAATACTAAAAACATAGAAATGGTGTGTACACCCAGGCGAAATATGGGGGAAAGGAAAATGCAACTTTTTTATCATGGAGAAGTATTACCGCTCGATTATTATGCACTGTAAGAAAGAATGATGGTTGGATCCCCATAAAGCAGAAGGTAAAAATGCTTACAGGCCAGAGATAACAACATTGAGCATGGTAGTGAAAGACTCGCCTCCATTGGCAATGTTCTTGTGAACAACAATACTAGTGAACCAAACAAGCAAGGCCCATGACAGAAACAGGACACAATGCATGGAACCTAGTCCCAGACCCTTTGCTAAACCTGCTTTCCGACCATTTTTGTAAGTATTGACAAGAGCAGCTTTGTATGATCTCACTGCTCTCTCTTCTCCTGCAAATGCTTGTACCGTTCGAACATTCCCTATCACCTGAAACCCACAAAACATAGAAAAGTACATTAAGAAATATTAAAGGTTTGTGCCATCTAGAAATAGATCATTGCAGAGTGAAATATAAGAAGGATGATTTACCTCTTCGGCGATTTCACCAGCCCTAACGTAGGCTTTTCGAACTTTGGCAATAAGCCCAATAGTCACGTAAGCATAAAGACCTCCAGCGAGGGCAATCAAGGGAACAATTGAAAGAGTCACCAAACTGATCTGCCATACTCTCACAAATCCAATAGCAAACCCTGCTATGAATCGGCTTATGTAGTGCATGAAATTCCCTACCTGCAAAACCAATACCCACCATTGTTCAACCTTTAATGTCATGTATCTTTTACTCAACTTCAAAATGCTAGTTAATAACGACATAATGAATAAGGGGACAACTGACAATTTCTTATTATTGCACAATGGTCCCCGCAAATTACAGGGTCTGAAGGGTAAAAGAAAAAGTTCTGCAAACTCCACCCTAGCGTATATGCTATTTCAAATTAATACTTAACTTATCTTCGGATGGCATGTTTTGATTAAACTATCTTTACTGTATTAAAAAATTTAATAGGAAAATATAAAAAACTCAGTCTACTCCCATAATTGAACACACTCAAGTTTAACTGTGGCCATTCCAGCTGGCCTGCAAAACTGAAAACCTTAAAATCAACATAACTATCACTGCAAAACGTATAAATGCTAGACATTGCATTAAATTCACACTGATCCATTCCCACAAGAGACATAAAGATGGTGTCAGAAAGCACTGCCTTTCATGTCGAACCCGGAAGAACACATGTAGCAAGAATCCTTCACCATTTAAAAGAAAGTTTGATTAAGACTTTGATCATTAATCAAGACCATGACAACAAAGAAAATTTGTTCTTTTTTTTTTTTTTCTGGATTTGCACATAACCATTATAATGATATTGCAAATTTGTCCACACCATTGTACCTTCTCAGATAGTGCATCTTGAACAACGATGATTTCGCTGGAAATGGCAGAAATGACCTCCCCAGTTGATGCTTCAGTATCAAATAGACTTATGTCTTGATTCAGCATTGACCTTAAATAAGCCATTCTCATCTTCGCTGTTTGACGTTCCCCAGTGTGCATCCAACATGCCACCTCTATATATGGAATCATTTTATACATAGCCAAATAATAATTAAACAAATCAACTGAGATTAATTAGTGTGACAATGATTATGAATTGGGTTTGAGATCAAATCATAAGTTCGTACCTGTCCAAGACGAAAACAAAATTGCTATACTCAGATACACAAAATCCAAAGAATACTGCAAAATTGAAAGTGACTAATGTTATCTAATTTTGCATCTAATTACAGACAAACACAAGAGAATTTCTTGATCGCAAATTCAGGGAAGGCAAATCCGCAAAACACCCTTTAATTGTGAACTCTAGAGGATATTAGATGAAGGCATTACCATATTTTCAAATAATTTCTTTAGAGAAAGAGGAAGAAGACAACGCAGAAAGTGGTTTCAATTCAAACCTTGGCAACTTGGTGAGAAGCTTCTTTGGGAAAAAGATAAGCCAAGCCTATGACATTGATCAACTTTCCAAAGAAAATGAAGAAAACAGGCACAGAAGCTCCATGAACACAAGCCCCAATGGATCCAATTGTCATTAGAACATAATCATAAGAGTCAGCAAAAGAAAACAACTTTAACAGAGGAACTTTTCTCTGCTTTTTTCCCTCTTCCTCCTTCTTTCTCTCCTTCATATCCACGGCCGGTGAGTCGCCGGAGAATGCACTCCGGTCTGACATTTCTGTGGCCTAAGAAAAAAAAATGAAGAAGCTTTTGCTGTAAAAGGAAGCACGAGAAATGCCTGCTGCAAGGTACAGAGAGAGTGATTTATGATGAGTTGGAGAAGAAAATGAGAGGTGGGTTTGTGAATGTATTGAAGGAAATTAACTTATGTGGAGAAGATATAAGTGGGGGTTGGAGGTGGATGTGAGATATATAATAATAACTGAAAAAGAAGATAGGTATTTATTGACATATAGGTTCATGTAAAAGTTAAACTAATATATAATTGCACACTATTGCATTTGCAAGCACTCTGCTAAAGCCATTTTTGCGACCTACTTCGTATCATACTTCATTTGGAAGAATATCAGATTAGTAAAAAGAGAATGGCTTAGAAAATGTAAACTGAAAGAAACACATATAGATCATAAGTTGCAACTTGTGCAATATATTGCTCTTTCTTGATTAATTTCTCTCAAAGGATGTGAATTTCATAACATAAATTCTATCTTTTGTCAATCAATGTTGCATGACAATAAAAAAAAACAAATTAAAAATAAAGGAAGATATAATATCATGGCTGCAATGTGAATGAGAATGAGTATTTAATTTATTTAGCAGTAAAATGAGGTGTGACAGATAAAAAACAAACATCCCCACATGTTGTTGAGTTCTAATTTTGTGGGATATTGCATAGTCAGAACTCAGAAGCTGTCATGATACATCCAAAAAGGAAGCTGTCATGGATACCAATGTCAAGTCACCAAATAATTGGATATTGAATTCATACATATAGTTAACGAAGGCACCAATTCCAATTAAATTTTTTTGCCTAAGGATAAACTAAATTGGATCTTTGCAAAATGATTTATTGGTCCCACTTTCAATCACCAAACGCAAAACTCAACCTAACCATGCACCTGTATTGTTGCTCTGCATTAATTAATTCACTTTCCGCCTCTCTTCCAAGCAAATTAAAAAATATATATATTTTTTTGCATTGATATGTAATCTAAAGGTGTTATTAGGAAAACAAATAAATCAACCACAAACATTTTAAGAAATGCTTTTAACATGAAAAGTGTCAAGATAAAAATACCAATATATAAAAATCTATTGTCCAAAAATAAAGTTTCTTTATACTATCACCAACCAACAAATTACAAATGTAATAATATTGTGAATATTATTAGCATGATATTAACTATATCTCCTAAAGAGTGTGGGGCTCAATTCTCAAACCATCAAAACAGAAGAGTACATAACTACATAGCACTGTTTTTGGAAATTAAAAGACTGCTGACACAATATGCATGTGTCATGGAGAGGAATATGGACATCCTTACAGCGTACTTAATTTGGTAAGTTTGCAGAAAATAGATTGAACATACTGATCATAAAAAAGCCAGGTGTTGTTGCCGTTGAAGATTTTATTAGCTGCTGCTGCGATATGTATATAGGTAATTATGACGTGAAAGGCAAATTAAGCACTTTGAGAAAAAGTTACTTTTGGTACTTTGGAGAAGACGACAAGTTGAGAATTTATCACGAAGCAGAAAAGGGTGACAAAAACTAAATAATAATGAATATAGAGAGAAAGCAGTTGAGAGATTGAATGATGAGCGGAAGCAAAGGTGTTGTGGTAGTTGGGAAGCTTTAATGGAACATGAGAGGCAACCAAGAAATGAATGCTAATTAACTAAATGGCACTGTGCAAACTTATTGTGGCCATCTGTGGAGATTTCAAAAGTGCTCTATCAAAATATGCTTTGTGTGAAATGCATGTGGGTCATTTTAATGGCCATCACCTATATATATATGCATAAAAGATTTGTATGTACGTCAAGTATAGAAACTGTGTTTCGTTAAAAAGTGTGTGTAATAGTACTGAGTTAACTTTTAGAAAATTAAATAGTTGATTAGTACTTTTAATAACTGAAGAATATATTTCTTTTAAACTGTATTACTGTTTTGTATGTCTACCTCAGAAATTTTCTGATTAACTAATTTTATACAAGAATTCCGTTGTGCATCTTTTTCATATTAAAATCACCAATTCAATGTGTTGGTGGAGTTTACACGAAGAAGACAATTCTTTACATCAACTGATTAAATGAAATATCTGGAAACGATACACAGAAAACGTTATTATATGAATTTGGGGAACGCTTGGGCTTTGCCCTCCTTGTAAACCAAAAATATATATATATATATATATGGGGAACCTTCAGTTGCAGAAAACGTTCTACAAAAAAGAAAAGACAAGATTATAGTTCAGCTCAGCAATCAGCATATATAACTATTTCCTAATTCCATGTTTTCACAAAAAAATTCTGAATTCCGTTGTTTATTTCCTAGTCTCTTATGTCGTCCTTCAGAATGGAAAACTGTGCTTTTCAAATCCTTAATTAAGATTTTTTCACTCGAGAATATTTTCACTTCATCAAAACACATGTTCTATATATTGTTTTTCTAAAAAAAAAAAAAAAAAACTATTCAGACACACATCCGACAAAGAGAATAGAGTAATCCATTCAGCATTAAGTCAACTGTACGATTCGTTATGCAGAGAATGAGCATGTATGGCCCTCGTGTAATAAAGATGAGTAGATGAACTTGGACAGTTTTTGAAGTCATTATACTGCTAGCTACAAACGTCTCATATATGTTCATGAATATTGACTAACAACAATGAAACGAAGATGTTGAATCATGGGGAGGAGACTGTCTGATGATGACCGATGAATATTTTTCATGTCTGAAACATTCAACTTTACCATCCATGTGATTTACTTGCCCAGGAGGGAATTCGGTTCTATTCGTTTTACTTGGAAGACAGAAAATGCTTCATATAAATTTCTTATTTTATGATGTGTTATGTAGAGCTTTTTTTCTTTTTTAAAACTTTCCTTTTTCAGATGATGATTACAGAAATAATGGGCGTGACAAAAGGCCGCTATTTTTTGTTCTACAAATATGTTTTTATTAAAAATAATTTTACTCAAAGTAACAATAAATATAAACACTTTTTCAAAAAATTTTAACGAGAGAAACTTTATTAGATCACGTCTCACCATAGAACTACCCCACTAATCTAATTATAATCTCACCCAATCTCTGGAATACCCAGGATATGTTTTACCTTCCATTAAAGCTGTTCTGCAAATAAAAGAAATAGAGCCAGCCTAATCGGCTTCTTGTACCAACTCTCGGGTATGTCTTTGAGACAATACTTCAAAACCCCACATCCCCGCATCAGTTCTGTATTGTTCAAAGTGAGCTTTCTTAACTCTGGAGTCTGAACTCTCCATGTAGCATTAGTGTTTTCATAATGTAACTTTCGGCTATAGCAAGAATGACATGCACAATTTCTGTAAACTGTAATAATACATGCCACTGTAATTTGAAGAAACAAAACAAAAATGCTCTGAAAAATGGTTTTAAACGGCAACAAAGGAACTAATATACTACATCAGACGACCAACATAGGTAGCCCGGGGATATTTCCGTTGCAACTGTGGCCATTGAACAAACAGCTGATCAGCCATCCGCAACTTGTAGAGGAGTAGGCCACTCAAGGAAAGTCTTCTAACTCTAGCAATACTCTCAACATAGAAAATTGACGACCAACGGATTCCAAGTATCTGTGCAGAAGGTTACACAAAAAATTAATAGAAACTTCAGTTATCATAAGTTCCGTAAAACAATGTTACTGAAAAAAGAAGTTTAATGGAAGAATTATGGCGGGGAAAATGGCATAATGGAGGGAATAACGACCTTAAATAAGAAAGCAATTGCACAGAGTGGAATGCATGTTCCAGGTCCATTGCAAAGAATCTGGATATAGCAGTACAGGATTACTTAAGTTGTTCCAAAGTAACAGAAGGACCGACAGAACCGTAGAAGTAATCAAGCATAAAAGGACAGACATAATACCACTTGAGGTCTAATTTTAATCATTAGCCATAATGCATGCGCCATTGCAATTAAAGTTGTCCAAATTGAGGTTATATATGATTGACCAACTTCCCTACTCCGATATATCTGCATGAACTGTGCAGTATCGGGAAACCTGGTTCCATTCTGCAGCAAAACCTATTTCTGATCAGAAAATGTTAACCGGTATACCAAACAAAATAGCATCAAGCTCTTACCAGAAAATGCATTGCACTTATGTCAATACAAGGGAATTTATAACAGAAAAGGTTCACTTTCAAAAATATTTCTGGTCCTCAAATTTGCAACTAGCGAAAAAAAATAGTAACTCAAAAGTTCATGGTTTGCTAATCAGAATTAGATAGCACAAAGCAGTATAAAACTTTATACAGAAAATACAGACTTCAATGTCACGTTTTAATTGGGCAATATTCCAACAAGGTTGATGACAGTCAAAAAAGGGCTATCAACTGCTGGTAACAAGTAGCTATTTCATCCCTCAATACAAAACGACGACTATAAAGCTATATGGGACAGAGCAGCACCCTTCTAATGATCAAGCATCAATAAGTTGACCTCTTAGGACTATTATTTATGGTCATTGGTCAAGCTTAATTCTCCCACATCCAAAGAGGATTTTGGACTTCATGATTCTCATGCAATTTCCTACAAATACCACCAAACACAAAGAAATTAATGGCATCTGACCTCCCAATCTCCTACAGTCAGGTAAGATATAAAAATGACCTTGAATGTATACCATCAGAGATATATTGGAACAAAGGAAAGCTGCACCAACTATCCATTGTAATCAGCAATTATATTGGCCTAGAGGCATTCTGCATGATCTACAGGATCGATGCCCTTTTTAGGAACCCCCAATTCTCCCAACACAAAAAGGGGTTATTGTTCAAGATGGATTGAAACAGAATAAGTGCAACAGAGTTCATTATATCTAAAAGGAGTTCTCAAAACAAGTAAAACCAGCACCTCGGCTGCAAGGGAGCTCTCCAACAGCTGAGCTTTTTGAAGACTCATATTATCAGTAGCAGCAGCAACATAGAATCTTGGGGTAAACCTATCTTTTTGTATTACTGCCAGGAGATTAAGCATCTCAGCCGTATGACCACCTACAGCAGCATAAAACTGTAACTCAATTGATGGCATCACCATAGATTGTTTTGAAACGAAGGGAAGCGAAGGAGAAAGGCCATAAGCTCAAACCTGATCCTAAAACAATAAGGGTACTAACAGGCTTTGTAGCTTTTCTGCTGAAAGGCCGGCTACCCCAGTATATAACGTAAAGGATACGAAGCAACATCAAGGTGACCACAACGATAGCACATGAAAAGGTACCAATGGAAATCACTCCAGAGAAGCTGCAGCCATTGCCTTTATCCATCATAAGCAGTTTGAAGTATCCAACCAGTGCTACAATGACATCTTCCCTACAGAATTAAAAATATATATATATCTCGGGCGAGGAGAAATAATTTGTATCATAATGTCACATTGACTTGTACAGAAACCTAGATGAAAATACACATACGTGTTCATAAAATTTAATTGCCAGAAAAGCATTCATTAACAAATACATAACATAGATGCGAGAGAAAATGAGAAATGAAATGTCAGAACAATCACAACAAATCAAAGGCAAGATTGTTGATTTTACAAGAGCAGAGTAGCTTAGGGGCGAAAATAGAGATCTAGAGTATACAAAATTCCATCTGGATCTTCCTTTTTTTAAAAAAAAAAAAAAATACAAATTAAAACTTGATGCCCAGTACTACTATATTCGACAAGGGAATGTAAATACGAGAAGAAATTCACAAAGATAATATACCAAATCGAATTGAGGGCTTCGTCAATAAACGAGGATGAGAACTGAGACTCGATACGGCGTGTCAGCAAGGGTGGAAGCGACGGCGGGATTTAGAAACGGCGTCTTCGCGGCCGGGTTGATTCGGTTCTATACGGTTCAGTTTTGTGTTTTGTGTAAGCCCGCAAATAAGAGTTTCGTGTCTTGTCTTGTGTTGTGAGTTGAGTTGGGCAATTGGGTTTGAGAATAGATAATGACAGGTTGGTTTTATGCAAGCACAGTTGATGTGTTTTCTTTAGTACGCAACAAAGAAAAAAAAATAAAAAATTAAGATCTTCTGCTGATTATTTATAATTTTCACAAGACTATGCTTAATGATTTTCAATTTATATAAGTTTACTAAGTAGTCTATGTTACACATAATTTTTAAAATAATAATTTATTTTATTCTTAACTTTCACTCGTTTAAAAAATTTATCAACTAAGAAAATTTATGAGAGCCTCCTTCCTGGTGAAACTATTGAAATGTTAATAATTTACTCTCCCAAAAAACAGGGGGTATTATATAGTAAAATTGTATAAATCTTTCATTTTGTTACTTTTAATATTAGGATCAATTTGTTTGGACTTCAGGCTTTTGTTCTTGTTAAAAATCAGTACACAACACAACACAACACACCCCATGGAAGTAGGCTAATATGACATACAATAAATGGAGCGACATTTGACGTAACGTTTGAAGATATTCAAGCATTCGGGCACTCAGCCCTAACAATCCTCACTAAAACTGAAAAATAATAAGGAACAGTTGCAAGCCTATCATTCATTCCCAGTGAAGAATCACACGGTACATCGAAGTGGAGACAAGAAACAATAGTTATAACATCATAAATTTATCTACTGCCAAAGCAGAACCTAGATACACTTGGTAACAACGTCAGGACATGACCCTGCGTGTTGAATAGGCAAGCAAGATAAATACCCAGTATAGGCGAATACATAGGAGCCTATGAAGAATAATTGATACTAAATAGCTAAAGAAGCTCAATGAGAAGATTGGGGAGAAGAACTTTTAGTAGACTGCTCTGAAGCATTGGCAAGGCCATGCAACATTCTCAAGATCTCACTTGTGTCCTCCAAGTAATACTTGGCTTTGCTTGGTTTCTGCCCTACTGTGCAAGCAAATACTTCGGCAACAGGGGATACCAAGGTCCTTGCACTCAATATTACCTCAAACATGTCCTCGTCAGATCTATCATCCCCAATGCATAGAACAAAATCCGGGAGAACATCCTTTTCGCACATTGTTAGGAGAAGCCGCTCTGCTACAATACCCTTGTTGACACCCTGGTGTTGTTAAGCATAGGAAAATAGTCAATTTTCATTTCAATGTTGGTACAAAGATTGTATTTTAAGTTTAAAAGCAGAGAAATCACATAGAATGGTAGCAGTGAATGGGAGAGAATCAGATAGAGGGGGAAAAACATATAGGATCTCAGAGATCTAGGAAGGCTAAGTTTTAATGACCAACCTGAGGTTTAACTTCTACAATGTGCGGGCCACTTTTAACAGAAACAGGTTCATTGGCAAGAACACTTTCCAGATGATCTAGAAGCTCCTTGGCCTGGCATGAACCAAAATCTCGGTCTGCATACTGATAATTCCAAACAAGAGCACTCTCTTTGGCCTCTATGTTAGAACCATCAGTTGTTTCTGTGTATAATTGCATTACTGGCTCAGCAATCTGTTTCCAGTCAAAATCTGGTACAGAAAGACAAGTTTCCCATTCTGCATCGTGATTCGTCCTAAGGCAGACAAAGATAACCCCTAAGTTAAGCAAAAAAGCAATCTCAACCAAGATAAAGGAAAGTTATCCCATTCCCACAATATTTGGGACCAAAAGAGAAAACTAAAGTTAAGCCTCAAGTTAAATTTAGCATGCTTAAAAGTTAACTAATGAAAGAAGACCGAACATATAAATATGTCAGTACATCATCATAGAAACATTTAAGCAGAATCTCTGTACGCTTCTTCTTAGGAATCATTTAAAAAAAAAAGGACATACCTAACAAAATAACCATGCTCAGCCGCGATCCCCAGCCTTTCACATGAAGAAAACCAATCAGTCAGAGTCTTTCGCTCCTTCCCACTGACAATAAAAACAACATTGTCAGTGTCCCTGCACAAGCTTTTCAAGATTTCAACAGCCTCAGCATTAGGAGTTGTACTAATTGATCCAGGCTGCATCATGGTACTATCATAATCCAAAAGAATTGCTCGGTGCTTGGTCCTTTTATAAGCCGAAACAATATGCTCAACCGATAGCTTTCTGAAATTTGGGTCTAAAGCAATTACCCGAAATCCTAAACCAAAACCAATTCCCCAGCACCTCCTCCTGAGATGGTCCCTACATGCCCTTTCCAGATCCTGCAAGAAGCTATGAGCCCAATATGCAACATCATGTGTGCTAACATACCTATAATGCTTCTCATGCCGCATCTGTTTTTCAGACTCTGGGACTACAAGGGCAGAATCCATAGCTTCAGCAACAGCATCAATGTTCCATGGATTCACTCGAATTGCCCCACTTAATGATGGGGAGCACCCAATGAACTCAGATACCACCAGCATGCTCTTCTTTTGAGAAAATGGATTTATCCCTAAAAGCTGGTCAAGCTTCTCATTTCCTTGTCGACATATGACATATTCATAGGGTATAAGGTTCATCCCATCTCTCACTGCTGTAACAAGACAACATTCTGCAATCACATAATATGCGATTCGCTCATAAAACTGAAGTGGTTTATCAATCAAGATCACAGGTATGTATCCAGACCTGCCAAATGTATCATTTATCCTTTTTACTGTGGCGTAAGTTTCACTTTGTACCTCCTGTACATCCTTACCCCGGCCTCTCGCAGGGTTTGCAATTTGGACCATAACAACTTTGCCCCTCTTTTCTGGATGTTGTAAAAGCAATTGTTCCATGGCCAAAAGTTTTAAGCTAATGCCCTTGAAGATATCCATGTCATCAACCCCAAGCATCACAGTTTGACCTCTGAACTGGTCTCGTAACTCTGTGACCTTGCTTTCTGTCTCATGAAGATTCATAACAGATTGAAGTTGACCTATATGAATCCCAACAGGAAGAATCTTAATACTAACAGTTCTACCATAGTACTCAAGACCTATGTAGCCCCGCTTGGATTGATAAGAGAGCCCAAGCATTCTACTGCAACAAGAGAGGAAGTGCCTTGCATAATCAAAAGTATGAAACCCAATCAGGTCAGAGTTCAGAAGAGCTCTAAGAAGCTCATCCCTCACAGGAAGAGTTCGGTATATCTCAGAGGAAGGGAATGGACTGTGGAGGAAGAATCCTAGCCTTACCCTGTTAAATCTCTTCCTTAAAAACGTTGGTAGAACCATCAAATGGTAGTCATGAACCCACACAAAGTCATCATCAGGGCTAATGACTTCCATTACTTTATCTGCAAATATCTTGTTCACTGAAAGATAAGCTTGCCAAAGAGATCGATCAAATCGACCACCAAGATCAGGTGACAGTGGAAGCATGTAGTGAAATAAAGGCCACAGATGCTGTTTGCAGAACCCATGATAGAATTTGCTGAAGAGCTCAGGAGGCAGGAACGTGGGTACACATTTGAATGTGTCAAGCAAGTACTGAGCAACATCATCTTGCTCACTTACATCAATTTCTTCTTTAAGACACCCAATATAGATCACTTCTACATCATCTCCAAGCCCATCTTTCAGCTGTAAAAGAAGTGAGTCCTCGTCCAAGGTAAAGTCCCACTTACCATCATCTTTTCTGTGTGCCCGTAATGGAAGCTGGTTACCTACAATAATCATCCTATCTTGAGAAATGGACGAGGGAGCATCTGAGCCAGTACTGTTGTTTTCATCGTCTAGTTCAGAAAGTACTCCTGCAACCGTTGCCACTCGCGGAAGCCTCTTCTTCTCGCGACCAAAAGTTGGAGAGCCGCAGGAAGTAAGATCTAATAAGTTAGAATACGACCTAGAAACCATTATGATTTGTAATGACAACAAAGCACATTCAGTCGCCAAGATGTAGAGAGTGGTCTATGTTGACTCCTCACAATTAAATTCCTCAACCTTCCATATCGATGATGAAATTCCCAAAATCTGAAAACTAATCAAATGTTATTTCCCCCAATAATTCATAAATCCTGCTAAATTAATACATACGTTATATTACAGAAAAGCCCGTAGATAAGTTTTGATAGATTTTCTCAGGTTTCAGAATTTCCAAAATACAGCTAAGCATGAACTCCTAGTTATACGCAACAAGCAGAGTGGTCAAGAGCAAAGAGGTAATAGAAAAAAGGGAGACAAGGCCCACGGCAAAACCCATTCAATAAATATACTAGAGAAATACGATATTTAACTAAACAGACCTACCAATTTGAGAAAACCTTAGATAAAATGTTTGAATCAATTAACATTTAACAGAATTATAGTCACCCCATAAACTAAAATCTCACAAAACTTTCCTACCAGAAAACCATCAGCGACACTGAGAAAGAAAGAACACTAAGATGGGTGTTTAAACACTGAAATCAATTCAAGTAGCAAGATAATCCGAATGCACAATTGAATGCTTTTTCCATTGACAATAATAGAAGCTTGGAAAACAAGGGATCAACTTCTGAAGCCAGGAATAGTGAAGCAAGTACTTGAACCAAAAAAGGAAAGTGCGTGAAATTGCAGAAAGCGGCACACAAGATGAATGAACCCGAGAAAAACGAAGAAAAGGAATAAACTCTTTACGAGAGCAACGAATAAGGAGAAAAAAGACCTACCATTGAAGGTGTTACGAAAGAGAAAGGTTAGTGGGTTTTCAATTCCACACTCCTGAGTGAGCAATGGCGTTTACTAGGAGTACCTTTCCTTTTGCTTTTGTCCCCCAAAAATTTCATAGCGATATTTTAGTTCTAGCTTACACCCAACGACAAATTTGATGTCTTTATGCAAAGAACTTGATTCCCTCTTTCTCTCTCCTGCCTTCTCCACCCACATACACACAGACACACTCTCACACTCACTCACTATCTCAATGATGAATGATGACACGAGGAACCCAGCACAGTAGACCCCAACTTCCTTAACCACGGTTAGTTTTTCTTTAATGAAGATTAACTCTACCTAACCCCAAAAACGAGGGCGTCGTAAAAAGATTCTCATTGTACACCAGAGCGCGTGCCATAGAAACACTCTCATTATTCAGTGTGAATCAATCAGCTGCTGAGTAGATTGCACGCACCATGTTGGAATGTAAGGAATTTAGTACTAATCTTATGGGCCAGTTCGCTCGATTGTCATGAACATCGCAATTTCTTCTTTTATTTTCTTTTCTTTCTTTCTTTCTTTTTTTTTTTTTTTACCAAAACCGAGCAGTTCCCCTAGATCATCTCATAATGTACAAAATATTTATTTATTATAGTATCTAAAATAACCTCCTTGACAAATGGAAAATAGAGTTGGTATAGGCAATCCTTAAATTATTAAACTTGATTAAGAATTTTTAAAATTTTTTATTCTGAGATTTAATAAAATATTAACATCTCAGATACAGAAAATTATAAATTTAAAACCAAAATGTAAAAATTTTTCTAAAATTTAAACCTAGTGTAAAAAATGATTTTAACTATCAAACTTGACTTAAAATTTTTAACTTCATCTATTGTGTCATTATTTTATTGAATTTTTTTATTAAAACTATTAGTATTTAAAAATTCATTAGACTTTTACTAATATAATTTGAATTAATTAAAGTTTTATAATAAAAGTAAAACTCTGTGAAAGAAGAATTTTGTTGAGGCTTTGGATAAAAAAAAATTATAAGATAGGCCTTTTTGCATGATATAAGATATTTGGAAATTATAAATTAAGTTTATTAGTTGATAAATATATTTTGCATCAAGCTTAAAGTTTTAAAGGCATTTTTTGTATCTTAGTCATAAAAACATGACAATTATTCTTATGTTTAGGATATTAAAAAAATTAGGTATAGATTTTATACATTTTCTATTAGGTTTCTTAATTTAAAAAAAAATATGTGTATGTTTTTATGAAAATTATAAATTTTATTTATTTTATTTTAAAACTTTTTGATATTTAATAAACACATAATTAATATTACTTGTTTGACATACGTTAAATATCCATATTTTTATAATTATTTGTCACATAATTTTCAAAAATTAAAATTATTTATATTTATATTTTTTTGTAAAATCATGTTGTTCTTATATTTTAAAAATTAATAGCCTAAAACTACATAGAAGTGTGTATAAATTTGTTATATTATATAAATAATACATATAAAATAATTTGATTAAAATAAATAAAATTTGTAGCTCATTTTCTAAGCAAGAAATTAAAGTAATTCGTCTTTTAAAAATTTAATTAAAAAATATTACATGTATTTCTGTGTCTCGCTGAGCAATTCTTAAACACAGACGTACGTTCCTATTGATTGTCCGGACTGAAAGGAACCCACAGCCACAAGGCGAAGGGGAATAATGGAGAAAATATAAGGTCCAGGCGAGTCTAGGATATAACTTGAAATGCGGAATTTGCTATTCTAAATATGTATTAACAAAATTTAGAAAATTAGTATTTACCCATCCTGATCTGTTGATTAATATTTTTAAGAGTTAGGAAGATAATATAAATGATAAATAATTTTTCACTCCTTTGTGAGTAAAATAAAATTTGGCATGGTTGAAAGGTGTGTGGATAGGAGCATTGAGATACGTAAGGACATGGAGAGGTGTAGTTGCTTTCAAATGAACCACAGGACTGTAGACCCAAGGCTGGCCACCGAAAAAATTGTTCAATTTTTGTCCTTTTTCTTCTTCTTCTTTTATATATATACACACACACATTAAATGTTAAACATGCATAAAATTATGTTATTTTTTATTTTTAAAATATATTATAAAATAATAATTCTTAAATTTTTTAAATATATATATATATATATATATTAAGCAGACGGTGAGAGGGAATTGAACAGTGGGGATTCATAAAGAAGAAAGAAAGAAAGAGAAAATAAGGAAGGTGGAGGCGTGATGGAGTAAAAAGCGAAAATGATTTGCTTCCCACTAATAAATGCATTATCTTCTCTTGTTTGCGAATTATTGTAATTTGTACATCACTATAGAGTTTGCTTCAACTCAACTTGGACTTGTTGGCCACCCAATTACCCTTGCAATCATCACCTTTGCGACGCTTCTCTTCAATCATATTATACATATACATCATAATTTGTTAAAAAAATATTTTTTATATTTTTAAATTTTATATTAATTTTTAATTTTTTAAAATATTTTATGATTAATTTTATTTTAAAAATTTTAAATTATAATTAATGTTAACTTATAACTTTATATTGTATAAATTTTTAATAAAATATAATGACGTGAGACATAATATTAAAATATTAGATAAAAATAAAATATTGATTTATATTAATTTTATAAATATAATATAATTATTATTTTTTTATTAATAATTTAGACAAAATTTAACTGTAAAATAAAATTAATTATAATTTAAAATTTTATGAATAAAATTAAAAATAAATGTAAAAAAGATAAATTATTTTTCTTACATGTTGTAAATTACTTCTCGTCTCTGATATGTAGTAACATCTTTTATAACCAACAAAAAAAAGTTTAAGAATTAATTAATTTTTTTAAATTTTAGAATAAATTAAATTTAAATAAATATTAAATAACTGTTTGAGAAATATTTTTTTAATAAGTTATATTTTTAACAAATAAAATCAACATCACCTAGGAGAGTGTTTTAATTATTTTTTTATTCTAAGATTAATTTATATATATATATATATTTGAAATAGAAAGATTATTTTATAATTTGACATAATTGGCCAATATATCATATCAGTTAATGGAGAAAAAGAAAAATAACAGAACAAGAAAGTGGATAGGCGTAGCAATAAAATTAATGGACTTATTTTAGCAATATCAATTTATTTTATTTCAGTTGAACTATATTTTATTTTTCATAATTTTGACAACTTTTACTAGTTTTAATTAATTATCAATAAAAAATATATATATATATATATAAGTCCATTGTTTTGGGAGTGACTTTCTATTGAAATTCAATGATAAAAAACAGACGCATATTCTCTTTGGCAAATGGCAACACAAAGACTCATAGGCTATGATGAAATGACTACGACTAAAGAATTAAAACTTTCGATAGAGACTAGCCATCTGCCCCTAATTAATGATGCTATAACATAACACATATTTGTGGTCAAATCACACTAGCGTTGCTTGTAAGATCAATATCTCTACTCAAATTTTAAATTAAGTTCTCTTTCAATTCTTTCAAGTTTTGTTTCAACACACACAAATTTGAGGAGAAGAAACTTTTAATTTTAAAAATATCATAATCTTAATTGAAATATTTTAATTTACTAACGTTAATGAGTCAAAAGAACAAAATAACATAGCTTTTTAAGCTTTATTTCGATAAGCTTTTAATTTTTCTTATTTATCTTACATATATATTGTCTTTCTCCTTACAAGTTGAATTAGATAAACTGATTTTTAAAATAAACTGAGAAATTCAATTACATAAAATAAAGAGAGTAGCATGCATATACATGTAAGAAAATCCTTTTGGAATTGGAATATGTTATTTTAAACTTCAGAACCTTGTGTATCACTCATTTACGTTATGTCATTATCCACCGAAGAAAAAAAAAAAGCATTTAATGATAAAATATGGTTTTCTTATAACGCACTAATATAGAATAGTATTATATACTACAATCAAGGGCTTGAAAAAGACGAACAGGTAATGTAAAAATCATATGTCAATTCTTATTAGTTGAAAATGTCGTGATTTCAATGCTCTAACTATCTAAGCCTGATAATTAGACTTTGTGGTGTTTCTGTCCACGGGGAGAAATAGATGTACTTTAAGTGCATGTATAAAAAATCGTAAGTTAATTATTTAGTCATGAATAATTTTGATTTAGTCTTTTTAATTAAAATGTTTCAATCAAAATGACTCCTCTAAAAAACAGATAATTATATATATTTTTAAATTTAATTATGAAAATTTATCTTTAGAATCAAATTATGAAAAAATATTTTTTAAAAAATTTAAATTATTAATTTATTAAAGAAAAAGAGTACATGTGGAAGAAGTGGAATCCCAGTTTCGCCAATTATTGTTCCAGCATGATTGTTTCGTACCCACTGAAATTATGGCAGCTACGACCTAAAAGAAGAAACAGTGCATGTGTGGGGCATTCTTTAGACATGTTTTGGAAGGCAGGTGAGTTTGAATGGTTGATATAAATTATACATATAACTATTATATGTTAAAAGTTTAATAAAAAATAAATGTAACTGAAATTAACAGATACAAAAAAAGTTATTTAAACGAATTTTTAAATTATATTCCTTTTAATTTTATCTACATAACTAATAATATGTAACGAATTATAAGTTTTAATGGAATTATGTCGTGAAAACATTATTGAGGGCTTGAATGATGCTACTAGTCAATTGTTGTTAGTTTTTTTTTTTCAAATAAAATACATAAAAAATTATAAACATTTTATATAGTATATAATCATTTTAAAATAATGAAAAATTTTAATTTATTTACTATCATATTTATAATAGTACTCTTAAAATTAACTATAGCCAACAGACTTATTTAATTTGCTAAATAGTTGAGCTTGAGAAGGGAAATTTTGTCTATTTTAAAAAGGTAAAAACTAATATTTTATCCTTTAACTTTTGTATAATTTTTTAATTTTATTCTTTATTTTTTGTAGTAATTTTACTTGAATTTCGGATATAAATAATGACATTTGAAAAAAGAAAAAATAACAAAAATTAATAAAAATGAATAATAAAATTAAAACAAAAAGGGAATAAAATTGAAGTTAAGGAAGAAAAAGTAATTTAAAATATATAAACAAAAAGATTTTTTTGGCTAACTAACTTGTTAAGCATCCGAGTCAAAATGGATGAGTTCAGATATTAAAGTTCAAGCTTACGAGCATGTCTATTTGATAATATTAATTAAGAATCTCATATTGAATCCTAGCACCAGTTTAATTAAATTTATTGATATATTAAAAAACTTTTGTAAGGTTTTTCTTATATTATTATTTATATGATTTTAAAATTATTTAAAACTTTTTAAAGATTTTTTTGGATGAAAACTCAAGATATATCTAAACTATATTAGATTTGGGAGTAATCTTTGTTACCTTAACAAAAAAAAAAATTGAACTTCACTCACACGCATCTTTGTTATCATTCGTGTGTAAGTCCAGGCTTTAATTTTACTCTTTTTTTTTTGTTGTCCAAACAAATTTCAGATATTAATAGCTAGATTAAATATATGGGAATTATATATATATACATATAAAATAATTATATACCACAAATTTCATTTATTGCCTATCCTTTGTCCAATACTTATTATCCATTACTCTAATAGTTATAAGATTTTTTATCTCTTTTGCATTTAAAATATTCCATGAATTTTAGATACCAAGAATTCCAGACACGAAAATGTAATTTTTTTTAAAAAAATTCTAATAACACAGAAGCAAGTGTTCACGGATTGATATCAAAGGTACTTTATAACGCCCAAATTTATGTATTCAGCTAGTTTGGGCATTGACTTCATTATTTCACAAACCGTTATCATAAAGGTAGTAGGCCTTTTAACCAAAATAAAACTATTGGGTCAATATATCTGATCCAGACCAAAAAAGTTAAATTGGTCCTTGAATCAAGGAGGCTTCTGGTGGGTTGATACTATTCTCAGTGACATCTCTTTGAGGCTTTCAGTGCCTAGGTGTAAGTTGGAGGGAGGCTTTTTTTGACCAGAATACAGAGTTTTGAATATCTCTTCAGGCCAGCTGAATCTCTGTATTTCTCTGTTCATCTGTGATCTTTGAATTCAGCATGCGAAGGAGTAAGAGGCATGGCCCTCGCGTTCAAGAGGATGAGACTTGTTTAACCTCATCTTCTCTGTCGCAAGCTCCTGGACCTCCTTCCTACAAGATCCAACCTAAACCTCGCAATTCTCCACCCAGGCGGAGGAATCAAGGTGAAAAGGTCAAATCCCGGTTCGTCAAGAAGTCTGAATTGGGTTCTTCTACTTCTGAGGTGGATCGTTCTCTTGAAGAGTTGATCATCTGCGAGGAGAGTGATGTCACACGAGAAATGAACCAAGGGAACAAGGACGGTTCGGAGTTGAAGACTGAAGTGAGAGATGAGAGGGAGGATGTGGCTGATTCGGGGAAGGATGAATATAGTATTCAAAGTAGACTGGAGAAGTTACTGAGGGATGTGGGAGGGCCGGAATTGTCAGAGGAGCAGCGGAGTATCAATGACCAATTGCAGGAAGATGAGGTAATTTGACAATTTACACTGCCAAGCATAGCCTAAGAATTTTAATTATGGAATTGAGGATTGAATCCTATTTAGAAATCAGATTAAAATTGCCTTTAAAACCAAATATTGAATCTTTTGGTCTCCTTGAATTTGTGAACACTGATATTATAAATATAGAAATATTTTGGCATTTGTGTTGGCTGTTCTAATTTTCTTGCTGTCTCACTGGAGTTTCTGTTTTTCAGTTACTTGCACTGGAGTCAATTTATGGAGAAAATGTCTTAAACCTTGGGAGACGGAAAGGTCTCCGTTGTTTTCAGGTCTTGCAGTAACCCAATAAACTAGTTTTACGAGATTTTTTTTTTTAAAGGAAAATCGTCTTATGCCTAATTCTGGTGTGTATTTGTGTGTTTTTTTCTCTCGCAGATACACATACACATTGAAGCTTTGGATGAAATTACCATCACTGCTAAGCTGAATTCTTCCAATGAACATAAGACCACAGGCAGCAATTCAGATGACTTCTTATACTCTTTCAAAGTCCACTTTCTTCCACCGATTATTTTGACATTTTTATTGCCTAAGTCATATCCAAGCCATCAACCACCTGTTTTTATAATATGTGTTAAGTGGTTGGACACTGTAAGAATTTCCAGTCTATGCTCCAAGTTGGATTCAATATGGGCTGAGCAGCAAGGGCAGGAAGTTATATACCAGTGGGTAGAATGGCTTCATGGTTCTTCTCTTTCTCATCTGGGATTTGATAACGAAATTACTCTTGGTCCTTATGGCATGAAACGTGTTGAAGATGAGCGTGCTGTTTCTGGAACTGTGTCCTTTGATGTAGATATTCCTTGGATAGGGAATTACAACAATGAGAGACACCACGAGAACTTCCTTAAAGAATTGCATGAGTGTTGCATTTGCTTTAGTACACATGCAGGTAATTTCTTATTTTTTCGTGATGGAATTTTCTGGACATTAATAAATTCCTTTCGCTAATTAGTGTTTAAAATGCTTAAAGTATACATATTTTGATCTGCTTATTTGCAAAACCCCTCCCTGTCCATAATATATATATATATATATATATATATATATATAGGAAAGTGTGATATGTTACTGTTTGGGATGCAACTAATCTTGATCCCAAAGTATGCCATCACAGAAGAGCAATCTTCTATTGAGTAATTGCAATAACCTGTGATTTATCAGTGAGTAAGCTATTTAATGTGTAAGGACTGAGTACCTTGATAAGAAAATGAAAAATGAAAAAAGAAAAATTAATTTTCCAGGAAGAAATTTAAAATATTTTCACGAGAGGAATTAAAATATGCTTTATCCCACATTATACATGCATTAGGGGAAAAAAAACCTTAAATCCCACTTAGTGCTATATTATATGTTTTCTTCTTGCAACTATATCTTTGCTTATCACTTATATACAAGTCCGTTTGATGTATTACTCAAATCTTCTTCCTTTCTACTCTGTGGTTTTGTATAGTTCGTATTGTTGTTCACATAAATCATATCTGAACCATCTTAAATGGTCATTTTGTGAAATTCTCCTACTTTGGAGGTTATCCTAGGGAGATGGTCCCCCTTGGTCTCATTGTTTAAACATATATCAAAGGATACTAAAATTTTTATCATCATTCTTTTCTGTACATACTTTCATCACTTTCTATTTGTCACCTTTATTACTTCTAACTGTCTCTCAAAATGTACATGGTATGCCAAATTAGAAGGTCTGATTCTGATTTTTTGTGGGAATTGAGATTGGAGGTTAAATTGCTGACTACTAAGGTAGCCAAGAATTTAATTACTGAACCAGGCCTATGATAGAAAACACTGAGATAATACTTACCTGCTCTGTTACTTTTGTGTTTAACTACTTATTTGCTGTAGTACAACTAGCCTATGATAGCTTATCTTGTAGGAGACTAATAGGACATTACTTTTTATTTCATTAAATTTAACATGTGTTAGGCTTTTTATCTTCTTAAGGTCATGGTATTTCAACCTTGCTGTGGCTTTTGATAAATCCTACTTTTTTAATTTCCTTAACAAGTCTAGTCTCTGATTACTGATTTGGATCTGTATCCCTCGAGTATTCTATTTTCTTTTCCCCTTCTTATGGCTTTTTTCTTGCTTTATGTGGAAAGGATGATGTTATGCAGCCTGAGCTAGTTTAGTGCATTGGTACCCTTTTTTCCATGACACGGTGAAGAATTTCCTTTGCACTGTTGGCTCGAAAAAGAAGTTTTCTCTTAAACATACTCGATATGTTCTTTTTTCTTTGCATGCATGCATGCAATAAACTTATTTCTTATGTCTATAACTTAATTTACCAGATCTGAGAACCAAATACTTTCCTCTATCATCTATTAGGTATGGAGTTTGCTCAATTACCATGTCAGCATTTCTTTTGCTTGAAATGCTTGCAGACCTTTACTCATATGCATGTAAAAGAAGGCACCATTAGTAATCTTCAATGTCCTGATTCAAAATGTGCTGTTATGATTCCACCTGGTCTGTTAAAACGCTTGCTTGGTGATGAAGAGTATGAACGCTGGGAATCCTTGATGTTGGAGAAGACCCTTGCGTCAATGGCTGATGTTGCTTATTGCCCGAGATGTGAAACACCTTGTTTAGAAGATGAAGACCAGCATGCTCAATGTTCCAAATGCTTGTTTAGCTTTTGTACCCTTTGTAGGGAGCGGCGCCATGTTGGCATAGCATGCATGACAGTTGATATGAAGCTTCGTATTTTGCAAGTATGTTTTCTGGGTTCTTATCTGAATCTTTTGTTTGACAGGTTATTTAATTAGTCTTGCCATTTGCCATGTGGTTTCCATCTTTTTCCTTGTATATTAACTAGGATGATCAGGCCACTTTACTTTTCTGAATAAAAGCTGATTTATATCCAATTATCAATCCATGTACTGAACAGATAAGTGCTGTTAGTGTCCTGATTTTAAACAATTAGGTTGAGCCTCTTTCCAAATATTTTATTTGGGATGGTCTAGTGATCTGGTGCTTGCCTGTACCTGTTGATTATCATCCTGCCTTGTGCTATACAGTTTAATACTCCTACTTTCCTGACTTTTGTCTATTTTACAGGAGCGTCAGAATTCATCTCAATTAAAGGAAGATCAGAAGCTTAGGGAACGTGAAAAGATTAATGAAATGCTCAGCATCAAAGAAATTCAACGTGATTCTAAGCTATGCCCTTCTTGTCAAATGGCTATTTCCCGAACTGAAGGTTGCAATAAAATGGTGTGTGGTAATTGTGGCCAATATTTCTGTTACCGCTGCAACAAAGCAATCGATGAATCTGATCCATATGGACATTTCAGGTATTGCTTCTTAAAATAGCTTGAAATTCTTTTTCACATGCAGGGTCTATATTGATCTTATTTTTCATTCATTTAAGGGATGGGTCCTGTGAGCTGTTCCCACAAGAAATGGTAGAGGCTTGGCAAGAACGCATAAACCACCGCCAAGTGGTAGGACAAATACAAGCCGAACTCTTTTTTCAACGAGGCCGGAGATGTCCTAATTGTCGTCAATTTAATGCCAAGGTATGTTAAACTTTCTGGTTATTGCTTATTAAATTATAATGTAAAACAATCTGATTTCTAACAAAATTAAATAGATTTATTGATCATTGAGTTACTAGATTCATAGAATAGATGTTGATTGAGATCATCAATTTAAATAGTCAATGATAAACCTGTGATCAGACTTAATCTTTTTGCATAAGTGCAAATCTCAAACAAATCACATCTATATATCTTAAGTACAGAGATACAGAACAAGAAAAGGAAAGGTGATTGTGGATTCTATAAATAATTTTTTCTTACTTTCTTATCATTATTTTCTCATTTCTGCTTTTAATAGCTGAACACTTGGCAATTTACATTTGTCTTTTTGTCCCCAAATGTATTGTTTTACAAATATTTACCAAGATATATGTTACTGCCTACTATTTATACTACTATAAAGGAACACCCTGTATGAGTTATGATCTTTCACGTTTTTTTTTTTTTGGTTGACAAGGTATGTGTTAAAAATTTATTTGGAAAATTGCTCTTAACTAAGGTATTTTATCACTTAACCCCCTTTTAATGGAAAATCTGGAAGGGGCTGGAGAGGGGGAAAAATCTTCTGAGCATGCACGGTGCAACTTTTTTAGAAGGTTTTGTATGAAAATAAAAGCAAAAACTTCTTGATTAAAAAAGTGGCCTTTGACGCACATCCTTGTGTTATGACATAAGAGGGTAGTGGTTATATAATGTCTGCTATTTGAAATATTTTACACTGAGGAAGATCTTGCAGAATGGTATAACTAGGTCAAATTTACATGTTTTGAAGAAGACTATACTAACCCACTATCAGATACCCTTTGGAGGCTGTAAAAAAATATTAATCCCATTTTTGTTAGTTGAAACACAGCTCTTCTTTACGTCACTTATAACTTTCTGTTTTCGACTTTGGTTTGATCAACAGATTGGAAACAATAATCACATATTTTGCTGGGCATGCCAAAGCCATTACTGCTACTTATGCAAGGAGATTGTTAGGCGTAGCGCCCAGCATTATGGACCCAGGGGTTGCAGACAGCACACAGAGGATTAGTAGGGAGCACAGTGGAACCTTACTATGTCCTAGTGCAAATGAATTTGTTAGAAATGGAGTCTACTAGGAAGTTACTTGACATGTTCCAAGTGACTCTTTGATATAGGGTAATTTTGTTGAGAGTTTGAACTCTCATTGGTCCATCTAACTTTTTTTTTCTTTTTATATTTTTATTAAAGTGTTAAGAGAGAGGTAATAGAAGAGATATAAAAAAAAATTTATATAAATAAAAACTCTTTTTAAATAGATTAGAGATTAATTTTTTTTCTATTTCTCTTATTATAAATAAATGTATCAAATTTTAATTGTAGAAGATTCTGGCCCTTTGACCTCTACCCGTCACTTCACTTTGATGTATTATAAGATTTTTCTTTATAAACTTATCCTACTACATCATCTACCAATTTTTAGACAAAGGAGTAAATAATGAAATATATAAAACTTTAATATAATAAAGGTCATCTTTAATTATTGTGTGAAATTGATGTTTAAATTCATGTATATTGTGTTTAGCCAAAGAATAACTCCATTAAACATTTATGTGTGATAAAAAAAAAGTTACATATAATTAAAATTAAATTATTGTTTTAATTTATAAAATATACAACTTGTCTAAATTTAGTTTTAAAATTATAAAAATATTTAATTTAAATTTTAAAAGATATATTATATTTTAATTTAATCTTTAATATCATAAATTAAAACATAAAAAGACGTATAATATTTATATATAAAGATTAAATTAAAATATAATATATCTTTTAAAATTTAAATTAAATAATTTTATAATTCAAAAACTCAATTAAGATAGATTATATATTTTAAAAATTAAAATAATAGTTTATTTTGTAATTAACTACAATTTTAATTATGAAAAATGTGTTTACAGTGAGTTAGACTTTTTTTTTGCTTTTTTATAAGGATTTTGCATTAAAAATAATTTTATTTAAAATAATTTTAGACATTAAATATAAATATTTTTTTTATTAGAGTTTAAATCATATTTTGTCACTTATTAAAAAAAATTCCTTATATTAAATTTAACTTCTCATTAGGGTTTTGAATATAATTATTTTTAAGTTTCATGTTATTGTCAAGGTAATAAAATTTTGGTATTTACATAATTTAACTGTTATTTTTAAAAAAATTCCGCGAAGCTCCCCTCCTGTCGATGCCATTGCCCTTCAGAGACGAGCTGAAGCCGCCGGATGTATTTCAATTTTAAAAAGAGAAAGCTTCCTTTCACTGCAACTCTCTCTCTCTCTCTCTCTTTGTTCTCTTCCCAATAAGATTCTCGGTGACTGTAATTGCTCCCACCGGAACGTGTACGCCTCTGTAAAGGCGAGTTTTTGAGACCAGTTCAATGCTTCGTAGCATTCATTGCATTATACGCCTTTCTTCAAAGTAAGAAAATTTTTGGGATTTCTTGTTTATAATATTAGTACACCAACCCATTAACCTTCGGGCTATTTCTGGACAGAGTAACTTGACAGTGAAACTAGGCCGCCGGGGTGTACTGCCGCTGAGAGGTTTTTCTAGCTTGCGGAAATTGCTATCCCAATGGTTGGCTATGTACCCTTCAGGGTCCTTTTCACCTTATAGCTTTGTTAGTGTGGTGGCGCGGCCGCCGCCGCCAGAGATTACTCTCTACTTGTTAGATTGGTTTCGAAGAGATTTACAAGGTGCCGCGAATTGGGTATTGATGGGTGTATGTTCATGTCGATAATATGTTTAGTTGAGTCCGCTTTGCTCCGCAGCAAAGTGCTCTTTTACAAACAACGTTTATTTAGATTATATTATGCTGCTTCGTCGGCAGCGATGTTAGAAGATCATGTGTTTGACGAAAGTCCAAGAGTTGATGATGCCAATGCAATGGTCAATTTTGGAAGAAATAGGTTGAGAGTTCCAAGTTTCCGAAGAAAGCACAGTTTATATCCTAGAGTGGTCGGGGTGATTAAATCCTTGAATTCGGAGGTTGCGCTTGCAGGAGATAAAAAGTTCTGGAGAGCTGTAAGGAGGTATGGATTTTCTCATTCAATCACTTCCTTTAGAATTATCATTCACATATATGCATCAGCTGGGATGCATATGGAAGTATTTGCTTTGCTTAGAGATATTGTTGGATTCTACAGGAAGCTCAAGTTTGATACATTCAGATTGTTTTCAACTTTGCTAGATTCACCTCACCATGTGGAAAGATCAATTGTTGTGTTTGACATACTCATAAAAGTATTTGCATCCAATTCCATGCTTGACAATGCATTTGATGTGTTTATGAGAGTTAAGCATATTGGGCTTGAACCTGATATATTGTCATGCAATTTCTTGTTGAAATGCTTGGTAGAAGCAAACAGAGTGGTGTTGGTAAGAAAATTATTTGAAGAGCTAAAAGTCTCAGGTCCATTACCAAATATCTATACCTATACAATTATGATGAACCTTTATTGTAGAGGAGATCGTGGGCAGGATGTAGATATTAACCAAGCTACTGGGATTTTAGAGGAAATATGGAGGAGCGGGGAAAACCCAACTGCCGTCACATATAGTATTTATATTCACGGACTTTGCAAACATGGTTCTGTTGATGTTGCTCTGCAGTTAATTCGTGAGTTGAGATATAGAAACCAGCCTCTCAATAGTTATTGTTTTAATGCTGTAATATATGGTTTTTGTCAAAGAGGTGCAGTTCATGAAGCTTTGCAAGTTTTGGAAGAAATGCGGAGCTGTGGAATATTGCCTGATGTTTGTAGCTACAGTATATTAATTGATGCATATTGCAAGAAAGGAGATGTAGAGAAAGGTTTTGACTTGATAGGAGAGATGGAACTTAATAATATAAAACCATCCATATTTAGCTACACGTCCCTTATCCATGGTCTATGCAAGTGTAAGCTGATGGAATTTTCAGTGTATATCTTTCAGAATATTGGTGCTTCTGGTTACAAATATGATCAGATGGCTTATGAAACTTTAATCCATGGATTTTGCTGTCAAGGAGATATGGATTCAGCCAACAAGCTTTTGGAGGAGATGATCAGAAATAATCTGGCTCCTACTTCTTTTAGTTTCCACAGTCTAATTGGAGGATTCTGTAAACTGGGACTCTTAGACAAGGCATTGGAAGTTTTAAATTTTATGCTAAAAGTTGGTGTCTTGCCAAATACCACGACTTGCAATTTTATTATTGATGGACTCTGCAGAGAAGGTCACTTCACAGAAGCCTTGACACTGTTGGAAGAGTTCCAAGACCAAGGAATTGACCTAAACTCTCTTTCATATAATGCAGTCATCTACAGGCTGTGCAAGGGAAGACATCCAGACAGGGCATGGGAACTTTTTCCAAGAATGCTTAAAAGAAGTGTACTTCCTGGAGTTGTTAATTATACTACTCTTATAGATGGTTTTGCCAAACAATCAAAGCTAAAGAAGGCCTTGATGTTGTTCACAAAAATGCTAAAAGTTGGAGTCACTCCCAACACGATTACGTACACAGTCCTGATTAACATATTTTGCCATGGGGGCAAAATGCATGATGCATTTAGCATTTTTAAGGAAATGATAAAAAAAGGTTTAGATCCAGACTATATTTCATATACATCTTTAATGGCTGGTTTTTGTAGTACTAGAGATATTGGAAAAGCCTGGGCGGTATTCCAAGAAATGTTGAGGAAAGGCCTTTTGCCAGATGTAATTACTTACACATGTTTGATGGATGGATTTTGCAAGTTAAACAGGATAGATATTGCCTCTTCTCTGTTTGATGAAATGAACAGAAATGCAGTTACTCCTAATGTTGTAACTTACACTGTTCTCATTGCTTGGTACCATAAACATGGATATGTAGATCATGCACATAAGTTATATCAAGAAATGAAGGTAAAGGGTATTTCACCAGATGACATAGCTCGTAAGGTTCTAAGTCTGAAAGCTGGTGACTGCAGAAGCAAAAGTTCCATTATATCCTGATGGTATGTGACTGGCATATTTTCTTGTGCTTGATATCTCTATTATTTATTGTTGACTATCTGAATTAGACTATTATTCTGATAACGTGATTATAAGAAAACTTTATTAGGTTGATTATGTAATTATGGTAAATTTGATTTATTTCCTAATTTAGAATAGGAACATTATGTATAAATTCATTGTCCATATGTGTAAACTACAATTTGAGTAATACAGAAATATTTAGTCACTCAAAATCTTTATGGTATCAGAGCCCTCACTGCCCTGAAGTGAGTATTTTTCTCCTTCTACAGCGCTAGGGTTCCTGTGTATACCTAAGGGGGTTGAGTTCTTCTCCTCCCTTCACCATCCACACCTTGAAGGTCGAGTTTTCTCTCTCTATTATCGTCACCACCCCACTAGAACTACCGCCCACAATTCGATCGGCTGCCGCCTGATTCCCATACATTGGTCGCCATTGCACGCACGGCCATGTGCCATCCAATATGTTTTGGATAGATTGCATTTTGCCTCAGATCCTGTGCGTTATGCACCTCCATTTGTCTCATCGCCGCCATAGTTGGAGAGCCCATTGTCTCGTCATCAAAACCCAAAAAATTCAGCCGCCGATTTTGGTTTTTAGTGGTTTGCATGTTTTTGGGTTGTTTCTCTCCAGTTTTTGGCCTCTCTTCTTCTCTTTTTGGTGCTGATTCTTTATTATGAAAGACATCAAGGCAGTAGAGAATATTTCACTTGCCAGATAGTACCTTTAAGTTGGATGGGACTGGTACCTATTTTGCTTGGTCAAGGGCATGCTTACTATATATCAATTCTCAAAAATTACTTGGCTATATTGCTGGAGGAAAAAAAACCTCACTTTATTTCTAATGACACCTACACTTAATAGGACTCTGAAAACTCCCTTGTTATGACATGACTGATAAATACTATGTATCCCTAGATTTCTAAACAGTATTTACTTCTTGATACTGTTGAAAAAATCTAGACTCCAACCAAATGTACCTAATCTCGCAAAGGGAATGATGCCTAGGTGTTTGAGATTAGGACAAAGATCCATGCTACTAAACAAGGAGAGTTGATAGTTACTGATTATTATTCTGAATTGAGTAGTTTATGGCAGGAGTTGGATTGCTATCAAGATCTCCACATCAAGTATACTGAGGATGATGTTTTGTTTCACAGGTTGATTCAAAAAGAGAAGGTTTATGATTTTCTGGCTAATTTAAATTTCGAATATGATCAGATTCGAATTCAAATTTTGGGAAAATCTCTTTTCCTTTTTTTAAGGATGCTTTCTCTAATGTCCTACAAGAGAAAAGTTAACGTGGTATCATGCTTTATTAGGCACCAATTGAGAAGTCCGATCTAGCTGTCTCTTATGAGAAACCTAAGGCAACCACCTCTAATAAAGTTAACTTGCAGTGTGATTATTGTGGTAAGACAAGGCATACCAAGGAGACTTGTTGGATGATACATGGTTGATCGACTCGAGGTCGTGGAAGTAAACAGATCACCTCATCCAAAAGTCAGACGAATATGACTGATGCTGTTGAGACACCCAAGGATGCAAATTTTGGAGCCTCTCTTTTCTAATGAAATTTAGCATCTCCGTAGTCTCTTAACCAAGCTTGACTCCTTTACTGTTGGCACTTCTAATTATATGCACTTAGATATGGCTTTGGTATGGATGTTACCTTTCAGGAAATTGAACTCTACTTTAGCACATCCTCATCATCTCTTTAGGAGGAGATTAATAAAGTAGAAGAGGTGCTCTTTGATTTAGAAGACATAAAGGAGAATGAGGTTTAGAGGGAGACTTTTCGGCATATTGCATAATGGCTTCTTCAACTCTGCTGCCTGGTTCCTCCTTGAGTATGTCAATAAGTTAGGTATGCTTCTACTTTATTAATCTCCCCTTGAAAAGGTGATGAAGGTGTGCTAAAGTAGGGTTTAATTTTTCAAAAAGTAACATCCATACTAACAAAGATTTTTTTAGAGTGAGGATGATAACATTTGTAACCCTTTTGAGTAAGGGAATATCCTATGAAGACACATTTAAAGGCTCTAGACTCAAGTTTTTTAGTATTCTTAGTGTGAACAAAACAGACACAACTAAACACTTTAGGGGAAATAAAATAGTTGCTTTTACATTTTAAAACTTCAAACGGACTCTGAAAATCAAGAGTTTTTAAAGGCATTCGGTTGATAAGGTATGCAGCGGCTAAAATGGCATCCCTCCAATAAGACTTGGGCAAGTGCATAGTAAACATAAGGGATCAGGCTACTTCTAGTAGGTGTCTGTGTTTCCTTTCAGCCATTCTATTCTGGACACTAGTGTAATGACAATTGGTTTGATGGATAATTGATTTTTTAAGTTCCAAAGTGTTTATTCATGTATTCAGTGTCATTGTCAGTTTTCAAAATCTTGATCTTAGCATCAAATTGAGTACAAACCATCTTATGAAATGATTGAAAGTAAGAAAAAACTTTATTTTTGCCTTTAACAAATAAACCTAAGTGGTGCGAGTACAATAGTCAATAAAAATGACAGACCATCGACAACCAGATAAAAAAATAGTTTGAGTAAGACCCTAAATATCATAATGAATAATCATTAATGGAATCAAACTTTTATTATTACTCAAAGGATAAGAGTTTCTAGTATGCTTGGTAAATTCACGAGCATTACAAAACAAAGTTTCAACATGAAGGTTTGTAAACAAATTAGGAAAGAGTTTCTTTAAAACAAAAAGCGATGGATGTCTCAATCTCCTATGCCACAAGATTATTTCTTGATTGACATCCTTATTAACTCTAAGAAAGGCTTGACTTGAGTCTCAAACACCATCGATCATGTACAAGCCATCAAGCAACCTCCCATTGCCAATCCTCCTTCCTGTGTGAAGATCCTGAAAGACATAATGATCGGGGAATAACACAATTTTACAATTTAGATCTTTGGTGATGGAATTGACAGATAAAAGATTAACAGGAAACTCAAGTACATGAAGCACAGACGAGAGTGTAATATCAGGTGTACAAACCATAGAACCAGTCCTACAAATAGAAGATACAGATCTATTGGCTATTTGAACCTTTTTTCCTTTAGGACATGAAGAGTAGTTGGACAGGCCTTTAAAAGAGCTGGTCATGTGTTTATTCATACCAGAATCAACAATCCAAGATGTGTCGAATCCTTTAAATCTTTCTCCACTGGTGAGTTATACATATTTCCTATGAATTAGATTTACTTATTGCTCACGTGAAAGGAATCAGGTCCTATACCAAACATCCTATGTCTAACTTTGTTTCTTATGACTCTTTATACTCATCATATAGAGTCTTTGCTTTGTTTATTTCCTCTGTGTCTATTCCACAGAATTGGAAGGAAGTTATTATAGATCCCAAGTTGAAGCAAGCAATGGTTGAAGAAATGAAAGCCTTGTCCAAAAATGGGACTTGATCCCTCCTCTACCAAATAAGCAATTGGTGGCTTACAAATAGGTCTTCACTGTGAAACATAAAGCTGATGGTTCAATAGAACGGTTCAAAGCTAAAGTAGTGGCAAAGGGATTCACACAAACTTATGAAGTGGATTATCAGGAGACCTTTGCTCCTATTGCAAAAATGAACTCCATTATAATTTTGTTATCCTGTGCAACTAATCTCGATTAGGACTTACACCAACTTAATGTAAATAATGCATTTCTTCATGGAGACTTGGAAGAGGAAGTATCTATGGAGATCCCACTGGATTTGATAATGAACAAAGTCAAGAGAAGGTGTGTAAATTGAAGGAGGCTTTATATGGAGTGAAACAATCCCCAAGAGTTTAGTTTGACAAATTTAGTAGTGTTATGATTTCCTTTGGCTATCAACAAAGCAATGTTGATCATACTCTCTTCATAAGACATCAAAAGGGCAAACTCTCTCTTGTGATAGTCTATGTTGATGATATAGTAATGACTGAAGATGATAAAGGGGAGATGTCCAAGTTGAAGAAGTTATTGGCACAAGAATTTGAGATCAAAGATGTCGGTAAACTACAGTACTTCTTGAAGATTGAGGTTGCTAAATCAGAGAGAGGAATCTTTATTTCTCAAAGGAAATATAGTCTGGATCTCTTAGAAGAGATTGACATGATATGGTGTAAACCAGCAGAATCCCCTATTAAAAGGAATTACAAATTGCAATCAAGGGTTGGAGAGTCAGTTGATAAGGAGAGATATCAAAGATTAATTGGGAACTTATTTACCTTGCTCACACTAAACCAAATATAGCTTACGCTATTAGTTTGATTAGTCAGTTCATACATGATCCTCGAGAATTCCATATATAGGTTGCTTTTTGCTTCTTGCAGCATCTAAAATCTAGCCCAGGGAAAAGATTACTTTTTTTCAAGCATGGTCACCTTCAGATAAAAGCTTTTACAGATGCAGATTGGGTCAGATCACTAGATGACATAAGATTTACATTCGGATATTGTATGCTTATAGGAGGAAACTTAGTTACTTAGAGAAGTAAGAAACAAATTGTTGTTGCTAGATCCAGTGTAGAAGCTGAATACAGAGCTATTGCACCGGGAGCTTGTGAACTTCTGTGGGTACAGAAGTTATTAGAAGAATTGAGACTATTGGAAAAGGAGAAGTTTTCTTTGTATTATGATAACAAGGCTACCATTAATATAGCTCATAATTTAGTTCAGCATGATCGAGCCAAACACATTGAAATTGACAGACACATTATTAAAGAGAAAGTTATTAGTGGAACCTTAAGCTTGTTTTATGTGACGTCAAAAAAGCAGCTTGCTGATATATTTACCAAAGGCCTCAGCAAACAAATGTTCCACACAATCATCTACAAGTTGGGCATGTGTGATATCATTGCACCAACTTAAGGGGGAGTGCTGACTATCTTAATTAGGCTATTATTCTAATAGCGTGATTATAGGAAAGCTTTATTAGGCTGATTATGTAATTATTGTAGATTTGATTTATTTCCTAATTTAGAATAGGAACTTTGTATATAAATTCATTGTCCATATGTGTAAACCAACAATTTGAGTAATACAAAAATATTCAATTACTCAATCTTCATTTATGCCAGTTTAATAAAATTTTCTCTCTAATTGATGGTCCATTTGAAACAGTATGATCATTAAAAACTAGGAAAAAAAAAAGTGCAGCTCAATAGTTGTAACATTCATTATTTAAAACGAATAATATTTTTTGCTAAATTTAGTGTGAAGAAGTGTTTCTCTTTTAGAAAAAGAATTTTTTAAAAAAAAAATATATTTCCCATTTGACTATGCTTTGTAGGTTTTCCATCACATTGTGATATAGTTGACATTATGTTTATAATGCTTTAGGAAGTTGAATTCATACTTAATGAAATTGATAAATTATCATGCATATGTTGTTGAATGAAATTTTAGTTTATTGCAAAATGGAGGGAATGCTTTAGTTGTATAAGTAAATTTCAAGGTTACTAATATACTTGACACATAAAATTTTGACTTTAAAACATACTAAGGAGGCAGAATAATTTGATAAAGTCAAGGAATTGAATAATACAGATATATGTAGGGGGGAGTGGTCACAACTTTTGCACAACATTGGCTGCAGCCAATTTTTGGATTTGGATTCATATCCTGGTCCTGCTGCTGAAGTACCAGGGCATTCCTTGATGACAATGGCTTATTCCTGAAAAAAAAAAAATGATCAGCATTTAAAGGTGGATCTTCATGTACCCACCGTGTTATTCTTCTTTAGGAAAGCCAGCTTCATCTCTTATTTTGGGTGATCGTATCTACTGCCCACATCACTATGATCGTGGACCAGAACAGTTGGTATATTTTTTTGGTTGCCATTTTGCAGGGAGCTGAAATGTAATGCTGTCCTGAACTATGCAATCCAGTAATATGTGGATCCAATGTGAAAGGATAGGGACCGATGATTTGGTTTTTGCCTGCTTAAAATTGATATCATCGAGTCTTTGGATGAGATGACACAACAGGAGTGAGGGCAATGATCATTTTAAGCAAAGCTGAAGATTGCTCATTTACTACTTAAAGACACCATTGGAATTCATGGTCTCCTCTTCCTGATTGCCTTGAATGTATCCTGAGGAAGCTGGACCTCCAAGAACTACTGCTCTGGTTAGATTCTGTAGCAAATTACACTTGCTTTTTTTAGGAAAATAATTTTTGTGAGCTGTATCTTTGACTTTGTTCTTTAAGCAGCCACTAAGAATCATGGCCAAGCTGATAAAGGATCGTCTAGGATGGTCGTCGGGCAAGATTAGGTGAGCCTCTTGTAGATTATTTTTTCTTGCACTGGTTTTGAAATTGGAGATTAATTCTTTGTTGGTTCAGAGTTTGGGACTCGTTGTAGATGGGTTTGCAGCTGGTCTCTGACGTCACTTCTTGATTTTAGGGTAACTTCAGTGCTGAGTTATTTTCTTGTGACTTAAAACCATTAATCTCTGGCAGATTCTGTTTGATCATGTATGCTATAATTGCCAGTTCTTTTGTTGTCTGAAATTTTTCTTACTCCCGAGATGAAACCTGCTGTTGCCATCTAACCTTTACCATGCCATTTTCTTCTTTGATGCATATCCTTATTCCTTAATCCTAGTATACCCATATGATAGCCTGCTGTCACTTACTCCAACTAACATCCTTTAGTATGTCTACCATGGCTTTAGGAACTAATTTTTACGTTCCATAGTCTTCTCGTTATATAAGAATATGTGTATGTCTCTGTGTGTGTATGGTCTTAACTTGGATGAATTCATATAAATCATTTGTCTGAGCTTGCACTACAATTTGGATAAAGTGATGTCAAATCACATAGAAAAAGGACCAAATAGCTGCCAGAGTTTGATCATTTTCTAGATTGCTATGTCTCCATCTCTCTTAAGTAGTTTCGTCTCGTTAGTGTTTAGTCACTTCATGGTATTTTGCTGAGTTTTCTTGACTCGTATAATGTTCATGATTACTTCCTTTTGAAGGTGCTGGTATTCAATTTTTTGACGATGACATTTCAGGTCTATTTATTTGTTATTTATAGAGAAAAGTTTAAGCATGGTGGTATGCATGCATGATATAGTATTACTATGGCCGATTCTATAATGTTTCAAAATTACCTACTTGTTTTATTTCTGAAAAATTTTCAGGGCCCATTAGGCTGAGTGGTCTGTTAAGAATAATTAGTGGGGAGTGGTGGAGTGTGTATGAGAGAATTTCAATTATTGAACTGAAACCTCTTTCCAGTTTCCTATCAAGAATTTTTAAGAAATCCTCATGATTTCACGACATTGATTATAATATCTGATCGTTGGAGAATGAATGTGTGTGTCAATCACTTTGCTGTTTCTTCTGTAGCTCTGTTCCTTATGTTTGTCTTTTGATACTTGATAGTTAGTGACTTGTGAATTCCCTCAAAACTAATGCAAGCTGCTCTTTGGTTCACGCATTTGACATTATTTTGGGTAGAAGAAGCTCATCAATGGGAAAAGCAGATTAGGATTATTGTTGTACTAACCAGGTTTTTATCGTTGTGAATTCTACTAACGGTGACCTTGTTTCTTTGGCACCACAGGTGTGAAGCAGATGGGATAGGATAGGAGCGTTAGAAGACCATATATTTGCAGATTCTGATGTCATTCAACAGCACATTTTATAGTTCTAATCTTCAATTTTTCTTGGGTGTAAACATTTGTATTGGAAGAAACATAAACAAGTTCAGAGACGAATGAGCACATAACCATCTAAAGTTCAAATACCGTACCATCCTGAGTGTGGTGGCTGGTTGATCACATGGAGATTTATAAGGTGTCTTTATATCTGATGCTGATAGATTTATAAAACTTAATAAACCATTTGAGATAAGTTTAGCTTAATAAACCTTTGCTATTTTTGGTCTCAAAGTAAAGTTGAGATCCAATAACAATTTATTTGAATATAGTGTAAAAAAAATATTTGGATCCAATCACCTCACGTTTCCCCATATAAGCAAAATCTATACTAAGACGCATCGTGCTTGATAAATAAAATGCACCATATCCATATCTCAAAATCCTCAATAGTCAATAGTCAATACTGAGGATTATACCCGCATACTTCAGTCTCAATCACATTTGGCATCCACATAGCTTGAACTTGATATACTTTAGTTTTTAAGGTCATTATATTTGAATTTGACAAAATAATTGAATTAAAGGTGATTATATTAACCTCTACTTAATACTCTATTGTTTTATTATATTTGCTTTCTTTGTTATTTAATATATATTATAAGAATTTTTATTCTAAAAATTGAATTTTTAGGATTAGATTAAAAATATATATATATAGTTTCAAATATCAACATAACTGTTATGTAAAAATTTAATTTTATTAACAAAACAAAACCTTAAAAAATTTACAATATTTATCAAAGTTTAAAAGAATTAAATAAGAGATTAATATAATATAATTTTTGTTTTACACACTTAATGAAGATGGTGGATGGGTTATATCAAAACGACGTCACCTTTCATACCTCGAAAAAGGCAACCAGGTTGTTTCCATTTCCTCCGTCGCGGTTCTGCAATATAATAAACCTATCATCTTCTTCTATCTCACTTCGCAGAAAATCCCCTCTCTCACTCTAAAGTAAAATCATTCTTTCCCTTCTCAGTCCTCAATCTCTCTCTCTTTCTCTCTTGTTTTCTTTTTCTTCATCTCTAAAATCTTTGCACTTTTCTGCGCTCTTTATCTGATTCTCTACCTCCACTTAGGGTTTAAGTGTCGCTCCAATGGCTCGCATTGAAACCCTTGAAGAATCATGGTGGTGTTCTTAATTTATATATAGATATATATTTGTATTTAAATTTCTGGTATGGACGGAGTAAGTAATAGCGGCGGAGATGGCGGCGATACCCAGATGGCAGCTCCGGCGCCGGCCCCCATTTCTAATGCCAACGCTCCGCCGCCGTTCCTTAGTAAGACGTATGACATGGTGGATGACCCGTCCTCTGATGCGATCGTGTCTTGGAGCCCAACTAACAACAGCTTCGTGGTTTGGAACCCACCCGAGTTTGCCAGAGACCTGTTGCCTAAGTACTTCAAGCACAATAATTTCTCCAGCTTTGTTAGGCAGTTGAACACTTATGTATGTATTTCTTTCTTTTATCTTACTCATTCACTTGGCTTAGTTCGCGTTTCTTTCGCGCCATTATTCTAATGTTGGAGCTGTTAGTGAGTAGATGACAATAGACCGTTAATTGGATTGGTTTGAGATGACCATTGGAAGTTCTCATTGGCGGGTATTAGTCGTACGGATACGGTTCTCGTAGAACAACTGCTCCGGAGGAGGGGAATAGGAGAAAGAAAATAGTAATTCGATTTGAGTGTTTTGACGTTGACGTGGGCATGTGGATATTTGTGTTCCATTATTGGTATTTCTAGCTTGTTTAATATTACAACTCGCCTTTTGTAATTGACTGGAGTTCTCTTGTGGTCAAGAGGGTCATGATTTGAGTTATATGAATAATTTTGTTTTGATAAATAGAGATTGAGTTATATTGTTGTGCCAAAGCCATGTGTGCTCATGCTTTATTCTTTATGTCCTTCTTTAGTTCAGACATGCATGTCAACTGTAGTGTTAGTACATATTGACTCTAGATTTGCATTTTTATTTGGTTAATTGACCATGCATTTGACCCCATCCTGTCTCTTTTCCCTTTCTAATGTTATCATCATGAAACAGGGTTTTAGGAAGGTGGATCCAGATCGCTGGGAATTTGCTAATGAGGGCTTTTTAAGGGGTCAGAAGCACTTGCTTAAGAGTATAACTCGACGAAAACCTGCCCATGGTCATAGTCATCAACAAACACAGCAATCACAAGCACAAAGTTCATCAGTAGGGGCATGTGTAGAAGTTGGGAAGTTTGGACTTGAAGAAGAGGTTGAGAGGCTTAAAAGAGATAAGAATGTGCTTATGCAGGAGCTTGTGAGGTTGAGGCAGCAGCAACAAACCACTGATAACCAGCTGCAGACAATGGTTCAGCGCCTTCAGGGAATGGAGCAACGGCAACAGCAAATGATGTCATTCCTTGCCAAGGCTGTTCAGAGCCCCGGCTTCTTGGCTCAGTTTGTGCAACAGCAGAATGAGAGCAACAGGCGAATAACTGAAGCCAACAAAAAACGACGACTTAAGCAGGAAGGTACTGCTGAAACAGAGCGTGCTGCTGCTTCTGATGGACAAATTGTTAAGTATCAGCCTCTGATGAATGAAGCAGCGAAAGCAATGCTAAGGCAGATGATGAAATTGGATACTTCTCGGCTGGAATCTTTTAATAACAACCAAGATAATTACTTGATTGGTGATGGTTCATCATCATCCAGTGCAATGGACAGCAGTAGCTCTTCAAGCTGGACGTCTGGAGTAACTCTTCAAGAGGTCCAACCAACTTCTGTGCAGTCTTCTCACATTCCAGCTGCATCAAGGACTTCAGCACCCTCAGCTATCAAATCTGAAATTCAATCTACGCAAGCTGCAGCTTCTATATCTGTTCCTCAGGTAGATGTCATCATGCCTGAGCTTTCTCCAATACCAGAGATAGTTTCAGGAAGTATTATGAATATTCCTGAAGAAAATTATGTTGGACCTGGGGTGGACAATGTGGATCCTACTTCATTGGGAGGGAATGGGCCATTGCCCACGGATATGGGTATTTCACCTGATACAGACATTGATGATTTGTTACGCAATCCTTCCTTTTGGGATGATTTTCTTTTACAAAGTCCATTGCCAGAGGATGTCGAGAACAATGCTGCTGACGCAGTGTCCGAGGGGAATGAGGTGCAGCCAATGGAAAATGGATGGGACAAAGCGGAGCCCATGAGCCGACTTACAGAGCAGATGGGACTTCTCTCTTCTGATGCAAAAGGAGTTTGACTGTCTTTATGAATGTTAGATTAATCTTTCATATACTCCGAAGTCCTGGCTGAAACTAAATATAAATTATGTGTATAATATAATTACGTCTCCTCTTGCTCCTCTGTGGAAGCTTATGCTTTCCCTTTAATCCTCCTGGGTCTAGTATGTGCGTGAGGCCCACATATAACCAAATATAATTTTCTTTTGTTAAGATTATTATTTTTATTTCCTTTAACTTAATGGTGAAAACATGTATTAGATGCTATAAATTTGGTTTATGATCCTTTGCAACAACTGTTAATAACGAAAGAGCTTTTCCAAGATTGTTTACTTTTTAATATCTTAGAATTCTTCATAAAAGTTGACCAAAAAAAAAAAAAGCTTTCTTCATAAAAAGTGAAAGGATCAAAAGAAACAAGGGGTTTTGGATGAGTTCTGAGGCTTTCCCTTAGAATATTCTAACTTGCCAGGTCCACGCTCATTGAACATTTCTTGCCTACGTAGCCGTTGAAAACTAGAGAATAATGTAACATTTCTTCCCTACACGGCCGTCAATTTCTTTATAATCGGAAGCACTTGTCAGCACCCTCATTCCCCAACAAATTCTGGTGATTTTCTCATGTTTTTGCTTATAAATTTTACTTTGATTTGTTTATTGTTATTATTATTTTGTTACAGAGAAAATGAAGCCATGAAAGTCGAAAACATGGAAAGAAGCATATATATATAATATATATGTATAAACAGCTCCTGACTGCAATCTTAAAGGTTACAGGTCATAAACTATGAATATATTGACAATCATAGAGGTAAAACGTAATTTAGGATCGTTTTTTGAGGTGGAAGGTAAGAGAACAAAATTAAAGTTTTTTCAGCATATTTTGGGACAAAGCCAGATTCCTTGTTGTTTAGCTGTACTTTGACATTGACCGATCACCAGAATGGTCATTATCTATATTAACATCTAGTGACATTGATTTGCTAGAAAATTGAAATCTTGAGATTTACCAACAACAAATTAAATGAAACAGATGAACGAGATCCCACAGCATATTAGCATATCATTAAGAATTAAAGTCAATCACCGAGTTCGTTGAATGTATCCATTTTTGTCGTGTATTCTAAACAGCCAAGAACACCACTAGAAAGAAGGATAATCCTTGAATGAAGGTATTGGTAAAGAGTCAGAAATGCCAATCTTCCTGATGCATTTACAGGTAAAGGAACAAGCAAAGAATTTAAATTTTTTTATTAAAATAAGCAAAAGTAAACCATTAGACAACAATCAGGTTGTGACACATCCTAAGAACCGCAAACACCAACTCAGAGAAGAGAACAAGCATCCCACAACAGAATCAATATTCACTTGTGTGAATCCCCACATCATGTACTGAAACCACATGCCACAAACTCCAGGCAAACGTGAGATCTGATAAAACTTGGCGAAATTGGCAGTGGAGATGCTCTGCTGCTCATTAAATATTGAGTTTGATCCACGAAGAAAATGAGACAATCTTTGACTAAGCAGCAAGAACTATGATCACGATGAGAAGCACAATCCCAAATATCACCAAAAGCAAGCATGTCTGGGAAAAAAAAGGGACATATGAGACTAATGAATAAAAATACATGAAGCCTTAAAAAAGGGGAAAAAGGAGTGCTGTAAAAGATCAAAATGATAGACCATCTACAATTTCTCCAATAGAGATTAGAGAGTATTTGGTTGTGAATCATGCAACCAGAAAAACATATTAGATGCAACTGAAGCCTGCCTGTATCGAATCAAGCTGTATGAGCCCAGGTTTGTCCATTCCTAATATTATGAGTAATGCACTTGGTGGCTATATTAATAAGTTCAATTTGCTAGGTTAAGATTGACTGTAAATACATAGACCATTTAGGTGCACCTACTTAGGATGTTATACATCTAAAATTTTGTCCTGGGGAGCAGGTGGTGATAAAAACTTAACTAAATATGTAAATAATAACCTTAACAAATGAAGAAGAAAACTAATAAATTACCAGAGACGAATTTGATCTTTGGGTCTTTGCAGCTTTCACCAGCTGAGATTTTCCTTGTGCAGTTGCTGCATGTGAGTTCTCAATGTTGGAGCCAATATCGTCTACAAAACAGAATCCCTTAACATCATATGACATGAACCAGTCCAAAAAAACAATTATTTCAGAATAAGGAAAAGTGCATGTAAATCTGCCAAACATTTCAGTCTTAATTTGAGTTACCAATCATGGTTCCTTGCTCATGGACAAGCACAGCAAGATCTTTGAAAATTTCATTTACTTCACCAATTTGCTGCTGGATTTCTTGAATTCCTTGCTCTCTTTCCTCAATGATAGCCTCATTAAATGCAATCTCATTATCCAACATCAAGACCTCCTGCCTGCAGCATGAATAACGTGAAGCTGAGGTGCTATTTGTGCTAAAATATGCAACAGGCTGGATTTGAAAAGTAGCCTACAGACAATACAATTGTGCGTTCAACATTTCAATTTCTAAGGTTTTGGTATCATTTCTTCTTCTGCATTTTACAACTTGGAAAATGAGAACAAAATATATATATTCCATTTAAATTCCATACACTGCCTATCAAATTTATTACAATACTCCATCTAAAAATGAAGAGAGTCCCAGAGATTCTCAGCGGAAATAATGCAATAATCCCAGAAAAATAAATCTGCAAATGTAGTATCACTAATTTGTTATCATTAAGACATGAGAAATCACCTTCTGGATTCAACGAGAAGAGCACGCTGCTCCAGATTCTTATCAGAATTAACATCTATCTCGCTGGCCGTATAGCTGCAAGCCGACACTTTATCAGCAATGTATGAATAGGTAGTGAGAACAACAAATAATAATTGCAACCTGGCAGCCACTAGAAAAACACAAGTTTTCACCCAAAAGCAAAAGCACAGACACAAGCTGTAGTTCTCTAAAGGTACCCCTATTCTTCATTCTTTGAAATCAGTTCACTTCATAAAGTTGCATCAACAAACAAAGGGAAAGGCAGGCAGACAAAAAGAATAACAAATGCACAGTCTCCCAGCCTTTAGCTGTCTTCAGCAAAAGTTAAATTAGTCACCTAGAGGGAAGAACTGCTTGTGGAACAAAAGGGGTGTAAGCTGTTTCCCTCTCAGCTGCAAGCCGCTGAGCCTTCTGAAATTCTTTCAACACTGCCTGAAAGTCTTTTGCAAGTTTGGCATCTGCTATTTTCTTGCTTGCCTGCAATCATGACAAAGCCATGTCACCCTAAAACAATATATAGCATAAATTTATAGTGTTGATTAAAAATTAAATGGAAAGCCATTATTTAAGTTAGATCATCCAGTGTACAAGTGATAGTAGGAATTCCAATAAATACAGCATGGTTTTCTTTCAATAGAAATTCACTTATTCCAGAAGTAGACCATAGCAAGTCTATGCTCCTCGTACTGACTAGTTACAGACCATCAAATTGTTCTTTTAGATGTGAATATGAAGCACAATACATGATGAAGGTTCAAACTTACATTAACTTCAACATGATGATCCAATTCACTAGCTTGCTTAAGTTTAGCTGATGTATCCTTCACCAATTGCCCAATATGTAGTCTTGTCTTGTGCCTGCAAGTTAAGAACAGTCAGCAAAACAGTGAAATATAAAAATTGCACAATATTGTTGTTACTCCCATTGATCAGAAGACGGATTTAATTGAAACTTAGTCAGAAGAACTGATGTTTAGTTCATCGACAACCTTGGCATTGTTTATTGCCTTATCTACTCTGAAATCATAGACCTACCTCCCAGTAAGTTTCATTTTATGATAGGTACAACAATTTATGAATATAAAAATATCGGTATATATGACTTGTTCAATAGCACATTTGTTTTGATATGAACAACTGAATGTTTTCATATAGATACTGTAACACTCTGCCTTAATCCCAACTTACTGAACAACCAGCGGAAATAGGACCAGGGCCAGAATAGAAGTACGGAAAATTTTGATCAATTCACTTTTTCAGTTGACACTTCTCCAACACAGGGGCACAAATTGTGAGATGTTAAATACCAAAGTGACAGACAACTGAACATAGAACAGAGGTTCCTAGTTATCAAGTATCTAAAGGATCTGGCAGTAATAAAGCTATAACGAGGTGTCACGCAACTTGTACTTTCATTTAAAGAGATCCTGATTTTAAACAACATCCAAGAGGCACCAAACCTAAGTTGAATTATGCGTCACAGAAAACATCCTGATCAAGTTCATTGTTCAAATTACACCAGCAATATCTATACCCCGGCGTTGCTTAACAATACAATAGAACTCAATCCATTGCACTCGTGAGAAAGAAGCAACAAGCAATTTAATCATCGACTCACAACTGCTCATCTTTCACCGTAAACAAGAAAATAAAGGAAAAAATCCAGAATCATGAAAAGAACCGAATTACATAAAAGGGTGCACTCACAGCTTGTCGCGGAGCTCGGGCGTGTCTTTTGGGGTTCCAAGGGTGTTGACAAGCCTCTGAAACGTGGACACAGCAGTGTTGATCTGAAATATGCCGGACGCCACCGCCTGCGTAGGGTCTTGCTTGCCATTGATTAGGTCTCGCCTCGAAGCGAAAGGCCGACCGGCTTCGATATCCTGAAAGCTCATTCTTTAATTCTCTCTCCTGACAATAACCCTAACTTTCCCGAGAAAATCAAAGAGAATTCCCAGAGAAAACAAGAAAAAGTTGGTGTTTAGGTTATAGGGATCTGGGAGCAACAATCAAATTTAGGTGAATTAGGGCAACCAGAGACTATGAACCCGGCGAGGATTGAGGAGAGAGAAAACTGATGATGGCAGAGAAAGAGAAAGACGAGTTGAAGGGTAGAAACTAGAAAGTATAATGTTTTGTTTCCTAATGTACCATTCGGTGAGGTAGTTTCTTCGTTGGGGACTATGGATTCCTGGCTGTAGTTCCCTGCCGGCACGTTGACGTGGACCCACAAGCAACACGTGGTCGCCTCCTATAGGGCAGAGGTGAAGCTTCTTTTTTGGTGGCGTCTTGTTAATCATGATTCATAATTATTTAATTCGATTTTTAAATTATGGTCGGAGGATTTGTGACGCATCATTTATTTTTTTTAAAAAACTGCATCATTGGTGACGAATACTGTTGGGAGGAGAAAGATATAAAAAAAAAAAAAGGGGAGAGAATTTTGATGTTCGAACAAGTCGATCTGAATGTATTTTTATTTTTTATTTTGGCCAAAGAATGTATTATTGTTACTATCTGTCAAGCTATTTTGTTCATTTAAAAAAAAATTAAAAACTCAGGTGATCACAGTAAGCTAGCATTAAATAATCCACATTAATTGCATTTACCAGGTGGCCATTATTGACCTTAAAGAAATGAAACATTACAATAACTGTTAATGGCAACTAAGTCCAACATTAATGTAAACTTAGAACTTTAAATACTAACTTTTTTTTTTATTGTAAACCATCTGTATTTTTTTATTTTTTATAAGTATTTTTATATAAAATATTTTTATTTAAAATATTATGGAATATTAAATTTATATTCTTGAACGGGCTAAATACCTATAAGTCTTTCAATTTATCTATATAAATTAACAACAAATTTTAAATATATACATTGAAATAGAAAAAGAGAATGAATATGAAAAATTTGAAGTAAGACTTCAAAATTTTGTATTCTCTCTACTTTAAATAATTATTGGAGACAATTGAGAAAAAAAATAAAGAGTATTTTTATTTTTATTTTATTCAATTTAAGTATATTTAAAAAATAAAATGTTAAATATAAATCTAAAACTAAATTTTTTAAGGAAATAAAAAATAAAAAATTTCATTTAACTTCTTTTTTTCATTTTCTTCCCTCCAAACATACTCTAATATTTTTGTTCTCTACAATCTTTCAAATATATGTTATATACCTAAAAAAAAGATGAAATATAAGAACAGTAATGTGAGATAAACAATGTTTCGAAATATCTCAAAATATTGGCCAAGAAATATATCTCAAAATGTCAAGATAAATTACCATCCCACCACCACACATTCAAAGCAAATACTGAATGCCAGCTATATACCATGAACCACTGTGGCACAGGTTAGCCAGTATCACAACTCAATCGCAAGTTGCAAGTAATTAAGCGCGAAACGAATGGGCGTGCGCATGACGGCATGAGCATGAGAACGAACCATAGCCCATAGCACAAAAGAGGAGAACTCAAGTGAAAGGAAGAAGCTGCATTTGTTGTCGTTACCACAACGAAAATTTGTTAATATATATATATATATTGTGTCATTTTATCTATCTATTAATTAATAATTTTTAATTTTTAATTTTTTATAATATTTAAGTCTATTAATATAATATAAATAAATTTATTAAATATTATTAACTAATACACAAAAATATTATAATATATATATATTTAATAATCTTTTAACCAAAACATGTCACACCGTAAAACAGAAGTGGCGAAAGCAAAAAGTACAGAATTCTTCAATATGCCTTTAAATATATGAATATTGTTCAAACTTCAAAGCCCTTCGTTCCCTTTTCTTTTGATTCATATATTCTTCTGAATTTTGACCTTTCCACTTAATTGATATTCTTTCTCTTTTTTTTTCTTAATTATATCCTTATTCTTACAAAAAAATTTCTTCTTCCAGATAAGAGTACATTTGTTTGTTATTGTTCTTACACTACTTTTTTCATATGTACAACGTGTGTCATAATTAGGCCAATGAAGGTGATCCATCAAGAGAATAATTTTTTAATTAGAAAGAGCTGAGAGGTGCATCATTTTCTGTAAACGAATAACGATCTGTAAGCCTGTTTCTGTATTATTTTTTTCAACTGCGTTGAGTTCTATATATAAAATATAGAACATTGCTATGCATTTGAAGAAACAAGGAAGGCTTTTGTTGGAGACAATTCTCACAAAAATCTAAGAGACATGTTGCCTTCCTTTAAATATCTTCGAGTTTTTCTTGCTTATTTGCTTGAAGTTGTATAACTTGTATTTTGGTCAGTTTTGTTAATTTTGTCGTGTTGTATTTTAGACATGTACATGAAAGTTTATTGTCTTATTTCTTTCTAAAGTTTCATCTTTCTTGTATCAGAGGCGGGACCGCGACTATGTAATTTCATTTGATGATCTGCTATATTTATTGATCAGGCCAGATATAATAAGACTTATGACTCCCAAAAAAAAAACCCTTAAACACAGAATAAGCACCGTTTTTTTGAATAAAAAAGAAGTAAAATCAGTAACAAAATAAATTGACAAATATTTAACACGTTGCCATTTCTCGTAAAATCCTTCTTTTTTCCTTTACTATTAATGTCTATCTACTTTTTTTTTTTTACTTATATTTATCCCAAAATCTGTCATGAAATGATGTTTAAGTGTGGAATTCTGTGCCTTATCTCCATATTCTTCATCAACGTTGTTCGGACTATGGAGTGAATTGGGTTTGAACATACTGTCAGTAAATAAAAGTTTAATTTGGAAATTGGAAGCATGAAAAAGTAATAATATTTAAATTTGAAATTAATTATTTTTATTACAAATTTTCACTAACGAGTATAAAAATTAAAAAAATGAAATTAAGATGGAACTTGTTCACACATTAATGATCAAAATGGAATCTGTCCTTTCCATAATTACAGATAATTGAAAAAATTAAATGAATTTGATAATAAAAAATAAACCATTAAAACAGTTAAAATAAAATTAAATTTATACAAAAAAACATTTGTGTCTTGCTTTCTTTTATGAAGGCACTAAAGTTTAAAATGATTTATTTAATGAAGAGATATGACTTGCCTGCATTAACCATCCTCGAAAGAAACCAATCTCGGAGCTCGGAAATTTCTTCAAAATCAAATAACGCGGATTTTTCCTTTTCTTTCTCTGTACGGTACCGGCACGTGCGAACCGAACCCAACCCAAGCACGTGTTTCCATTTTCCAAGTCCCCACGAAATAAAAATCAACCGCCTGCAGATTCATCTTCTTTCTCAACAAGGATTGCTGCAATTTACAAAGATAACCTTGCTTCCTTGCCTATAGGCCATAGCTGAGTTTCGCGGTGTTTTCCGGACGCCGGAGATTTCTGTTTGAAATCGCTTTACGATGTCGGTGAGTTCTGATTCTTGTCCTTCTTATCTATATGAACCTTAGCAAGGTTGACTAATTTGCAGACTGTAAAGGAAGGTTTTGGTTGAATGCTTAAAATTTTGTATTCGCTTGAACTCTTTTAATTTTAAGTGAAAATGTTTGTCTCTATCTATTTTACTTGGAAAGAATGGCCTATCTCGTACCTTCAAATTCTATCGAGCTAGCACTATTTATAGCAGTGGATAATTCCAGTGGATACAGCTATGTATGATTTTTCCAATCACTATGATATGTGATTGTAGAACATCCAGAGCTTTAAATCTTAATAGTTTCGTAATTTGTACTCAGTGATGTCAACTTTAAAGTAAACTGCATATCTTGTATTATCGTTAGGCTATTTTAGGTGAATAGAATTTCTACACAGCTAGGTAACTATTTAGAACTTGGCTTCCACATAACGAAAAAATGAAATAAATAGTAAGCTTCGAAATAAATAAGTCATCATAAAAATAGATTATGATGTACTATATGTCACTAAAAATCAAAGTAAAACTTAGACTTAAATGAAACTAAGTCATAACAAAGTATTAAGAAAAAAAGTTTAATCCAGGAACACATCGGAAATATGAAATAATTATTAACTTTAATAGCACACAACACATGCAATCTTCAAATAGAAACAGAATCTGGACAGTTGAATGAATTACAATAAAGATAAACAGGGACTATGGCAGTAAAATAATGTTGGACTACAAGGCAACTGTTGTTTTTTGCGACTGCAAACCAATTGGAGTACTAAGAACTGGAAACATGTTACTTATAAGAGTCCTCATTAGAGCAGTAACATTGTGTCTTAGGAAAACACAAACAGACTAAAAAGAGGATCCAAGAATTCGTAGCCATGGGAGAAGTTTAAAAGTAAAAATGCATATCTCTGTAGCCAGGCTGATTGAAATATTTCTAGTTGTTGTTGTCAGAATTGTGCTAAATCAGCTTTTGTTTAAAGTTGTTGTTTCCTCCATCCTGCTTTTGGGTTTAGGCTTTCTCTACGGGAAGCCCATTTTTGGTTCCATCAGAGTTCTCAGGCACAATATATTGAACGTCTTGCTTTATTTTAAAGGAGTAATATAATAGCTTTAACTGTCTCCAATTTCCATTAGTGTCATTTATCTATACCTTACTTGTTTACTTTCCAAAGGTTCTAGTAGTTAAAGTCTTATATGTATGTTTCTTTCAGATAAAAACGGTTAAAGTCAATAATGTTTCCTTGGGAGCAACTGAGCAAGACATTAAGGAGTTCTTTTCTTTTTCTGGTGAAATTCAATATGTTGAACTGAGGAGGTCAGTTCTTGTATTTCGTGTCATACAATTCCTTATTTTAGAGTTTTTCCATCATAAATTAATTTTTAAACCATAATCATAAGCATACATTTGATGCAGTCATGATGAACGGTCTCAAATTGCCTATGTCACCTTCAAGGATTCACAAGGAGCTGAAACTGCAGTACTACTATCAGTAAACCACCTATCTTCAATTAACATACAATTTTTATTAAAAAGTCAAGTATCTCAAACTTCTAGTTTACTTGTCTGGAATCAACAGCCATGGCATTATTTATGTAATCACTTACTAGAGTTCAAGCTTTTGAATTAAAGGATTACTTGTTGCCTTGTCAGCTTTTCAGAGGCACTATATTAAGTTGATATGTGTAGCTTTTAGGATAAATATTGTAGACTCATTTTATCAGTGCAATATCTGGAAAATGAAAATCCATCTGACAAATGTAAACCCATATGGTTAGAAACTTGTAGCAGAAAGGCTTCCACGTCTCTTTTTGTTGAGGCTTTTCTTTGCAGCCCTTTCTTTATTAAAAGGAGGCCTTGTCTTGTGTATTGTGGCACAAATGTTATATATCTTCAACTATGATGAATTTTTTTAATTTTACATTTTTTCGAAAATGGGAAACTTTATACATTTACAAATGATCTTTGCTCTTTTGAGCCTCTATGCAGCCCTCTGTATATATCTTGGATCCTTTAGGCCTCTATGCTTTGCATGTTGATTTTTGGAGCCTGTATATATGCTAGGGCTTCTTTTCCAAGAATAGGAAAGTTGTTGTTCATTTCCAGCTACCAACTATAATGTAAGAAAAGTTGGTTCTGCTGCTGACACTGATGCACATATTCGTTAAGTTGAGAATAAAGATCTTCAATTAACATAAAAGATCTTCCTTTTGTAACAAAATTCTGAATCTGATTTTTAGATTTCCTTTACTGTGAATGCAAGAAGTTCAGAACGTTTGGAATCAATTTGGAGTTTGACTACGAGAACTAGCACTATCATTTATCAACTTAAATCTTCACTAGTATAATATGGGATGGATGTTGTATAAATTCTTGTGAGTCTTGATGTTGAAAATTCTCTTGGCTTTAGATTGGAGTATCCTTTTGGTACTAGACTATTTGGGAACTTACTATCATCAGTCATGGTCTGTAAAGCACAATCCCATTTATCTTCAAGTATATTGCATGTTCGACACTGATGTCTCCAAGACACTATAGACACATGTGCTAATGCATCAGAATAGAAATTTTTTTCCCCGGCTTGGACTCGTGCTGAATGCGGTTCAGACACATGCCAAACACAGTTTATACTTGAGCTGAACCCTCAAGCATGGATGATCCGAAAAAGAAAAAAGGAAAAAAGACTCAAAACCTATTTTGATGAATTAAAGTTCTTTACTAATTGTTTTTGTTGTACACGAGTAACTTGAATAATATAGAGTACCCACTTTTTATTTAGTAGATTTGATTTAGAAAGTAACAGTATAAAATATTTAGAATATAGAATAATGTTAGTTCTTATTTTAGAAATATATTACTAATAAAAATGTAAATTATATATATATATATATTACATCATGTTATGTTTTGGATCATCTATAACTGACTTCATCTAGTGAAAAAATGCTTTGTTTGTTTGTTGTTGTTGTTATTGTTTGACATGCCAAAGTCCTCTGTCTCTTCAGGGTCTATACTTTTTAGGTCACTATCAGATTTAATACAAATGGAAGGGCCGAAGGGGGAGTTTGAAGAGTGTAGCTGATAGCTTACTTTTAAATGTATTTAATTGTATATTTTCTTTTAGTAGTGTATCTAACTGCTTCACTGCTATTAAATGTGTTATTTATTATAATTTATAGCATTGTTCACAACTACATACATCTATCTTCCTTTTGTGTATCAATTAACAGAACCTACAATGTGTAACCATGTAACCAAGTTTCACAATGGATTTGACATTTGTCAGGGAGCAACAATAGTTGATCTGTCGGTTACAATAACTCCTGATCCAGAGTACCAGCTTCCACCTGCTGCTTTGGCATCATCTGTAAGCCCTGCAAGATCTTCTACAATTGTACTAAACTAACTAGGCTGTTTTGGCATAACAATTGTGTATGGCTCTACAGGCAACAGAAGGTAGAACTCCTAGAGGTGCTGAATCTGCTTTAGGAAAGGCTGAGGATGTGGTCACCACCATGCTGGCAAAGGGCTTTGTTTTAGGGAAAGATGCTGTCAACAAAGCCAAGACTTTCGATGAGAAGCACCGGCTAACTTCAACAGCCTCAGCAAAAGTTACATCTTTTGACCAGAAAATTGGTCTCAGTGAGAAAATAACTGCTGGTGCCTCGGTTGTGAGTGATAGAGTTCGGGAAGTGGATCAAAAGTTTCAGGTGTCAGAGAAAACCAAAACAGCTTTTGCAGCTGCAGAACAGAAAGTCAGTGATGCTGGTTCTGCTATTATGAAAAATCGCTATGTACTCACTGGGGCTTCATGGGTAACAGGTGCTTTCAGTAAGGTTGCCAAGGCGGCCGGAGAAGTAGGACAGAAGACAAAGGAGAAGGTGGAGAATGCAGAAAGAACAGAGGCACAAGGATCAGCAAGCCCAGGTTCTGTCTGAGCCCCCAAAATCAGCAGCGGAAAGTGAACCAGTGAAGAGCACCCATCCAAGCCTTCTCCTGCTCAGGATTTGATCCTTTGAATTGCTTCTTGTGTATATGTTATATGGAACTCCAGAAAACTTTTCCATATGTATTATCTTTGTTTTTTCTTCTCAAAAGTGAATATAGGACAGATTTTATTAGCTACTCAGACAAGTTTGAAATTACCGATGTTTCTTCTGTAAGATAAACTGAAATTCCTCATAGTTTAACGATCTGTTTTTGTTGATTTCCCTCGCTTTACCTATTTTTTTTGTTGGTATATTAAAGTACTGAAGAGTAATTATGTAGACACTCAAAGTAATTTTTTAGTGGACTATGCGTCTGTACCTTCCAGGATTTTACCAGTTATTATTATTGTAAGTCTCAAGTTCTTATCTATTTCCCTGAACATGACAATGATGCATCTCTGCATAGCAGGACAGGTATACATATATATAGCTACTTTGGCTTGGTTGACTCATTTTTATGTACATTAGTATATTAAAGTATGAAGATTAATTATATAAACATGAGAAGTAAATTTATAGTGGAATCTAACTTCCAGGTATTTACCGAGTAGATCCCAGTTGGTTTCATGTGATCCCAGTCCTCTGTCTCTATCTCTTTCTAATTTTATCAGGTTGAGTACTCTAAAGTATCTTATTCATATGTTTCCAATTTGTAATTTCAGTTCTGCTTTGCCAGGTAAGATTAGAACGTAGATTATAAGCAAGTTGTGTGCCAATCCTAGTTTGACCCAAACGGAACTTGATATAGAATTTCCTATTAAACTTCCTCGTTTTGGTTGGCACATGATTTCCGTAAGTGTTGAGGCGATCATACATAAAGAAGCTTCACCAAATGGATTCAAGTAGAATTTAATTTAGTCAACCGTGGCGTGAGATGCTGCGGAGCGCGCTGCAGAAGCAATGCCGCTGCCTCGTTCTAACACTCCCCTCTCACAGCGTAAAATAACTAGCTACCCACGTGGGAGAGAAGCTAGATGCAAGTAGGAGCCAAGACAAGAGAGCGCTATGTTCACGAGCAGCTAGTTAAGGGTGTTACTCGTGATGGTGGGGACCACTGTTTTTCTTTTGCCAATATTGGGACCTCCATCGTGAGGCTATTAGCTCTGTAGTAGTAGTACCCGTTAATGCCATGGATCAGTTCTCACTTTTCCATTGCAAAAGTGAAAAAAGGTTGCGTAGTGGGTATGTAATGAGGCAAATGATATCGTAACTAGTTATTATACAAACAACGCGAAATCATGAAACGCCCCCATTTATTAATTACTAATTGGAATAAGGTTAAGGATGGGTAAACTTACTCCCTTGGCAAATTAGTCAGCAAGAACCTACCCCTACTAGCAACGAAACATAACTAATTTACGGATCTTTTTTTAAGAAAAAAAAATTAATAGTAATCATCTATACCAACTAGACAAATCTTAACACTCCAACATGTAACTTTAGCATGGCTTATGACAATGAACTTATTAACGACCTAAGAGTGGTTAGAAACATAATCATGTCGTTCCTTGCACTATCTCCATTGGGAAGAAAGGAAGCAAAAGTAAACTTGTAGGACCCCAATCCATATGATCGTTGGGACCTTCTAACCTAAATTATCTGAAGCTCTCAACCTCCCACGGAGTCACGAAAAAGCACAGCTGCGGCTTTGTCCATTATATTTGCAACGACGACGTTCCCATAACGACTCAAACACAAGTCACAAGGACCCAATCTAAAGGTTTTCGCCGACAATTCCGCGTCATGGCCTCTATGTGATTCTTCCCCAAAATAGGACACGTGTAAATCACGTTCTTCCAGTGAAACCAGCTCGGCTAGGTTTCGCAGAAAACCCAAGTACCCATCGGTCATGGAAGCGACTGCTCTAGCGCAGGACACTAGCCCCTAATAATACCCGCAACTATTTCCAGTTGGCATAGCATCCCATTCCCTACCAGCTAGCATCTACCACAATTCGAGGTTCATTAACGGTCCCAAAATCCAGCTGTGTTCCAATATTCGGCGCATCCTGCTATCCTGCGCCTTAGCCCGAGATACACTTTAACCTACATTACCTTCCCTTCCAAGATGCAAAACAAAAAGCTCAAAGATTGAAACGCAAGCAAATATTCTTTGACAACTAATATTCGTTGAGGTATTTTACTTTCAAGTTCCAAATGCCTCTACAAAATCTAAGAGGGTAAGCTTTGAGTTATTCTTTTTTCTTTTGTAAAATGAGAAATGACAAGCAATTCGGATATACACACAGAAATTGTGAAGCGTCATGTGAAGCTTCTAGAATCATTAGGATGATGATAAAACCAGAGAATGCGGCTTAAAAATCGGCGAATTTCCTGTGCGGCCGAGATTTTGGCAACTGCTTTCCTATCTCATGCAAATTACGAACACTCCGCATCGGCAAAATATCGCCTCTCTCTGCCAATATGTATTGCCGAATGTCGTTCATCTCCGCCGCTGAATCTACCATAAATCATTGAAATTACAAATAGAAAATAATGGTTAAATGAAATTAAAATAGGAATTGGCGAATGCATTGTACCAAAAAGCTTGGGTGAGCGCTTGAATCCGGTGAATGAAGCCATGTCTGAAGCGGAGGGAGTGTGAGAGCAGAGGTAGAGAACGAGGAAGCAGAAAAGAATGAGAACGGGGAGGAGGTGGATGAGCTTCTCTGTTCTGCGAGGAGGCAATGATGCTCGACGACTCTTTCCGGCGTTGTCGTCGTCTTCGTCGTACAAGGAAGAGGGAACAGAGTCCCGGCGCTTTGGTTCTTCGGCTATGACTGTCTCTTCCTTCGGTCCGCCATGGCTGTGAAGCTTGGAGGATGGTGAGCCCAGAGACTGTCTATGCATGGTCTCAGACACAGAGAAGGAGGGAGGGAGAACGATTGGGCAGAGATTGAGAGAAATTCAACGTTGGGAAGTCGGGTTTTATTACGTTTTCGCGTTTGAGTTTCAGAGAAGCTCAGATTTATTTTAACCTTTTCACCGCACAATTACTCGGATTGATGATTTTGCAGTTAAAATTTCTTTTATTCAGTGAGTCCCGTCTGAGTTTCTATCGATACAAGTCATTTATTTTATTTTTATTATTCTCTTATTATAAAGAGCATCCAAAATTTACTCTTGTGATCTCATCGGTATCCCTACGCTTTATTACTTATCCTTTCTCTATGCTCCGGGCTCCGGCCTTAGCCTGGCTTTTTTTTTCGCAAATAAAGATAGCTTAGCTTCGCTTTTACTCTTCTCAATTCTTTTCTTTTTCTTTTTTCTTTCCCTTTCTTTCTTCAAAAGTTTCTTCCTTTTATTATTTGATCAATTCTCTTTTTTTAAAAAAAATTACCCATTTGTGTTTATTTTATTTTCATTGTCGTTTTTTTCAAATTAATGCAATCCTCCTGAGGCTAGGCCTGAATTAGTTTGAGTCATGAGTTTATGAATTAAAATTCATATAAATTAAATCTGCTATGTGTTAAGAGTTTTGGTTAAAAAAAGGTACAATTAAAATTAATAATTATAAAAAATTAAATTATATTAAATTATTTTTAAAATTATATTATTTGTAATTTTATTTATTTAATTTTTAACATGACAAATTTATATAAGATTTGACAATATGTATGAACATTTTCCTTAACTTGGGCCATGAGTGACAAAAAAGACGCTCATGTCTCACTACCCACTCTCTATATCTAAACTAAGCCCAATTTTGGCCGAAAACAAAAAGAGGTAAGCCCAGAAACCCAACTTTTATTTCCTATGCTTTGTTTGGAATAGAAAAAATGATGGAAAAAAATTCAAGTAAAATAATTTTAACACTTTCTTTGCTTTAAAATATAATCTCACTTTTTTACGTATAATATGTTTCAATAGAAAAAATAAAGAAAACAAATATTAAATTTGAAGTCAAATTTCTCTCATTCAAATAAATGTTGAAGTCAGTCTGCTCCTCCTGAAAAGACTAACCTCCCTAAAGAAAATGGGAAGACAAAAAACAATCTTATATTCTCACTGAATATTCCTGGTGGATCAAAAAATTCTCGTGGATATTCCCTTTGCCTATCGTTGATCAAGCAATTTAATAAACTCAGCATTTGCAATTTTGCATAAATAGAAGAAGCATACTAGAAATGTATGATATGAAAAAAAAAAAAAAAAAGAACAAAAGGAAGCTAACATTTCAAATAAACTCCGTAATATACTATTAATAAATGAGTAGTCAACTGTTACAAATTATTTCTGCGCATTACTTAAAAAAAAAAAAAAAAGTACAGAAGATACTCATTGCTACCTTTAATTTTCTCTGTCCATATTAAAAACTGTACCAACTTTTTTTTGCATCCAAATAAACTGTCTACATAAAGATTGAGCTACGGGTTTGGTGTCGGGCTATATTAAGTTTAGGTCCAAATAGGAAAGCCCAAAAGTTTCTAACAATGGCCGACGGTTCAGATGAAGGAAAAACGAAAACCAACGGCCACGATGGCACCTGAAGGAAGGGTAATGAAGGGAAAAGGTAGTGATTGCGATCGAAAATTCTGGCGGCTCCATTCCAAAGTGCAAAAGAGGAGGAAGGAGGGAGCAAACTTGCGCGACAGGAAACGAAGCGTGAGAAGCTTGACTATAAATAAATTAATCGAAGAATCCATAGAGACTTCAACGCAAAACCCGACCAGTCTGTGAAAGAGGAAATAGGCATTTTGAGAGGAGACGATGGTGCTCTGGGAGATTACGCTCGGAACTGCGTATTTTTTGGGACTGAAGCGAACTTATAGACTTGCTTTGCGGATTCAGCGAAAGATCATAAGCTCCAAGCATTCTAAGATCCGTCAGTTTGCCCAGAGGTGCTTGCTTCTTCTCTTTTCTCTCATTCTTTCTTCTCCTTTTCATCTTCATTGATATGTCTGAATCTGCTCTTATTAATATATTTTATTATTGATTGACTGAATGATTCGAGTGATAAGAATATAGATGGCTCATCTGTATTAATTGTTATGATACTATGATATTGATTTTGGATTGGCAGTTTTTCGGTATTAATATTTGGATAGTCAATGGCATCCAAGATTCACATACAATAATGTGAAGATTTGAGAAAAGAAAAATTTGTTTCATACATATTAGAGTTGAGTGGACCTGATACTTGTTTCTGAATAATTAAAAATGGAAGGAAGTAGCAGGGTGCTGGAGTCCGTATTGCCCTGTCAGAGAGTACGATTATTTTCGAACTTTTAGATCTAGGCTTGAGATATATTCTTAGGATATGGAATTTTCTAATTCTTGCCTTATAACAGTTGCATGGTTAATATTGTGCAATTAGCCGAAACTAGTGGAGCATTGTCTCTATATTAATTTGAGAGTCGAGACACATGGTTTTTCTAACTCAATGCCTCAGCTATGAATGCAATGTGTTGTTTTTTTTCTTTCATAAATCAAATTATATTTTCTGTCTTGATATGGATTTCCTGATGCAAACCAACAGTACACCTCATTAATAATTCTTGTTTCGAGAGGATCAAACCTTTGCCTAGTTCCTCCAACGTGTATGTGCAAATGGAAATGTAATGTATTGTAATAGATGGTTATTTATTTATTGTTGGTAGATATTCTTATGTTTTGAGAATTTTAAAACCAGATGTGTCATCGATGGATGTGGCTATCAGTTATATATAATTACATTTCTATGGAAAAAGTTTATAAAATAAGGAAATAGAATTGTAGGAACTGGAAGGAATAGAAAGAAAGCTTTTTGTAAGAAGGAAATTTGGTAGTAAACCAGTGGCAATTGTAAGCTATGTTTTATATCATTTTGTTTGTTCATCATACCTTTCAAGTGAAGACGGAAGATGAAAAACTGGCTGGAAAGTAAGATTTATTTTATCATGATATTTATTAAGGAATAGTCTTTTTTTTTTATCCAGTTACCTTTTTTTTCTCTCCTTCCAAATGGTGGAATATCTAGAAAGTGGTGAAGTAATGAAGTACAGAAGAAAAAAGAAAAAATATATATAAATATATAGAGGTGAGTCCAAATTCTTACAAGGTGTGTCTTTAATTTATCTTTGTCTTTTTGTATTCCTCTTTTTTTTTTTCTACACTTTACCACGATTCTCACTTAAATTTAGAAGATGTAAATCCTGTCAGCACTCATATATATTTTCTTTTCCCCTTCTAGGGAAATCTTATATTTCCAATATGAAGTCAGAAACAATTATGCATGTTTGCAGGGTTGCCAGCTAGTCACAGATTAGGACCTCCAAATCCATCTTGTTTAAATATAATCAATTACATATGACATGTAACTAGAAGATTTTGTAGTTAATATCATAGTATGTCCATTGAGAATCTACAATACATGAGGGCAACTCATGAGCTTTAGTTTTTCTGGGATATTCTAAGGTTGGATGCTTTATTGCTGATCTCTTCAGGATTCAATATGTTTGGATTTATCTTTCGAATGTTATAATTGTCAGTGACCTTTCTTTTTACAGTTTGTTGGCTCCTTCGCATTGCCTTGAACCTATTGGATTTGTTTTATTTGTGAGCAATAAACTGTTTCATATTTCCCCCCTCAGCAAGTTCATATTATTGTGGCTGTTTATTAGTAGCTATTAGCAGCGCTGTAATAATATTACTTGGTCTTTTTTTTTTTTTTTGGGTGCTTTGCAGACGAACGCGTGCTGTCTTTGATGTAGCACTCAAAGTTCACCGGAACATTCAAGAAAGAGACATAGAAGTGGGTCGGAATCTTGGAAATTTCATTCTGCGATGCCTAGATCGAATGAAACCATCAGCTCAGATTCGTGGTCCTCCTCATGGACCACCTACCCATGGTGCTAACTCAAGTGTAAGCACGACAAAACATACACCTGCCACTCCCAAAGAGAAACCTCCTGGGTATTCCCGATTTTTCAGGAGGGATTCTGAAAGGCATTTCTTTACCTCAACAACAAATATATGGCCAAAGCCCTTTCCTACCATTGCAATGATGATGCGGCCACCAAATCCTGCTGGGACTTCAATCCATTACAGGCGCCTAAGCATCTTTGCGCCTGAAGTTTTACCATCGAACCATAGAGTAAACTGGTCGGACTCTGTTGTCCGGAAAGACATCATGCAGTGGATGCAGAGAAACTAACATAGCCAATTTCTTTTCTAGAGGTTTGTATTAGTTTTGGAGCTCGATGGGAGATGGTTAAATAAATATGTTCTGCAGTGTGGCAGATGCTGCTGGAGACTGATGGTTGCTGATCGAATCTGAATTGCACCTGACCAATGTGAAGATTCTTCGCTTTTATATCTTTTTCTTTTTCCTTTCTGACCTTTGTATAGCTGTTCGGCCTTTCTTTCGTTTAAGAACTTTATTAGTTTCTTTTTGTTTTTTTCGTTATAAGAACTACTGAACATGTTTAATAATTACGAGAGTCTGCCTTTCTTCAGTTTTTCCTTTCAAAAGAATGCAGTTTTACGCTACTTTTGTTTATACAACTTACTGTCTCAATCTTGACGATCCATCAACTGCATCAACCTAAAGTTTAATATGCAGTCACGTTTGTCCTTTGCTTTTTTGGTTAGTTGTTGATTTTTTTGACTGGGAAGGGTGTTTGAAATCATCAGTCACTTAAAACTACGGAGTTTAGGATTGGGACATTTTATTCCCGTTCCTTTTAAGACCTTAACTATTTTGACTTTCAAACTAATAGGCGTGCCTTATAGTCAGGGAAAGAGTATAAGTGGCACTTTGGACAATAGAAAATGTGGCTGCAAATTTAAGGGACTGCAATTTATTTTTAAAATTGAAGTTAAAGCAACAGCTAGCCTTTTTTTTTTTTTTTAAGTATTTTTCACACACCCTCTTAGGGGTGTAGATTTCAAATCATAACATAAGGACCACTTAGTTGGAACCTCAACCAGAATTATCATGAAGTCATTTGAATCTTCAAAGTTTTTATGTTTGCATTCAAATGCAATATTAATATCAAAATCTGAGTATTTCTTAACATAATATGGGGTAAGAATGGAAAGCTATGACTACGTTACTGGGTTACAAACAAACAAACAATTCTGCTTCATAACTCTGGTCTGTGCTACAACAGACAGTTAAGCCATTACTAAAAGTCATCATTCTGCAGAGTGAGTAGTACTTCAGGAACTGCAAAAAAATTTTGAAAAACACCAAAGGAAGACTTCTCTGAAGGTATGGGCTGAAACTCAATGATAAAACTATACCTCCGACATATGTTTGGTTGGAGGAGGCAAGAATCATCCTTCAATATTATATTTAAAGAATGCATCAGGAAAATATATCTGTTCGCTGAACATTCGGCGTAGAAGAACTTGTTTGCAAATTTAAAAACTTGTAAATACCTTTTCAGGTAATCATGATAATATCTTAACACATTAAATCATTAGGCAAGTTCATGTGTGGACTGAGTTGAATTTGATGAATTGGCAGATTAATCCAACCCAATGAAAAGGTAAGAATAAGATGGAATGAAAATACCGGTTCTCTGTAGAAACCATAAAAACCCAGTTCATGAAGTGCGTAGAATTTAATTCATGCTCCCAAGCGAGCAGAGACAAAACAGGGTTACTGCTGAGCGCAAGACTAGACCATATTGATTCATATTACTTCATCCTTGTCAATATTTCAGGAAAGTAATAACCCGCAAAATGTTCAGTGAAAAACTATAAATACTGAATTGCCCCAACTTTCTTTCCTTTAAATATAACAGAAATTGAAGAGCAAAACAACGGATAATTTGTATATACCTTATTTGTAAGAGAGGAAAGAAGAAAGTGTGCGATTAGTCTCCTACTGATTTAGAAGAGGGCTCCCTTCTCTAGCAAGGATGAAGAGACCTCCATCGCCCCTTGAGATTCGTAGATCTTCATCAAGATAAGTGGTAATAAGCCAAGAACTTGTCCTCTCGCCAGGAATGGGGATCTTAAGAGGTGGCTGACCCGAAATGGTGCGTGAGATGCTTGCCACTAAGTCCTGCAGAGGACTGAGAGATTGTTGCACAGGCGATAGGCTCAACTTTTGGCCAAAAATGTCCACATTTTCTGGTAGTTCAATTCTTGACTTTATTTCTGGGGGTTGTACTGTACCTTCTCTAAATGTAACCTGGTGGCATTCACAAATATTACAAAAATATCAAGATATACAAGCTGAGGAAACTAACTTCACAAAACGGTACAGATTGCAGTGTCGTCAAGCAACATAAAAATCTCATTTACACACCAAAATGTTGCAACTATTGAAGCACCAGTACGATACTATGACATATAAAATGACATGCACAGATTTTTTCTTTTACATTGCTTTTTCGGTGCCCTAAATCAAGAAGACCAAACTGTCAGTTTTTCACCATGCAAGAGCTTAGCAAAGAAGCAGCCTATTCAATAGAAGTTAAAAGGACTACAAATGCATAACTCAGCAATCAATCAATACTTCAATAGGTTATTAATAACCATATATATATATATATTCTTTTATTTATTCAATTCCTTTTCCTTTTAGCATAAATTACAAAACCTTCTTCACATAAGAATTTTATTTAATCAAACTATCAAAATTTTCATGACGTTTACCTGTATTCTCGTAGGACTTCGCACTTCAAATGAGGCAGATGCACTGAAACTCAGATAGTTGAATGGGCTAGATAATGTGGTGGAGTTTACAATAGTAGAGCTACCAGTATCAATTGTTTGGGATATCCTGTCTACTTTCAACAATGGTGTCGCCCCTGCTGCCAGAAGAGGCAACAGTTCAGAAGATGCAGTGTACCTGACACCAATTTGACAAGCAATATAACCATAAGGGCTCAGAATAAGAGTTTCTAAATAAGAGACATTCCAACATTCAGATTACGTCTAAGTTCTAACCAATACTCATGAAGTATTTACACTACATTTTTTTTTTTTTTTTGGTGAAGAGTCTTTCCACCATATTTGCTAGAACCCTATTTGAGCACAGATGCAAATACTTTTGTCACTCACACAATATTGACCCATTCAGACATTATATAATTATTTTTTTCAGTGCAAAACCCACAGTCATTACTATGGCTTTCAACTTTTCATCCATAACTCCCAATCAGCCTAACATATTGTACTAAACATAAATTTCTTTAATACCTAAGAAATTAAAACAAGCAAAGCAATATTGTGGAGTCTTGAAAGCCATGAGAAATGTCCATAAATTGGAGAACGTCTATTGCGAAAGCTTAAAGCAGCTTAGGAAATGTCCATATTTAAGCTAAATTATCGCATAATTACTAGATTCTCAGAAAATCTTCCACGCCAAGCTAGATATAGAATAAAAAGAGGATGCTTCTGGGGGCAAAAAATTTACAACAACACCCATGTTCCATTAAGAAGCCCGGGTTCCTCCACCGGCGCCGGAGTGGGGTTCGCTGCTTCCAATTGATTCACCAGCTCGGAGACCTCAGCCCTCACCTCCGACCCAGCGCGAAAACCGAATTGAGTCCCATAGACGGTGTCCACCAAAGCTCGCTTCAGCCCCTCAAGCTTATCATCCTCCCCCTCAGTCCGGTCCTTGATTGTCGTAGCCGGACTTCCATTTCCTCTATCAATATACTCATCATCAGCTCCACCTTCCTCCCACTCGTCTTCATACTTCGGCGGGTCCGCATCCGGAAGCTTCGTATACGATGTTTCAGGCTCGGACTTGTCCCCCCACTCATCAGTGATCTTGGACGGAGTTCCAGAGGGATTTTCAGAAGCATCACCTTGGCCAGATACGGGGCCGGGGTTGCCACCGGAAACAGAGGATCTGGAGCGAAGAGAAGGGAATCGGAGGAGCCTAGAAGAATGGGAAGACAGAGGGAAGACGGCGATTGTGGAGAATTGAGGAGTAGTGAGGATTGAAGAGAATGAAAGAGGTTTAGGGTTTTCAGAGAATGCGAAAGGAACGCGAGAAGTGAAGGAGAGGAGAGCCATCAGCTTTGGTGATTGCGAGAATGACAATTCTGCTTCAGCTCAATTTTCCAGCAACTCAGTCAGAAACACAAATTATTTACTTAGAATAATTTTTTTTTTATATTTTGATTTCTATAATATTCGGGTAGAACCTAATTTAAATGTGGAAGGCTAATTCGTATTATAATAATATCTCTTCTGTTTCACCGTTTTAAGAAAATACAGTTCAGACACGATGATTCAATAGCAACCGCGTAAATGATATACTACTTTCTCACAAGACAACACAATTTGATTTAATTTCTATTTATAATAAATAGTTACGTTATTGTCAAATTATCTTATAGTTCTTATTTTCATAACTATTTTTTTCTAGGGAATAATAAATTTTATACAAATAACCGTGATTTGATATTTGAGTTCTCAAAATATATACTAGGCCTCAATTTTTTAAAACAATTTAAATTAATTGTCTTATCTTATTAAGTGCTTAATTAAGACCTCAAAATGTGATGCAATCATACTATGGCCAAATTGTACTCGAACATTGCATTATACATTTAAGCATTATCAAATTTTAGTTAATAAATAAGAAAAGATAAGGAGGAGTTTAACATTTTGGGAAGTCGAGCTTCTCCTTTTTTTTCTAAATTTTTTTTAATTCATACAATTTTTAAAATATATATACATGAATGACGAATGAGAAGTCCAACTCCAAAAACCCAACCTTTCTATGTCACAATCCTTTGTAATATTGTATTTTGAACCGTGACGTGACTCTAATATTAATTGCTAATCCTTATTACTACGGTGCTACCTCAAAAATTGTAAAAATCCATTATTTTAATAAATTAATTACATATCAGGTTTCAAGTCTCACCCAATTAACCTGATGGTATCACCAAAGTAATACGTACGCTTTGCTTTGAATTTATTCCAACAACTTAATAATATAGCGGATGATGATACCCCAGTATCGAAGTGCTTCGTTGACCACCATTAAATTTTATGGTTCTTCTCTCCTTTTAATTTCTCTTCATAGCTATATTTTTTTGTTTTATTGCTTGATGCTTAATGTACGAAACCAAAATAATAAATTTATTATATTTATTTTCCTGACTATGAATTTTGTTATTAAATATATATACAAGGCTTTCAGTTCGGTTGGAGTGTCTCGCGTGTTTGGATGAGCTTCATGTGGGAGTTGCAGACACTATTCATTGAACACAAGACATATTTTAATGGTATAATAATAAATGTCATCAAAAACCTTGAATTAAAAGTTGACATATGATGACAGTCATAACCTAATGTACCCATAGAAATTGATTTCTCAATCCCAAACTCAGGATAGAGGTATAGAACAATTTATAGTTGAAAATGAATATCACTATAAATGTTCAATACCTTCCCTTTTCCTGTTTTGCTTTATCAAGTCAATATTAATATCACTTCAATGGTGACTAAATGTGTCGCCATAATTTAGGCAAAGCTTTTATCTTAATATCAATGTGGCTTCTGTTCTTTTTAATTTTTATTTATTTTTTTAAATTTTTTGAAAAGGGGAGATAAACAATTACAATACAAGACTAGAACAAGAATATCCTAGAATTTGATTATTTTTATTTTATTTAACTCTTAAATCAAATGTTATGGCTTTGAAATTTGATAAAGTTTCATATAAAGTCAAATATCTAACATTGTATATCATGTCTAATAGTTACAAGAAACATGAAATATTTAATTTTAAAATTATGTATTATAATATACATATAATGTTTATCAAAGCACATTATACAATATTGCATGTTTGAATTTTAACTTTAAATATTTTTCAAATCTCTGGTAACAAAGTTTTTATTGTCAATCCTTTAATTCTACCATAAATAATTTATCTCTTAATTAAATTAAATAAACCACACTATATTGATGATTTTTCTTTTGAAAAAAATAACTTAATGATGAATTATAAAAATATAAAGTAAATTATACTATCCGGGTAAATTAAATGTCATATCCTTGTTGTTTCAAAAACTACACTATATATACAATATATTTTACATGTGATATATGTTACAAACCCTTTCCGTGTAATTTAATTTATATCAAATAACTTTCAGCACAAGATGAAAATTATAATAAAAACATGAATGACCTTCTCTTTTTTTGAAAGGAATGTTAACCTCAATAGCTTTTGTGCAATATAATATTGTAATTTTATGAGATTCTTAACATGACTAATAAATTTAGTTAAGGAAGTCGAATATATATTTTTATAATAAAAGAGATATAAAATTATCATTTAACAAAACCTCAAGAAAATCAACTTAAGTTACTATAAATAAATCATATAAGATGAAAAAAAATTATAAATGAAAACAAAGGCAAAAAATCAATAAAAGATGGATTAAGTTAAGAATTTTGAGGGATATATAAATAAGGCAAACATTTTCTTTAAAAATGTGTAAATTTTTTATATCTTTATAATTAAGATTTTCAACTAGAGGCTAACATATTTATGATTTGTGTAATTTATTTATTTTTGATTAATTTTTTTTAAATAAAAATTTTTATATTTTATTTTGATTGTAAAATTTAATAACATATATATAAGTAAGTGAATATAAATCTCATTTAATTACAAATAAAATTCGATTGTTAAACATGAAAAGAAACTAAAGTTAAACGCAAAGAATGTTTGCAAAATATAAGAATTTAAAGGGCATAATGTTTTAGCTAGTATTTAATCATAGATGCAGTTCCCAAAACGAACAAACCCAAACTCTAATCACAAATTAGGCACTATAAATATTTGAAAGCAACGCAAGTAAACCAAATTTGACCAAACAAGAAAAAATGCAGGACTCCTTACTCGTCAAAATTTCCCCTTCAATCCTGCAAAGTAAATTACAGTATTTCCAGAGCAAACCAATTAATAAATCCCTGCCCACACCCAATTCAATGCCAAAGGCGAAATTTTTTATTGGTGGTCCCTACCTGAAATTGACACCATTTGCTTCTTACTTCTTACTTCTTACTTCTTACAGCTTCAAATTCAAATCATTTCTATATCATTTTACTTATATATTAATCAATTATTTTCATAATATATATAATAAAAAATTAATTAATATTTAATATTTAATATAAAAAATAATAAAGTAATACAATATCTTGAGCTAATTTAAAAGCTCATTTCATTCCACCATAAATTTAAACCCCCTAAAAATAAGAAATAATAATAAAGTAATGAAGGGTAAAATAAACAATTAATTAATTAAAAGTCCAACCTTTAAAACTCATTTATATATTTTTCCCACTTCACTACTCTTTTACCTGTCTTTATTATAAAAAATTTAAATAAAATTTTTATATTTTTATTATTAAAATTAAATACTAATATATATATAATTTATTCATCACATCTTTTTATAATTAATTTTTAAAAAAAATCTATCCCACCATGCAAAGTAGCGATCTTGCGGTACAATGCGATTTACGTTGTGGGCTCCACAATCCGTAAATGGACGGCTGTGATCTTTTTGACCTGCTTTTATTTCTTCCATTCTTCTTCTTCTGTACCATCCAAGTCAATACAAAATTTCCCTCACTCCCGTGGACTCATCGTCTCGGTAAAAATGTAAAAATTCTCCACAGCAATCCCTTGACGCGTGAAACGCACGGTTCCTTAGGCATTTATGACTCATGAATGAGGCTAGGATGGCAAAACTCCAGGAGGCGCGTGGGCACGGATAATGTAGGCACGTGGGGTGGGGGTGAAAGAAAAAGGTTTGACTTTGTTGAAGGGGTGATGAAACGCATAAGGCAGCCACCGAGAAATCGCCACGTGTAACGAAACGGCCGACGTATTGGAGTGTCTCTGATCGGTTTCTGTCCACCCTCATTTACTATTCGCAGTATATTATTAAATTAACCGATTTATTACAGAGAGAGAGAGACAGAGAGAGAGAATAAGAAAGAGTGATGAGACATACACATTAGACATTACAGATACATACCACACAATTGAAGAGAATGAATGAAGGAGAGAAGGTCAGGTAAACACTAAAACACAAACAAGCAAAGCAACGCAAAAATCTTTCATTTTCTCCTCGCTTCGTCATGGTCGTGCTCGTGGTATACTTTTCATCTATCTCTCTTATTCTCCACTAATTTATTTATTTTTAAACTAAAAAAGATAATGTTTTTACACTGTGTGCTTATTCTTCAGATGATCTTAAAAATCTCAGAGATTCCGTTTCATTTTTCTTGTTTCTGATAATTTCTCTGAGATTTTAATATGGGTCTAGCTTTCCGAAGGAATCTTTCACTAATTTTTTTTTGTTTGTTTTATGCGGATGAAAATATTTGAATATGTGGATGATTTTGTTGGGATTGTCTGAAATGGAAGTGAAGACAGGTTAGGTTGAAGTGAAGTGTATAAGTAGTAGTACAAAAAGTGTTTTGGCATAAAAAGCCAAGTGTGTGTTAGGGAAAAGGAAGGAAGAGCTAGCGAGAATGTATGGGGATTGCCAAGTGATGTCAAGTATGGGAGGGAACGTAGTAGTGAACTCGGAAGCCCTATTCTCTTCATCCATCCAAAACTCCAACTTCAACTTCATGCCTTTCCAACCTTTCCCACCACCTCCCATGGTAATTAAATTGCTTACCATCCATCTCTCTCTCTCTCTCTCTCTCTCTCTCTCTTAATTGATGCAAATTAAAAGTACTAACTCATAACTTCTTATGATGATTTTCTTTTCTCACACATGTAGAAAGAAGAAGAAGGGATGTCGATGATGATGCGAGGGAAGGAAGAGATAATGGAGAGTGGGTCAGGAAGCGAACAAGCTGAAGACAAGTCTGGGAATGAACAAGAGACCGAAAACCCACTGAACAAGAAGAAGCGTTACCACAGGCACACTGCTCGTCAGATCCAAGAAATGGAAGCGTAATAATACCTAATATCTATTATACATATAAATATATTTTGTTTTCTAAAGAAAACATATATATGAATCTGGTGATCGTATATTTGGCAGTTTGTTTAAGGAATGTCCACACCCAGACGACAAACAGAGGATGAAACTGAGCCAAGAGCTGGGCCTGAAGCCTCGCCAGGTCAAGTTCTGGTTTCAAAATCGTAGAACCCAGATGAAGGTACTGTTACTATTAAATCCTTCATTATCAATTCCTCTTCTTCATGTATAATAATGATAATAATAAACCCTAAAATATTGTACCAGCTTCATTTAACCTGGCACATTTCCCTATGCTGAAACCGCGTTTCTTTTACTTGTTTGCATTATTAAAGCTTTTTTGTACGCCCTGAAGGGCTACGCACGCAGCATAGAGAAGAAAAAGAGAAGCAGAAGAAACAAGAGTCTCATCATTTACTTCCGGTCATTGCTTTTTTTCTTCATGTGGTTTCCTTTCGCTAGCTTCTTCTTCACCATACAGTCTGTATTCCATTAATGTGCGCATTAAACCCTACCTGTCACCTTTGCTCTCCCCTATTTATTGCCATATCATTACCGTTTTAGGGTTACAATAAAAATGTCTTCGGTTTTCATAAACTTTGTAGTTTACACCTTAGCTTAGCCTGACATATACACTCATGAATTAACTGTAAGATTACGTGATGAAACTTTTTTTTTTGGTGGTGTGTAGGCACAACAGGATCGAGCGGATAATGTGATACTGAGAGCAGAAAATGAGAGCCTAAAGAATGAGAACTATCGTCTACAGGCAGCGTTGCGTAATGTGATATGTCCCAATTGTGGTGGTCCGGCCATGGTGGGTGCTGATCTGGGCTTGGATGACCACCAGCTTCGCTTAGAGAATGCTCGCCTTAGAGAAGAGGTTCACTTTTTTATTCCTATCCATTGCACTCTATTATATCTTGGAAAATTATCATGTTGCTTTAATTTCATTTCTTTCCATTCTACTAGCTAGTTTTCTTATTTTTCTGAAATCTTTTGCTAATAACTCATCCATTGCTAATAGTGGAAATAGATGAAAGGGTATATATGGAAGGTTTCGTTAAAACATTTTTTAACGAGTTATTAATAAAAAAATGGTGGATAATGAAATATTCTCAATTCATCTTTCAAAACATTGCAAATTCCTCCCTCTTTTATATTTTCAAGTTTCTCCAATTTGGTAAATTTTGGAAGAGAAAGTTTCTTCAAACATATATGGAAGGAACACATAATTTAAGCATTATTAATTTCCCGTTTCAATATTTTTTTTTTCTTTTGAAATCCTTCCCTTCCTTTCTCTCAACTCCCAAGTCCCAACCTTACACTGTAAATGTTTCACAGTTAGAACGCGTTTGTTGTCTCACTTCAAGATACACAGGCCGCCCAATCCAAACAATGGCCTCACCTCCTCCTCTTCTGGCTCCTTCATTGGACTTGGACATGAACATATACTCAAGGCACTTCGCAGATCCCATAGCTGCTGCCTCTTGTACTTCGGAGATGATTCCTGTGCCAATGCTGCCTCCTCCTGAAACTTCACCATTTCCAGAGACTGGTCTGCTACTAATGGAGGAAGAGAAGTCCCTGGCGTTGGAGCTCGCTATGTCTTCCATGGATGAACTTATTAAGATGTGTCAAGCAACCGAGCCTCTTTGGATCAGAAACGGTGCTGAGAATGAAAGGGAAATGCTCAATTTTGAGGAACATGCAAGGTTGTTTCAGTGGCCTCTGAACCTCAAGAACCATTCAAGTGAGCTCAGGACAGAAGCTAGCCGTGACACTGCTGTGGTTATAATGAATAGCGTCACTCTTGTTGACGCCTTCCTTGATGCTGTGAGTGATTAATTCCGAAAAGAGATAAACATAAATAGAGAAGAGCTTTTTTTCAAACGCTTTAGAGTCTCCGATCGAATACCTCCTTCAGTATATATATTCATGTATGTTTCTCCTAATTAATATTTCGCCCTTTATCTTCAAATTCCAGGTTAAGTGGATGGAATTGTTCCCCACAATTGTTTGTAGAGCAAAAACTGTCCAAGTTATATCATCAGGTGCTTCTGGTCATGCACGTGGATCTCTTCAACTGGTAAACGTACCCTGGAAAAAAATAATAAAATAAAATCTATTGCTGATTAAAGTCATATTTTATTGTTGAAATTTTGCTTGCTTTTTTTATTTAGATGTACGCAGAATTGCAAATGATTTCTCCCTTGGTGTCCACTCGCGAGACTCATTTTCTTCGTTATTGCCAACAAAACGCTGAGGAAGGAACCTGGGCCATTGTTGATTTTCCTCTTGATAGCTTTCACGAAAATTTTCACCATTCTTATCCCAGATACTGCAGGCGACCATCTGGCTGCGTTATTCAAGATATGCCAAATGGGTACTCAAGGGTTAGTGCATTTTCTAAATCTTTCGTTGAACTTCTGAGAAGTTATAATGCTTCTCTTGATTCATTATATATATTCAGTAAGATTTTGTGTCTTCATATTAATGGTGCAGGTAACGTGGGTTGAGCACGCGGAGATAGAAGAGAAGCCTGTGCATCAGATATTCAGTAACTATGTGTACAGTGGCATGGCATTTGGAGCACAGCGCTGGTTAGGAGTTCTGCAGAGACAATGCGAGAGGGTGGCTAGTCTCATGGCAAGGAACATTTCAGACCTTGGAGGTAATTTTCAAAATCTTATCTTTCTCTCTGCTATATATGTGAATCATGCATGTGCTTGTCATAGCAAATATATATATATATATATAGTATAAGTGATGTCTCTTGCGTATTATAAATTGCAGTGATACCATCACCAGAAGCGAGGAAGAACTTGATGAAATTGGCTCAAAGAATGATCAGAACTTTTAGCCTGAACATGAGCACCTCCAGTGGTCAATCATGGACTGCATTATCAGATTCCCCTGAAGACACTGTTAGAATCACAACTAGAAAAATCACAAACCCAGGTCAACCTAATGGGGTCATACTCAGTGCCGTCTCCACCACTTGGCTTCCCTATTCTCACTCCAAGGTATTTGAACTCCTCAAGGACGAGCGTCGCAGATCTCAGGTACTACCTCCTGTCCTCAATAATCCTAGAATCTCTCAATATGATCCATCAAATTAATTATCTCAAGAAATATATGTATACAAACTTCCCTGTTAGCAGCTGGATTTTCTCTCCAATGGGAATTCTCTACATGAAGTGGCTCACATTGCAAATGGCTCACATCCAGGAAATTGCATCTCTCTTTTACGCATAAACGTAAGATGATTTCCTCAAACCCCTCTTGCATACTCTATCTGGAAATAGTAGGCTTTCAATTTGATTTTTCATTGATTACTTATTTCATTTCAGTCCTTCAATCATTGAAGTGATTCTAATGTTTGATTTTCATTCAAAATTTAATCATTTGTCACTTTGAGATTATTTGGTTGCAAATATTGTCTAAATTAATAGATTTATAGGATTTGCGTTCAACAACATTTGTTAGAATTTGAAGGGTTGAGAGAGAGGTAAAAATCACATTTGTTAGGTATCTAAACGAGGCTTTTCATCTAAGGGGAAAAAAAAGTATAAAAGCTCTCTTCATTCCGGCATTGTTACAAGCAGGTAGCGAGCAACTCATCCCAGAACGTAGAGTTAGTTCTACAAGAAAGTTGCACGGACCAGTCAGGGAGTATAGTAGTGTACGCGACCATAGATGTGGACTCGATCCAGCTAGCCATGTCCGGTGAGGACCCATCCTGCATAGCCCTTCTTCCCCAAGGTTTCGTAATAGTTCCAGCAACAAGTAGCGTGGAAGCAGCCAGCGTAGCCATCGATGGCAATTCAGCGGAATCAGGCTCTAACGGACCACAACCATCTCCTTCTACTGCAAACCCAGGTTGCCTTCTCACTGTGGGGCTGCAGGTTCTGGCCAGCACAATCCCTTCCGCTAAGCTCAATCTCTCCAGCGTCAGCGCCATCAACAACCATCTCTGCAATACTCTGCACCAAATTGAAGCTGCTCTTTGCACCGAGAATGCCAGTTTTGTTGGGTCCTGCACTGAAAACACAACCGGTACTCTCCCCCCCAAGGAATAGCTTTGGGTTGTAGGTCACTCACCTTTGTTTCCCCTCTTGTTTTGGTGTTTATGGGGTTGTAAGTTGTGACTGCTGTTTTTGGATTCCTTGTTAACTTATGGAGCGGTACTACTTGTGATTGACAAATTCTTAACTAAGTTTTGTCTTGGAAAAAGCAAATTAGTAGGCATATATGTAATCATGTACATTGATAGCATGATTACGTCTACTAATTGTCCTTTATAGACAGAGTTGGTTAAGAATTTGTGGATTATGATTTGTTAGGTAGGGAAGTAGTGTGTGAACAAAATGATTATGAATGTGTGTGTGGGGGAGTGGTAAGAACTAAGAAGTGAGAAATAGTGGAATGTGAGTAGAGGGACAGAGGGAGTCAAGAGCGCACCAGATAGTATAGTACCCTTGGCTCTCTGGTGAGGCAGATCATATATATTCATGAGCCTCACTAGTCAGCACTCACCAAGGGTGGTGGTTCGGGCATTGACTTCTGCTTCTATGTCTCCGCCTCTCTTCATCAACATATTTTTCTATGTTTTCTCATTCGTTTTATTTTGCATTATCATTTATGTCTTCTCTTTAAACATCTTACTTCTTGTTTAATTACTTTATAAGCAACGCTCTCATTTTAACCAAACCATTTTCTTACTACTAACCACAACCTCAACTTGTATATTACCAGTACCAACTATCGTTTCAATTACTATGTGTAAATAAGTTAAATTAACGTGAATTCGTTTGGTTTCAATTAAACTAAACTCTTCAATTATTAAAAGATTAGACTTATACTTAGTTAATTGTATCTTTGCAATTAAGTTTTTTAATTAAAATAAAATATGTAAACAAATTTTAAAAAATAATCAATTATAAAAAAAATAATCTATATAAATTATACACATGTCAATCTTTAATTATACTTAAATTTTTTTTATTACTAAAAGTTTTATCAATTGAGGATTATTTTTTAAAGATTCTTGGGCCGCTTGCTGCCCGTGTGTCTTTAGTGATGGGAATTGTTTCTTAAATGGGCTGGACTTTTGTCTTTTGGTGAAGGGGTAAAGTTTGTTCTCCCATATCGTTGAGGCTTCGGTTGTCTTGATCCAACAAAGTAAAGGGGTAAAGTTTGTCAGTAAATGTAGTTCAATTAAACTTAATGATAACCTTTTTTATTGTCACAAATTCATAATGTTTCTCTAACTTGGAGGTCACATCCATGGTTTTACTTGATGAAATGGTCTTAGATTAGTGGCAAAATTTGACGTGATCAAATTGATTACAAGTTCTGGGTTTCAAACTCGAAATCTTTTTGTTGAAATAATGAAGTAAGCTTTAAGAGACATGCACACAGAAATCATCAAAGTAGGCAACAAAAGTCAGGATTTGAAAATTTGAACAAGATTCTTTCTACACTTGAAAAAGGAAACAACCACATTTCTCGAACCAACAAGAAGAAAGTCGAGGCAAATAATTGAAGCGCTGAACGCCCAACAAAATTACATAAGAAGCAAAAGATTCCCTCAAGGGAATGAGTAGCTGTCGTTTTGGCAAATGCATGCTCCAACACGACGCATAATTTAAGGGGAGCTAATTTTTTAGCATATGTCGTTTTGATTTTGACTGGTTCAACCAAAAAGACCAGGTCCAACCGTCCAAGTCATAGTCTTTGCCTAACACAGCAACAAAAATCACTGTCTTTTTTTGTTCTCTCTCAAAAAACTAGTCAAATGTTTGAGGGAGTGACAGCGTTGTTCGGCCATTTGGGCCAATATGTGATAAGTTCAAACAAAGACAATGATTCTCAATTAATGGTTAAATTATTTTTTTTTCACATGAGTCCTTGCACTTAATTACGTTTCCAAATAAGTCCGCAGTATTCCACGATCAGATGGCTACTTATTTGTCGAACCAAAAGTGACGTGGTATCTAGGCAATCCAAGTCAAGAAAAAGCATCCAATGAGCTTCTCCACCTTGTTCCTGCTCTACGCGAATTCTTATGAAAAAAAGAGTCCTTTGCAGGAGGGAAAGACTGTACATTGTACATTTTATCTGTAATCTTAACTTTACGCAGATCTTATTCGTGAGGACCTAATTGAAAAGAAAAATAAGGTGTGAGGAGTGATTTGAAAAAATAGATAAATTATAAGGACCAAATTAAAAATATGGAAAACAAAAATCTAGAGACTAAATATATATATTTTCCTTAATCAAGCCCTTTATTATTCAAGTCAGTGATAATTTTCAAACCCTCTCATTTATTCATAATCAAGGACAAGTGGCCCAAATGATTGAGACTATTATAATTTAGTCTCTCGTGGGTCACACACCCTTTAGAAAAATATTTCGTCATTTTTCTTTTACCATTTCTTTTGCTATAATAACAACGGACTTCAGGTGCCAATTCCACTATATATGTCACTGCTCTTATTGATCTTCACCTACATTATTTAATTCCATTCATTCATGAGTCATGACCCAAACATAATTTCATTTCCTTTTTTTTTTTTAAATCTCCGGTAAATTTATATCTAACCTAACTCTTGAAAACAAGCTCTTAAAAAGTAGCAACAAATACCAAACTCTGATAGAAAAAACTTTGATAATACTTAAACTAAAGCACATAAACGTGTAATTGATGCTTCAGGAATAATTTTACTATAACTTTTTATATATCACACATATAGATTAATAAATAACAAGGAATCCGGCTCATTGTTTCCTTTTAGAATATTGTAAAAGGGAAGTGCAAAGATTATGGTTGGTATGTATAAGGAATTTGAATATCTGAGGGAATCAAGAATGATGAATGAGAAAAGAGGTGGATGAGAGTGAGAGAGGGATCAGGTGAGAATAAAAATATGAACCAGGTGATTTTGAAAACGCAAACACGAACCGACAAAACGACAATGGAAAACCCACGTGTGTGTTGGTAGTAGAGGAAAGCCGAAAGGCGAAAGCAGCACCAAAATGGACCTCAAAATGTGGGCCGAAAAGCCCAAAGCACCAAAACCATATGTATTGGGAGGTTGGAACTTGGAGAAATGGAATCACACAAATAATTGATTCTATGGAATAAAATAAGTGGGGGTAAGTAAAAGTGATAAATTGTAGAGTGACCGCGCAGCCAAAGTGGCACCTTTTTCGCACACGTGGCACTCATTGTTTGGCTACTCTTTCACACACACAACCAATGTGGATGCCATATCTATTTCCATGTATATTGTATGCATGCACCTACACATAACACAGTATACACACAAATATATTAAAGTGCAAAATATTTGACCTCTGCTTTTTGCTTTTTTAATGTGCCTCCATTACGTGGTGCCCTTCTTTGCCATAAAACAAAAACCTCCATCCTTAGCCATACAACATCGTCCCCTTATAAATTCTATCGCTGTAAATTACATGCATTTTCCCCTTTTAAATTGTGTGATCATATTGCAGCTTCAAAGAATCTTATTTTCATTGGACGAAAAACAAAAAGAATCTTAGTTTTACTCATAATAGCCTTTTTTTTCTTTACTATTTTCATCAACCACCGTAGAGAATTAGGCTAATGCCCAAAACCTTAATTTTCCTTTAATTTAATTACTATGAGATCGAGATGTGAGTAGATAGTCTAAATAATTATATTGTTGAGCTTTATTTAATTTCGTAACTTAGAGAATTAATCAGTGTATATTCTAGAAGGATTTATAGAGAGGGAATGATCCAAGAGTGAAGGTTGGAAGAAAAAAACATATAAGCGTAAACTAAGGAAGAGAAAACGTGGATAAAATCCAAAAGAAGGAAGATAATATAAAAAATAAAAGTTGGTATAACATTCAAACTTTTGGGTCAGCTAGTGGGCTCAAAAGGGGGGCTGAAAAAGTGTTCATCAATGAGTCTTTTCCACCGCAAAAGGCTTTAATACATATACAAAATAAAATAACATTAATTACATATCTGTCATTCAATCTTTCTGTAAGTGTGAATGGGTAAAAATGGCGTGCGTTTAGGTCAAAGAAGGAAGAAGAATGACGGTTTGGGTAAAGCTTAGCATTTTCAACGTGTCTGCTGGTTTAATTTTGGCTTTTGTTTTAGGGCCTCTTCAAAGCCAATATATATATAAATATACGTAGTCAAATTCTTCTTCTTATGATTTTCAAAAACCTTGTACTTGGTCCATATATAACACTTATGGAGATAGACATATCTTAGAATAAACACATACTGAAAATGAAAGTTTTGTCCAGAGCTCTGACTTTGAAAATGATCTCCTTTCCTTTTCTATATATGTCTGTCTCACTTTTTCTAGGGTTTTCGGGAAATCCCAAGCTAGCTATACATCTACCTTACACTTTTTACTTTTATTTCTCTGTTTTTTTTTTGGTATGTTATTTCTCTGTTTTTTAAGAGATATATATTAATCCTTTTCTTAGTTTCTATATATCTGGCTCAATAATTAATGTTTATTAATTTATCAAAGTACGATGTAATTTTTTATTTTTGGCCATACTCATGTATAAATACTAATAAAAAGAATATATCTATATTTTATTCAGCAGTTCTAATTGGCTCATACAAAGTAATAATAATTACTAATTAATGATTTAATGCATGCTTTCTATATGCTAGATTGTATGTTCATCTAGAGCATGATAATTAAGGGAATATATACAGTGAAAAGAATATTGTGTGTAGTGGGCAATTCATCAGAGAATAAGAATTAGAACTTTTGCAATGCATGGAAACTTGGTTATTAAATTCTGATAATTTGATTATTAATTATGGCATATTCTCCAATATTAGAGAATTTAATTTGCTTATGAAGTATGAATACATGCACCCAGGTCATATTGATGACTTTTATGATCTGTCTCTTCCACAACAGAAAATTCTGGATTTGGCATTTACTTTGGGAATGTTCCCTTCTATATGCTCCCCACCTTTTGACCAATTAAATGACGACAATGCAACAATATGAAAAGTTTGTGTAAACATTTCAATATTATATATATTGTTTTAAATTAATATACTAGGCTTCATTTTTATTATTGTGATCATGGAGTTATATACTGAACTAGTCAGTATGTATTTTCAGCGCAGAAATATAATTAAATACGCTAATTATTAATTTTTCAATTTCGAAAACGTATGGATTTTTTTTTTCTTTTCTTGCCTCACATATCTGTCTTTGACCTAGGAGGAGCTTAATTATAATAACCTTGCCATTCAAGCCAATGATTATGATTTACCTTGTATTAAAATATAAACAATTAGAGGTCATCAATATATATAGTTTATATTGTCCATATTTTATTTTCTTTTAAAAGTAAAAAAAATTGGCGAATATATATATATATATTATCCATAACACTCAACTCCCAATACCCACTTAATTACCCGTTGAAGCATGGTCTATACATGGTGCCTCTTTTTCATGCAGCAGCTATCTTTCTCGTTAACTTTTGCAATTTAATTAGTCGCGTTTAGAACATTCTCTTTCATATATTTTATGTTCCATAACCAATTGAGAAGAATCTAAAACTTCAATTGCAGGTTCCATTTTCAACCCACATGTTGTTCCTCTATATTTGTACGCTTATACTTATGTCATTAAAAAAAATCAACCTTCTTTTTCATGAATCTGATATCTTTAATGTATATTATAATATAAAATTTATACTTTTTCAAAACCTAATTCACAGCACAACTATATATATATATATATAGAGAGAGAGAGAGAGAGAGAAAATAAAAGGTGCTTAAATTAATTTATACTTTTAAAAATTACTTAACTCATCTGGATTAAAATTTGTTCTACTAATTAAATTCTCCCTAAAATATATAACAGATAAGGTGCATTTCACTTATTTTAAAAAACAAAATTTATATTTGTTATTCGTATAAAATAACAAATATTAAATATATATTTGACTAATACAATAAAAACAAAGGTTTTGCTTTATATTGATTTTTGATTTTGTTTTTTAAATTTTATTGTGATCAATTTTATCTTTAAATTTTAAATTATAACTAATTTTATTTAAATTATTAATTTTATCTAAATTTTTAATATCATCTAAAATATTAATGACAAATGATATAGATGTTCAAATTTTTATACTTTCATATAAAAGAGACATTAGCCATAACTTGGATTGAACACATCTTCAAGGATCTCACCCATAGCTCCATCATCTTTTCCATCACTCACCTAATCAACAATGTGAGGAGGATTATCTATACTTAGAACCCAACTTCCTGTTCATGAATACCACTAATTTCTCTCATGGAAACAAAATGGAAATAGATTGATAACCTGCAAACTTCTAACACAAATATTTAGAGTTTAAAATTTAAGGTTAAGATGTTATTATCATCATTTGTTGTTATATAATTTGAATGACATTAAAGATTGAGACAGAATCAATTAAAATTTAAGATTTTAAAAATAAAATTAATTATAAAAAAAGTTTGAAAATAAAATTTAAAAATTTAAACTTTGATAATATAAAATATACTTTTATTTATAAAAAATAATTTATTTTGAAGGCACATTAAACAAATTTTAGCTTTGAAATAAATTGGTGTACATATTTTTAAATAAAAAATAATATAATTTAAGCATCTTTAGAAAACATATTTCACTCAAATTAATATCCACCAACTTCTTGGGTAAAAAAAAAGGTGTACTAGTTATTCTGCCATTCCATTTGAGAAACCAGTAGCTAGTCCCCTTGGAACAACGCTCCTGGTTTCCTGTGCAGTGTCTTAGTTTAGTTTATCATACATATATAGCAACAGGGCACGTGTCTCTCCCTTCAATGAAACCCTCTTCCGAAAAATACGCCTTCTTGTCCTTTACAAATTAATTAGTGAATTTTCACCAATTCCGATTAATCCTACCTTTTTCAGACCACACCAACTCCTTCAAATGTCTTAATCCTATCTTTATTCTTTCATTTCTTTCATTAAAGTACTGTAATGTGTGATCAGTGATGCCACGTGACACCTCATGCTTCCAATACCTTATTCTCCAACTAAACCACCAACACCCCCACACACCAAAAAAAAAAAAAACCATAGGCCCTTCTCATATTAACACTTTATAGATCCATATATTCAAATCGCAATAATGTTTTAGATCATCCAATTCACTTTGTCTAATTAAAACCTTTCATCATCATCATAATCCTTTTTTTAACATTTGAATATTCCTTAAAAGGTACTATTTAATGAGCACAACTTACTTAAGCACCTTTATTGTTTACCCCAACTCAAATTTTGTTGTCTGGAATACCCTTTGGCCATTTATAGGCAACTACTTTACAACAGCAGACTAAATTTGTGGTTCAAGTGAATGGAGGGTTGGTTATTTGATTGGATAACCAAATTCATTTTCTCTGTCTATGAAGGTGAAGGGAATAGTAGGTGAAAAATAAGGTTGTACTTCATTTATGATAAGACTGCTTGAGTGAGTGGTTGTATAATAGGTAAGGCATATGATGTGGCTTAATGAGAATGTGACACAACCCATCACAAAGAAAACAGATCACAATGATTTGATTCTTAAATTAGGTTTCACATAAATAAATAAATATAAATCTTTGGGAGCAAGTATTAATTTCTTTGCTTTGCATTTCAAGAAAATTAAGTAATTAATTTAATCATAGGGCTCAAGGAAAGTACATTTGGGGTACCAAAAGTGGGAATTTTAGTTTGCTTTCCTTAACATTTGTCTCTCTATCTTCTTCACCGTTAAGGAATTATTAGGCTTACGACTATCCTTAATTGTCATGTTTGTGGAGAGAGAGAGAGAGATTTAGCATTTATGTGTGCTCTCCGAAAATTTCTCTTTATAATGGAGATAATGTAATGTTCCTACCAAGTATAAGATATAAGTTTTTAATTAAATTATTTAAAATCAATGCAATTATTAATTCTTATATTAAAAAAAATAAGATGTGTCCATATCACATCAAATATAAAAAAGTTCATATCAAATGAAATCATTTATCATAGATGATACGATCTATTTATAAATTGTTATACACAGATTGCATAATTTTTTAATTATTATAAAATAGTATTATATATGATCGTGCATTCGTGCATTGCGTAAATGCCAAATGGGTGTCACACTTAACAAATGAAAAGGAAAAAAAAGAAAGACATTAACACGTATTTTAATAGTCTCCATTGGGATTTCATGTCTTGGGCCCTTCAAGCAATCATATATGCATCTATTGGGATTTTCATGAATATTATGAAATGTTTACTTATTTATTTGAATAAATTATGTTATTGTTTTAATTTAGTTAAATTATAATATATAAATAACATTTTATTTTTAATATAACGTTAAAAATAAACATAATTGACGTTCAGCTATCATCCACATAATTTTTGTTGCAAAGATATGTATTTATACTTAGTGCCAATAATGTTTGAGAACATAATTGCATATATATAATGGTAGATACTTGTGAGGAAAAAATAAGTAAAGTATAGTTTTTTAAAACAAAAGATTATCAAGTATGTATAATTTAATTAAAATCTGAGAGATGTAAGTGTAATTTGAATTTTTAAACTTTTTCTTATAATATGAAACGGCTTCCAATAAGCTCAAAGCCGGCTAACACACCGGAGCCGACTGCAATAGGTCAAAGTGCCTTTTGTGTGTGTGTGTGTGGGGTTGTTGTTGTTGTTTACTTCATCTTAATTATTCAATGATCAACTTGCAAACTTAGATGGACTCACTCAAATTTCCCCTAATTTGGTCATAGATTCCATTTGGGTCACTTGACTTCCAATACTATAGTTACTGTGGAAATATAAGTCTCCAACGCATGCAATTGATATATTAATCATCAAGATATTTCTAAAATAATATGTAGAATATATAAATATTTTTAATTTATACATGAGGGTTTCATATACTGAAAGGTTAAAAAAAAAAATTAATAATAAAATAAAAGAGATAAAAAAATATGCAACATACCTCATTTTTTCTTGCTTAAGTTTAATAAAGCAATGTGTACATTAATTTAATCGGGGCAAAAAAATAGTGATATCAAAGTGATGTCTAAAATTTATTATTTAAAAATAGTGGTATGAAAACGTTGTGCGAAGTAAATTTTATTAGTAAGAAAATCAACAACTCACATTTTATTAATTAAAAAAATATGATAAATGGTAAAAATTCATTGATTAATAAAACTAAAGTTTAAAATTATTTGAATCAATAATTAATTTTCTTTAAGCTATGTTCAGAAATGGAAGTTCCACTTTTACAGAAGTGGATTCATTGGTACAAAATTTGTCATGGACTTGGGCGTTTGAATGGCTCCAAATTAACCACTCGCATTGAAATCTGAATCTACCGTAGGATCTTTCTTTCTACTTTTTATTTTGCATGTATCTAGTTAAATCCTTTTGAAAGAGACAAATTAAGTAATTTAAGTACACACACAAAACGTACGCATACAAAAAGGGCAGGTTAATTAAAGTAAATTCCTGTGTTCATCGGGCATTTTCGACAATTCCACACTTTCGAGAAACAGAATCTTCATCCTTAGTCCTCCCAACTAACTGAACCAAGCCCACCCACCGTAGAGCCCTCCGCCTTCGATATTACGAAAATGCCCACCTTTGGACACGTGTACCAATTCCTACGCGAGTATTCTCAATCTCAGCTTACACGTAAAGCGGGGAAGCTTCATTCGTTCGTGTCGTGTGTACCCACAATCGTCATTTATAGCGTGGCAGTTACTTTAACTATTAAAAAAAGAGCTCCTTTGTCACTTCCTGCTCTCCAATCACAAAATTCGCAAAATAAATTTTTACTTTTCTTTTATTTTTTAACTTAAAAAAGAAGGAGAAGAAGTTTAATTGAGCCGAGCGGAGGCAAGACAAGCCAAGCCAAGCCGTGAGCGCGTGGATTGGTAGGTTGACCAGGTTGAGTGATTGTGCATTGTAAGCATTTTAAAGCCGAGCCGCCAAATAGACCTTCAAAGCTTCGTTTTCGCTGACTGTGGAAAAAACTAATGATTAACCCAACCTCCGCGTAACAAAAAGCTCCAAAGCACATAGCACAACCCACCAATGAGAAGAGGAGAGAGAACGGCCACCGGAAACCGGAATCCGCAGGTGGCTTTCCGCTTTCGGGGCTTCACAGGATTAATTAAATAACAAAATTCCATTAGCCATTCGCATCATTTCTCGTGACCTCCAACGCCTGGGCCCCTCTAAACCTATTGTAACCGCCAGCTATTTCCATTCTGGCCACCACCCCTGGTAACACCAAAAATCCGCGACACCATACCCTTATCCTCTTGCCATGTGTATCTCCTTCTCTCAGCCACCCGCCACGTGTCGACTCCAACTTGTCCCTTGGAACTACGCATCGTTGTTTTTCACTTTACTTTACGGAAGGGACTTGGCTGCGTCCCTCATGTGACGATTCCATCAGGTCCAAATTGCCCCTTCATCATTTCAATTAACTAAGCAAACCAATCAAGGAGAAAATTGTATTTTCAGGAAGGTGACTAACTAACTGGAAGGTAGGTGAGAGTTATCCTGTACAAGTCGGCAGTTGAACAGAAAAAGTACACATGCCTCTGGGTATTTCAGATTCCAGTGTGTTTGTGTTCGTTGACCCTTTCTAAGTAAACGATCCAACCGATGGACGGTGTGATCTACGTGTTCTGTAAAAAAATGAACTCTGTTTTACCGCACGTGATAATTCCGTCTTTCCTGCCACTTTCTGTTCTCTGACCGGTACAGGAACCATAGCACATCGATAACGCCGTCGTACCAATTTACTTAAATGCCCTTCAAGTTCCAAACTTAATACCGTTTATTTCCTTCTGTACCCGCCAATAAATTTCCCAAAATAAAACGATAATTCCGTCATAACACCCAAAACGGGGAAGTCTTTCCGTTTTGGTTACCCTGATACGCTAGACGTGATAAACGCGTTTTGGACGGCAAGTTCTTGGTTGAACCACCAACCAACCACCACTTTGGCTCACATTTCTTCTCTCTGAGTTAGTTTGGTTTAGTTTTTTTAAACAGAGAAAATATTTTTTTTTTAAGAAAAAGTCAAATTTTTATTCGGTTTTCAGAGCTCAATAATAAAAGCGTTCATATTTTCGAGTATAAAAATATAAATTATCCCTTCACTGCTCTTTTTCGGTTTTCTAAGCGTTCGCTTCCTCTCTTTCCTCATCCACTGTTTCTCTCTGATTCATACCTCGCCGGAAAACCTCTTTCACTGGCCGGAAAATCAACCCTGTTTCCGGCGGCCGTATTCTGTGTCTCCGGAGGAGGCTGCTTGTCACTTTCCGATTGGCACGTTTTTATTTTTCCATATTTAGCAGTGGTTGGTCGCAGAAGCGCTTGGATCTCTCTTCTGACCTGGTTTCAGGCGTGTACTCTTCGTTTTGCGAGAATGTGGCGACTCTGGCTGTCATTGAACGCGCGATTTTAATCTGTAATCTCGAGGATCGTGATCTAGGGTTTGCTTCTGGGATTTGGATTTAGTTTTGTCGTAGTTTTTGAGATACTTCATTCAAGCGTGCGAAGACGGAGACCTACAGGGAGCGACTCCGTAATGAAATGGTACGTTAACCGTGCTTTCTTAAAACTTTTCCCCTATCTTGTAATTTGGTTTTTGATAGAAGCCTTTATTCTCTACTAAATGCATTTTCTTCTGGTTCATCGTCCAGATCTCGGACATTGTTCTACTTTCTTACGATTTGGATACGATTTTCCTATTTTTTAAGTCTGAGTGATAAATTTTTCCAATCAGACAATGTAATTTGATTTTTATCAGCTCAAAGTTTGATACAATTCATATTTTAGATTGACACTCATGGTGCATTATGCCAGAATGGATTTTTGGTTCTTTTTTCCTTTGTTATGTGAACCGAAGCCATCATCTGAAATTTAGGAAAAATATAAAAGAACTGGGCTCTTTTCTTTCATTTTTTTTCCCACTTCTCGCTCCAGTAAATGAATTTTGAACATAAGGATTCCTCAAGGTCTACTATTTTTCTTTTTTTTGGTCTCAAATTTTGTTTTTCTGAAAAATTTCTGATTTATTGCCATTCGCATAGATGTTTAATATTATTTATTATTTGATTGCCTTCTTTTATGGTGGGAAATTATTTTTTTGGGAACAGGAACTGTTCAATTTTCAGCGCATGCATTTGTTGAATGTTTCTGTAAGATCATTTTCGTTTGACCATACAGCGTTCTCTAAATTCGAATAAAAGCGAAACGTTTTTCGCTGAAAAACTCCAAGTCGGCGAAATTGTAGTCATCCAGTCAATGGGTCAATTTTTTTCTTCGCGGTTTGTTTCCTTAAGGAGGTGATTTGCGTTTGGGTTAGGATACACTTGTAAAAGTTGTGACGTAGCTAGTACCGGCTGTTTATGACTTTGATTGGATGATAATTAAAAGCCATGGTCATCTAGTGATTGAATCCTCTATGGTAATATGCCAAAGTAGATGGCGGCATTTATTCGGGCCCGGCTAGGGGTTAGGGGTGCTTGTTTTAACTTGCTTGAGTTCAAAATGCGTTCCTTCCATTCTCTTATGTTATCTACTTTCTATTCCTACTGGAGTTATTGTTGATGCATGGAGCATGGGAACCCAAATAAAGCAAGGAGTTCTGTCCTTGTCCAACATGCTTCAAACATTACACTACACCTCTAAAGTATCTAGCCACTTTAGAAGTTGCCACGCCCATGCTTCTTAGTTCTTATATAAAAAATGATTTGAAGGTGCCGATTGACTCAGTTGGTATTGTCACTTTGCTGTGGGGAGATGAGGATTTGAGGGAAAGGAGATAGCTACCTCTGGTTGTGTAACTCACACCACTGATCCCACACAAAAAAACTGGAGAAAAAAGAAATATCCAAAATGATGCTTTATAATGATGTCCCTTTGGTGCATGACTTGGAAAATTTACTGAGAAATACTTTGTTTTACTAGGACCATTTTAATTTACAGTTCAAGTGCTGCTGATAATGTATATATACTTCAGTCTCATGCTACTAAGAAATTCATTATATGTAATGCATTTGTTGAGTTTGACATTATTGACAAAATTTTTTTTCTTATTTGGATGTAGTGAACTATCACTATAATTATTCCATTTATATACATGCTGATTTTAATGTAAAATGATGAAACATCTACCAGGTGGAAAGAAGACTTTCTTTATCCAAGGAAGCTAGAAATGGGCTAGAATTTTTGAAGCGCAAACGGCTTCAACGTGCAAAACTCATTACTGCCACTGAGAGCAGTGTTGCTAACACGATGGCTAGAAGTGGAGATGCTTCAAGATCTTCAGCATCATGTGGTATCAGATTGCATGGTAATTTAGATGTCTTCTCCAAGCGGAAGGTGGATAAGTTTGACATGAGTGATCTTGAATGGACTGAGAAAATTCCAGAGTGTCCTGTTTATTATCCAACAAAGGAAGAATTTGAGGATCCTCTGGTTTACTTACAAAGCATAGCACCAGAAGCTTCAAAATATGGTATGTGATCTATCAAAATTTTTCTTTGTATTTTGAGTTGATAATATTAAACTGAGGCACTCAGAGGTGCTCATGGAAAGGCATTGCAATACCTGCGTCACTTTTTAAACCTAATTTTTAGGAATGGATGCAGTCAATACTGAGCATGTGTAAAAAGGAAAAGTATCATTGATGAGGATAGAGTATTCTGCAAACTGCCAAATGTAGAGTGTTATGGCCTTAAATGTATTAATTGATGAACTTGCTCTTCCTTGAGTTATCAATGCTATTTTACTTTTTCTGGAACTTCCTGATTTGCTGATATAATGATGGTTTGTGATTACAATTTTCAGGCTTACAATAAAGAGAAAGCTTTTTTTTTTCTTTAAAGATATTTTTTTTGTTTTATTAAAATAATTACTGACAGCTATATTTCTGGTGATGAAACAGTAGTGATAAAATTGTGACCTAACTGTTCTCCATTTAAATATATGTTAAATTCCAGGTATATGCAAGATTATTTCGCCTTTGAGTGCTTTTGTTCCTGCTGGGGTTGTTTTGATGAAGGAGAAAGCAGGATTCAAGTTTACAACTAGGGTACAGCCACTTCGACTTGCTGAGTGGGACACTGAAGACAGGGTCACGTTTTTCATGAGTGGAAGGTGAGTTTTCTTGCTGCATTTGTTTGAACCTTCAATTATCCTATTTCTTTTGGTTTTTAATACAATTGTAATTCTTTCAGAAATTATACATTCCGCGATTTTGAGAAAATGGCGAACAAAGTTTTTGCACATAGATATTCTAGTGCTGGATGTCTTCCTGCCACGTTTTTGGAAAAAGAGTTTTGGCATGAAATTGCTTGTGGAAAGATGGAAACTGTTGAATATGCATGTGATGTTGATGGTAGTGCTTTTTCATCTTCTCCCACTGATCAGCTTGGGAACAGCAAATGGAATTTGAAGGTGTTAAATTTAATTCTACTAGTATCGCTAATTTCTTTTTGTACTCTTATGGTTACATATCTTTTTCTATATTAACAGAAAGGAAAATCTAGTTGAAAGATGCTAAATCTAGTTGAAAGATGCTTCTTGCTAGTGCTCTGATATGTTCCAGCCCTCATTATTTAAATATAAAATGCTTTTTGCTTATTGTACCGAGAAAGACAACCTATGAAGATAACTTTCCTTTCACATTTTGCTCTTCTATTAGATAGTGCTCTAAAAAAAAGTGTTTTCCCATTTCTGTTTGAGTGTTTCAATCAGATTTAGCAGAAGAAATAGAGAAAGGAAAATAGTATTGAAGGGGTTTCTCCCTAGAGAAATGTGATTAGATGGTGGTTATTGCATTATATGCCATTGCATAACATAGTCTTACATTCTTTAACAGTTTCCTTATTATCTATAGTGTTTGCCTACCTTCTGTGTAACATTCTTCTGATTCCTGTCTATTTCAATATATATATTTTTTCTGGCTTATTTAGTTTAGACAATTTTCTGTTGGCCGAGTAATCTGTCATTTTCTTTAGCTAACTCAAGTGCACATCTTTCTCCATGATTTCAGAAACTTTCACGGTTGCCCAAGTCCATTTTACGCCTCTTGGAAACAGCAATTCCGGTATGGTAGATGTTTTACATGTTAATCATAACTCATTTTTGTATTATACTTCTCCGCTGGACACCTTTTGGGTTTATTTCAGGGAGTCACAGAACCCATGCTATACATTGGAATGTTGTTCAGTATGTTTGCTTGGCATGTGGAAGATCATTATTTGTACAGGTAAATGTTCCCTGTTTTTATAATAAAATCACCATAATAATATCACAGGCCAAGATTTTTTCATTTTCTGCTCAATATGCCTATTTAATTATATTTATGTTCTTATGGCAGTATAAATTATCATCACTGTGGGGCATCAAAAACATGGTACGGCATTCCAGGTCACGCAGCATTGGATTTTGAAAGGGTTGTGAGAGAGCATGTGTACACTAATGATATTCTTTCAAGTGAAGGGGAAGATGGAGCCTTTGATGTTCTTCTGGGGAAAACAACTCTCTTTCCTCCAAATGTTTTGTTGGAACATGAAGTACCTGTCTATAAGGCTGTTCAAAATCCCGGAGAGTTTGTAGTAACATTTCCTAGAGCATATCATGCTGGATTTAGTCATGGTAGGGTTTGTACATACATTACTTTGTTTCGAGAAGAAAATATCCCACTACACACTGTAATATCGTATCTGAAATACAAAAGTAACTATATTTTATATCTTTTCTCCTTATTAAATTTCAGGTTTCAACTGTGGAGAAGCAGTGAACTTTGCAATTGGTGATTGGTTTCCTTTAGGTGCTATTGCTAGCCGGCGATATGCATTTCTTAACAGGGTGCCCCTGCTTCCTCATGAAGAACTTTTATGCAAAGAAGCAATGCTTCTTCATACAAACTTAGAACTTGAAGATTCAGACTTTTCCTCTCCAGACCTGTCTGCTCATAATTGCATAAAGATTTCTTTTGTGAATCTAATGCACTTTCAGCATTGTGCTCGTTGGTTCCTAATGAAATCAAGGGCTTGTACAAGTGTTTTTTCCCATTCCCATGGCACAATTCTGTGTAGCCTCTGCAAACGCGATTGCTATGTTGCTTATGTTGACTGTGAGTGTCACATGCACCCAGTGTGCCTTCGTCATGGTATGTTATGATGATGACCATTTACTAATATATAATCTTAAATGATTGTATGAATATATTTGGCTGTCAAATGCTTATTTTGATTGAATGGTTCGCTGATACTATTTACTTTTTATATTGGATATGATTGGTTTTCCAATTAATAGTCAATTAATTCTATGTTTTGTGCCATGAAAGTGAAAAAACATTATCTTGATCCCAGACCACAGGATATATTTGGAATAATCTATGAATTTTCAACTTGATTAATAGCTATTATGCTTGTTTAATGTTTTGGATATTCTCGTTTTTTTTTGTAATTTCATTAAATAAAATTGTGTTAATGCAGATATTGAAGCTCTTGGCTTCACCTGTGGTAGTAAACACTCTCTTTATTTGAGGGAAGATATTGCTGATATGGAAGCTGTAGCTAAGAGGTTTGAGCAGGAAGATGGAATTGTGGATGAGATTCTTGAGCAAACCAAGGGTGACAATAACATGTATTCATATCCTATGTCACGTATGTTCCAGAAAGCTGTAGCAAATGGATATACACCTTACTGTGAGATAGAATTTGATCCCGTCATCAAACATTATTCAACCCCAGATCAAGAAACGAATATTAAAGACGGTGATTTACAAAGTCAACTTCTTTTGAGACATTGCCTAGATCTTAAACCTGAGCTCTGCGAGGTTTCTTTTTCTTCTGCTGCATCCACACAGTGTTCTCTTTCAGAACCTATTGAGAGCTCTTCTGCTTCCAAAAATGTCAGTCTTGTGCATCTACTTTTTGAATATTCATGTGCTGTTTGTCATTAGATGTCCGTGCATGGGGATTGGAAATTAAATTATGAACTAAGAATGCCTGTTCTTCTGTTAATTTTCTTCTGCAAGCAGGATGATGGGCATGCTAACTTTACTCTAGGCTTTATTGATTCTGGAGAATGTTGTGAAAGAGTATCTAATAGTGCATGCGAATCTTCACTATCCTCAGCACGCTATCATGAAACTTCAAGTAAACCTCAGGATGACCTTCATGGATTAGGGATGAAGCTCATTGTGGACAATGAGAGTGATGATTCTGATTCAGAAATATTTAGGGTAAAGAGGCCCTCTTGTCTGAAGGCCGAGAAGAGAAATTTGAATGCTACCATTTCTTCCAAGCATCCTGACCAACAGGTATTGCCAAATATCTCATCCTGATTTTACAAGTCCATAATGTTTAACTGCTGGCATTCTCTCTGTTTCTGTGTTGTTCTCATCTTCATTCTATCTACCCAAATTTGCTATCTCATTTTTTCCCTACAAACTTATGGACCAAGATGACTTATTGCACAATACGGGCAGGGATTCAAACGCTTGAAGAAAGTTCTCAAGGAAGGAAGTAGCGGACAACCAATGGACTGCAGCAGAAGCAATGATTCAAGTAACAAATATAGTCACCCTGTTAAACGTAAAGTTGATGGTGAAAGTTCTTTGAAGGACAAATTTCCAAGGGGGAATAGCATTCCCATTTCTGTAAGGTTTAAAAAGTTAGGCAATGAAGAATTAAGTAGACAACGAGATCACCACAGGAAAGATAGGTTGCAGCAGACTATTAGGGAACGACCTCCCATAGAGATTGGGCCAAAGCGCCTTAAAGTCCGAGGCCCTTCGTTTCTGAGCTTAGAGAGCAGATTAACATGAAGTTATGATTTACCTCAAAATGGTATTTGCTGGCTGGCCCACCTCTGGGGAGCACCTTTGAAAAGTCTGACTTTGCTAACTTCAATTAGCTGATGGGCTTTCTAACAACACGAAAAATTCAAATGATTGATTCTGGAAGCAGCGGCAAGATTTTAACCAAATTAGGATATGATTTTACATTCTTTGTGCAGGGCCTAAGATTCGGGCAATCTGCACGACTGGTTATCCTTTGGGTTCTCTGGCCAAGGTGTTTTTCCAACTCTGGCCTGGAGCACTCTCCTGTTAGCTAGAAGTGAAAAAATTGGTTTAGTGACACTCATGTAAATTTGTTTTCTTTTGATCAGTTTGTTTAGGTATTATTGTTAGGAAAATGGGTCTCCCCATTAATTTCTGATTCAATGCTTTCTGCTGCTTCCACATGTGAAGTTCATCCATTCTTTTTGTAGCAACAGGTATCTTGTACCTAGAACTACTTGAATACAGTTCAAAGAAATTCCACTTCATTTCTCAATTTCTTTATCCGTCTCTAGTTTTACTTTTTAAACATACATTCTCTCTATCCATTGAGTGTTTACCAATTTGTGTGTCACGGCTTTTATGATGACACAAGACTGCGTGTTTTTTTTTTTTAATGTGATTCCCCAGATGGGCCTTGGTGTTGCACTGTCGAGAGACTCAAGAAGCTTACACGCAGTTAAGCATTTTTGGGGTCGAGTGAGCTTCTATAGATTTCCAACCTTGCGTACCATACTTATTATTGGGTTTCCATATACTTTGCTTTCTTTTTTGGTCAAAATTGGGCTTCATACCCAAGTTTGGTTACGTTACAAACACATGGCTCAATCTCTTTGGGTTTATTTGGTTGAGAAAGGCTGACAAAGTGACAACCGGGCTCTTCAAAAGGATTTCAAAGTGGAATACTATTAAAAACAATAATCATAATTCCCCTCCCCCCTAACCCCAAAGAACATTAATCACATTCATGTTTCCATTGCTTTCTCCACTCTTTAATATATTTCACTCCAACCTGGTGGGAACCTTCATGTTCATGCTTGTGTTGCTTGATGAAGCTACCAATTTCAAGTTTGATTGAAAGCCAGAGTGTAATTAAGACAATGAGGGCTTTGTAGGGCCGCCTATCTCTCTCTCTTGCAAAATATGTCTACCTTTATTCTTAAAGGAGAATAAATGAGTGGATTTTGTAGAAAGTGAAGCAAAAGAAAAATGTAATAAGTAAGGGAACAAAGCCAAAAATTATGTTAATGGGTTCTTGTCAAAATCTTGCATATTATCTTCCAGTCAACACTCATACTAGATCTGTGGGGCACCTCTTCATCTATTGCTCCTCTTTGTTTGAAAAATATTCAAAATGTCTCATCTTTATGTTTTTCTAATTTTATTTTCTTGCTTCTTCTTTACTATTTGGAAAGGAAAAGGATATATCCTATATATGTGCCTATGTGCGTATGTGCTTATAGCTAGGACTCAAATAGAAAAAGCAGCTTTTGCTACTTTTAGGACTTCAATACGTGGGGTGGGGTTCAGTTGGAGAACAAACTCTATTCTTGTTTTAATTAATTTGTGGTCTATTTTCAAACACGAATTTCCTGTTTCACATAAGGAAAAATAATCACACCTGAATGATTTCGAGAATATTATTGAAAGTGATCATCATCCCATAGATATATACTTTTGATTAACATATAGGAAGAAAGATATATATGATTCAGATATTATCCCAAGTGTCTCAAAAGCTTTGCCTTAGTATTCCCACACTGCTTAAAATAAAACCTCTCTTTGCTCAAATGAAACACTTGGTAATCTGAATGGCTGATAATTACTTGCAACATATATCAACATATATATATATATATATATATATATATATATATATATGAAGTTATTGTTTTATTCATTTCTTAAAAAATAATTACCATAAACTTTTGTATAGATTAAAGAGTAATGTTATTCTCTTTTAAAGAAAACTATGATCTTCTAAAAAGAAACTCTTTGTAATGATATTAGAGGTTAAGCATGCTGGTACACCTTCTGTAAGAAACGAAGAAAGGCTATGCTGCAATAATCTAAAGAAATAAAGTCTGAGTACCTATATGTTATGTTCTGTAATAAAAATTTTACATGAAATAGGGTAGAGTTCTTTTTATAACTCGTATTATTGTCGATCAACCACAATAATTCTAATATCTAGTGTTATTATAAACGGTTGATCAAAAATAAATATGATACAAGTTTTAAACACTAGAGATTAGAATTATTGTGGTTAACCAAAAATAATTCAGATTATAGAAAAAACTCTACCTTCTTTTATATAGAATTTTTATTACAGAGCACAACATATAAGTGCTTAGATTTTCTTTTTTCAAATTATTATAGCACATGCAGCCTTCCTTTATTTTTTATAAGAGACATACCAGCATGCTTAACTTCTAATATCATTACAAATAATTTCTTTTTACAGGATTATAGTTTTCTTGAAAAAAAAATAACACTACTCTTTAATCCTTACAAGAGTTTAGTTATAATTTATACATTTTTTGTTGCTCTTCAAGATATATGCATGCTGAACTATTCTTTTCAAATTTTCCAATCACTTCACAAGTAAAATTCTTCTCCCACTTTTAATTATTATAATTATTTTTAGCAGTCATTGAACATCTTGACTAATTTATACTTTATTCAGAGGCTAAAAAGGAAAATTAATTAACTTAATTATTTGAGATTTAAACTTATGATAATATTATGCATATATATTTTGATCAAAAGTTATAGAGGTAAAAAAATATTATAAATTAAAACAAAGAGAGAGAGAGAGAGAACTAATTAACGAAGAGGATATATGTATGTGAGATGAGACAATTTTTCAACCAACTGGTAATCCCAACTCTAATATAGATTCCATTAATTATCACCCAAAGTGAGAATCAAAACTATTACAATCATGTCGACTAAAGAGTTAATTTTTAGACATAAACCGTGTAGGGTCATCTCTCTCATCTCAAATCATTTCTTGTCATTATATTCCCCTTAATTTACTTATTTAATTTTACTCTTTACAATACAAAAGAAAGTTTCATGATTTTTATGTAACTTAAGATATTTAGACCCACTTTAATCAATTATGTATGATTAGTTATCTCAATTTTAATATTTAAATATACCGATATATATTAATTATCCTCACTCTATTTTGGTCCCAAATAATTAAGTGTGATCGGATTAGTATACCGATCCTTGAGTTGTGTGGTTCAAAGGTTGCTGCGTAATGATTTGATTCATTTCGCATTTACCAATTACCAGTGAAAAACATAATGGATTTGACTTTTTTTTTAATTATTATTATTTTTTGCATTTATCAGTGAGAAACATTTTCTCAATTATATACTTTATGACGCAACATGTCCGTAAGAGTGATGAAATGGAAACCTCTGGAATTCATAATCCTCTCAACTTATATAATAATTTTTATCTATTAAATTAAAAGTTCTTAATATTCATTCGAGCAACATATGGCATAGAAGTTTAAATCGAAAGTTATACAATATATATATATATATATATATATATATATATATATATATATATATATATATAAAAGAAGCCTATTAACTGAGAGATTTTGTCAAATTATAGTTACCTAAAAATCAATGACACTGACTTTGAGATTTAATATTTAATAAATCAATGCTAGCTTTGTTTAAAAAAGATGTGGTAGCAAAATGGAAATATATATATTTAATTATTTTTTTTTATAGTTGAATATTAATTATACGTGTTAATAATTAGCTACGAAATTGAGAAACATAAATAAACCAAAAATACTTATTATTAAAAACATAAGATTCCTCCTCAAGCATGGGAAAACTGAGACGACCAGGATTAGTTTATACAATGCAATTAGAATGCTTGAAGAGACAAGGTTTAGATGCTTCTAAGACACAAATCTCTAATAATAAAAAATGATATATTCCGCAACACATTTATGTTCGAAACCCAAATTTTTGTTGCCAAGGAATATGACTACTTAAAGTTGATTATAGTAGCAGGATATAAAAAATAAAAAAAAAATCTTAAAATGTAGATTTTATATTTTTGTTATTAACTTACGATTGATACATTTATAATTTATATAATTTATATTTTTAATGATTGGTTCTTTTTAAAAAATATTTTTATATATTTTATTTTAATTATAAAATATAATAATATAAATATAAATAATTTCATATAAATCTCGCCCTAAAAAATAATTTCTAACTACTCTTAATTTTCGAAGAATCAGTGTCAGTTTTCTATTCCCCTATGCATTGCCATGTTGGTCGCCGATATATATCAACCTTCTTACCATTTTGTATTGCAAGTTATTTATGGACATTGTATGTTAAACTCATAGTTCATACATATAATTAATAATTAATTAATTAAATATATTTTTAGAATTGAAAGAGTGTCCACTCACATTATAAAAAGAAATTAGAATCTTTAATTAATTAATTTATTAACATTTATTCAAATATAGGAGAGGAGAATGTGTCTTTACAACTATTTGAAAGGAAAAAATTTAGCCTAGAGCAACCAAGGAAACAAAAATATATAATTATATATAACAACATTGTAGGGATGCTGAAGATAATTATAACAATTATTTATCTTGAAGAGTGGATCAAAGCTTTTACATTCCTATTAAATCAACAATAAATTTATGAATGTTTATCCTTTTGTCGTTAATTATGAGATTTCTGTAATTATTGTAAGTGTTATATAATATTGACTTCGTTTTTATATGTCAAATGAATTTATAGATTTGTATAAAACCTTTTATGAAAAAAATGGCAAAGTCTAAAAACACCTCTAACTATAGTACCTTTAGCTATTGCTTAATTCCAATGCTGAATTTCTAGAACCTTAGAAGTAAGAAATTATATAATTATATATACATATGCATGTATGTATACATAAAAATTATAACAGATTCATATAAAGGGACATCGGTGGATATTGATAAGTAGTTATATCTACACAAACGCAAAAAGGTGGAGACACTGAAAAATTATTTGAGATATATATATGATCTGTTGCTCTCTGTGTTGGTATGCTTTTTGAAAATTGATAGACTTTATCTATTGAAAACTTGTCCTGCAGATTAATGATCCCAATTTATGAATAACGTTAATTACATAAATATTTTTTCAAGAAGATTTAAAATTGAACTGATCAGACCATTGTAAACATTGTGAATATATATATATATATATATAGACACACACACACACACATACATACACACACACACAAACACAAATACCATTACAGTTAACCTGTATAGTCAGAGTGCTCTTAGATAGAGAACTGTAAGATTTTGGACTTGTCTTGTTTGATTTGGAAATTTAAAGAATTGCATCCTCGCGGGACTCCATATGTAACAGTACACTTTGGCCCATTTTCTCTTTATATAAAGAAAAACTGTCATATACCAAAAATAAAAGATAAAATGTCATTTCCTGGCATATTTTGTTAATCTCAAGGTACTTAATTATATTCTAATAAATTTGAGTGGTAGTCCTCAATATTGTTAAAAAATTATATCTAATACGTCCAAGCAACGAATGATTTATAACAGAAAAAAGTCACTACTAAGACTTTTAGGAGCCTATATTCTTATAGCTGTACGACTATTGAACTGAGCATTTCTTACGGTAATTAATAGGCATTGACCAACAAACATATATATATATATATATATATATATATTACAAACATGAAAAAATGCTTTATTGAAACTAAATTTGTCAAGGGAAATGCTTAAATCTCAATGAAATTGTCAAATAAAACAATTAGTCTTCGATTTTTGAAATATTACAGATCGATGCTCCAGCTTCATAGGGTCTTGAACCATATATTAAAGAAATAAAATAAAAAAAAAGGAGAAAGAGAAAAGAATCTTCTTGCCCTACAATTAATGTAATTAAGCCAGACTCTTAATTTGGGTTTGCGAAGGTTCATGGATGATGGTTTTATCTGTTAATCAATTGTTAATGTCTGAACCCTAATCCAACAATTAAATAATAGCAATTCTTAATTATAATTAGAATGATAGAAGAAATAACATTTTTTTCAGAAAATTAAAATAAGAAAAGGAAAAAAGGCAGGTGGGCTGGACAAGGGACTTTATCCAAAAGGAAAACCATGTACATATGGAGGGTGACTCAAGGAAGGGACACCCTAAAGCAAATGGTAACGCATACCAATGCTATTGCTAGTAGGCAATGCAAGCAGGGTAAAGCATAAAGGTATTTATTAAAGCTTTGCATAATCTTTCTATATGCCCAACGTAAGTGATTCTACTTTTTCGCATGAAAAGGAAAACAAATGATGAAGAAAATGAAGCCTTTGGTTCTTCATAAGCTATATGAAACTAATTAATTTTGTTTTATGTCATTATGATCTTTCAACACTTTCTAAGAATAATTCTTCTGTTTTTAGGATCAATTCTCAGAATAAATGCCATTTTGTCTTAGGAAAAAAGGCTATAAAATACTTTGTACTGTTGTAACTATCTATCTTTTGACATCGATTTTGAATTCTCTACGTTTAACTCCTAGTTAAATAAATGACTCCTAGTATTTATGTGTTAATTATACACAATTAACTTATTTTTTATTTTGGAAATAACTCTCTTATTTTCTTAATTGTGACGTCTTTCATGTCTAAAAAATTATGTCCATTTCCATCTAATATAGCTTTCGTTGTCGTTACCAAATGTATAGGTTTAGGGTTAGCTTTAATCGTACCTTTTATACTGCAACCGAATTTGGAGGCAAATGATTTACTCCAATGAAAGTGATTTGCAAGACAAAGAACGGTTTTTGTATGTGTGAGTGTGTGTGTGAAAATCCATTTGACTGTTTCAAATTTAGGATCAAAAAGTTAATTATTTTAAAAGCTTTGATTATTCAGGGAAGCAAGTTCAAGTAATTAGGGTTAATACTGAATGGTATGAGAGAGTTAGGATGTGTTTGTGAGATAGATTTTGGAGAAGAGAAGAAAATGTAATAATTTTATTTATTTATTTTTTAAAATTTTAGAGAAAAAATTAAAAGATTCTAAGTTAATAATTTTTAACATTTTATCTTGATTATTTTAATTACATAAAATTAAAAAATTTTAAACTATCACTAATTTTTTCTTCTCTCGTGTTTCCTTTTTTTTCAATTCCCTTTCTTTCTTTTCTCTTTTCATTCCTAAATACACCCTAAACACTATTATTTTCCAATTATTTATCCAACAAAAAGTAGTCAAGCTTATATGTATATAGGACCTCCATATATAATTTCTTCGCCTTTGATCAAAACCAGTACTAACGCCTTGAGCAATAAGAAAAAAAACCCAGTAATTCCAATTATATATTTATGAGCATTTATTTTCTCTCCCGACTAACCACTACCAATTTCTCTCAACTTGTACGGATTGTTGGGTCCAAAAGGAGGAATATATTACTAGTAATATTTAGTATTATGGTGATTTATATTTTGATATATAATATATTTTTTTGATAAATTTTTTTTGTTCCAATGTCTCACGCTATCTAAATACCTGGCAAAATAATATGACTCATTCGTATATCTTGACAAGCCTTCATTGTCAAATGTCTAAGTAAATTCTATTTTTTTGTCCATTAAATCTAATAATAAACACTTGCCAAGACGCACAAACAATTTACAATATGTCATTACATTAGGATGACATTAAGACGTTTTACCCTAAATGTAAAGGATGAAAAAGATATATATAACTGCCAACTTAAAAATCGAATAAAAATTTAACAATTTCAAAATAGTTTGACGCTAGGTAAAAGTCTAAAGGCTCAGCGTTATTTCTTGAAATTTCTAGGTTTAGCATAAGGACATAAGAATGTATCATAAGTTTTTGAAAGGTGAGAAAAAATTAGAATGACTTAGACCAATTCATATATATATATATATATATTACATGAGCACTAACGTACGTATAAAGGTGTTTTAATTAATCAAAGGCATTTAGATTTAAGAGCTACGTACGTACATGGATGATGGATCAATGAATGGCTCAATCTATAATACGAAAATGCAAATAATTATATAAACGCTGATTTGGGAACTCACGAGAGACTAATTGATTATGCCATTTGTAAGCTTTTACGTTGAACATATGGTGTAGTATCACCACGATACACTTATAGAAATGACATTGTCTGAACTTGACAATCACATTGATTGGGGAGACAGTGATTTCTCATGAATGGACGATCTGTTGAGTGTATTAGGACCATCCATTTCAAATCTAAAATTTGTAACCATAAAATTAAATTTCGATAAGTGTTTGACAACCCACCACTGTTTTTCCTCTTTCATTCATGTTTCATCTATCTCTGCTTTCTCCTTCTTTCACCACCTTTTGCTACTTATGCGTAATCTAAATTAAAAACAACCTGCATCTTCTCTTGGCCCAAAATTTGCCTACAATTTTTCTCACTTTTTTTTTAAAATATATATGTCATTGCAGAATATGAAGATTAATTGAATCTATAATTTTTGTTTTAACAAATTTTAAACCGTAATTTTTAATGATTTATATATTTTGGTCCTCTTGGAATATGTCTGAGTAGTGCTGTGTCTGATTAGAATATAATGTACATTAATTAAGCAGTACATTTTGATGTCTGCTCGATGAATTGAGGTTTGAGACTGTAATTTGGAAAGACAAATGTACCCCTAATTTGGGATGCACTTATCGATCTTCTTCATTCACTCCTCTATTCTTTGAGGAATAGAGGGTAAATCTGACTTTCATTTTATCCTCAGTTAGGAGAACCGTATGATGATCTGTAAGCAACCCACAAATATACTTCAAGGGTTAATTGCAAAGAGGACAAGAACATGAATTGAGGATGTTATGTCAAAATTAAGTTATTATGCAAAGAAAGCATGAATGTTGATATGATTTGAAGAGAAGTAGGAATTTTCAGGTTCACAATAAGTGATCATAATTGCACGCGTAATTGGGTTCTTACCAAATAACAAATACACGTACAAACCCCAATAATAAGATAGAGAAGCTTGTAGATGTCACTTAAAATTCCAGAATTATAAAATTAATATATATATTTGTTTTGAGAAGAGAGTGAGTTTTGAAATAATAGTAAAATTTTTGTAATATAATCTAAAGATTACGAATTTAAATCTTAAAAATAATTTGTATATTTATAAAAATAAACTTATGTATATTTAACTTTTTCTAAATTTTATTTAATAAGAATCTTATACCTTGAACCACTTTTGATTTATATATATTTGTTTTGAAGATGCGCGGTGAAAGAGAATCAACCCTAGGTTTCAGTTCAGTGAAAGAAAGTTGAGGGTTGCAAAGGGACAATGCACACGCGTTAAAGGAAAAAGTTAATTTTTCTATTCAATTTTTAAATTAACCAAAGTAAACAGAAGGGAAAAAGAGAGCACATTTGTAAAAGGCGATAAAAGTTCTAAACTTATTCACCTTTTTTTTTTTCATGTTTTATTTTATTTTGTTTAACCCTTTTATCAGCTTATGAGTAATATTACTGATAGTTCAATTTTCAAAATAATTGAAAAACAAAGAGAGAGATGTGTCAAAAATCCTTTTCCTAATTAATTATTTATTTTTTAATCATATTTAAATATATATTTTGGTGCCTTGGTGAGCGTTGTAGTAGTAGTACTAGGCTACCTCCACGTCCACAAAAGAAACAACTCTCTTTTTTTCTCTGTCCTCCCATCCTATAATGCCTCAAGTGTCATTTTCTCTCATATACTTCACACAAGGGAAACAACTATTCACTTCATACCTTGTCATTTCTACTCTCTCTCTCTCTCTCTCTCTCTGCAGTCTCCCCTCATCAATCTCAAGCCTCTTCTCTGCAACTACTCCTTCATATTCATAAATTTCTTTAAACCTCCCCTTTCTTTCTTACCCACAAATTAAATCTCTTATTAATATTATACATCATCCTTCCTTGGCTATTAATTCTCATTATTTCTGGCACTGCGCCTCATATTGCACAAACCCAGAATTAAGGAGGTATATATATGTATATATATATATACATATATATACCCCAATCTCTATTGAAGGGGTAAATAGAGCTAGAAATTAAAGTGAAGAATTGAAGAGGAAAAAAAAAAAAAGCAAAGGAATTAGGTAGGAGGGTGTTGTGTGTTGATCAGAATCTGCAGGTGTAGTGGTGTGTGTTGGGAGATGGAGCTATTTCCGGCGCAGCCAGATTTGTCGTTGCAAATCAGCCCTCCAAACACCAAACCTACATCTTCATCATCATCATCAGCATCCAGTTGGAGAAATAATGGTACAAGACAACAAGAGGAACAGCTAGATTTGGGGTTCTGGAAGAGAGCTTTGGATTCCTCTACTAATTCAGTACTCTCACTCTCTTCAATCTCCAAACCCACCAAAACTAATAATCCTCTTCCTCTTCCTCTTCCTCTTCATCATAGCCTCTCACTCTCTTCCGCCAATTATAATAACAATATTCCAACAATAATCCCTTCTTCTACTTGTTCATCTTCAGATTACATCCACCACCATCACCACTTACTCCAAAACGCCACCAACAATGTCAATCCCTTGCCGTCCTTTCACTACTCTCACCACCATCCACTACTCTTCCAGAATCACCATAACCATCAAAGCCTGGGCCAAGACCTGGGCTTTCTGAGGCCCATCAGAGGAATCCCCCTCTACCAAAATCCTCCTCCTCCACCTGATCATCCTTCTACTACTACTACTAATTATAATTATTCCACTACTCCTAATCCTAATAATCCTTCTTCATCCATACCTAACATCCCTTCCTCCACAACATGTCCTACAACCACATCAACAACTTCTTCAATTAGTATTAGTCCCTTCCACCAATCTTCTCATTCTCATCAAGCTCTGCCTCTTAATCTGATGATGAGGCCTCGATTACTCTCACGCTTTCCTGCTAAGCGCAGCATGAGAGCCCCTCGGATGCGTTGGACTTCCACCCTCCATGCTCGCTTTGTTCATGCCGTTGAGCTTTTGGGTGGCCATGAAAGTAGCAATATCTATCTATCTATTTTCATTTCTCTTTCTCTTTACAATTTCTTATTTGTCAAACCTAATGTTCTGCTTCTGCTTATGGGTTTGTAGGGGCAACACCCAAGTCTGTTCTTGAGCTAATGGATGTGAAGGATCTCACTTTAGCCCATGTTAAATCTCATTTGCAGGTATAGTATTTATTAATACTAATATCTAGATTCTACACCTCCTGCTTTCATTTATCAAGTAATTATAATTTTGTACTACATATTAATCAATAATCTTTAATTTCAAATTTCTATTTTGGATTTCTCTGGTATTATATATATTTTTAATTTCGATAATGTTCTTCTTCAACCCTTAATTATAGCTACAAAGTAAGGTTTCGTATAAGAGTTTTAATGGGGGCTTGTTATTACAGCCCCCACTCCCTTACATTACAGTAAGCAGTTAATTTCATATATATATATATATATATATTTCAAATTCCCATGGATGGTTTTCCCTGGAGAGAGAGTGTCTCAAATCCTCAGCACTTCTTTTTCTATTAGATCTGTTGGCTCTGCTTCTGCAACCTAATATACAGCTTTTTTGCCTGGAAGAATGAACCAGTCAAGTTCTAGTCCAAACATTTTTTTAAAAAAATCAATATTACTGAGAGAGAGAGAGAGAAGAAAGAGAGAGGTACTTATCGATTTCTGAAAACAAGTAAGACGAATCCCATGAATTTTTGCCCAAAAAAAAAATCGCATGAATTCAAAATAATCACAGCCAAGCCAAGACAAGCTCATACATAATTTCAGTCCATTGCTTTAAAAGATGACACATCATCTTTAGATAAAAACGTTTTATATTATGGGGGAAGAAAATTTCATACATACATACATACATACATATATATATTTATATAAGAAAGAAAAAAATGGTAAGAAAGTACAGAACGCCATCATTTCTCAATGATATCTATCCAGGGTTTCTTAACTATACCTACACATTAACCATGGTTAGTCGCAGCCTACACCCATTCATGTACCTATACTATACACACATGCATTCTCATAGCTATTAATGCTTCTGTATTAGAGCTTGTACCTGCACTGTGATTCTGTGAATCTATTTAAGTCTTACAGGTTATTTTAGTGGGATTGTTTTTTCCTAGACTCCTTGGATTTTCACTAATATGCCACTTGTGTGATGTATTATAATTTTTTTAAAACCAAAATATCTACAATGACTTTCAACTTTATTTTTTCTATTGTTTGCAATGCACCAAGACAATCTCATATCAATGATATAAAAAATTATATATGCAGATGTACCGAACGGTGAAAACCACAGATAGAGCAGCGGCTTCCTCAGGTTAGTCGTCTTTTTTTTTTTTTGTTATTATGATCAGAGTATTTCAAACTATTTCTTCTCCAGAGAATTTTAATTGAAACTTGGAAAATTAAGCAAAGAAGGATTGCTAAAGCAAACAATTTGACATAATATCATTGGTTAGTTTTTCTCTGACTTTTCTGTATCCTTTAATGTAAATATGAAGGGCAATCTGATGTATATGATAATGCATCATCTGGAGATACTTCCGAAGATTTAATGTTTGACATGAACAATTCAATAAGGTCTGACCTTTCTACCAAGCAAGCAAGACCACGTGCTAATCAAGATAAAGAACATCATGGACTTTGGAGCAACTCTTCCAGGTAATTCCAGGAATATTCCCTATTGTTTATAAGTAATTACTTCTAATTAAATGCCCTTGATCAATATATATATTGGTGCTCTTTGTATCTTTATTATGCTTGATTATTCAGCCTGTTTGCTAGATGAAGAATGCAGTTGAGTGCAATTTGTGTGTGTGTGTATACATATATATATATATTGAGAATATGAGCTATCTAAGAAGAAAGATATTTCGTTTGACAATAGATATAATTTCATATTGCGTTAAAAGTTGTTTGGAACATAACCATTTTCCTTGGGTGCTAAGACTTTTAAACTTTATGATTAAGTTTCAACTTCCAAGTAATGGTTTCCTTGTTAGCCTAATACGCGCAATCTCATTTCATCAACATCATCGTTATTACTATTATTTACTAATTAATCATAACTTTTGATGTTTCATATTACGTTTTTCCTGTATTGTCTCATTCATATATATATATATATATATATATGAGCATCTCTCTTTCTGTCACTTGACCCACAGACGAAAATATTTAGAATGAATAAATCATTTCAGTTTGCTTAGTTCTGTGTGTCCACAACCATGAACACCCAAAAACTCCACGATTGGGTAATGATAATAATCTCTACTATAGTCCAAGTCTCCAAGATATGGGAGTTTCACAGATTTCTCTTTCCTAAGGATTTTGTGGGGCTCAGACATATAATAAGACTATCTCAAATGGGGGGTTCCCCTACATTAGGAATACTTATATTTTGAAAGCTAAATCTCCAGCTGATGATAAAGTTATATGTCCTGAAACTTGCTTGAATGGTCTTATTGGTAAGGGCAATAACATTGGACTATATATTGCATGGGATGGGTTTAACTTTATTTCAATAAGCTGAATAAATAAAAGGGACTGTAAAAGATGGCTTTCTTTCTTTTCTTCATGGCTTCCACTAATGGGAAATATTCTCTCAAAGTACTGTTTTGGTTCATTTTTATCAGGGAAGCTTGGTTGCATGGAAAGCCAAAGGTCGATTATTCTGTTGGAAATGTGACATCTTTCGAGGTAAAATTAATTACTTGCTACTTTGACTACCTCTTCTATTATTATTTTTTTTCCCCAAGAAACTATCTAGGCCCTTCTAGCTTCAAAGTTATATTTTTTTATGATCATAAACAAAGCATATATATATATACACACACACACCTAGCTAGCTAGCTGTGTTTAGGAATGCATGAAAGGGAGTTGAGAGGAAAAGGAAATTACGTTTGATCTTTTTCATGTAGCGAGCCAGCCATGCACATTCATTATAGAAACGAGAAAAGGAAAGGGCTTTTTAAAAGCTGCTTTGTCCTTCACAAATTCATATGGGTGTAGACCTGTCATTTTCACCATTGTAAGGGTAAAAAGTAAAAAACACGAATAACTCTACTGTAAAAGAAGTGCCTCATGAGTCATATTAATTAATTAACAGTTACAAACCATATCGAACCAGATAAATGGACCTGGCATGAACATGCAAATTCTAGCATGCTTTTTGGTTTACCCAGCTTATATATAAATATCTCATTATTCTCTGAGTATAATCGTCCTTTGATTCCCAAAACCAGTTCACACACTTCTCTTATGCTATACTGAACTCTCGTTAATTTTGTGATCATCCCTTTTTCTTTTATTTTATTATCAGATTAGATTTGAGTAAAGTTTACTATTAAATGTTTCTTATCATGTTCTCTAATAAAAACATAATATATAGATAGTAAATGTTTTTTGAAAAATCAAATTATGCAGAATTAATACGCCATGTTTTTATCAGAGAATCCAACAATAAACACCTAAAATTATCTTGTATTAATATCATACAAATCTTAATTAATTACAATATAATTTTTCTAAGCTTTTCTCTTTTATGTTTTTCAGAAGGACATGGATCCAAAATGCCAAAGTTATGAGAGATTATCAGATGGAAGTGCATCCTCAGACATTTCAGGAACAAGCCCCAAGAAGCCTAATTTGGATTTGGAATTTAGCTTAGGCCAGCCAATTTGAGATCATATCTCTCTTTTGAGTATTAATTATTCATAATTTTTAAATTATCATAATTAATATCCTTGGAAGAGAAAAGAGATCATACATCATAGGGCTGGAACGAGACGAGAGAATCGGGTACTTGCTGAAAAAACAGGAGAAAAAGAAAGCTAAAAGAATACAGAAGGGGAAAAGAAAAGTAAAGGGAGCTAAAGAAAGACAAGGAGACAAGAAAGACAGAAAGCAGCAAAAGGAGACGAGGGTGGGAAAGGAAAGGAAAGAAAAAAAGAAAAGAAAAGAAAAGAAAAAGCTTGTCCTTCCTATCAAGCTCTTGTGAGATCCATCCATATCAATATCAATCATATATAATATATTTCTTGGTAAATATATCAAATCTAATTGATTTGTATGTTTTTGCAATCTGAGAGAGAAAGAGAAAGACAAAAAAGAGAAAAAAGAGAGTAAGAGCTTTAGCTACCTTAAAGTATGAAGTGATCCTTGGTAATTGTAATGGAGCACTTTACATTTTATGAATATGTATTTTTAATTTATTTCTACCAAAGGAGTTTGGTTCTTATATATATTCAATCCTAGGCATAATCACATGCTTTTACACTTTGAGAAAAAGAAAGGATTGGGAATATGGACTTGGAAAAAGACTGAATATTTAGAATAAAGTGACAAAAAGAATAGGGACGTACGTAGTCAAGTTACAAAAGAAAGGGACGAATTGATAAAGTGTGAGCTCCAAAAAAAAAAAAAGTAGAAAAGTAGAAAAAGTATACAATTATGTATTTTCCTTCTCGTGTTTTAATTTTCTTTTTTGAGGAAAATTACAAACCATTACAAAAATCAAGTTGAAATTCTCCCTTGACATCAGTTACCTAAATCAAAGTCCCCCCATATATTCTGTTTTATTTTTCCAATATTCTTATACTTCAATTAAACTTATAATTAAATACTTAGTAAACCATTTGCTTAAGTTACAACTTTTTAAGGAAAATTAACCAATGTGCTGATGGTCTTGTTAAAATTGGTTCCAAAAACACGATACTTCTTACACTCTGGAAAAACCTTCCAAGAGAAATTATGTTGAACCTTTTGACTAATTTTTTTTTTCTGTTATTTTTATAAGAGAGTAACTTTAGTTCTCTCTTTCTTTACCAAAAAAAATTATCTTTGCCATTATTTTAACTTTGTACTGATTGCTTCGAATTTATATATATATCATAAGCACAAACTTTTCAAAAAGATGGTTGCAATGCGTATTTCAAATGACATTTTCTTTATCAAAAGGAACCTTCTCTGAAGTAGTAGATTGCTTGGGTGTTTGCAGCTTAATTTGATTTGAATACTAATATCTTATTATCTTTAACATAAATATAAATACTTCTTTCTTAAAAAGCTTATAATTTTAATTACACCATAACGTCCCAGGGTTTTTGCAGCTGTGCTTCCCTAGCTTTACTCTAACTTTATTTAAATTAAACTTGGCATATAACTATGTTGAAGTAGCAATTACACTGCCATATTAAGTTATATAAATTTGCAAAAATGCCAATTTTTCACATAGATGAGATATAATAACACTTCTGTGGCAACAAATTGCAAACATAGCTCTTTGCTTTTGGCCTCAATCACTATCCAGACTGTTTCAAATTACAATGCAGCTAACAGCATTAAACTCAGGAAGAATCACAATAAAAGCGTTCCTGAACCTACCACACTACAGTTTAAGGGGAAAAAATAGAGAGTGCGAATAATGAACGTCATATATAGAATTGTAATTGTGTATAAATATTAGGTTATCTTGGGGTTCATTTTGGATACTATTAATTGTAATATTAAGTACCTTTTAGTTGTTACTATACTAACAAGGTCTTGGCTAATTGATATAGAAGGATATAACTTTGAATTTTCAAAGCCCAATTGTTGAAATTAAATCTGATGTGATTTAGAGATACCATATATGTATGTTCTCACAAAAAAAAAAAAATTATTACTATTATTTGTATTTTCCTATACAATGTTTTTTTGTAAAAACCACCTAATTTAATTTTCAATTAGTTACGGTAGTATGATTTTTAATTTTAGACAAAAATTGCTTATTTATGAAAATAAAAATGACAAGAATATTGAATTCTTTAGTGCTATGAAGCTATAGCAAATATTTCCTTATTTTGGAACCGTGCATTTTCCTTTCGTATAAACTCAGCTTTTGAAAACTCAAAGCAAATGATGGGTGGAAAAAGACTAATTTTTGGTTATTATAGTAAAAAAGATCTTCATACTTTGTTTGGATTAAATTCCATATATACCCTAGCGATATTAAAGGTTTAGGAAAGAATTTGTGATTAAAAAATGTAACGAACTGGAGAGGGAAAACTATAAAATATTAATTAGAGTTTGAAATATGAGCTCCTCAACTTCACAGTAGTTACAGTCCTATATATACCTTTAGCCAACTGCTTCTTAATTCTCATTATTAAGAGAAATGGCTTGACATTAATTAAACTAAAATTAAGATTGAAAACAATCAAGATATATATATATATATATATATATAACTATTTGAAATGACTATTTGAGTTCAAGTGTTTTGTCTTGTTAATTCATGCATATGGTCCCCATGATATGATAGTGAAATTTCTAAAATCTAGGAATTGGTGCTTGTAATTTTACTGTTAGGTATTTTGGATATGGCTATCTATATATCAATATATTGCTGAGTCTATTTAATTTGAAAACACAAAAAAAAAAATCATATATATCACAGGAAATTTCTTTAAGGACGCTTGAGAATTGAAGCTTCCCACAAAGAAATCATGAACAATAAAATTCATGCAGTAATAAAGGGGTTAAAAAAGTAAAATTTTAGAAAAGAAAAAAAAGGTTTTGTGTTTTAAATTATTGATTGCTGATGCTTTTGAGCATGCATGTGAGTGTTAACAAAAAAAAGGCATTGATGAAAAGAAACAAAATTAAAGGCAATGGTTGGTGTTGAAATTTAGGAAGAGAAACAAAAAAAATTAGAAAAAAAAGGGAATGAAATGAAATGCTTTAGCTTTTGTTTTTCTTTTTCACCTTTATTTGCTTTGCTTTTTGTTTTTGCACGAATGCATGGAGTCATGAGTGTTGAGATAACACAGTGGGTTGGACATTACATTTAATTTTTTTCCAGCAATAGAAAACAAAAAGAGATCTCATTGCACCAATTACAAAACTCACTCACGTCGCTACCAAACAAACACTCCAATTATAAATGTAATTAATTAGGACAAAGATTTATACAAAATTTTTGGAGATTTTTTTAATAATAAAAGCATATCAATTTATCCTGACCTCTTCCAAAGGCATGTTATAGTTTAATCGTAAGTGGGTCTTAAATTGAGCTATTTTCACTGATTTTTTAAAGAAATTAATTTAAAGATTTAGTGCATAAAATTAAAAGGGGATAACAAACTGAAAATCTTATTAAATTTTAGGTCTTGCATAACAAATTTTTTTTCAATTAATAAATTTGACCTGTAATTTATTAACTTTACTAATTAACCTTTCAATATTTTGTTAAAATTTTAGATGTAAAACTCAACAAGTTTTTTACTCCAAATGAAAAGTTCAGAGAGTTTTTAACTTGTAAGATAATTTAAAAAGACTGTTTTTTTTTTTCAAAATCTAAAATTCAAATAAATCTTTTGCATTTTGACTTAAGCACGAATTCCAAGACACTAACCAGACTGGGCATGAGATAGCTTGGAATGGAAAATCAAATGAGGTGGTAGTGGTCAGGAGCCAAGAGTTAAATAACATAACAGATAAAAAATTTTTACAGCTTAATTTTAGATTTTTTTTAATTTATATGCCACATTTTTATGAAAAACTTAATAACAGGAATTTAAAAAAAAAAAAATATTTAACTTGTTTTCTAATGCCTACGGTCCCATCCAAATAATTACACTGATCGATTCCATTATACTCGCCCAAAGTACGCGTGCAGTTTACGAGTGCATTCAACGGCTAATGAGCTCCCAAGTTTCCTTGTACCCGAGCGTGTTGTTCACGTAATATTTGACGAGTGGAAAGGGCAGTGTATCCGTTAATGACGATGACGATTGAGCCACGTGTTGTTAATACTACCACTATGTTCTGCATGGTACCTTTTTAGCAATTATTGGTATCATCATTAGTTCCTGCTCTTAAATATTTTTAGGGTATTATCCTTTAATTCTCTAAAACAATCTAATCTTACTCATTTCTCACGATCTCCTTCAAAATTTAACATCAAATTCAATAATTTGTTGATACTAAATCTAGTTGTAACTTAATTATGTTAGGTATAAATATAAATAACATCCACGTTAATAAAGCGTTAAATTTTGGATATATGTATGACAAATTAATAAGGAGTTAATATTCTTTGGTTTTGAACTATATATAAAAACCAAGTTATAAGTTTTACGAAATTAATTAAAGGAACCCAAAATGCATTAAAGAAAAAAAGAAAAAGGTTGAAAACATTAATTAATTGGTCTCTTCCTTTTTTTTTCTTTGGACTTTCTCTCATTAATTTTCTTCCGACACCTTTGACTTCACAGAATTTTTCTATGCAAGATTATGCTAAATTATTGGTGGTACTCAAGCCCTTCTACAAGGATCCCATCACTTCCAATTTGCAAGTTAAAAAAAATATATATATATCATCAGAATATATATGATCATCTGAGACATTTTTGTGTTTACATCGTTCTTAAGAGCAGATTTATCAAATTAATAATAATTAAAATTATAAAAAAATTTGAACTTATTGAAAGCAGAAAATAATTATATATATATATATATAAGTACGTGGAAGAGCAGATATATATAGCAGAAGGCAATATAACAAAGGTACAGTCTGCAAAAGCTTTTGAGGCTTTAAATTGAGCTACTCAAGTCTCAACCCTCTTATAAGGAAGCGAAGCCGTACTTCGTCTTCAGAAGCTAGCTAGTCACACAGGCTATACCTATAAGCCTATACCTATACCTATACCTGTACCTGCACATACATACTTAGATGAATACGATTAAAACGACACCCAAATTATTTATTCATCATTACACTATGATTCATCATTCATCCTCGGTCCAAGATCTTTCTCCACGTGTCGTGATCTTGTGGCATCGAAGTGGCAGCCGTCAGATCTGCATGCATGCTCTGATCTGCCGTATTGATAATAGGAGGTGTGTGTTGTGGGGAGAGAAAACGACCAGTGAGATGACGCCCGTTTTGATGACGCGCCCTCGTTTTCACCCATCCATGCGTCGTCTCAGTGAGTGAGAGTCGTGTACCTTTCTGTGAAATTGTTTTTCATAGCTTGAGTAGCTCGAGACGTTTTGCATGAAAAGGTTGGAGTGTTAGGGTCCATTTTGGAACAGTAGGGTTCACGGTGGGTTGCATGGAATTTTCATGAAATCAATTTATGTTCAGTAATGTCAGGCTCAGACATGCAGGCAGAATTCAAAGTTTTCTTTTTCTTTTCTTTTTTTCTTTTTTGGGCTTGCTTCTTCTACTTTCCTCTCTCCTGCTTTTTGAATTTTGGGATGAATCAGTTTTACAGTGAATTAATTAACTTTGGGTGTGACACATTGAGTAGTCTGAGAAGAGAATGCAAACAAAGGACAAGTGTGAGAAGAAAAAGGTGGGAACTTAGCAAAATTAAGGAAAGAGTGTATACGATGAAAAAGGTATGAGGTTTAGGTATATTTGAGCAAGTTTGTGTTGTATTTCATGGAGATCAAGAGGTGCCCCCAAAATGGATTTGCCTTTGTGTTATGTAACATCTTAACGTGACGTGAGACTGATCACCGTTTTAGCATTATTAGTTAGTTTTTTTCCTTGTATATACATAACAAGCACAAGTTGAAATATATGCAAGTTATGTGAGAGAATTTGAATTATATATATATAGTAGATATTATTATATTAATATAAAGTCTAAGCCATTATTAATTTATAATCTAATATTAATCATTTCTTGGTATCACATATTTTAGCTACTTATCCTATATTGGGAAGAGAACACAGAAAAAGACAAACGGGAGAGAATGAATAGAAGACGACGCATAATAAGGCGAGATTGTCGCGGGAGGAGAGAATGAAAGATGGAAACATAACATACAAAGCGAAACACAGTGATACTCATAGGTAGACAACGACAAAGAGCATACGATAGAGTGTAAGGAATATGTCCTCAATTGAAACAGATATTCTTAATTTGTAATATATATGCATATACAAAATTTACAAGATTAATACTTTTAATTTATTGTTATTAAGAAATTATTTTATAAACGTGTTTGTTTATGTATATTTTTATTATACTACAACAATTTAGTTTAATAGTATGTGAATATATATGTTCAAATATTAGTGTTAAGTTATACATTTGGATGTGAATTAAATAAAATTGCAATATGGAAAAAAAGGGAAGATAATGTGAGTGGGAAAGAGTGAAAGGCGGGAGCCACAAGCTAATTGGAAATCATTTTGCAATCTATTGCTTTATGATTGACGTTTTAGCATCAGAATGGGGGTTGTTCTCTCCATCCTTGTCCTTTCACATCTTCGGGCATCCGGGCAGGTTCTCGGGCAAGAGAGAGAGAGAGAGAGAGAGAGAGAGAGTATGTGACATTCACTATTCAGAAAAGCGATGATGCCCACCATACCATACCTTCTGTATCCTTCATATGTCTTTAAAGGGAAGGGACTCCTCTTCTCTCTCTTTCACTCTCTCTCTCCCTGCCCAGCATTCAACGCGGGCTACTATACTTTCTATTCCCTTCCTTCTTCTTACCTTTCCTACTTTCACCCCCAACAAAACCTATAATTACTCTTCCACCACTCTAATATTATTCAACTCTAGAAAATCACCATATATATCCCAGAAAGTTGTAGAACGAGTTGAAGATGCTACTCTCCAATTCACTCACTTGTAGACTGATCTTGTTTGTTCTTGTGTTACAATTCAATCTGTATTTCACAGTAAATATATATTTTAAAAAAGAATTTGTTACTAGAGTAGCATTTTGAAGGAATATTAAAAGTTTCTATAATATGTTAGCCCATTGAAAGATTCAGGGGTGGAGGATGAAAATAGTGAAATGTGAGGGGGTGGTGAGGAAAGTTGTGAGAAGGGGGGGGGGGGATTGAGAGACAGAGTGACAGTAGTAACTTTAACTTTATCAGAAAGGTCTGAAACTGAATCATTCATTCATAATTACTTACTTTTTAATGCTTTTGAGCAATGTCAGGATGTGACGTATGCCAAACCTATTTTATCTCTCTACAATGCTTTTGCTTTGCCCATCCAATACATAGCAATACACACTCTCTCTCTCTCTCTAAAAACATGTGGACCACTGTTCCCTCTAGGTCTCACTGTTCAATGCTCGTATTCAGACTCACGAAGGAGAGGCCTAAGCACCAGAAGAAGACGATATCAAGCATTCATTCTTTTCAGACATGGCAGTGACTCTGTGGGCTCAGGATCATCACACATATTAAGTGCTATTAACCCATCATCATCATTATCTTCATCTAATCTATTAAAATTTACTAGGTTTTACTTACGTCTTCAGCTTACTTGCTGAAAATCTGCAAAAGGAGAAGTCTCTTTTGGTGGAACAAAGAAACTTGAATTTGAAGATCATTTCGCCTTTTTCTTTTTGGGTTAGTAAGGTTTCACTTCACTTGCGATCAATTTTTATTTTTATTTTTTGAACAAATTTTTATAATTGTGGACTAGATTACCAAATCCCAAGGCCCAACAACTACGGCCCACATGCCTTTATAACATGATTTACATGCACATATATTTTTACAGAGGGCCCATTTCATGTTGTGCACAATAAAGTTTAACTTTCTCGTTTTATCCTCAAGCTGGGTAGAGTACAAAAGTGATCTTGGATAATCATATGCTGACGTCACATCACCTATTATATTATAAAATAATAATAAATAAATAAAATTTAAATTTAAATGATATTTTCTTCATATTAACATATGACTTTAAAAATTAATAATTAAAATACCCTAAAATCGTATATAACGACTAATAAATTTGACATGGTAAATGTCAATATTTTTAAAATTATTTTTTCATTCTTTGAAGTTTAATTAATTTTTTGTTGTTGAGTTTATTGAATTCTAATTAATTTAATTTAAATTAACGAAAATCTCAAAGTAGAAGTAAAACTCTCTTAATAAAATTTTTTTATATACAAAATTTAAATTTAAATTATTATTTAAAAAAATAAAATACATATCACTTCAACCAACTATTTAAAGTTTAATTTTAAATATAAATTAAATGAATTTTTACTTATAATTTTTCATTCATAATTTCATTTCTCTGAATTATATATTATATAATTTTAAAAAACTTACGAAACAAAGAACCAAAATCATTTAATATAATATTAATATTAATATTTAATATTTAATATCTAATCATATTTAACATTTATTAATGATTTACTTAGAAATTAAATCTATTTAAAAAGCTTTCCTCCTTGAAGGTGAGGAAATGAAGATTTCCTGTTCCTCTACATAAAATTCACAACAATATATCAAATTTTTTTAAAGAAAAAACTCTACGTATTATGTTTTAATTAAAGAAGATAATATTTTATATCTATAATGTAAATAAAGTAAAACATCCACAGCATTTTTTATTCATGTTATTGGATATTAGAAACTTACTCTACAATTGTTAATCTAAAACTTTCTGAACTAAATTGTCTAAAAATAGTTAAAAAAATTACAGAAAAATTATCCAAAAATTCATGATAATTAACACTAATGACCTGTCATTATACTATTTCTTATCAATAATGTTTAATAAAAGACATTATTCCACTAATGTAGAGGCTAATCTAAACGTTAAGAATATATCGTTTCTTAAACAAGTTTTAACAAAACATAAATGATTAATAAATAAATCTATTATTGTATCTTAAAAGGTACTTCATTCTTTTTACCGCGACACAAACAATTATTTGGCATATTTAAAAAAAGGATAAGCAAAAATTAACTGAATACATTCTCACAACGCGGGTAGAAGACTTTTTTCCTAAAAAATTGTGACAATAAAAACATACTACTGAAAGTCTATAGAATGAAACTTTAAATATAAAGATTTTTTTTAGTCATTCAAAATTTGTAATATCTAAAACTGCTTTGAAAAGCATTACTTAGGAAGTGGCTTTAAGGGAGAAAAAAGAAAAAAAAACCAACATCAAAATTTAACCGTCAAGTTTAGGGCTTTCCCTTTCAAAATGTACCAAAAGCAAAAACATGTTTAGAAAAACTCAATGACGTAGTGATAATATTCCCTTTTCTGCACACGCTCTCTAATGATACAATTCCCATTTGCCAACCTAATCAAAAGCATGTTAAGTGCAGGATAATTTAATCAGTGATCACGAAGCTCAGGAGCTGAAATACCTTCATACGAGTTTAAAATCTCTTGCTTTCAAAATGGCAGAACAATAGAAACAGAGAAAGCTAGCCAGCAGGATAAAAAGAGGGTAGAATTAGGCAATCTCCAATTATCCAAGCTGGTATGTAACTAGAAAAAGCCAGTAGAGAGTAGAAATTATAACCCAACGGCAACATAACTTGTAGTTCAAAATCAACTCTAATGAACTTCCAGTATTAACTAATGATTCGGGTACAAATGTAGAAGACAACAGAGAAAGGGAGGGGGGAGGGGGAGGAGTCAGTCCCAAATCCTACAAAACTACAATGCTTATGAAACCACATAATATTCACAGATTCATGTCGACACATTTCAAACATTCAACTCATGGATATGACACTTCATAGACATCATCCAAAAGCAGAAAAGCAGAGAATCAGAGATCTCTACCTCCATCATATAAAGGTAGCCTCATCCTTTTCTGTAGCTGTTTGACTTTTTCCTGATTCACACAATGATTTGGACGGTATCTGAAAACAGTCAATACAACATTTAACCACATACCACTCAAATATGAGAGAGAGAGAGAGATAATTCAAAATAGAAATCTGAAAACAGTTTTAACTCGTACAATTGTAGTTGCAGTCATGATATGGGAGAATATGTGGATTATAACCAATTTCAGTAACTGCACAGAACACTGAACTACGCAGCACAAATACCTCTTAACAATAATGCAAAGGCCAACCGACCAAACTACAAGACATCTGTAATGCTCAAAATTGGGCTTCGATATTTAATTAAACAGAGATCAACCCTCCAACCAAACCAAAGATTCCATTATCTCGCTTTATTACCATAAAACTAAAAAATTGTATTGGGCGAACACTCAATGGCATGTACAGTAACAATAGATAGTACAAGTCTTGGTCTCAATTCTTAGCTACGTGTTTGGTACACTCATCTTCTTCAATGCATCCAACATGCCTTGAGACATTTAAAATGCTTGTGGTTGGCAGATTGGTCTATACAAAGCCATGGGGATCTCACATCCCCAAACTTTAAACTTCGTGAACTTCTGCAAAACCCCAGTTATGTCCTTTCTTTGATAACTTTCAATTGCCAAATTGAACATGCTAACATAAATATTAGGGTATATAAAGCCCAAGCATTCAAGATATCCAGGAATACAAAATACCAGTGTATCAAACAGCTCTTACGATACTTAACAACAATCATTAGGAGGACATCAAGAAGCAGAAAGCTAAGCACAAGATTCCAAAGCACCCAATACATCCAGAAGTAAATGTACCTTGCATTGAAGGTTTGTTATTGTAGTCCTCAACAGAGTATCTCCAACTATTAACCTCAACTTCTTTACAAAATCATCACGGGCAATCTTCTTTGACTGATGATGATTAACAAAAAGGTAATCAGTGTGATAATGATATCAATCAAGACCAAAGTAGACAATTGAGCTACTTTACTTACCCTGAATTGTTCATAATGTATATTGATAAGCTCCATGTCCTTGGGAGGAATCATGTTTGAGATAGCAGCAAAAAGCATAGGGAAAGGCATCCAAGGGGATTTTGGAGCTCTTGGAGTGCTAGGAGTCACACTAGCAGCTTTTCCCTGAGGTAACCCACGGTCTAAAATCGGTTGGCTAATGTTCTTCTTGTAGACAACACAGCTAAGATTAGAAAATTCAAACAGGATGACAATTTCAAGTACTAAATGCTACATTACATGAAAAAGATATTGATCAACTGTAACTAAAATATACATTAGAAAACAGAAAAACCAAAAATTTTGTAAGCAATGATTACTGCAACAACTACATACCTTGGGGAGCAGAGAAAGCATCACAGTTAAATAAGATCACTATCAGAAGAACCACTCACTGGGAATTTTTTCTACTTGCCTTCTATGAATTTAAATCTACTAAATCTTTAATTAATTAAAAGAACAAAAAATTATCTTAAATTCATAGAAGGCAAGTAGAAATGAATCCAGTGGACCCAGGGTCCAGTCCAACTCCAAAGAAAACAGGGCAAAAAGAAGCACAAAAAATGCTGACGGACCTTTGATTTTCAATGTTGTGTTGCTACTAAACATTAGGCAATAGACAACATCCATATGAAAACCCCGCAAAGCAACATATACAGAACTCAAATCCCAAGTCACTTACCATATCTACAATAGAAGATTCAGAATGTAATAGGCCTTGAGGGCCTTGATAAGTTGTAGTAACCCCAGAAACATTAAGCTTACTCACACTTCCAGAAAGATGCCCTGTAGAAGCAAATTAAGTATTGGTGAACAAAATGTAAGCTTGGCAGCAGAAATGCCTGGTTATCTCATTGAACAAGAATTCACGTGACAAAACATCTTTTGAATGTGCGAGTGCCCAACAACAGGTAGCTACCAACTATATAAGGATACAGCCCTGTTTCTTTCTTTTTTCTTTTTTTAGATGGAAAAAGATGATACAACCCTGTTACTTAATACTAAGAACTTCAAGAACGTTTTCCAATGCAAAGAATTGGGCAGTTAATATTAACTAGATTAATTCTGAACAACAAAGTGTGGCAAGCATATAATTAAGAAAATGTAGAAGTTATTGTTTGTATTAGAAACTGTAAATAATCAATAGTCACAAGAAAACTAAAGGAAAATCATATCACCTTCAGAATTAGCAGAAACCTTGAAACTAACAACGAATTCTGGATAGACGTGGGTATTCAAATTCATATTCCATACTACATAGTATCTTGGACTTTGAATGTCATCTACCCCACTATCAAAGTCATCACTACTGGGATGAAATTGTCTAGTGCCAGGACAGAGAAGCTCCATGTTCCCCATAATTACACGACAAAACACCATGTGTCGTACCCCATTTTCGTCAACATCACAAGAAATTGCACTGTACATAAGCCAAGATTGAGTCTTTCTCTAACCATTTCAACAGAATAATCTTGAATATAGATAACAAAGAAGACAATAACAAAAATTTCATAATGAAATTTCTATTAAAAATTTTCTTTTCATGTAGCAATATATGTTGAATTATAATAGTATATTTTCAAGGTAATATATAATGACACCAAAAGTAATAAGAAAAAAAATAACAAAGAAAACAATATGCTTATTACTCTATCCTACTACTAAAAGGGAACCACATAGACAATGACAAAAGATAACTTCAGCTATGAAGGACACATTGCAGTACCAGGAAGGAATTGTCAAAGATGGAAGTAGGTTAATGTCCAACTGGAATAATGATTTTAAGTAATTCCCGACACTAAAGGGCAGCGTATATTAATCTTCTACTAGTGTTGGAAAACAGTTATATTTAAGAATTGGATTAATATTTTTTTTATGTGATACAAGCTATAAAGAGAAAACAGAGGGGAAGATGGCATGGGGTGAGGGATGTATATAAAGTGTCAGTGAAAGACAATGCAACATAATGGATGAACAGTTCCTGTAACTATCTTTCAAGAACACTTTTTTTAAAACAAAAAATAAAGTTACTAATTGCGATGAAGTTCAAAGAATTGACATATAAAACTACCAATATATGATTGAATTAGTGTAGTGAAGTATCATCTAGACGAATCCCCAAATATTTTGCATCAATTTTATTACCACTTTCTTTAATATTTAACAGTATTGACCTGCCAACCAGGCATGCAGCTTATTCTTGAATATCTGATAGTTCAAAGTGACCGAGACAAATTTACTCCTCGGATAATATAACCATATTATTACTTAAATAATATTTTGAAAATGGTCATGAGAAAACTCAACCTCAGGTTAGGGCAGTCAGCAGATACAAGATGAACAGCAACTCCATACGTGGATTTAGTTGCAGACAGACCACAGTGCCCAAGCCCATACTTCATGATTGTAGACAGTTCTCCTTTAGAAGAAGCAAGCCAAGCATATCGAACATTAGCATCTGCACGAATATTACTTGTAATTTCAACCTGCTTCTGGAATAGCTCCAATCGTGCTTGCATCAAAGTACTTGAGCTGCAGTATATCTCCACAATATCAGTAGTGCCATAACTACTCATGCCCTCAAGAAACATCTTCTGTACAGTTTCCAAATCCAGTTTTCCATTTACAGATTCAGTATAAGTATCTAAACCTATCTCTTGGTTTTGCTCAATAGCTTTACCAAAATTTCCATTGTCCAGCTTATTACTACTATCTTCAACTTCTTCATCATCATTGCAGGCACGTTTTGCATCAATCTGGATATGCTTAACTAGAGCATTTGACTCACCACTACATTCCCTCAACTTGGATTCGTCCACTCCATTTATTTCAATTTCCAAATGCAATTTTATCTCATTAGATTCATAAGGCTCCTGACACAAATTGCCATCCACTCTTCCACCATCTTCCTTGGAAAAACTATATGACTCTTCATCAGAAGCTGCATAAACTTCAGGAAAGAAGCAGCACCCTTTCTCATCAATCCAGGCTATAGGTCGCTGTGAACCAGTTTCCAAGTCCATCTGATACATGTGCAAAAAATCTAGTACAACATGATGGCCATTGAACTGCATTTCCACAGCTGCCTTCTTTGCTTCCAAATCTTTCCTAACCAAGTCAATAACATCCTGAGGGAAGTCTATCCATTCACCATTCTGATGGAACATCAATCGTTCTGGCCTCCCACTTTTCTTGAAGTTGAAATAGCATCTAAGTAAAGATTGTCTAAAATGAGTCCCATAGTTAGTACGCTTGCTTTTGTATCCACCCAACCTCCTTCTCTTGAAAAACTTTTTTGTTGGCAAGGTCAAGGATGGCCAGTGAGGTAACACTGAGTGGGCAGCTCCATTTAGATATGCAGCACTTCGAGTAGCCCGTTTTCGTTTCAAATTGAGCACAACCCTATCCAACACCTTTGCGATCTTTGCTTCCATTTCTATCTACTATAGCAATATCTATAGACAAGCTGAAATCCAAAAGCTTAGATACGGAACTCAAAATAGAACTTTAAACCTTGAGCAGTTTTAAAGAGAAAGGGCTGGCAATGATGGAGGCCATGACATCAAGAATAACTGGGAATTCCTGGATATTTAAAACTAGTAAGAAAGTTGATATAATATAAGATCATTTGCTCATAAAAAGATGACATAATAAAGAACAGGGACTTAACCCACTATGGCATTTTTAACTCAACAACTTAACCAGTCAACTATTCCAAAATTACTATCTCCAAGAAGATATAGCACAAAGAAATATAGAGCACATCAGAAGTGTAATAAACAGATTCAAGAGACAAAATGGGAACTTCCAATAAGAAAGTTAAATCAATGAATCAAGTCAACTATTTATTGTCTCCTTGAGACCAAAGACTGCAGAAACTCAAGACAATACAAGTTCAAAGGACATGTCAATAATGGTGATTCATGATTCTTCATGGGCAGTTAAACACATTTGAAATTTTATAACTATGTAATTTTATAACTATTTAAAATTTTGCACACAAGCATACAAAACCTATGTGTATACTTGTGCGTGTATGTAAATATCAATAAATATCTGTATAAGAGCGCATATGTGTATGTATAAATCACCATTAGATCACAGATTAATGATCATGATTAATACAAAAACTACTAATGCTAAAATCAAGGAATATTTATTACACGTTTTTGTACTAAGCCTGACAATAAATTTGCAATCTAATCACAATGCAAATAATTGGAAGTCCTTGGTATTTTCTCATGAAGCAGACGGTATGGTTTCACCTCTATGCATGTGCATATTTTGAATATAATAATGTTCAAATTGAGGAAGACGCAATTCCAGAGTCAATAGGCAGATAGGTTTCTTTTAGGGGTTAAGTGATGTGAAAAGAACATGTTTTGTATTCTTTATGAATATAGCAGGCTTGCTGTGTGTGTACCACCTATCCTTAAGTGAACGGAATCTTTAATGAAGATAACAAAAAGGAATATATTGCACAAAAATATAAAAATATAACAAATAGTTAGTAAAAAGAAAAAAAGAAACTTTTAGGACAAAAGTGGAACTTATAGAAAATTAATGGGACAAGAAGTCCACTGTTGTCGTTTTTGAAATAACGGTAGGCTTCTTTCTCATTGATGATCAACTTAAAAATTAGAACGTCTCTGAAATCAAGGCGGTCAACACCCAAATGGACAAGTGGCATCTATCATCTACGCATATAAAAGCCAAACTAACATCAAGCGATTCTTAATAGATTCATAAATTAGTGACCGCATATGATGATAAAATATAATAGCAATGCAAAAAGCGATTATAAATGAAATATGCATACCAAGTACTGCAGTTAGTGTTCATACTGTACACGTTTTCTTCAATATGATCTACTTCTTTATTCACTCTACAGTCGGACACAGCTCTGCTCCTGATGATGAAATTTCTAGTAATAGTGTACAAAACCTTATCTCATCAAAGACTGAATAAAAAAAAAAAAGGAAATACAAAAAGGTTTCTTCTTCAATATTAACAATCCCAAAACCCAAAATTCGAAAATGTTTAAAAGAAAAACACAAGACGAAGAAGTATAGGATTCCCAACTCCTGAGTTTCTTTATGACAGCCAAGCCACTGAGATCAAACTTTCCATCAAATGAACTTAGACAACTTGACACCCCTAACCACTTTGACTCCACTGAAGCAGCTATATCTTTTGCCGGAAAAGAATAACAAGCAAATAGCATCATGCATAATTGAAACAATCGAACCTTAATTTTTAGAACTTGATATCCTAAATTTTCTCAACAACAAAACAGATAACAGTTCCAAATTCCAATGGAAATCAATATATACTATGAACTCATTTAAAAATTATGAAATTTCAACTCATTAATCTCATTTTTATAAATTATCACTAAATCGAAGGGAAGAAATTATACCAAAACCAACTAAAAACTGATTAAGAACAGCAAAGTTGGCTCAAACTGACTTAAGGATCAAAATCAACCTCGATCTAACAGATCCAAGTCCCAAATGAAAAGTCAACAAACACCAATTCTAAATCCAAACCCTCGAAACATCACTACCTATTTACAGATGAGAAAGAGAAATGAGGGAAATTACCTGAATATACACATAACAAATTTAGTTATTACTACCGATAATTTTTTTTGGCTCCTTGGGCATCGATTTCCAAGAGGAAGGATCTCTTTTTTTACTTACTTTTTTTTTTTTTTTTAATTTTGAGACCGTGTTTGGAAGAGGAACCCTAAAGCCGAGAAAACGAAGGGGGAAGGAGCTAGTATACGACGCCGTATTCTATGGCAGACTATAGACTTGAGTCGGCGATCTTAAGCGTGGCATCTTTCACACACTTGTTTGTACAAGTCCTTTTCGCACGAAAGGCATGGCCAATCTCATCCTACCACGACACTACCTTCGTTCAAAGGATAATGATATGGTTACGCACTGCAGTGTGTCACTTCCATCACCGCCTCTTTTAAATGGGCCCCTATTGGGCTGACTTTGAGTGGACCGGGCTGCTATAACACCCCATATCGTGTTCACCTGAATGGTCTTTACCCTTTTGTTCGCTAAACATAAAAATAATAAAATGTTAGAAACATAAAAAGAAAAAAAGGATCCCATTTCATTCCTCTCAAATCTCAACCCAATCATTCAAAAAAGAAAAAAGTCTCAACCCAACCTTAAAACTAATAAAATTACAAGTCTCTCCTGAACCTGAAGCCAGCAGAAAAGGAAGGAGCGATTGAAGTTTAACGAGCTGAGAGCTCTCAGTGGGTGACTTGAGAGTGAAGACTAGAAAGCTTAGCCAGAAAGAACATTTTCATTACCACGATTTCACCCTAGACTACCCTTCGGTTCCATTATTGAGGTTTGATTCTGCTACTTGCTGGTTCGGTCTGAGCATGTGTATGCTAATTTAATATCTCCTTGGTTTCACAGCTGTACACGACCGGGAGCTATGTATTTTCTTTTGTTTTCTGAATCTGGGGATTTTTGGCATAATGACTTGCTTTGGTATGTTCTAAGAATTTGTATCCTGTGTGAGTCTGTTTCATATGAATAGAGCTAATTCTGCACAATGTTCTAATAAATAGTGTTGATTTTATTTGAAATGTTGATTGGTATGCTGTTGAACACTCTTGTTCTAAAAGTATGCAAGTGTTCTGCTGCTTGGGTCTCCAAATTGGCATGATTCTGGATGAGAATTTTCTGCTTCATATGAAACAAATGCTGATTAAAGTGCTGTTGAATAATGTCTTCCCTTTAGCTTTATTTTGGGTTGGAAACCTGAGTTATAATCTGTCCAAAACTCTTCCTGCTGTCTTATAATTTTTTAATTGGGTTTTTTCATGTTGAGTCCTTAATATATATCCAAATTTTCTGTAGAATTTCCATGGCTCTTTAGTTTGCTTTGATCCCATTTGTTGCAGTCTGGGTAGGGCATAAATCTGCCCAGGATTTTTGCTGCCACCCCTATGATTCTGGCTTGGTCATTGTTATAGAATTTGGGATATAAAGTTTTCCGAAATGCAGTACTGTGTCATGGGTTTGTTGCATAATTTTAGCTTGACTTTATAGTGAGAAATTTGAGTTATGAATTTGTCCACAATATATTGCAGTTTTGTTGGATTTTAGCAGGAATTTGTCTTGGTTTTGAGTATGAGAAGATGATATTTTGCTGTCCAAATTTCTGGTTGTTTTCTCATTGACTTTCAGCTTGAATTGACTTGGTTTTAGTATGAGATTGTGAGTTTATTCTGTCTAAAATGTGCTGCTGTCTCACTGGTTCTGTGCATGATCTTCGCTTGATTTGGTGCATGAAACTTCAACTATGAATCTGCTCAAAGTGTTTACTGCTCTATTGTTGATTTTTAGCATGAGTTTGGCTTGATTCCAGTTATGACAGGCTGTTTGAGAGAGTTGAGCAATCTCTCAATGGGGAAGGAGGGTGATCTCTGGGACGACTTTGCTCTCATCAAAGCCTTTGACCGTGCTATCTCTACTTACACGGTTCGTTTCCTTCCAATACATGCATATTTCAATCTCATTCCTTAATTTGATATATGCATTTTTGCCAAAATTATTTTTCATAATTTATTTTTGTAATTATTTTGATACATTCATTGTTGTATTGATAGACTGTCGATCTCAGTTGATAAATGTTGTGGAAGCATGGAACCCACTATCACTTAAAGCATATCTCATCTCTAGTTCATGCTTCTCAATTTATCAAGCACATACAACGTCATCTCTGCCTGCTAATTACCATTTTGTAGTATATGATATCTCCATCTATTGTGCAAGTAATGGTTCTGTGTTTAAATGGGAAACTATAGTGCCTTAATATGTGACAAATTGTTAAAATCATGTTTTCACATGTTGTATGGAAAATTGGATATTTGGTTTCGCTGAAATTTGGAAATTTTTTGTAATATTTTAACTTCCATTTTAATTGGGGTGGCGTTTTAATATTTCATCTGATTTTGTGAACCATCCTATAGATAATGCATAGCAGCAAAAACAAACATAACTCAGCTGAGACAAAGCAAATGACTGGCAGCACTGAAGAAATTGACTGTAAAAGCGACTCTAAAAATGTTGAGACTAGAAGGTAAAATGTATTCCATTATGCTTTCTCTCCCAATCAGGGGCTTCATAACCTTTATATTTACTAAAGAATATCTAAGTTTTTCATCATGCATAGTGTTTCAGAGTTTTCTGATAGTTATGCTATGAGTTGATCCTTTGCCTTTTGGTGTTTTAGAGCTAATGATTCCTTTTGAATAATTTATAATAACTGTTCTTTTTCGATCGGAAAACTGGGGAAATTAAATTGAAATTAACTGCCGGTGTGTGGCTGAGACTAAAGAGGCCGGGGGGGGGGGGGGGGGGCAGGGGGTGTTTGTTTCATTGAAAGAGTGTGTATTGTACATATAAAAAAGGAAGGAATACTTTTAATTTACACCCTCTTTCATCATAATGTCAAATAGTAAAACCATCAAAACTGCAACAGTCTGGTCCATGTCCTTTGGCGGTGTATAAGAAATGCCACCAACTCGACACCCTAAGATGTGCAACTGATCAACTTTCGGTAATTTTATTGTGAACAGATCCTCTCTGCTTGGCAAACGTTCTTTTCAAGTGTAACCCGAAATAAGTTGCCAAATTTTTTGTATAAAGGAGCCTGTGATTTCTTTTTTCTTTCTATATGATGATTTTGGATTTTGGTACATTCATAATGATCATCCTCAATTTATTTTATGGGAAGGAATTTAATGCAGATAGAACCCTTCCCCTCTTAGGTAAATGTCAAGATGCTCTTAATTTGCTAAACATTATTCCAACAATAGGTATCTTTCAAGGATTAGTGATTTCATTGCATGGAAAAGATGGTCATGCAGTTTAAAATTAAACAGCTGTAGTTTTTTCTTTTAATATTTAATATTGGGTTATGAAATGGATATTTTCAAAAAAGAAATTTTGTTATTATCTAATATAGTAATATGCCATCCCTGAGTTGTTCTATAATGATTATCTGGGCAATGTAGTTTATGTTTATTTTTTTTCATAGTCTCTTGTGCTCTTTTAAACACAGAGATGCGGATGAGAAAAGCAGCCCGGCTATTGAACCTAATTCAGCAGAGACTAGTAATGCTACATACTTGGATGTAAATAAGCATGCAAATTCACAAGCACCTCAACCTTGTCTAGATTCATCAAGTGATCAAAATATCAAACATTCATTAGATGCATATATCAGCTATCCACATACACAAGATGCAGATGATTATAATCGCTTAGTTGGCCAATATTATGAACTTGAGGAGCAGAGGCAGAAGATTTTAGAGCAACTTAATCAATCTGGTGGATGGAATTACCAATATATGGCTGCTGCTTCTAATTCTGGTGTACAATATTCGAATGACCAGGCTTGTTCAATGTCTGCTTGCCATGTTTCTGATCCAAACATACTCTGTTCATGTTGCCCTTGTTGTAGTCAATGCTTGTTGCCTCCATGCAAATTACTACCTAGTTGTTTTTTGGGTGGAACATGTGTTAGTAAACCTTGCAATGATTATTCTGTGGCAATGTGTCCTGAAAAGTCATTTCCGCATAAAGATGATAAAGTCCTCAAAACAGCAATGGGAGCTGCTGAGAGGGCAATGTCTACCATTAGAACGACCATATATGGTGATTCTGACAAAAAAGAAGGTAAGTAGGGCTGCCCAAAAGTAGGCAGTTTCCAAAATATCTTTAGTTGCTTTAAGTTGATTCAATAACTATCCTTGATTTTTTCCATTCTCTTTATTGTTTTCTAATGTATCTTAATGGTTCCTTCATTCTCATAAATGTGCGTTTTTTAGATCAATAATAGAGCAATTTTGTTACATCAGGGGAAACATAATATCAAGAAAGTGCTAGATCTGAAATTTCAAATGAATTGAGTCAAAAACTAGAAATATTTGGTTAGCTAGAGAAAGCTACTTTTGGCTTTCTAAAATCCATGATAAATGTTCCAAACTTCAATTGTCTTTTTAATATACCTTGTTAATTGAAGCCTTTGATTCTTTTTTGGACCCTGGTACATGTAGCATTGTAGTGCCTTTGAATAATCAACATTAGAGAGCATGTACAAACTACAAAAGCATGTTATAGTTTCTTGAATTGATAAATGAAGACATTATTTCTGCTTATACATTATTTCTGCTTATATAGTTTCGACAAGAAGTCATCACTACCATTATAAATAAAAACATGCTATCAGCCATCTCTGTCTATTGGAATGAATTTTCAATAAGGTGCATGCTGTACTACCTCTTCTTCCTATGGTTCAGTTGATTTGTAAAAGTGTCGAAATCACAATTCTTGACTCATGCATTTTGCAATGTTTTGATGGCTTTTAACTGCCATGATAATATCTAGACTTTTAAGGGTTCTTACAATGCACTGCCTAATTCTATTATCTTTGTCTATGCTTTTTTTGTGCAATTCAGAGGAAGAGAGAACTCATTCTGAACTGGATCAACATAATGACTTCGAACCAGATCTTACTGTTGTTTTGAATGCTTGGTATTCTGCTGGCTTCTACACTGGAAAGTAAGTAAGAAGTGATAACAGAACTTCAATCAATTTTCACACAACAACTTTTTATAATTCTATTATATATGTTAGATTATTAATCAGAATTTTTATTTCATTTTTTAAGATAATTGTCTAGATCAGAATGGTTTTAACTCTTAAGCAGCATTTTGATGTTGGTGCAACTCTCTAATTATACATTTTAATCGAAATTACCTGTAATCTTTGTCTAACTTATCAACATAGAAGCCCTTGCTAGACTATCTCTTGACATGTTATCTTGCCACGTGCGCTATCAAAACTAGATGGACTTGTGCTGTAATTTATGTCAGCAAACTATATAGTACTGAAGTACATAAAATACTAAAACACTTGGTATCTGGTGTGAAAATGACATTTGAATTGCATACACTCTTGTGCATTGATCAATATACTTAGTGTTGCTACATCAGAATTTTCTTATCATTTAAAATTGAAATAGTTGTCACTCCAAAAGTTATCAGGTTTGCGCATCATTGGTATGGCTTTTGGGACCTTCTGGAACTATTTATGTTTGGTTTCCTCTATATAACATCTTGTTCCATGTCTAATGATTGGAGTTTTGATGATAATGTGATTATTGGTTGTTTAAATTAATCATTTCAAATTTATGGTTTTCTATTTGGACACTCAAATAATGGAGCTGTCACTATGAAAACAGGTATCTCATTGAACAATCCATTGCAAACAGAAGACGGGGATAATCTCCTCGGAACTTCCCGTGGAGGCCAAACGTTTGTACTACAAGAAACTTGTCAATATATACGATGTTTAGTGCTTGTTATAAGTTTAGACACTTGCACAAATTGAGACAATGTTGTGATCTCTCGTTTTTTTTTTATTCGACAAGCTTTTATTTGATGTATTTTATGGTAGCTATTTTTTGCCATCTTTGCTGTTGACATGGAAATTTTGCCTAAATATGTTAGTCAGTGCCAAAGTGAGAGTGGAGAGTGATCTTGGATAGACCATGCTGGCATCACTTGTAAATTATATAAAACAACCGTCTTCAGAAAATTTGAAGTATAATCCATTTTTGATAAATAAATAAAACAAGTAAATTATATAAAAGAATATATTAATAAGTTTCATTAAACATGTATTATATCTTGGTTTATTAAATTAATTTGATATATAAATCTTTCCTCTTGAGGCAAGACAAATGTTATATAATTTAGGTTAATGAATAACTGAAATTTATTAATGAATAGCTGAAAATTTTATTAATGAATAACTGAAAAATTATCATACATTAAAAATGAACAAGTACAATTTTCAATATTTATTATCAAACATACTGATTAAATAATAAAGATCTACACATTCTATTACATTATTTAGGTTAGAAAAAAAAAATAAAACTCAGCCTTTTATGTTTATATTAAAAAAATCTAAACAAATACTTAAAAATTTTCATTTAAATCTTTTTCATTAAAACCTGCTAATTAAATAAAACTTCTAAATATAGTACCATGTGGGAATTACAAAATCATCCAAAAGATTGTGATAATTGACACTATCGACCTGTTACTTCAGCAACCGCGTCTCATCTATGTTTCACCTTATTCTATTGGGTCTAATCTAAACTAAGTGGGAAAAAAAATGGTGTCTTAAACCTTCTTTTAACAACAAAATTGATAAAGTATACGATAAGAAAAAAAATCCGTAAACATATAAGATGACAGTAATAAGTATTATATTTTGCGTGATTGGGATTTACTTTAAACCGCTAAACAATTCAAAAATACTATACGACTACTAACTTTTTAACATGTACAAAAGAGATTTTGAGTTGTAACATAAAACATTGTAATAAATTCTTCTGAGGACATAAAATCAAAAAAATAAAAGTTCAAGTGACCGCAAAAACATTAGCAAGTAGGGAGAGATTGAAGATTAATTAAAATACAAATATCTTTAGTCAATTTATAATCTACAACTGTTTGAAAAGCATCATTTATAAAGTGTCTTTTAAAAACAGAAGACCATTATGATTCCCTTTCAAAATTCACCAATCGAAAAAATCAATTTTCTAAACACAATAACATCAAAAGCATGTTAATTGTATTATAGTAAGAAAAACAGTAGATTGTTAACAGTAACATAAATTGATCGTGCAGCTCACAATACAATAGCCAGATCTATTCACAAGCTCTCTAGTGATACAATTGCCAGATCTAATCAAAGGGATGTTAACCGTAACATAAATTGATCATGCAGCTCAGGTGATGAAATACCTTCATACGAGTTTAAAATTTCTTGCTGTCAAAATGGCAGAACAATTGGATCCCCACCTATTATTCCACAAGAACTCCAATCCACAGATCAACCATAGAAACAGAGAAAGCTGGCTTGCAGCATAAAAACAAGAGAATCGTATCTTCCCGTGAAGTGCAGTTAAGCACACTGTTTTACACATTAGCCCACCATTGGGTTAATATGTAAATAGAAATAAAAAAAATTACGGTTTTACATATTAACCCACTATTGGATTAATATGTAAATAAGAATAAAAAAAAAATCACCATTTTGCACATTAACCCACTATTTGGGTTAATATGTAAATAGGAATAAAAAAATCACCGTTTTGATCATTAATCTACTAATTAATTAATGTGCATTCATTGCACTTCACAAGACACGCATTACGGAGAATCCAATTCCAAAAACAAGAGGATAGAAGTAGAACTAGGCAATATCCAATTATCCAAGCCGGTATCCGATTAAAAATAGCCAGTACAGAGTAGAAATTAGGCTAAAGAATGCCACTATGACAGGTAGTTCAAAATCAACTCTAACGAACTTTCAGTATGAACTGGGTACAAAAGTAGAAGACAACAAAGAAAAGAAAAAAAAAGGGGGGAAGGGGGTTTGAATCAGTTCCAAAGCCTAAAAACTACAATGTTTGTGAAACCACATACTATTCACAAATTCATGTCGACACATTTCAAACATTCAACTCATGGATATGACACTCCATAGACATCATCCAAATGCAGAGAATCAGAAATCTCTACCTCCCTCATATAAAGGCAGCCTCATCCTTCTCTGTAGCTGTTTGAATTTTTCCCAATTCACACAGTGATTTGGATGGTATCTGCAAACAGTCAATACAACATTTAACCACAGACCACTCAAACATATGAGAGAGAAAGAGAGAGAGGCAGATAATTAGTTTAGCCAATATAGAAATCTGAGTAAAATGGTTTTAACATGTACAAGTGTAATTGCAGTCATGATATGGGAGAATATGTGGATTATAGACACTTTCCAGTAACTGCACAGAAATACCGAACCACTCAGCACAAATAACTCAACTAAAATAAGCATAACACAAAGGTCAACCCTTCAATTATCTGGCTTTATCACCATAACACTACAAAATTGTATTGGGCAAACACTCATGACATATACAACATAAATGAGACAAAGACATGTACTATAGCACCAAATTTAGGGGCCTAAAGACGAGTTTGGTACAATACGCCTTGAGACATTTAAGGTGATTGTGGACAACAGATAGATCTCTAAGATGCCTAATGGCACAGGTGGCAAATACAAGGGTGTCTCTAATGCCCAAACATCCAAGATATCTATAACCAACATATCAAATGGCTCTTGAGAATGAGATGCTTAAAAATCATTATGATGATAAAGAGAAGCAGAAAGCCAAGCACATGATTCCAAAGCCTACATCTAGACATAAATGTACCTTGCATTGAAGATTTGTTATTGTAGTCCTCAACAGAGCATCTCCAACTATCAATCTCAACTTCTTTACAAAATCATCACGGGCTATCTTCTTTGACTGATGATTAACAAAGAGGCAATCAGCATGATAATGATAGCAATCAAGATAAAGGTAGACAATTGAACTACTTTACGTACCCTGAATAGTTCATAATGTATATTGATAAGCTCCATGTCCTTGGGAGGAACCTTGTTTGATATAGCAGCAAAAAGCTTTGGGAAAGGCATCCAAGGGGATTTTGGAGCTCTTGGAGTGCTGGAAGTCATACTAACAGCTTTCCCTTGAGGTACCCCACGGTCCAAAATTGGTTGGCTAATGATCTTCTTATAGACAACACAGCTAAAAATTAGAATATTCAAACAGAATGACAATTTCAAATACTCAAAGCCCCTAAAATTTGTACATTACTACATTACATGAAAAAATATATATATTGATCAGGTGATTAACCTTAACTACACGAGGAAAAAAACTAAAAAACAAAAATTTTGAATGAAATGATTATTGAAAGTACTACTTTCCTTAGGGCGCAGAGAAAGCACCACAATTAAAAGAAATTCATGTAGAAAACTCCACAAAGCAACATATACAGAAGTCAAAACCCAAGTCACTTACCGTATCTACAGTAGAAGACTCAGATTGCAATAGGCCTTGAGGGCCTTGGCAAGCTGTAGTCACCCCAGAAACATTACGCTTACTAATACTTTCAAAAAGATGTCCTGTAGAAACACATTAAGCATTGGTGAACAAGAAGTAACAAATTTCCCAAACAGAACCATAATGCTTGACAGCAGAAATGCCTGGCTATCTCATTGAAAAAGAATTGAGGTGATGAAACATCTCCTGAATGTCAGAGTGCCCAACAACAAATAGATACTAACTACCTAAGGATATAAACCCATTTCATAATACTAAGAACTTCAAGAACGTTTTCCATCTGAATGCAAAGAATTAGGCCGTTAGTAGAAACTGGGTTAATTCTGATCAACCAATTGTGACAAGCATATATATATATATATAAGTTCTTGTTTGTATTAGAAAATGTAAATCACTAGCAGAGACAAGAATATTAAAGGAAAATCATATCACCTTCAGCATCAGAAGAAACCTTGAAACTAACAATGAATTCTGGATAGACGTGGGTATTCAAATTCAGATTCCATACTACATAGTATCTCGGACTTTGAATGTCATCTACACCACTATCATAGTCATTATTACTGGGATGAGATTGTCTAGTGCCAGGACGGAGAAGCTCCATGTTCCCCATTATTACACGACAAAACACCATGTGTTGTACCCCATTTTCATCAATATCACAATAAATTGCACTGTACATAAGCCAAAATCAAATCCTTCTCTAAGCATTTCAACAGAATAATCTTGAATATAGATAATTAATAATAACATAATGAGCAAGACAACAAAGAAAACTTCATAATGAATTTTCCACTCAAAATGTTCATCTCATGTAACAAAATAGAAAACAAAGGAGAAGTATTAGTGAAAGAGAAAGAAACAAAGTTGATAAAAAAGGGTTCTTGTATCTTTCAAGAAAACATTTATTATAATTAAAAAAGAAAAAAAAATTATTAATTGTGATGAAGTGCAAAGAATTCATTGATTCACATATAAAACTACCAATATATATAAGGGTGGTGATACAGAGATTTCGAGCTTTTTTAAGCTCGGGCTCTCATTGGCCCATCCCACTTATTCTTCTTTTTTTATTGTTTTAATAATTTTTTTATATTTAATGCTAGAGAGAGAGGGGAGAGCTCAAACGTTGGAGAGCTCAACTCTCCCCATTATCTGCCTATATATAATTGAATTGTTGTAGAGAAATATAATCGAGGGGAGTCCCCATGTATTTTAGCGGAGATTTTAATTACCAATTTGATTAAAAGTTAACATAAATGATGTGCCAATCGGGCAAGCAGCTTAGTCTTGAATATCTCATACTTCTTGACCCAGACACATTTACTCTTCAGATAACATAATCATATTATTATTTCAATAACTTTTTGAAGCTGGTCATAAGAAAACTCAACCTTGTGTTAGGGCAGTTAGCAGCGGCAAAATGAACACCCATGCCATATGTGGATTGAGTTGCAGATAGACCACAGTGCCCAAGCCCATATTTCATGATCGTAGACAGTTCTCCTTTAGAAGCAGCATACCAAGCATATCGAACATTAGCATACTCACGACACTTACTTGTAATTTCAACCTGCTTCTGGAATAGCTCCAATCGTGCTTGCATCAAAGTACCTGAGCAGCTGTATATCTCCACAATATCAGTATTGCCATAACTACTCATGCCCTTGAGAAACATCTTCTGTACAGTTTCCAAATCCACTTTTCCATTTACAGTTTCAGTATAATTATCTAAATCTACCTCTTGATTTAACTCAATAGCTTTACCAAAATTTCCATTATCCAGTTTATTACTGCTATCTTCAACTTCTACATCATCTTCATTGCAGGCACGTTTTGCATCAATCAGGATATGCTTAACTAGTGCATTTGACTCACCACTACATTCCCTCAACTTGGATTCTACCACTCCATTTATTTCAATTTCCAAATGCAATTTTATCTCATTAGATTCATAAGGCTCCTGACACAAATGGTCATCCACTCTTCCACCATCTTTTTTGGAAAAACTATATGGTTCTTCATCAGAAGCAGCATAAACTTCAGGAAAGAAGCAGCACCCTTTCTCATCAATCCAGGCTATAGGTCGCTGTGAACCAGTTTTCAAGTCCATCTGATACATGTGCAAAAAATCTAGTACAACATGATGGCCATTGAACTGCACTTCCACAGCTGCCTTCTTTGCTTCCATATCTTTCCTAACCAAGTCGATAACATCCTGAGGGAAGTCTATCCATTCACCATTCTGATGGAACATCAATCGTTCTGGCCTCCCACTTTTCTTGAAGTTGAAATAGCATCTAAGTAAAGATTGTCTAAAATGAGTCCCATAGTTAGTATGCTTGCTTTTGTATCCACCCAACCTCCTTCTCTTGACAAAATTTTTTGTTGGCAAAGTCAAGGATGGCCAGTGAGGTAACACTGACTGGGAAGCTCCATTTAGATATGCAGCACATCGAGTAGCCCGTTTTCGTTTCAAATTGAGCACAACCCTATCCAACGCCTTTGCGATCTTTGCTTCCATTTACTACAGCAATATCTATAAACAAGCTGAAATCCAAAAGCTTAGATACGGAACTCAAATAGAACTCTAAACCTTGAGCAGTTTTAAAGAGACAGGGCCGGCGATGATGGCGACCATGACATCAAGAATAATTGGGAATTCCTGGATATTTAAAACTAGTGAGAAAATTGAGATAATATAAGATCATGTGCACTGTAGGATTCTATGTAAGTGCCGATGGAAATAGTTTCAATTTTCTCAGTACTTTCTCATGAAGCAAATGGTATGGTCTTATCTCTATGCATGTGTCAATATTTTGAACATCATAATGTTTGAATTGTGGGAGCCTCAATTCTAGAGTCAATAGGCAAATGAGTTTCTTTAAAGTGGTTGAACCTTTTGAGCAGAGTGGGTTTTGTATCCTTTATGAATAAGGAAGGCAGAGCAGCGCCATGTATATAAGCAAGTGGAGTCTTGGATGGAGATAACAAAAGGGAAGAAATTGCACCAAATGTAAATTGAAAAAAAAAATGTAGAACAAAAATGAAACTTCAAAATTCTTTGAGACAAAAAATCCATTTTTGCCATTTTTGAAATATAGGTAAGCTTCTTTCTGATTGATGATCAGTTTAAAAATTAAAATGTCTCCAAGTTCAAGGTTCCTGATACCCTAAATGGACAGATGGCATCTCTCATTTATGCATATAACAGCCAAACTAACATCAAGTGATTGCCAGAAATACATAAATTTGTGAGCGCATATGATGAAAAAGAAATAATAACAATGCAAAAAGCCACTAAAGGTATATAAATGAACTATGCATACCGCGTACTGCACTTAGTGTTCATACTGTACATATTTTCTTCTCTATGATCTACTTCTTTATTCACTCTACAGTCGGACACTGCTCTGCTCCTGATGACGAAATTTTTAGTAATAGTATACAAAACCTTATCTCATTAAATACTTAAAAAAATATAACAAAAAGGTTTCTTCTTCTTAATATTGACAACCCAAAAACCCAAACTTCAAAAAATGTTGCAAAAAATAATAGGAAGTATATGATATGCCACCCAAGTTTCTGTGACAGCCAGGCAGTCTGAGACCAAAATTTCCAGCAAATGAAATTAAACAATTTGACACCCCTAACCACTTGAGTCCACCGCAGCAGCTCTACTCTTTTGCGGGAAAAGAAAAACAAACAAATATGATCATGCATAATTGAGACAACCAAACCTTAATATTCAGAACTGAATATCGTAAATTTCCTCAAGAACAAAACAGATCACAGCTCCAAATTCCAAAGGAAGTCAATACATACTATGAACTCAGCTAAAATTTTAAAAATTCCAACTCAGTCTCAATTTTACAAATCATCACTGAATCAAAGAGGCCAGAAAAATACCAAGACCCACCTAAAATCTGATTAAGAACAACAAAGTTAGCTCAACCACCTTTCACAATCAAAATCAACCCCGATCTAACAGATCCAAGTCCCAAACGGAAAGTCAACAAACACGAAAAAAAAAAAACAAAAAAAAAATATGAAGGATGCATTTTCTAAATCCAAACCCTCTAGACAATAATACAAATTCAGAGACGAGAGAACAAGAAAATTACCTGAATATACACATAACAAAAAATTTATCTATTATTACCAATAATTTCTTTTTGGCTCCTCGGGCATCGATTCCAGGAGGAAGGGTTTTTTTTTTCTTTTGTTAAATTTGAGACCGTATTCAGAAGAAAAACCCTAACTTGGGACAATGAAGAAGGAAGGGGTGGATATACGACGCCGTAAACTATGGCTGGCAGACTATGGACTTGAGTCGGCGGTCTAAACCTGGGATCTTCCTCACACACTTGTACAAGTCCCTTTTGCTTGGACGAAAAGCAAGTCCGACCTCACCCCACTACCATTCTACCTTCGCCATGGGGTAATGATATCGTCACCCATTACAATTTGTCAATTCCGTCACCGCCTCTTTCTATTGGACTAAATAAATAATTTGTAAAGTATAAATATTTTATATGCAAAACTTTTAATAAATTATGATGACTTTAAATGATCTAATCATTAGTTTAAAATTATATATTATATAAGATAAAATATTTAAAATAAAAAAATAAAAATGGTAAAAATTAAATAATTTTTTATTATTTAATTTATTATTTTAAAATTTAATCATTATTATTTTATACATTACATTAAAAAAAATTACATGCACTTTGATGCTCTCTATAATCGCAATATGGTAACATACAAAGTAAATAAGATGCTAGGGTGAGTTCAATTTCATTATCGAATTTTATAGAATACTGGTGGAGAACACGTGTGTTGCAAATGTTGTCTAATTCTTTATTGGTAATTAGTAGTAAAATATTATATTTTAAAGATCAATTTTAGCTCTTAAAAATTTATAATAATCAAATTAGGAGAGCAATTTCTTCAAGGACGCTGGAGGAGAATACTTAATTGGGAGAAACTATATGTATATTTAATAGAGTGAATGGCGTGTTTTTAAATAGTCATTAATGAATGAATATGTACTTGTTAGAAAAATTACTATATATATATATATATATATATAAAGTCATTAGCAGATAAATATGTATTTTAAGAGTGACTTGTTAAAAAAAAGTTACAATAATTAATAAAAAGAACTAAACAATTGTATATGTCTTAATTAGACATCACTTAAGAAATATTGGTTTATATAAAAAGTCATTAATTTATAAGAAGATTATTAGTGAATAGATTTTTTTTAAATTAAATGACTTATTTAATAAAAATTGTAATTGTTACAAAAAAATAAATAATCATGTATGTGAGCAAAAAATATTACTTAAGAGACACATTAATTTAAAAATACATAATTTTGATAAATTAAATTTATAAACAACGAATTTTTTTATAGTCAAAAAGATATAACTTTTTCGATATTTTCTTATATATCATACTATTTTATCCCTTTATTCTTCCGTCTTTTCAGGTTTTTTCTTACTTGCACTTTTATTTATGTCCCTTTTCTATTGAATATTGCCCCTTGGAACTTTCACTTTGTTATTAAAATAGTAACAAATGAGAATGAATATGAACTTTAAGATTAAACTCACACCCTATTTCTTAATAAATATGACTAAGTTGAATTTTATTTACGCAGCACATTCGTCCCTTAGAATATGATTACTTTGATTTTATCTCTTAGTGTTGATTTATATATTATTGGTCATTCAATTTTTTATTTGTTTAACATACATCTCAAGCCACCGGCCTCGTCTATCAAGAGTCCAAGACAATATGCTTTCTTGATAACGATGATTTGACACCTTACATAGGTTGATCTCTTCCTCCAACAAGTTGGTTCCAATTTCCAAAAATTTGTTAAGTTAGTGTTTTTATAATCTTTTCATAATAAAAATTCATCCTGTATAGTTTTCAAACCAAATTGAATATACTAAATTAGTTAAAATATCAAGTTATCGCGCAATTGATTTAACTATAAAACTAGTTACTTTTAACTAGAGAATTATATTAGTATGTTACAATAACAAACAATGTAATAAGATAATTACAAAGTAAGTTTTGGCGTTTGTTTTTTTTTTTTTAAATTACACATAGATTAAAAATGACTAAATACATGAGCAATAAATGAACCAAGTCCTTGCATTGATTATGTAGGAGAGAAAGTCTCTCACTTTTCTATTTAAATTTGTAGCTTCTAGGCCAATATTATACTAGGCTAATTAAAGGTTCTTACATAGAAAGTATATAAAAGGGTGAAATGATATTTATCTTATATGAAGGTCCTTGTCATCGGAAGAAAGTGACTTGTGCAGCCAAATTATCAATATAAAAAACAAAATTAATGGGCAAATAGAATGTACAAGATTTTGTACTGAGACAACAATTGTTATACACATATAATTCATTAATTAGTTAAAATAAAAGACATCGATTAATGTGAATTGATATAAATAATTAAAGATTTTAACAATAATTCTTTTACCTATAGGTGAGAGTATAAATTTTGTTAAAATTATTTAAAATTTTGATTTGGTAGACATTTTTTTAAATATCTCTTAACATTTAATGATCAGTTAAATAACTGCATGATAGTTTTGGGAGTACTTTGCTTTATTACTAATCAGTGTATCGCCTATGCTTTGAAAGAAATTTTTATTTAATAATTAATAATAGAATATAGTAAATATTGTTAAAAAATATTATCACTTATAAAATAAATACAAAATAAAATATACAATATGAAAAAATGATAAATTATAAATTTAACAAACTATTGGATCGAGTTTGTGTCTTTTTGTGTGAATAAAAAAATTATGTTATAAGAGTTTTTAATTCTCGTTAACAGACATTGGTTAATTAGAATAAAATTATTTAATTTAATACATTTTTAAATATTAGTGATTTAAAAAAATACGAAGCTCATAAAGAAAATATTTAGGTTAAAACTAACTTTTTATCCATTTATTTTTAATGAAATTTTAATTTTGGCTCTTGTATTTATTAATTGATATAATTTTTTTTACCAAATGCTATCTATATACATCACTAATAACATTGTCAATTATAAAATTAATGTATAATTATTCTTATTAAAGTATAATCAAATTAACAACAAAATTTATATAAAATTAAAATGATCATTAAGTTAATCTTAATATAAATTTCATTTTTTTAAGTTCTAAACTTTTTAATTTTTTAAAGAGATAGATAATGTATATATACACTATATATTTAAAATATTTATTACATAAATAAAATATATCACTTAATTAATTATATATATATCTGTTTATTCAACATTGTCATGCTAGCTCTTGATATAAAAAGTTGTAAATTCTTATATTGTACACTAAACGAATTTAATGTGGCTTCTTGAAAGAGTTACTGTTTGGCGAATGCTGACCACCGCCCTTCATACAAGGAATTACGATTGCGTGCCATTGTGTGTGTGTGTGTGTGTGTGTGTGTGTTTTGAGTCTTAGTGTGTGTGTGTGTGTTTTGAGTCTTAGTGTGTGTGTGTGTATTTTAAGTCTTAATTGTGATTTTTTGGGGTTTATGATAAATGCTGGACATCATGACAAATCTACGCAAAATGTAAGAATCATAGTGTGCCGCTCATGAGTTGCACGGAAATTTTTATTTAATAATTAATAAACAAAATAATAAATATTGTTGAAAAATATCAACACTTATAAAATAAATACAGAAGAAATACAAAATATCAATAAATTATAAATTTATAAAATTATTTAATAGTGAAATGAATATATCAATTTCCATCCTGTTATTTTATAAACAAAAATACTAATATCTAACATATAAAATTATTTTAGTCGTCTTGTTATTTTACAAATCAAAATAAAAGGAGATTGATGTATAAAGCTGTTTAAGTTAAAAAAATGTAAAATTTATTTCACACGTAGAATAATTAAAAAGCTTCATGAGCCATTATTGCATGATTGAGTATTTTTTATAATAAATAAAATAAAACTTATATATATCTAAGTTATTATAAAAATTATTTATTTATTAGTTATGACAAAATATCACGAGGTATAAATATTAAGGTAAAACATATTAAAAATTAATGAATACATTTAAATGTAAAGATATGTGAATAATATGTACAATAATAATATAAGACTGAATAATTAAAATAAATGAAATTTAAAGTGAGGGAGCGTTTAGTAACAAAAAATAATAATATTTTTAATTAATCAATATAAGATAAAATATTGATATTTATTGTGTTGAGTTAAGTCACAAATTCATTAAATTCAACAAATTTGTATAATTAAATTGATGAGTTGATTCAAGTTCATTTTTTTTAATTCATTATTAATAATTCAAGTCATGGGTTAAATAATATTAATTCGTTCAAATTTGAATTAATTTTCTTAACCTAAAGCATTGATTTTTGTTTTAAAATTACATACATTTATCATTTAATCTCATTCAATAATTATTTTGCACAATGTAAAGAAATAATAAAATAAATTAAAAATATCATCATTCAAAATATAATATATACAAATTAAATATCATCATAAAATAATTTTTACGTTAATATATCTGACTAGTTGTATATGATAAATTGATATAATTTTGATATTGATTTATCTTAATCTCTATATAGATAAGAAATAATCATTCATTCATTATATTTATAATTTATTTTAAAAAATTAAATACAAATATATATTTTTATTTTTTAAAAAACTCAACCTGCAATCCAACCATAACCAACCTGTAATTCATTTTGATATTATATATTTTGATTCAAATTCTATGATAAACTTATTAGAACATATATCAATTAGAGGTGTTAAAACTGGTCACGAGTTAAACAAGTCAGGTTAAATGAGTCTAATTTTTTGAACGTGTCACAAAACACTCAGCTTGCCCTATCTTAGCATTTATATAGGCTGGTCTGTCAATTTATTATTTTTTTTGAAAAAAATTACAAATCTATAATTTTTTTTTGGTTACAATGGTTAGTAAATTAGACAAAAATATTAATTTTAACATATAAAATAAATAAATAATATATAAATTCACAATTACAAATATAACATAATCTCAAAGATATTGAATAAATACAAATAAATAAAAAACTAAAATAGAGTCTAACAAATAATAGATAATAGAGGCTTTTAAAATTTGTTCATTAAAAATATTAAAGTTTTGCCTTATTGCATAAGTTGAAGTATCATCATTAATGTCTTTAAAGTGAAAATTTTAAAATATAAATAATTAAAAAAAGCCTTCAAAGTTGAAGTATCAGTGTTTTTTTTTATTTCTAAAAGCATGAATAATTAATATTAAATTTTATCTTTAATATAATAAAAATAATTTTAAAAATTTAATTAAAAATAAATATTTCCTATCTTTTGTGTTAAAAAATTTAAATTCAAAATTTATTTTCATCCATATATCAATTTTTAGGCAATACTTATTAGTTAGTATAAATGACCTTAAATTAATATATTGAATAAAGTAAAGTAATTATAGAAACAAATATTGTAAAAATATTATGAAATATTAGTTTAGAGTAAAACTATCCTGAAATGATATATAAAAAAATTATCAAATGTCAATACATAAAGGGTTAAAAATAAATTAATAAAAAATACTTTTAAAAATAATAATTTTAAAAAATGACATCTTACAAGGTAATTCTATAATCACACAACCGTATTCTATATATAATAGAACAAATATCAGTCTAAGGTATAAAATTATCATAAACTTATATATATATATATATATATATATATATATATATAATCACTTTAAACTAATTTACATAGTTTTAAGGTTATTAGGTTATTAGGTTATTAATCTAATTATTGGATTATTAAAAAAATTGATTGAACTGGTAAAATAAATTAAAATTATATTTTTATTATAAATTTATGTATACTATTAAATAAAAATAAATCATAACTAATCAAAACAAAAATTAATAATTTATATTATTTTAATGTTACAAGTTTTTTTTATAATTATAAAACAAGATAATTGTATCAATTTATACCATAATAAATATATAAAATTCATACAAATTTCATGTAATTAGTAATTTTGTGATTTAAAAATTAATTAAATAATATTTATGCTAATACATTTTAAAATAACAATATATAATTAAATAATATTTTTCTTACTAATTATTCTCTTTTTTTTTTTAAGTCATTCTCTATTTCATATATACTTATTTTTTTTAAGATATTAATGATTTTATTTTTTTACTCTCTTCGACGTAGTTTTTATTATCATTATTTTTTCAAGACTAATCATCCTATTCTTCCAATTTTTGTACGCTTTCCTATCTAACTTTTGTATTTTCTATTTCCTTCTTTCATATCTACACTTTCTCATATAAGATGTTCTTCTAATTTTTTCAGGCTTTCCCACGTGACTTTTGTATTTTCCATTTCCGTCTTCCATATCTACACTTTCCCATATAGGATTTTTAAATTGCAAACGCATTGTTGAAAGGCAAAACGTAAGGTAAGAGGCAAAAAGCAAGGTAAGAGGCAAAATGTATCCTCTCCTTCTTCTTCTGCTTATGAAGCTGCTGCTCTTCTTCTACTTCTGCGTATGAAGCTGCTGCACCTGTAAAAATGGCAGGTTTGGCAAAATTTTGTTTTTTAAAAAGTGCAAAATTCAGTCACAATTTTTACTGGTTCATATTAGATTTGAAAGTCATTTCAAGTCATATGTAAACTGGTTGCAAAACGATTTTAGATGATTTAGACCAGTTGGATGGCCGGATCGTTAATTTGACAATCGGACCGGTCTGATTCTTACAATAGTGTCAATTTATATTAAATTAAATCAAATAATTTGTTCAATGTTCACAATTTTAATATACCAATTTGAACCCATCTATGCGACACTGCACATTGGAGGAAATAACCGACAACAAACAAAAACTCATGAGTCATATCATTTTTTCTCGCTGCCATCAATTCGACTTTGTATGATGATGTTAACTTAAAATTCTATAATATTCATACTAAATTCTTAACTACATATTTTCAGAATCTTCTTCAACAGTCTTCAAAATCCTCTAGTCATCCCAAATTTCTATGGTTACTCTTATGTGGTTACGCACCTAACATTGGAATTTGGATAGGAAGAAAAGTCGTTAGATGCATATATTATATTATTTTATTTATGTATTGAAAAGTAATTTTTTAATTTTAAATTAAAAATATATAAAATAAATATATAATTAAATATACAAATGAGATATGAGATCATCCACGTAAGTTATTATCAATGAATTCGATATATGAGGTTTAAAAAGAGGAGAGGGAAAATTAAAAAAGTGAAAGAATGAATAAAATTTTAAAATTTTTTTATATTGCATCATTTATATATTATTCAATAACATTTAATTTTATTTTTATTTTTTACATTAATTTAAACTCACATTAAATTTTAAAAAATAAAAAAATATAATTTAATATTATTAAATAATATATAAATTACTATATGGTAAGATTTTTTCTCTATTAAGACGCCACGTAACGTAACTAAACTTGTCAGGTAATCCACGTCGAACGCCAGCTAGGTTAATGGGTCGCCGCCACATTACTGGAGTTGTGTATTTGGAGGAAAAAAACCTGATATTTGCGTTGAAAGTTGGAAAAGGGTTTTAAATTTTGACGATTACAGCAAACTAGCATCAAAGTAAAAGGGTTTTAGTTTGTGAGAGAGTTGAGCTACTTCTCAATGGGGAAGGAAGGTGATCTCTGGGACGATTCAGCTCTCATCAATGCCTTCGATCGGGCTATCTCTACTTGCAAGGTTCTTTTCTTTCCGATACATGCATTTTTCAATGTCTTTCAACAATTTAATATACATATTTTGCCATAATTATCTACATGTTTTTTGGTTCGATTAAATCTCAGATTTATGCGTAGTTCTATTGATTTGGTAAATGTAGTGGAAGCATGGAATCCAAAAACTCATTTATTATTTAACACTCGAAGCATGTCTCGTCTCTAGTTCATGCTCCTCAAGTTGGAGCTGAAGCAGTCGCAACTTCATCTCCGTCTGTTAATTACCATCCTATAGTATATCTCAATCTATTGCGCAAGTAATGGTTGCATGGTCAAATGGACAACTGTATTCCCTTAATATGTGATAAATTGTTAAAATAATAGGAAATTGAATATTTCGTTACCATGTCAAAATTAGAATTTTTTTGTAATATTGATTTTATTTTCCATTAATTGGGGTGGCCTTTTAATACAAAATTTTGAACCATTATATAGATAATACATAGCAGTAAAAACAAAGATAACTCAGATGACACGAAGCAAGTGACTGGTAGCACTGAAGAAATTGACTCTAAAAGCGACTCTGAAAATATTGAGACCAGAAGGTAAAATGTATTTCATTATGCTTTCTCTCCCCACTCTGGTGCTTTTCATGACCTTTATATTTTCTAAAGAATATCTAAATTTTAATCATGCATAAAGTGTTTCTGAGATTTATGATAGTTATGCTATGTAAGCTGTGAATTGATCCGTTGCCCTTTGCTGTTTTATAGCTAATGTTCCTTTTGATTAATTTATAATAAATTTTGATTTTCAATTAAAAAACTGGAGAATTAAATTGAAGTTGCCTGTGTGTTGAATGACTAGAGAGGATTAGGTGGGGGTGAGGAATCGAAGGGGGGGGGGGCGTTATGAGGTTCATTGAAAGCATGTATTATCTATATAAAAAGAAAGGAAGAATTTTAATTCACACATATTTTGTTTCATCACAATATCAAATAGTATAACTCTCAAAATTGTGAGACAGTCTGGTCCATGTCCATTGGGGGTGTGCAAGGAATGCCAAGAACTCATAACTCTAAAATGTCAAAACAGTTAACACATTCTGGTCCGTGTCCATTGGAGTTGTACAAGAAATGCCCTGAACTTGGCACCCTAAGTTGTGCAAGTGAGCCACTTTTGGTAGTTTTATTGTAAATCAGAGATCCTCTCTGTTTGCTAAACTTCCTTTTCAAGTGTAACAACCCAATTTTTCGCATAAAAGAGCCTATGATTTTCTTTTTCTTTCAACGATCATCTTGGGACATGCATAATGATCATCCTCAATTTATTCAATGGGTAATGAAGATAGAACCATTCCCTTCCCTCCTAGGTAAATGTATAGATGCTATTACCTGGCTAAACATCATTTTATTCCAAGTATAGGTATCTTTTAAGGATTTCATGTGACCTAAAATTAAATAGCTTTAGGGTTTTTTTTTTTTTTTTGGGTTATGCTGCTGATATTTTCAAAAAGAAATGTTGTTATTACCTCATATGTCTTTCCTGAGTTGTTCTATAATGATATTCTTGGCAATATAGTTAAAATTTTTATTTTTCATAATCTCTTGTGCTCTCTTAAATAGAGATGCTGAAGAGAAAAGCAGCATTGCGGCTATTGCACCTGATTCAGCCGAGACTAGTAATGCTTCATGCTTGGAAGAAAATAATCATGAAAATTCCCAAGCAACCCAACCCTGTCTAGATTCATCAAGTGGTCAAAACATTGAACATTCACTAGAGGCACATAACAGTTATCCACATACACAAGATGTAGATGATTATAATCGCCTAGTTGGCCAATACTATGAACTTGAGGAACGAAGGCAGAAGATTTTGGAGCAAATTAATCAATATGGTGGATGGAATTACCAATATACGACTGCTCCTTCTAATTCTGGTGCACAATTTTCAAATTCCCAGGGTTATTCAATGTCTGCTTGCGATTCAAATGTACTCTATTCATGTTGTGCTTGTTGTAGTCAATGTTTGTTGCCTCCATGCACATCAATACCTAGTTGTTCTTTGGGTGGAGCATGTGTTGGTAAATCTTGCAATGATTCTTCTGTGGCAATATGTCCTGAAAAGTCATTTCCTCATGAAGATGATAAAATCCTCAAAACAGCTATGGGAGCTGCTGAGAGGGCAAAGTCTACCATTAGAACAACCATTTCTGGTGATTCTGAGAAAAAAGGAGGTAAGCATGGCTGCCCAAAAGTAGACAGTTGCATAAATATCCCAGTTGCTTTACGTTGATTCAGTAATTATTAATGCTTTTGTCCTCTGTCCTTATTATTTTCTAATTTATCTTCATGGTTTCTTCATTCTCATAAATGTAACTTTTTGAGATCAATTAAGAGAGCCATTTTCTTGCACTGGTGAAAATATAATATCATGAAGTGCTAAAAATGAATTTTCAAACAAATTGAGTAAAAAACTAGAAATATTTGCTGGCCTTCTAAAACCCATGATAACTGCCCCCAACTTCAATTGTCTCTTTTTAATATTCCTTGGTAAATGAAGCCCTTGATTCATTTTTGGACTCTGGTAGATGTAGCATCGTAGGGCCTTTGAATATTCAACATTAGTGGGCTTGTGTAACAGCTTGCTTTAGTTGCTTAAATTGATAAATGAAGAAATGATTTCTGTTTATGTAGTTTCCATAACAAGTCATCACTACCTTAATAAATTAAAACATGATGTCAGCCGTCTCAATGTCTGTTGGAATGAATCTTCAATAATGTGCTTGGTATTACCTCTCCTCCTTTGGTTAAGCTGGTTGGTAAAAGCGTAAAAGTCACGGAATTCTTAACTCATGCATTTTGCATTATGTTTCAGTGGCTTTTCTTAACTGCCATGACACAATCCAGATTTCTAAAGGTTCTTACAATGCACTGCCTAAATGTATGGTCTATGCTTTTTCCATGCATTTCAGAGAAAGAGAGAAACCAGTCTGAACTGGATCTACCTAATGGCTCAGAACCGGATCTTACTGTTGTTTTGAATGCTTGGTATTCTGCTGGCTTCCACACTGGAAAGTATGTGTTTAGTTTTACTGTTTGCCAAAGTTTTATTTGTGAGAAGTGACAACATAACTTCAATCAGTTTTTACGTGAGAACTTCTTTTTAAAATTCTGTTATATGTATTAGGTTATTAATTAGAATTTTTACTTCAACTTTTAAGATAGTTTTCTAGATCATAATGGCTTAAACTTTTAAATAGCATTTTGGTGTTGTTGTAATTCTTTGATTATACATTTTAGTCATATGTGATCTTTGTTTAACTTATTAACATAGAGGCCCTTGCTAGATAATATAATCTTTTGATATGCTCTCCTTCCTGGTCCAGTTAGTGGAATATACATCTTCATATATATACACCTCAGTAGGGCATAAAACCCGTCTTTTTTCTGTGGTTATTGATTTCTATTTACTTGTGAAGTGAGCTATCAAATTATTTAGTGTTGCTTTATCAGATTTGTCCTGTCATTTGTAATTGAAATAGTTGTCACTCCAAAATTTGTCAGGTTTGTGCATCATTGGGAAGCCTTTTTGGACCTTCTAGTAACTATTCATGTTTTGTTTCTTGTAAATATTCTTGTTGTTCCATCCTTAATGATTGGAGATTTGATGATAACGTGACTCTTTAGATATTTAAATTAATCAAACTTAGGGTTTTCTATTTGGACACTCATATATTGGAACTTTCATTATGAAAACAGGTATCTCACTGAACAATCCATCGCAAACAGAAGACGGGGATATTCGCCCCCCTAGAACTTCCCACGGAGGCAAAAGGATTGTAATACAAAAAGTTCGTCAATATATATGATGTTAAGTGATTGTACACTTCCACACACTGAAAAAATGTTGGGATATTTTCTTATTCAACAAGTTTTTACTCGTGTATTTTCAAGGCAGGTTTTTTGCCGTCTATTGTAGACATGAATATGTCGTTATGTTGCCTGAATTTGTTAGTGAATACAGAGACCTCAAAATGCATAGATCATTTTGCTTAGTGTGCTGGCGTTTATATTTTCGTGATTGAATACTTTTTAGATTAAATTTATATACATGTTTTTTCATATTTTTGTTATTAGAATTTTTAATTAAAATAAATATGTAAATTTTTTAAAAAGAATTAATCATAAAGTAAATAAATTATATACATCTTAATTTTTAATTAGAGAATTTGATTATAAAATATATAAAAATTACATTTAATTTGTTTTTATAACCCAGTGTAGAATATAGTCAATCGGATCCTTAATCCAGATAATATTTGCATATTGTGTTATCTTTTTTTTAAAAAAATTTGATAGTATATACCTAAAAAAGTGTATGGAAGTTATTATTTTTTAAATATAAAAGTTTAACAATTTAATTTTCACCCAACAAATTTTTAATAACTAATTAAAAATACTTAATAAACTTTAGCGGAAAGTGACTCCATATGTTTATGTCCAAAAATGATGATTTACATGAAAGGTTATTTCAAAATAATTAAAATAAGTAATAAAAAATTTATTTATTTATTTATTTTATTTAAAAAATTTGATAGCAAAAGCTTAGAAACGAAAGGAGGTGCTGTAGAAACAACAGACTGCCGTTTCCGACGGTAGGCATTCGGCATTAGTAGCAGAGAGCAGCTAGAGTAGCAGTGAGGTGTAGAATGGCGAGGTCGACTAGCAAGGATGCCCAAGACCTTTTTCGCGCCCTTTGGTCTGCTTATTCCTCCACTCCCACTATTCTCAAGGTCTCTCCTCGCTTAGTCTTTCTTCGCCTTTTCATTTCTCTCGCAGAATCTAAAATTTTCAACTCGTTCGGAAACTTCCTGCAGATCATTGATCTTTACGTGATGTTTGCTGTATTCACCGCTCTGATCCAGGTACTTCACAATTTCGTTGCATGCATTTAAATTCATGTGTATCTTATATCATAGATCTTGAATTTCAAGGGCTTTTGTTCGAACGGAATAACAAATGAAAAGAAAGAAGTTGATTTCTCTGTTTACCACGAGGGGAATTTTAGAGCATGTTACCTCATCTCTATAAGACTTGAACATTAAATGTAGTTTAGAATTAGGAAAAGCCTGAAGAGGTATCTGCTTCGATATAAAGTAGGGAAACTACATATAACCCCCTTAAGCTGTGGCTTAATTACAACTTTGTTACCCATAATTGAAGGATTATATGTAGTTTCCACTATTAAGTAATGCCGTTGCCCGTTCATACAGCGTTTCTTTGAAAAATGAGTTCTTCTTGGGTAAGTTCAAGGATAACAAATTAACAATATTGAATATGTGGACCCCATTAACAAAAATCATAAGTGATCATTTAGTGTAACATGGGAACTAGATGACACGTAATTTTGGAAAAAGGTAAAGAAGTTATTAAGGATGTTCATACAAAATATGGTGTCTATTCTTTCTTCAATTTTGTTTGTAGGAATGTACTTATTTTTTGGTGAAATATAGGAATGTACGTTGTATAAGATATTCACCCCTTGAATACCTATTTATAATCAGAACTAGCTAATGTACCATTTGCTACTTTCCTTACATTCTGAACTTTTTTGTACCAATTTTTTAAAGATTGTAGGAATTTAAGATTTCAATATCTTCATGCTTTAAAAGAATTTCTTGTTTACCTATTCCATATTTAGTTGACTTTTTAAATTTATTGCCTTTTGCATGGCGCTAATGTGACTGTAGTATGACCTGTGTTGGTGATGTTGGCACATAGTGGGGACTGACTGACTTCTTAGACGAGTATAAATGTTGTATGATATATGAAATCCGGGTTGAAAGGCAAGCTAAAACTTAGTGGTCTTGCTAAATTAATGTAAAAAAGCAAATAGGATGTTTTCCTCACTTCCTGGGAGCATAAGAGAGCATTTTGAAGCTTAATGTATATTTGGTTTTTTCTAAGTGTCAGAGGTATTCTGTGTTCAAGTGAGTTTGCATCAAAGTTGTTTCTACTGAAACTTAGTTTCCCCCCCCCCCCCCCCCCCCATATTTTGCTCGACAAACAGGTAGTTTACATGGCTATAGTGGGATCATTTCCATTTAACTCATTCCTTTCAGGAGTACTTTCTTGCACAGGGACTGCAGTTTTGGCAGGTAAAGTGGCAAATGCATATTGAGAATTTGCAGGCTAGAAAAAATGTGTTTTTTTTCGGTAAAAAAAATTTGTTTATCTGTGTTTATGCATATCTTGACCCATTATGTATTTGTTATTATCTTATTGTTGTCTTCCAATTGTTTTGATCAGTTTGTCTCCGGATCCAAGTAAATGAAGATAATAAAGAATTCAAGGTAAAACCTCTCTTCTTGTTTTGTCTTTAATTTGTTATAGCATTTATGACAATATCTGAGATGTATATAAATCAAATTGACCTAGTTATTACCTTGCAGTATGAATCTATTTTTAGGTTTTCTTTCTTTTTTGATCTTATATTTTTTCAACAACTTATCAGCAAAAAGGAGCTTTCATACTTCCATTCCTGTCTCTTTGAGCTAATAATATAAAGCATAGGGGAAATGATGAAATTACATGTCACTTGTCCGCATGTTAGTTTCTGCATAGGGGATATATAATTATATGCTTACTGATTTTGGTCATCCATCCTATTCCTACTGCAGGATCTTGCACCCGAGCGTGCTTTTGCAGATTTTGTTCTCTGCAATTTGGTACTTCATTTGGTGACCATGAACTTCCTTGGTTAAGTGAGGGTTGTGTGGTTTATTAGCAATCGGTCCTTTGGAGTATAAAAATAAAAAGTAGCATCATGGCTTTATGCTGAGGCTTTTTTCCCCTTGTACCAAGAGATGATAAATGATTATCTGCAACTGTGCAAAATACATTTTGAATAGTAAACTTATATTTCTTAAATTTGTTATGATAATATGTGGATTATGCATGCCATAAACGGAGATGAATTTTTTTCAAGTTATTAACTATTAATTACATGATAAGTGGATAACAGTATAAGGAAGAAAAAGCTGATGAGGAGGTTCGGGTATCGGGATCTCCTTTTATTAAAAGAGAAGTTACTGTATACATGATATTGTGATTATAATTTGTAATATATTTGATTTACATTTAACAGAGAAAAGTTACAATATATTAGCAGTTTTTAGAAAATTTGAATATCGCCCCAGGGGCCGCGAAACAAAAAATCATAAGTTTTCGATCCAACAGTTATCTTTAACCTTCTTGAAGATTTCAGAATGTCAAAGTGCATTACCTTTGCCAGACATCTGAGAATCAAGTTGTTTGATTTTTTTTTCTCTCTCTCTTTCTCTAGTTTTATTCTATAAAAATTGTTAAAGAAATTCAAATCTTTCTCTAATTTTGGATAGTGAAAGCAATAGTTTTATATTTGACTAATTAAAGCTTTCATATAATATAATTTGTGTACAGTTTCTGAGAAGTCATAACTGTTTCGTAATATGATATTCCGAAGTAATAGTTCCTCTTTTATCAAATTGCTATTATAATTGTTTTTTATTAATTTATAACCGTAGAAGTTTATCGCTTCATCAATTGCTTTCTATTCATGTTTGTTAAGTTCTAAATTTCAATTGAATCTACTTAAGCTTTTATTGCAAAAGAATTCTTTAGTGTTATTTGACTTTAAAAGTTTTTCTTTAAAAAAAAAAAAAAGAGACAAACAGATTATCCATTTTCTGCGCTCCGCTGAATGTGTTCCACGTGTTCGGTTCATCCCCAATCCAGTCCTCCGTCATCCATCGGACGGCGACTTCCACTGGCGGTGAATAGCTAAAATACAAAAACGGAAATAATCTGCATTTGCCTTCCTTCCCCTTCATCTATTCGCGGTCACTTTGGTTTGTGCCTAGTGGCTTGTGGGCCTCTCTGTGCGATAAAAAGCACGTGCTAACTCATACCCATCCTTCTCTCTCTCTCTTTCTCTCGCTTTCTGTACTAGTCCTATGGCTTCAACTATGAGTATGCTTGGTCCTCTCTCTGCGGCACACGCCAACTCTCTCTGCCTCTCAAAAAATACTATGCTTATCCTTTCTGCTTCAGCTCCTTCTCCATCGCCCACATTCTTAGCTGTAAGCTCTTCTAGGGTTTCTTCATCATCATTTTCTTCTTCTTCTTCCACTTGTTTTTCTCCAAAGCTTTGCTCGATTCCTCTGCGATCTACTGCTCGGCTTGCTTGTTCTTGTTCGCTTAACTCGTTGAAGATCAGAGCAAAGGAGGACGTATTTCCTAGCAAGGACTCTCCGGATAACATGGCTAGTTCGGTTTCTTCGCGAATGTTTCTCAATGCTCGCACCGAAGAAGGTTTAGTTTCTTATTTCTTGATTGCTGGTTATGTGCCTTTAATTTTTGTTCGCTGAAAGAAATGTTGCAATATGGAGGAACGTACTATTTTTAATCTATCGACATTTTTTGTTGTTGTTCTTCTTTACTATTTGCAAATTGCCATGTTGTTACAAGAAAATGGACGTCGAGGCTTTTCTGACTTCGTTGCTTAAAATATGCGAGTTCAACGAATATTAAAAGTAGGACTGTCCAGTTTGTATTATTGATGAGACGAGGAACCTTGGCTTACTGTTTTAGCATAGAGATTGAAGTTTGGCCCCGCTTATCTGAGTCGTTAGGTCTACTAATACATATCGTTTAACCTAGGAGCGAATGGTAGATTACTAATACTTTTCTAGATTGTTTCTGTTGCTTTTATCCTACTTTCTGTCCTTAATGGGCATTGCAAAATTTTCCGATTAATTGTAATGCTTTTTGTTTTGCATATATTTTTTTTCCCGTAAAATAAAAGATAATTTCTTAAAATTCGGGACGATCATTAAATAAATAAAGTATATTTCCTTTTTGCTTGCTTTCTTTCTTTTTTTCTTGTTTGTTTGTTTTTTCCTCTTTTGCTATGTGATGTTTATAGATTAGAAAGAAACTATAACCGTCAAGTTCTGTATGCTTGTATTTACAGGAAATTTGTTCCGAATAATATTATTCACCAATCTGTACTGAGCAAATATTATTTATTTGACAGTATGAAGTTCAAGGTAATGGTTCAGAAACTAGGAAAGCTTCTAATATATTGTGTGAAGATTGGGAGAATGTTTTGTTAAATTATTTTTATCTACAGCAGAAAATTCTCTCTGGTACAACAAAAAAATGATGGTTAGAAAAATGTTATATTACGTAAATGCATTATATATATGTTTTGGGGTTTCTTTAGGTTAAACTGAAAGCTCCCATTCATGTATTTGGTTTCTCTGAAGTGTATGGTGTACTTTTGAGAACAAAGTGTTAGTAGCTTGATGATGAAAACAGTCAAGGGAATGGGTTCTCGCTCATATATGAATTGTTACCCAGCTGCTCGTACCATAATACAACTTGTTGTTTTTCAACACCAGTTATCCATTCTGCACTCTGCTAGATTACTTCCTAAAGTGCAGCCTGCATTTTAAAGGATGTTTTTCCCCTTGTTTATCGGTATTTTTTGAAGCTTATTGGGTTCGGGATCAATCATGTTCTTCATGGTTTTAGAAGTAAGAAAGATTGGGATATTTTAAGCTTCATTTTATATACTCACTGTTGGGTTGATCAAAAGCCAAATTTTGAATTGGAAAGGCAGTAAGAGGTTAGCATTAAACTGAATATTTGCTATCTTTAGCATTTGTGTTCTAAGCTAGTGGGCAGAGCTGGAACCTAGATTTGTCAGTAGAATGAAGAGGTGTGAAGTTAGATGAAAATATGAAGGAACATTCATTTTATTAGTTTGAGTTGTTGATACACAAATTCTGAAGAACAGAAGGTGGGGGTATATCATATTCTAGATAATATATATCTGCCAAGGGGATTTAGTGCTTTGAGGCACCGTTTATATAAAATTGCAGTTCCTACTGTACTCTTCTTTTCTAGTGCACTTTACGTCAAATCTTGAAAGATTGATTTTTCTGCTTAATTTTTGTTATATTTTTGCAGAACTTCTGTTGGCAATCAGGAATGAAGCAGAAGCAGGATCTCTGCCTCCTAATGTTGCTTCAGGGATGGAGGAATTGTACCAGAACTATAAAAGTGCAGTATGTTTTATTCACATAAATGTGTGCTTGTTCAGATGCCTTATTTAAATAAATGTGAGCATTCCATTTCATCATATGCATACACAAAGCATTCAGTTTCTCCGGAATAATTTTATTTTGATTAGATATAATTTCAGAAGTGAAATACTTGTACTGTTGACAATGTCTGTACGACTAAATTATTCCTAACATCAAAAGAAAATAATTTAAGTATTTTCGAATTTCTGACTGAACCTCCAAAATAGTATGCTTCAAGCATGAATTTATTGTTTGTCATCTCTTCTATTTATTAATTGTTTATCAGCTTCATGCATTATATCATTGATGTTGATGTGTTTTATTGCTTTATTGTCTCTAACACGCTTTTTTGTCAATTATATAGCAAAGGGCAGACCATTCCCGATATAAATCATTCTTCTGGCTCTTCTACTGCTGTTTTCCTATTTGTGGTTGCTTAAAACTTGGACACTTTAATCTTATTAATTCACTAACTAGTATTTGAATTTTAGCTCTCAAAAATTAGCATTTCACTGGCAACACCTATTTTTTTCTGGGTGTGAGAATTTGCATGTCACAGTTGGCTTATTGGTGAGGATATACTCTGTGAGGATGAAAACATTTTTACTAATATGTTATTGCCCATCAATTTAATATCCTGATCTGTCCATTTATCTTTTAGGAATTTGAATGACTTAAATGATTTGAATACAATTCCTTATGTTTGCAATCTTCAGATTATAAAAAGTGGACATCCCAGGGCAGATGAGCTTATATTGTCAAACATGACTATTGCATTGGATCGCATATTTTTGGATGTGGAGGTAAGTTTTTACCATAGGATAACCTGCACTATTTGTGTCAATAAAAAGCTTCTATTAATAAAGAAAAAAAAGAGAAAATTGTTTTCATAGCATCTGACATATATGCATTTTTAGTTTGCTGATTTTTTTACTGTATATGAATATCATGCTTAAAACATGAGATTGAATTTCTTCAGGATCCTTTTGTCTTTGAACCACACCACAAGGCAAAGCGTGATCCATTTGACTACTACTTGTTTGGTCAAAATTATATACGTCCTTTAATTGATTTCAGGTGAGCTGACGACTTGTAGTTTCTCCTTCTTCACCTTATCTAATTAGTGTCAATCAGTTTAGTTTACTTATTTAGCTTTTATTTGTTGGTCATCTGCACAATTGGTTCATAAAAAATTGACACTAGAGTCTAGACCATCTTATATATCCTTGACATTGTTAGTTATTTTTGTAATATTATAACTACAATATGTTAGAATCCATGTGACCTGTTAAAGGTTTTGTATTGGGAAAGCATGAGAGATTCATGCATGTGCTGTCCATAGTCCAAAAGGTTAAGCTTTTGGGAGAAGTTGGCATCCAATGTTCATGTAGAGTTCCTATTGGAAGTCTGTACATGTAATTCTACTATTATAGTTTGATCAAGGTTATCTATTATTGTCAAAGCAATTGTGATGATTCCCAAGCTTCTTTCCTTGGTGTAATTGTAAATAAGCTGTTTGAATCCAGGGTTTGTTACCTTCTACTTGTTGACTGGGCTCTTTGGTTATTATGACATCTATGCTTGACGAGGAGGAAATTCAGTCATGTATCCAGATGTCGGTGAGAGAAGGAATACTGAGAAATGAAGTGGAAATATCTGTATATATGTAGGAATTAAAAGAAAGTTACAAGTTTATATATGTAGACGGTGATTAATATAGTCTTACAGTTACAGACAGCTTTTGATTGAAGCTTGTAACATATATACGCCTTTTTGAAACAGTCCCAACCACAAGAAGCTCAAAACTCTGGTTCATGGAGCCTCTAGGATCAAAATACAAATTCATGGTAGTTTTGGAGAGACAAAAAATTCTAGATGCTACTTTCTAGGATTGGCATTCAGTACCTTGAACAGCTGAGGGATTGTTATCCAATATTATATTTAGTCTGCTGTTGACATCTGCTGGCCAACAGCAACTGCAAAGTGTGGAGCAAGAATGCTAGAATTCTTGAACATTCCTTTTTGTTTTTTTGGGAAAATTTTCATAGGTTAAGAGAGAGGCTTATCTGCCTGCATGAATGTTTATATGCTTCACATTATATATGTGATTAGTTGGATATTGCTGACGGTTAACTGTAAAATAGAAATGACAATATAAAACAAAAGGTCTTTTCTATATCAACTTGCTGCAATTTTTCCTTCGTGGCATTTTTTGTTTGACTTGCATTTTAGTTGGCTTCATTCTTGCTATTCTATATGCAGACAAGGTGGAACTTGTAAAGCCAACTGCTTATGATTTTGAATGTGGCAATAACTTGGGTTAATTTGATCCTTCCTATTTGTGTTTAATAAAGGCGGCTACCTTGGTTTTGCCCAAATCCATACCGTTCTTTTTTCTGCGTATGCTTAATTTCAATGTTTTGGAATCACGCCCATCATTTCAGAAGTAGATTTCTGTGTTGCACTTTCAGGAGTGAAATTATGGCATGTAGCATTGCATTTTGTTATTCTCAGGTCTTCTGGGTCTCTTTATAATCAGTTTATACTTATATCTAGATAATGTCAGTACCATCTGGTTGCACCTAATTACATATTTTTTTAAAAAAAATAACTGTGATTTCTTTGTTGCAGAAATTCTTATGTTGGCAACATTTCCCTGTTCTATGAAATGGAAGAGAAACTTAAGCAGGTGCTAATGCTTATCATGCTGATATCTAGAATTATTTCTTTGCTTGCTGTAAAATCATTTAATTGGCCTGTTATCAGTAAGTGAGAGAAGGGGGGGGGGTTGGTGGTGTACAAATTCCCAAGTTTCCTCCTTTGTTGCATCTACCTTCTGCAAAATTTAAGGCTAATGTCTGTGCATGCGTGTATGACATATAAGGTATTCATGTCTGTTAGACTTCTACAGTAAACTTTTCTGTTAGTTCTAGGACAAAATGCATGATAACTTTCTGATTTATTAACAATTGATCTCACAGATTGTGGCATAGGAACTTTTTAACGTATCAATTTCGCAAGTGGACCTTGGTAAACAACCCAAATCATATAGTTGATTTCATTGTTTCCAATTTTTTGTTTCTCAAATATGGGTTAGATTTTAAACCAGAATCTCTTCCCGCCCCCAAACAACACCCCAAAAAATAAAAAAACAAGAGAAAAAGCCATGGATAGTTCTATCACAATTGTGTTTGGTATTTGTCTATTTAGATTGTTAAAGTAGGTGTTCCAGTTGCTTTGGTTTTGTTTTGTTGTGTGTGTATGAAGACAGGAGAGAACCCCATATTTTGTAAGATGTTAAGCTTGACGACTTATATGTTCAAAAGTATATTCTTGCTAGCCAACTTAAAGTTCCTTAGCATACCTATACATGAAAATTCTTAAATGTAGGAGACACTCCTGAAAGAATGAAAAATTTAATGCAGGGACACAATATCATCTTAGTATCAAATCACCAAACTGAAGCAGATCCGGCTGTTATTGCACTTCTTCTTGAAACAGCATGCCCCTATATTGCTGAAAACATGGTAAATATTAAGTTTCTATTCTCTGCCTAATGCAAAGCATATAGTCATAAACTATAATGCACGTGTATGATATGAATGCTGAAGTCATCAAATTTTACTTTTTGTTCTATAGACTTATGTTGCAGGAGATAGAGTTGTAACAGATCCCTTGTGCAAACCCTTTAGCATGGGCAGGTTTGTTCTTCTATATATCTAATTCGAACAATGTACTCATATATTGCCTTTGATGAATGAAGTCGTCCTTGCCAACTATTTACTTTTAATTTTTATGTTTGTAGGAATCTTATTTGTGTTTACTCTAAAAAACACATGTTTGATGTTCCGGAACTAGTAGAAATGAAAAGAAAAGCAAACACACGAAGTTTGAAGGAAATGGCTGTGCTTTTGAGGTACATCTCCTAGTTTATGAAGAAATTGTTGTGCTTTTAGATTTTATTTCTGTTAAGACTGTATTGCATCAGTATGAGATCAAAATGCAGTAGTACACTATGGCAATTAATCAGATGTAATCCATCAATTTGAGTTCATAAAAATTGTTTTGAAATCTCTAAATTTATGAATTGGAATAGAGATATTAGAAAGAAAAAAAGATCTATAATTGTATTGGCTAAGCTTCAAGCTAGAGTTTAGATGGTTATCTTTTATTTTTTATAATTTTTAAGCTGTTAACCCACCATCTTGGCAATCCATCATCAATATGCAGCCTTTTGATACAGGGGTAGGTCACAGATAGTGTGGTTTGCACCAAGTGGTGGTAGGGATCGATCAGATCCCCAGACAGGAGAATGGCTACCGGTAAGCTCAATTTTTACCTGAAGTAGAATATTGAAGTGCATTACAATGTAGATTTTAGTAACCTTATATCATCTTAAACCTACAGAAAATTTAAGAATATAATATATTAATATAAAACAATAAGGTTTGCTGGGTAAAAGACTCAAGGATATGTATTAGCATTGACAACAAGAATCTTTCAAACTTCTATGAAGGTTGGTTAATTGATTCATGATTGCTTAATTAGGACAAATATCATCAGATTTCTAGTAGTATGATGTAATGGAAGAAAATTATAGATGAAGTTCTGTTGGTGCTTTGGAGGACTTGGGGTTGCATTTCAAGCATACAACTTTTCTTTCTCCTTGTGGTATGCTTTATAGCTTTTTTCAGTACTTTTCTATGTCAAAATGGAATACCAAAGTTCTATTTTCATTACCTTTTTTTGGAAGCAAGTTACTCTTAAAATAGTGAGGAGAATAGTTTCATGAATTCATGGTATCCTTTGCTCATGGTTTTATTTTTTATTATTTTGTTTGACATGTTTTCCTGGCTGTTACATCTGTCAGAGCCGTACTTGTTTTTCATGTGTTATCATTATATAATTAATGTTTTACAAGCTACTGATTTGCATGTATTCCTTTAGAGCTTAAGTTTAGACTACATTGTGTAGAGGAGAAGTTGGAAGTAAATGAGAAGAAAAGTGTAAGGATTGTGGCCCAGGGCCAGCTTCTCTAATTCTATTTGTGCATTGAAGTTTGAATTGTTAGGGGTATAAGGAGGGTTCGGCTCTTACTATTAGATGAATTGCATTTCTTTGTTTGTGAATCAGGTCTCTCATATGTATGTCTGTAAACAAATGCTGGAACAGTTTATTCTTCTTCTGTTTTGCTAGTTGTTGCCTTGTTGGTTTGCTGCATAGGTTAACCAGTTTGAAACGAACATTGGAATTTATGTCACAATCTGTCATAATAAATAAATCTGTGTATAACAATTCTAGTATATTATTTTATGATTATTTCATACTGATACAAGGCATTCAGGCACCATTTGATGCTTCTTCAGTAGACAATATGAGAAGGCTTGCTGAATATTCTAATCCACCGGGTCATATGTATCCTTTGGCAATATTGTGCCATGATATAATGCCCCCGCCTCAAGAGGTATGGTGTCATTGTTATTGAGAGTTCACCCATATTTATTGTTCTTTATTTTAAGGTAACCAAGTAGTTTTGCAGGTTGAAAAAGAAATTGGAGAGAAAAGAATTATCTCCTTTCATGGAGTTGGATTATCAGTGGCTCCAGAGATAAGCTTTTCTAAAACCACTGTTGCTTGTGAAAGCCCTGAAAAGGTTAGTTTAATTTGACAATAAATTTCCCCTTCCGTGGTTAATTACATATTTTTTTTGTCACGGACTGTACACATTTCTTTTGAGAGGTCACTTTTGTCATTTTGTTATTCTTGAACTGAGAAGAACTGGCTGTGCTAGAGTGTGACCTGACAACATTTCTAATCCACTATATTTTATTTATTTATTTATGTTTATTAACATTTCTAACCGAATATTAGTGCAGATACAGTTGCATGTCATTTTTAGTGTTGATACCACTGATATAAATCCCATGCTTAGTAAATTCTAAGTACTCTTAAAATTGTGTTTGGAGGAGGCAATTTAGGGAAGGAAAGTGATGTTTAGAGATATTTTAATTACTTCATTATGAAATCCCTTATTTGGATTAGGAGGGAATAAAATTTGAAAATTTCATGGTAATTTAATCAAATAATTTAGGAAGAATTTGAAATTTACTTAAATAGATAAAATTTCAAAATTTCCTTCTTTCTTATTTATAGAATATTAGTTTTTATATCATTTTTAATACAAATCTAGAATTCTAGATATAAATATACTTATATGTTCACTAACATAAACATATGTATACATATATACCTATATGCATATATAGACATGTATAACTATTTATGCACACATATATACATGCATATATGTACACACTACACACATGTGCGTACATATACAGGTGAGAACATGTAGGTACATGTAACTGCATGCCCGTATGTACACGCGCTTGCATACACACATATATGCATGCACGAGTATATTGTATACATATATTGATGCATCATACACGTATTTATTAGTTATAACAAGATTTTATAAATACTATGATTATCCAAACAAGAAATTTAAAATGCAAGTAATTTAAATTGCGGCAATTTAAATTCTTTATATTTTAAATTTATGAAATTTAAAATTTTACAATCCAAACACAACTTTAAGTCTTATTATAAGGAGACATATTCCCTCAAGTGAGGTGCCTTTTCACAATAGCTGGCGCACGTGTATTTATATTCACCAATAACAGAATTTGTCTAATTTGAATTGAAGGTATATCACCAGAAATTGCTGCATGTAAATTGTAGTCTTAATTTTTCAGCTATCTTTGTTTTCAAAGATCTTCATACTTGGTTAATATGTTTGATGCCTCACTGATTTTACATTGAACAGGCTAAGGAGGCATATACTCAAGAATTTTATAATTCTGTGACTCAGCAATATAATGTGCTGAAATCTGCCATACATAGCCAACAAGGATTAGGAGCGTCAAGCCTGAATGTCTCTCTGTCACAGCCATGGATTTAGTTAAAAGCATTATCTTTTTCATTCTCCTTTGCTCTGATGATCAGGTACATTTCTTGCCAATGCCCTTACATGGCCTACAAGGATTAGAAGCATCAAGTCCAGTCTCTGTGTCATAGCCATGGGTTTAGTTAAAATGTCTATCTGTCCTTTTTTTTTTCTCTCTTTCTGGTCGAAGATGGGGCACATGTCTAATTTTTGAATTTAGAGAACTGCCGAAGAATATGGAACTGATATTCATCTAAATAGCCTATTGGTCAGTCAGAATCAATACATTTCTCATTGTTCGGATTACATATTTCTTTATAGCTTTTTTATAAATGATAAATAGTTAGAACATGGCTTTCTTCATTTTCACTTTCGTGAATGATTATTAGTTTCTAAGATAGCGAACATACTTTCAGTTATGTGAGGTAGAGTACTTCTACTACGGAGAAGGGAACAAACAAAACTGAGTACTTAAAATAGGTTTAGTGATAGAGTTGTGAATTGTCATTCATATAAAGGTTTTATATTTTAACCAGTTGCTGGTATTTTATGAATTGTGTCTACCAATCTGTTCGCAGCTTGAAACAACAAAATAATTTATTTCAGTGTAGGATGTTCTCAAAACATTTTCGAGTTCTACTTTATGGTTGTTTATGTAGTTTTCCTGAAATTGAAGAGTTCTTATAAGAATCTGAAAAGGATAGAAAACTGGAACTTTAAGCCAAGAAAGTTAAGGAATTGTACATTGATGTGTTATACCCTGCTGATTCAATTTCGCAGCTGAAGGCTACAACTTGCTTCCATTTCGTTTCTGATGCAGGTGACTAGACATCGGTCGTGTGATTCAACTAATGCACTTCCAAGACCCTTTTTTCCACGCCTATTGATTGGCTCGATGGAATTGCAGTCCAATAATTATCATCATTATTATTATTTTTTGTGCATATCTGTAGAAGATTCGAATTCATCATAATCTGTTTCAGAAGGTTCTATTTCAGCTTTGTATTGTACAGGTCCTTCTTAGTTCCTAGTCAGATCTGGGCCATTCATATAAAAATTTTACATGTAATTTTTTCACGTACAGTTTTGTAAAATTTTTCCAAGTTGAATAGTTAAAAAGCCAATAACTCGCATACGTAATTTCAAATCTTATTTAATAATAGATGCTTAATGTATTTAATATTTGATCTGGCTCAAAATCAAATAGCTTGGTACGTGACATTGCAAAAAGTAATTTAGACAGATCAAAGCAATTTTCATGATGAATACGAACAACAGCTACTATTTTCAAGGTTTTTTTTTCATTATATTTTCACTCACTATAGGTGGTTTTTACTTTTGGTTTAAGAAAAACCTTGATTTTGGAACTGTTATTTGCTTTGGTGGCAATAATACCTTGTTTGTGCAAAATATCGCTATTTGCAATAGTATTTTAAGCCTTCTTACGTTCTTGGCATCTTTCTCACGGCCTAGATCTTCCCACACACTTATTTCGCCAATTCACTCTATCGCAATCCAATGGACGTCAATTTCTATGCAATTTAATGATATTAATTTTTCCAGTAAATAACGGAAACATTATATATGTACATAATCCACGAGTATATGAATACTTCGCTACCTGTGGGCCGCAACTTCAACATTAGCGTGAAGGTAGTGTTAAGCTTCCTCTGCTCTCGCTCCAGCCTCCAGGGTAAAGACGAAGTGCACTGCATAGTACAACCACACAAGCTGAAGTGTGGATTACAGATACGCGCACTTTTTCTATATTCGAATCTCTCAAAATTTTAAATCCATCATATTTAACCATAAATAAATAAATGTGTATATAGTGTAAGTTTAATTTTAAAAATATATCTATTGTTTGATGGGTATGTGGAAGCGGGAATTCCTTTTTTTGTCATTTCTTTTTACAAATTAATATACTGAAATGAAACCTACTGAAAAAGTTCTTTTTAAAAGAAAAAATTCAATTGTTGTGAACAAGAAAAAGAAAGAAACAAAAATCTGTCATCTCACCCATTAAAAAAAAACCTTGAAATGGAACCCCAACGAAACGACGCACAATGTGGGCTATATGTTGCGACTTCACTTCTACCTTTTACGGTTTGGTTTCCTAGGCGAGAGAGCTAGCTGGCCTCACTGTGTTTTGTTGTTGAATTATTATTTATTATTATCTGCTCTGCAACAAGATTCCACTCGGAAGCAGACACGAAGAAAACAAAAATTATTACCACTGAGTGTATGACCCAATGCAACGAACGTTTTTAACGTTACAACGCTGCTTATGCTTCATAGTTGATAACTTGTTAGTAATAAAGTTTAATTTAGGGTTATCTGATTTGAATAATAGTGTGATTAGCAGTTTAATATTGGATGCACGAGGTTCCCGAATAGAGTCACATTCTCATGCACTGCATATATACTATTTTACGGCTTACGATATGCCCGACGAGGGTCATCAAATCTTACTGGGACGCGTGCCATGTTACTCTCTCTCTCTCTCTCTCATTTCTATGTCTTCACTCTTCATCGTATTTTAATCTAATCCTTTCAACAACTAATTACTCTTGTAAACTAAATGCTATATATAGACATGCACTCAAATTCAGAACTTGAATCCCACGCGCCACCGGCTTCTCCGATGCAGTGGCAAGTGCGAGTCTCAGCTGAGGTGGCATTGTTGGAAACAAAATAAATAGTTACTTGTCAATTAGAATTAATTCATCTAATCATCTTTTATTTATAATGATTATATTATTTAAATTTAAATAATTTTTTATTAATAAATGTTTTATAAATTTTTTAAAAATATTATGAGCGTGAAAGTCGTAAATGTTATTTTCTCACTTAAATTTTTTGAAAAAAAAAAAAAGTCCTCACCTTCTTCTCTGTTTCTCTCTCTCTTGTTAAACGCAGTATAGCCTATGGGCCCCCTGTTATCCAAATGAGGATAAGGTCAGAAATTCACAAGCTGCCCCATTCTACTAATTAATTTATCATGAACAATCAAATCAAATGCCCTCAAATTCTCCTTCTATGATTGATTTATTAGTAAAGGAGTGTTTATGTATTTTTCTTTTAATAATTTTGGTTTAAATTTTGTGGCCAACATATAAAAGAATTTATCCTCCTCCAATACAACATTCCTACATTCTTGTATAACGCAACACTAATATTATATAATTTTTTGTTTGGTGTTCAAAGGTATCAGGTCTTATAAGATAAGATTTAAAACAAAAGTGCCTATTCAAGGAGGTATCAGGAATTTTTTTAATTATTATTTAATATATAAATTTCTTATTAAGTCTAATCAAAACAAAAATATTTTGATTAAATAATGTATTAATGCTAAATATATAACAAAAAGCATATACCAAATTGTATGAGCTTATTCAATAAGTCTTATATGATCGACGCATCAAACGACGTCTCAATTTTGAGTTATTTATGATTATGAGGGAACCATGTTTCCCGAAATCCCAGCACGCTCCAACATACATGATCCTTTATTATTGGATAAAATATGTTAATATAAGAAATAAAACTACTAATTTTTTTTATTAAAATAAAATTCATAAGCCTTCTTTGACTATATTGCTAAACAGTCCCCACAAGAGTAATGAGAGAATATTTTCATCCACAAGCACTCTCCATTGGAATGCATTATTCTCTGGCACATTAGTTTGCCTCCCTCATGTTTTTCTTTTAAGGACCAATGGAATTGAGCATCAAAACAAAAACTCTCTGATGTTATTGCAACAATTAAATTTTGGGTCCTACAAATTGCAGCAATTAAATAAAATAGTCCTTTTCATTCCAATTTTGGTCAAGTTTTCCAGTCATCTCCATAGGCAAGTCATTATAATATCACTATTTAAATGAACGTGTTAGAGATATCTACAGTTGAAACCAACTTCTGTCGGCATTTAATATTGTTTTGATTCAGTGAATTATGCAAAACTTGTAAGTAGATTTATTAGTAAATTACAGATATTTGTTTATTAAAAGAGTAATTCAAAAGAAGTGAGACGTGTATTCAGAAATCTTATAGTAATTGCTTCATCGTGAATGTTTGATCTATTAAAATGGACTAATTCTCTACGATAGAGTGGATTATAATTGACGTGAGGAAGAAACTTAAAGTTTTAATTTTTGTTGGTTATTGTATGCCAGATTAATTGATTATCAAGATAAAAAATATTGGGTTTGATTTTCGAATTTTTGTATTCATTTGTTACTATGATTGAAGAAACTGTTATCATTATTATTAGGATACTTGATACATTAGTTTTTACATTGTTGTTACTCAATCGAATGTGAGAAAAGTTACTTAGATCTTTAAACCTTTTTATCCCTGTGAAAATTCTCTTCGGGCACTGTACTTTTACTTGTTACCACTCATGCTTTTTCGTTCTTATGCTTATTTGTTTATTTATTTATATTTATTATTTTTTGTGAGAGCCTTGTTGCTGTACATTTTAATGGAATGGGGAATCCAGTGAAAATGACTCGCATGTTGCATAATATGTCAAAATGGTAAAAGGAAAAGAAAAACAAAATAAAAAGGCCAAGGAAAGCTACCCCAATTTTTTAGCCTTGTTAATGATGAGATATTGCTTTTTTCCTTCTTGAAATTGCATTATTATTTGCACTGCTTTTGTTTTTTTTTTTTTAATTTCTTTGGGTCAGGAATATTACTCCTAAGCATGATTATGTCTGATATGAATGATAATTGATAATAGGAGGCAGAAGCTATTGAAATCGGTCCATAGATATGAAGGTTTTAGATCAAATAATCTCCATTTAGAGGATTTTAAGGGCATTTTGGAAAAAAATTAAATACATTTGATGTATATATATCATTTTTTTGTCAAAACTATAGTATTTAAAATTTCATATATGAATTTGGGTTTAAATTTTTTAAAATTAAGTGTTTATATTTAATGTCTAAACAAGATTACTTATTAATAATAAATTAATGTATATTAAATAAATATTTATTAAATATATTTAATAAGTTACTATGAATTAGCTCAATTAGTTAAAAATATTTAAACTAAATTTTATATTCTTATGCACATATGTTTTAATTCCTTTCAATCAATAGCTCATTTTGTCAATGCCACTAAGTAAGATTCCATGAAGCTCAACAACTATTTGAATAGTTTTTTTTTATAGACTACACACATTTGAACGTAATAATTTGGGTTAAATTGCTAAACCAAAGGTATTTATGGAGGTAATTATGTGAATTTAGCTTCTACTGACTTTTCTGAAATCTTAGAGATGCCACAATGACTGGTTTAAACATACCTTTACCACAAAATTTTAATGATTTATTCAAGTTTAATAATATTTAAAATATTAGTTTCTCAGTTTAATTCTTTAATCAATTTACTGATTCCATTAATTCAAATAACATGAATTTTATAAATTGGTAATATATTATAATACGAAACTGGTTACTATTTTGTGATGAAATAACAATACTTGATATTTTATAAAAGACATAAAAAATTATAACATTTGATAACTGTAGTGCACCATTTCTCTTATTGCATAACCTTCGTGAATTTAATGATTATATAAATATTATGTTAAGCAAAATTTTTTTTAATTTATTATATTGATTTAATTTGTCCAAAAAATATAAAATGAAAATAAGAAAAAAAAAGAGAGAGTATAGTTTAATAAAGGAATTTTGTCCCTGCAGGACCTGCTTCCCTGTACAGCTGACAACAATGAAGTCATGCACATAAATTAAACTGAATTTTGAAATTAAGGCTTCTGTCCTTACTTTCCTTCTTTCTTTCTTCTCTCTGCCACTCTCTCTGTGTGTTGCCACCACCACACTCCACATCTCACAGTACCCTACAAATCCACAGTACTACCCCTACACTCACACTCACACTCAACACTCACACTACCCCACAAAACTACAATACCATTCATCTCTCTCTTTTCCTTCAAGCTCTCAAATTTTTAGTAAACAAAACAACCCATTTTGATCTTTCCACTACTCACTCTTAGTCTCTCACTGTATTCCTCCTCTTGAACCCAGAAAAGCTCAGAAAAACTCAGAAACTTTATACACATAACAAGCGCGATGCACTCAGAGTCTATTTGGCCATGAAATGATTGGACTTGTTTCATATCTTTGTCTCCGGTGGTGAATGGGGTGTGTGATTTCTCAGTTAGCGGCGAAATTCGCCTTCTTTCCTCCGTCTCCGCCCACGTACCAGCTCAAGAAGCGCGCCGACGGGAAGCTGACGGTGGTGTCGCCGCCGTCGCCGTCGATGTCGATGCCGATTCCTTACGCGGATGATAGTTCGTTGGACATTTTGTTGGTTGATACGAAGCTTGGGAACAAGATTGTGGCCTTTTACCTCAGAAACCCTTACGCTCGCCTCACTCTGCTTTACTCTCACGGCAATGCTGCTGACTTGGGCCAGCTCTACGACCTCTTTGTGCAACTCAAGGTCAATCTTAGAGTTAATCTCATGGGGTTAGTGTTTTCTTTTTCCTTGTTTTTTTATTACTTCTGCAAATATAATCAAAAGTTCATAATAAATATGCATCTTTTTGCCAGGCTTAGATCTAAAATCAGCGGTTAACGTTAGGCTTATTTGTTTAGATCTCATCTGTTGAATGAATGTGTGTATCAGAAATGGTAATGTCAATGTCATTTACCACTTTCCAATCAATGGGGAAAGAAAGCTTGTGGATTTGTTTATTTTGGCCCAAAAGAAAAAAGTGAAAGCAAAGCATAGGAAGAAAAAGTAGATTGTATTTGTGGTTCCTTCTTGTTAGACCGAAACAGTCTTTTTCTGACCTTCCTTTGTTGTCCGTTTCACTTTCTCCTCTGTATAAAGTAATTCAGATTTCACCGTTACTTACATTGATGGGGGGACATGGCTTAGTGTTTTCCTTGGTATTTTGTGCCTTTGGGGTTATGAGTCTCATGACTTATTACCTTTGCTTTTTAAACTTTCTACCTTGTCTCTATCTTATAATGATGCGCTTCTTTCCTTCCTTCAAAGTTCGATGCGTGTTTTTGTGAACATCGGAAAAAACTGTCATCTTTATGACTTCAATCTTTCGCTCTCACTTTCTGTGAGTGAACTTTTCAGGCATGTTTAACTGCTACCATCATGTTTACCTTGTGTCTAGTAAACCCTAGTTTATTTTTGTATACGATTGAATCCCATATGCTTGAAGAGTTTCATAAAAAGTTGCAGTTAATTACTGGATTTTAAACTTGAATTAATATCTTCCCTCAATTTTTTTTGGGGCAGATATGACTACTCTGGATATGGAGCCTCTACGGGCAAGGTAAGCGATTGTTTAACAACTGTAATATATTATTAGTTAGAAAGAGCGTGATAGAAAGCACTGTTAAGATGGAAATGTGAGATAAATTTCATGGAGATTAGGAATATATAGTATCTTTAGAAGAGGTTTGCATGTACGTACTTGGATGGACAAGGATTAAAGGCATTCTTGATGCTCACGATGCTAAATTTTGTGACCAGGTTGATGCCTTTATTTCAATTTTTTAACTTTTTCGGTAGTTAACATGAAAATGGCAGAGGGAATAAATTATGGTTTGTCTACTGTGGTAATTTTCTTAGATTGTTTCATAATATAAAAAAGTTCTATAAATGACGCATTATTGATTTGTAATAATATTGGTCCTTGCTTTGAAATAAACAGCCTAGTGAATCCAACACATATGCTGATATAGAGGCAATATATGAATGCCTTGAGACTCAATATGGAGTTAGCCAAGAAGAATTAGTCTTGTATGGACAATCAGTTGGAAGTGGGCCCACACTGCACTTGGCTGCTAAATTGCCAAGATTGAGAGGCGTGGTTCTACACAGTGGTATTCTCTCCGGTCTTCGAGTGCTCTGCCATGTGAACTTCACACTCTGCTTTGACATATATAAGGTAATATATGACGTAAAATGGACAGAACACTAAGTAAAGTGTAGGTAATCTGATCTATTTGGCTCTGTTTAAATTGAATCATAGCACAAACTCTGTCTAATTTGTCGGCACTTGGCTACAAAATATAAAGGTAGTAACAATGATGACAATATATATATTTACTAGAGTTTTGAGGCACTTTTTTATTTATGCACTGTCATTATTTGGATTAAACGATTTTTTGTTGATGACCTCAATATGCTAAACTATATTAGTTGATAATAATGTTTAAACTAAACCTGATATTTTGGTTTCTTTACCATCTGTTATGATCTCCATGTAATGGTTTTCTAATCCATGCAGAACATCAACAAAATAAAGAAGGTGAAGTGCCCTGTATTAGTAATACATGTGAGTACAAGATGCACTCCAATCATATTGCTTTGCCTCTTACACATTTGTCTCAAAATATCTGCTGACATTTAAAACTACGCAAATGGTTTTCATGTTTAATTCGCAACCATTCTTTATTCTTGCTAATAGAGCTATGCAATGGAATATCTAAGTGTTGTTCATGAATTAGTGGTCATGATGCTTATATTTCACCTTATAGTAATTTCAAAATGCTGTCATACTCCTCTCCTCTCAGAAACACATAAATGGATAGATAATGCTTTTTATCAGGATGAACAATAGAACTGAAGATTATAGGATATTCAAGCCATAACTGTTTGGAACTTCAAATATGCTGTAAATACTGACAAGTAAAACACACAATGTCATAACCCATGATCCCAATAAATACAGTGCTTTCACAAGAGACCTTAAGTGAATATACAGTATATTCTAGAGATTGTTTTTCTTTTGAGAAGTTTCATCAGTCTGCTATAGATTCCTATTTGCGAGATTGATGGGAATATATAGTATTTTTAAATTTTCTCAGGTAATCTCATGGAAACTCCAGTGAACATGAATATTGATGCCTAACGAAGGACTTCATTATAGTTTCTTGCTGAGGATTTTAATGTGTTTCTATTATTACTTCTTGATTAACCTTGAATCATATTGGAGATACTTCATACTTCTTACCATCTATGAATTTCATAATTACTTTGTGTACTATGCTATGGATGGATTTTCATCACAATGCAAATTATGAATTGAAAATTGAGAGGAATTGGATAAACTATTATGCAGGGTACAGAAGATGATGTCGTCAATTTGTTGCATGGGGATGGACTTTGGAAAATGGCAAGGGAACCATACGAACCATTGTGGATTAAAGGAGGTGGGCACTGCAACTTGGAGCTTTACCCTGATTACATACGCCATCTCTGCAGATTTATCCAAGAGATGGAAAATATGACAACTGAAAAGCGCCTAAAAAAGATTCGGCAAAATCTTAAATTGCATTCTAGGTCAAATGCTGGTTCCATTTATAGATGCTGTAGGGTGAAATGTTGGAGACCAAAAGGTCCTGAATGCTCAAAATGGAGCTGCACAAAATGTTCCTGGTCTCTCAAATGCTGTGAATGCCAGATACCTAGCTGTCTAAATTGTTGCCGGTTACCCAAATTCACGAAATGTTTGGGACCCCCTAGCTGCTGCACAAAATTTTCAAGACCAAGCTGCTGTCTAAGGTGTTTGACAAAGTGTTCGAGACCAAGTTGCTGCTTCAAATGTTTCTGTTGGCAGTGCTGTGAGGGAAAACAGAGAGGAGTAACAGTTGGAAAACAGAATGGCTAATGGTGATGGCATGCTTGTATATATAAATGACCAAGCCATGCTAACACACCCCTTGAAATATTGTGCATTGATGTACAAACAAGAGGAACTAGTGGATGACAAATTTAGGATATTGATATGATCCAACATCCTCTAATTTTTTGTTTTTAATCTGAAGTTTCATTTTGGAGATTTTCACCTGACATTTTAGGCATCTGCTTAATGGGATTGTGCCTACTCATTTTGTAGCATCTATAAGCTCTTGCAGTCTCCTTTTCCTTCATGATGGTGCAGGAAATGGGTAATCTTTATTATGAGCGCATGATTGATTTTTTAAAAATCTTTCTTTGATGGTCAGTGGGAAGATCCAACCTAAGAAAAGTATAGACCTAGATCCTATTTTATTTTCTCCAAAATTAACGAAATAGTTTTTGAGAGAAATAAGGGTGTAAATCTCATAACAGTAACGGACATGGTACCAAAGAATATAAAGGGAGGGAATTGGATCTTTTGAAATTTATTTTCTATGAAGTTCATTAAGTTCGTTGAAGCGAATTATTAATTTATTAGTGGATTAACGTACAAAATGAATTAATGATAATGATTTCAGCAAAACTTTATCGAATTTTGTTTTGGAGTATCCATTCCAACATCTAAAGTAGGCTTCAGTTTCACTACGTCCTGCGTCTTGTTCCATCATTTCCTGCTTCTCTGTACTTTTCTTTGTCTTTGTTGGTTCAAAGGGGGCACCTTTAAGTAACCTTTCCTCAATGGTGATTCCAATGAACTTCTCAGCGACGTCGTTTCCCTTTGGAAAACAACAAACAGAATGGAGACCACGCGCTGTTTCGGAATCGGAGGGACCCCAATGACCTCGGACTCACAATTCGGGCCAGGTGGTCGGATCCAGGGCACCCAAATTTGTTCATGCAATGCAGACATTCTTTGTCCTTATTCATGTCTTTGTTTTCCCTTTAGTTGTTAAATATTAAACAAGCCTATATTTTTTAGGAACATACAAAAACTAAACTAAAAAAATAAGAGGCACCCACCTTCATTTTTATGTGTTTTTTTATATACAAATAACATAGTTACATACTAAGTAACTCTTCCTTTTACAATAATAAAGTGCACATGGGAGTGTTGGTCATAGGAACATACAAAAACTAAACTAAAAAAATAAGAGGCACCCACCTTCATTTTTATGTGTTTTTTTATATACAAATAACATAGTTACATACTAAGTAACTCTTCCTTTTACAATAATAAAGTGCACATGGGAGTGTTGGTCATGCTACCATCACAATGCACGTGCCTCAACCTGCCCATGGAAGTTTCTCTGAAAAGGTCAACAACTTGTGGGAGAGAATACCATATTATATTATCAATGTGCATTCATTTCGTCAAAGTCTAATTCAATGGTTGTAACTTGCATTCATAATAGTTTTGCTTAGTCTTTTCAACCTTTGCAATATTCCTTTTGTTTATATTTAATATGCGAAATAATTTAGAATGAATTTTAATTCATGATTATCCTTCACTGTGTCGAATTACCAAACTCACATCACATCTCATGGGGAAAATTGATCAAATTTCTAATTCCACTCTCAAGGTCTGGAATAAAATCAACAAATCTTTATCATAAAACTAAAAAATTACAATTTCACGTACTAAAAATTCCCAAACACTATTCATCCCTGTGTATATATAGCCCAAGTAGTGAAACAAACGACGCTTGCAATTAACAGATATACCTAATGGCAAATGTATATAAAATAAAGTATCAAAACCTGACAATATCTTAATTAACTCATTATTTATTTCTATTAATTGTACAATATTCTAAAAAAATACCATGTAAAGCCACTGCAAATTGACCCTATAATTTACACCACCTAATCATCAATCATCACATAACAGCCTCTTCACTCTTATCCACCGGAGTTGCAGTATGGCCTCCCCGCCTAGACCGCCGTGGCCGGTGGCTGCCGCCAAATCTCAACCTTCCGGTCTCCTTGAACCTGTGTTTCTCCGAGGCTATAATAACACACTCTGGCGGTGGCACAGGGTACCTCAACGTATCATAGCAATATGAGTAGTACATGTAACGCTCTCGGAACCTCCGCATGCCACGGCGGCGCATTGGCGTTATGGAGGCATAGTCTTGAGCTTCGAGCTTGGAGTGTCTTTCGGAGCAAGCACCAGTGCCGGCGGCGGAGACTTCTTGGATGGGATCAACAGAGCAGCCATCAAGGACTAAGTCCTTGAACTCTGATACAAAAGGAGCATACTTGTAGTTTACTTTGTATTTGCCACCAGATGTGGCCCAATTCGAAGCATCCCATACGGTAGCATATAATGACATTGGTTTTGATGGGTAATCACCACCCATTTCCTCACTTTTTTGTACCTCTCTTATTGGAATTTCGTCAATGTAAAATCTGCAAATTAAACACACCATTTTAGATTTATCTTGCAAAAAAAAAAAGTTATTACTTGATATATATGAACATAAAATTTACCGTTAGAATATTTTAAAACAGTTGAAACAAGGTTTTTAGTACTAACTACTAAGTACATATAATATGTAAATATTCCCACATTATAAAATATAATGTTTATGCCAGCTAGTTTTGAGTTTAATGAGGTGGGAATAATGGGGACAAAGTTTTCTGAAGACTATAGGAATCTATGAGCCAGCTTGGTTTGGTAATCTAACAAAAATTGCTGCCATCTATTACACGGCCTAAAGAATCGAGTTCACATGCTTCTTTATAGTGCATGGAAATAATTACACTTTTTAAAGTATCATATATTATTATTGTACGTAGGTCCAGTTGGATCAATAGCCTCTCAATTAATTGTTTGTCAATTTTTTCAAATACATGTTCAAAGAAATTTAATTTGTACAAGGGGAAGAGAAAATTCAGTCATATTCTAGAGGCACATGAGGCTAGTTAATTATTAATTTTATGCGTTAGGCATTTAGCAAAATCAAGAATTCGTTTTCCCCACCACCCCACGTTCTATACTAGCCGTTCACATCACAGAACCAATTCAAAGGTTTGAAAACTCCATCAATAAGGAGGACCATGACGTGGATGTCTATATATGACTCGAAAATATAAAGAGTCCTACATCACATGTATCTAAAACAAAAGGATGATAAACACAAAATTAAGTGAGGGAACAATTGGGATAATTTAATTTAATTATCATCATACATAAGAGAAAATACAAATGGAACTAAAGCCATAAAATTACAAAAACTAGGTTGGCCATAATTATTGGGGCCCTATTATATATATATATATATATATATCTTTAAGATCAACAAAAAAATAATAATTCAATTATAAAGCACGACTAAAGGCTAAAACCATCCCTCCGGTAATATTGAAAACTACATGCTAATTTTTGCTAGTTCACAAGTTGTAGAAGTATCCCACACGCAATTCCAAACTCTTTCACGTAAAGTCAAGCAAAGTGAATGATCAACCCTACATGCCAGAACTTTCCTAAAACAAAAGGCACCTACCCATTGACATGAACACACAGATAATTTTTGCAAGCCTATCAATTTATTAATTTCTTTTTTTTTTATAAATAGTGGGACAATAATATCAATTCAAGAATTTAAAATTTTAATTATTTTATATTAAACTAACAAAAAAAAGTCACGTAGAGTAGAGATATACATACAAAAGAAAGAAAAAGAGAAAGCCTTACATGATTTTGTTGGGGGTCCAAAGGATGCTGTATCTGTGAAACTCTTTGGTTGGGTCGAACCAAAGGCGATACCGCTCCTCGCGGCCGCGGTGAGTACTTCCGTTGCCATATAAGTTTGTCTGAAATCTCCATGGCTTTCCTGCGATATTACCTAAGAACTCGAAGTCTAACTCGTCGTGTGTCTTCTCGAACACGTCGCCATTCGATGTCTGTATATATATAATATCAAATTCGATCGATAATCAGTAATCTTCATTAAAACTGGCGCTTTTCGTGTTTTCGGTAACTTTTTGCTACTCATCATTAGGAACAAAGAAATCAGTTTTAAATTTTATGTACCAAATCGTAGAAATTTTGATTCATCAAGTATTAAAAAACCGTTAAGAGGATTTCTGGTGAAAAAAGATAAATTATACATATATATATATATATATATATATATATATATACATACATAAAAGGCGACGCAAACTCCAGCAGTGTAATCTGAAGGCAATTTAATATTAGCGCTGAAGAATCCGTACTGGTACATATTGGAGGAGATGAAACCCGAACCTATTCATCGAAGAAAAATAAAGAAAATCATCAGAATATATGTTAGAGAGAGAGAGAGAGAGAGAGAGAGAGAGGGGTTTTGGTATGGAATTACCGGTGAAGCGATCGAGGAGGAGACGGACACCGTTGCCATCGGGGGAGCGAACAACGTGGCCGTTTCCGAACAGCGGGGAATAGCCGGCCTCAAACGGTATGGTGGTGAGGTTATTAAACGTTGCGTTGGCGAAGTTGACGGAGAGGAAGAAAACGACGACGACAAAGAAAAGCAGAGAATTATAAAACGACACCAAAAGAGTTCCGGGTATTATCCCAGAACAACATGAACGATCCATATATATACGAAATTTAAGTGTTTTGTGTTTCTGTCTGTTTTCTCCCAGTCCTCCACTTTCTTTCTCAACTTATTATTCACTTACACGACCCACAATGTAGGGAAAGAGAAGCATGAATCAGATAAAAGGATTGTGGTTTTGCCTGCTCAAATAAGGTTTATTTTGTGTACAACATTGCCCTTGGCTGCTCAATCATATTATGGGACACGCCACCCGTTAGAATTTTTTTTTTAATTCTTTTTTTCAAGAGAATCTTTTCTTATCGTTATAGGTTGTTAATAATGATTATACAAATCGATCATTATGTGATTGGATTATAATTAATTTTGTTTTGAAGAGATGCTATATATCTTCGTGAACTATGGAGAAGTGACAACTAAAATGATTAGATTCATAATTATTATTGGCATGGCAACCATACACAAGGGAAAACAATTTTAAACACTTTTAGTATTAAAAATTGAGTATTGTTATACTACCTCTTAATTTTTAATAGTCAATCAATCATGCATGCATAATTCAAATATAAACTACATGAGTAATACCTGCTCTGCAAGAATATTATATATACTGAAGTTTTATATGTAAGGATAGGTTTCACTTTCAAGTTTTATAGTTGGAAAAGTGTATCATATAGCATTATTTATTAATAGCTGTTTCTACCTTCTTTTTTCTTTCTAGTCTCTTGTGTGTAACTTGTTTTGATTACAACTCGTAGTGACCTTTGCTTCTTTATGCAGAATTCCAGAGTCATTCACATATATATGATATAAAATAAAATGAAAACAATAATTGAGCGAGAAAAGAAGAAAGTTAGTGGGAGAGGATAATACATCTATATATTGATGATGCCATGTATTGCCTCCACGTGTATCTTCAAAGTGGTAAAGCGTCTTATCATTTCAATAATGAACATTATTTCTTCCTATTTAAGCTTTTAATCATGCATGAAAAGCTTAATTCTCAAGTTATGAAAGAAGGAGTTGTTTTCGAGGTGTCCAAATAGTCAATTTTTGAAACGTCGACACATAATTACGTGATATAATAAGGTCAGTAATATTATATCACTGCATATAATTATTTAAGAATTCACACTTTTTCAGAGGAAAGTTAAATATTAATATGCCTTCGATACCAAGCTTGGGAGGGAGCAAGTTCACTCGTAAATTTTTTTTAAAAAAAATCTTACATTAAAAGTAGATACATTGAATAATTTGATACGTAAAATACGGAGATAAAGATATGATTATGCCATCATGGTGTAATATATTAAAAAGCACTTAATCTCAATGTAATTAACATGTAGGGAGAGTTGGGTAAAACACTAAAACATGTGGGAGTAGGTGGCCATTATTGTCCGCAGAAAAAGTAAGGGCACGGAGAACGCGTTTGGTAATTTGGGTAGAAAATGAGGGGTAATTGAGAGAAAAGGCGGTTTGATATTTCTAACGGTCAAAGATGTGAAGAGAAGAAGCAAAAGTAGAATGGTCCGTTAGGTTAGGATCAGGAAGCTTGAAACCGCGTCCGAGACTGACGGCGATGCTAGTAGTGGCAACAGAGCCACGCTGTCTTCTTCGCTTTGGCTTTACAATGACTAAAAAAGCCCTATGATCATCCCTTGTTTTCGATCTTAGTTTTTCTCTCTTAATTTTCTTTTAATTTTGTGCTTCAATCTCGGAGATATATCTGCTTTTCCCATAATAAGCAAGTGTATCATATTTGTGATGTTCATAATTTGTCAACACAAAACAATGCCCAAATTGAGTAATCAATGCCACAATCGTTGTATATCCTTTTTTAAATTATAAAACTTATACTGTTATATTTACGGGCAAAAACTTCAAGGAAAATTAATTACATCAAATTAATATATTAGTTTTAAAATGTATCAAGAAATTTGAGGATCATCATTATCACTCAATGTCCAAGTTACGCTGCTTAAATTAAATTAAACTAAACTAAATTGATTAAAAATGGGATGAAATGAAAAATTATTAGTTTGATTTAAATTTTAAAATAGCAAAATTAAATAATTTAGTTCAGTTGTCAGTTTATAATATTTTTATTTGATTTAAATCAAATTAAATCAAATCATACATATATATATATATATATAAACATGTAAATAAAATAAAATTTTATTTAATATATTTTAAAATGAAACATCAAGTTAGTATGAATCAAACTAACATTAAAATTAAATTAAACTAACCTTAAAAATAAATCAAATTGATTAAAAATACAATTGACAAAGTTTACTTATTTTAAAAATTGATTATATTGGTTTAGTTTAATTTTAAGGACAAATCAAAACAAGCTAAACATTTAAACACTCTTGATATTATTTTGAGTAAGATTATTTCTAATAATAGAAAAATTTTAAAATTTTTCTAGTTACACTTAAGAGTCAAGAACACTGTCTGTTAAGACAAGGTGTATAATCTTTGAGGAAATTATAATTTTTGACTCTAACTAATGTGAAAATTATATTCTACTTATTTAAAATTTAAAAATTTTTAATTTTAATTTTTTATTAAAATATTATTAATAATATTATTACAATTTTTAAAAATTTTTAATTTATTAAAAAATATATTTTAAAAATTATTATTTTATTATTAGTCATTTTAAGTTATCAAATACATATTTAATTATATGAATAATAAGTATAAGGTATTTTGGTTAAAATAAATGACATTACAAATTCTTTTATCTCTTAAGAAAGTATAAATTTTTTAAAATAAAAGAGAAAGAAATATAATTTTAATATTTTTTTAAAAATAATTTACTCTTAATGTTTTAATTTTGAGTACTTAAGTACTCTTTCCTTTGGTGTTTTAACTTCAACATTGGAGTCTTGACACTAATTTATGACTCCCGCCACGTGGTGTTTGTTACACTAATTTTACAGCCCGGCCCACAAAATTTCAAACAAACGGGCCAAAACAATACTAGCATGTGGCCCATGGGATGGTCTATTGTTTATTGCCGTCAAACTACAAAAACTATCATTGAGGTTGGCAAGCAAATGCAGATTACAGAACAAAATAAATACGATACAACCCAAAGTCTCGTACAACGAATAAAATAATATATCTGACCTCAATATATAAATAATGGCTCAACTTTATTTTTATACGAACTTTTAATTTTTTTAATCCATATTTTTAATTATTATTTGTATATATTATTAATGAATAAAAAATTTATATAACATTATTGTGGTTAGAGTATAATTAAATTGATAGAAGAGATTAAATAAAATCATGTTTGAAGTAGTCTTTGTATATGTTGCTTAATTTTTTTTTCGAGGTTTTCAAACCTTAGACTTTACATACAATTATTGAATATACATAATAAATAAAATTAAAATATAAAAAATTAAGAGATAAAATTAAAATTGTACTTAAATTTAGAAAATGAAAAATTAATTTTAGTCTATAAATAATTTAATTTGAAAAGTATTGACAATGATAATTATGTCTGGAATTAATAACGCACCGGATTTTCTGTTTGGTATAAACAATGAATGGAGAGGAAAAAATCTATAGTTCTATACTAAACCAGATTGAAATTTTATATAATTAGATCTTTAAAAATATCTTATCCGACGTCATCACGTTATTATCCAAGAAATTGAAATTAAATAATTAATAAATTTTACTAAGTCTAATCCACAGGACTAACAGTGGGCGCGAGGAGTAAATGGGGATTTCACCTTCGTGCAAAATGGGAACGAAAATCTCACTGGACAGCGACACCGTACGACGACCCATCGGTTCCTCTCCGTGAACAACACACCCAAAACAAACTTAAACCTAAACCAAACAAACCCTAATTAATCTATTCCCAATTCTCTGTCCCCCTAATCCCATATCATCTTATTTTATCATATAAAAGGAAGATCACCTTCTTGCTATGTTATTGCTCCAATTAAGAGCCTGATTGACCTCGTGTCGCAGACGAATTTTATTTTTCCTACCGTCTGTAACTCTGAATTGTCGTTTGCCTTGCTTATTTTCTACATTTCCAGTGGATCAGATTCTGCTTCTGCTTCTTCTTCGACGATTTCCAGCCTATATGAGCGGTAATTAAGATTATTAGCTTTTTTGGCCAAGAGCTGAATTATTCATTTTTGCTACTTGTTGTGAATGAATTTTAGTTTGTATTTTTAGTATTATCTGGTTTGTTGAGGGTCTGATTAACACCTGCCGCCAAATCATTTTTGATTGAGATTAATGTGGTATTGTTGTTTTGGAGCTGAACATAATTTATCAGCTATATGCTAATGCTAGTTCCGGTGATAACATTGGAAAATGATAAAAAAATTTTTTGGAAAGTTTGCTTTTATTGGGAGTTCAGGAAGCAGTGATGAGTTGGTTCATCTAGTTCCAATACAGCCTATTCTTGTAATATAAAGATTGTAACATTTTGTAGAGTAGTTCAAATTTGAAGCATGATTGAAATGTTTTGTAAATTAGGCTGTACTTTCTGTCATGGAATTTTGTTGTCTATTTTTCAGATGAGTAACATCTTGTAAGCTGCCTTGTAATGCAAGTTTTTTTTTTCTTTTTTTAATAGTGTGGTTTAGTGTAAATCTTTTGAAGGTGCTGAACTACTGATATAAAGCCATCGGTAGCAGTGACATGGAGAAAACCTCAAGAGAGAAAGAGCCGAAGACACCTCCTGCAACGTCACAGGTCTACCTGGGTTCTTTTATTTATCTATCATGACAGTTTAATGGCACTTTCCATGTGATGCCAAAAACTGTTTCTTGTTTTTCCAGGAGCAGTCTTCAACCCCTGGCACTGGAACAATTAATCCTGATTGGTCCAGCTTTCAGGTTTATTATGACAAAGATTTTGTTGGCATATTATGTTTTGATTAATATCAAGCTTAGAGTTGATTCCCCCAGTTTCATTCTACAGGCTTATTCTCCTATACCTCCACATGGGTTCTTGGCATCAAGTCCCCAAGCCCATCCATATATGTGGGGTGTCCAGGTAATTGTCACTTATATGATTGGTCAATCTCAAGCATGTAATGATGTAGAATTTTACACAGCCTTTGAATGTGTTCTAGACTTCTAAAGGGTTTTTGGGAACTTTTGATGATGTTAATATCATTGTTGCTTCTATCATCATTGTCGTCATTGTCATTGTCGTCGTCATTGTTGTTGTTGTTGTTGTTATTGCTGGTGTTATTGCTTATCTATGTTCAAATCTAAGCTTATTGGATCAAAATATCTCCTTACTTTTGAAATTATGTAAAATAATGCTTTCTACTTTTCCAGCTAGTATGGTCCATAAACTGAAAAGGAAAGTACATCAATCAATAAACAACTGGCTACGGGCAGCTAGTTGCTTTGAGAATGACAAAGGCTTGCAGGATTGTTGTGAGATAACAATTGAACATTGGTAATGGCACTTATGATGGTGGACTGTTTATGATGTGGTGGTGGTGATAATAATTGTTGTCTTTCTGGATGGTTGGTGATTAAGATGGGATTACGACAATAGTGGTCATGGCAGTGGGTGTGGTAGGTGGTGATTGTTGTCTTGGTGACTTCATAATTCTTCAAATATTAGGACTTCTAATTTTTAGAAAGTAGAGATCATGTGATATTAATGCTGTTGGAATTTTGTTAGATAACATGAGTTTCACCACCTCCTTTATTAAATGGAATACAAAGACAAAAATCTGACCTAGTTGGTAAGGATTTCACAATGGGACTGATGTCCTTATATTTATATTGTTCAACTTATATTCAGGTGTCCATACACCATACTTCATAGTTCTAAACATGAAAAATTGGAGATCAATTTAAAAACTATTGTGTTTTAAAACAAACTATGAATACCTTCTATTTTTTAAATCACAACAACCTACATTTCCTGAAATTCTTGTCATTGGATGGATATAATGCAAGGAAAATGGTATAATGCCTACTTGAATTTTACTTGCACCTGTTTTCTTAGCATGCTGGGGCTTAGATAACTTTCCAAGGATCACTGGTGAAAATCAGTCTGTAAGTTGGCTAGTTAGCAGGGAAGAAAATTTGTTGAGTTTTTCTACTGGATGAGCTTGCTCACTTTTATATGGTTTGGATAAGTTGGAACTTTTACAATAAGTGGAAAAATGTCTCTCTTAAGCTATCAACAATGATTATATAAATTAAGAGAGTACAACAGCGCACAACCTGTGTGTCTACAACTGTATCTTTAACTAAGAAACTGTCATATCTAGGTGGCTCTTTTGCTCTAGTGAAGGATTGGAAGATAATAACTAGTAGCATCATACATCTGTTTCTGTTGTCTGGACACTGAATATAGATTTATTTCTCATGTTCAATTGTTGAATGGTCCTGTTATTTTGTTGTTCTTTACTCTGTCTGCAAGAATGCAACTAGTGTATGCCTCCTTCCTCCTATACTACAAAATATATGGTATGAATTCTCCTCATGATTCTCTTGCATTGTTACCTGCAGCAAATGATGCCTCCCTATGGTACCCCACCACATCCATACGTTGCAATGTATCCCCATGGTGGTATATATGCACATCCATCTATGCCTCCGGTATTCTTTTGTAAATTATCCTTTCTTGGAGTTGTCATATTGTAACTAAATCATCATAATCTGTAAGGAATTAACCATTATTTGCCAATTTCCATGATTTTGTACAGGGATCTTATCCTTTTAGTCCTTTTGCCATGCCTTCTCCCAATGGTATTGCTGAGGCTTCAGTGAGTTTTTCTCCTTTTTTTGCTTTTTTTTTTTGCTCTTTGTCCATCTCTGTCTTTCCCTCTTCTGTACAGGACCAGTCTTTATACAAGTAAGGAAATAGTAACCCTTGAGTTTACATGCAGGGAAATACTCTTGTTGGCATGGAAACTGATGGTAAGCCTCCTGAGGTGAAGGAAAAATTGCCGATTAAAAGATCAAAAGGAAGTTTGGGTAGTTTGAATATGATTACAGGGAAGAATATTGAAATTGGTAAAACATCAGGGACATCTGCTAATGGAATTCATTCAAAAAGGTAATATGCAGTGTAATGTAATCTTGCTTTCCTATCATCTCGATGGTAGAAATTAAGCTAGAAAATTGCTTTATATCTTTAGACAGATTAACTTCCTACAGATTCACAGTTATGATGATTCAAGTGCAGTCTTTTTTTTAGCCTGTTATCTGAACTGCAATGCCAAATGACAAATGGATAATGGATTCTGATCTAGTATGTGCTCAGACTTTTTGCAGATTACTTTGTAGTTAATTTTGGTGAGATTTCTGGATGTGAGATAGTTGGAAATAAAAACAGTAGAAAATTCACAAAGTTGTTTACTTCATTTCTGCTCCCCGTAATTTTTTTCTGATTATGCAAGTAGTACACAGAAACTGTATGGAATCTTTTCTTTTTTCTTTTTATTTTTTAATTACTAAACTTTTGATATATTATAGATCTAGTTTGCACGAATACTCTTTATTTTGAAATGCCTCAGTTACTAGATTCCTATTTTCATAAATTTTGTGGCTCTATTGTCCTATCAACAAAAGGAAATTGATTGGTAGGGTTGACAATTGACAGTGGATTGTTTTTCGGAGCCCATTGACTGCATTGGATTGCCATTTGCAATCGCACACTGGCTACTTATGTTCATTGTTGAATTTGGATTTGCAGTGGTGAGAGTGCAAGTGAAGGTACTAGTGAAGGAAGTGATGCGAATTCTCAAAGTGTAAGTGCTGAGCCACTGGTCTATTTGCTACTATATGGTCAAAATGTCTGTAAAGACTCAATTTTGCAGTATTTATAAATTTGAAGGAGTATAAGATATTTAAAAAATAATGAAAAAAAGTTGAGCCATGCTTTTTCTTGCATGCTCAGTTAACAAAATGTGTTAAGTGATATAATATCATAGGTTTTTATTTCTCTGCTTTTATAGGACTCACAGTTGAAATCAGAGGGAAGGCAAGATTCTGTGGAAGGTCTGACATGGCTGTCTTGCATCTCTGAAGTAGTTTCTATACATATAAATATAATGTTATGTATATTACAGCTTAGTTACTGCTTTTTTGCTGAATTACAGCTGAACCATCTCAAAATGGCAGCATAGTGCATGCTCCTCAAAATGGGGGCCTTAGTACTCCACATACTATGGTTAATCAAACTATGGCTATCATGCCTATCTCTGCTGCTGGTGCTCCTGGTGGAGTTCCTGGTCCCACAACAAATTTAAATATAGGAATGGATTATTGGGGTGCACCCACTTCATCCACTATTCCTGCACTACGTGGAAAGGTTCCTTCTACAGCTGTTGCTGGAGGGATGGTTACTGTAGGATCACGGGAGAGTGTTCAGTCACAACTTTGGCTGCAGGTTGAATTTGACAACAGACTGATGATGTCATTTTTTTGTTATAATATCAGTGTTTGTTTTCTGATGACTGAACCAGATCACTAAATCAGTAGAGAAAGTTAATTTGCTTACCTTTTTGATGGAATAGTGTATACCTAACTTCTTAGCCAATTGTGAAGTTCATAAACTTGTTCACTGGCTGTGGAACTTGATAAAAGCTGAAGAGTTTTTATTGCATGCTGTGGAACTTGATCCTAGAGAAATTGAAGGGGCTTTCAGGAAGAGCTCTTCAGAAACTACACACAATTAGTTTCTGAGAATTGTGTTTATTTGGTATCTGATTCACCTTTGAGGGGTCTTTTTGAGAGCTTGCTAACCTTTTTAGGGGGCGTTTGATACGATGTCATCTTATATTGAATGACACCGTTTGTTACAGTATCATCTGATAAGATAACAGTGTCATCACATGACACCAAAAGTGGTGTTATCTTATGACACAAAATCTCGTGTCATCTCACATGACATTGTTGGGTGGAATATATTTTTTTTATTGTACCAACTTTACCCATATTATATTTTATTTATTTTCTAATCTAAATTAATAAATTCACTTATTATCTTTCCTGCTTTTTTTTCCCACTTTATTCTTAATGGTTAGTTTTTTTAATTTAAAGTTAATTATGAATTTTTTTAAAAATAATCATAATGTAAATATGATATGATATTTATTTAAATTTATAAGGGTAGATTTGGAAATTACAAAAACAAATGATATTGATTAGCATAAACAACTAAATATTTGCATCTTATATCAGTGTTATATAAGATGTCACCAATTGATATACTAAACACTAGTATCATGGATAATATGGTATGTAAGATCACACTATAAGATGTCATGTTGTCCAAGATAACATGGTATGACACCGTACCAAACGTCCCCTTAGTTGTAGAAATTGATTATTGGTGTTGTAAGCTTTTACACATAGGTAGGTAGCACCTTCTTAGCCTTATGTCCTTATTGAATGGTGGCAGTGCCATAACGAGCACATAGCATTTGTTTAGTGGAATTTTTTATTCTAACTGGAATAAGGGAATTGCTGTGAACTTGTGCCCTAGTGCATCTTCCACTGGGTGCTAAGGAATATCTATCTATTATAAAACGCTAGTGTTTAGGAAAATAATCTTTCTACAATGAGTTCATGTTCCCCATGTTGTAGATTAGAAGTTATGACTTCATGCAGTTTCTTTTCAACTTAAATGATGCATAGTTTAAGGTTGAAACTGCCTATTGTTGCCCTTCTCCAATATTTATTTGTGGGACAATAGTTGCTTTCTCTCATTGATCATAATCAATAACTGCAAAACTGTTTCTCAGGCCTGATTACTGTTGCTGCATGACTACTTTCTTTCTGCCTCTATTTTTTTATTTTTAATTTGTTTTATGTCCTGGTTAACTTGTAGGATGAAAGAGAGATAAAGAGACAAAGGCGGAAGCAGTCTAATCGGGAATCTGCTCGCAGATCCAGGTTGCGCAAGCAGGTGATATAACCTGTTTCTGCTTCTGGTTACCTGGTCATACTTGCTGCATGTCTAATTTCTGTCTATATGTGCTTTTCTCAGGCTGAATGTGATGAACTAGCCCAGCGTGCTGAGGCTTTGAAGGAAGAAAATGCTTCTCTCCGGTCTGAAGTGATTCGGATCAGGAGTGAGTATGAGCAGCTGCTCTCAGAAAATGCTGTCCTCAAGGTGATGTTAAAATCTTGATATTGTTTAATGTTTGTTTGTTTGTTCGTTTTCCCTGTCTCTTTTGCTAATTGATAAGCACTCTACTTAAGTTGAGAATGCCTAACAATGGATAGCTCCATACCAATATGTTATATGTATTGAAAATTGAAACCCTGATTAAGCAAAGTAGGGCTGGCATGTATTCAAGTAACTCTAGTTTGCACTGTTTGGTTAAATGAAAAGAAACAAAAAACAAAATAGGGCTAGATGGAATAAAATCACCACTGCAATTTGACAATTGCCACTGGGGCTCCTTTCTCATGATCTGAAAAGATTTATTAAGCAAATCCTGAGAATGCTATCTGACATGATATATATATATATATATATATATATAATATAATGATCCTACAGGAGAGATTGGGGGAATTGCCTGAGAATGAGGATCTTAAGTCTGGCCGGAATGACCAACATGTGGATAGTGACACTCAACAGTCTGAGCAGACAGAAGCTGTGCAGGGTGGTCATTAGGATCTAGCTACCTGCTTCATGCTCCTTCTGAGCGTCATAATCTAACCAAATAGCGATAGCTTGTAGTTCAAATCAAATTGTTTTGAAGTTGATCATTAGTAGTCTTAGGATCCTTTTACGCTATATCATCATTCATTTCTAATATAGGTTGTCTAAAAATAAGACAACTTGGATTGTTTGTTGAGTGTGAACTGTATCATATATCTCCATTTCCTTGTGTCCTTAGCTGAATCCTTTCTAAGCTGCTTCATGTTTTACTCCACAAATTAAGTTCACTTGAGTTGATGCTGACCAATAGGTTTTGCAGCAAATGTGGCATGCCATCGATATATAGTCCTGCCTGGTAAGTCAACAAGGATGTTGTGGATCACAAAATAAAATGTGTCCCATTAAACTACTAAGGACTATTTAAGTATTATTTGTGCAAAATACGAAAACTCTCACCGAATTTTCAATTACTTGCAAATAGTTCCTTTTGTCTATATTTTTTCGTAACATTAATTCATTTATAATTTCAGACTAGTCAAGTTTCAGAGAATTATTTATAAATAAGTTTATGAAGACTTCATATTTATTTTTCCTGTTACTAAACTAGCAAATAACACGAACAAAAGATCAAGGTGCAAAAAGAATCGCCTTAAGAAAGTCAATACATTAAAAATTGACATAACGAGAAACATTTAAATTATAGTAATGTAAATTTATGGATTTAACCTAGTCCAAAGAATTTAATTCAGTTGGTAGGAGACAATGTAATTTCTAAGCAGAGTAGGTTCAAAATCTTGAATGTTATTAGGTTGATGTGGACAAGTGCAACTTTAAAACCGTTAGACTGAAAAAAAATTAAAGATACATGACTATAACAACTAAAAAGAAGAAAAGAAATGGAGATAAACGTTGAATATTGCAAGAAAATGTGAAGGTGAATTATTATTTTTGGTCTGAAAGTGCCCGAGGGCAGTACAAGGTGAATTTAAACTGGCGGGAATTTCATTGTGTCCTTGTCCAGCAGATCAGCATTCAGCCCATACTTCTTTTTGGGGCCAAATAGACCATCCTTGTTGACTAAACCCAACTCAATGAAGTTGAAAGAGTAGTGAGCAGTGTCTCGGTGACCAAAAAAAAAAAAGAAGTTAAATTCTTAAAGGTCAGATTTAAAATCCGTAATTGATCATGTTAAATTCATTCTGCTTCTGCGATGCACAGGGTGTGTCGTGTTAGCAGCTTCTTAAAACTACAGTGCAGCGAAATTCGGCTTTAATACAGTAGTTCCCATTTGAATCACGTACTATCCACGTATTGGATATAATGTCATGTCGTTTATGTGCAGACTGCAATATTGCAAGGAAAATTACATTTCTATTTTCTAGTAGTTGCCTATCAGTGATGCAAAGTGCATATTTAATTAACTTGCGCCAAACTGAGGCATATTATTCGGCGAAAGACGAGTATTCTCCTTTGGATGTGCTTGTGCAATCGTGAATACATCAAAGGAATGTCGTTTCACCACAGCCCTATCAACCTTTCGTGTTGTAAATAACTGCCCAAAAGGACTTCTGAGAAGCTGTTAGTATTCTCATTTAGAATGATGCACCCAGCACATTATAAAGTGGCTGAATGAAGGATGGACAAATTCATTTAGTATTGATGCGGTCACATTTACAAATATTTGAGCATTCCCCGACCTTCCACACTCAGTTTTGTGGCTTGAAGCTGCTTCTTTTTTGGAGCCTTCAACTGTTGTAGCTTTCTATTCATCTGTAATTTACAATTTCACACTCTGGTCCGTCAAATTTATCCATGTACACAGAAATTTGCAGGAAAGTACCAAAGTTACGATCCCATACTTGACACTGCATGTTAATGCAATTACTGCCAAATGCCAACATGAAGTACGCACAAATTCAAAGCATAGAATACTGGTACCTGAAAAGTCACCCTTATAATATAAACCAACAAACACATCATTACTGCTACTAAAACTCATGTTATTTCCCTCCTCCCAATAACTATTTGCTAACTCAAGTGGGGTTAAATTCTTCATCTTAAATTCTTAATTTAATCATGCTTCAGGCAAATGCTATCTTTAAAACCCTTTGCTAAATACCTAAACCCCTCATCACTAAATCACACCTAGTGGCTTGCATTTACCATTCTTCTGATCATTATCATTTTGTTATCTGTACCATGTGCTAACAATTTCACGTTTCACCAGATACAACACCTATCCCAAAGTACACAGGTTAAAAGGAGCAAAGCTGAAATAATAATTCATCTCAAACTTAGTTTAATGCATATTAATATTACATTGTTAAGGAATGAGCCACATAAATGAATTAAATTGACTATAGAGTATTGGAGAAGTTAAACGCTAACCTTCATACGATACTGATCTTGTGTAGCTTGTTTTGTGCGGGCTCTAACTTCCTCTGGATCAACTTTAGATGGGGGACGCACAACAAAATCTAATGGTGTTGCTTCTGGCCTAGATGTCAGCTGCCTGGAAGAGGACTGTCCAGACCTACGCCTGCATCAGAGTCAAAAGTAAATACCCAAAAGATACACAAGTGATCACTCAATCCAAATTGCTCTAACAGAAGAACACAAATGCTTCCAATCCTTACTGTGAAAGATCTATATCAAGATCACCATCTCTAGATACCATTCCCACAGCTTTGTTTGATGGCCTATAATAATTTAACAAAATAACAAACTCAATGTATTGAAATACATAAATATAATACTGCAGGAGACAAAGGGATAAAAAAGTACTTTTTAACTGACGGCCTCCTAAATGGAACCCTATCATCTTCAATATTTCTCATGTCTTCAAACCTGGTACTCTTATTAAATATAGGTCGGCTCTGCAATTAAAATAAAAAAACACATAATGATATGACATATATAGTAATTATAAAGAAGAAAAACCCATGTTTCTGTGCTTGTGTAATTGTGCAACTTAATGATAAATTAAATTTTTTGTTGTTGATTTTCTTTCAAAGATAATCTACCCTAAAAATTTAGGAGCAGTGAATCAACCAGATACAGACATCACAAATATTTATTTATAGAACAACTAATAAAATCCTTCCATAGTGAAAAATCCATTTGCCATGATCATTTCCCTTGTATCTATCCCCAGCCAATTAAATGCCAAATAACTTTATGAACATCTAACAGTTCGAAAAAGGACCTTAATGATATATCATGGGGCAAAAGTTTAAACATGAATTACTTACCCATTTATCAACTAGTTCCTTTGCTAGCTTCCTGTTGGCATTGATTTCTTCATCGGATTTTGACAAAAACATAATTACCTGTCAACACCATGCAAAGCAGTTAATTACATTGACAAGCACTAGATGATTGTCCATTCTTTCTTCTTCTTTGTCATGGTTGGGGGGAGGGTACAGGGGTAGTTTAAGTGCTACTAGCATAGAATGTTTGTCACATGTTAAATAAGCCTAACCTTTCCAAGACCACTCTTCTTCAACTGTTCTCTTCTATCATACTGCTCTAGGTCTATGGGGAACTGCACACAACCAATGTATTGGCCTATCAGGTGCAAGTGCTAATTAATCTGAGTTAACAAATATTGCATCAGACATATAATTATAATGGAGAAAAGTCAGTACATCATTCAAAATATTCAAAATTGCTGTGCGAATGTTTATATTTGGTAAGCTTCCATCTGGGAGGGGTTCAAGCCAATTCTTCAATAAAGTCAGCACTCCATGATCTAAAAACTCTAGCTGAAGCTGTTTCCTGCAAAATAATTTAAAGAAAATGAAAAAAAGCAATAAAGAAACAGAAAATATAAGTGAAGACATGTGGTGCATAATAAACACCAATACGCACAACCAGAGATGGAAGCCAAGCAGCTACTTACTTTGAAAGGACTTCAGTAAGAAGAGGCAACTTCTTGAGTTTATTGATAGCGGGCTTCCCCTGTCTGTTAAATTCAGCATCCTCTTCTGCTGTAACCTCAAGCTCGGCCATGACATTCTCAACTAGCAAAGCTATTTCTGCGGGACTTCGCTCGTTCTTCTTCTTTTTCTTACCTATCTTGAAAAGCTCCTTAATTTCTTCATCCTCTTCACCTTCCTCTGCCTACAAAAACCATATAATAGATTAATAGGAAATATCGGAAAGCTTTTATAGGCTATGTAAGAAATTCTAAAATCCATTTCTTCGAGATTTTAGTTCCAAAAAGAGGGAGATAAAGAAGGGCTCTAGTCTCCACATGGATTATGAATTAGACAGAAGGATGAAACTGAGTCAAAATAATGGAAACAAGTTATCGGTGGCACTTCTTAGTTTACAAATTTCCACCAAATGCAAGAAAGAAACAATCACACTGTAGATCTTATTTCTGGAAGTTTAAGCACAATAACATAAATTAATCAAATTAACCTGGGGAGCTTCACTAGGAGAATGCGGTTCATGGTCGCTGCCATATAAAGCGGGGTCCACTCCACTGTCATCAATAAAGTTATCATCATCAACAGTCCTGGCACCCTCTTGATCATCCTATTTAAAGGAATAGAAAATTTTGTATGTAAGATATTCTAAAAGCAGAGAATAATCCCAAGATTAATCACAATCCGAAGACAGCAAGTCAGTGAGTACTAAATTAGAGCCATAACTAGTAGAGCTCAATCGACAAAGAAACAAACCAAAACCAAAAAAAAATCCCTGAAAGCTTACAACAAGAAAATGGACCCCTACTTTCGCACTTGATAATCGCAATAAAGCAATTAAAACAATCAAAGGGCTTTTAACACAAATTCTTCTCCACAAGCTGAAGTCGGAGTATTATATAAGTCAGTTTAAGCAAATCAACTTCCGTCGACCAACAGCAATACAAGAATCACGAAGCAATACCTCTGAGTCCCCACCGGCAATTGTATCCCACATCTCCTTGACATCCCCATCATGATCCTTCCCAACCTTCCCAGTAAACCCTTTCTTTGTAAGCCCAAATTTTGAGCCGCTCGTACCACTATTTCCAAACTTGTTTCCCCCCTTATGCCTCTTCTCCTTCGTCCCACTGCCACCATCCTTGCCCCTCTTCCTCTTTCTTGCTGCCTCCTCCTCAGACCCGTCCCTCACCTCCTCCTCGTCAGCAACAAGCTCGGATGCCACAAGATGCTTCCCGTTGTCACTTTTCTTGACAAGCCTTTTCCTTGGCTTGGACTTGGACATCGATGGATCGTTATCGTATTCAGGAGTTTGTGATCGATCTCGGCCACGCCTATCATTGACGTCTTCCTCTAAATCGTCTAGAAATCCTTGCTGATGGGGTTCGGGAGATTGCTCGTGATCGGATTGTAAATCATCGTAGTCCATCAATGGCTCTCCATCCTCGTCGCGATACCTACAAGAAGGGGAAAATAAAAACAAAGATTACAAATTGAATCTGGGAAACAGCTTCAAAGAGCAATTTCTTAGAGAAATATAGGACTCACGGATCGTTTTCATAACCCATCGTTGTAGACGACAACGAAAATGTTGTAAATGATGATGATTTCGCAGCGCTGAGGAAAAAAGAAACTTAGAGAACGTTGCGAGATGATAAAACAATAAATAGCTGAAAACTGTGAAGGAGAAAAGGGATTAGTTGAGGTGAGGCGGGAAGAGGAGAGGCCTTTCCAGGAATTCGACTACAAACCAAAATTCGCGGGAGCACATCCCCTACAGTTACGTCCACGCGATGCTTGTAACTTGTGCATGAGAAATATTTGGACGCACCGTTTCATTCTTTTATTATTTAATAAAATTGAATATTTTAATTCAAAACTGACGTAAATTCGACTTAATATATAAAATAAAATATGTGATTTAATTTTAATAAATAATATAAAAATAATGTGATATATACATTATACCTGAAATTTCTTTCCTTGTGCACAGTGTCCGCGGGTCCCGTTTACGGTTTGCATAGAAGCATGCTCACTGCTCATGCTTATGCTTTGGAGTGTAATGGGATGTTTGAGTAGTTTTAAAAGATAGTTCTGTTTCTAGATAAAAGTAAAAATTAGATATTAAATATTTTAAAATAAAAAACTTTTATTAATGAAATTTTATTTTAACCAAAATTCGAAAAAAATTATTGATAAGGAATAGAATTATAAACAAAATGATTAAGAAAATTTTTTATGAATAAATTATTAATAACAAATTAAATGTAAATATGCAGGTTTTTTAATAATTTGCAATTAATACTTAAAATTCAACAAAAGTCAACTATATTATAAAAATAAGAAAAAAAAAGGTAGACTATTACGAAGAGAGTAAGAGACAATATACTCTCCACCTTCTCTAAAACTTAAGCATTTTTAAAATCTTATTCCCTCAAGATTTGGCCCACTTAATTGTAAATTTGATTAACAAAGTTGCAAATCATTCTCAAAAATTCTAAGTTCTTACTCTAAGGTAGGGAAAACTTTTAAAGAAAATAATTCCGATAATTCATAATCTCATCCATTTTATTACTCGTTATATATTTCTCCCTTAACTTTGGATTGATCTAGGGTTAATCATATGCAGCCAATATACACAAAATTAAAGCAAGTAGTGTTTATGTGATTTCATGTCCCACATATCTTCAAATTAATGTTCGTATACTAGACACTTAATTCTGATCTGCACTCTACATTTTATCATATTATAATAATTTTCACTTGACATTTTAAATAAAAACGGCTAAAATTGACTTGATTATATATATAACTCATCACCAAATTGACGAGATTATATATGTTATACACTAATTACCCTTAATCACAGAACGCAAGATACTCGTATGTAAAAGTTTGCCGAAGATAATTATAATTTAATTTTATATTCATTAATTGACACTTATATTTTATCTAATTTACTTTTTTCGACCTTGAAGCTCACATATTTAATTTGGCGAAGCCGCCCGTTGATGAAAGTTTGTAATGATCATCATTTACATATCTAATAAAATTAAATAAACTAAATTAATGGGGGGGAAATGTCAAAAACATTTATATATGGGTTAACAACGTAAGCAATTGAGGCAACTGTATAGGTTCCATACCATCCCTCTTGCATTGCTTGAAGTGACTTTTTTTGTACAAGAATATTGTAAAAAACCAAAATAGTCTGACGACGATTTCACCACAATGTAGCTTGTCAAAAGAAATCTTGATGTCACTCACCTGAATGACAAGAAATAGGCAAGTAATTGAAGGATAATATATGCGCCAAAAATGAAAAGATGATTTAGCTAGCTAGCTTAGGTGGCATGTGAAATTAACTACTCATCCAAAAAACCGAACAAGGTTTGCTCCCTCAGTCTCTCATCACCGCTTAGAAGTGTAATGTCCTCTGCACTAACCTGGGATGATTGCCATCGATGGTGAATGTGCCAAGTCTAAATAAGAGACTTTTCTGGACTTGTGGCGGAAAAACCAACTTGGGGCATTTAGAAATTACCAAGGTTTGGAGGGAAATGAGTTTGTCTATGTTGTCGAACAATAGACTAGGACATTCAAGAAGATGAAGTTCCTTGAGAGTGTTAACACAGCCCAGACCCTTGGGAAGACGCTGTAGCCCCGACATTTCCTTTATAGTCAAAGAACGAAGGTTTTTAAGACTGCTCCATGTGTCAAATGCGGTGTCTCTCCTGAGATCAAGCCACACGTTGCATTTCTCAATAGTCAAATCTTCAAGTGAGAGAAGATGCGGGAAGCCTTCGTGTAGAGACTCAAGATCAGAGTAGCCTACAATGTGAAGACGCTGGAGAGAAGTGAAGTTTTGTAGCCAATCTGTAGGTGGTTGACCTCGGCCTTGCATACTGTTTCTGTTTATTATCTGCATGGACTTTAGTTTGGAGAATGGAGGATATTTGGATTTGGTTGGGCAATTTATAGTGTCTGGAAGTATAGGCTTCACGCTGGAATTTTCCACTGCTAGGTTTTCATCAAGGTCTCCGCATAGTGGCATGCACATCAATTTAGGACAATATTTGATTACTAATACAGATATACTGGGAAACGATGGTCTGTGATCTAGTGGAATCTCTTCTTCCCACCAACTTGTTAAGGCTTCGCAATTGTATATTGTAAGCTTCTTCAAACACCCCAAAAACTTGTCTTCTTTACTGCTTGCGCCACTTTCCTTGTCAACTATGAATTTCAGAGAGCTCAAATGGTAAAGCTTGAGAATCTTGAGCGATTGGAGGTAATACAATGATTGAAGAAATTTGCATTGGCAACAGTTGGACAAACTAAACTTAACTAGATTTTGTACAGATGGCCTTGTTAGCCAATGGGATAACTTGGTACCCGCATAACCCATTAGGGACAAAGCTTTCAAATTCTGGGGGGGATCAAGAGCTTTCAGAAACTTCTCTTGGGAAGCACCATGAGGATTAAAGCCGTTGTTAGTTTGGGGTTCCCATCTTAAGATCAAGCATTGGAGATCAAGTTTATGCTGCAACTTGGCTTGTGTAGCATCCGATGCAGCGCAGTCTTGGGGCTGAGCAATCTCCAATACTCCTCTCAACTTGTTCAGATTAGCGAGAATCCCAACACTACTTGCATAGCGTCGGCTCGAGCTCAAAGGATGTATCCAGAAGTTGATAGAGCCTGATGTTGATAATGTCCGAAGAGAAGTCATATGCTTTATACACTCCCTGTATTTCAGACTTTTACATTTATCGATCTCAAGATGCCTAAGCCTGGTTAGATCGTCCAAGTCTTGAGGCAATTCTGTGAGCTTATCACAATTAGATAATTTGAGTGTTTGCAGATGCTTTAGCTTGATGATAGAATCTGGGAGTTTTGCCATGTTATTCCCAGACAAGTCCAGATATGTCAACATCCTCAAATTACCAATCGAAGGGAGCGACGGATTTATCCCTAAATCATGCAGATCCAACACGCACAAGCTCTTAAATTTGTTGAAGATATTTCTGCAGTTGGAAAATGTCATCTTCGTTGCGTTCTGAACCCGCGATTGCTTTGCGGCCGGCAAAAAAATAGTTAATAACTGGTTAGGTAAAGATTCGGGAATTATAGATGATACATCTAAACTGAAATCAAATGACGCATGACGAACTGAATTTGTAACCTCTCTGCCTTGAGGACGCACTGATATGTACTCTTCGCCGGCAACAAAAACTGCCAAATAATGCATGAGAGGGTGCATTCTACAACTAGTTGGGATTGGATTACCCAGCTCGTCTTCTTGCTCGTCTCGGAATATTGACCTCTCATAAAGTTGTTGGAAATACTCCTCACCAGTAGCTTCATATTCCAGACTTTTGTCAGATGAAAACCTTGGCAAAATGAATCTTTCCCCTGTCCAGAGATTAATTAGCCTGGATACGTCTATCACATCATTATTAGGGAATAAAGAACAAAAAGCAAAGCAAAGTTTCAGGGGAAGAGGAAATTCGCTGCAGTATATTTGCTCAAGTTCTCCGAGCAACGTCTCCATCATGGATTCAGTATTTGTTTCCGAAGCAGGGGGAGTCGGCCATTGCGATCCCATGATTTGTATGGCGAGAGGGACTCCTTTGCACATTTCTACCATCTTCCTCTGGTTTTTCTGGTTTGTTGGGTCAGTTTCGTCGATGGAAGAGGAAGCAATATGCTTGAAGAGAGACCAAGAGTGATGTTCACTCAGTCCCTGTAAGACAATCGGAGGGACAGTGGCAGTAATCCTGGCAACCAGAGGACTAGGTGTGGTTATCAGAATGCTACCACCGGACGGAAAAATCTTTTTAAATTTGTCCCATTCATTGGGATCCACGCTCTTCACGTCATCCAGCACTAGCAGATACCTTCTCTTTCCCGATATTGCTTCTTGGAGACGATTTTGCATTTGATCATCGTCAGTAATGGTGTTGAGCTGTGCAGGGGCTTTCTTCGCAATATTCTCAGGATCAGTATATGAGTGAGTTCTCACTTGTTGTATAATTGAGTTCACAATTGATTCCACACGGAATGATTCACCACTCTGAACCCAAAGCATTAACTCAAATGGATTGTTGTTGAGCTTGTGGGATACGTGCCTTGCAAGTGCTGTCTTTCCTAGTCCTCTAATCCCGACAATGGGAAGGATGATGAGAACATTGGTATTAATGGTTATTTGTTGAGTGATTTCCTTCTCTTCTTCTTGTCTCCCAATGAAAAGAGTACTCCAGCATGCTTCTTTCACGTTCCACTTGGGGTGCAGCTTGTTCCTCCAACTCCGGAGCCAGCGTGTAGCAGCTACAACATTATTAAGAGTGGCTTTAATTTCCTTGACTTTTTGAGTACTGGGTTGAGAGGTACGGCCTGCAGCCCTGGAAATGAACTTTGTCATGATGGGCCGAGTGTGTGGAGTTTTGTGATGAACGGTGGCGAGGTTCTCCACCAATTCATACAAGTCAGTGACCACTGGTAGAATCATCATTAGCCAGGTTCGAACTTGAGGGTTGTGCAGAGACAGATCTGCGTCGTTGATAGTTGAAAGCATGTTGGTCAGCCTTTTGAGATCGTTCTTGTCAGCACTGTCCAATGCCTCCAATCCATCTATCTCCTTACTCAGGGCAGTGACGGTATCCTTGAGCACAGATTTCGCCATTGCTATGTGGAGATTGTAGAGACACAAAAAGTAGCTACGAGGTTCGGGATCAGGGAGGCAATTGAAAACACTAGTTTAGCCGCACGATATTGAAAACGAATGCTGGTCAGCCTTTTTTCGAAAATAAAATAATTATTTAAATAGTTTTTTTATGTTTTTAAAAAGTGTTTTATTGTACCCTGGTTGTTAAAGAGTTGAGATAAGGTTTAGTTGACTTGAACTAATGACCATCATGCCGTGGTTCTTGGAACGTGATTACATTTATTAAGAGGATCTAGAAGATAATTAGGGCACTTACAAAATGACAAGTTGGAATTTTTCTATAAATTTTATTAAGAATTAAATAGTTTAGTTTACAACTGACAAGTATATATATCCAAAAAAAATAAAGTTTACAAGTAAATTTTTAAATTTTCATTAGATTAATAAAAAAAACTAGTCAGTATGGGTTTGGGTCTTTGAGATCGGACCTCGTAACACGTTAATATGTATGTTGGAATTTGGAAAGCAATCGGATTCCGCTGACCAAGTAAGGCACACAAGTCTCCATTAATTAATGGATTAACAACTCATAATTAGGGTTCGCCAAATATATATATATATATAGGTTAAATTGCTCCTTTAAAACTTGATGAATTTACTCATTTTTTATTTAATTCATATAATTTAAATTTTGTTTAATATTTTGAATATATATGATTTATCAATAAAAGAAATAAAAAATATAATAAGATGAAATTAATTAATTAATTTGTGCATATGACATGTTATTATGTAACTTATAATTTTAAGTAACTAATTAGTCCATCAATGGCTCCCCATCCTCGTCGCGATATCTACAAGAGTGGGAAAAATGAAAACAAAGATCACAAATTGAATCTGGGAAACAGCCTCAGAGAGAAATTTCTTAGAGAAGTGGAGGATACACAGATCGTTTGCATAACTCATATCGTTGATGATGAGGAACATAGAAACTTAAGAGAAAGTTGAGAGATGAAAAAACAACAAATTGCGGACGAAGGAAAAGAAGGGATTAATTCTCAAAGGCAATCTTAATAGTTTTAACATAAATTCAAGTATTGGTTCGTTGCATCTTTGGTCACGTTTACATAGACGCATGCTTATGCTTTGAAGTCTAAGATGTAAATAATGAGTATTCACATTATAAGGGTATTCAGTATTCACACACGTCTTAGATTATTATTCGGATTACTCTCCATAAAATTTTAATGAGGTTTAAATAATAAATAAAAATATCTATTCTCAAATTTATAATATTTTCACTTTTGTTTAATCACTTTGGTGTCTCCTCGTCCGCCACTTGTGATGGGGAATAAGAAGATCCTTTGATGAGAAGATATTCTTCCAAGAATTGAAGTAGAGGCTTGGGTTGGGCAGCGTAGGTCATGATTGGATCTTGGATTGCCATACCTACCCATAGCACTTTGCTCAAAAAGGGTATTATTATTGTAGATTGTCCATATTTGTTTTAACAAGCAGCACTTTGTAAAGCTCAGCAAATTTCCTAATTCCAATACCATCCTTAGGGATTGGTTGGCACAATTTATGTCATGCAACCATATAGGATTTATTCTTGTTAGTATTATTATCTAAAAAAAATTTAGACAAAATCAAGTCACATTTCATAATTTAAAGTAAGAAGATAGATAGAAATAATGGTAAAAACAAAATTGATTAAAGTAATTCTACTTACTTGTAGGATGGCCTTCCAATCGTGATAGATTGGAATTGTTTTATATCAATGTTATTTTGTAAATTGAAAATTGTGAAATTGTGATTTAAATTCAGATTAGTATGTAAATAAGTATAAAAAAAACTTCATACAAATAAGTAAAACAAAACCTTCATTCAAATCATGATTTTGAATCGCGATTAGACCTATTCATGGAAAAATAGTTTATGATACTATTTAGTAGTTCATAATCAAACTCAAATTCATGAATTAAGTGTTTAAATATACAAATAAAATAATATATTTTAAAATTAACCTAGTAAAATATTTAAGTAATCCAATTTTATGAATCTATCTAAACTAAATCCAAATGTTACTCAAGTAACTCATTTATAAGTTAGGTTTCAATTCCACTAGTCATTGAGCAATCCAACATATCCTAGTTCTCTCTCTTTTGTAATAGGAGATTTTTATTTAATTTTCTCTTTGACATTTCCTTATGGAATTTTTAATTTAGTTTTGCACCAATGTTTTTGTTTGTAAATCTATTATTATTATTATTATTATAACAACAACCAGTGTGACTGGTTTATAAACTTATTTTATTCTTTTAAATTGTACAATCATTATTAATTTTTTTATTTTGATTTTTTTTTCAAATTTTGTAATAGTAGAAAAAATTACTTAGTATTGATTTGATACATTTTATGCTTCTTTTTAAATTTAATTTATATTTGTAATATATATATATATAAATATTAAGTAAGAAGTAATAACACCAATTAATATTATAATCATCAAGAACTAACATTATTATATTGATATGTTCAAACAACAAGGAAAAATATAATAGATGGATGGAAAGAAAATATACTAATAACTTATGGTTTGATTTAGATGACATATTTTAAATAATTTTTTTTATACATATTAAATTAAATTAATTTTCAATTATATTAAATCATTCATAATTAAAAAAATATGACTTTACACGAGCTAAATAAATATAATAATTTTGTTACCATTATTTACATTGTTAAAAGTTTATTAAACGAATTCGTATCATTTTAGAATAACTATGCAACAACAACAATATATCTAACATATCGTTCTGTAGTATAACTAGTTGAAGGGAAAGGGAGTATAGACTAATTCTAGTTAATTACATGGATGGGCGGTGGCTTAATTAATTAAAAATTATACAATTGACCAAAAAATAATAAACTAATAAAAAGCACAATTAATGTTTTGATATGATGTTTATAATTAGGCTTTATTTAAAGTTTATTGTTTAACCTCGAATTTGGTTAACGCTGAAGAGAGACCTAGCTTTCCTAGTTTCTTCTAATTGTATCACTTTGAAATTTGATTGTACAAATTATCAACGATTTCTATAGAATGTGGCAAAATTATATCTTGAGCAGTTACATATCCATTAAAATGTATTATTTGAATCCTATCATTAATTTTTTTAAAAATTATATTAAAATTTTCTAAAATGACTAACATATTATATCTTATTTTATAAATATATCTATATCAACAAATATATATATAACGAAAATGACATAAAATGTAATTTACATTAACTTATTTGATTAAATTAATTTAAATTATGCATATTCATAATTTTAAAATAATATATGATTAATCATGTTAATAAAATATTAAAAAAAGTTTAAAAGATAGAGACTTGATCATAAAAATTTAAATTATATCTAAAAATCTCAAAAAATTGAATAAAAGTATAATTAGATTATAATTCCCTCCTATATTCATCGATAATAGTAGAGAAAGACCAACATAGTTTATTGGACCATGCCACTACAAACGATATGAAAAGTCAAATTTAGCAGGCAATTTAAAATCACAACAGAATAAAAAAGGGTTTTTTTGTGATGTAGAAGAAAAGCAATATGAGTGAAGTCAGCATATAATCCCTATTTCTTTATTAAAATTAAAATATTGAGCGTTGCACCTCCCTTTGTGAAAAATGATGCACTAATTAATTCAACTTATACAGCAAGCCCTACGTTTCCCTCCAGATGGGGGCCCACATGCCAGATTGGCCCAGCATTCGACACACCAGAAATTTTTATTGAAATTTTCTAATATCACTAACATATATTATATCTTATTCTCTAAATACAGCTATATCAACAAAAAAATAAAATATATAAAAATAACGAAAATGACATCAAATGTAATTTATATTGACTACTTTGATTAAATTAATTTAAATTATGAATATTCATACTTTCAAAATCATATATGATTAATCATGTTAATAAAATATTAACAAAACTTTAAAACATAAAGACTTTATCACATGCAAAATTTTAAATTATATTTAAAAATTAAATAAAATTATAATTAGATTATAATTCCCTTATATATTCATCCATCATATACAAAAAAAAAGTTCCAACCTGTGATTTGTAAACGTTATATTCAAGTCAACATACACGAGCAAAATTTTTTAACTGAGTATTTAACTTTTATATAAAAATTAAAAATTTGTTTTTCTTATTGAGTAAACAACTAAAATTTTATTAATAAATTTCATCGATTGCAACACCGATACATATTACATATTAATGTGACGTGTAAATAAAGAACATAAAATATTAGAGGCTTTCTAGAAGAATTATAATATAAATTTTTATGTATTTATCTTTTACTGAAATGTTTACTTTTATTTTATTTCTTATATTTTAATTAATTGAATATAATGACTTAATTAAAATTAATTATTATAATGTATTTAAAATCATTTGTTGATTTAAATAACATTAATTATAAAAAAAATTTATACGTTTATTTATTATAATATAATAGTTAAAATTTTTAATAAAAATATATCAAACATAAATTACTTTCTAAAGTGATTTTAAAAAACACGAGTTTTATTTTATAGCATTTATTTAAAATAAGAAAAATTCAATGGTTAACTAATTGGAATCCAATCCAAGTATTATTGATGCCGCCTTTGTCTTCCTCGTTCTCTCTTTTTTTTTTTGGGCCTAAATTAAACTCCCCTTTGAAATCACGTTTTTGAATCACGATTAGACCTATTCATGGGCAAATAGTTTATGATATTACTCAGTAACAAGAATGACATAAAATGTAATTTATATTGACTAATTTGATTAAATTAATTTAAATTATGCGCATTCATAATTTCAAAATAATATATGATGAATCATGCATGTTGATAAAATATTAACAAAAGTTTGAAAGATAGAGACTTGATCACACAATTTTAAATTATATATAAAAAAACTCATTAAAAATTCAATAAAATTATAATTTCCTCTCACATTCATTAGTAGTTATGGAGCTCCAAGACAAGACAACATATAATACAAAAAAATTCCAACTTGTGATTGGTAAACGTTATCAGATTCAAGACAACTAAACCTTATCTCTTTTACACTAGAACCATGACAACATACACCAGCAAAATTTTTTAAACTTTTTATATAAAAACTAAAAATTTGTTTTTTTACTAGGGAAGCAATTAAAAATTTATTAAAATAAGTTTATAATTAATAAATTTCTTCGATAATTGCAACACCTAGAGGTTGCTCGGCCATCGTACCAAATGTTGGATATATTATCTATTGAGTCATGTAAACAAAAATATAAAATATTTTTATGTCTAAAATATTTATTGTTATTTTATTTCTTATATTTTAATTAACTTAATATAAAAAATTAATTTTTATAATCATTTAAAATAATTTATTTATTTAAATAACATTAGTTGCAAAATAAATTTATACATGTATTTATTATACTGTAATAGTTAAATTTAATATTAAGAATAATCAAATATAAATTACTTCTTAAAGTGATTTTCAAATAATTTTATTAAATATATTTTTTATAGTATTTTTTTAAAAATTTATTTAAAATGAAGTCAATTTAAAATATAAAAAATTCAATGGTTAACTAAAAACGGAATGGAATCCAAGTATTATTGAAGTGACCTTAAAAATATTTTTTTTATGCCTTTAAATTTTTTTATTAATTTTTAATTTTATTCTTAAAGTTTATTTTTGTGATTAATTTTATAACTTTTAAATTGCAATCGATTTTATCTTACGACTTAATATTTTTTAAAATTATTAACATAAAATAGTAATGTAGCATCTGATATACTGTTAAAATATTAGATAAAAAATAAAATACTAATTATTTACTAATTCTAAGGACATATTTGATAGTGCACTTAAATTTTAGAAACACATTAATTTGATAATAAATCTTGAGAGTATGAACAAAAATTTAATAATGTTTAAACACTAATAAAAACTTATATTCTCATATTATAATGTCTTTCCTTTTATCCAATTGTTATCAGACACAATGAAATTATTCAATGATGACTTTAATAAAATATTTTGTGTATATTTGACTTGAATGTCAATTTCTCATTTTTCTTTTAAATGTATCATCCTTTAAATAGATTTAATGGAGGAACTCTGCAGTATACGTGATACACACACATATTAGTATTTAAATGTTGTCAAAATCTTGTTCATATTTTTAAAATTTATTATCAAATGTGTTTCTTAAAATTTAAATGTGCTATCAAATATATCTCTAAAATTATAGTGAGTTAGTATTTTATTTTTTTACCTAATATATTAACATTATATCAGAGTTATTAGTAATTTAAACGATATTAAGTTGATTCTAACAAATATGTCTTCAAAATTATAATGAGTTAGTATTTTATTTTTTATTTAATATATTAATATTACATCAAATTATACATAATTATTTTTTATTAATAATTTAAAAAATATTAAATTGTGAAATAAAATTAATTGTAATTTTAAATTTTAAAAATAAAATTCATCACAAAAATTCTTTAAGATGAATAGAGTGATCGAGAAGGCACTGAGATCTGTGAAGGACAAGCTAAGAAACTGGTGAACAAACTTTCCATGATTGCGGATGTGAATTAAACTTGTCAGCAGTCTTGAGAGGGCTCATTTGAAATCATCATATATATTTTATGACTTAAACGTCATTTTAGTTTTTTATAGATAATATTTTTTTAATTTAATCTCTAAAATTCATCCTCCTTAATTTAAAATGTTATCAATTTAATTTTTGTTTTCAAAATAACCAATGAAACTTGTTGAGATAGTCGTTTTATGTTGATTGTGCAATATTTAAACACTGATAAAATAAATTTTTGATGCTTTTTATTCCAACTCAGACAAAACGGTGTGTTTCCATCACCCATGCGTTGTGTTCCAATTGAAATCATTATACGCTAACCAGTGCGTCGCCTCTTCCTTCTCATCAAATCCAAAAACTTGTTCTGCCATGATGAATGATTTTTGAAGATTGCCACGCGCGAAGAAACATTCCAGTTGAAGCTATAAATCTATGATTCAGATGTTTAAAAAAATCGTAAAATAGAGTGAGGTAATTCAAACAAACTCTCTATTCATTTTCACACAAATAAAGCACTAAGCGGTATAAAGTTAGGAGCAGTGCACCACAATGAAAAACAATTAATATAGGTTCCAGATTTTGAAAGGAACAAGTAAACTAAAGCTATTTGAAAGAAAAATGGTTAAAAAAAATGGGACTACTCTCAACACTGTACACATATTTAGGCAACTAAAGAAATACAAATGGAATCATATTCCCCACATAACCGGTGTGTGTGCAAACTTCACCAACGTTTCTTTACTGCTGTTTCATCCCCAATTGCAGCAACTTTCATCGGCGTTTCTTCCCCAATTGCAGCAAACTTTAATGGTGTTTCTTCCCCAATTGTGGCAACCTTCACCGGCTTGTGTGCGTGCGGCCTTTCTCGAAGAGAGTGTGGCAAGCTTCAACTGGAATGTTTCTTTGTGTGTGGCAATCTTCAAAAATCATCCATTATGGCACAACAAATTTTTGGATTTGATGAGGAGGAAGACGCGACACAATGGTTAGCGTATAATAGTTTCAGTTGGAACACAATGTATTGGTGATAGAAATACACCGTTTTGTCTGATTTGGAAGAAAAAGCATGGAAAAATTATTTTATCAGTGTTTAAATATTACACAATCAGCATAAAATGTTCACCTCAGCAAGTTCTATTAGTTATTTTGACAACATAAATTAAATTAATAATATATTAAATTAAGAGAGATTAAATTAAAAATATTTACGAGAGATTAAATTAAAAAAATAATTAATTATGACGGACAAAATGATGTTTTAGTCTATATTTTATCATTTCAATATCGTCTCTTGTGTACATATATCTGGACAAGTGCTTCTCTGCAAATATGTATATCTCAATTTGACATGAACTTATCATGTTATGCTGCACTGTGCTCAAATGTTCAAACTACATATTTCGTTGACTTGTTTGTCGTACGTTAACGTTTTGAAGGCCATTATCTATATATGTGACAAAGGCATTTAAAGCAATATAATTTAAGGGATGGTGATGACTGTGATCAGTTTAAGCAGTGTAAGGCATTTCATTCTCTCTTAGGCCGCCGAGAAACAAGGCTCAAAAAATTGATACAAACTAAAATCCGTCAATTGAATATTGAATATTGAATAATTAAATACTGATAGGAGCTCGCTGTACTAATTAGAAGCCAATGCAGAAGCGGATTACAGAGAAGGCATTGTGGCAAAACCTTAGGGGCCAACAAGAGTCGTTTTTGTCAGCTCGGATTGGTTTGAATCCTACAGTGGAACCTAAAATCTGATAGAAGAGACGAAATTGTGATGGTACAAGTATGAGGACCACAGTAGCAACTGCTAGGACCATGGCAGTCCAACTCACATATGGATATCCCTTCAGCATCATAAAGAAGGCAATACAAAAGGCCCCAAACATGGATATCACAGAAATGGAAAGAGTTAGAAGGCCAAAGAAGAGTTTGCAGGGCAAGTCGGTGAGGAAATCCTTCTCAGCATAACGAGATGTGAGCACCCAAATAAAAGTCAAGACAGAGCTAGAAGAAGTGAAGAGAGCAAATGCATCTGCCAAGATGAAGGCAGTGAATTTTTTGTCTTTCAGAAAAATGGGATTGCCGGAGTTTTGATCGTTCCCTCCTGGAAGTGTGAAAGCCGCAGCGAATATGATTGTGATTATGAGAGCCCCGACTATTATGAAAGAACTTGCTGTGTCTTTTGCCCATTTCTCAGCATCCTTCGCTAACTCCTTGTGGCATTTCGCAAACACTTCCCGAGGCTTCTTCCCATCGTCGTTCGTTTCTTCTTTGCACTTGGGATGCACGTTCTTCTGCACTGCCTGCACTTCTAATCTTAATTATTAGCCATCATCATAGACATATATATATATATATATATATAGTGCCATCATTTCTTGCATTACATTTTCAAATACTGCCTTGTCTCGTTGCTCATGAATCATGATCATATGCTACCTATTTTCTTTCATATAATTTAAAGAAATTTTTTCATGGAATAATATTTTCTAATTCTTTTAGATTAATGTTAGTGTGAACTGTGAAGAAACTGAGAAATTAATGAATCAATATTATTGCTGACCTTAAACCATTGGAGTTCTCTTTGCATTTGCAGAGCCGCACCGAATCTTCGATCAAGATCAGAGGAAGGCCCCAACAATGCTGCCAGATGTAACAAGTTATTACCAAATGCGTCTTTGCAGCATGTGATTTTCTTCTTCCTTCCATTTAGCTTATGTATGAGTTCAAACACTTCATGTCGACGATTCATAATTGCATGTGCAAATATGCCTCTTTTACTTTGATCAACTGATTCCCAAAGAAGTTCCCCTTTGGCATCACTCATAAGTTTCAGGAATTCAATTATCCCATTCTTGGCTGCCTGTAACATTGCATCGTACGCTGAAACTTCTCTCAGCTCCAATCTGTTAAACCCTGATATCCTTTCGCACATGCATTTCAGAATCTGCAGAACTTGATGGTGTAACAACTTTCGATCGTATATAGCCTCGATTGCTGACATAGAATATTGTTAGATAATCAGCTAGCTAATATTTAACATTGACATATCTAGCTAGGCAAATACATAATTTGTTATAGCTTACAAAGCTAGGTATGTGATCCTTACCAGAGAAATTTTTAATACAGGGAAGATTTATAAATACTCGAAGCAATGCACCTAAAGAAACGCAAAACGTACATTTGTATTAGTTCAAACGCAAACCAATATTTTTTTTTTAAAAAAAAAAAGTTAAAAGTTTATTCAAAATAGATAAACCAAAACTGATGATAAATACTTGAGTTAATTAGAATTAAATGGGTGTCAATATATATATATATATATATATATGACTTGGGAGCGGTTTGAAATCAAACATAATAATTCTAAACGTACCTAAGATCTTTAGAGGGGCTAACTTTGAGAGCTGTCCACGCCATTTCTCTGATATGCGTTACAAAAACTACCGTGAGTAAATGGTTTAGTTTAATATATATATATATATATATATATAATGTTGTTGCACAGATCTAGAGAGACACATATGAGAATTAAAATTAAGGTGGACCGTTATTAATGGAGGCGAACCTGCTGAAGACTTTGTCTGTAGTTGGTTCAGATCTTTATGTGATGATGTGACCTTGATGGTTATAGACAGTGAGTCCTGGTGAACATGGGCTTTTATTTTCTTTTTTTGACCACTATTGTGGTCATCAATAGAGCAATCCAGAACTATTGACTTTGGTACTCTAAGATCTGAAATATAAGAAGGAATTAAATTAATGTGGTTTTAATTATTGCGTAGTAAAGAAATTAAGGAAGCGCAAAGCATTATACTTACTATTGTATATCCATCGTCGACACAACCCATATTGGTTTCCACTTTCGAAAGCAGAGGGCATTTGAGCTAATGCTTGCAAGTAACGACAGACCCCATCGAATCCAGGAGTGGACAGGGGCATTTTAGGGCAATGAATTTGGAGTAAGTGTAATACCACATCTGTACACAAACCAAATATTTTTAATAAAAAAGATTGGAGAAATATTATTGAGTGATTAGACAAAAAAGTTCATTACCAAATATTTCGCTGTTGATGCATGTATGAAGAAGCGAAGCAGCGTGCTGGTAATTGTTTTGGTGCAAGATGTCTGTGCGAGTGGTTTGATCGTAGAGATAACGAGTCATATCTTTGTGGCCCATGGCAGCAGCCATGACGACTGGGATTAAGCCCTTATGTTCACCCTTTTCGGCTTTCTTCCCCAGCACACTCTTATCCTTGTCCTCATTAATCAACAACTCTGCCACCCTTCTATTCCCAGTAAAAGCAGCAGCAAGTGCTAGAGGTGTGTAACCATCATCATCTTCTGCATTCAGTAGTAGTTCTTTTGGAGCTTGACTCACCAAAGCCTCCACTATGTTCACATGGTCTGCAATTACTGCCACATGAATCAACGTACTGTTCCTTGGAAACGAAGTAGAAGTTATCGCCTCCGAAAGCTCTGCGCTTCCCCCCAAACCTTGTGAGTCACCTTCTTCCACGTACTTATATATATCTTTATATTTCTCATCATCCGTCATTCCTGTCATTCATTTTTCCCAACCATACATTTATACACATGCATATATATAATATACCACTGAAATAATTAACTTGGTTTAAACAATATTAATTACCATATTGCTCGGCCCGGGACGTTTCACTGAAGAAGCATTTCAACTCGTTCCAGGCATCTTTGGCTGTTTTGCAGTTTCTTATCTTGGAGAGATGTTCGGATCCGCAGGCTAGTTGAATTATATGCAATGCCTCGGCGTCCTTTTGCCAATCGTTATTTTCTTTGGTAGGTAGGTGGGCACATCTGAAACATGGACTACAATGGTTAAGGGACAATGATCGCTTCCATCCTTTCCAATTTGCTCTGGTTTGCCAATCGTTATTAATATTTTCATCCTTTGATTCAGAGCTTCTTTCTACTAAGTTCTGAGGAAGATCAACCACGTCCCAGATGCCTTTGCCTCGCAGATAGTTCTCCACAAGAACACTCCATTGCTCATAATTTTCTTTTGTTACTGTTTCCACAACAATCCCGTTCCCTTCTCCCATACTTACTTCACTTCACGCACTGCACGCTAATTAATCTCATAGTTTTAATTATTATCAGGAAAAGTGAAAGCTCTAATTACATTATTTTAGCATATATTTATGGTTTCCGTACTACTGCTACTAATTAATAAAGCTAGCTAAAATGAACACCAACAGGATGAGGGAGTAGGAGTAAGGGTACTTACTTACTGGAGCTGTGTTCCTCGAGTGTAATACAGTTTGAAACCAGAAAAGCTAGCCCACTTCTGAAGCAAATTTCTAGGTAAATTGAAGAACAAACTTTAAATCAAGCTTATAAAGATAACCGAGATTAATGAAGAGTTCTTGCTATGCCTTACTTTGGTCAGCGGGATCAATATCATTTTGGTCTAATTAATATCAATTTCTTTTAGTCAATTATTTAATCTTAATCAAATTCACCAACCAAACCAAGCAGAAAAAAAATCCAACTTGTAACTTGTAAATGCCCAAATATTGTCCTCGAGATCCACGTAATAAATGCAATAACGTTCCGGGGAACAAGGCACGAGAGTGATCATAGTACAAGTCAACTATACCTGAACTTGTTTACACTAGAACAAGTACACCATATAATTGCTATTTCTTTCTTAAAAAATTGCACTAATTAATTAATTCATCTTACTTTATGTAGAAGACATTGTCCATCTTTTTCCATATATGCGACTACAGTGTTTCAATTTCCCCTCCCCGAACCCAAGGCACCTACGTTCTATACAGAAACCCATACGTCTCCCTCCCATCGCAGTACCAATCAAATGGCGAAATCCATGCTTAAGGATACCATCATCACCCTGAATCAGCAGATAGATAGATTGGAGGAACTGGATACTACTGACAAGAATGCTCTGAAACAGCTGACCAACCAACTTCCAATGATCGACGATGCAGATCTGCCTTTGCATCACCTTCAAGTTCGGACCTGGCTCATGCAGGTCCTAGAAGTCATCATTGACTTGCATGAATTGGTGGAGAAGCTCGCCGCCGTTGATCACAGTAGTCAGCCCATGATGACAAGGCTCATTAAGGCTGTAGGCCGCAGCTCTCAAACCCCTGAAAAAATTAAGGATTTTGAAGCCGATCTTAATCGTATTGTAGCTGCTAAACCCGAGCGTCAGATCAGGAACGAGCCTCAGCCCAAGTGGAACGTGAAAGAAGAAGAACCGATAGGGAGAGAAGAAGAAGAGAAGAAAATCACTCAACAACTAACCATTAATACCAATGATCTCATCATCCTTCCCATCGTCGGGATCAGAGGACTAGGAAAGACAACACTTGCAAGGCACGTCTACCACAAACTCAACAACAATCCATTTGAGTTAATGTTTTGGGTTCAGAGCGGTGAATCATTCCCTGTGGGATCAACTCTGAACTCAATAACACAACAAGTGACTCAAACAGATCCTGCAGAGCTCAACCGCAGCAGTACTGAAGATGATCAAACGCAAAATCGTGTCGCAGAAGCAATACGGGGAAAGAGGTATCTGCTGGTGCTGGATGACTTGAAGCGCGTGGATCCTATAGAATGGGACAAATTTATAAAGATTTTGCCGCCTGGTGGTAGTATTCTGATAACCACGTCTAGTCCTCTGGTTGCCAGGATTACCGCCACTGTTCCTCCGGTTGCCTTACAGGGACTGAGCGAATATCATTCTTGGTCTCTGTTCAAGAATGTTGTTTCCTCATCCGTCGACGAAACTGACTCAATTCAGAAGAAGATGGTAGAAGCGTGCAAAGGAGTCCCTTTAGCCATACAACTCTTGGGATGGCAATGGCAGACTTCCTCTGCTTCGGAAACAAATATTGAGGAGAAGTTTCTCCAACAAATTGAGCTGAATTACTGCAGCGAACTACCGTTTCCCCTGAAACTCTGCTTTGCTTTTTGTTCTTTGTTCCCCACTAATGATGTGATCCACGTATCCAGGCTAATTAGTCTTTGGATCGGGGAAAGATTCATTTTGCCAAGGTTTTCATCTGACAATAGTCTGGAATATGAAGAAGTTGGCGAGGAGTATTTCCAGTACCTTTATGAGAGGTCAATATTCCAAGACGTGCAAAAAGACGAGCTGGGTAATCCAACCCCAACTAGTTGTACAATGCACCCTCTCATGCATTATTTAGCAGTTTCAGTGGGCAGAGATGAGTACATCTCAGTGCGTCCTGATGGCAAAGGGGTTACAAAATCAGTTCGTCATGCGTCATTTGATTTCAGTTTAGATGTATCATCTGTAATTCCCGAATCTATATTTGACAAGTCATTACTGACAATTTTTTTACCGGCTGAAAAGCAATCGAGGCTTCAAAACATAATGAAGATGAGCTATTCCACCTGCAAAATGGTCTTCACCAAATTTAAGGATTTGCACGTGTTGGATCTGCATGATTTAGGGATTCACACAGTGCCCAGTGATATTGGTAATTTAGGGGAGTTGAGATATCTTGACCTATCTAAAAATAACATGGAGACGCTCCCCAGTCATATTACCAAGCTGAAGCATCTTCAAACACTCAGATTGTCTCATTGTCGTAAGCTCAAAGAATTGCCTAAAGACTTGGACGATCTAACCAAGCTTAGGCATCTTGATTTGGAAGGATGCCTTGATTTGACTCACATGCCGGAGTGTATCAAGAAAATGACTTCTCTACGGTCTTTGTCACTATTCATGGCAGGTAATCGCAAATCTACTCGCAGCGGAGGCAAAGGCAATACAGTTCTTGGGAGACTTGCTACTCTGAACAGGCTGAGAGGAGTGTTGGAGCTTGCTCACTTGGAGCGTTGTGTTGCAACGGATGCTGAGGAAGCCAAGTTGGTAGAGAAAAAACATCTGCAACGCCTGATCTTAAGATGGGATCATGACGACAGTAAAGATGTCAAGGCGGAGCACGAAAAGTTTTTGAAATGTCTAACGCCTCCTGAACAATTGCAAGCTTTGTTGCTTATGAGTTATGGAGGTCAGACGTTGTCCCATTGGCAATCATCAATATCATCACTCCAATGTCTTGTTAAGTTTAGTTTGATTAACTGTCGTGAATGCAAATCTCTCCTACAATTGCACCATCTCCCATTCCTCCAGATTCTCGAGCTTCGGAAGTTGAACTCCCTGGAATTCATAGTTGAAAGCAGTGCAACTGAAAAGAGTACTGCAACGGATAAATATTTTCCATCTTTGAAGAAACTTATAATTTCCGATTGCCCTGTGTTAACAAGTTGGTGGAAAGAAGAGATTCCACAGGGGAACACCATACCCTCGTTTTCCAGTATATCTACATTAGATATCCAATATTGTCCTGAATTGAGGTGCATGCCACTATTTGTAGATCTTGATGAAAAACTTGTGGTGATTGCTTCCAGCGTCAAACCGGTGGTGAACACTATACAAAAATCCTCATCACCTGATCCCTTCTCCAAATTAAAGTCCATGCTGATTGCAAACGTCAACCACGAGGCTGCGCCTAAAGAGTTGCTCATAAAGTTCTCTTCTCTCCGGCGTCTCCATATTCGTGAGTGCCATCGTCTCCCACGTCTGCCTCAAGGTTTCCAGAGTCTGGTCTGGCTTGAAGATCTGGTTATTGAAAACTGCAAGGAGCTTGATCTGATGAATGACTCAAATGATGATCATGAAGAATATTGGAATTGGAAGGATCTTAACAACCTCCGTACTTTGACTATAAAGAGAATCCCGAAGCTTAAGTGTCTTCCAAAGGGGCTGGAATGTGTTAGGACTCTGCAAGAGATACATGTTCATGACTGCTCCAACCTAACCTCTTTGTTGGACCACATGGAGAAGCTCAAATCCCTGAAAACGCTGGAGATCTCTGAGTGCTTAACCCTGGGTTCCCTACCACAAGGCCTCAAAAGCCTCGACTCTCTTCAGACACTCATCATCAAGGATTGTCCCAAGTTAGTTCCAAGATGCCAGCCAAATACCGGCGACGATTGGCCCCAAATTCAACATATTCCAAATAGATCAATATGGCAAACTTCTTAGCATCACTTATGAGATCGAGATCATCTACCTAGCTAACTCATATTTCAAAATTATCATCTCTTAATTTTGTCCCACGCATATAAATTGAAGTTCTGTATATTACGTTACATGGATTTCTTATGTCATGCCTGCTGCACTCTATGTATGCATGCATGTATATATGCCTGGTTTTTCGTTGATGAATTGAAAACTCAGTGAAGCAATTAATTACGACTGTGTTATGAAACAGAGTATAGAGCTCGTCCATTTGACCACCTTGGCGGAACGTCCTTTGGTGAGAATATCCCACACTTTCGCAATTCGAGCCTAATATAAACTTTATCGTTCTACTATATTACGATGAATTATGGGTAAAACAGAAGCAAACTAAAGGAGATTTAGCGTTTAAGAATGAGTTTTTTCTGTTTTCTTTTTTTCCCCCCTTACTCGTCGACATTGACAATTGTGAATTAACATAATGATTGCATTCTTCTTTTTATTTTAATTTGAATGCTGAGCAGGTAACAAGTATGCATGCATGCTTTGAAAATTATAGAAAACAAGTTGGTAATATAAATAAAATAATGATAATGCCACCTAAGTACATGAAACTGCGTGAAGACTAAAAATGATGTGAGTGCTCTTCATTTCACCTTTCCATTATGCATTAGCCATTGTCAATATTAGGATATGTGCTCATAGCACATAGTCTCAAGTGGTTGGGCCTTTCATTTCTAGTTACTTTAGAATTACAAAATATCTGACTTGTGCTCTGTTTTTAACCTCCATTGCTAGTAATGTAGCTCTAATTGTGTTAGTCTATTACCTCTACAATTAAAAAGCTAATAAGTGTGATAGTCTATTTACCTATACGATGCATTTGAGATACATTTGATAGTAACGTTGCATAAGTTGAATTAGTTTTGGTTAATTAGAAGGTGATTAAATTTTTTTTTTTAAATGTTTACCGGATCTATATCCACAAATTCTGTTAATTTTAATGGATCAAATTAAGCGAGAGACTAAATTAATTAAAAATATATTTTTAAAAGATTAAATTGAATCAATCCTATAAATAAATTGAAACAATCAATATCTGAACTAAATTATTAATTTATCATTAAATTTATTAAATATACTAGTAAACTAAATTACTTAATTTTTAACCAATCTTACAGATAAATTCCAATTTCCAACTGGTTATTTTGTTTGTAAATAATTACTTAAGTGCCCCAATTATCTTCCAGATCCTCGTAATAAATGCAATCACGTTCCAGGAACTAAACCTTGTCTCTTTTATACACAGGATCAACCAAAAGTTGCCACTTCTTGTTCAACTTTTTCTCTTTTCCTAAGGGACTAAGTTAGAATAATTTTTAAGAAATAACATAAGGAAACAAGTTTCGTTCTCAAATTATTAATAACTCTTTCAAATTCACGATTAGTGTGATTACTATTCAAATTAAGAAAAATACAATTTTCTCTTGCCTATAAAAGTCAAGGTCAATTATTATATAACGTGGGAATATAATTCTTGACACCTGTACTTTCACATGGGAAACCATACATTTTGGTATTCTCAACGTTTTAACCTAAGAGCACATTAATTAAAGATTTTAATAGAAGAAAATACAGTAAAGGAGGACTCCCAAATCCCAATGTTGCGTACAAAGGAGAATTTAATAACACATAAAATAAAATATTTATCTCTGTTCACGAGATATATAGTAATCATATGTCGTAGGTCAACGTAGGATTACAATAATTGATAATTACAATGTTGAAGAATATATTTTTACAAGTCTCGTTACAATATTCTTTGGGCGAAACGTAATTATGAGTTCTTGATCCATTAATTAATGAAGACCTCTATGCCTAGTTGCTTGGTCAGCGGAATCCGATGTCTCTCCAACATAACATGTTACGAGGTCCGATCTCTATGCCTAAGTTTCTGTTAATAAAATTTATAGAAAAATTCCAACTTGTTATTATTTTGTAATTTCCACAATTATCTTCTAGGTCCTCTTAATAAATGTAATCACGTTCCAGGAACCACGGCATGCAGGTCATTAGGTCAACTCAACTAAACCTTATCTCTTTAACAACCAGGGTACAATAAAACAGTTTTTAAATTTTTTTTTGTTTTTAAAAACATAAAAATAAAATAAATCTATTTGAATAATTATTTTTGATAAAAATACAAAATATAGAATAATTAAAAAATATTTTAAAAGTTAATTTTTTAAAACAACAAATATAAAAAATAAGTATTTTTTATTAATAGTATTTATAGAAGTATATAAAAATAATACTAACATAAATTTTATAAAAAAAAAATTAAAAAATAAAAGAACTTTCAAACAAATCCATAATTTCCCGTTGTTGTTAGAATTTCGTTTTTTCAGAAGTGAACAAGTTAGAATAATTTTGGGGTGCATTTGATCATTAGCAAAAATGTTTTAATTTTTAATTATTTTATTTCTTAAAATAAGTTTTATTTACCATTTTCATTTTGATAGTTAGTCAAAATCTTCACGAGCCAAACAATATTACTCTAGATACCATTTAAAAATATGATAAGATTATCATTAAAATAATAATTTTGAAATTTTATAAACCATAAACTATACAAATTTAAAGATTTTATAAGCCCTGATGAGCCTAAAAATCATTCATCCTTGAAACCTAAAACATTAACTCTTTAATGATCTAAACCCACAATAAAAACCCAAATCTCAAACCTCTAAAGTTCTTAAACAGTACTGAACCTCATCAGAAGTCAGAAACCAAGACCCTAAGATTCTATATCTTTAAAATCTAAACCTAATTTAAACTCAAAACCCTGAACATCAATATCATAATTAAGCCTAAAAACCAAACTCTAAGCCTAAATTCCTAAGAACTAAAAATCTGATATATTTTAGAAACACGGACCTACAGCCTCAAACTCAGTTTAAATAAAATTAAAATGATTTATTTATAAAAATACAAATAATTAAAAGTAATACTAAATTTTTAAATACTTCAAGGAAGAAAAGCAAGAAAAATAATTAATAAAAATGAATGAATATATATATATATTTATTAATAAGAATAATGAATGAGTAAAAAATATTTAACTCCTTCACATTTCTAATAATTAATAAAAATATTGAATGAATATATATATTTATTAATTAATATTAGAAAAAGAAAAGCAAAACTTGATGTTGTCAGAAGTGAGATGGATCTCCTTCATGTTTGTAATTAATTCAAATATTATGCGGCTACACCAGTACTGTTTTCCCCTCTCCGATCTCCGTAATCCCAAAGCACCTATACTTTCACTCTCTGATCGCTACTCTCTAATCTAATCTACACATGGCAATGGCAGACTCCGTGCTTAGGGTCACCATGACCGCCCTGAAGAAGGTGATAGCTGGATTGGAGACGACGTCGTCGGGTGCTGTGAATGTGAAGATGGATTTGGAGCGGCTGGCCAACAATCTTTCAAGGATGGACGTCCCGCTCGATCTCCCTCTGCATCACCTTCAGGTCCGAACATGGCTAGTGCAGCTTCTTGATACGGTGATTGCTTTGCATGAATTGGTCGAGGAGATCACAGCCGTTGATCACACTAGTCACAGCAGATTCTCCTTCTTTCGTTTTATAGGCCGCGACTCAGGCTCTCAAGTTCATCACACTGAAAATATCAGACAAATTGAAGCCACTCTTAATCATCTTCAAAGACTCAAACGCTCTCTCCCAACTAATGTGAATTCAGGAGGAACCGAAGCAGCAGCACAAGTTTTACTGTGGACTGGGAGACGGGACGAAGAGATCAAGAAAATCACCCAACAACTGCTATCCAATTCCGACAACAACCATATTCCCATAATCCTCCCCATCGTCGGCATCAAAGGATTGGGAAAGACAGAACTTGCTAGGCACGTCTTTGACAAGCTCAATCATCCATTTGAGTTGAAGATTCGGGTTCAAAGCGGCGAATCATTCCGTGAGAACTTAATCGTGAATTCGATTATACGAGAACTGCCTCAATTACCAAAGCTGCAGAGTTATGGTCGTACGCAAAATCGTCTGTCAGAAGCAATCCGAGGAAGGAGGTATCTGCTAGTGTTGGATGACGTGAAGAGTGTGGATCCTGTAGAATGGGACAAATTTAGAAAGATTCTGCCATCCTGTGGTAGCATTCTGATAACCACACCTAGTGTTGTGGTCGCCAAGATTACTGCCACTGTTCCTCCGCTTCATTTACAGGGACTCAATGAAGAAGATTCTTGGTCTCTCTTCAAGCGGATTACTTCCTCTTCCTCTTCCTCATTTGACGAAGAAAGTCAGGACTCATCAACAAACGAGGACCATATCCAGAGGAAGATGGTACAAAAATGTAAAGGAGTTCCTCTAGCAATACAAATCATGGGATCACTCTGGCTCAAGTCCCCTTGTCTCGAGGAGGAGAAGTTTCTGGAAAAACTTGCAATGATATATCTCCAGGAACTTCCGTTCCCACTCAAACTCTACTTCGCTTTATGTTCTTTGTTCTCTGACGATGATTTGATTGACATACCTAGGCTAATCAACCTCTGGATTGGGGAAAGATACGTTTTGCCGAGTTTTATTTTTAAAAGTCTAGAATATGAAGGCGTTGGTAAGGAGTATTTCTACCATCTTTATGAGAGGTCAATATTCCAAGAATTGCAAGAAGACGAGTTGGGTAATCCCATCAGTTGTAGAATGCACCCTCTCATGCATCACTTGGCAGTTTTCGTGGCCAGAGATGAGTACATCTCATTCTCATCAGTGCATCCCAATGGCGTAGAGGTTAAAGAAACAGTCCGTCATGCGTCATTTAATTTCAAACCACATGCTTTCTCTGAAATCCCCACATCTTTATCTGACATGTTACTAACAATTTTTTTGCCGGCTGAAAAGCAGTCAGGGACAACCTCAATTGAGAAGATGAGCAATTCCACCCTCAAAATGATCTTCACCAAGTTTAAGAACTTGTGCGTGTTGGATCTGCATGATTTAGGGATAAATACGGTGCCCAGTTCTATTGGTAATTTGAATCTGTTGAGATTTCTAGACTTGTCTGGAAATAAAATGAAGGGGCTCCCTGATTCTATCACCAAGCTAAAGCATCTGCAAACACTCAAATTGTCTAATTGTAAAAATCTCATAGACTTGCCTCAAGACTTGCATGTTCTAACCAAGCTTAGGCATCTTGAGATTGATAAATGCAAATGTCTGAGATACATAGAGTGTATAAAACATATGACTTCACTTCGGACATTGTCAACCTCGGACTCTATCGACTTCTGGAAACCTCCCTTGACCTGGAGGCGAGGCAATGCAAGTAATCTCGGGGGTCTCGCCAATCTCAACAAGTTGAGGGGAGTGTTAGAGATTGCTCAGCTGCAGTGCTGTGTTGCATCGGATGTTGTGCAAGCCAAGTTGCAGCATAAACTTGATCTCCAATGCTTGATCTTAAGATGGGAACCTCATTCTAACGACGACATTAATGCTCCTGGTGATTCCCAAGAGAAGTTTCTGGAAAGTCTTGATCCTCCCAAAAATTTGAAAGCTTTGTCCCTTCTGGGTTATGGTGGTACCGAGTTATCCCATTGGCTATCAAAGCCAGCTGTACTTTCAATACTCCAACATCTAGTCAAACTTAGTTTGTCCAACTGTGCCCAATGCAAATCTCTCCAATCATTGTATTACCTCCAATCGCTCAAGATTCTCAAGCTTTACAATTTGAGCTCTCTGGAATTCATAGTTGACAACGAAAGTGGGACAAGAAGCAAAGAAGACAAGTTTTTGGGGTCTTTGAAGAAGCTTACAATATCCAGTTGCGAAGAGTTAACAAGTTGGTGGGAAAAAGAGATTCGACCAGATGACAGACCATCGTTTCCCAGTATATCTGTGTTAGAAATCAAATATTGCCCTAACTTGAAGTGCATGCCACTATGTGGAGACCTTGATGAAAAGCTAGTAGTGGAAAATTCCATCGTGAAGATACTATCAGACACTATAAAATGCCCGAACAAATCCAAATATCCTACCTTCTCCAAATTGAAGTTGATGCAGATAGCAAACAAAAACAGTACCCAAGGCCAAGGTCATCCACCCAAAAATTGGCTCCACAACTTCACTTCTCTCCAGCGTCTTCACATTGTAGGCCACTCTCATCTCAAGTCTCTACACGAAGGCTTCCCTCGTCTCATCTCACTTGAAGATTTGACTATTGAATACTGCAACGAGCAGCTTGATCTCATGAAAGAAACAAGATCTGATGTATGGAGCAGTCTTAAAAACCTTCGTTCTTTGACTATAAAGGCAATCTCAAGGCTAGAGCGTCTTCCCAAGGGGCTCCAGCATCTTACCACTCTTCATGAGCTCCATCTTCATGATTGCTCCAGTCTGTTGTCCGATAACATAGACAAACTCATGTCTCTTAAAACCTTGGTGATTTCTAATTGCCCCAGCTTGGATTTTCAAACACAAGTCCAGGAAAGTCTCTTATCTAGACTTGGCACATTCACCATTGATGACAGTCGTCCTAAGTTAGTGCAGAGGAGAAGACGCTTCTAAACATGATGATTATTTAGTATCCAATACTTTTTAGCAGTCATGAGACACTAAAGGAGAGCAAATATTCTTGTTCGGTCTTTTTGGGTGAGTAATTAATTTCTCATCCCACGCAAGCTATCTAGCCAAATCATCTATTCATTTTCTTGCCTATTTTTTGTGTCATTCAGGCGAGGTGAAATATTTAAGATTTCTTTTGTCAAGCTGCACTCTGGTGAAATCGTAGTCAGACTATTTTGTTTTCTATATTATTGTACCAAAAAAAAAAAGTAGACAGCACATGTAATCCTTGTTAATTTGTCGTTAATGAAAAATCCTCTATATAATATATATATATATATATATATATATATGTATGTGTGAGAAAGACACTTGAAGCAATGCAAGGGATGGTGTGGAACGTCGTATATTCTTTCTCTCAAAAATTACTTAGGTAATAACCCATATATATAAAACGTTCCCCTAGCTAATTCTCAAAGATAATTACAATAAAGAGTGCATGATGATGGTTGATTACTATTATTATTATTATTATTATTTCCACAGATTGGTAGGGGAAATTGAATATATTATTTACTGTTTTTTTTTCTTTGGTAATAAATATGACAAACTAGGTACTAATGTTAGATTAGTTTTATACTTGATGTTGAGGAAAACTATTAATTTGTTGGATTGAGTCACGTCACAAATGCATTATCCTTAAGAGATATTCTACAACTCTTCTAAAAGTAGGAAGCAACACTCCCCAAGATTAAACAAATCTTTCTTATGTTAAAAAAAAGAACAAAAAATATGCAGCACCAAAGAATTGGTTAGAATATCTAAAAGTGATTGGAGTGATGGAAAATGATCCAATCAATTTTCATCAACCCATAAAAAGTTTGAACTTTCAAAAGTGGATTAATGCCATGAATGAAGAGATAAAGTCTATGAAAGACAATGATATGTGGAATCTTGTCTCATTCCTTAAATGTGCGAAACCTATTGGTTGCAAATAGATATTTAAAACCAAGAGGGATTCAAAGGGTGATGTGGAGAGATAAAAGACACGTTTTGTTGCTAAGTATTTTACACAAAAAGAAGGCATCGATTATAAAGAGACTTATTCTCCAGTTTCATCAAAAGACTCTTTCAAAATTATAATAACTTTAGTGACATATTTTGATCTTGATGGATGTCAAAGCAACATTTCTCAATGGCGACATTAATGAAACAATCTATATGGTACAACCAAAAAACTATGTATCTGGTGATGCAAAGTCAATGGTTTGCAAATTAAAGAAATCCATATATAGACTTAAACAAGTATCTCGTCAATTATATTTCACCAAGTCATTACCTTGTCTGATTTTGAGGTGAATTTGCTTGATGATTGTATATACCATAAATTCAATGGGAGTAAGCACATTTTTCTAGTTCTGTATGTTGATGATATATTACTTGCTGGTAATGATATTGGCATTGTTGCATGAAACCAAGAACTTTCTAGAAAAGAATTTTGAGGTGAAAGATCTTGATAATGCAACATTTATATTAGGAATTCAAATATATCATGATCATTCTCAAGATATCCTTGGATTATCACAAAAGGCTTGTATAAAAAAGGTTCTTGAAGGATTTGGTATGCAAGATTGCAAACCAAGTGATACTCCTGTAGCCAAAGGAGACAAATTTAGTCTTAATCAATGCCTTAAAAATGACTTTGAAAAAAAAACATGCAAAAGATTCTTTTTGCTTCAGCAATAGGGAGTTTAATGTATGCACGGATTTATACGTGTCCAAATATCGCGTACATCGTTGGCATGTTAAGAAGATATTTGATCAATTTAGGAATAGATCATCGAAAAGCAGCCAAAAGAGTAATGCAGTATTTATAGAGAACAAAACATTACATGCTCACATACAAGAGATTAGATAAGTTAAAGATTATTAGGTATTTAGACTCTAACTTTGCTGAATGTCAAGATAGTATGAAATCTACATTGGGTTATATTTATTTGCTGGGTGGAGCAGTGTCCTGGAAGAATGCTAAACAAACACTTGGCTGTGAATTATGGATGGAATTGAAAGACCACTTAAGATATTTTGTGACAATAAATCATCAATCTTATATTCCAATAATAATAAAAATTTAACGAAGTCAAAACACATAGATATCAAGTTCCTAATTGTTAAAGAAAGAGTTCAAAATGGTCAAGTGTCTATAGAGCATATTGGTACAAACTCCATGGTTGTAGATCCACTTACTAAGGGACTACCACCCAAGATCTTTCCCAAGCACACTGCTTATGTAAGTGTTTGTTTTTCTATTATAAATACATTTTTTAGTTATTTCAATTTTATGAATATTGAAGATATTTTTTATAAAAATAAAGTATCTTTCAGTTTATTCACACTTTGATTTTGTTATGATTTGATAAAGTTTAAGTTGGACCAATTAGAAATAAATATGTTTAGATCACATTACATATAATTTTCATGCTACACATCCATACTTTTGTGATTTGATTATGTTGACATATGTGATTAAGGAAGGCCTAATTGCGATACATGTAATAAAAGTCACTTTGGTTCTATGTTAATATGATAGATGAACAATATTGTTTATATATACTTTTGATTATGATAGAAAAATTCGATCTCGTAAGGTTATATTATGACATTAAATTATAAAGTGATATTTATATATATAATCTAAGTGAAAGATTTTTTGGTATTTTATGGACTTTATATATCAAATACAATAATTATATGTCAAATACTATCAAAAGTACTTGGACCAAATTAAAAGTGATCTAATTTAGTTTAATTGTCAAAATGGGCCTAATTTATTTGGTAAAGTATGAGGTTATATGTATAGATACTTTCATATATAATCTCTAATTTTATGATAGGTTAAATTAGAAATTAAGGCTTTAACTATATAAGGGTTATGATCTTCAAATTATATGTATGAGTGATTTTTTTTTTCTAAAACTCCATCCTCAGGAAAGAAAGAAACCATATTTTCTAAAAAGTCATACATATCAATTTAAAAAATCAATATTTGCAAAAGTAAAAAACATCTTATGAATTATAGATTCAGATACGCTTCTGTATTTAAGTTTAGATTTATTTTTTTGATGATTTGACATGATTAAATTGTGAATCAAATTTAAATTTATGTATTTAGAAATTTATTCTAACTTAATATTCTTTCCTTTACGAAATTTTCCTCCATCTTATTAGAGTAAGAACTCTGAAATTTTGAGGATGGTTGCAACTTTGTTCATTAAATACAATTAGAAGAATCAAATTTTTTAAGGAAGAAATTAAATTACAACTTTGAAAATGTTTAACTAGATGACAGGAGTATGTTGCATTAACTCGAATGAAATTTTTTATTTGAGAAAAAAAAGTATTATTAGAAGCTTTATATATCTATTTACCTTGAGCAATTTTTAGAAAATATTGAAAATGTGTATTTTAATATTATTTTTTATTTTTAAAAGTGATTTAATTGAAAAGAAAATTTTAATCAAGCTTTAAAGGAAAAGTAGGGCCTGATTATCGCCAAAGTCCAACTGTGATATATAAAAGTTCTAAATCTTGATTTTTTTTTTAAAAAAAGCAAGATTTAATCTTGATTTTTATAAAATTATATTGTTAAAAAATATATAAAATTTAAAATATTTTTGTTTACATGACTCAATAGATAATATATCCAACATTTGGTATGATGGCCGAGCAACCTATAGGTGTTGCAATTATCGAAGAAATTTATTAATTATAAACTTATATTAATACATTTTTAATTGATTCCCTAGTAAAAAAAACAATTTTTTAGCTTTTATATAAAAATTAAATACCCAATTAAAAAATTTTGCTGGTGTATGTTGTCATGGTTCGAGACTTCTAGTGTAAAAGAGATAAGGTTTAGTTGTGTCTTGAGTCTGATAACGTTTACAAATCACAAGTTGGAATTTTTTTGTATAGTTTGATTGATTTAGTATAACTACAAGTAATATTTTAAAATGTTATATTACATTGTCCTGTCTTGGAGCTCCTTGACTATGATCGATGAATATAGGAAGGAATTCTACTCTAATTATAATTTAATTTAATTTTTAATGAGTTTTTTATATATAATTTAAAATTTTGTGATCAAGTCTCTATGCTTTAAAATTTTGTTAATATTTTATCAACATACATGATTAATCATATATTATTTTGAAATTATGAATATGCATAATTTAAATTAATTTAATGAAATTAGTCAATATAGATTGCATTTTATGTCATTCTCGTTACTGAGTAATATCATAAACTATTTGCCCATGACTAGGTCTAATCGTGATTCAAAAACGTGATTTGATTGAGGATTAATTTTTTGTTTTACTTATTTGTATGAAGTTGTTTTTTTTTTTTTGGGTACTTATTCACACACGAATCTGAATTTAAATCACGATTTCGCAATTGCCAATTTACAAAATAACGTTGATATAAAAGAACCCCAATCATTCCAGTTAGTCAACCATTGAATTTTTCTTATTTTAAATTGACTTCATTTTAAATAAAGTCTTAAAAAAATGCTATAAAAGAAAAGTTGAATACCCAATTAAAAAATAAATTTTGCTGCCGCATGTTGACTTGAATATAAAGTTTACAAATCACAAGTTGGAATTTTTTTGTATAGTTTGATTGATTTAGTATATTTTAAAATGTTATATTATATTGCCTGGTCTTGGAGCTCCCTGACTATGATCGATGAATATAGGAGAAAATTATGATCTAATTATAATTTTGTTTAATTACTAATTAATTTTTTAATATATAATTTAAAATTTCGCATGTGATCGAGTCTGTATGTTTTAAACTTTTGTTAATATTTTATTAACATGATTAATCATATATTATTTTGAAAGTATGAATATTCATAATTTAAATTAATTTAATCGAATTAATCAATATAAATTACATTCGATGCCATTTTCGTTATTTTTATATATTTTATTTTTTGTTGATATAGCTGTATTTAGAGAATAAGATATAATATATGTTAGTGATATTAGAAAAATTCAATATAAATTTCTGATGTGTCCAATGTTGGGCCAATCTGGCATGTGGGCCCCCATTTGGAGGGAGACGTGGGGATTGCTGTATAAGTTGAATTAATTAGTGCACCATTTTTCATAAGGGCGGTGCAACACTCAATACTTTAATTTTAATAAAGAAATGGCGATTATATGCTGACTTCACCCATATTGGTTTTCTTCTACATCACAAAAAAAAAAAAAAAAACATTTGTTTATTCTGTTGTGATCTTAAATTGCCTGCTAAATTTGACTTTTCATATCATTTGTACTGGCACGAATCCAATAAACTATATAGGTCTTTCTATACTATTATTATCTCAAGCGCAATGTATATATTTCCTTTTTTTTCAATAAAATATAATATTTTGACAAGAAAAATAGCAATTAGTATATGCAAAAATTTTAATTTTTTTATTAATACAAAATAGTAATATTAAGCACATTTATAATATATTAACAGGCTAGATAATATTTGGTAAAAATTTATTGAAATAAGTATTATATATTATAAAATTTATTAATAAACAAATTTTTCTGGTATAAGCTGCTATTCAAGTTTGAAAGAAACAAGGTTTAGCTGATTTGAAATTGGGATGGGGGATTCACTCTGGTTGAAAAGTTTTTGATTGAAAAATATATATTCAATTCATTCAAACATATAATATTTATAGCAGATCAAAACAAAATATCATTCTAATTCACATTAAGTACCAATTTATATGAATTATAGACCAATTGCGCACTCTGTAGTTAGTCTAAAAATTGTTTTTTTGGGTGGAAAGTACTTAACAGTCCTTTTGAATGTATCTCCTCCTCTTATACTAAAGACATAATGTATCATTTGTAATTAATATATATATATATATATATCACTTTTTTTATCTTTACTTTGAATGATTTAATAATTCTAGAATGTTGAGGAATAAATTTTAAACATTAAAAGTGCTAAATAACTAGTGTTAAATAACAAAAATGGATTAAATGATAAGTATTAAATTATATGAGGGTTTGAATAATCATTCTAAAATTACATAAACAAAAACTAATTTTTAAAAATTTTCAGTTGAAAATTTTGATTAAATGTTGGATGAAAAATAGTACATGATAGTTAAGTAATAACATAACAAACCATAGGGACAAACTGATTTTATGCCAAACCATATGAGGGTGAACTGCAATTTACCCAAAAATTAATAATAACAAATAAGTCATACCTAATATCCTCTCTTTGACTCTGAATAATGGATAAATTACCAGCCAATGCAGAACTTGATTACAGAGATGGCATTGTTGCCGTTACTCCAATATTACAATAATAATGATGTTATTCATGGTTGGCCAAACATTGTCATTAAGGCCCATCGCGGGTGCTATCTATAGCTAACCAATAGAATAGCCAATGCAAAACTTGAGCAAAGACAAGGCATCATGGAATAACCTGTTAGGCTAAGTCCTATTTCTTTGTTAGAGCTGAATGTTCTGAATCCTATGGTGGAACAAAAAATCTCTAAGAAAAGGTGAAATTGTGATGGTAAAAGTACAAGGACAAGTGTAACAACTGCAAAGGCAAAGTTAGTCTATATGAGCGAAGGATATCCTTGGATAATCAAGAAGGCAACACTAAAGGCCACAAACATGGACGCCACAAAAAATGGTAAGAGTGAGAACGCCAAAGAGCATCTTTATGGATAAGTTGATATGTCTTACATCAGATAGAATGAAGGGTATAAAATATTATTTAAGTTACGAAATACTCTTACTTAATAGATTAATGTTTTGAATGAATATTTCTTGTGACTTAAAGCACATCTTTCAATGTTAAAAACATTCTTTTATAATCTCAATTACAATTGTGTGATGTAAGTGGTGACGTCGATATTTCAGTGTTCACTTAAGGTTAGAAAACTAGTACAAAACTAGCCTATGTGACTCCTAGGATTGTGTAACATGGTAAAATGTTAATAACCAAGGCCCAGGGTTGTATCAATTGGTGACATCAATATTGTAATATTCATTAGGGGCTAGAAAACTAGTATAAAGTTAATATACGTGGTGACTGTGTATTGTGGTGAAATGTTAATAACCAAGGTCTAATTTTGTAAAAATTTGTGCTTTCATTGAGGCTGACCAAAGTGAAGGGGGAAAACTATAGGTTGTATTAAGGTATAGTACAATGTACCGAATATTGAAAGTTGGATAGAGCTACTATAATGAAAAAGGTTATTAATAGAATAGTATTAATAGAGTCGGTCGTCGCAAATGTTGGCTTTCGAAGGAGTGTGCAATGAAATGTTCAATATCAGATAGAATGAATGATATAAGATGATATTTAAGTTGTGATATACTTCCGTTTAATAAACTAATCATTTGGGATGGGTATTTTTTGTGACTTAAATCACATCTTTCGATGTTAAAGACATTCATTTACAAGTTCAGTTGTAATCCTACAGTATAAGTGGTGACATTGGTATTACAGTGTTTGCCCCAGGCTAGAAACTAGCGTAAAGCTAGCCTACGTGATTGTCGAGACTATGTGTCATGGTGAAAGATTAATGTCCAAGGCCCGGGGTTATATCACTAGCTGAGGAGAAAATCTTGTTTAGTGTAATGCGATGTGAGGACTCTAATAAAAATCAAGACTAAACTTAAAGAAGTTAAGAGAATGACTACATCTACCTTGTGTAGGTAGTGAATATTTTGTGTTGAAGAAACAAGGGTTTTCCATAGTCTTGATTGTAGCCTCCAAGAAGAGTAAAAGCCAAAGAAAATGTGATGGTGATTATGAGAGTCCTAATGGTCATAACCTTTTGCCTATCTTAGCTTCCTTAACCATCACTTGATGACATTTTGCAAACACTTATCGTGGCTTTTTGCTTTCATCATTCTCCTCTTCTTTACATTTAGCATGAACTGAGTATTTTACGGCTTGCAATTATATATATTTTTTTCAATTGATGAGTGTGAACACTTTATTTTAATGGATAAAATTTAAAATAAAAATAAAAATTAATAAATAAAAAGTGTTTTAACAAGTTTTTAATTAAAAAAAAAAAGAAAGAAAAGAGAATGAATATCTTGATAATTAAATAATATAGTAACCTAATTAAAATAACAGGCCTAAACAAAAAAAAAATCAATATAAGGTCCAAAATAAATAAAAGATAAAATATCTAAGAAAAGTGAAAATAAAAAGCCCAGAAAAAGAGAAAAAAAAAAGTAAATGGCCCAGACGTGAATAATTGACCAAAAAAAAAAAGAGTCCAAAATTTTTAAATAAAAGAAAACAAATAAGAAAAAAGGAAGCAAATAAAATACATCAGACCCATTCTCAGGCAGTCCATCGTCTTCTTTCCCAAATCATTCAAATCAGCAAAATCTTTCCCTCTCTACCAAATTTCCAAATCTTCAATCAAGCCTCTAATCCCCAAATTCCTTTTTGCAATCCCTCTATCAAACTTCAATCCCCAATCCTGTGAGTTCTTCCCTAAATCCTCCACATTCCTTTTCAGCTCTCACCCTTATCCTCCTATTTAAAGAGGAGGTATTTCACGATCAAAAGAGAGAAAGAAGGCCAAGAGAGTGCGAGCATCACAGACCGCCGAGAGAAAAAAAGCACGCTGGTGAAGGAACCGCGCCGTCACATCCACTGTTGCTGCCGCCACGCCTTGCCGCTGCTGCCATCGTCGACGCCACTGTCGCGATCTTCAAAGGCGTCCGAAGAAGTTAAACCACCGAGCTCCTTTTCTTCCCTCTCGCATCTGTAATACGGAGTAATGGCTGAGTAGACCGAAGAGTTTGGTTGTGAAATCGAACCATGCTTGTTCTTCCCTCCCTTTCTGATTCTTCGAAAGGTATTTCACGGAGTAATGGCTGTATGCACATTTAGGGTGATGGAGGGAGAATGAGCCGATGTGAGTATTCTATTTGCATCTAAATTGGATTGATAGATAATGCTAACCATTGCTTTTAGGTTTTGTGATTGGATTTAATTCGTTAAGTGGATGCTTTTTGTGGCTGAATCAAGTGGAGGTTATTATGAATACTTTAGGTTTGAGATTTATTGGTTCATTATTGTTTGATGGGTGTAGTTTGGACAACTGTTTTTGAAATATTGGATTCTTGATTAGATTAAATTCAACTTGGGTAACACTTGTGTACTGTTGATACATCACAACAGAGTTTAACCGTGATAAGATCTATTTTGATTATTGTTGAATTCAGCTTAAGGACTGCAATATTGAGAATAAACTTTGTTATGTAATTCTAGCTTGACAATTATGACTGACTTATTGTTGATGAGTACTAATTTTGGGTTTGTTAGACCTCTGTGGTCGTGATTTTTACTTCAGTAAATTGATTTGCTAGAAATGGTTTAAATTCGTGGCTTTGCTTGAACCTGAGAAGGCTTATTGAGATTGTATAGCTATGCTAATTCATTTACTTTTTTGGCATTTGACCCGAGGAACATGGTCGGGATAAAACTGGTTGATGTAAGGCTTAGGGATGGGAAGCAAGCAACCGGAGTTTTGTGCTTTATTTAAAAATTGACTTGTTTATCTTTTATCTATTGGTTAGCTTATTGATTGTGTAAATGATTTGTTACTGACTTGGACACCGTCACATAGACACCTGCACTGAAATTTGTATCCTGATTTTGGTTTAATTTAATTGATTTTCATGATTTTGGTTCTTGTCACGTGAGACTTTTAAGTTTTTGCAGATATAAAATTGAGCCGCGGGAGACCACGGTTCTTGAAGGTTTAATGTTGATATTTTCTTCTTACTTATTCTGATTTTAGTTTGTTTTAATTCTTGTCACGAGATTCCTGAGATTTTGTGGACATAAAATTGAATGTTAAGTCATGTGAGATTATAAGTTTTTGTAGGCTCGCTGATCTTTTAAAGTTTTGGTGAGACTTTTAAATCTTCAAAGGTCACAGAGTGTCAATTGACATACTATATGTGATATTAAGTCATCGTAAGCAATCAAATTTGAGTCTTTTCTTTTATTATTACTGTTTCTTAACAAAAGTAAATAAAATAAATTATTTCAAAAATTGCTAACCGAAAATGTGTCATCCATTAATCTATAGAAACGGCACCATTTGATAAAATGAAGAGAACTGCACAGGATTTGAAATGCGGAGGGTCTATTCGCTTTGAAGTGATCATAGAATTAGAAGATGAATTGAACATCATTTATATTTAGTCTTCCTTCTCTAGTGAATTATGAGGCATTTTGAGTGCCTTAAGCCTTAAACTAAATTGGTCCCTTTTGTGTTTGATTTCTTAAATAATATTCATTTAATTGTATTTTTATTTTATAATTATTCCTTATCATATCAATCATTTTTTTGTATGATAATTAAATAATGTTTCAAATCTTTAACTTTCTCTTCATTTGTATCTTTAATAACGGGTAAATCACATATTTACTGGCGAAAAGTTACAAAGGAGTTGAGAGTTTCGTTGCTGACCTCAGCGTTCAATTGAGAGAAAAATTTAAGTCAAGTTTTTATATAATAATAGTTCTCTTCTCTAATGATTTTAGAATTGTTTTAAAAATTAGTTTATTTGAACTGATTCATCTTAAAAGGAATTAATTCAAGTTTATATCCATCCCAAGTATAATTCAAATTTATATTTATCAATGACTACAAGATAATTTACAATATAATAAGAAGTAAATCTAAAGTGTACGAAGTTAATAAATAAAATATTAATTATAAAGCTTTTATTGTTAGTATGTGCATTGCACTAGTCCCATCTTCTTATTTGGTAATTTACTTTTTTCCCCCCAAACGTAGGATTCAGCGTCACAAAGCTTAGCTTGAGTGCCTGAACTTGGCATTGTAAAGCTCTAGTTATGGAGGATTCCCAATTTAAGAGCTGAAAATTTCTACCTTCGGATATACATACCACGGACACTGGGATTGCTCTTGACTCTTGAGAGCTACGACACGTCATAGGAAGCATCAATTTATTTGGGCTTTGCTGTTACCCTAACCACGTCACACTCACACTCACACGTGCCTTCATTCTTTACCGAACAGAAATTTCTTTCACTTTCCCATTTGTTGCTACCCTAATTTAGGGTTGAGTTTCCTGCACCTCTCTGTCTATCCCCTTTTCAAATACCTGAAATTCCAAATTGAAGCAGAGCACGATAGTGGGTGGAACAATGGTGTCCGGATTGATAAACGCTAACCCTATAATCTACGAAAAGAAAGAGCGTCGGGCTCGCACAACGTCAACCTTTGCCGACGATGACGCCGTGGAACCAATTGATCAACAAGAAATTTTTGATATCCTTTTCAATTATCAATCTGTTTCTACTTTTTTGTGTGTGCCTCAGTTTCTGTGAAGTAGTTGAATTTTAATTATTAGAAATTGTACATGCTTCTCACACAAAAAAAAAATCCTGAAGCTCTGTCTGCATTTAATTGTTTGATCAATTTTCTTAACATTCTTAAATCATATAAGGGATATTAAAGACCCAGAGCATCCTTATTCCTTGGAAGAGCTCAAAGTGATAACAGAAGATGCAATTGAAGTTGATGACGAACGTAGTTATGTCAGGTACTGAAAAGTTCCTCTTTTATTATTATTTTTTCACCTCTTCTTATTGGTTTTATCGGTTCAGTTATGTATGTTACTGTCCTTATTACATTGGGTAATGATGCCTTGCTTCAGGGTTACGTTTACTCCTACAGTGGAACATTGTAGCATGGCAACAATTATAGGTCTATGCTTGCGGGTGAAACTCATGAGAAGCCTTCCTTCCCGCTACAAGGTACTAAAATTTATTTCTTAGGATTGGATCAGTTTGCGGTTTTTGTTTTGGCTATAGCAATAGTATACGGTTAAGATTCTTGTGGAAAAGTGGGTCTTTGACTTTACATGTGACTCATGCATTGAATTTCAGACCTCAGTATCTTGTAGTTTGACATGTAGATTTCAGAAAGATAATTCATTTTACTAATGATGCTTGGAAGCAGCACAGACCGGCGGGTTCTTGCAGTAGCGTTTTATATGATGCAACATCCTTCTGTGTGCTTGCTTTTATCATTATAATTTTCCTGAGTATGGTAGGTTGGTTGCTTTAGTTTAATAAAGATATATATTATGAGGAGAAGCTGATTTCTCATTTTCGAGGATCAGTAAGATCAAAGGAAATAGAGATGGAGGATCAGTAAGTTAATTTCACATTTTATATGATTGAATGCACAGAACTCCAAAATTAGTTTTGTAAAAGCTAGAATTGAGTCTAATATTGACATTTGACATTAGGTTGGTTATTGATGTTGTGTTTAGCATTATAGTGAAATATTAATCTTGTGTGGGCAACTGATCAAAACTTGTAGTTTTACATTGAATTCTGCAATCTCTTAACAGTGAGATGCATAGCTATATAAATATGAGCTACCATTTTATATATTTGTCTTTGTACCATGGACCAATTAAAGAACGAACCTTAAGGCAGAGCTTTTTATTTTTCCTTGATCTTTTCAATTCATTAAGAGAGGAAAGGAATTAAATGTAGAAGGATAAAAAACCCTCATAAAACAGAAACAAAAGCGAAATAGGAAATGACAAAAGAGAAAAGAAAGTAAGATATTTAGCTTCTAATATGTGTGTTGTATGATATCCTACCAAGTACTGCCTATCTGCCATCCTGACCATAATCCATGTACCGTGTGTTTGTACGGTCAAACAATATTATATAATACACTGCTTTATCACTATTTGGTGACCTTTAAAGCATAATTTGTAGCATTTAGATCAATTTTACTGGCTTTGAACCTCTGTGCTGTTGAAGGTGTATCTCCTTGATTGTCTGTTTCTGATAGTCTTTCTTTAAACTATGGTTAGGTGGATATCAGAGTAGCACCTGGATCTCATGCAACTGAAGCTGCAGGTTTTTCTCCTTCCTCTCTCTTTCTCTAAGTGCATTTGTGTCTGTGCAACATAAAAAACAGTACTTTGAATACTATTTAGAAAAGTCTTACAGCTGATGTGATTGTTGATTGGGTGCTTCTTCATTTAAGTGATTTATACTGATAGCCTTTTACAGGAGATTTTCTGATGTTATTGTTGTTGGTTCATGCCTTGTTAGATATATGTTTCTCCCGATAGGTTTAGATTTAGATTCAATGCTTCATTATTTGATGGTCCACTGTTTTGTACACTTATGATGCTCTGAAAGAGTAACTTTCAGTTTCAAAATTTCATGTATGGAGCATAAGTCATCAATCTTTTCTGTAATTTCACACAAGTGCCTGTGGCCTTGAATGATTTTTGAATTTCACAATTGCATGTATGGAGCATAAATCTTTTATTATGACGAGATATTCACACTTTATTTTCATTTGATTTCTTTCACAAATGCATATGCAGTTAATAAACAACTAAACGATAAAGAACGTGTGGCTGCTGCACTGGAAAATCCAAACCTTCTGGACATGGTTGATGAATGTTTAGCTCCATCGCTTGGTTGAAGTAGCTTCCTATCATCTAAATGCAAATTCCCTTGGCGACCGGATCTGATCCTTTTTATTAGTTGGTTGGATTTTGTATTTATTTTATGGTCTTGGGCTCGTAGCCTCGTTGGTCATTCTAATTTTGCCTACTCTACGTAGTTTAATAGATAGGATTATACAGTTGAAAAAAAATGATATTTGTGTTTCTATAAGATTCTTTATAATTAGCCCCAATAGAAGAAAAATATATTCTTCCTGCTCTTATTTTCCTTTCTTATTTTAGTTGAACTTCTCATCGTATTGTAAATTGAATCTTGAAAGGAAAATAAAATCTTCTGTATTTATTAGGAATGGTGACCTTGTGTCATTTATATTAAAATAAAGACATTACAATATTGTAGCGCATCGAAAAACCATGTTATATTGAGATACTTTATCGAATCTTTCCGTGCATGAAACCACAATTGCATTTATTTAGGGTAATTAAGCTAAACCTGTCGGCCGTACACGTGCTTAATTGGAACTCCAACTCGCTAATTTAAAGTATATGATGGCATAGGAACATCTCTCTTGCTAATATTGTTAGCCAAATAATAAATTGGGAAGTTTGAATTGGTTTTCCTTCAAAATCAGAACACTTTGCTAAATTTTTAAAAATAGTAGATTAATTGTATATTAAAAATTATATGACTATTAAATTATTTTAAAAAATTTAAGTTTATTAGACACTTATATATAAAATTTTTTGTAAAATTTAACTAAATATAAAAGAGAAGAGTTGAGAATATAGGATTTATAGAGTTTTAGATCAAAATTTTGATTTTACATTCTTTTTCCAAACACATAACAAGAAAATTTATTAATTGAACAATCATCAAAAGATACAACTCAGTAATATTCTTTCAAGAGATCAAAATACATTACTTTTCATGTCACTATACATATGGTAACTTTTTGAAGAATTAACACATTTATTTTTACACCTTCAAGTATATAAACAAAACTCCCAAAACATATACCAAAAATAACTTGAGTAATTTACCAAAAATACTCTTAAGTAGCTTTACTTAAAGGATCGACATCCAACGTTTTTATGTTAGTATACATCTGACAACTTTTATGAAGGTCCAACATATTTATTTTTATATCTCTAAGTATACCTTGACAATAAAACTCAGAACCTCTTCCAAATAACTTTAAATCACCAATTCACTGATTTAAACTAAACTTAAATCTCTAAACTAATTATCCTAGATTTTCACCAAATATCTAGATAAAAAGATCAAGAGATGAAAATAATTAAAGACACATAAAAATTTAATAAGCATCTAACTCACAAAAAGTAAATAAATTATAAATTATTGATGAATAAATTTTATAAAAATAAAAAATATTTTTTTTTAAATCTTCAGTATACCTAATTATTTTATCTTTGAATAAAGTATACATCAATATTTAACTTACATTCTTTTTATTCATTGAAATAAGTAATTACTGTTAAGAAATATTAATTGAGACATTCTATCAAACGCAATAAATATTAGATGCTTCTCTTCACGTTTTTGGAATAAATTAAAGTTATTTTTTGAATTAGCCACCAATACAAACTATCAGCTTTTCATATTAGTTTGGGTGGATGGTAGTAGTTTTTCTTTTACTCTTGGGAATAAGTAATTAATGCAAGGGAGACGTTGGTAGAGACTTCTGAACAAAGCAATAAATTTTATGTGTCCTCCTTGAATATCTTCAGATAATTTGAAAAATTTTAAAAAAATAACTACCATTTTAAAAGAGTAAGTACTTGTATATGTTCTGGTGGATGACATACTTTTCAAATGTACATGTTTTTTGAAAACGATGAAAACATTTCAACATTTAAGTAAAGTCTCTTTCTTCAGAATCTTTAATCTCGAGCCTCATGTTTGTACAGTAAAGGGAGAATACTACATTTTTCTCATTTTTGTATCAACTGACTTTTGGTACCAAGCACCTGACACTATTTTCTTTTGCAAAAATGCATTTAAATGTATGTTTATGTATCTTTTTAAAATTAATGAGGCAGGAGAAAATTTTCTTTAGCTGAGAAGAGAACGTATTTTTTATTTAGGTTGATTTTAAATACAAAATGAGCTAAATAATATGAAAAAGAAAATATGTTAGACCAAAAAATATATTGGATTAAATCATATTTTAATTTGTCCATTCCAAAAAAAAATTTTAAGAAGACAAAGTTAATAAACTTAAAATATTTTTTTTTAAGATTTTAAGAGTCCAAACAAAGTCAACTCAATTTTACGTAAATCATTACATTATTAAAATATTTATTATTTGTATTTAAAAATATCCTAACAAATATGACCACAACTGCAGATTTCCCACAAAATAAGTCCTTAACAACATTTTGGGTTTCAACTTTCCTGTCAAGTGTGCCCTCCTCATTTTTTTCATCTTTTTTCAGTTAATTTTTTTAATGCTTTCTTCTTTTAATTATTTTTTATTAGAGAAGTTTTCTTTTAGGAAAGTTTCCTTCTTACTTTAGGAAGCTTTTCTCCTTTTACAATAGAGATTTTTCTTTATTTTTAAAGAAACTATTAAAGATTGACAATATATTTTTAAATTTGCAACAATGAAAACTCTCAAAAGAAAAAAAGTTGTAAAAGTTAAATCCTCAAAAAGGATTGAGAAATGGGTTAACTCTGATGAAGACCATCAAACTTCTTTTGTATTTTACTTTGTAATTTTAACTAAATATGTTAATCTTTATGATATTGTTAGACTTTGATAAGAGGCATGTTGTCTTGTTCTAGTTAATATTATATGAATCTTGTTATAGTTGAGCTTAGTATCATTTTTCATAAATGAAATTGATCTCTTGACAAAGAAAAAAAAAGTAAACCGCCGAATAGAATACAACAGCATAGGGCTGCTTGAACTTACTAATATTTAATGTACCAAATCAGCCAAATCAGATTGGCAGTTAAAGGCAACCACTGTTAAGATATAATTTATATCCGCTAGAATTAACAAAAAAAGAAAAAAAAACAAATTATACAGAAAATTTGACACCTTCATCATCCGTTGAAGTTCCCTTGAAGATCGCAAGCTTTCCCTTCTGTTCTAATAGTTTCAAAGCACGATTCAAGATGGTGCGGTCTATCCCGTGAAGCTCTGCAGTATATCAGAATGTTTCAGAAAGTCAATTGCAGTCTATGCATATAACCTTCTTTGAACATTATTATAATCATTATTATAATAGCAAAAACTAGATACGTAGATATCAATTATATTTTCCCTTCAGCTGAGATTGAAGTATGCTGAATCTCCGGGCACGTTAACTTTAAATTTAAATCATGTTTGTTCAGTGTAAGGAGAGGTTAAGTTATAATTAGGCTTCTCTTTATCTCCAAACCACCAGAAACCAAATTCGACCGGATTCGCTAAATTTTGGAAATTTACAGCATAGGAATAAGTTGTTATAAAGCCCTGTCAAAAGTATCTAGGTCCAAAAGAATCTACCATGATTCATGACAACCACCAAACATGAGTCTCGACAACTATTCCGAACCAGCTTGTAAATACCACTCATACCTTGTCCTTACCCTGTTCCAAAATACAGTATCAATAAGGGGCTAAACACATCATAAGACTACCTGTTCCTTGAGATTCAGTCCCTGAGCGTATTTCCTCTATTGTCACAACACCATCCTCCAATCCATTATCTTTTGCCTTAGACAATATGGAAGCAAAGTTTCAGTTACAATGCAATAAATAACAACTTACGTACCAGGATTATCAAAATAACAATTTTAACCTACAAATTGTACTATAATGTCAGCCCAATCTTGAATGCGGTGCCAGAGAATAAGACATTTCTTATGTCCTTTATCCATCCATTCAGCACGTCCTGCCAAATTAGAATTGAAGTTTATGCCTTTTCTCTCGGCTAAACTTAAGAAACGTAAATGCAGTAGTGTGACAACAAACCTTCCGAAACTAAGGCTGAAATGAAGGCTTCTCTGGCTTCATGACTGAGCGACCCTGCACTGTAGACAATCAAAATACAATGCAAATGGCAAAAGATGGAAATAAGCAACACAGGCAACTAACAAAGCATTTTGACCTATTAATTCAATTCAATAATCCTATGGAGTGGGCAAGAATGCAAGAATAATGATCTTACTTTCAATCACAGGATTAGAAAATAAAGGGAATTCTTCTTCAAGCCCGATTGCAAATATCTTCTGTGTTTTGCAGTAATCTAGAATAAGATCTTTCCATAGTTGTACCTGCTTCTCTCTAGTGTCTCTCACGGGCTGCAAACTGAAAGAACAAACACACCAAGGGTACAGGCCTAATCAACACAAGTTTATCACTACTAATATTAGTCAAGGTAAATTCAATATGAATGCAAGAATTACTATAATGAACACCACATATAATTGGCTTTTCACAAATAAAAGAATCCATTATACAACAATACTCTAATGCAACCTGACAAAATATAAATACTATTTGTTGGATTAGGAACAATTGTTCAAGAGCCCTGAAACTATCAGTGGACAGATCTCTGTAAATGGAAATTATATAATTTGGTATTAAAACTCTAAATTTTGGCACAGATCCTCTTTCCAATTTGATGAGAGTGTATTGCTTGACTTATTTCAATATAGATCATTGCTACAATATGGACCATGGAATTTATCAAAACTTGATATCAAAAGATACAGAGGCACAGCAGTTCATATTTGCAGTATGAATATCTCAAAGCTGACCTTATTGTCCATCTCACTGCCAGTGCAAACAGCTAGGAATTCTCTATTAGTTAAAGATCTTGATAAGGACCAGCTAAATACTTGGGTTTCAAACTTAAGACACTAGTAAAACCCACTGAAATAAAACTAAAATCAGGTACTGCTTGTCCTGCACAAACATATGTTGAACATTCCAAATCTCCTCGGTCTTGAAATATTTCATTTACTTCATCTTTTTACCAATTCTCTTAGTGTTATTTAAGTTAAAATAGGTATGAGAGTGTATGAGGCGAACCCCTATAAAGTTTAGAAGCGAATTATTAGAGCAGCTTCTTCTATAGATCAGTAGAAGAGCTAATACATTACTGATAGAATACATGTCAAAACACAGCTGTCATCTTCTTTCTAAGCCTATAGGCCCTAAACCCTAAAGCCTATCCTCCTAACTGATGATAATTGATATGTATGTCATCTAGCAAAAGGTATTAATGAATGTGTAAACTAGAAGACAAATAACCATAGACCATAGTTGATACTAAAACAAGAATGTCAATTCTCATTAACTTCCCAAAAAAAAAAAAAAACGCAATTCTTTAAGAAAAGGGATTTACGTGAAATATGGTGGATAATTGAAGAAGTGTGGTAACTTGAACTCGCCCAGTTTTTGCATCTCTCAAATGCTTACGTAGCAGGTCTTCTTGATGCTTAAATTACTTTAACTTGTGCTCCAACTTCTAGGTGAAATTTCTGGCATACAAATACAATTACATCGTTTACATAGAAGCATACCAATTTCAAAATAAATAATACAAAGATTAGTAAATCAATAACCAGCAAATTGTATTAAAATAGCCTCGGATGACGACACACAAATATAAATACATTCATACATATATATTAAATTGCCTCCAGTGTGAATAAACTCCTTAGTAGGCGAATTAAATCTCAATTCAGAAGAGTAGTGAAAATAATCAGGAAAACTAGACGAGATACAAGGTCCTGATTCAACAATTATTAACAGCATCATATTTCCAGAAACTGTAAACAAGGATTTTTCGAGACGAAGGAGAATATGACAAACGAAGCCGTAAAATTCGAGTGGGGGAATTTGAGCCCGAGATGAAGAGATTCAGGTTGGATATCCATCGTCTTGAATCTGCTAGATTCTGAGCTATACGGAAATTAATTAACCGAGATGAGCCAGATAGAGATCGCTACCTTGAATCGGTGATTAGTGATCTCTTCGGGACCTAGTTCCTCCGTCAACCGGGGCACCCTGTACGGAGAACAAAGAAGTGAAGACTGAAGGGGAAGAAGTGTTCGGGTCAACGTGGAAGTTAGGCCTTTTTCAGTTCACCTTATGTTGGGCTTATTGGGCCGGCCCAAAAGGATCCACTGGTACACCTCAGCGCTCCTCTGAGCTGGGTTTCATACAGGAGAACTGACAAAATATTATTATTGTGGTATGTAAGAAAAGATAAATATAAATTATCAAAAAATAGCACAATTGATGATCTAAAAACTCAAAAAAGCCATGTATCAAGGCCAGAAATTTTTTAATTATATTGATGTGAATTAATAATTATGTATTTTAGTTACTTATATAAAAACTACGATATTTTCAGGGATTAAAAATGTTTATGAAATATTATAATTAACAAAAGTGATAAAAATTGTCTTTCATTAAAAGAAACTTGCTTTTAAGGTATTTCTATTATCATATTCATATTCCATTAATGAAGTTTACACATTTAAATAATGAGAAATTACTTTAAAATTTTCGAATGGCCAATTGGCCATATACACAAGAAAGACGTAATTGTTGAGTACAAGGTGGAGGGTTTGTTGCACTAAAAAGTAAAAACAACGTCAGTGCTGACTTGCCAGCCGCGTGTAACGCGAGGCACTTACAATTCGTTGTTAATCAATTCTGGAACTGCGCTCGCGTTTCTTGCTTATTTACAACAAATTATAAATATATCTTCTTGGGTCACCAAACACGGAAAAAATTTGTGAGGTGTGCATTCGATTTGATGTTTCTATGCTCTTCTAATTTAGAGAAAAATAAAGAGGCAAGAGCAAAAATCTTTAATTTTTCTAAAAACTGTCTCTGAGGTTTGATGGGAAATTAGAGCAAGTATATGAACGTGAACTCCACCCAACCCAAACACACCACACCGGTGCCATTCACTGGGAGCTGGGAGTTTCCTCCGAAAATCTAAAGGTGCAGTCTTTGCTATTGAGTTTCAATTCAATCTCTATTTAAGCTATTCGTGATTGTAGCGATTGATGACTGGGTTCAAGTAGGTTAAGAATTTCAGTTTCTCATGTTATGTTATTTTAAAGTTGAAGCTTTTCTTTCTACTGCGCAGAAATTTCGTGGCTTTGGTTCCTGCTAAACTAGCATTGGGATGTGTAGTGAAAAAACAATGGCCGTGTAAGTTCGTTCCCACCAATAACACAAAAATTGTATCTCCAATTTGTTGCTGCAAGAACAGTATTATATGGTCAATGTCAGATGGGATTTTGCTGATTCCACCCATATCCTCCTGAGGAGTAATAAAAGAAGATATCTCTGCCTTATTGTTAAATGTTGACTTTTTTTCTTTTATACTTAGGATTGCTTCTGCTCCTGGAAAGGTGCTGATGACAGGGGGTTACCTTATACTGGAGAGGCCAAATGCAGGGCTTGTGCTCAGCACAAATGCCCGGTTTTATGCAATTGTGAAACCACTGTATGAAGAAACGAAACCAGATAGCTTGGCATGGGTCGGTTTTTGTACTTACCTGTTGTCCTTTATGAATTCATTTCCATTTTATATATGTTGTGCTTCTTCCTAGATACTTAGTGGTGTACCAAAATTGCTGAGCAGAAAACTTGTCAATATTTGTTATGATCGAAGATGAAAATTTGAAATAACTCTAACTGTATAGGTTGCGGTTTGTTGTAACTTTAAGAAACTCAAGGAGGGACAGGATGCAATATGAAATAGAAAGAATATTGAAGTCTATCTCAACCCTTTGATTAGATTATAGCTTCAAGCATCATGTGCCGTACTTCTTGCACCATGTTAATGAACAAGCAAGTCTAAGACACAATTGTTCTTGACAGTGTAGTCTACTTGCATGATAACAGTAAAAGGCTGCACGTAGCTTCTGTTGAATAGTTTAAGTGACTCATGATCATCTACAGTACCTCATGGTTGAAGTCAATTTCTTAGTTGATAGTTTTCTTTGGTGTTTTTATAGGCCTAAACTATTTTCTATACTTCTACTAATTACTAGGTCCCAACTTTAGTAATTTTATTAGCATGGTGCTAAATTATATTTCATCTCTTGTTGATTGCATTGTCTTCAGGCGTGGACAGACATAAGATTGTCGTCACCTCAGCTCTCCAGAGACGGAATGTACAAACTAGCACTAGAAAATCTTAGAATACAAAGTGTTTCTTCAAGGTATTTTATTTGTTACATTTGTTTGTGTTCTATCTTTCAAAATCTCTTTTTTGTCCTTAACTAATCTAATTCATCTGCAATTGTAGAAGTGAATCCAAACCTCATTGTCAAGCAAGTAGTAAATTTACTGTAGGATAAAAATTATGTATGGTCTGATAGAGGGAAGTTCATGTTCTTTAGACCATTTCACTAGGTGTTTAATCAAAAGTTTCTTACTGCACACCTTGTTTGGAGAGAATTGTTTTCTTGGCCTCTTTGTTTCAGCTAATGATCTTTTGAGGGAGGTTTCCCTTGTGGATTTACAAAAAGGAATTGAAAAGCTCTTTTGAGCTATCGATTCTGTAACTTTTATATCTTTGTTTTGAGAGGACATATGGTCCTTGGTATTGTTTTGCACTTCTCTTCTCTTCTCTCCGATAATTTTTTTTCTCTCTCAAAATCAAGATTAAATGTTGAGGTGAAGCTTACAATAATTGGCTCATAATTTCAGTGAAACTGGGAATCCTTTTGTGGAATATGCAGTGCAATATTCTGTAGCTGCTGCCCAGGCAACATTTGATAAGAATAAGAAGAACTTATTGCACAAACTACTTTTACAAGGTAATATATATGATTTATGTTTCTCAACCTTTTCGCTAAGAAAGGAGAGCCTCAAACTTCCAATTTTCTAACTAAATTAGTCTTGCAGGTCTTGACATCACAATCTTGGGTTGTAATGATTTTTATTCATACAGGAACCAGGTAGTTTTCTCTCTTTTTGTCTTTTCTAGTCAGTACTTCAAGAATCATATAGTTTGAAGTATTTTATATTGGAAATGTCATTTCATGTCCATTATGTTCACTGCCAACAAGAACAATGAACTTCTGTAATTTATACTGATGAAACATATTTTATTATAGAAGTGTTTATTTTAACTCCCTCTTTCTTTTTCTTCCCAATCTTGAGTCTTTCTCTTCAAAATTTTTGAGAATGTGAACAATAAATAGTATTCAATAGCTTGAATAAAGAAATTCATTTATTAATCTTCCTACAGATTGAAGGACGTGGACTCCCTTTGACACCTGAATCATTGGCCAACCTTCCATCTTTTTCCTCCATAACCTTCAATACCAAGGATGTCAATGGAGGAAATTGTAAGCCTGAAGTGGCTAAAACTGGATTGGGCTCATCTGCAGCCATGACAACTGCTGTAGTCACTGCCTTGCTTCAATACCTTGGACTTGTAGAACTTTCCTTGTCTAAAAATTATCAGGAAAGGAAGGATACTGTAGATCTTGATGTAGTGCATAAGATAGCTCAAGCTGCTCACTGTGTGGCACAAGGGAAAGTGGGCAGTGGGTTTGATGTCAGTTCAGCCGTTTATGGCAGCCAACGCTATGTGCGGTTTCAACCAGAATTAATTTCTTCTGCTCAGGTCTTTCCCCTCTACCCTCTTGAGTTTATGAGTGTTTCTTTGTGTTTGTGCATAGCAAGTTGTATTGTGTATTGAGCAACTATAATATAATTCTTATTGCTCTCATCGTCCAAGGCCCAGATGCACTTCAAAGCACTGATTCTTACTATTGGTTATCTATATACATTGGCTTAATGTTATTTGAGAATTATGGTAATAGGTTTGTTCTGGAAATGCCAGTAACCCATTTTCTTGGTTCTGTTGACATTACAGGATGCAGAAAAAGCAGTGCCTTTACCAGAAGTTATCACTAACATTCTGAAAGGAAAATGGGACCATCAGCGGACCGAGTTTTCTTTACCACCCTTAGTGACTCTGGTAAGAAATTTGAAATTTCATATATGTTTGATTTTCAAATCAATTTGGTTATTCTAAAGCTTATTTTATAAGAAGTGATAAAGATATTAATATAATCAATTATAAATCTTTACTTAACAGCTGCTTTGAAGTGAAGTGGTCCTTTACAAGAAGGGAAAATAAGATAGAAGTATCTCAATTGTTAGAGATTGATTTTTTTTTTTTTCCTCCTCTCAATGTTCCTCTGGGATTTTTCAGCCTTTTGTTCTACGTAAAACTCTTAATTTCTCCAATCCATGGCTTGGGCTTTTAATTACCTAATGTTTTAGTGCAATATTTAAGTTCCCACCTTTTTATTGGACACTTTTCTGATTAGATTGTGTATTTTCATGGGAGTACCAGGATACTCCCTATCTATGAGAAGCTGGTGCCCTGTTAACTAAAATCTGACTTGTTTGACTTTCTTGTTGAAGTACATGAAATCTCTTATTGCTCATACCGATTAATTCTTCTCTTCTTAGTTACTAGGAGAACCAGGAACGGGTGGATCATCCACTCCATCAATGGTTGGTGCTGTTAAAAAATGGCAAAAGTCTGACCCTCAGAAATCCCTTGACACATGGAGAAGGTTGTCAGAGGCAAATTCAGCTCTGGAAATGCAACTGAATTTGTTAACAAAATTAGCAAAGGAACAATGGGATGCATATAAATGTGTGATAAACAACTGCAGCATGCTCAGATCAGATAAGGTATATCTTGAGCTCATTTGTGATTGTTTTAATGGAAGTTATTTGAAGAACTAAGCATCTATACTTGATATAGAATCAGATCTGACTAGAAATTTTAAGCTCCCAAGCCTACCTTTTGTCTCCGTCATACTGATATCTGCTTTAATAGACTGGTCTTTTACTTCCTTCAATTCTATTAATTTTCCTTGCTATATTGAAAATTCCTTTATGCTTTTCTTCTTTCATGTTGATGTTTGAAATTCAAACTTCATAACCAGTGGATAGAACAAGCTTCTGAACCTAACAAAGAGGAAGTTGTCAAAGCACTGCTAGGAGCAAAAGACGCTATGCTTGGGATCAGATATCATATGCGCATGATGGGAGAGGCTGCAGGTGTTCCAGTAAGTTCGTCCACTAACTGATAGCTCATTCTTATTGCTCTTTGTTTGTACGATGTCCTCTGTCCTAATAATATCATGGTTGGTTAATATAATTTGACTTGGCTAATAATTACACATATAAGTTCATGTTTTAGTTTTGAAATAGCAGTGATGTTGCATTATCCTTAACACCCCTTGAGAATTGAGAATGGAATGAAGCTCCAGATTATGACTTTATGTTTCCAATAAAGACACTGGGGTTATCCTTTTGGTTTTGGAAGTACACTTCACTACCTTATAATCTACTGCAAGGACAATTTGTCTGGAGCTCTTTTACCATAACTGCAAGATTTACTTCTTTATAATCTCTATCTGAGTGAAATTACAGAAATTTTGCATAAGAATCAATTCAAAATTTAACATGAGTTCTATAGTCTCATTAGCTGCAAAATATACAGATTGAACCAGAATCACAAACACAGCTTCTAGATACCACTATGGACTTGGAAGGAGTTCTGTTGGCTGGAGTTCCAGGAGCAGGAGGGTTTGATGCAGTATTTGCTGTTACCTTGGGTGATTCAAGCAAAAAAGTGAGTAAAGTATGGAGTTCACTCAATGTTCTTGCTTTGCTAGTTACAGAAGATCCCTGTGGTGTTTGTTTAGAAAGTGTCGACCCTCGAACCAACGAAATTACATCATCTGTGTCTTCAGTTCATATTCAATAATTTCATTTCCATCAATTCGATTAAATGTTGTAAATCACCACAATTTACGTGACTGTGTTGTAGATCAGGTGAATGGGTTTGTCTCCAGTGGGCTCGACCTCCCATTGGTTACTTTTTTTTTTCTCTCTCTCTCTCCTCTTTTAAGGCAAGGCAATTCCCATATCCAAACCCTAGGTGAATTAGTTTCTTTTGAATTATGGAAAAAAAAATGAGTGGATGACTTATAAGCTTTTTGTCAGTTTTCTTAATTTTAAATAGTGTAAGGTGCCGACTTTTAACGTTGTATGAGATGGTAGAAAAATTCAAATAAAATTAAAGAGTGCACAAAGTAATTTTCATATAGATAATCATAACTTATTAGACTTTTGAGTAGTTTTGACCATAAAAGAAATGTCATAAATCTGATTTTGAATGTCTAAAACTTCATTCAAGTTAATTTGTCAACTCCAGATATGGCCGGTGATATTTCAAGCTATTCTTTCATGTAAATATGTAGAAATAGAATAGCCAACAATATCAGAAGATAACAGTAGGCACACCAAACAAGGAACAGTACTCTAAAACTACTGTTGAAAAGGGGGAAAAAATTACAACTCATCTTAGCAGACATATAACTTCAAAAAAATGTACGAAGAATAAAATTTGGGAAACATTGTAACAAATATTCATCTTAATCCTCTTTAATAGATTAAGCTATTAAAAAGACTTATTCTACCTAAAGTTGAAGCAAGCTAGTTGGTAAGTATGAGAAGATAGAGGAAGAAGACAATATATAATTTGTTAGTCAAACGTTTGACCAACAAACCAAATATCAGCACCAAAACCAAATCGAAATGCGAAGTAGAAAACGATGATAAAATAGAATCCACATAATTACTAAAAACTAGTGGTTCCTTTTGCTTGTTTGTTTTGGGGCGAACCCAAAAGGTGGTAGAAAGCAAAGCAGAGTGGTATTTAGTATTTACAAGTTTTTGTTTGGCGTTTACCAAATCGGAGCATGCACAAACCCGACGTTACTCTCTTGTCTTTCAGGGACTTCGGAGTTTGTGGGTCCCTACTTGCATTTATTCCCTCTTCACTTCTGTCACCACCCGTTTTATGACCATGCATAATAAACTTTTTTTAATTATATATTATATCATTTTATTTATATATTAATTAATTTTTTTATTCTCTTATAAAATATTTATTAATATAAATTAAAATTTTTGATTACATTTTATTAATTATTATATAAATAATATAGTACAATATATATATTTAAAAATATGACATGGTACTTTTAAAACCCTCACCAACTTGGCCTCTAGCCCACTTTTCTTCAAAACAAACCCACAAAATTCGGGTCAATATATCATTTTTCATCTCCAAACTTTTGTCTTTCACTATAATATCTTTTTAATGTTAACAAATTATAATATTAGTTTCGTTACTTTCCATATAGGGACAAGGAAGCTATAGATATCTAGATAGATTAGTCGGAGAAAATGAAAGGAAAGGAATAATTTTAAATAGTTAAAATTCTAAAATATATCATATTGTATTGTGTTCCAAATAAACGGATCAGATTACACAAATTTTTAAAATTTTATTCGTGTTATATTATTATGTCTGCCTAATAATTTGATTGTGACGCGTGGTACTGGTGTGGAAAAACAAGTTGTATATATTTTTTGTTTTATTACAATTGAGATTTTCCTTGATATGTTTTTAATTTGTCCAAGTCTTCTTTGATGATCAGTAATAATGAGGTCGAAAATACAATCATTGTCACCTAAAGTCCACTACTTTGGCCAAATTGAAGTTCTTTTGCGAAAAAAATGTCAAAATTTTGACATGGATATGTTAGAATAGTGATATTGTTAATTATGAAAATTTATGTCATTTAAACTGTTTTTAAATTTTTACATTTAAATGGAAAGAGCGTCTAGAACCCACGTTATGAGCCAATGCGTTCAGACTTCGGAGAATAGTCTTTTATGAATGCCGTATATGTTAGGTTTTGAAGTATTATAATTAATAATTGGCTCTACTTATTGACGACAATGTTCAAATAAATACCTACTCAAAAAGATATTTTAAATATAAAACATGCTATTTCATTATTTAAGTCGTGTTTATATTAAAAATAAGAACAAAGTAGTTTAGAATTTTATTTAAAAATAAATTAAGTATTTTTTGTTTTAACTGTACACTTGCATAAAGAATAGTTTACTACATGATATTATAAAATAAGAACTTTTTATAATTTATTTCATGTACAAAAAATATCTATTATACTCTGATAATATTAAAAACATTTAAGATTGTTTTATTATTTTTAACAAATTAGTAAATTTTGCTTAAATTTAAAATTAATTTAATTTCAATTGTAATTTAAAATTAAATTACTTAAATTTTTTTGAAATATAAATTAAAATACATGATAAAAAGCAAAATGTAATAGTAAGTATTAAAAATAAATTGCACAAAGAGACGTTCAAAACATTTTAAAATTTTGAAAAGGTATATGTCAATTATTCATGAATTATTACATACGTCGTCTTGGTGTTAATTTTAACAGAATCCCCCGTTAAGATACACAATACCTTTGTAAGTATCTAATATTTATTACTAGATCTAATATTTTTGTCGTGCAGACATTTTTTTATTTAAATTCTTTAAATTTGCATAACTATATATTTTTTATATTTAAAAAAAATAAAAAATTTATTTTATTTTTAATTTATTTAAAATAAATTTTTATCAAATATATATATATTTTTAACTTTAAAAAAGTTTAGAGCATGCAAGATGTTTTTGGGGCATACAATCGTGCGCCTCGCATTGAGCACTCACAGAAATAAGCGCGTGGTTCTTGTGGGCTCTCTCGCAGTCCCACAAGTTTCCCTTTGTTCGTCATCACGAAAGGTTTTAACTTTATATAAAGACCGATAGAATCATAGAGCATGGAAATAGAATAGACGCAGTGATATTAGCAATGGTGGACCCATCGCATCAAAGCCACTCAATCGTGCTGTCTCGGTTCTCTCTCGGTGTTCCTTCTTTCACCGTCTTCTGCTTCTTCTTCTTCTTCTTCTTCTTCTTTTACCTTCTGAGCTGAGCTGAGCTCTGTCTTTTCCTTACTTATCTATGGTGGGGCGCTTCAACAAGCTTTTTATCTTTTGGATCTTTAAGGCACAGAAGCTGGAAAGCAAGAGCTCCTTAGATTTAAAGCTGAGGTTGGATTTCCTTTTGTCCCTATGCTCAGGTATATCACATTGACCTCCCTAAACTTTCTCTCTCTAAACTTTTTCAGTTTCTTTCACTGCAACTTGGACATGTATTCAAAAGGGTATTCTTCAAAATACTTTTCAGCTGTTTGTTGTTATTATTATTATTAACCAGTTGTTTGACTCTGATTTTTTCAACTCTTAGAATACAAATGAATCTTCCTTTCTCCAAGCCATAAATAATTTATTATATTTCATGGTTGGTTTATTGGTTTTGACTATTACTTAATTCTCATTTTCAAAGACTTCTTTTCATGTTGTTTCAAAGTCATACTTTGAAACTAAAACTATATCTTGAATTTAGTTTAACTTCATTCGATTTTGGCTTACTAGTCTTATCTGCTTGTAATAAGCATTCAACTATGAAGGCGTTCAACGTTTGATTGCGGCCGGTTGGGGACTGTGACTGGTTCTATATGAAAGCCACTCACCTGAGTCCTGAATCCCCTTTATATGTAAATTCACTCTTAGGATTATGTTGGTTTCTTTCTAGTTACAACTAGTTACAAGGACGTTGGGATGTGTTGTTGTAGGGGGAACACAGGTCGTTGAGTTATTACTGAAGTAACGGATCTTACGATCTGAAGATTAAGGGGTGCCAATTATTTTGTCAGTAGAAATGGATCGAAATGGGGGAGAGAGCTGGAGGGAATTGGTGAAGAAGATGCTTCCTCCTGGAGCTTCTCTCCCTGATGAAGTGTCTGATCTTGACTACTCCATAGCCATGGAATATGTGGGCCCACCAGTTTCATATGAAGTGCCAAGAGTTGAGCCCCTTGATGCAAATTCACGAGAAGTACCGCCCTCAGAATCACAACATTTCACTACTCGTGTAGGGCGTCCAGTAATTGAGTCAATCCCCCTGCCGGTATCTCGTATTGCTGGTGTAACAAGTTCTCCTAATCAAAGTCCGAGGATATCAGGAAGTTCAGAATCTGTAGTATCTGTCTTGCAAAATCCTGATTTTTCTTCTGCTTCACCTTCAGCATCACCTGGTTCAGTTCATAACCCTCCTAAACAAGTGACAAATGAAGCAAAGAGGGCACCTATAGTCACTTTTAATACTGTTGATAGATCTCAGAGGAAGGAAGTTGAGGTTGTGAAGCCAGTTTATCCAGAATATGTTGGTGTTTCAAAGGAAAGGAAGAAAAAGAAAATCAGAGTTTGTTATAGATGTGGAAAAGGGAAGTGGGAAACTAAGGAGTCTTGCCTAGTTTGTGATGCCAGGTATTGCAGCAATTGTGTGCTTAGGGCAATGGGTTCAATGCCTGAAGGACGAAAATGTGTAACATGCATTGGTCAGCCTATTGATGAATCAAAGCGTCTGAAATTAGGTAAACATTCAAGAGTATTATCTCGGCTTCTTAGTCCATTAGAAGTTAAGCAAATTATGAAAGCAGAGAAAGAATGCTCTGCTAATCAGCTTCGGCCAGAGCAACTGGTGGTTAATGGATTCCCTCTGAAGCCAGAAGAGATGGCAGAATTACTTGGATGCTCCTTACCTCCCCGGAAGCTGAAGCCTGGTAGATATTGGTATGACAAAGAATCTGGTCTCTGGGGAAAGGTGATACTAGTTCCAATTTGTGTTTCAAAATTGATCTATTGATTTGCTTTATAGGAATTACTATAATTCCATCTGTGATCAAAGAATAATGGCTTTAATGCTGCTTATTTTCAATTAACAGCAAGGAGAAAAACCTGACAGAATCATAAGTTCAAACTTGAATTTCACTGGGAAGCTTAGCTCCGATGCCAGTAATGGAAACACCGAAGTTTACATCAATGGTCGAGAGATTACAAAACTTGAATTGAGGATAATGAGGGTAAGCTTCTGCCTATTTTAAACAAGTTTTATGTCTACTAAATCAGCTTTACTTGTTGGACTATTCTGTCAGACTTATGGTGTGCTTGTTGGGAGTGGAGGGGGAAGGGGTGAAAATTGATATGATGTATCAAACACTCTTTCTCAGACTTTCAGCCATGACTACCAAGCTAGCCCTTAGTGAAAGCAACCAGATTGGCCGAGATACTAAATTTGGACTGAAGCTGTTGCCTGAAACTCAAGATTTTGAGAATGATAAACTATCCTTGAAATAATAAGTTAGAAAAGATAACCTCAAAGCATCAGTGACATAATAGATTCATAATATACTCCTTTATGTGAGAGACATTTCTAATTTTGGGTGATCCATAAGATTAATAATGGCTGTCTAAGGATAAAGCTTATCCAACCAGCCATTGGCTGCTACTTGTTGAGCGCTTTTGATAAAAAGTGTGATTAATTGATTTAATTCAAGTAATTCTTAGAATAACATTGTTCTTTGAACTTTCAGCTAGCGAATGTGCAGTGTCCACGTGATACACACTTTTGGGTTTATGATGATGGTCGTTATGAGGAAGAAGGTCAAAATAATATCAGGGGAAACATTTGGGAGAAGGTATTTACTTAATATTTCCAGGTGGGGACTTTCAAATTCATGAGGTTCTAGAACACTAATGAAATGGTTTTTTTGGAGACAGGCTTCAACAAGATTTGTTTGCACCTTGTTCTCTTTACCCTTTCCCCATGGAAAGCCTCATGGACAAAGAGATGAGATTAGCAATTATACTACAGTTCCAATTTATCTGGAGCAGAAAAAAATCCAGAAGCTTCTTCTTCTTGGACTTCAAGGATCTGGAACTAGCACCGTCTTTAAGCAGGTATGGCTTGCAAAAGTTTCAGATAGCTTTGATCATGGTCATCACTTCTTATATAAGCACTTGAATTTGTTTCAATGCATATGTGTGAGAACTTTGTTTATTTTTATCTTTTCCTTTTGTGACCTTCTTTCAATTTCTACTTTTCACTATTGGGAGGTTTAGGGCTGGGAAGTGGTATCAAACTGACTAGAAATCTTGGTCCCTCATAAAATCATTCTTCATTTATACTAATGGTATTAAATTAACCTCCTTATCTGGTCATAATTTTGGCAAATGGTAAACAAATGCTTGTTTAGGATATTTGGAAAAGCACTATGAAAATGATGATGGCATGAAATAGTGGTAGAAACTAAAAGGTGTTCTGTTGTCTTTGAAGCTGATCTTTAAGATTTCTTTTTCCTCTTTTCTGTAACACTCACTTTTGGTGTTGCTGAGCAGGCCAAATTCTTGTATGGGAACAAATTTACTACAGAAGAGTTGCACAATGTCAAGCTGATGATTCAGAGTAACATGTACAAATATCTTAGCATTTTGCTTGATGGAAGAGAGCGTTTTGAGGAGGAGGCAATTTCTAGAATGAATGTGCAAAGTTCTCCTGGTCAAACTATGGGACAAGCTAATATTATAGGCAGTGGTAATTTTTCTTCAAGTTCCTGCTTCACTTTTTCTTGATCTAGCTAACATGAAACAGAGCATGAACGTATGTCTTGGATTTGTGGTGCTTGACTTATCATCATGTAAATACTTTTCCTTTGTTATTGCATTATTTATAACTTGATTCAGTATATTACCTTTTAGTGGGAAACTTTTAAATAGGAAGCGGATCATGGAGATATTTATTTATTAGGATTGAGTAATCAGTCAGAATGGATCTTTGGTCCTTATAAGGTCAATATCTCCATGAAGGGTTCCTTGAATGTAGAAGCTCCTGTTTTAGTTTTTATCTTTTTTATTTAAAATTGGAGCATATTTTTGCTTATTTATTCTTGCAATTTTTCACTTATCATGCAAATCAGAACTTAACTCTCACAATTTTGTTCATGACTATGCTGCAAATATGATGTGCAATATGGAGCTTCTAGCTTGTGATTTCTCTGAATATTAGTTCTGTGCTTGTAAACTTCGTATTGATGTAAATAAAGACTATGGGCATGTTTTATAGTAATATAGATTTAGTGCACGATGGGCATCAGAATGCTTCCGGAGTATTATCTGATTTCAAATCTTCATTCAGTTAGGAACAGTGAAGCAATTGAAACTAGTCAATGCATCTATTCCCTCAACCCCAGGCTGAAGCATTTCTCTGATTGGCTCCTGGATATTATAGCTACTGGAGATTTAGATGCATTCTTCCCAGCAGCTACACGAGAGTATGCGCCATTAGTTGAAGAAGTGTGGAAGGATCCAGCAATACAAGAAACCTATAAAAGAAAAGATGAGCTTCATTTTCTTCCAGATGTTGCAGATTACTTCTTAAGCCGGGTAACTGTTCATCCTTGGAACCATCTCTTATTTGGTTCGCTTATATATAAGTGTCACATATGGAGTCCAATATTCACCTCTTTCACATTAAAATAACATACATATTTGTTTTATAGTAATAAGGTGTGAGTTGGTGGAATTATGTTATTGGTTTTTTCTAAGTAAACTATTGACATCATCTGTTTATCTCAATGTGACAAACCTGAAGTTCTGTTAAGATTTGCTGGACAGGCAAATGGAAGGTACTACATATGTTTAATTAGGGTATGCATAGTAGGAGGGAAAATGGTAAGGTGGAATATGGAGTGAAAATAAAGGATGTAATCAGATTTAAAAATTGTTGGTATTGACTTCAATAACTAAATCACTGGCTCGTGTTTCTGTCAGGCTGTTGAGATATCTAGCAACGAATATGAACCTTCCGAAAGAGACATTATATATGCAGAAGGGGTTACTCAGGGAAATGGTTTAGCTTTCATAGAATTCTCGCTTGATGACCGTAGCCCAATGTCTGAAACTTATACAGAGAATCTAGAAGCTCAGCCCCCACCTTTGACCAAGTAAGTCATATTGGTATCTGAATTCCTGTTTTATATCTTGAACCCTCTTTCCAGTGTGATATAACCTTTTTCTTCTTCTTTATCTGTTTATTTATTATTTTGTGAGAGGGTCATGGAAAAGAGGTGAACCAAATTACAATGAATAAGAAGCAACCATAGCAGGCACATTTGCATCTAAAATTTTGGATAACATCTGTTTCAACTCTCAGGTACCAACTTATAAGGGTAAATGCCAAGGGGATGAATGAGGGTTGCAAGTGGGTTGAAATGTTCGAAGATGTTCGAGCAGTGGTCTTCTGCGTCGCCCTAAGTGACTATGATCAGTTGTGGCTTGCCCCAGACACCAGTGGCAGTGGGACCCTTCTTCAAAACAAGATGACACAAAGCAAGGAGCTATTTGAGACAACGGTTAGGCACCCTTGTTTCAAAGACACTCCCTTTGTATTGATTCTGAACAAGTATGATATCTTTGAGGAAAAGATCAATAGGGTGTCTCTATCTACCTGTGAGTGGTTCAATGATTTCTGCCCTGTGAGTGCTCATCACAATAACCAGTCACTGGCTCATCAAGCTTACTTCTATGTTGCCATGAAATTCAAGGACCTTTATGCTTCCCTCACGGGTCGAAAACTTTTCGTGTGGCAAGGCCAGGCGAGGGACCGAGCGACTGTTGATGAGGCATTCAAGTACATTAGAGAGGTCCTCAAGTGGGATGAAGAAAAGGAGGAGAATTACTATGGTCCACCTGAGGATTCATTTTATAGTACTACAGACATAAGCTCCTCTCCTTATGTCAGACAAGAGTAATGTCCGTCTGAAAAGGGGAAGGAGAATGTAATATGCTGACCACCTCTTGTTTTCTGTATTCTTTATAAATTCTGAAGTGTAAGTTTAGTGAATGATTTTGGTAGCTGAAGAAGTGCTTTTGTGCAATAATCCCCACCATTCTATTGATTAGGCGCAGTTCAAGGTTCTCAATCTCATGGCTTTATTAGAAAGGATGAAAGCTTTAATAAAGTTGTCATTGACAAAAACCGTAATAGAGAAGCAAATTTTTCATGCCACTTCACTTCTTTCTTGCACCCTACTCTCCCAGCCCATCACAGAAGAAATTGAGCGTCTAGATATGTTGCTGTGGAAAAAATTCTCTAAATTACGTTGAACAAAAAGTAAATAGTTGCTTCAGGTTTATTGATCGTAGTAATTATTTCTTTTTAAAACTTCAGAAAATAAACCTTAGACTGAAGGCACTAATGCATGAATTTATTGAAAATAAGTTATAGTTTATTTCCCTCATCTAAACTCTAATTATAAAATTGATCATCCTTTTAAATTGATTGTTAGTAAGAAACTTTTACAAGTTCAAAATGTTGAGCCAGTCAAACACCTCCATGACTTCTGACTCCACCTCCGGTACAGTCATCATCCCATCAAGGTCATCAATGCTGGCTGGGTGGCTGCATATTCAAGATTCATGACTGTTGACAGAAAAATTTTGATTTTATAATAAAGATTATCGACAATGCTTCGGGTCACCGTTAAGGGAATTAGCATAAATAACTTATTTGCAACGATTTTGAAATTTATATATTCATTTTATGCATCAATCTAAAAAGTTAATACAAAACTTCAGATATACTTTATGAATCAAAACAAAATTTCCAACTAAAAATGCCAAGCAAACTATTGACGTATCTATCTTATGCTGGCCAAAAGGCATACTTCCATGAAAACTTTCATCATTCGTCATTCATAAGTTTATTTTTGTAGAGTGATCTCTAATTCTTTTTAATTCATGATATATAATGCTGGCTCCAAAGAAATTGTTGTCTGCATAGCGAAAGGTGTCGTGGTATAGTTGGTTATCACGTCAGTCTAACACACTGAAGGTCTCAAATTCGTCTGGGCGACGCCACTCTGATATTATTATTACTACTCGTTATTATTTATATTGCCCTCTAATTTTGCCAAGTTTAGTTTGAGATTTGAGTGCTAAATCAGACATGCAAGCTCATTTCTGCCTAAAACCTACGTTGCAGGCTTCTATGAAAATTTTCTGAGATAGATTATTAGCTTTTAGAGAAGGAAAATAATATAATAGTTTATATAAACTTCAATCTATAAAATTTTCACTCTTTAAAGAAATACATCAACTAAAAAATTGGCCAATAACCAAAAATTCAAAACCTGAAAACGGGTCATTTTGGATTCGCAATTCTTCGTGACATAACACGTAAGTGTGTTGTTTCATTATCAGTTTGGTTATCATACCCGAATTACATGCAACGTTACTTTCATATTTTTTTGAAAGGCAAAAGTCCCTTTTTACTATCACATTATTCTTTTAAAATAGAGGAAATATATTTTTTATATATGAGAAATAAGTTTTCTTAACTTTTAGTCTTTAAAAAATCATAATATATTTTTTAATTTTTAAAACATTTTTGAATACCGCTTGTAAATAATTCAAGGAACATGACAGATATATTAATCTCTGTAATATTAGTAAATAATAATTCAATTGACGTGTCACATTAAATATTAACATGACAAGTTATTTATACAATAAGACTTTTGCCTATATATAAAAAATGTTCATTCATCAATGTAAAATATTTACTTACATAATTTTATAAAAAAACAAATTAAAAAGATTTATCACGCAACCCAGTTCAAATTTAAGCAAAATTGAACATGTTTTAATCTTTTCAAATCAAATTTTCTTAAAATTTTTATTTTTTTAACCTATATATGATTCAATTGTGAGAAATACATGTTTAGATATTGAAATTTCAAATTCAAAATCTTAGGGTTTTTGAAAGGTAGAGTTTTTGGATCATCATGCAATTAAACACGTTTTGAGCATTTTTAATCTAAAAAATTATGGAGTTAGAAACATTGTTTTAAATAATTTCATGTATTCAATTTTGGAAAAATTAGTTTAAATAATACATTTTTTGGATTTTATTTTTTGAATTTCAAAAATTATGAATTTTTATTTCATTTGATTTGAATTTTAAATTTTGAGTCAATTCAAACTGTTTTGAAAACAATTATGTTAAGATTTCTATAAATTTAAAATTTATAAAGCTATTGTAACCTCTCATTGAACAAAAAATAATTTGAAAAACTTAAATTTTGAAATAAAAAAAGCTAGTGTGAGAAAACGCAAATGTCTTCTTTTCAAATTTGATGTAATGTGAAGCATTTTTGACTCAATCAACTTATTTATTCACGTTTAAATCATATTGTAATGTTATAAATAACAATCAATTAGATTTGAAAATAGCTCTAAATGCAATCAAATGCAAACAAATTTTTATTTTTGAGGTTTTTTAATTGTTTTTTGTTTAAATTAACTTACTTAATAAAAATTTTATATTAATGAGTAAATATTTTTTACACATAAATATACTAATTAGACATTTTATTATACAAATAATATACCACATCAATTAAATCATTATTCACTGCTTCACAAAAACTAACAAATCATACATCTAAATCTTTCAATGACTAACAAAAATATTATAATTTCAATGACTAACAAAAATATTATAATTTTTCACGGACCAAAATTCAAAAAGACATTTTTCTTAGACTAAAAAGTAAGTTTCCCCTTTATAATATAAAGCCTATGTTGGCAACATGAATTTCAACATCATTTATTTTACTAGCAACATTAACTAGTACTCAAATTTTTTTAAAATCATGATATTATTAAATTTAACATTAACTGTTTTTATGACAAAAATATAATTGAATCGTTCACAACTTCATTACTTGCTTTTGAATTAAAAAAATTAAATATGAAATAAAATAGAGCAAGAATGTATGTGAACCTTTGATAGAGAACATTTATAGGAAGGAGAGAGAGAGAGGGAGAGAGAGCTCAAGGATGCCCACGGTGAGCTACATAAAAGATCGCAGTGTAAGTGAAAACCAGCATGGTAGTTAGCACAAATAAAATAGTGAAATACACTTCAAAAAGAGGATAAATCTGGCTGCATCCAAGAAAAATTCCAGATACATAGTTTATAATCACTCTAACGCATAAAAAACAGCCTGTTTCAAATTGATTTCACTATGTCTCTAGGCATGCAACCAAAGAACCACCGCTTCCTAAGCAAGTACAAGAGGCTGCTCTTTCCAGGTAGTGATTCAAAAGCCGGAGGCAGAACCATACGAAAGACATAAAATTAGTTGGCTCTATTGTCCAATTGACCTGAGTTTCTTCATTTTTTGCCGCCTTAAGATGTATTCCTTTTCACTTAAGAAATTGTTACAATGGGCAGAAAACAAATCAAAATAATTATGACCCAATCAGATCAGGTGTTTCTGCCTCGATGGATAACAATGCAGTGTGTACTTTACCCACCCAGTTGTCCAGTCGGTCCCGCAAGGATTTGATCTGCGGAATTCCAAGAACTCTTGGCTGCACCCAGGTAACATGAACGGTGCCCTCCACTTGATCAATTATACCCTCAATCAGATGAACCTGCAATATAATTCTCCTAGTATTATCGACATTGAATTGAATAGACAAGCTTCTATACCAAACAAAAAGACGTAGTGCCCTCTGCATGAATTAATTAGGAAATGGAGTTCGCTGGTGTGTTTAGTCAACGACTTTTGCTGTAAAATAGGACAACATATTGCACCAAAACCACAAAATTGCATATATCAAAACAAAAATTCTCAAGTCAACCACTAAACCGGATTTAGGGTTACTGTAGAAGTTGAATACTTGTTTGGGGAAAAAGAAGTTAACACCCATATGAGTTGAAAATAATGGAAGGATAACATGAAAGCAAAAGTAAAAATATTAAAAGGTGGTAAAAAGCAGGCAAACAAGCCCTTAAGATGTGTTAGAGGACATCTGACATCAAAAGCTCTTCTGAACATGATCAAATAAATGGATTATGTATCAAGTCAGCCTGATAATCCATCACCAGATGAAAGAGATCAATTTTTACTCAAAAATGATAAATGATTTAGTTCTACATAAGTCAGTGTCATATAATTCAACTAGAATTCAAATAAGCACACAAAATTATGATTTATTACAGCTAAAGATTGACCCTTTCTAGAATTAGAAGAAAAAACAATTAAGTTTTAAGAAATAAAATTTACAAAAGTTTGTCAAGATCAATAAGTTGAATGCGTACTAATTCAGATGTAATTAATATTAGGGAGGACAACTCTTTTAACAAAACATATATAGATGGTAGTGATTAATAAATTATAAAAACTCCTAAATATATTGCTTTTACCAGGGCTCTGAATGGGACTTACAGAGAGGCTCTTCATGAGGAGATGCTCCACATCCTCTACAGAGAGTTTTGTACGCTCTGCAATAACACTCAAGGGAATAGTTCGGTCTTCAGAAGGCCGGCTGCAAGTATTTATAATTAGTCCAACTAACATGTAATAAATTATAGTCTTCTGCACATAGGACATTCTAATTAGTGTATATATACCTGAATATAATCTCCATCAAGCAGAGAATGTTGATCTTTTCCAACAACCTTTGCTCATTCTGAACTAGTGCTGGCTGAGCCCTTAAAGCAGCATTATGCACCTGACATAATTCTTGATAGCCAACTAAATCGCCAGAATTGAATGCCTGAAGAATATAGTAGAGCCATTCCACCTTTGTCCCCAGAAGACTTTTTATCTGTAAAAATATTACGAAGTAAAGATGTCAACCAACACATTAAATAATTTCTATGCATAGTCATTACACAATTTTGATTAAATATACTTACAATAGGATGAGCAAGAAGTTCTCCAAAGTTGTAAATGTTATCTCCCAGAAGAGCAGAAAGGGATAAATCAAAGGCCAAATCCTAACAAATCACGAAAACTCAGTATATAATATAATATGATAGATAAATTCAAATAAACCATGGATGAACTAAACTACCAGTGTCCTCTCTCCACCTTTCCTCAATTATGAAGCAAGTGCAAAATTCAGTTTACAATTTACCAAAAACAACACAGTCAATGTCCCTTCCAACTCCAAAATCTTTTACTAATAGGAGACAGGAATATCATTATAGTTTAGCTATGAAGAAGTGAGCATAAAGCAAATCTTGAAAAATTATGTTGACAATGTTTACCAGATGACGCATGAATTAGGCAGAAAAACTAAAATAAAATATGTAAGAATGCATAGACCTAATTATCACCAGGACATTTTGACAACTCATTACCATAGTACAATTTTTTTTAATATATATATATATATATACACAAAAGGAATTTATTGATGTACAACAACAAAGGACAAGGAGAAGTCCCAACATAAATTTAAAAACAAACATAAAAAATAACAATAAACAATCATTAGCTAATAAGAGCTTTGCCACTCCCTTCTTTAAATCCAAAAAGGAATCAACCCTGAAAAAAGCCATTTTGCTGAAACCCACCACAACGCCAAAAAATAGTTCTCACCCAAAGATGTGATGAGAGAAAACTCTAGTATTCCGTTCCAATCATAGACACCACATTCCAGAAAAACAGCATACTGCAAAGGAGCTTTATGCTCTTTTTTCTCCCAAAGCTTTTGTACTTAATAGTGAGAATCCTATATAGTAATTCTGTAGCAGCTAAATGTGAGCAATGACATCACATCCTGAAACCTACAGCTAAAGATGAAGAACCACACTTCTCAGCCATTGCTCCCCCATCCCTCCCCCCAAGCCAATGTAAATCATAAATAAGCTAATGCTTACTATGAAAGCCCCAGTTATCATTCCTCCTGCTCTTCAATATCCTCTTCCTCCTTCCCTTCCCTTCCCCTCCTGCTCCCAATGCTTTTTTTTTTAAAAAAAAAAAAAAAAAAAAAGAGGCAAGTGCTCTATCATCTTAATATTTCTTGTCCTAAATATATTCCTATTCAAGTAATTTTTTCTTGATAAGAATCAATCACCATTTATGAAAAATTTACCAATATGTATTATTTCTGTCAAATTATAACTAACTGTTGCAAATAAAAAAATAGTATCAAGTGATAAAGAATCATTGTCTCAGCTCACATGAAGTAATTGCCACCAAATTATTGCACTGAAAGGAGCCAGACCTTTATAATTCACTACTCAAGACAAGCAACTTTATATACAACATTCTCATGACCTTTGAGAATAGTCATACAAATAATATAACGTAAATCCTGTTAAATGTCTTTTAAGAAATAAAAGATGACTCCCTACTAACTAGAAATAAAATCTTCGTCTAATCTTCCATACTTTGACTCCTGTAGATCACAGTCTCCCATTTGAGAAAAGAAATTTTACTTTAATAGTGAAAAGTCATAACCTCAGGAAACAACTTTCATATACACCTCCGATCCTCCTTTGAAACTGTACTTAAAATCATAGCACAATTCATGAGCAAATAAAAATAGAGATATGCATACAAGTGTTAAAACATAGGCTGAGCTGAATCAACTAATACAACATTTGAGACAACTCTGGGGACATACCAGCTTGAATGAATCTGAGAGAGACTCCACTGATGTATATGCCAGATAGAGAAGAGCACTTTTGTAGAACTCAGCAAATTCCTGGCGAAACTTATAATACTGAGATGATACCCAGTAATAGCTAGCATATACAGATGGATCAATATCTGTCATGCTGTCAAGTGTACTCTTTCCATCGTCTAGAAGTTTCTTGCATTCTTTTTGGTCACCTTGCTCAAGCTTAAATAAGGCTATTTGCAACTTAATGTAAAGAATAGGTTCTTCTATGCGCTGCTCTTTAGTGGCTTGAAGCTTTTCAATGACTCCATCAAGATAACCAATGGCAGCTTCTTTTTCAGAATACTGCCGAGAAACTATCACAGCAAAATGTGCAAGCTTGAGAAGATTGATTTTAGTCTCAAAGTCTGTTATGAAGTTGTGATATAACTGTATCAGAGCATCACCAGCCTGAAATTTTGTTGCAAGAACAATTTGTCAAACAAATAGATCATAACTCTTTAGAACAGTATGCACAACAATCTATATGATTTATCACACTAAAAGTAAACAAAAGAGAAATTGGAACAGTAAGAGTTGGAAATTGTACCCAATTACAGATGACATCTACCATAGGAATATAATATTAGGAGCAGCATCAGTAAAACCATTAATGAAATGGAATATATTATACAGTGGGTCTCATCTCTCATGTTTAGGACAGTTCTGAGTTCTGACACATTCTGGATCTTGGTAGAGAAATCAATCTATAATATGGATAGAATGTTCAATCCTCACATTTCATCCAGCAACCAGTATCATGAGGTAAAACAAAGACTTGACATTTTGAGCAGACCAACTTGACTAATTAGGCAGCTTTCAATCAATAACAAGTCAAGAATGTGAAATTAATTTGTAACAAAGATCTTTTAACCAGAAGCAATCCATTTGGGAAAGAAAAAAAACACATCAAAATTTCATTAAGTGCATTGCTTAAACAAGATTGTGTTAAAATTCGATGATAAAGTTTTGTCAAGTAAAGCATCACACAGGCCTTCCATTCCCATAAACATGCATTCAGTATACCATAGAACCACAATCATAATTATAATCATAGCTTATTATTGATAAATACCTATGTTGCTTACACTCTAATTACAATGGCATTTGACTTATCAATCACATATATCAACAATCACCATATCCATAAAACTGTAAGGAAACAAATTGTGATAGTTTGGCAATTCCACTAAGAAAGTTCAAGGGTCAATCCTACATCAAGTTAGTTGTGCAAACCAATATGGCTGTTTCCGTCTTTTCATTATCATTAGATATGTTGTTTACATCACATGTTTCAGGTTGATAATATGCTTTTATGTTTTAAATTTCTGTCCATTCACATGCTTGGGAATTTTATCAGTTTGTTAGTTTGATTGTATAACATGACAGATCCACAATAATCACAGAATCCCTGTGAAAAGTTTGAGCTTAAGTTAATTAAGTGGAACTACAACTAAGGAAAAAAAATTATTCACTTTGCCAAATAACAAAGAAAATAGATATATATTACATAATAATAATTGGCCACTAATTGCCTCTAATAATCCATATCCATCAAATACCTAAGACGGTAGTTCAGATCAGGACGTCCAAATTTTCTAAAAAACCCTATTTTTCGAAATTTTATTACTTTATATTTCAAATTTCTATATAAGCACCTCGGGCCATGTCGGTAACCAAGAAGGACTTGTTACAGCTCTAACTTCAGCAATTTGAAGACTTGAAACCCCATTCCAGTCGACTAATATTGAGCATGAAACTAACTAGAGCACCATACCTTCTAATCACTCTTAAGGGTAAAAAAGGGAGAGAACACATTCAAAGCAACTGCCGGATTCATAAACCCTAATCCTTATAAACAAACAACGAACGCACTTTACTAACGCATCCATTGGCACCAAGAACAGTTACAAGTAAAAAACTTTTAAGACCAAGGAAACAGACCTGGAAAACAGCAAGAGCTACGAACTGCTCGAGCTTCAGAGTGAGCTGGTGCCACAGCTTCTTCTGGTACAGATCTGCGAGCGAATTATACCAATCGGAGAGCTCAGGGTGCGCGTTACGCAGCGATTCTAGGTACTGGAGGGCAGCCATGGCGATTCAAATTGGAAGAAAGGCAACTCGGAGTTCGAGGTCTGGTTTCTATTTATATGAATCTTCTGTGTCGTTTTTTCTTGAACTCCAAGAGATGCATAATAGTGCAGACGAAGAAGCGGAGGAAAATTTGCCAAGCCGGCATGGTTAATCGGGTTTCTTGCCCCAGTTGAACTCCTTTTTTTTTTTAAAGTTTTGGGTATCATAAGCCCTAGCATGGCCCAAGTCTCAAGGCCCACACTGTATACTAAGAACATGGGTTATGACCCATGGGCCCAAACAAAATCCACGGGCAGAAATGTGATATTTTTCATATTTTTTGGCTAATACATATATTTCTTTAGGTTATTTTGTAGTTTCTTCATCTCTCTAATTTTTTATTAAAAATTTATTTTCTTTTTAGTAATTTGGAAAAAAAATAAAACTAGTATTTATGGAAGGGCGATACTATGGATAACTAAATTTTTTGAGAAGTTGAATTCTCCTCACTTTGTCTATCTCTTGCTTTTTTTTCTTTTTTTTTAATTTTTTATTAAAATATAAAAAAAGAGAGATAACCTCTTACGACTCAGGACTTTTATGGAATGGCTACTAGTATATGCTTTAACGTAGTAAGGAATTTCTATCCAATTTTTTTAAAAAATTAATATGTACACTTGTTGACCCAATAGTATAAATAATTCTAAATGTCAAAAATATCATTTCTTTGCATATTTTTTTTTCTTATGTATCTACCGTGGAATATTGCTAACACATAGTTAATCATTTAAAAGGTAAGGATCCTTACTACCCCTATTTCATTGCTGAAGCTTTGGACCAACGACAAGCATCTTTGTCTCCAACAGTAAATCAATTATTAAGCAAAATCCCAACATTGAGTGCGAGGACAAATTCAACGATTAAAAAAGCCAACTAATTTGGGTGTGGTTATGTCATATTTGCACTAAGATACCCATCACAGATAAATTCTATAAGATAATAGTTTGTTAGTATTCCATTATTCTTCCACCTTAATTTATTTCTCTTCTTCGTCCTCTCCTTCTTTCCCTTCATTTTCTTTTTTGCTTTATCTTAATTTGGGGGATCTAGTGGTTGTTAAGCTTTGCATGTGAAAATAAAGAACAAACGCCGGCCACTCCTTATGATTCCTTGCTTGCCCACCATTCCACATTGAAAATTCTTTTCTTGCTTAAGTCCGTCATATTATGATAAGGGTTTTATAATCTATTATTTTTAAAATATATATATACAGGTTGTACCTATCACATCATGTATAAACCATAGTAAAAAATAAATAAAATATGCAATCCCTCAATCCTTATATCGCATATGTCAAACTCAGAATTTTTGACAAAAAATTGTTTAAGAGAACATCTAAAAATAAAAATCATACATATATGTTCACTTAATAATGTGTTTAAGATTCAGATTTAGATTGGTATGATCACATAAAGAAAGTATCTTTATCATATAGGTCCAGTCTGACCTTGAGCAACATAATAAGTGGCAATCAATAGACCCACCAAGAGTAAAACCAACCCAATCTACAATAGTTCCAGGAAGCCATCAATACGTCAAGTGCATCCAATGATTTACCTTGTGACTTCCAAACAAAGCAAAGTTTTCCCTTCAAACTCTATATTAACCCTTCTCTTCACACCCCAAGATAATAAAGGCAACTTACAGTACAGACAAAGCAATATGGTGCAGCAAGTGAGGGCCTCACTCACATGCTTTATTCTCTTCCTCTTTCTATTGGCTTCCTTGGTTTCAGTTCATTTTTCCACTCACACAGAAATACCAACAGTAGTAAATGAAGGAAATCAAGACAGGGAATCGCATCAGAGATGGCAAAGGAAGACTTGGATGAACCATGGAAGCTCTCGTGGCACTAGGAAACACCTTGTGAACCCAACTGCAGAGCATCCGTTTCAGGCTCGTGAATTTCCTGTGTAGCTCTCTTCTGTGATAGTGAGAGTTTCTTTACTGGGATTCAAATTAATAAAGTTCCTGTCTTTGTTCATACCCATTTCTTTTTCAAGTCTCAGTAATTCCCGAAACCCAGTGCCTTTTGTGTAATCAACCTTCCTTAGCTGTGTTAGTGTTAGTATGATCTCAGTTACATCAAGGCTGTAATGAACTTTGCGGCGATATTATCAATAAAAGATTTTCTTTCTTGTCGTGCAACTATTGTGAGAATTCACTAAAATTCTAGTTTTACATCAGATAGGCAATAACTACTCAAGCTCTGCAGAATAAAACATAAGCATTAAAGACTGTCTCTCATGTTACTTGTTCATCATTGTTAAATCAATCAGGAAGCATGCCATCAATTTAAGTCATCGTTTTCCTGCATACAAACCTTGGATTATATATTAAGAGTTATTATTGATTTGATGTACAAATCCATGAGTTTCTTTGGTAAGAAGTTTTTTTTCCCCTAGTTTGACTTATAAATCACATTTTGAATATGCAGTGCCACGGAAAAGTGAAATTCAGAGTTCAGCTAACCGAGGGAACATCACTTATTTGGATATGGTTTGTGACATAGAAGATAACCTAAACCTTAATTACACAAACTTACCCCATGGAGGGACAGCGTAAGTAGGACGGGACTTGTTAGCTCCCAAAAAGGATATGATTCAAACAAGTTTTTTTTTTTTTTTTTTATGTTTACCATTAAAATTTTCAATTAAACGTAACAAATGGACAACATTTACAATTCAGCACCAAATTATAATTATTATTGAAAAAGGAAGTCCTCTTTATATAGCAGTTTGTTGAAGCATCTAATACCAAATACCTATAAAGTGTCCTCCAATTTTTTTTCCCACATAAATAAGCTACTTGACCAAGATAGAGCACAGGGATGTGGGTGCATTCAATAGTGGTATCTTAGTAATGTTAACTGTAAAGCAAGCCATGAGGGCGAAGCAGAAAGCAAATTTCTAATTTTAAAATAAAGGTAGCGTTGCATATCACAGGAATCAGGGCAAAGGCCACTTCTCAGATTCTCAGCCACATAATTATGCAGAAACCTTTGATGGGGCTGTGTCATGAAAATTTAAAATTTCTTCCAGAGGCAAATATTTAACTTCAATGCTCAAGTCATGAAATCCACCTACACAAAAAATGCTTCTACTCTGTTCCAATACATCTTACATGTAAAGAAAAAAGAATCTATTACATCACACATATTTGTCCATTCTCTGTTGAACCACAAGGACTCTTATTTGGAAGCTGCAATTAAGAGATCAAATACTTGTTGAGGAGTAAAAAAAATATCTTCCATATGTCTCTATTTAATTAATGATCATGGTTTAGAACAGATGGGATGGTGATTTCAATGGTTCATAGGATCCCTATAAACTCAGTTTGTGAGTGATAAGAGGACCAGAAAAGGATGGAAGGAATGAAAATATGCAGTATGATAGTCAACATGAATAGCTTTTGTTGCATTTCTTAAATGTGAAGCAAGGTGTGCTTAATAATGATAAAAGTGATGTATTAAAGGGGGCCTCGTAAGTTGTAACCAAAAAAAGCATGCTGACTTGAAACACCAATAATTTCCTCTCTTCACTGCCCTAAGTATGAATTAGGCATCAAGTATAAAGTATTAACGTTACTGAAGGAATGCAGAAATACCCAAACTTAACAATGGCTGCTGAAAGAAGAAATTCTGTGCGGCTCAAATCTTCATATGGTTCTCCTGTACCAAATTTTGATTTTTGCATTCATACATATGCATACACATCCATATATTCGAGTGATTATTACATAAAGAAAAATTACTAAAAGGAAAAAGAAAAGAGAAAAACCGTATGGAAGGGAACACAAATCAAGTTGATGAAATTTAAGACAACAGAATCCTGTATTAAAAACAATACCAGGTTATATCCCTGAAGCATTACATTCCTCAAGAAGTTTTAAGATATTGTGTTCTGGGGCACTGAGAGATGGTAGAATCATTCTATTAGACTGGGATGTACGTGGCTTTGACCCAGCACCTTCAGATTCTTCCTTCATCACCGGCAAGTCAGATCTTCTCCGCACAGTTGCAGATACTCTCTCTTTCCATATTCTTCCATCCTGATGATTGAGGAAGAGGAACTAGATTTCAGAATCCTTAAACAAACAGTTTTATTCCAAGAGAGGGGGGAAGGGGGGAATCTGAACCCCCAATTGCACACATGGGGAGCCCAACTCCATGCAGTTTCAACCTTTTGTTTTTGCTTTTAACTTAAGAAATTCATTTCTAGTTTCTGAAGCAAAACAGTATATTTTCATGGCAAATAGTAACTGGGTAAAATAAACTATAAAAATCAGGTCTAAATTCTTGCTACAGCAATACGAGTTCCATGACATCCTCCATATAGGCAATCATCTTTACAACAATCTCCATTCAAGAATAATTCATAAGTCCAATTATCATTACACAGCATTAGTTTAGGTTACTATTGCAGCTAAGCTCATTTCCTTAAACAATGGACCACATTTGCTTATAATACAAAGTTATAAAGATTGAAGTCCGAGTGGTTCAGTACATATTTCTTAGCTGCAGGGTTAATGCAGTGCAATTTGTTTACCACTTTGTCAACTGTTTTCTTGAATACCGACACCCCCCCATTACAATCGTTTCTCTGAAAATTAATGAATTATCATTATCCTATAGAAGGATGCAAACCCAGGCTGCATAGATTAGTTTGAAGTATTTCAATCCAATGGCTGTAGATACTACGATCATCAATTTTTAACAGAGTGAAAAATTGAGCCCCTGGTTCCACTAGCAAACAGATTAGTTTGCTTGCATATTCACATACTTGAAAGTTACGAACCACAAACACACCTATTTATTTGAGCTCTATGCTTGATTGGTTCAATCCATCAATGGGAACTATGTAGTATGTACTATTGTATCTCTTTAAAAAATTTTTTTAAGATGATTAGTTTTCTTCCAAATTCTTACTAGTTAGGGCAACATCACAATACCTTATGCCTGCTCTATCATGAATCCAGAAAAGCCGGCCTTAATTTTGTATAGAAGTCAACCAAAAAGAGAAGTAGCTATTGTTATCAAAATGATTCTCTAATTTTCCATCAGTTTTTATTAAATGTTGTTTGTACTTTCTAAATCAACCCTATAAGGAATCTAGTAGAAATCCTTCTATAACTTACTTGAATATTATTGCATCCCCATTATAGCTTAGGTAATGTATATGCTAGCAACGAACTTTAATGTCAAAACAAATAGGTCTTCTCATTAATAATTGAAACTCATGCATCCAATCCAGGACAAATGTCAATGTCAACAACGTGTAGCTATCATAATAGTTTTTGAAACAGGCCGCCAAATAAAATTTGAGACAGACTAAAGATGAACTCTCTACCCAACGAACCAGATTTTTGTACCGATAAAAATTTCTTGTAATTTTTGTCAACTTAATCATGAAAATTGCTATCTAGAATAACTTGACTGCTCTTCAAATCAGCAAGAATGTTATCTAGGGTTTGAGCACTGTGTTTAAGTGAGGAGCAACAGTGTAAAAGACAATATACAAGAAGATAATTAGATATTTATCTTACATTAAGAATTGAAGGTTCCGGTAGTGGGCATTGAACTGGTCTATCATTGTCATGAGGTTCAGTTGGGTGTTCAACTGGCTTAAACTCTACTACTACTTCAATTCCATGAGAGGTTGGAGTGACAGCACTTGCTGCCGCGGAAGCCTCTGAATTTGAGGGTAACACTTCTCTCTCATCCTGATCATGACAAGGGATTATGCAAAAATAAGATCATAATCAGCAACTAAGCCTGTCAAGCAAATAAATAATTCAATGATTCAATCCCAAAGCATAAGCTAGCATACAACTTTATCTAGTAAGCATCTCCTATTTTTCCCATTTTGAAATCTTATGAACATGAATTGTAAAGCAACTCAAAATATGAGCAACTCAAATGGCCAGAACAAAATTTTCCATCCAAAGTTGATTCAATAGCATAACCAAAAAGAATGATAGGCATTAAAATGTAAATAAGGACAGTTTTATTATTTCAAACTATCTTAGGTAGTTGAGTTTGTTAGCAGAAATATCCAAGATGTTAATTGTTAACTAGACGTGGGGAATAAAAGCAAGGTCCTGTATGTGGAAGTAATCTTGGACGAATTAAATAGTTTTTCTCTCCTCTATTCTTCTATTTTTTTTTTTTTTTTCTTCTTCTTCTTCTCCTTCTCCTCTACCCAACGAATAGAGTCAAGTGTCATCTAATGAAGAGAAAAATGCGAAATCACACCAGAAAAAAAAAAAAAAACTAAATGGGAGATTAGCAGTCACGATTTCTCATAAATACGTCCGCGATTTATGAGAGCTTCAGATGCAAGAAGTTTACGTATCAGAAACTCAGCTTTAATGAGTCAATCCAAGTCCAAAGAAGACTTACCATGTCACAAACTCAAACATAACAAAAATTATTTGGAGGGATAAGATTCTTACAAGGGCGCTTTGCGTCCGTCGATGGGCATTCCTTCCAACAGAGAATCTTGAAAATATACCCACCATTTTTTCCAACTCAAAACCAACACCCAAGGAAAAAAAATTGGTCTTTTTATTTTGGTGTTTTTATTCTATGATTTGTTTCCCTCCCTACACTTCTAGAACGATGCTTTTATAGACAAGCGAAAATCGCCCTCGACACTGGGTCCTGATCTACCCAGCTTTTTTGTTTCTATTACCCCAGAGAAACCAAGTGGTGGGGAAGACGAATAGAGGAGACTGTAGGCCGTTTACTTGATGCGGTGGGTTTGGTGCGCAGGATTCCCTGTATTTGTTTGAAGTAATACTGTAATAGTGCTTTGGAATCAGTACTAAAAACTAATAAACTGTAAAATACAAGAAAGGGACGTGTGAAAGGGGAATTCATGGAAGATTTGATTTTAAAAGTAACGCAAGGGTACAATTTACCATTTTAGAAATGGGCAATTGGGAATGGGAAGGTAAGCCTACGCCGTAAGCAGAGCTGGTAAAGATTGGGAACGTAAGCCGTAAGCACCGAGAGTGAGAAGAGAGCGAAGACGAGCTGGACAGCACATCCACTGCCCTTCCTACAAGGAATTACGCGCTTTCGCTGCTGCGTGGCCATGTGTGTGTGCACATATATATATATATATATATATATATTAAGTCTTAATTGTGATTTTGTGTGGATTATGGTGCATTGATTATTCAAATTGTACGTATAACTTTTTTAACTACAACTTGCTTACAAGTTGTATACTTGACAATAACTTATCTCTTAAATTAACAATAACGATTGAGAAATGAAACATGTAATTTTTAAAACGAAACCAAACACAAAATAATAAATTATAAAAATAGTACACATTTTTTTAATTATATAATATATAATATATATCTAATTGTCTTTCTTTTAAAAATATTATTTTGAGGGACCCACTCTTTTAGTGTGATCTAAAACAAGCCAAAATAAATTTGGACATCTAAATTTCAACATGTAAACTTATCATTTATTATATCCCCATTCCATTAGAGTATCAAAATAATCCCTTTAAATTAAGATATTTGAAGTCCTTATAATCAATACCACAAGACAATTTTTCGTGCCTCACCTTACCCATGATGATTTTGGTTTCATTATTCATTTGTCCCTCCACTATAGTGTTGTAATGTCCCATTATGCTGCTGACTTTTCACCTAATGCATTTGAAAGCTTAAACCAGCTGAAAGATTAGCCACATATGCCTTGTGATACCCTTTTAAGGGTTCCCCCACCAAAACAAAGGACAGAAGTTGGCCTCTTCAAATTTGCAGCCGCTTAACCACCCAAATTTTCATTCCAAAGAGGTCTCCTATTAATGTTTCAAACCTTTTATATATATGAATTTAAAATATTTTATATTTAATAACTTCAATATCAAATATGTTCCATCAATTAGTCAAGCTCAAAGTAAATTTTTAAATATTTTTTCTTTTAAAAATTTTAGGTGTAACTTTATATTTTTATTATCAACTTATCTAATCAAAGATTGATACATGTATGACTTATATAATTTATTTATTTTATGATTAATTTTTTTTTAAAATTTATATACTTTTTTTTAATTAGAGAGTCTAATAATAAAAATATAAATAATTATATATAAGTCTAATAATTTTTTTTAATTATAATAATAACTAAATTTTTTCAATGCAAACTAATAATTTAACAAAATACTATTAAAAAACAATATACATGTAACAATGTAGATCCTCATAAGGTGATAATATTATCTAAAGAGATAGATAAACATAATAGGTATATATTGTATATTTATAATTTTTATTATGTAAATAGAGTCTACTAATTAAATAATTTTGTATGAATCTTGTTTTTCATAATTTTTTGTTATTTTTAAGATAATTTTATTTTTGTGGTCAATTTATTTTAAAAGTTTGTATAATATAGTTTCATAAAAAAAGTAGAGAGGCTTTAATGTCTTTCTTTTATTAAAAGAAAAAAAAAAACTGGTAAGGATTAAGTAAAACGGAGATAGGGCAGACTACCGCCAGATATCACCTGCACCCTTTACTCTGAGAGTTTGAGACCGTAGCCCCGAAATTTCCAGGGAAAATGACGAGCGAGAGCGAATACAGATTCGAAGAATGGGAGGACGCATTCTTGGATCAGTTAATCCAAGTAGAAGAGCTCGCTCTTTCCGCAATTGCAAAACCAAGTTCCAATCCATCTCACTCTCATCATCTTCCTCCTTATCCTACATCTTCATCCACCTCACATGTCCCACCACCACCATCACCTCAACAACGGCACCAACACCACCACCAACAACAACTAGCACTGCATTCCATCGCGGCTTCTACCTACGATGTCATTAGCTACTCGCCGCCCCGAGAGCTCTCTCAGAGGATCCCGGATTCTGATTCTTTTCACCACTCTCCCACTGGCCCTGCGAAATGTACTTCTTCCACGGCTGTTCCGACTTTTCGACGACCCGATAGAGACAAAGATCAAGAAATTGAACGGTTAAAGGTGAGGCTTGCCTTCTCGTAGGGTAACAGTCAAAATAATGATGCATGATTATGAACAATATGCTATATTGTAAATACAAGCACGAAACTTGTGCATGGATGAAAACGGTTTATTGATTGTATGTGTTGTTAAACTCTTAATATTGGGTCTCATGGTGGTCTTTGATTATTTGTTTCCGATTCGCATTTAGTCACTGGCCTAATGTTATGGCAGAAAACTTGAGGAGAACCCGCTAAATTTGTTAGATAGCTTCCCTCCCTCCATTTTCTTCTTTTATTGGCGGTGCACTCCAGTAGAAACTAACATTTGAATGAAAACTGTATGAATATTTGGCTGTGGGAAAGTTTCTTTTTGTACAGCTTTTTCACGTCTTTGTTTTATATCTTGGCAATGACAAGAGAAGGAAAAGGAAACAACCCATGCTACATACACTTTTAAAATAGTTCAATCACTTTGTATAGTCAAAATTCACTCGAGTGTTTCTTTTATGGTACTAATTGGTTGACGGTGAAATCAGAGGGAGCTTGAGCGTGCATCCAAGCAGCTTGCGCACCTGGTATGTTTGGTTGATGATAACATTCTTTTCTTCTTTTACCACTATCCTTTTTTAGCTGGTTTAAAGATATGTACTTCAGTAAATGTTGGTATGCCATAAATTAATTGTATGCCTTCAGGAAAAGGAGCGTCTCGAATTAAAGAAAGAAAGAGACAAGAAAGATGAGCAGCTCAAATTTGTAGCTTTTAAGAATGAAAAAGAAAATGGACGTACTAACCATTCAGATAGTATAAATACGTGAGTCAAACTTTTAATTTCTTTTTTACTCTTCATTTATAAATATAGTTATCACATGATTCTGGTTGACTAAAACCTCTCTTTGATGCATCTCAGTATTAACCAACAAGAATAGAGTTTAGCACTTTAGCTCTTCTGACAGCTTCTTATCATGATCTGTGATATCTCTTGACTGATATGGCCAAAGATAGATTGACAGGTAGATGGCTATTGGAAAGAAATATCCAGGGTGTAAAGGGGCACATGAATTTCTAATTGGATTATGAGTTGAAGCTTAATTATCAGTTATGACATAATTTTTAGCTTTTCAGTGTAATTAATGGGGAGTGCATACCTGAGTAGGTGGTATGTTATATATTAACGATATAATATGAGAATGAGAGGAGCTTATCATAGATAGCCACCCCATTTGTACCTTAATGAATGCTCTTGATTGAAATAAGAGGTCACCTTGAGATCTTAACTCTTTAAGTGATTGCGTGAGTCAAGTAATAGATTAGTCTAGCCTGAGTTTAGCCCTTAAGAAGATTAGTAACATGTCAACTCTGACCTGCAATTACTATTTTTTTTATTTCTTTTGTTGAATGTTGCACTACTTGTAGCATCATAAGGTGAAAGTGAAACTTACTAGTACTAGTGGCCATAATGGCAGGGAATGCCAAAACCTTGCTCTAGACCATTACGGCATCTCTGAAAAAATTCAAAACGAAGAATCTTCAAAAGATCAGATTGGTGAGGCATGATTTGAATTCCTTCTATAATTTCAAATTATTTTCTTTGCTAGTTTCTGACTTGCCCTTGTCATATTTTTGTTTGGTGCTAGCTGTGTCAACTTGTAAAGCTATGGGAGTTCAAGCAGACATAGCCACTCACAAAGAAGTTCAAGATATCCTAAATGATGATATGCCTGCTTGTCTTGACCTCTCCCAGAAGTTGCTGGCAATTTGGGCATCCTCTGGTGACAAAAAGCTAAGAAGCAATGTGATATCCAAACTGCTTGTGGGCTGTCAGAGAGATTTTCATCTTCTTTTTGGGTTGATGAGCTTAAATCTACCCTCTAAAATAACAGTGGAAATTTTGACAGATAGAAGTTCTTCTGGAATAGCATTGCAGTACATCGAGGACTGCTTTCATACTCCAGAAGCAGCAAAAGTGTCGCAACTCTACCTTGTGTTGACAAAGGTAGTTGCTCAACTGTGCATTTGTGCATATATTTTTTTAAGCAGTTCACACTTTCTTTTACTTCATCTGTTCAAATGGAGACATTTCTTACTTTAGTAGTAATTTGTTTAAAAAAGGATGTTGTTGCTGATAATATTGATTTTTAATTTTTTTATTTAACTAATATATGAGGTAAGAACTTGCTGTCCATTAGTACTTCATTAATTTTTTAACCACAGAATTGTTAGTTTTCAATTTATGTGTTTGTCACGATGATCCTTTAGAATGAAGGAGAGAAGATGTTTATGCATTTATAATCAATTTGAAGAGTTCAATATTACTGAATTTAAATAGTAGAAGCTCGTACACTATGTGTTACTGATGTTATACCTTTATAATGAAGATAAATATCAATTGAACCCATAAATGAATCTAATCCTCACACATGCTAGAGAAATGTCAATAATAGAAGCTTGATGTAGATTTGTGCTAGTGCACGTCATTTTAACTGATTGTGGTGGTTTGAAGTTGATGCAGGACCTAGATATTGGTTTCATGCTTAAACTTTTTTTTGGGTCTTTCATGTGTAGCTTTCAATTACAAATTCTTTTTGAAGTTTTAACTCACTTTCATAACTGGTGGGCTTATAACAGTGAATCTTTGTTTTGCTTGAAAACTAGGATATCAATGTGGCTGAAACTTGTAAGTGGTTAGGGTCTTCTCAATGCGTAGATCAACATTTTTGTTCCAGATTATTGATTTGGATGAAGATGCTTGGATATTTAAGAGTTCAACACTAAGTTGTTTATGCATATCATGTGTATACTCACATCAAACATGTTTATCCTTGTTATCAACATGGCATCAAATGTGGTAGTTGAGTTTGTATATCATCCAGTTGTTTTGTATTGCAGGTAACTGAAGGAACGGCCCTATTGGAAGCTTTGTTTGAACCATTACTTGATCTTTGTAGGTCTGAAAATGTAAGTACTTCTAGACCAAACTGTTAATAAATGTTACAATTTCATCTTTGCTTGCAAGCTCAAATTGGACCTTAACTTATTATTGATTATGATACCATGTTTGTTCCTCGGGTTAACTTAGTAAGTAGTTATAGTGGTTGTTCTTTTCCTCTTATTGCCCCCTACATTATAGCGTTTGACAAATTTATTACTTCTAGCACAGGTTGTTATTGTCCATAGCTCTCTATGCATACTGCATACCTTTCTGAAGCTCCTATTGGAATTGGAAAAAGACTCTGGAAGAAGGTATGTCTTATTTAGGGTTACTTGTTCTGTTGCTTTTAACTACTCTGATTTATTGAAATTGTCCATCTTGTGCTTATCATCTCAAGGTTGCAATTTCAATTGCTCCCTTTCTCTTTCTCATATCATGATTGTTGTATTTTATATTACTTAATGTTAATGTTTAGAGAAACTTTAAGACAAGGATTTAAAAGTTATGGTGTCAGGGGGATTAGATGCTAATTTGTTAATATCTTTTTAAATTTGATTAACTGGTAATTACCCAACGGGCATATTAGAGGAAGGTTTGAGATAGTTGTGCTACTTATTGCCATTGGCATGTAATAAGACTAATAGGTATTTTAACTTTCTCCTTTTTCTTTTTTTTGGTTTACCTTCCTGTTCTTATGAACTTTTGATTTGATCTTTCCAGTGCACTCTACTCAGGGACAATGTGTTCGTTGATGGAATTTGCTTGGCGAATGATATTTTCAATTCTTGTGGACTAGAAGGTGCAAACGATAGTGAGCTTTTCTTTATGCCCAGGGGTGAGACATCTCATGCTGGGTGTGAACAGGGCCAGCCAGGCTTGTCCAATATAGAAATGCTGAGCAAACGAAGGCGCTGGAATCATCAGACTGCCTTGCATTCTCATGTAAATTGGCTTTATCTTTTTGAAGAAATGCATCGTATTTCCATGACAATGACAGAAGAAAATGTGATAGTGGAAGCTGTGTGCATCATGATTGTGATCCTCCTGAGAAATAATGCTTTCGTTGATAGGGAGAGGTAAGCTTTTTAAGTAGTGCCATATGTTGAAAGTTTTGATGAAATCATATGAAATACTTAATGCCAAGTGAAATTTGTGGTAATACAGGTTTGACCAAAAAGTGGCCTTTGAAACCATTTCACAATTGCTTAAAAAGGATGCCGGGTTGCGTGTGAAAAAGCATGCTTTGAGACTTCTGCACCTTCTTCTAAATTGTAAGTTTGCACCTATTTACCAATTTATTTTTCCTGGAAAGCTACACATTTGCTGCTTGTCCCTCTTTTTTAGTTTATGCTTTTGCTATATGAGTACTTGATATCTCACTTATAATGAAAATAATTTATTGAAAAGCTATCATTTATAGTCTCAATTTGTCAAATCAAGGAAACCAAACAAAATCATTAAGTGCTCTCCTCACTACTTTGGTGGATAATCTTTCAAAATAGACCTTATAATTTATGCTTGAATCTTTCAGAATTTACAGTCTATCTATAGTCTATGCACCCCTTCAATTCATTTAATCAAGTTAACTGAAGTGCCACTACCTGATCAAATCCATGAACTCTTTAAGTTTCAGATACAATATTACCTATTTCAAGGCTCATGCCATTTAATTTCAACTCTTAGTGTGGATATAGCATATGATGTATCTTAATTCAATTCCATGATGCTGCCATATGAGTGTCTGATCCTCCTTGTTGTCATACATGATATTGAATTATCGAGGGTGTTTAGCTTGAGCAGGGTCCTTACTTCCATTCTTAATACTTTTATTTTTATTTTCTTGATTTATTTTTGGTTAAAGGTCCAAAACTATTGGTGACTTTCTGCTGTGGTTGTAAAGAGGGAGAGTGTGCTAGTGTCATGGATGACAACGCATCCGCATCAGGTTCTTCAAAATTCAATATTATTCTTCAGGGCTTGGCAGATTGTGTAGCATCCCATGGAAGTGGATTACAGGTAGGTTTGTTAGTGGAGAATAACTTTGTCAATGAATTAATTTTATATATCAAACCAATTATCAAATTATAAATATTGTTTTGTGATTATTATTGTTAAAATCATCAGAAAACAAAGTATGATATTCATCCAAAAAACACTTAACTAGTGGCCTTTGCATATTGGTCTGTGTGCAGTGTGCACCAATAATAGGGGGAAAAGATAAAATAACATATTTGCTTCTGGGTTTCCCAAGATGGTTCTAGGGGGGAAAACTTAAAAATAGTTCAGCTCTCAAGACATCAATCACCTTACCCTTGTATTATTACTTGTGGCTTATCATCTGCGATTCTGTATAAACCTCATTAAGCTTTCCTTCCTATGTTGAGAAGAGTGTGGGGAAGAGGGAGGGGGAGGGGTACATAAATTGAATAAGATTTATGTAGACTGTAGAGATTATACAATATGTATGGACACATTAACAGCAGGCATATCATTGGATGATTGCAACTGCAGTTGGAATCTATATATCTTTTATAACGATGACTAGTTATTAAGCATTGTTTGTCATTTGTTTAAGTGCAGCTACTTGCTTCAGTGAAAAAAAATTACATTAAAATGACTTGTAACACAAAGTCTGCTTAAAATTTATGCTCTTGTAACTTCAGGAGTTGAAACTACGCAGAAATGCTATTCTTGTGCTGGCATTCCTTGCATCGTCTGGAAAACCTGGCTTTGAAATTCTTGTTGGTCACAGGCTCCCCAGAGGAGTAAACTATCTCATGCTGATTTTGCAAGTACTGGTATCAGAGATTGACCAAGAAGCTAAGGCTTGTGAGGAGTTGCCAGAAATTTTCCAGGGGAGGTAATAATATCGGAGTTTTTGGATACAAACTATAAAACTGTTTGTTCTTCTTTTCTTGCATTAATAAAATTTTTTTTTTTTTTTTTTTTGAAAGATCTTCAAATTTGACTACCGTTTTCTAGTTTAATTTTCTATAATTTTGTGAAGTCCATACATTTGTTTATATGAATAAATCACGACTATGTTTCTTGTTACACTTCCATGGAAGTTGATTGAGGTTAAGATATCGATTAAATCCCTGCTTTTAGTTTAATTAGATTTGCACTTTCACATGTAATCCGCAGGGGCTTCTGCATACGGTTTTATTTGATTCTCATAATTTGAGTAATTTGTTCTCAGGACATTTCTGATACGGGAGATACTAATATTACTTAACAGACTTGTGTCTGGTCCATCATACTCTGCCACTGTCTTGCGAGTTTTAACAAATACTAGAGATATGGCCAGTTTGACAATTGATATTGCAAACAGATTGTCACAGAAAGGTAATACAAGGGATTGGCATGACGGCATTGTGAAGCATATAAGAGAAACTGAAATAGTTGACCTAGGTCGCGTGTTTAAGAAAAGGGTATTCACATATTTAGGAGATGATTTTTGATGAAATGTTCCTTGCGATTGTTGAAAATTTTATACATATATCCATTCTAGCTATGTAAGAACGGCTACAAGAATGGTGCAAATCAGGTGGGCAGTATGGGCACGTTAATTTTAAATTTTCTGTGGATTGGCAGATTACAGTAGCCTGCAATCTGCAGATGTGCCTAGCAGAAAATTGAGTGTTCACTACGAATATTATGTTGTTCATATTAATCTTTGCAAAAGTTGAAGAATTTTGTCTGAGGTTATCATTGTGACTTATGACAAAAATTTAATTAGTTTTGTTGCTTAAGTTTTAATTGAGGCAAAAATTGAGCGTGTGACCTCCTTCACATTCCAAATATTGTAGTTTTTTCCTCAGTAATATTTTTTTTATAATTTAAAATGAATGGATGTAATGGTTATGCAGAGAATGAGTTGCTGAAGGGAGAGATGAGAAAGAAAAGTCAGCTTCGTTTGTTACAATTTCAATTTCCATTGTTCTGCCAAATCAAAGCCATGTTTGAAATTTTGGTCCCCAGTAGAGGGGAAGCCAGTGCATTGAATGTTCTAGATTAAAGGAAATTTACAGTAAGATTCTCTATGATGACGCACCTGTTTGCGTAAGATTCTCTATCTCCTTTTCATGCTTTATAATTTCTTTATTGCTACCGGTGAACTTTCCTGTAATCTAAAGGCACATCATAGGGCTTGAGTCTTGACTTTTCGCTCGTAAGCGATAGATCTCGACATTTGTTAACAGTTTTAATTAGACTCATACATTAACAATTGAGTAGTAATTAAATCTAAAATACTATTCCTTTTGCAAACTAACAAAGCAGGTTCTACTTTATTTTTCGATTAACAAATCTCATGGTCAATTTGATGAGAAGCAAAGAAATCAGAGCAAACTGAAGAGCTAACGGATATGTGTTTCACTATAGTGTTGTACTTTCTGAGTCAAAAAATTATGAGAAAATGATTGACGGGAGTTAAAAATAAGGGAAGAGATTAATTTTTCATAACTGAGTGAAGAAAACTAAAAAGGAAAAATATGGAAAGGATGGAATTTATACAAAGTAATTTACATGGAGTTCATTACACTATGTACAGAATTACGACAGCACACTTAAACTTGCCTCACACTATTTACAATCAATCTTAGATGAAGGTCTTTATTTGAAGATCTGACTTTTGTACAATGCAAGATACATCATACATGCATCGTCCCACCTGTTTTTGGTAGTTTGCAGATACGAGTCTTAAACAATTGTCTATATGTACAATCTGAAACTACACTTTCCATAGATTTCCAAGTTTATGGCTTCTCATGACAATGTCAGAATGAGGAGAACATTCTTTGAAACTCTCTAGTGTATGAACGTCCCAACCACCATCTCTCCAGTAGGTAGAATAGACTTCTGGTATGTGTGCAACTTTCCAATAATCTTTCCCCCTACCGTTTGGACGTAATGTGGTGATCAGTTCATCGGGCATATCGAAAAACTCAAGGACTTTCAGCTTGGTCAAGTGTTGAATGCCTGATGGCACCTTCTTCAACAATTCACAGCGCTGGATAATCAGCTTTTCCAGGTAAGGCATTGCACCCTTCTCCACATTCACCTCTCTGAGTTCATCAAACTTATCAAGACCTAAAACCTTTAGATTCTTGAACTTTCCAGACTTAAAACACAGTGTGTCACCGTCATATGCATGAAGTAGTTCAAGATGTGCAAGGATGGGCAAATCCTGAAGAAACACCAGTGGATCATGTTTTAAGTGGCTCCATTTCAGAAATAACCTGACCAGGCTACGAAGTGAAGGTATCCACTTTGGCAACTCATGTAGACGTCCTGACAAATACAAACGTTGAAGAAATGGATGGGGTGAAGATATGAACCGCAGATCAATGATCTTGTTCTCACCCTCTGATGTAACTGAGAGAGCACGTAGATTAGTTAACCTCTCTATGGACGAACAGAATGCCCTCCCATCTTCCTCTCTCAGTTTCATGATGCCTAACCTTCTTAGTTGACTTAGCCCCCCTAACTGCCTTATTATTGTGCTGCACCCATGGTTAACCTCTATAAAACAAAGCTTTTGAAGTGACTGTAACTTACCTATTTCAAGGAGCGACTTATAACCATGTTTTGAGTGGAACTTGGCATAACTTTTTACTTTGAAGCTATAGTGATATACCAGGAGATGGCGAAGTTTTAGAAGCTTGATTATATCTGCAGGCAGTTCTGTGACAGAGGTATTTTTAAGATCTAGAGTTTCTAGGTTCTGCAACTTCCCTACATAATTTGGAATTACTTTTACCTTGGTATTTCTTAAACTTAGATATTTCAGAAAATATAGGTCAATAATTTCTACTGGAAACTTCTTCAAAGGTGCATTCTCAAAATCTAAAACACCAAGCAGTCTAAAACCACCTGGAAACAATTTATGCAGGGACAACGTCTCTGCAACTCCAAACATTAAAAGGGAACGAAGTTGAGAAACAGACCTCTGTTGCTGTCCACTCGGCAATATATTATGCACTGAAAGGCGTCGAGTCTTTTCTGGCCATGCCACATTTTGCCCTTTGACAATGGCTGCAAAATTTTGATCCCTGGATTTCAAAACGATGATTTCCCGGAGAAGATCATGTATGCGCACAGTTTTGACTCTTCCATCTGATGTTGTCCCTGCTACTTGTATTAAGTTTCTGTTCAACAGCTCCTTGAGATAATCCTCTGCTACTTCTTCCAGCGTTTTTCCTTCTTTGGCTTCAATGAATCCTTCTGCTATCCATAGTCGAATCAATCTCATACGCTTAATCAGATGGTCCTCAGGAAAGATGCTGAAGTACGAGATACAGTACTTCAAGTGGTAGGGCAAATCACTCAAACTGAGGCCAAGTACTCTTTTCAAATTATCAAGCTTGTCATTGCCTTGAATTTCAGGTCCTATGCTGCAGCAAATCATAACCCACTCATCAATCCTGCGGCTGTCCTTTGTAGCCAGGATGCCACTGACTGCTACAATTGCAAGGGGCAGACCCTCACATTTTCTTAAGATACATTTACATATGTGGATGAGATATGAGGGGCATGAGTGAGCGGGAAAGGTTTTTCTACAAAATAAATCCCAAGCTTCATCTTCTGACAAGGGTTGCAAGTTATACACCTTGCCTTTGGATTCAATGCTGGATATAGAGGCTAAATCAGTTTTGCGTGTGGTGATCATAACTCTGCTGCCACAATTATTATTAGGCAATGCATATTTGACAGCTTCCCATTCATTCATGTGCCACACATCATCAAAGACCACCAGGTATCTCCTTCTCTGTAGCAATTCCTTGATAATCACCTTCAACTGATTACTACTCATGCTTTCTAGGCCTTCTGGAACTGGTCGTCTCATTTCCTGAAAAAGCTTCTGGACCGTGTCTTTGACAAGCTCTTCAATATTAGAAGACTGAGAAACAGTTATCCAGGTACGGGTTCTGAAGTGTTTCTTCACCTCAGGATCATCATATACTTTCTTCACCAAAGTGGTCTTCCCCAGCCCTCCCATACCTGTAACAGAAATTACTTTGCGGCTGGAACCACCTTTAACCAACCACCCGATGAACTGCTTTTTATGTCTATCCATGCCCACTAGATCAGTATTGTCCAGAAGAAGGGCATCCCCCCGTTGATCATGCCATGCATTACCTGCTTAACAAACCACTTTTGTTAGCCTAGAAGAAGATGATTTCAGAATCTAGACGTACTTGATAAGACATTTACAAATCACACAGTTAGGAGAAGAAAATTTAAAAATGGTTTATATCTCTTAACACCATCCCTATTCCCGTTTTTCCTGGTAGTGAAATAAATAAGGAAACAATTTAACAAATAAGGTTGTCAAGATCAAGGATCTTATGTTGCATTGGTCAAGAGTTAAAAAGAAAATTGAATTGTAAAATCCTACCCCACCTCTTATTACACCAAAAAATATAAAATATATACAGTTACATAAAAATTTATAAATTAGCATAAAACTATGGAAACCTTATCATATTTGAATAAAACATTTCATAAGTTGCAAAAGTCACTACGTGGATAGTTTTTGAAAAGTGGGATTGAAGGATCTTACAATCTTAAAGACTTTCAAAAGGCAGAAGGGGTTAAATCTAGCTTTAATTGAATCACTAAAACTGTTGCTACCAATTTAGATAGAACATATGGAGAAGAGCATCTGCTCCTATACAGTGAAAGTACCTGCATAACTGGAATTTGAAGTTGAAGCATGAGGAGCAGTGTCATCTTGACTGAGGTATCTCTTGTGATCTGAAAAAATTCTTCTCATTCTGTAGTTCATGTCTTCGAGGTCAGAAGCAATTCGATACCGAGCCTTCATGTTCCTGATACAGCATGAAATTTTACTGAGAGAAACAGAGAATCCATCTGTGTGATTATGTGTCTGAAGAAGTTCTAATTCATCAAGAAGATCTTCAGTCCCATGAGCAACGTCTCTCACTTGCTTAACCCAAATTTTAAGTTCGTCATCATTCTCTTCTAATTCATCTGCAGCCCTCAAGAAGGCCCTTATGAGCTCCAATCTTTCCTTCAGATTCACCACATGTTCTCGAACCCCCGTGAACAATCTCACCTTATTTTCAAATATAGGCGCAAGCTTTTGGAGAAGAAAACTCACTGCACTCTCTGCCATTCTCTCTTACTTTTCTGGATTAGTTACATCCTCTCTGCAAGTCCAAAGCAGAGTAGCACATAGACGTTGCTTCTCCAAGCAGAACTCAAGCTTACTAGCTTTATATAGTTATTTTGATACCCCTCATCAAATTAGAAACTTTCCACTTAATTTTGATTATAAACAAATAATTTTATCTTTTGGTTATTTATAGAACTTTCAAAGATAGCGAGTATCCACATTGCAACAGCAACGGATGGTTCATATTTTTCTCAAGAGCCATACTGTGATTGGTCAATAAGAAAATAGTTTATAATTCTCCCAATTTCGAAATTACATAGAAGATAGAAATACACGACTCTTTCCATCTTCACTCAATTAAAAACGAAATACAGCAGCATCACAAGGGGCAAGGAATTGCCAGCATGAAAAAGAAACATAGTATACTCCAAAAGTATGTAAATTCAGCAAAAAGTTGAATTAAAAAATTCCTGAAGATAATAAATCAATAACTGAATTATTGAAGATCGTTGACTGAGTTTTAGCTTGAGGAGTAAGAAACGTGTAAAGAGTGTCAAAAACGGCATTTCCACTCGCATATAACATCTGTTCAAAGCTGATACAAATGCTCCATTTATTGACCACTGCAAAAAAAAAAAAAATTATGTCCAATGCAGAAGAAATGCCATAAAATCCATAATACGAATCAATAGAATATATTTTTATAGTAACAACATGTTTGTTGAAATAGAATCAGCCTCACTTGGTAAAGAAAAAAACACAAATTTAAATATTGAAAAATACACTTGTTAAGAGGACGTTACTTTTAACACCTTAATCTAACAAAAATTAGCCTCAAGTTTAATATGATTTAGAGATACCTTAAGTTTTTACAATAAATAAACAAATATATATGTATGTATGAATATATGTATATATATTTTATACATTGATTCCCCAGGATGCATGTATGTATGAAATTTTTATTTAGGGACAGCGAAGCAATGGAATTAATAGGCCGGACATGCTAAAGTCTATAAACTTAAAAAGAAGCAAACCATATCTGTAGAATTTGATTTTAAAAAAAAATGACAAACATTACAGGTTAAAATGGTCAAGTTATAAGTAGGAATCCGATTGCTTGTTAAGTGGATCCAACATGAATATGTATATTTTTATTATAAAGTCGAGCCATCGGATAAGCATTAAGATTAAGCACTACAGATTTATAACTGAAAGAATGCTAGACTTACAAGGAACTAAGTCATTCAAGGAAAAATCAGTTAATATTCGAACTGTTAACTCACGGAGTCAGTCACAAATGAATATGAAATGTCCCTCTACACATAGAATGTCACTATTAAAAATATTTTCATTAAAAATACTGGAAAACTTTCAGCTTCTTCAACACGACCAAATTGTACAATGAATGGAGATGTAAGACTTGGGTAAGCATACTGGAAAATCAACAAGTTGTCGGATAAAAGTGATGATGATGACTGTGACTGATATATATATTTTTTCCTTTTTTTAGTATGTATATATTGAAAAGTCTTTATTATGATTTATGATTTAAATCTATGGCCACATATGCTCTTTCTTAAAGAGAATTATGCTACAAAGAACTCTTACTCTATCCTAGTCAATAGGTTGAGGGGTAATAACTGTGTATCTTCGTTGTTGAAATGCCAGGTACGCTTTAAAGATATACAACTTTAAATTGCGAATGGGTTGCGTTTATTTTATTTTGGGATTGAATTTGGAGAGTTTGAGTTCTTTGAAGAGCTCTCTCTTTATTAATTAAATTTTGAAGACTACATGAGGAAAGCAGGTAGCCATATCCATCTTCATTTTTTACCATCCAAAAGTCTACGTACAAAATGTGTTTCTTAACTCTCGTGAGTAAATGAAGTATCTATCATATATGCTACTTTATTTAGCTCTCTATAGGATGTTGGACAAATTCTCAAATAGCTATTACAGCATAAAATAAAATTTTCCAGAACAGGAAAGATTGTGAGTTAAACATGACAAGAGATATATTGAATCCTATAAAATTCAAGAATCATGCTATGCTTCTTGACTTATTTGGTAGGAATAAATCAGCAGTGATTCATTTTTATTGCATTTGGCACATATGAAGTTAAACCTTCCAGAGAGTACGAAGTTCATGACTTCTCGTTGCAGCATTAAGACTAGAAGATCTCTCTCTCTCTCCAAAAGTCTCCAAAGAGTACACATCCCAACCATCAGCCATCCAATATGTTGAATAAACCACTGGAACATGTTCTACCCTCCAATAATCTTCACCTCCATTTGGACGCAGTGCCTTGATCAATTCATCAGGCATGTCAAAGAAATCAATGGCTTTAAGCTTAGTCAAATGTTCTATGCCTGAGGGCACCTGCTTCAATGATCCACATCGCTGGATGATCAGCCTTTTCAGATTTGGCATTGCTCCCTCCTCCACTATCATAGATTTCAGTCCATCCAAATCATCAAGGCCTAAAAGTTTCAAACTTGGAAATCCCTTTGCCTTGAAATGCAATGTCTCACCGACATAAACCTGAAGAAACTCAAGATGTATTAGATTGGGCAAATCTTGAAGAAACACCAGAGGATCCTCCTCTAACCTGCTCCACTTTAGATACACCCTCACCAAATTCTGGAGAGAGGGTATCCATTCAGGTAACTTCTCTAAACGTCCAATCAAGTATAGTCGTTGCAGATACTGAGGAGGCCTGGCAATGTTCTGAATATCAATGATCTCATCATCTTCTATTGCAGTTATGGACAGTGATCGAAGATTGGTCATCTTCTGAATGGATGAGCACAAAGCAGCTCCATCTTCTTGCCTCATCTTTCTAATGCCCAGCCTCCTGAGTTGAGTCAGCTTTCCTAGCTCAATCATCAACTCTCTACTTCCTTGGTCTGCCTCTATAAAACAAAGCTTTTGCAGGGATTGCATACATCCTATTGGGGCTGACAACTTGAAACCATGCCTTGAGTGGATATGAGCATAGGATTCTATCTCATAACGATACACCAGGAGATGGCGTAGCCGTTGCAGCCCCAAGATTTCAACTGGCAATTCAGTGACATATGAGTGTTTAAGATCTAATGTCTCCAGGTTTTGAAGCTTCTTAATGGAGTTTGGAATGTTCTTCACTTTGGTATTCTTCAAGCTTAGGTACTTGAGATGGTAGAGATTGACAATTTCAGCAGGAAACAACTCCAAAGGTGCATCCTGCAAATCTAGCACCTTAAGTAGCCTGCAACCATTTGAAAATAACGAAGACATGGGAAAATGATCTAGTGAATCTGATAGAGCAAACAACAGCAGAGAACGAAGTTGGAATGAGTTCTTATTTTGCTGTATGTTCTGTATACTGTTTATAACTGATAGGCGCCTAACTCTTTCTGGCCAGATGATGCCCTGTTCTTTGGCTACTGTTGCAAAGTTTTGATCTTTAGACTTCAAATTGATGATGTCCCTTAGAAGGTCATGGACGCGACAAGTCTTCATCCTGCCATCACTGCTTTTCTCTACCACTTGGATCAGACTCCTGTTCAAGAGCTCCTTGAGGTAAGTCTCTGCAACTTCTTCCATTGTCTTCCCTTCTTCTGCATTTACAAATCCTTCAGCTATCCATAGCCGAATCAACCTCATGTGCTCGATGGCATAAAGTTCTGGAAAGATGGTTAGGTACAACAAACAGGATTTAAGATAGTAAGGCAACTCATTGAAACTTAGGGAAAGCACTTTCTTCATATCCTCTAGTCTGTCATTGCCTTCAATCTCAGAAGCAAAACTTCTACAAACAATCTCCCATTCTTCTATGTTTGTCTTGTCTTTTGTAGCCAAAGCACCACTGATTGCCACAATTGCTAGAGGCAATCCTCCACACCTTTTCAAGATACACCGGCAAGAATCCTCCAAATGAGGAGGGCATGAGTTCCCCTGAAATGTCTTCTTACAGAAAAGAGACCATGCTTCTTGCTGAGGCAAGAATTCTAGGTTATACACCTTACCCTGCAATTCAGTGCAGGAAGAAGCAGCTACTTCTTTATTACGAGTGGTAAGCATTACTCTACTGCCATAGCTGTTATTAGGCAAAGCATGTTTCACAGCATCCCAAGCACTTACCCTCCATACATCATCCAGAACGATGAGGTACCTGTTTTCCTGAAGCAGATTCTTGATCACCTCTTTTAGCTTGTCACTTTTCATTGTGCCAATTGCTTCAGGAGCTGATTTTCCTATGACATTATGGAGCTGTTGAACCAGGTCTCTCAGGAGCTCATTCATCTTGAAAGATTGAGAAACAGTGACCCAAGCTTGCATCCTGAAACGCTTCTTCACCTTTGGGTCTTCACACACCTGCTTTGCCAGTGTGGTTTTCCCCAATCCTCCCATTCCATAAATGGGAATAACCACCCTTCCTGTTTCCTCTTTGAAAAGCAACTCAATCACCTGCTTCTTGGGATTGTCAATGCCCACAAGATCAGCTTCCTCTAGCAGAAGTGCATCTCCTTGACTATCAAGCCTTGATTTATATCTATGACTCCAGCTTGACCCTGTCTCTCCCATGCTGCGACGACCCTTGGAGATGGTTTCCACTCTGCTTTTGATCTCTTGTATCTCTGAAGCAATCCGATGCCGAGCTTTGAGAGCCTTAATGGAGGAAGCAAACCCTTGATGATTCACAAGGCGAAGAGTAAATTCATCTATGGCATCTTCCATGTCATGAGCAACGTCTCTCACTTGTTTGACCCAAACTTTGAGTTCAGGGTCTTTATCTTCCAAAGCATCAGCCACACTTAAGATGGCCTTGAGGCGCTCCAATTCATCTTTGATGAATTGGACCTCTGTGCGAACCCCCTTCAGCAGCTGCACTTCTTCTTGCAGTAAGCAAGTCAGCTTGTCCAGGAGAAACAACACTGGACTTTCTGCCATTTTTTTTTTTCAAGTTCTTTCTAGCCTTTCTGCTTCGGATTTGGGTAGGGAGAGGACAATATGAAATATGGTGGTCAGATTTCTATGATTGTTTCTATCTTTGATGAGTGCTTATATAGTTTCTTTATGGTTTTCACAACGATGCTTGTATGAATGAGTTACATTCGATGAGTCGATGGAATGTGCTTATATAGTCAACCAGCCCCAATTTTAATTTCTTTTTTCTCTTTTATTATTTAAATTTGAACCCGTAAAATACAATTATTGAAGTCCTTTACTTGGAGCTCGCGGCGTTTCAAAACCATGTCCTTAAGTCGCAGAGTCTCAACATCATACTTCATATTATTTTCCAGGAAAATACGAGTAGAAGAAGCCTAATTTAGTTTTCTGAAATTGAAGATGTCAAAATATTCCAGAATAATGACAAATAGAACACATCCATCAGTTGACTTTATAAGACACGAACCAGTCGTATCTTATTTGGTTAGATCCACTGAACGTACTTTGTTCCCAAAAGTCTGTTACTCTTAGATAAGAGACGTAGCTAGAATTTCTCGGAAGCTTGCAGGTGGTTGCTTCGTTATTTCCTGAATTGATTTTCGTTTCATTGCTTGTGTTCAACAGTGGCGTCCTGAGTCACTGAAACCTGTAAAATTCCTATATCAAGGTTTACAGCTAATCATAGTATGTCCTTTTCTTTACAATACTGCTACTCATATAATTATTCAAGTTACAATTGGGTCAAAATTGCTAATGTAACGGCATCACATTTGAAAAAAGAAAAATTAGTAAAATTGCTCAAATTTATATGCAATAACAGTTGCTTATTTCCTTCATATGTAAGTATAAGAAAATGGAAGATAGACGAATTATTCGACTATTGAACAAGTCACGGGAGCAACAAGGAAGCACGGGAGAAGAAAGACAAGCTCGTGCAACGTGTGGTTTAGAGAGAAGAAAGACAGGTCATAAGCTTAATTTCAACGAAGATAAATTATAATTAATAAAACCAAATAAAAGTTGCAGGAATAGGGTTATAGTACATGCAAATTGCAAGGACGCGTAACGTGTATGGGTCTATATGCACAATGGAAATCTATATTTCACGAATTTTCGTTACTTTGTGAAAAGTTTCATATCCTCAAAACCTTATAATGAATAAAGTCCTCCTCATTTAAGATGGTCGTAAGGCATAAACCCTGTTTTGACATTGTGATCATATGCCTGCATCAATACCAAATCGACCCTCACATTGTTATGAATGGGTTCTGATGAAGTTCAGAGAGTTAATAATTAGCATGCCAATATCACCTCCTTTTTATGTGTGTGAATATGTAATGATTCACTATTACGTTGAAGAGAGAGCGCAGCCACAAGCCTCAAAATAGCTATACAGATTTAGTGGCAATTCAAAATCATGATATGGAGAGCTCAATTAATAAGATTAAAGATAGATAATGTAAATAAAAAAAGATATAAAGTCACGTTTCAACGAATCTCATGTAAATTTTAGCTTCTCGTATAAATTTTAATAAAATAATAAAGTATAAAAAAATATAAATAAGTCTTAATTCATATATAGTAAATCTTTAATTTATTATTATTATTATTATTATTATTATTTGTACTTTATTATTTTACTAAAATTTATATTTTAAAAATTGCATAGTCATAAATTTTATTATTTAATTTTACTAAGCAAAATATTTTAGGACATGCTAATCCGGATATCATGGTGGAAGCTGCAACTTCCAAGATTGATCCTATTTCTATTATATTATATTGTATTTATTTTTTAAGTTTTGTCTCCAGTTTGAGACAATGTTCTTTCATTAAATGGGTCGAGGAATACAAACAGACACATTGTTACATTCTTGCGTAAGTTTAATTTATATGACTTCATCCATTAATATTTATTATAGAGATCATTTAGAGAATTTGGCTATATTAGAATCTAACATAGATTACTTTTATTTCTACTTAGTATTATGATGTCCTATTACAAAAAAAAAATTAAAAGCTAAAATTCTGTAACATTAATTGAAAATATAAATAAATAAAAAGAATTAAAAAATTTTGAACTATTCCAAAATCCAAATCTTTGAATATTAAAAAATTTAAAAATTAGAGTGTGAAAATATTACCTCTTTATTTGATAAGTAATAAATGGCATATGAATCAATTTACCTTGAGCACTAAGTAGTTCACTTGTGGAGATTCCATCTTTTACCCAACAAATTAATTGATTAAAGAATGTAAGTGATTTAGGCCTATCAACTTTACACTTCAATATAAAAATATGTAATCTTATCATTCTAAAAGGTTGTTGCATTCATTTTGTTGGTTGAGAAAATACTAAATTATTTCAGGGAGATCCTTAATATTTGAAGTGAAGTTGTTTACAATTTAAATTTATACAATAATTTTTAAGTTCAACTTTAAAAACTTTTTTCTTGCTAATATCGTGTGAAAAACAAAAAGAAGCACCAAGTTACCAGGGTACGATGCGTAAATTTTAAGTTAATCGAAGGGCAAAAAGTAAAATTCAATTCAAGTTTCTCGTTCTGAAACGATATCCCGCGTTGCCAACAAGCCAAGATAGAGGTAGAAAAGTGAGAAAGTGCCAGTCAGCACACAGTTTCACTATCAAGTCTCACCACCGCCCTGTTTTTCCTCTTGGGGTCGGTGATTTTTCTCTCTCCCTTCTCTCTCTCTTTCCTGCAAAATTTGGGGATCTAACCATGCGCCACCACGATCCCAATCCTTTCGACGAAGAAGAGGTCAATCCCTTCTCGGTAATATTTATCTCCTCCTTCTCTCTCTCAACATCTGACACACGGATACTTATTTTTAGTATTTTCAGATCCAACCTATTTTGGCTTTAAACTCTTTAAGTTGGGTGGAGTGTATATGTAATTCATAAATGAAGTGCTTCAGTCGTGGTTGTTGGGTCTTTATAAGTGTTAAGATTTAGTAATGGCGTGGTGGTTGTTGGTACTTTAATCTGGATCTGGAAAACCTATTATCAATTCATGGTTAGGGTGGATTTTGATTTCGACTCTCTTTTGGGTCTGGCTGTGGATATGAGAAGAAATACGCGACATGGATGCTAAGATAAGTTTCGGAGAAGAACATCAGAGGAAAGCTTAGTATAGTTGTTTCTGGAGGTCTGGGATCTCTAAAAATGTAGGTTTACGATCTCAATTATGGTGTTTCTGAGCTGCGTAATTAAGTGAATTCTCATACTGGAATATATGAGGTGTAATAATAGAGGTTGATTGACAATATAATAATTTTTTATTTGGGACCTAAGAAAAATTTATTAAGGTGGTTTTGTGGTTTAGAAGAATGAGCCAAGGAGTTGCTTTCTTTTTTTTATTTTATTCTTTAGCATTTGTTATAGTGATGGATGTAATCTCATTGTTGTCTCAGCTCTACAGGCAACTAAGCATTGCACGAGCAGATGATGGTGGTTCTGCTTATGATTTACTTAATTGATTATATCTTCTGGAAATGGAAAAGAAAGCAATGTTGTATTTGATATAAATTGTATCTTTATTGCGGATGGCAATGTTTTGAACAGTTTTTTTGAATCCTTAATTTAAAAATGAAAGGGTACTGAGTTGTTTGGGTGTATGCTGCAAAGGAAAGGAAAAGAAAGGAAATTAGTTTACTTCGGTAATCATGCGCATATAAATCAAAGAGAACAAAATTATGAATTAAGATGTGGTGCTGGAATCATTTGTTTCAATTATAAAGGATGATACATTATTTAAAAGATTAAATGGCAAGGAAACACTTACGGTGTTCCCCTCCTTAGTCACTTCCAGTTGTAATTAGCTGAACTGTGGACAATAACCATAATTTGCACCATTTTCTTTCCTTTCCCCAGGTTTTTTGGTTAAAATTGGAAGAATAAATTGTGAATAATTCAATACGGTGACACTTTTTATCAGTGATCAGTGACTTGCTAATGATAAATTTGTATTTTCCATTGTTAGTATTTTAACAATATTTTTATTTTCTAAATTTGTGGTGGGAATACTGGAATAAACCTCTGCCTCACTTCAAAATACTTGAGAAATCCCTCTGGCATATGTATGGCAGGTTTTTGGTGTTAGTATCATTTTAAATTAGTAGTCCCAAGGTTGATTGAGTTGCTATATACTGTTAATGTGAACTTGTTTCAATTAGATATTGCTTAAATATCTTCTATCATTTGAAACAAATCTAATCTATTGATTCTAGATTCCTATTTTCTGAAATGTGTCTTTTTGTATCTTTTGTCTCCTGGAATGAAAATTTTTGTTGAAAATTCTTTTTAATGGCAAAAGAGGGGGTTGTTTTCTGGTACTAAGCACTAGGTGATCATCCTAAATTCTACATTGAATGCTTCATTCCATGTCATTTAAGTTTTGACTTGATTCATTTAAATTCCATTTGTTGGAGAAAATCCTGCAGAATGGTGCTGGTGCTCCTGGATCAAAATTGCGTGTTCCACCAGTGGCATCTGAGCCACTGGGCTATGGTCAAAGACACGATGCTACAGTGGATATTCCATTAGAGAATACAAATGTAATGATATCGCTAATACATAGATTTTCTTTAAATTTATGCTTTTTTCTGTAAGATGCTGAATCTTTTCTGTGGTGTTTACATAGGTATCTAAGAAAAAAGAGCAAGAGCTTGCAAATTGGGAAGCAGATCTGAAAAGGAGAGAGAGGGTCAGTGTCACAATTTTTGAAGTCACAAAATTTTTATATAAATCTTTTTAGTGATCTTATTGCCATCATTACCAATAATGTATTCATATGCTTCAATGATATTGAATGCCTATAAGTATAAGTTCTTGCTTATGTTATGCCCTCTGTAAATTTGCTGTATCCCTTGCTTTTGGGTGTCACATGACTCTTGTAAAATGCATATGCAGGAAATCAAACGAAGAGAAGATGCAGTTGCCAAAGGTAAACCTACTATTTTGTTTATGCCGAGTCAATACAATCTTTTAAGTTGATTGTCCTGTGGCATTTCTAAATTTATGCTGAGTCAAAATAACTTATGTTTTTGTGTTCTCCCCAATTATCAGCTGGGGTTCCAGTTGACGATAAGAACTGGCCTCCATTTTTCCCTATTATTCATCATGATATAGCCAATGAGATACCTGTTCATGCGCAGAGGCTGCAATATTTGGCATTTGCAAGTTGGTTAGGTATGGGAGCTTCACAGTTTTATTTATTTATTTGTTTGTTTGCTTTTATATGTTCTTTTCTTGATGATTCCCCCCTCCCAAAAAAAAAAAAATTCCTGGCGTGGCAGTTATTATTAGTTCATAGTTGATCTTGTTTTGTTCAGTGGATCTGCCATTTGTGGCTTGTCTGTAAGTCTGGACTCTGGAGATGAGGTGCATCATGGATATAACAGCATCGAGATTCTTTTCTTTTCTTTTCTTTTTCTCCATTTCTTTCCTTTTCTATGTATTCCTATTAAGTCTCTGTATAGCATTATCATATCTGATGTACCATCATGTTTCTTATTAATCATCCTTCATCGAAGATCTTTTCTTCCCTTGTTACATATTTGTCAAGGATGATGTTTTACTATTGGATAATACTTTTTTGTCAAACTTGAAAACTTTCCTTGACCTGTTTCCTTTGTTCGAATTGGATACTGTATTGATATACTAAAGTTTATGGATATGTCATTAAACAATTTTATCTAGGTCATAGCAGTTCCCTTATATTCTTAGCTTTATATTTGTACTATGCACAGCAGCACACACTAGTGTACTTAAGCAACCTAAAAAAAAAAAAAATTCTTGGTTCTTTCTCTGTGTACTTCACGTTGTTGATCTGATTGAGGATGTTAGAGAAACACCATTGTCTGAACAGATTAGTTGATGCAAAGATATCTAGAAGAGGTCTTTCTTCAGTTGAATTTGTATTGTTAGGGGCATCTGTCATACCCATCTTTATGTCAACTGATATTCTTTTCTTGATGTGCAAACTTGTAGAACTTTTTCATTCTCTTGATCCCCCATGACTGCTGCTTCATTATATTTAGTGAAATTATAGAACTTTTGAAAATCTAATTGTGATTTTTTCTTATTTTAAAAAAATATTTGCAGGAATTGTTCTCTGTCTGGTTTTTAATGTAGTAGCTGTGATTGTCTGTTGGATAAGAGGCGGTGGTAAGCTTATCACTTCAATGGTGTTTTATTTTGGGATACTGCCAGGTCTATGGTTAATGATGTAATTTGGACCTTATGTTTGAGGTTTAAAATTTCCAGGTGTTAAAATTTTTTTCCTTGCTGTGATTTATGCTCTACTTGGAATCCCCCTTTCATATGTGCTTTGGTATAGGCCTCTCTACCGTGCTATGAGGTAAACTATAGTCTTGCCTCATTCCTTTACTGTCACTGCAGCCAGCCTAACTGCAAATGGTTTAGTTTGAGTAGTTCTGTGATGGGTACAATTGTTCCCCTTTCCTTTTTAGTAACAGATGTAGGTAGAGATTAAAGTTAGTACCTACTATCTCTAAATGTATTAGCCCTGCGAATAAAAAGGGTTAAAGGGGTAAAAAGAAGAAAAATAAGCAAACTTGACAAGGGCTTGGGCATAAGCCTCTGTTTATTTAGTAAAAGGAAGTTCTTAGTGAATGTAGGATTGTGCATAATAATTGTTATTGTTTATGGTTGTTTTTTTCTGATATGCAGGACGGATAGTGCACTGAAGTTTAGTTGGTTTTTCCTGTTCTACTTGGTATGTTAATCTATTATGTAATGCTGGCATACTTATGAACAAGTGATTTGTTAGTCCGTCTTTTAATTGCTTTGGCATGATGCAGCTTCATATTGCTTTTTGTGTCTTTGCTGCTATTGCACCTCCAATTGTCTTTCATGGAAAGTCATTAACGTAAGTTCTACAAAGCCTATATTGTTTTTTCAAGTTGTTGATCTCTGCTTGTTTCTAGTATTGAGTATAATTATTTAATGGGGTATGTTTCCAAAAGGGCTCTTAAGGTGCTGGTCTATACTTACCCACTGACAGGCTTTTTGATTGTTAGATTGGGCTATTTGATCATGGCTATCAATTTTTTGTAACCAAAAGTTGCAAGCTTACATAAACTTGTTTCACAGTTTGGGAGTTATCATTTATTATAAGAAAAGGAACATAACGAAATACATTTTTATTTTGGCACACTTGTAGTCACCCTCTTGTTTATATAAGAAGTAATCTATTATACACGAAGTCTATATAGTTCTTTTCTGTTCACACAAGTGAATTTTCCTAAAATTTCAGGGGCATTCTGGCAGCAATTGATGTCTTCTCAGACCATGTGTTGGTTGGGGTAAGTTGTATCACGTGTGCATATTGGCATTTATTATCCTATTGGGCAAAATTATCTCCAATAAATTTATTAGATTAGATTTTTCACTGTTTAATATTAAAAAGTTATGGTGAGCATCTAAGGGTTGTAACTGATCATGTCTTCATGACCATCATTGTTCGAAGATATTGCATGGCATGAAGTCATTTCTAGTTCGTACATTGATCTTGAATATTGTAATGTGACAAATTTGATGCATTTACTTATGGAAATATCTGACCAACCTGGTTATCATCTATTTATAGTATTTTAAGAGGGCTGAGTCTTTAAAGCTGTCAGCCTTCTTAGGTTTGTTTCCCCTTTTTCCCTTGGAAAAATGATTTGATGCATGAATGAATGACAATAATTGTCATGGAGTCAGTTGAAGTTAATGATATCATTTTGCATTCACTTTTATCTGAGAAGTCAAACAAAGTTTATCCAAGGAACCATGTGAGAGGACTTCAATTTAGGTGAGGATCTATATACATGTAGGGAATGGAAATTTATGGTGCTAGATTGAGTGGTGCCTGACTTCTGGGTATAGGTGATGTGAGTTTGCAGATTCAATAATGTTTTGTTGGCTCAAATTGATTTGGATACCCTTATACAATCAGAGGATATGGGAATGCTATGTGAAACATGATTGACTTATTGAAGTAGCTGAGAAAAAAAATAAATCTCACCACATTAATATTTTTTAAAATTTTAATTTACATTATAGGAAAAGTTAGGTTCCATAACCTTTTATCTGTTCTTATCTTAGATGCTTGAATTGTTGCAGATATTCTATTTGGTTGGATTTGGCTTGTTTTGCTTGGAGTCTCTTTTAAGCTTGTGGGTGCTTCAGGTGAGCGACAGAACTATTGCATTGATTTCCATTCTCCATTTTATATCTCTTCTCAGCAATGGCATAAATGATAATTGGGTTACTCTTTGCATTGTCATTCTCTCTGCTATACTTTATCTACTTGTCTCTTGGCTATTTCTGGAACATTAGCTACCTTGGTTTAGTCGCTGCTTGGTTGACTTGATAATGGTAAAATAATTTGAACGTGCACTACTTTGATGATATAAGCAACTGGGTTGATATTTTCATAGACCTCGATAAAAGAAATTGACTTTTGAAATTGGATTTTAGCCTCATATTGTGGTTAATGGATATGACATGCGCAAAAAGTATCTGGGTGAAAGGTTTGTAATGACGTCATGTGAAGTTATTGCATGATACCAACCTCGTGTATTCATGACTGATGAGGAGATTCTAGTGCTCTCGAATGAGGAAAGCATTGAGTTATTGACTGCTTTAAGTTTTGCATTTGGAAAAACATTTTCGTTTCTTTTCCCCCTCTAATAATGCATGGAAAATGGATTGAATGTTTTTATCTAAAATTATATATTTTCTTTCTTTTTCTAAACAATATTACTAAATTAATTCAGGGTGAGAATATCTGTTAGCCTTTAGTTTATTAGGATAATAAACTACTTGGCCCAAAAAAAGTAAAGGATAATAAACTAAAGTGAGATTCTTGTGTGCTACTTGAGCTGCTAGACCTAATGATAGTTTTATTTGTAATATTTTTTTAATGATATTACCTGTTGATTTTGTTTCTTTTTCTTTCTTGTATGCAGAAAATTTACATGTATTTCAGGGGGCACAAGTGAGTTTATTTTCAGGCTTTGATCCAATGGCTTCCACACTGTCAGTCACTTTCCAGGGTGGCTTAGTATATTCTATTCTTTCTTTTTGTCTATCATATTTTTTACCCATGCATTCCCTTCCTATCTAGTGATTGTACTGGAGATTATTGTCTAACGAATCGTAGGAAGTTTTGTATGTCAACCCGTGTGAGCCTCTCCTCTTCCCTCGTATTGAAAGAATTTGTGTTCTACATATAATGGATTTTCACACATTTATAGGTTATTATCAGGTTCATAATTTCAGATTTTATAAATATCAATGATTAATTCTCTTTCGGCCAAAAAGAGAATAATTAATTTTCTCATAAACGATGACTCAACTTGCATTTTAGAGACGACACATCAGATGATGTATTTATCAAAATAGAATCCTTGTGGCTCTCCTTATTTTAGTTAGTCAATGCTAAAAGTGTACGGTTATATTATATTTTTCACAACTATAAATAATTTTATTACAAATAATGTATAAGCCGTTATCATATACTATTTGGAATTTTTATATTAATTCTAACTTTGCGCATGCCCTACAACTATAAGCCATGGGGCAATTTGCTCAAACTATGTCGTCGTTCTTCATCACAGGAACGCCGCCCATGTAGATAACTGGATGAGGCAATTTTTTTTATCGTATATTCTCATTACTACAACACAAAATAGACTTCTTTGTTTCCTAGATGTTATTCAAATATTACGCTATTTGTAGAATCCGTAATTCACTCTAAACCTTAAAAGTATCCGAAGATTAATATTGAAGGGCCTGAAAATTTTAATTGGTGCGAGTTCAGTGGCCAACCAAATCACCCAGGTATTTTAAATATGAGATCTATTAATTGGTCCTTTTCTTTTTATTCTTTTCTGGGGATAATTGGCTTTTCAACGCTGAGAGGTATGTACTTGTCAGCTAAACGAGTCACAAGCTTCGATTCCTTCTACTGAACAATCATTAATTAAAAAAATATTTGATTTATATATAGTTATTTATATTTATTATTATTTTAATTAAAAATTAAAAAAATTATATAAAAATTTTAAAAAAATTAATTTTAAAAGAGATAAATTATATACATGTTAATTTTTAATTAAAAAATTTAATGACAAATATATTTTAAAAAAAAGTACATTAGTTTAAGTGGCGTAAACTTATATTACGTGAATTCGATATTAACTTCCTCATTTCCTAACTTATTTACTTCAGAAGTCTAATATTAAGGAAAATCTATATCCAACTGTTAAGGAAACTTCTATAATAATGGAAGAATATTATAAACTAACTAAACTTATTTCAGAGCATGTCTATATAGGGTATACATTACGAATTTGGATCCTTGTAGTACTTTATATTACAAAGAAAAAGAGAGGGGAAAAAATAAGTGACGTTCATATCAGATGTCCTTCCTCCTGTCCGGTTCATATATATCTTTCTCTAACTTTTCATGATAAATTTCCTTCAAAACTTATTGAAATCCCAATCCTCATATTACTATGTTCACTGTTAGCAGAATTTGATTATTTTGGCAGAGACTCGAAAATAATATATCACATTTTGTGGTTATGAAGCATATGCTTATGGACTTAACCCCACCGATACCTTTTCTGTGATTTCATTCCCTTTTGTGACTGTGTTGGAGTATAGTGTGGTCCTTGATCAATATGGCTTTCAGAGCAAGAGTTCCACATACTTACTAAAAGAAAAAAAAAAAATTTAATAATAAAACTGGAAACTGTACACATAATAGACACAGTTAGAACAAGAGTACCAGAGTCCATGATCTTATTGGATGGCTAGAATATCTGCTTCACTCCACACCCTTAGCTCCTCATCTTCAAACAGCCACCATCTTGATGCCATGTGGCATGACTCATATCCAAACTGCATCTGATAACCACCCAGCCTTCCTTCCCAGTTTCTATCGCATATACCATAATCTCATCAACAGTTCCATTTCTTTTTAAAAATGAGTAAATGAAGAAAAATATCTGAGACTAATTACTTTTAATTCCTTCAAAGTAAAAGAATTGAAAAGACAGCTCTACCCCCTTTCCTTCTGCTTGATTCCACTCACATCCCTTCTTTTCTAGTCTTAAAATCACCTCCAGGTTTGTCCAAAACAAAGGGTAGTCACAGAAACCATTTACTTATGCAAGAAGACACATCACACTTCCATCATCAGTGGCCTACCAATTTTTTTCTTTTCAGCCAAACAATCTTTGGTTCTAATTTCACCTCTAATTATTTGTGTTCCAAACTTCTCCTCAGAGCTTATCCCCTCCCATAATAATCTTCAAAAGAAAACCAACTTAAACACACTCTCTCTCTCTCAAAACTCTCTGAAATTCTTCCTCTAGAGAGAAAGAGAGAGAGAGAGAGAGAGAGAGAATGGCAGCTTGCACAGTATACACAACACAATCTCTCAACACAAACTGCTCCTTCTCAACTCTATCAAAAACCCACTTGGGCTCTCACCAAAAACAGGTGCTTTTCTACACTACCACCACCACCACAAGCAAGAGAAGCAGAGGAAGCAGCAGGCCATGTGTGATAACATGTGCAGCAGGTGACTCACAGACAGTGGTGATTGGTCTGGCAGCAGACTCAGGATGTGGGAAAAGCACATTCATGAGAAGGCTGACAAGTGTGTTTGGAGGGACAGCAGAACCACCAAAAGGAGGAAACCCAGACTCCAACACACTCATAAGTGACACGACCACTGTCATATGCTTGGATGACTATCACTCTTTGGACAGAACAGGAAGAAAAGAGAAGGGGGTCACAGCACTTGACCCCAGAGCCAACGATTTTGATCTCATGTATGAACAAGTTAAGGCCATCAAGGAAGGAATTGCTGTTGAGAAACCCATTTACAATCATGTCACTGGTCTATTGGACCCCCCTGAGCTCATCAAGCCCCCCAAGATCTTGGTCATTGAAGGTTTGCACCCAATGTAAGTATATAGATATCCTCCTCTTACTCTTACTGTCATAAACAAGAAGAGCATTTCATCAAACTGATTTTCTTGTTAGCCTTTGGAGATTAATCGAGTTAATTAACAAGTGTTTAAACGACGTTAAATGGAAGAGAATTTTATGAGCTTATAGTGGGGAATAAGAAATATTTCCCAGTGGCGAAGTAAGTAGTGGGGAGGGATGTTTCAATTTGAAATAACATATATTTCGAAGGTTTTTTTTTTTGTTTTAATTTTTTGGTGAGTAATAAGATAGAGTGAGAGATACGAATGGTTAAGTTGATACCTTATCCATCTATCATTGATTGTATGGACGAGGAATTGCTAACGACTTTTCAACCATACCATGGTTGTGGGCGTCATTGTCTATAGTAAAATTACGTTTCTTTTACAGCTTCAACATTTCTAAGTACATCAATCCAAGGACAAAAAAGACATTTTTGCATAAAAAACGAGGGTAAATTAGATTTTTTTTAATTTAATTAATTTATATTTAATTTCTTTCTTACTTTTAAATTTATGCTCGATAAGCTTGACATTTAATATATATTACAAACATTTTACTTCTTTCAATGATATTAATTTTCTTTCTTATTTTTCTTTTCAATGAATGTTTTCTTTTCTCAATAAATAAGAGTAAGGATTAAATTTTTGACATAAAGCAAAACACATGCCATTTAACACAAACTTAATTACTTAATTTAGTGAATATCAAATTATGTTTCTGCAGTTAGATTATATAATATAAACAATATCCCACACAAGAAACCATTGGATTTGTCATAAAACAAAGGCGCTTGTACTTCTGCAGCAAAATTTTCACGCTTCTGTACTGTATGTAAAGCACCATTTACCACTTGGTATGGGTCAATAATAAAAGGGACTAAAATTGCTTTGTTTCTTCTAATTAACTAGTGTTTTTTAAGGGTACGTGCATGCATGTGGATGTAGATATTTCTATTTCTAGTAAAACTAAGTAAATAAAAAGTATAGCCTATGCAATCAAAATATTCTTGCTTCTTGTAGGTTTGATCCTCGGGTCAGAGAACTCTTGGACTTCAGCATCTACTTAGACATCAGCAACGAGGTGAAATTTGCTTGGAAAATTCAGGTAAAAATGAAACACATAGCTAGAAATAGCTCATCAACTCAAAAACTTGTTCAACTTCCCAAAAGTCTCCAATTCTTCCTTATTTTGATCTAACAATTATTGCAGAGAGATATGGCAGAACGTGGGCATAGCCTTGAAAGCATCAAAGCTAGCATTGAAGCAAGAAAACCTGATTTTGATGCTTATATTGGTAATCAAAATTTGTAGCAAAACTCACTCTATTACATTCTCTTCTCTTCGTCTCTCCTCCATTGTTCTGAGTGGATATGCATGTATTAACTTGTTGTGTACGTGCTTTATTCAGATCCTCAAAAGCAATACGCAGATGCAGTGATAGAAGTGTTGCCAACACAGCTCATTCCAGACGATAATGAAGGGAAGACATTAAGAGTGAGGTTGATACAGAAAGAAGGGGTTAAGCATTTTAGCCCTGTTTACTTGTTTGATGAAGGCTCTACCATTTCCTGGATTCCATGTGGAAGGAAGCTCACTTGCTCTTACCCTGGCATCAAATTCTTCTATGGGCCTGAAACTTACTATGGTCACGAGGTATATATATGCCAACTATAATAAAGAATCTAATATTTTTTTAAAAAAATTCATCTTTATTTATGGTAACATACCAATAATTTCTCCATACGATGCTCAAAAAGGGAAAAAAAGTTGACTAGTCATACATGCTCAATAAAGTCTACTTAAATCTTCGTAAATTGAGTATTCAAATCATAATAGCCAAAAAAAGAAATGAAAACCTATCATATAATCATACTCTTAACTACATGGTTTAACTAATTCTCAGTCACAAGCTTTTTTAAACACAGAAAATTAGTGATATATATGCAGAATGAGGTATTCAAATTTGGGTTTTTTTCACTCACTTCACCCAATCACTTTCAGTCTTTTTTGCTTTCTTTTTTATTTGTATGCAACAGGTATCAGTTGTAGAGATGGATGGGCAATTTGACAGACTGGATGAGCTAATATACGTGGAGAGCCATCTAAGCAACCTCTCAACCAAGTTCTATGGCGAAGTTACTCAGCAAATGTTGAAGCATGCTGAATTCCCTGGAAGCAACAATGGGACAGGTCTCTTCCAAACCATAATTGGTTTGAAGATAAGAGATCTATTTGAGCAGATAGTAGCCAGCAGGGCTCAGACCCCAGCAAAAGCAGCTAAGGCTTAAAAAACCTGCCTCTTGTATACATACTGGACAAGGCAGGCACTGAATCCTTAAAATGAGTTCTTTTATCTTTTGCACTTCCTCCTGTCTCCTATGTTGTTTTTTTGGTCTTAGGCTGCTCTTCTTGTTAATGAGAACATTCTGAATGTACTTATTTGATCTGTAGCAACTCATAACATGGAGGAGAAAAGCAGGGACGAATTTTCTGTTAAGAAGTTCACAGAAGATTGAAACATTTTGGCAGTATCTTGGGATATCCTTATTGGACACTGCATTGCATCAGCATTCGGCACTGTAATCACACTTTTTAACTTTTATTTTTAATTGCCCCAGTCATGTCTAAAAATTTTATATATATATGGTGTTCACATGAAATGTCCTTTGAATAAGAATGAGAAGTAATGAAATACAGACATACTATTCATAATCAATTGCCAATTGATTTCCCTAGAAGTACTATTTTTCTTTGCGAAGAGCTTGAAAAGCTGATGTAATGCAATGTAGACTAAGGATATCAGAAAACCAACTTACTCATTTAATTGAGGATGTGACAGTCGTGATAGAGTCCAAGAGAACCAACTTCTCAACATTTTATAGCTTATGTACAATTGAAAAAAAAAAAAAAAATCTTATTATCTTTTTACAACCAAGAACAGATAAAAATACGTCCTCAAAACTCACTGCTCATACACAATCCCTTCACAGAAAATTACAGTCCTATCAACCACAGCTATAAATTACAATTATATCAAACATATATAGATATATATATTTGCAGTATTAGTTGGACAAATTCAACAATTGTGCTTCATAGTGAGGAAAATATAATGAAAGATGGGAGGTAGGACTACTGAAAGAATTAGGTTTACTGGTCTTAGTTGAAGGATTACATTCACTTAGCAGGATGGGTTTTTCTTCTGGCAAAGAACATTATAATCCGTGGAAGGAATGACTTCTTCTTCTTCTTTTTGGTCTTGGTTTCTGAGGATGATACAGTTCCCGTTTTGTTTGAAGGCAAGTCCAATTTCTTCAATGCCAAACCTTTGTTCTCGCTTATCTTTCCTTGGTTTACTTCACTAGCATTTCTTTGTTTCTCTTGGGCAGCTCTCCAGTTTCTTAACTCTTGTTCTACACCTAATTTTCCTTCCTTGGCCTTCTCAGCTTTCTCTGTTGCATCCTTCAGCAATTTGCTTCTTTCAGCCAACTCTTTATTTAATTCTTCCAACTTCATCAAGCTCCTCAACTCAGACTCCTTAGCCATATCAATCTGAGAATTAACAGCTGCAACCCTGACATTGGCTTGCTCATTTGCATCATGGGCTAGCTTACAGAGCTGATCATATTCCTCAATTGAAAGTGTCACCTCAGAGAGAGATTCTACATGATTTTTTCTTCTAGCTGATTCACTCTCTCGCAATTCTTTAGTTCCTTCTATTGCCAATTTTTCAGAATTCTTCACGGTCTCTATCTCCTTCTGTGCGGCAAGTAATCTACTTTTCATCTCACTTGCTCTGGCCTTTGCTTGTTCTGCCTCTTCCTTTGCCTTATGCAGCTCTAAATGAGCTGCCTGAGCAAGTGATTTGGCCTGATCAGCTTCTTGTTCTGCTTCCTGTAGTGTCTTGGGCAGCTCAATCATACTATCTTTGGTTTCCTTCTCCTTCATCTGAACCGAAGCTACTTCAGAATGAGTCCTGTTCAGTTCATCTTTGAGAGATGTAACAGCATCAGAGGTCATTTCCTCTTTTTGCTTCATCATGGTAATAACAGATTTCTCTTCTTCAAGTTGAGATTTTAGTGTCATGGACGCCATCCTCAAGCAGTTAACCTCAACAGTTGCTTTTTCTATGTTGAGTTTTACGTCCTCAAGCACCTTGCTTTCATCACACTGCTCCTTGAAGGTTGACTGCTTATAAGCTGCTAATTCGGCTTTCAGATCAAGCAGTAAAGAAGAAGATGCAGCCAGTTTGGATTGGAGATCTTCAACCATGGCTTCTCTAGTTCTTTCTCTCTCTAGTTCCAAGTGTGAGGCTTGTGCAGACTCCAATAATTCCTTCGTGGCAATCAACTCAAGAACCAAATCTTCCACTGTCTTCTCAATTTCCTTGGATGCAGTAACAGCCTCTTCAGCTTCTTTAACAGCTATATCTCTTTCAATCACCATAGAATCATACTTCTGACGCAATGTTTCCAGTTCCTCTTCCAAAGCTTTTAATTCAGAAACTGCAGCTGCATGCATGGCTTCATCATGCTCAAGTTGAGCTTTGGTTGCATTACTCGCTTCATTTGCAATATCCTGCTCCATTTGTTCGACTTTGAGCCTCATAAGTTCTAAATCTTGCTTTGCCTTGTGCTCCTCTTTTTGTGCCGTCTCAAAGCTAAGTTTCATCTCATCTATAAGTTTTTTAGTTCTTTCCAAATCCTCATCATGTGGCTGGTTCTCCTCTGTTTTTTCAGGTTTTGGTTCTGCAATCTTGCGTTTCTGTACAGCCAGGAAAAAAAACTTGGTGGCTATTAATACTCAGCGTCAATGTAATCAAGGAACAAAAATTAGTTCACACTACCAGTTCACTGTTACTATCATTCACGGCACATGAAACAACACACCTATGCATACTTTGACAATGTAATATAAAGGTTAAATTATTTTTGTGATGCTTTTAATTTTATTTTTTTATATTTCAAAAATTTGTAATTATGTTCTTATAAAGTTTTTAAAATTTAATTTAGTTCATGTTAAATTTTAGTTATAATTATGTTAAATCTTGTTAACATGATTATTATATATTATTTTAGTACTTTAAATAATTTAAATAAATTGACTTGAATTATATATATTTATAATATTCAAATGATATATAATTCACAACTTCAATATAATTTAAATTAACTTTAATAACAAGAATTAAACTAAAAATTTTTAAAATTATAGAGACTTGATTATAAATTTTTAAATTACAAAAAATTAGGTGAAACTACAAAGTCCACAAAAAGAATTTAATTTAATAAAAATAATAGACGAAAATGTAGTTTTAGTCTCTTGATCCTGCATCATGCTTCACTTTTATCCTTAATTTTAATACATATATCATCTTTATCATTCAAATGAAATGTCATACATTTTCCCTATACTAACTCTCTGAGAATCACTGATGATAAAATTTGATGAGTCATTCTAGTGTTTAGAATATTTCATTAGAGAATCTCATAGAATCAGGTCCCTGACCTTGGATAAGAAGAGGAAATTTTGAAAGATGAAGGACAACAGGAGAAGCAATTATAGTTAAGGAAGAAAAGTGAAGTTTGACACCAAGTTAAGAGAGGGTTATAGCCACCTTTCTCAAATTTTAGGCTATTAATTCCAAAATTAACATTAATATCCAAAAAATGCTATTGGAACAATGGTTTTCTCAACCTCTTCCCCACAAGTATTTGCTTTAGCTTTAGAAGGCAACCTAAACGGCAAAAGATTTCTTTCCTTATGACTCATGAAGACTCAAGAAGCGTAAGCAAATGGTGCAATGCGTTAACCCAAAATCCCCAGAGACAAAAACAAAACCAAACATGTCTAAATCGGATATACCTCAAAACTGGAGGATCGGTTAGCTTTCCAATCCACTGTTCCTCCAAATCTGGAAACAGCATCTTTGACGGAGTGAAAAGGTGTTGCTGTATCAATAACGCGTTTCTTTGGATTAACATGATCAGAAAACTCTCCCTCAGGCTGATCAGTGCTAATATGTGATTTCACGTTAACATTGGGAAGGAGCTTGGTTGGAGATTCACTAGTAGAGGATTCTGCAGTTGGCGTCTCTTCAAAATTCTTCACACAATCCATTTCAAAATAGCAACTGGGATCCCTTCAAAGATGTCTGAAATCCAAGATATATCAAACCTTGGATTTAGACTGAGAGAAAAAGAACCCCAGTAGGCAAAAAAAATGTAGGAGTTAGAGAAGAAGAAAAAGAGAGGGAATAAATATAGGGAAGAGAGACCGAGAAGAAGCAATGTGGATAAGGAGAAGGATGAACTTCTCCTCCGCCTTCAAGCGACGAAGAAGGAACGAACAGCTCAGCGCAATAGCGTTCGCGGCCTCTTCCTCCTTGGAACTCAGAGCAAGGTGCCCCTAAAATGGCAGCTCAAGCACACCAATTGGCCATTTGCAACACGTGTGGGGTCACCATTCTCCTTCTCCGTAACTCATTTTGCTGTCTCAAACGTGTATGGTTGCACCAGTATTACGTTCAGTGATCTCATACCTTCTAAAATTATCACCAAAATTCTCGTACTGTTGTTCTATCCTTATTGGAGAGTAAGAGGTTAAAATTCACTTCAATACATCTACATAGTATTCATATTTTTAGAGAAGTAATTATTTTGATATTTACAATGTTTACTAACACTATTTTTATCAAGATAGCTAATTGTTGTTTTATGAAGTATTTTTGAAAATTTTAGAATCACGTAGAAGTACAATAGGCATTTAGGCACGAGCAAATCTGATGCACCTGAGGTAGAATTTGACATAATAGTCGTTACACCACGAATCAAATTTTAAAAATTATAACTATGCATTTTATTTTCGAGTATATTATCATTTTTGTTCTTAAAAAATAATTACTTTTTTTAATCCTCATGAAAATAAATGGGTGAAAGTTATCAAGAAATTAAATTGAAAAAGTATAATTAAAAAGTTAGTCTTCTTTTATGCATGATGAGAATAGTCTTCTTTTCGTTTATCTGATGCACCTGAGGTAGAATTTGACATAATAGTCGTTACACCACGAATCAAATTTTAAAAATTATAACTATGCATTTTATTTTCGAGTATATTAGCATTTTGTAATTAAAAAATAATTAGTTCTTTTAATCCTCATGAAAATAAATGGGTGAAAGTTATCAACAAATTAAATAGAAAAAGTATAATTAAAAAGTTAGTCTTCTTTTATGCATGATGAGAATAGTAATCTTTTTGTTTATTTTATAACTAAATCCTTACTTTAATTAAAGTAGTAAATAAAGTGAGCTCCATTTTTGCAATTTACACGATCAAGATGTGTACACTTCCATAGGAGCTCTTGATAAATGTCAAAAGCTAAGTTGCAGAACTGTTTCTTCACTTCAAGAAGATACCAAGTTCAAGATAAACAAGTGTGTGCACAGATTATCACATAAATGAATGGATTAATGCTTGCAATGAAATGTAAGAGATGGTGCTACTAAACTTGAGGCACTTACAATTGCTCTATAGTCTATACATTAGTGCAGTCATCTCTGAGAATTCAGCAGAGTTTCAGCCAACTATAGCAAGCAAGCTCTGTCTCACTGCGGGAATGGAGCAAAGAATGGATCCAAATATACCATTCAGAGCATAAGCAATGGCACAAAATGGGAGAGCCTCAGGTTCCTTCGCAGACAAGGCTGCTGTTCCAAGTCCGTGAGCACTGTATCAATTTATTCAACACCAACCAAATTAGCATAAGTGAAGTTGCTTTTAGGTGTTTGATTTTAAGTTCTCAAATAAAAATATAACATGTGAATCTTTTATACAGGTCAACATCACATCATTGACTCATTTAGAAAAGTTCTTCCACATGTTACAATTCTATTAAATAACCTGATGGTTTCCTTACTATTTCTAGGTATGCAAATCAATAATCAGCTTAGTTAAAATGGTAGCCATGTAACTACTAATACCCCTGCTTTCAAAGAGAGAAGATTCAGGGCATAGGAGGGTTAATGATCTTATTTACATTGCAATTATAAGACTCTGAATTACAGAATATACCTAGATGCAGTTGCTATTCCTCGAGCAATTGGATCTCGAAAACGAAATTTATCCAGTGTTGCTTGCACAAAATTTGCCCCAACCAAACCAGTTACAACAACCACAGCTGCTGTGAGAGATGAATTGGCACCTGCAAGCAATGTGGAATAACATCAAATATAGAATCCCAAGTACAAACATATACTGTACCACATGATTATCAGTGCACAAATATATTTACCTTCAAATAGAGACACAATGCTGAGGGCCAATGCCACAGTTATACATCTGGGCAGAATGGACACGGTTAGAGATTGTTCTAACCCAACAAGACGTCCAATAAGAGCAGTTGAGTACAATGAGAATACTGTTGAGACTATTACAGAGGTGAAAATCTCAGCCGCATGCCTTTTCACAAGCTGGAAATTATAGATCAATCAACTGGTTAATAGTTCACTGGCTTGGCCATATTAAGGAGATAAGAATAAATTTATTTATTTTATACTGTTGCTATTGTATTGGATTTATTTGCTGAGGAAACTAGCTAGTTACCTTTCTTTGTTTAAACATGGAGAAGGCAAAAGAGAGAATAACAGATCCCAAAAATCCCATTAAAATGTCACCAGCTCCGGGATTAGAGGATGCCTTTGTAAGGTAATATCCTGTGTATATTGAAGAAAGAGCCACAAATAAAATAACAGATATATTATGCTAAAATAAAATTAATAATAATAATAATTTTTAAAAAAACCCATAGGAAGAACAAATTGTAGGGAGGAACAATATTGTAAATGAGAGAGCATATTAATTTGGTTTCTTGTTCCACTTCACATATTGTCAGTCAATCTGATTTTCCCTTACAGTACTAGATCATTTCTCATGAGGAACATCTAGGTACAAGATGTCTGTTCCTCATAATTTATATATAAGAATACTAAAATCCACAGCTTTAATTACACAAATCCTGTCCTCATCTCATTTCAACTCAGTTGAAAAAAAAATATATATACTTTCCGCAAATCAATGCCTTTTCAGATCTTATAATCATACATTCATACTAGCCAAAATATTGAAGATCATGTAATTAATCATAAGAGCCTTGGCTTGATCTACAATACTCTCAGAATTATAGCTTTTAGATTTATCATCTTGAGTCTTGACTATAAGTGATGCAGGCTCTTCAACAATATGACATTTGAAATGGACCTTAGGAGGTGTTAGAGAGTCAGCTTCATTTTCAGTTTCACAAATGACAAGCATAGGATTCCAAAACTTCAAAATTAATTTGGGTCACTAATTTCTTCTATAAATTTACATCACTCTCAGCTAAAGTAAAAGTGAAAACCCTCTTGTACCCTAATGTTAAGTAAGCCAGTTGAGCTTAGCTGAAGGTATCCGGAATAGGTGTAATTCACGAACTAATTCTGAATTTAAATTTCATTTTTTGATAGTGTGAATTAAATGGTTAACTTTCAATACCTAGAATAGGCTCAAACCCTAACTTGGAAACATATCCAAAAGCCAATGCTGCCAGATCTGCAGATAGTGCACAACAAATAATCGGATGGAATACCTTCTTCACATCTGATGGCAACCTGAAAACCAGAAAGAAAAAAAGAAAGAGAAGGTGACCTCAATTAAGAATTATAATTTCCATCCTACAATGTAGTATCATAATAATCCCCTACAGAAACAAAGAAAAAGTCCTTGTCCTTGTGTATATACACTAGTGAAAGAAATTTTTTACCCAGAACCAACCATGTAGCCTAACACTGTGGATGCAAGTAAGAAGGGAAGGCAAGTTCTGACAGTTGTCCCCAATGCAGTAGGATAAAACAAAGCAGCCATAAATGATACAAGGAGAACCCCAGTCCAAGCCCACACTTCAAGGGGAGAAAATGGAGAGGGCTTTTTCATAGGCTCAGCTTCTACCATTTCTGTCTTCACAGCTTTTCTAACTGCTATAGCTGTGAAACCAGCAACAGATAGTGTAGCCAGCCAACCTCCAACTGCATGGTATCGAAATGAAAATATAATAACACAATCATAGGCATATCAGACATAAGAAGCAGATTTGGAAAAGGAAAGGAGGGACGGATGACTAAAGTATACAAAAGGGCGTCAGAAAAAATGAAAGCTTAACTAGTAATTCGACTTTTTCTAGTTAATCAATTCAAATTTCATATATAGTTGAGTGGACTAAACTAAAGCATTATGCTCTCCAGCCACATGTATTTAATTGAAACAAGAAGGTTCTACGGACAATAAAAGAAAAGGAAACTAAATTTTACCCACAACAAGATTCATATATAAAATTAGAACTTAACAAAACACTTCCCTCGAATTTTAAAAACACTCTTTTTAAGTAGTTCTGGGATTTGGTGCTCAAAGGAATACTTTATTATATTTTAAACTTTATGTACCAACTTTAGTTCAAGGGGTAAAATATAATTTGAAGGAAACTGGCTTGATGACTTCTAGAAGTAGGCAAAATGTTCACCTACCTACAATAAGGCTAATCTTGATGCCTGAAGCAGCGGGAATATCTTTAACAGAAAGGGGCAAGACAACCAAAGAAGGAACATAGAACAAGGGGAGCCATCTCTGAATGAACAAAAGCGCCGGTTCAAAGAAGTTCATCAAGGCCGTAGCTGCAGATGGCACAGTGGAATCAAGAGTAATCAAAACGGAGAATATACAGAACATCCCAAACAGTGCACTAGGGAACTTAATCGTAGCAGCCACAAAGGCTTTCTTCAAAAACACATCCATCGCAAGAATAAGCCCCAGGGAGACAATCAAATGCAATAGACCAAACACCTGGAGTACATTGAAGCAAACAGAATAAGAAATACTCTTCAACCTGCAATAATCCAAATACACATCGAAACAGAGACGCACGCTTTTGCCCAATGTGGAAGTGTTCCCACTTCCAGCTTCAGCTGATTTCGCCGAAATTTCTCTACTTCTGTGATTCTCTCGAGAACCCACTTGCAGAAACCTGGAATTAAATCCAGAACGTCTAATGGGTATGACTGACCTTTGCAAAATGGACCGCTTTTGCGAGCTGCGAACGCCATTGAGAGCAACAACGGGTGACTGGGCAAGAGATTTTGGAGAGTGTGGATTGGTAAAAGAAAAAGATACATGGTGGGGTGTGGCAATAGGAGTTGCCATGGAATCGGCGAGGGAAGTGAGCTACTGGATATCTCAGAAGAGAGGACATTTTGGCACTAGAAATAAGATGGGGTCCGAACTGGAAAATTTGGATGGACGAGAAGAAATGCTGGATTAAATGGGATGAGATTGGTTTTTAGAGTGGTTTAGTCACATTTCTTTCAATTTATTTTTAAAAATTTATTTTTATTTATTTTTTAATTTTTAATTAAAATAATTCATCTATTAACTAAATTTCTTTTAAGTATTAAATTAACTCGTAACATAAATTTAAGTGACTTTTTTTATAAAAAAAAATATTGTTATTTAAGTGAATTTTAATCAGAAATTTGTACAATGAAATATTTTTAAAAGAATAAATAGATAAGTTTTATTTTTAAAAGATAAAAGTAATTATAATAATAATAATGATAAATTACAAATTTAAAAATTAAAATTCTAAAACTAAAACGTGAGGAAGCCTATTTTAGCAAGATAATTATTTAGTTGAAACACATTTTAATCAATTTTAATGGTAAAAGAATATTGTTAATATCATAACTCTTAATTGAAGAAAAAAAAGAAAGATAAAAACTCGATTCCATAATCATCAACGAACAACAGATGGTGTAATGGTCCCCGAAGACAACAATGGTCATCTTCAAGAGAGAAAAAAACACATGGTTTCATCCAAAGCACTATAGCATATGCAGGACAGAAATTTCTGGTACATGATTTTAGTAAAGAATGACTTTATAAAGTTGTGTTCAAGAAATTGCTTAGTGGGTGTCCAGAAAAGAGAAGTCAGAGTCTAGAAGCGAAGCAGTTCCTGAGCTTCCTTCTAAGAATCTTCCCAGCGGCTGACCTAGGTATGGATTCAATGAACACCACTCTCCTCACTTTCTTGTATGGAGCCACCTTGTAAAACACAGAGGTTCACAATGCATAAGTTCATTGTGAAAAGCATCACTATCTCTATTTCTATGCACATTGACATTAGGCAAGTTGTAAATGCGATTGCGAATAGAAATATATGGAAGGTGTCTTATGAGGAAGAACCTGCTGAGCAACATAGTCCAGAATAGCTTCCTGAGAAAGCACACTTCCAATCTTCCTCACCACAAATGCCATTGGCATCTCCCCTGTTTCCTCATCATTGACACTGAAAGGGATGATGATGCAATACTCTATGGTTACGTTTCAATGGTCAAATGGACAGGTATTATCAAGGATCAATTTTGGTGTTAACAGAAGGCGTTCTATTTACATAAATCAAGTTTTTACACTTACCCTACAACAGCTACGTCAACTACCTCAGGATGCGAAATTAACACAGCTTCTAAATCAGCAGGAGCAATCTGTTACAGATGATCATATGCCATGTAAGAATGTACATACAAATATTGAAAAAATTGAATTAAAAATAAGAGAATACTAGAGATAAACATTACGTGAGAATACTACTCAACAAGCACTTTCTAAAATGCAATCTTCTTATAATTAAGCAGCATCCAAGAGATTTCTAGAAGTTACAAAGGACCTGCATGTTGTATTATGTTTAGAGAACTTTTTTCTGAGAAAACTCTAGTTTTAGTGAAGTTCATTTTGTATCTTTCAGATCTATTTTCCCTATATCTAAATATCAGGTTGTCATCAAATAGGGGTGAAATATCCGGTTTACTGGTGTCTCAAAGGGGACAAAAGCAAACATATCTACCTCCTAAGCAAAGAACAGGCGACAGTTTCCTTAACCTTCAGTTCATTCAAAATATATACACTGACTCAGATGAGAATGGTAATCCCACTAATGAAGATAGCCAAATGCTATAATCTATTATATGCATGCATCTTTACACGATTGTTCTATAACTTTCTGTATTTTGTTCTATTCATTTATGTATGTGCATATGATCTAGCAAAGATTGCAATTTCTTGGACTTCAAATTAGATACCTGATAGCCTTTGTATTTGATCATATCTTTCAAGCGGTCAGATATATGCAAATATCCATCTTCATCAAACCATACTACATCTCCAGTGTGTAGCCAACCATCTTTATCGACTGTTGACATTGTAGCTTCCTCATTATTCAAGTAACCTGAAAAGTTAATGGACATTGTGGCTTCGTCATTATTCAAGTACTCAGAAGCATAAATAATAATCATAGGAATGCTTGATTAATTTCAGAAATTTCTAGAGAAAAAACATTCTCCTATGATATAACAAAATGAAAGGAACAAAAAAGTATTACAAGAGACTCTTAACAATTCCTTTGAAGACGCGTATCTATTACAGGTTTCCCTATGCTAAATGGAAAGAAGACTTACACTAGCATGCAACTCATGATGACAAGTATCTTGTAGGTTTCAATAGCAGTGAGTCAGTGACATGACATGTGATAGATAGAATCAAACAAAACCAAAGTAGGCATTCATATATGCAAAGATAGACATATTGTCAAAGAGAAGTCTATGATAATATTTCAGTGGAAGAATATTCAACATAAATGGAGCTTATCAACCAATTTTTTATTTTGTGAACAAGGATTGCAAAGCTATGACATCTTAAACAAGGATATTCATCTTGTTGCAATTAGATGTCTAACAAAGTAACATGATATAATTCACCTATGAAGCAGGGAAAGATACTAGACATAGCAATATAACAAATGAATAAGGAGAATACCACTGATTTAACGCCTCTTCAGGGAAGCAGGTATAATTTTACCTGTCATAATTGAAGGTCCTCTCAACCAAAGCTCGCCACTGCTGCCTGGGGGCAAAAAAGCACCAGTGTTCCAGTCAACCACTTTAGCTTCCATGTTGGGAGCTAACAAACCTATTGAAGAATAATTTCGACACGTTTCAGTATTGAAGCCACGTGTTCCTACTGCAGTCGACTCAGTCATTCCGTAACCCTAAAAAGAAACAGACTTACAGTTGCACATGCTTAAAAAATTCAACGAAATTAATAACATTACCAACACCAACTAAACAGTCAGAGTTGAAAAATGGTAGTGCAGCCCTCAGAGTTAATACTGCTAAGTGCTAACAATGACTCAATTAAATACTTTTTGGCATAAATCAGAATTTAAACGCTAAAAATCAGAGGGGGAAAAAGATACATTCAACAGTTTCTGCTTAGACATGCCCAATCAAATGCATCTCTTGGAAAAATAAACAGTATGAGTTCATTTATCACTAAAGTGTTAGGAAATCAAAGTAGTTTAAATGTAATAACCAAGGATTATGAAAGAAATAAGAAGTGGAACTCAAGCAATTTGAAGGGTGATGGTGATTCTAAATAAGTCTGCTCCGTTTCAAGATTCTTTACCTGTATAAAATCAACGTTAGGGAGAGTATGGACGAAGTCATCTATAGCTTTCCTGCTCAAAGTTGCTGCACCACAGGAGACCTGTATCAAACTCTGCAGACAACTCCCAGTTATGCCCTTCACCATTCTTGTCAATGCAGTCAACATCGGTGGAACAGCAGGTATGTGTGTAACTTTGTATTTATCAATCACGTTGATAACCTCATTGATGTCATATTTTCTCATTACAATAACTGTAGAACCTAGAGACAGTAATCCTGTAGCAAAGAGTGATAAACCATATATATGGAACATAGGCACAACAGCTAGATACACATTCTTCGAGCTTGAATATTCATATTGAGAAGCTTCAAACCTCACAAAAAGCTCAATCATAGAAATCAAATTCTTGTGTGTTAGAACAACTCCTTTGCTCGCACCCGTAGTGCCGGAAGAATACATTATAGCCGCCGTGTCTTCTTGTTTAACTAGCGGCTTCGGAAACAAATCCAAGTTACCATAACAAAGGTTATAAAAAACAGAGAAACCAACGTTCTTCATATCCTTCAAATTTTCTGGCACCTCGATAATTGGAATGCCCAGTGATGTTAGTTTCCTAACTTTTTCTTGTACAGTAAAAGCCAGACCCACACCAGCATCGGCAATTTGCTTACGGATTTCAGATATACTACTAAGCGGATTCAATGGTGTAACAATGGCGCCAAGATACAAAACACCCAAGAAAATAATGGGATAGAAAATGGAGTTAGGAACTAGTAGTAAAACAACGTCACCTTGCGAAACGCCCATTTTACGGAGACCAGATGCCATGGATTTGATCAAAGGAAACAGTTCGGGATAAGAAATTGAACAACCAGACGAAGAATCGATAAGAGCTGAAACCCCATTATGTTGGTGAGAAAAAACGAAAGAAGCAGCATCAAGAAAAGGGTCTGAAGGAAGTTGCAGAGAAGCATGTTTGCTACAGTAAATTCCTGTCTCTGGTGAATACCAAGAATGGCGGCTTGTGTTTTTTGGCCCATTGGAATCAAAGTAATTGCTGAAGTTTGCCGCCATTGAAAGGAAAAGCGAAAACGAGAAATGGGGAGATTCGTTCTTTACTTCACATTCCTTTATACTATGTGAATACTGAATCGTACACTTGGAAAACGAGAACCAAGTCTTCTGGGGGTTGCATTAACGACATCTTGACATGGAAAGTATTGGTAAACTTATATATTTATTATCAAATTTTTTTAATTAAAATAAAATATATATAAAATTATTTTAAAAAAGAATCAATCTTAAACATTTAAGTATTAATATTAAAAGAATTATTTTATTGAACACTTAATTTTAATCATGAATTTATACATTATAAATTAATTTAATAGAATAATTACTTTCTATTAAAAATAGAATTTAACAAAGTATTCTTATATGAATCCTCTAATTTAAAATAAAAGAATTTTAATTAATTTTATTTGTCAATATATAAATAAGATAGTATAATCTATGCACTTAAAAAATTTTTCTATTAAAATAAGTAAACAAATCTAAATGCTCCTAAACAAAAATAATGATACATTTTAAAGATTAATATAAATTAATTTAAAATAAATATAAATATTTTTGTAATAATTTTATATGTTATGATAATATTTTTTTTATTATATAACAAAAAATAATTAAATATATTTGTTAAATATATTGTAAAAAAATTAATAATATTATTTTATTTTTATTAATTTGTGAATTAAAATATAAAAAAATATTTTTAAAACAGATTTATTCGCAAACTAATCTTTTTAGTCTACAAGTCAAGATTTCACTTTACAATTCAAGCCACCAACTTGTCTTAACATGTTCTATAATGCGTCTGTTTTGACAATATTAACATAGAATACATTTTATATTTTAAAATTAATTACAAACTTCCTAAATTTTTTATTTTGGTATAATATTATCCGTTCTACCAACCTGTTTTTTTCTCAAAATTATTACAAGGTCAACAAAAAGATCTCAACTATATTTTGTTGGCATAGACAAATATTATTAGGATTATACCATTTATCCATTCAATTTTATACAAATTGACAAAATACATTTTAAACCTTCAATTTTATATAACATATTTTTAAAATTTTCCATGATATATAATCGTTGCTAAGATTTTATATTAAAAAAAAAAGTTAACTAAAGAGGTATACTATAAAAATTATAAATTTAAGAGATATTTAATTTGTTCAACTTGTATGTGTTTAGGAATGAAGAGCAAAAAAAAAGGAAAAAAATTGAAGGAAAAAGACAGATAGAAAAAAAAAATTAAGTAATAATTTTTTATCACTTTATTCAATTTTTTTAAAATTTTTTAATTTAAAATAATTAAAATTAACAATAACAAAATTTAAAGAAGATAAATAAAAAATTATCTATTTTTTAAAAATTTTAAAAATAAAAAATGGTTAAATTTATGAAAATGAACATAATTACCCAACCTCTTAAGTTAACAAAGAATTTTTTCAATTTATAAAAAATTATTTTTAGTTTAATTGTTAGTAACTATAATTTAAAAGTAAATTCTACAAATTCAATATTAGTATTATGATAAAAATAAATTTTTGAAATGAAGAAACATAAGAGATAATAAAAATAAAAAGAGATAAGTAATTAAATATAATATAGTGACCGGAATAATTTATAAACCAAAAGAGAGGGAAAAGAAAACATAACTATTCTAAAGTTTGACATAATTATAACTTTGTATGAACATGGAGATACACACCGAAAGAGGGATATACGGTAAGTTATAGACTTAGTTGCAAATGGAAGAGGAATCTACTGTGAGAGTAATTAGAAGAGTGAAACAGTCAAAGGTACATGACTTTTAGATTTAATTGGGCATTAATAATTTAAAAAATAACAAAATAGCATATTTTAAAGTTTGAGAGTTTGAGTATTTAAATTATAATTATCTCATAATTGTACTTAAAAAACAAAAAATGTCTTTTCTAGTGTTTGCAGCATGCGATGAAGTCCGAGCAAGAAAAGATAAGCGTGTTAACCTTTTTCCGGGAAAGTGCAACGCAAGCGTGGGATGGGACACAGAATGGGAAGCAAAAAGACCGACAGTGAATTTTATCAGTTCTCGTGTCCGATCAGACCTAAATATAATTTTTTATTAATAAAATTGTTAATAATTATAATATATTTTTAATTAAAAATGATAAATTATATATAATTTTTAATTAAAAATTTAATAAAAATATAATTAATTTTTTAATTTTTATTATTAAATTAATTAATATATAATAAATAAATATTTTATCAACTCAACAACATATTTTCATTACAATTTTTAACTGCATCTAAAAACACTTATTTTGTCCTTTCTGACTTTGTCTGTACAGTGTACTTGTGTGTCCCTGCTTGTCCCAAATTTGTCGTGTATAGCATCAGCATTGGCAGGTTCAAACTTGAAAGAAAAGACAAATTTTCAAAGCATTAAAAAGGTGGCGGCTGTATTAAATTTAGTATGACTTTATTTATATATTAATTAATAAAATTTAATAAAATATTTTTATTTTATATATTATGTAAATTTTTAATATTAAATAAAAAATTAATCAAATGCTATTAATTATATATAAATAAAATAAAACAATAAATACATCTAACAAATTTTCATACTCATGCCATTTTAGTCTTACTCACCAACTTATGTGTCATATTGAAAAAAAAAATTTAGTAGTATTTATTATATTATTTTATTTTTATATTAATTAATTAATTAATTTTAATTAAAAATATTATTTTATATATCATGTAAATTTTTTGATTTAAAATAAAAATAATTAAATAAATATTATTAATTAATATATTATTAATATGATATAATATATATATTTAAAAAATTTTTATATTAATCATTTGTAGTCAAACACAAATTTCCATACCGAACATGTACTGACATGTGCATTCACATGCCACTAATGCTTAATTTAAATATAATTACACCTATACACCTCACCAAGTATAGGATCATAATTCATGATATTATGACTTTCCTTAATAATAATAATAGGGATACATTATATTTCATTATCATGTATCACGTAAGCTTTTTAATTTAAAATAAAAATAACTGAAAAAATATTGTTGATTGCATAAATAATGCAATATATACTGAAAAACTTCTGGTATTAATCTTTCCTAGTCAAACACAAATTATCATACGTAAGTACAACTAATATGTGCTTTGAGATGCCAATAATGCTTAATTAAAATATAATTACACCATATAAACCTCTCCCAAATAATAATAAAGATAAATTACACTTCATTATCATGTATCACGTAAGTTTTTTAGTTTAAAATTAAAATAATTAAATAAATATTATTGATTTATGTATAAATAATATGATAATATATATATACTCAATAATATTTCATATTAATTCTTAAAAATTTGACCACAAAATATTTTTAAAAATCTTATATTTCAAAAAAAATATGTATAAAAAAATTAATTTTTTTGACACTTCATTATAATCTTTTTCTATAACAAATCTATTTATTACAGATGAGTTACAAACTATAATTCATCTAAAGTATTGATGAATTATATTTTTTTTTTAAATATATAACCCTAGTTTGTTATAAGTATAGACAGGTTATGATCAGTTATTTTTTAATTTAATTTTTACCTTATTCATTATAGGTACAGACGAATTATGGGTTAATAAAATTTTTTATTTAGCTCAATTAGTCATTCTTATATATATTTTTATTTTTAATAAAATTTGTTTAATAATTAAAAATTAATGTAAATATAATTTATTTATCCTAATCAAAATTTTTAATTAAAAAAAATTTAATTATACTTATTATTTTTATTTGAAAATGTAAAAATTGTATTGATAAAAAATACTATATAATTATAACAAATAAAATTAATACTAACCATCAAATAATCTATAATAAATGACCGTCAGTTCTACATAACATTTATTTAATTTTTTAATTAATTTGTTTATGTTACAATAGTTATTATTCATCATCTTGTTGCTCTTTTGGCATTCTTGTTCTACTGCTACCTTCGTCAATATTTGGAACTTGACTAAGTATGATTCTGTAAGTAAGGATCAACTTTTTTAAACTATTAGATTATATTATAGTTTAACTTTGAAAAATGCTATACAGTAAACATGTTTCGTGTAAGGTTATTTTTAGCTTGTATTTTGTAGTTTTAAATATTTGATTAAATTTAGATTATTTATCACAACCAATTTTAATTTATGTGGGCATTAATATCTATATCTCTGGATCTTTTTTATTAACAATCTCACAAAATAATATATTTTATAATATAAAATAAAAATAAAATATGTAATATAAAGAAAAAATAAAAATTATAACATGTGAGATTATTAAATAAATTTATATTATTTAATTTATTATTTCAAAATTATAACCATTATTATTTTATATTATATTTTAAAAATTAAAAAAAAGGTATGCACATTTGTGTATATGAACTAATTAGAATTGTCATAAACTAATTTAAAAATTTTAATTAAAAATTTACTTCTATGATAAAAAGAGTGTTTGATCTTATCTTATATGCATTTAATAAGATTTCAATATTTTTAATTGTTAAATAATTTTAGATTGCCTTATAGTTAACTAAAGAAAATGTGTTAGTTAATATAAATTTTTTAAATATTTAATTACAATTTTTTTAAAAAATTACTTATAATAATAATTTTTATATATAAACATATTTATATTAAAAAATTTGATCATAATGTACACAACTCAAAGGAACAAATTCAATAATTTATGTTGTTAAAAAAGTATAGACTGTATATAGGTTAGTTAATTAAGTAGTTTTAAATTAAAAGAAGTTGATCCTAACTTATAGAGTTACACTGAGTCAACCATCAAATATTGATAAAGATAAAATTGAGATAGGAATGTGAAAAGAGTAACAAGATGATGACCAACAATCGCTTTAACTTAGTAAATTAGACTGAGAAATAAGAAAATCTCAATGTAAAATTGGCGGTTATTTATTATAAATTATTTTTTAGTTAGTATTAATTTTATTTGTAATAATTATATAGTATTTTATATCAAAAAAATTTATTTATTTTCAAATAAAAAAGAATAAGTATAATTAATTTATTTTTAATCAATGATTACATTTCATTTTCAATTACATTAATTTTAATTAGTCTAAATAAATTACATTCACATTAATTTTCAATTATTAAATATATTTTATTAAAAAAATATAAGTATGAATAATTAGGCTAAATAAAAAGAATGATTAGTTCCTAATTCGTTACAAGTACTGATAAATTAGGTAAAAATTAAATTAAAAAATATTTGGCTCTAACCCGCATGTATTTGTGACAAATTAAGACCAAATATTTGAAAAATAACTGGTAATTCTTTTATGAATTACAGTTTGTAATATGTTTATAGTACATAAGAATTTGTTATAAAAAAAATGAACTGTTGAGAGAAATAATTTCTTTGGACATGCTTTTTTTAAATATAAGATTTTTAAAAATGGGGTTATGGTCAAATTGCCTTAATCTTTCCTAGTCAAACACAAATTCTCAAACGTAAATACTGTTAACATGTGCTCTCACGTGCCACTAATGCTTAACTAAAATCTAATTATACTATATACACCTCCCCCAAGTATGGACCATAATTCATAGTATTAGGACTCTCATTAATAATAAAAAGGATAAATTATTGTTCACTATCGTGTATTTTATTACAAATTTATTAAATTATCATGTGATTTAATTTTTTTAAATAAATAATTTATAATTAACATTTTTAATATTTTGGTGTTTTGTGTTTGATTTCTATTAAAAAATTAACAAAGTCATCATATGCATGTGCACATGATCTTCCAAAAAATTTGGTTTTTATTTTTTAAATTGATTTTATTTTAAAAAATTGGTTTTCTTCCAAAAATAAAGGAGATTTCTTAAAATAAAAAAAATTATTTTTTTAAAAAATCAATTTTCTTCCTTTTTTCTACAAAAGTTCAATTTTTTCCCACTAAAACTTATTTTTTCATTAAATCCTAAATTTTAAACTCCAAAATTTAAAGTCTAAATTTTAAATATCAAACCTAAATTCTAAACTTTAAAATTTAAACCTTAAATACTACATGATGAACCTCAAATTTTAAAATTTAAATCTTAAATCTTAAATTATAAACCCTTAAATCCTAAATTTAGGCTTTAAAATTTAGGGTTTAAGATTTAGTATTTAAAGTTAAAAGTTATAGTTTAGAGTTTAACATTTAATATTTAAATTTATAATTTAAGGTTTAGGATTTAAAATTTATGATTTAGGATTTAAGATTTAGAGTTTAAAATTTATAATCTAAAGTTTATGGTTTAAAGTTTATATTTAAGATTTATGATTTAAAATTTAGGATTTAAGATTTAAGATTTAAGATTTAGAATTTAGTATTTTAGGTTTGGAGTTTAGAGTTTGTGTTTAGGATTTAGTTAAAAAAAAAGTTTTATTAAAAAAAATTGGATATTAATAAAAAAAAGAAAATTGGTTTTTTTTTTAAAAAATCAGTTTTTTGAAAAATAAATTTTTTTTTGGGAAAAAATAATTTTTTTTAAAAAAGGAAAGTTTTTAGGAGATCATGTGTCTCGCACATGCTAATTCCATTAATTTTTAAACGAAAGTCATATAAAGGATATCAAAGTATTAATAGAGTCAACCTCAAGTAACTCGTTTTTAAAAAAAATCATACTTTTAAAAAATTGAATCATAAAACAATTAAGTAAATTTAAGATAAATCACAAGATACTAAAATATAATTTATCTAAATAATAAGGAATTCTTCATTCATCATTTTTTTTCGTGAGGCCAAATACATCGTTTTGCAAAGATGAGTCTAAAAACATTTGTATCTTGACTTTGCATTTTTGAAAACCCTCCCAATGAGATCTCCCTTAGCATGATGGCTGAAATGTCTGTGGTTTTGTTTTCTAGAGACTAGTTTAGTTTAGTTTTTTTTTTTTCTTTCTGTTTTGTGCTTGTTTCTTCCTTTTCTACCAAAAAAAAATAATATGTTGCTTAATTTAAATTTAGGGGACACATCTGTACTGTTAGGAAAATGTAAACCAATACCTGAGATTAAAAAAAAAATCATTTTGAATATTGTATTTTATCTGAACTTTTTAAATAAATTAAAATACAAAAAATAATCAATTTAAGCTTCTCTTAATTTTTGTTTTTATTTTAGAGTTCTCCTGAGTACACTGTCACACTTGCATCCATATTGGGCTATTAAGCTCCCAGGCTTGGATTATTTTCTAATGGATTTGGTAAAAAGCTTCTGCATCGTAATTTGTAAAACCCTAAACCTTTATCTTGCATTCATAGTAGAAAAAGACATGCCATTCACTGAATGGTATTCCAAGTCATTTCTCTGAGAATTTGCATTGGTAAGGCTGTCCAAATACGTAAATGCAGGCTTCTTCACCAAAGGCAAATGTGTGCTTTCATTTGTAATCATAGAAATAACTTGTGAAATAGTTGGTCTATCTGTTGGAGAATCTTCCACACACAACAGACCCACATGAATGAGTCTCAGAAATTGTTGTGCACAACATGTTTCACTTATTGTCGGATCCATTAGATCTAGCCCACCACCTCTTTGCCACAATTCCCAAGCCTGTAATTGTAATGCTCAACATACAAATATATAATTAAACCAAATATTGACATATAAAAACAAGACACCACACCATACTTTAAGTAATCTAACATTATACAGCATTTAAGTATAATTATACGAACAGAACTTACGTATCCTACTAGATTTAGAGGTCCATTGAGATGATAAAAGCTGTTGTTTCTCCTGCCACTTAATATTTCAAGGATTATAACTCCAAAACTGAAAATATCAGATTTTACTGAGAAAATACCATCCATAGCATATTCAGGAGACATGTATCCACTGATACAACAAAAATAAAAATTTACGTTAAAAATAAACATTTTACTTATATTAAAGGAATTATGTTAAACAATTGTCTTATAAATTTTTCAACTTACTAAGTTCCAACAATTCTGTTAGTGTTGGCAATGAGCTCATTCCGCTTGAAAATCTTTGCCATGCCAAAGTCAGAAATTTTAGGAATCAATTCTGCATCTAGTAATATATTACTAGCTTTCAAATCCCTATGTATGATTCTCAACCTTGAGTGTTGATGGAGATAAAGAAGCCCTTGTGAAATTCCTTCAATAATCATCATTCGTTTTCTCCAATCTAAAACACTCTTCTTAGATGGATCTTCAAAATTCAAATAATAAAAAATTACATATTATAGATAATAATACTATTTCTCACGAGAGATTATAATAAAACTATTTATAATAACTTAAACTTTTGAATTGAATTATATCTTAACAATTTTGATAATACTTAAAAGAAGAAAATTGAAAGACAAGTTCGATATCAGGATACAAATTGTTTGTTGGGTGAGTATCTTAGGACTAAAGTTATATAAGACTCTTACAAATTAAATGAGCATATGCCATTGATGACCCTCAAAGAAATTAACCACGAGAAACACACACTTTGTTAATTCTTTATTAGTTTAAATTGAATAGCTGTAAATTACATAAATATACCTAAAAAGTTCTGATGATGCTTTATATGAAATGGAAGATTTACTAACCAAAGAGAAAGGAGTCCAAGCTTTTGTTGGGCATGTACTCATAAACCAACATCTTCTCGTGTGCTTGTATGGAGCATCCAAGCAAGCGAACTAGATTCATGTGCTGCAGTTTTGCAATGAGAATAAGCTCATTCTTAAACTCCACTAGTCCTTGTCCTGAATTTCTTGATAGCCTCTTTATTGCAACTTCTCGCCCTTGAGGTAATTTTCCCTGACCAATAATATTGTCAATGTCAGTACGTCAATAACTCAAACATAAAAATACATAGAACCAACCAAAAATAGTAAAATACATATTCCCCTCAGTCCCTCACCTTATATACTGGGCCAAAACCACCCTCTCCAAGCTTATTTTGTACAGAAAAGTTATTTGTAGCTTCAGCAATAGACGCAAAGCTGAAGATTTCTAAATGTTGAGCAAAGTTTTTATCATATTCAAGTTCATTTGCATTGTGTAATGTATCAACTGGTGCCATCAATTGAAGTAGGTCATTCCTTCTTTTCATGACTTTCCGCCTCAAATACAAGATGATGACAATGATAGACACCAGCAGCAAACTGATTGGAACTAAAATTGCAATTAATAATATCCATTTCTTCCTTCCTGCATTTTGTTAACTTATCCACTTTAGTTACATTAAAAGAATAAAAAGATAAGGAAGGAATAACCATGTTGGGGCCAATTTCCAGTCAATGCGCAAACTTACTGTTTTTTGGTCGTTGGATAACATAAAAAGTTCGTGATTTCCCAGATGGATCTTGTCGAAAATCTACTTTTGTGGTGTGAGTTAAACAGCCCATGGTATCTCTATCCAGGTATGCCTGACAATCACAGTCATTCCAGCACTTAAGTCTGCAATCACCAGGTCCAATGCTTTCATCAAAGTACCCATTATCAATGGTCCCATAAACATAAAGTCCGTCACCGGAGTCAACACCAGCAGGATTAACGAAGTACCCATTTAATGACTCAAACGTTGTCTGCTCATTCCTGCACTTTGGTTGTGCCCATTCTGCACATCCCCTGTCTGTGTTGAACCCATAACATATATTCGCAAATAGAATCCCTATACCCTCAAAAGATAGTGTGCCCATGTAATCTATCCTCCACTGTATGTTTGCATGATCCTTTTGAAATAAAGGATCCTTTTTCAAGGAATAACTCAAGAACTCCTCGTCTGAAGTTGTTGAAGACTTCATATCATAAAACTGTATCAAATCGTAGTCCTGCGACATGTGTTCAAAGGAGTTGTCTTTCAAGACCCCACTAGTCCAGAAAACCACCCCTCGTCGCCGAATCACCATCTGGACTCCACTGGGGTCCCATTCAAGAGTGAAAGGTCCAGGGGATGGGTCGTCTTGGGCTAGCCATGATGTGAGTGTCCAATTCTTGCCTGTTCTGTGGTTGACACCTAATTTCATTTGGGGGAGAAGGGTGTCAGAGGGACAATCAAAGCTCTGCCACAAGGTCCTCCCGTCAGAGCCATTGGAATTCACTTCTCTTACCACTAGATTCCCATTGTCTAGCAGAACGGCGGCGGTGGGGGTGGTGGTGGTGGTGGTGGTTTCCGGTGGGCATAGATGAATGGGTTCACCATGGGTTCGATTAATGAGCAACATCCCAGTGGAGTCAAAAATGAGAGATGCGGAAGCATTGGTGATGGGGGTGTCTCTGTTGGCAATCCAAACTGGGTTTGAGGAATCACTGAAATACCAGATGGCTAAGTAAGTGTCATTAGTGAATTGGGAAGGTTGGAAGAACCCAAAGGTGAAATTGTTGTTGGTGGAAACAAGGTGTTGGGTGGAGTTGAGTGAATCTGATTGATGCAGAGTGTTTGTGTCAGCAATTGCAGTGAAGGTACACAATAACAAGCCAGAGATGATGATGATGATGGGAATTTCTCTACGGACACCGATCATTCTACTGCTTTTGAATTTGATGAACAACGAGGATAGGAATCTAATCGGAAATTCCACTCAGGAGTCAAGAAGAAGGATATATAATATATTGACCGTGACATCTGCGAGTTTGATTATTTAATCCATAACCATTGGCTGTGGGAATTCAAAATTTCTAAGTTTAGTATCATAATTTAAAAAAAAAAAAAAAGTATTCAGAATGAAAGAGTATGATAGTGAAAAACAAAAGCAAGAGACAAATGGCAAGAATTTGCAATGACTAAAGTACCGAATTGAATTAGCAGACTAGTAACGGTGGCGCAATGGTGCGACGGAAGTGAGTGAGGGTGGATGACAAGTGTGTGGTTCGTCAATGCCTTCTTTTCTACAACCATCTTCCAATAGTTCCTTTCAATTGACCAACGATCACACTATGATATTACTGACATATCCCCGTATGACTATTCTAACGCCACCTATACTCTATACTCTACAGTCTACATTACTTGACCGTTGACTTCACGAGTCTACTCAATTTAGTTGAAAATATGCAACATTTATTTTTTGCCGCCATGGAATCCACACTTCACCGCCCATTAATTAATTTGAGGATAAATCATAGATTCAAGCTTTTAACTATTTACTATGGAACGGTTGGACATGGTTTCGGATTCAGGGTACAACTTCATGAGATTATACTATATATGTCTTCACGTGGATATGGTGTAACACTCAAAACACTGCAGGAATGGAAGATTTTACTGTGACGGTGATATTCCATCTACTCAACCTCTCCATCTCACCCTCCAAGTTCCCATATATGTGTGGTAAGGTTTAGTTAATAAAAATCAAAATATATGAATTAGTAAGAAAGAATAGTACAATTAGTAATAACTCTTCTATATCTAAAATTTAATAACACATTCGTTTATCTTGCATCCACAATAGAAATAGACACGTCATTCACTGAATGATATTCCGAGTCTTTCCTTTGAAAATTTGCAGAGTTGATTTTGTCTATATTCATGAATGCAGGTTTGTTGACCAGAGGCAAATGGATGCCTTGATTTGTGGTCATAGAAATGACTTGTGAGATAGTAGGCCTATCTGCTCGAGAATCTTCTACACACAGAAGACCCACTTGCAATAGTCTAAGAAATTGTTCTTTGCAACATGAATCACTTAGTATTGGATCCATTAGCTCTATTCCAGCACCTCTTTGCCACAACTCCCAAGCCTGCATTAGTAATACCACAAACACTAACTCATTATTTGCACGCCATAATATGATAAAATATGAAGCATTTAGATATAATTTAAATGTAAGTGTTGAACTCACGTATCCTATTAGATTTAGAGCTCCATTGAGACCATAAAGGCTGTTGTTCCTCTTGCCACTTAAAATTTCAAGGACTAAGACTCCAAAACCGAAAACATCTGATTTTACAGAAAATATGCCATGCATTGCATACTCAGGAGACATGTACCCACTGATACAACCATTATGAAAGTCATTTTATATGAAAAAGAAATAATAACTTTCTTATAATAACAACCAATCATGGAGTTTTATTTCAAAGTTTTCAACTTACTATGTCCCAACAATCCTCTTAGTTTTGGCAATGAGGTCATTTTGTTTGAAAATTCTTGCCATACCAAAGTCAGAAATTTTAGGATTCATGTCCGCATCAAGCAATATGTTACTGGCTTTCAAATCCCTATGTATGATTCTCAACCTTGAATGGTGATGAAGATAAAGAAGTCCTTGTGAGATCCCTTCAATAATCATCACTCGCTTTTTCCAATCTAATACACTGCTTTTAGATGGATCTTTAAAAATTACAAATATTTCAGATATTAGTAAGTACTTGAAAGGAATAGATATATTCCTATGCGTGAACTGAAGAAATGGAAGATTTACTCACCAAAGAGAAGGCAGTCCAGGCTTCTATTGGGCATGTATTCATAAATCAACATCTTCTCTTCTACTTGTATGGAGCAGCCTAGCAGGCGAACTAGATTCATGTGCTGCAATTTTGCTATCAGTGTAAGTTCATTTCTGAACTCCACTTGTCCTTGTCCTGAACTTGTTGATAGCCTCTTCACTGCAATTTCTTGCCCTTTTGGTAATTTTCCCTGCATTTGTCATTGTCATCCATTTGTAATCAGCTAATAACTCAAAGACACAATAGAGCCAACAAATGTTTTCCCCATCCCATACCTTATACACTGGGCCAAAACCACCTTCTCCAAGCTTATTTTCTTCAGAAAAGTTATTTGTAGCTTCAACTATAGATGCAAAGTTGAAGACTTTTAAATGTTGAGCAAAGTTATAATCATATTCAAGCTCATTCGTATTGTGTGATGACTCAGGTGGTGTCATCAATTGAAATAGGTGGTTCTCTCTTGTACTTACTTTCCCTGTATTGTTTAATATCCATCAAGACAGAATAACAGTCATTTCAATTGCAAATTTTGCATCGACACACTGAGTAGGGCATAAATTTTGCTTATTACCTTTTCTTTTCCACCTCAAATAGAAGATAACGACAATGACAGATACAAATAGTAAAGTTATCAGAACTGAAATTGTGATCCATATCCATTTCTTGATTTTCTTTGTTCCTGCAAGTGTTAATAAACATATATATATATATATATATATATATAAATAAATACGTTAAACATCCTTTTCAGTAACATCATGAATACTACTTAGTAACATAGGAATTCACATGCTTACCGTCTTGTGGTCGTTGGACAACATAAAATGCTGGTGAAGACCAAGATAAATCTGGTCGAAACTTTACATTTCGACCGTGCGTGGTACAGCCCATTTCATCGCTATTTTTGTAGGCTTGACAATTACAGTCATTCCAGCAATTAACTCTGCAATCATTGGGTCCAACCGTCCCATCAAAATGACCGTCATCAACATCTCCATCAGCCTTCACAAACGAACCCGACATTAACTCAAACGTTGTCTGGTCACTCCTACACTCTGGCTGCTCCCATTTCGCACATCCCCTGTCTGTGTTGTACCCGTAACATATATTCTCCAATTGGATGCCCATGTCCTCAAACTCTAGTTTCCCCCTGAAGCCTATCCTCCATCTTACGCTTGTAAGATCATCCATACCACCTTTCAAGGAATAACTGAAGGACTTCTCATCAGAGGTCGTAGTGGATGTCATATGATAATACTGCAATAGATCGTTGAACAGTAACATGTTTTCGAAGCCATCGTTTTTCAGGGTCCCACTAGTCCAAAAAACCACCCCTCGGCGCCGAATGACCAGCTGGACACCACTGGGGTCCCATCCAAGAGTAAAAGGTCCAGGAGATGGGTCGTCTTGGGTTAGCCATGATGTGAGTGTCCAATTCTTGCCTCTTCTGTGGTTGACGCCTAATTTCATTTGGGGGAGAAGGGTGTCAGAGGGACAATCAAAGCTCTGCCACAAGGTCCTTCCAGCAGAACCATCGGAGTTCACTTCTCTCACCACTAGATTTCCATTGTCTAGCAGAACGGCGGCGACGGGGGTGGTGGTGGTGGTGGTGGTTTCCGGCGGGCAAAGATGAATGGGGTGGCCATGGGTTCGATTAATGAGCAACATTTGGGTGGAGTCAAAAATGAGAGATGCAGAACCGTTAGTGATGGGGGTATCTCTGTTAGCTATCCAAACAGGGATTGAGGATTTGGAATACCAGATGCCTAAGAAAGTGTTGGTGGAGGTGTTGGAAGGTTTGAAGAATCCTAAGGTGAAAGTGTTGTTGGTGGAAACAAGGTGTTGGGTGGAGTTTATAGTGTCCGATTGATTCAGAGTGTTTGTTTGTGCAGTTGAATTGATGCAACGCAGTAAGAGGGAAGCCATGGTTATGACATACTTCAATGAAGACCTTTCTTCCCGACCACCCATTACAGTGACACAACTAGGACTTCTAACTTCATTCACAGCACAGGACTTGTCGCCTGTCAGATTGAACTTGGGGCAGGCGGGGTGTTTGCGTTTGTCATAATATATTTGATCACAATTTGTTATATCTTTTTGTTTTTAATTCACTTATTTTGAAATTTTCAAACAGCAGCCAACGACTAATCATAAGCCATAAATCTGGTAATTCAGGGAAAATTCTAATAATGCACGCGTTATTTGAAGAAAATTCATTCACCAAGTCTTTAGGACACAAACTTTAAATAATAATACTTTAGTATTTAAATTACTATAAAAACTATAAATATTACAGAATTTGAAAAAGTTATTATACAAGTCAAAAATTGTGTAAGAAAAAATTGAAAGAAATGATGGAAACATAAAATATAACACGTGGAGTGAGGATAAAATCATGTCAAGAGTGGAAGCTCTCAATGTGCTAGAATAAATAAATAAAAACGTGCAATTGAACTAAAAAAGTTCATATAATATCATATGAAAAGGTAATAAAAAGCTATTCAGTATTCAGAATGATGGAGAACAAGGGAGAAGGAACACAGTAAATACTGTACCAAAAAAGTTAATGACACGTGGCAAGAAATTTGTGAGTCATTTTTGTGTATATATAATATACATATAATAAAAAATAATAAAAAGTTATAGATTAATCCGTATAATACGTCTCATTGTAACGCTTTAATAGCTTCTATTATATGAATTTTCGAAATTTGCATACACAAAAGCTGATAAAATAATAAGAAAAAGACGAATTGCCATCCTCCAGATTCCAGAAATAGGGTTTACGTGACCAATGAATGACCATATTGAGACAGTCTTGAACTCACACAGTCGTATCGTATCCCCGTTTTCTTACGCTACCTCAGATCAAAATGGATAAGCAAATACTCATTTAAAAAAGCTTTTCTCAGCCTACGTTTTCCTGTTTTAGTTTCAAAGCTTTTTAATTTAAATTTAACTAAATATATTTGTATTCCTTTGTTTAAGATTTCATTTCTAAACACTTTCTCCTCCATTGTTTTCTAATTCAAATATATTTGCTGTGTTGTTCTTACAACGTATTGATTCATCCAAAGAGCAAGTACAGAAGAGAGAAAGGTCACTTGAATTGAATCAATACGCAACTGACTGCAATAGATACAACCAAATTATCAGTTTCAAGCAAAGTGCTCCATCCCGATGGATATTAAAAAAAAATTATAATAATGTACATGTGCCAAAGAGGCAACGATGGATACAAAACTAGTAACAAAATTACTAAAACATTGACCAGGCCTTTTTTTTTTTTTTTAACAGGAGGCCAAGGAAAAAGACGAGATAAGAATCAAACTCAAAAACAAAGTACAATATTGACTGACCATACTTTATTGAGATTTAGGATAATTTCGAAGAGTACATCCATCCGGGTATACTAATTTTAACAAAATTTTGGAATAGCTAATCTAATAAAAGTGTTTCGTGTAAGAAGTGCCTATAAATATCCAACCACATTTGATTGAAAGGAATTTGATGGAATCAGCTTTAAACATCACTAAATTTCAATAGGAAGGAGGATAATAGGGAAGAAACAAAGGACAGGACAAACAGGTAGAATCGGGGAGCGTTGAGTACTTCCCAGAGGTTCCTTTTTTTTTTTTTTTTGGTTCTCTTCCGCTCAGAGGTTCCTTTTCACTTCTCGACTATACAGTCATATTCCCGTTTTCTTATGCAACCGCAGATCAAAAGGGATAAACAGATATCATTGTTAAGATCAACTTCACCTTTTTTTTTTTTCTTCTATCAAAGTTTCTCGTAATTCACTGATTTCCAAAAGGCAGACTTTTAAGTCCACTCATTTAGTTGAATACATGCACCGTACCTCCTTTTTTCCCCATCTATGGAACCCAGATCTTTCAATTAACTAAAAAATTATCATATTTGACATTCCGCATATATCCTTCAAGAGGTTAATTTAGCTTTCATGTTTTCGGAGACACTTCCCCGGGCTCGGGATTCCTCAAATAGATCTTATTAGCTACTAACAATTTGGAAGTATCCCCACAATAAAGATCAATCAGCCACTATTTTTATCAAGTGTAGTTGTCGCAAACCAATAGCTAAGGAACACATTGCTCTGCCAGTTGCTCATTCTAGGAATTCTAAAATGAAAAAATGGACAACAAAGAGAAAGGCCAATTGTGATAATTTTCTCTTTCATGCAGTAAGAGACAGAAACTTATAATGTTCTAACCACAAAAACTGAGCTTCTTCATCACTTTGGCATATGCTGGAGGGACAATAGCAGGTTTTCTCAGTCTACGTTTTGATTTCTTTGACTGCAATGAGTACCAGAAAATTGTCAGTGGACCATCCCGAGGTATAACTCACAAACAAAATGAATACATAACCAAGTTTAGCAATGAGGGCTGTAAAACTTACTGTTGGTCTTATAACGTATTAATTTAGAGATCTCATGTAATTTATTTGTCTTTCATACTCTTCAAATTTCAACTAATCAAGTACTATAGAATCCACAGAGAAATTACAGGAAAGAGAAAGATCCCTTGAATCAACTAAGCAACTGGAAATATAAAGTTATATACTACACTAGTGAACATGAATTATCATTTAACTTCTTAGTTTGTATTACTTTTGCAATAGATTGTTATTAGAGGACCTAAACATAAACTAGTGTACAAGTACTGACACAATTCATATACTACGTCAGCTAACCATATCATAGAGAAAAGTCCTCATGGTGTAGTTACGACCATGACCAATGAAACTGATTTGCTTGGATGAAAAAAAATGGGAAACGTGAGTGGTAGCCATGTACTATGCAGAACACTCTCCCAAAAAAGGCTACCACTGCAACTAATTTACTTTTGGATTTATCTGTACGCTGCAGTGACCCATAATACTATTACAACATATACCCAGAATTACCACAAAAAAGGCCACAATTGAACCAATTTACATTTCAGTTTTTCTCTACGGCCAATGCATATTAATGCAACCACCCCATGAATAGTGAGCAAAATACTCAGCCAAATTCCCAAATGTGCATCCCAAGGAGATTAAAATTTATCTACTTCGCATTAATGGTGAGAGCCAAATTATATGTAGCCCTAAGTTGTAGTTAGTCAGAAAATAGTATTATGTCATTCATATTAGAACATCATCTTCTATAAATGGTCTCTCCCTCTCATAACATTTGCAATTGCTTTTTATTATGTGTTTGACATGTTTAATTCAAGGAATTGGGAATGTAATGTACAGCAATCCCTAAGCCTTTCTTAGGGAAAGAAAATTAGAGGAACGAACTTTATCAATTAATTTAGACAAAATATATGCATTAATAACTATCAATGTTCATTCCTATCATCTTTCTCCTCTCCTCAATTTCTTTTAGATATAAAGAGGGCACCACACTTGGAGCTTAGTAAAGGAAACGGTGGGGATCAAAACACTAGCATCAAGCCTCCTAACATTCAAAACTACAGGCAGTGCCACTAGACCTACAGGTCATTGGCTAACCTCTCTAGTTATTTCCCAAACAGGGGTAAATGAATCAAGGGAGTTCTAAATCAGCAAGGACTATAGGCTTTAACTTCAAAATTTAGAAGATCATAGAACAACGAGAAAGTTATTGTTACTTATCTATTTAATAGATTTTCAGGGCCAAATATTTGTTAATCGTAGGATTTAGTCAAAAGAGGATTTTGATAGTTTATTTGCATCTCATAAGGTGATAGTAAGGAAATTCTGATAATAGGTTTAATGTGATTTATTCGGCAACACTAAAATAAACTATCACGTATTCTAAGAGCTTAATCTATTGAAGGAAAAGAAAAGGCACACCTTCAAATGAGCATTGTGCCGTTTGCCTTCCTTCCAACGCCTGATAGTCCCATCATTCAATGTTCTGAACCTGGACTTGTAAGACCTGTTCGATAAATTGCAAAATCGCTGAAATGAAGCTACTCATAACAAAAAATAACACAAAGACATCAATGTCAAGGTGAAACGCACGAATAAAATTTCATTTTGATTTTCTTAATCTTGGAAGTGACCGGAGTCATTGGCTTTCTTCTCTTCTTCCGTTCTCTTGACGAAACGTGCCGCACTTGAACCAACTACAGTTTCATAGAAGAAAGAAACTAAAATGCTGTCAGGCCCAAAATATAACATAAATTATTAGCACTAAGTCTAGCATTCATTCAGTTAATGAGAAAGGTATAGTGAGGAAACAAAATGTACATTTCACTCTTAATTGAATTCTCAAACGAGAAAATTAACAACTTATAAGCACAATATGAGTCACTTAAAAATCCCCAAATCGAAGTTAGTATATCCTGACGTTGTTCCTCAGCAACTAAACAAACCCAAAGAATCCAAAGGAAAAAAAAAGCTGGAAACTAACTTACAGAGGGAGGGAAAGGAGAAGAGCGAAAGGTGTGAAGAGCCAATGTAGGACGGCACGATGAAGAGGGTTTAAAGAGAGGACAAGGAAGCCGATTACTGGAAGGAAACTGGAGAAGATACGGCGAGTAGTGGAGGAGACGACGAGAAGAGGTTGTTGGTATAGCTTGGCGTGACTGAACGGCTAAACACCGAAGCTTGGTGCAACATCTCTGCATCATCATCGCCGTCAACGGCACGAGCTTTCGGCTATGGCGCTCGGAAGAGGTTTACGCTTCGATTTGGGGATTCAGATTTGATTTTGCCACCCACCATGTGCGTTTGGGCTTTTTCGACTCCTCTGGGCTCTGTTCTAAAATGATTTTGGATTCAGAAAAGCCCAACACGTCGCTGAAGCAAAAACAAACTGCCTGGCAAGCTAACAACCTAACCAAATTTCGAAATCAAAATAATAAAATTATACTAACAATTTAATTTCTGAAAAATATATTTAGTGATATTTTAATTTTAAAAAAATATTAATTATATAAATTAATTTTTTAAAAACTTGAAACATTATACAATCTCTCTATTATATATCATTAAAAATATTTGTGACATCTAATGAAGAGACTAACATGTATAATATTTTAAATTTTTAGCGATTAATTTGTATAATTATTAAGCGTTTCTCTTAGACAATTAACATTTTATATTAACAAGTTCATCAAATATTTTTAAAGACATCTAATATAAGAACTACTTGTATAATATTTTAAATTTTTAAAAATTAATTTATATGATCACTATCTTTTGAACATTAAAAGGTTAATAAATGTTTCAGCAACTAAATTATTAGTATAGTCAAACAATAATAATAAAATGAAATTAATTGAAGGAAATAAGGTTCGTTATCGAGTAATGTAACCAAATTCATAATGCAAAGCCATTTACATGAAAATGTGATATTGACTATATAACTAATAAGGAATAGTAACTCACTTAATGTGCATTTTCTATACAAGAAAATTGTGAATAACGAATTTAAATATTGCTTCTTCTTTTTTCAAATAACTTATTGTGACGTTTATTAAATAAAATGAACCACATAAACGTTGACGTGTTATCATTCCATTTTACGTCTTCTCTTTCTCCTCTTTGTTGTCCTATAAATTTGTTGCATTATTATTAACAACTAATGGGAGAAGACACATTTGCAGGCCGTTAAAGAAATTGATGAGATATTTATCAAGTAAATTAATTATTATAATTACAAATCATAAAAAAAAAAGCCACCTTGACCGCTTCTTTTTCACGTTCTCTTGATGAGTTTTTAGTATCGAATTTTGTAATAAAAACATAGCATTTAAATAATTTTCTAAAAAAATCAATTATTTTAAAAAAATCCCTCTTTATTATTTATTTATTAGAAAAATCTGATTTGCTGCATTTAAATTTTGTCTACAAATTATACCATGTTGTCGGGTGCATGTTGTAAACGAATATAGACAAAAGTAAATTGAATGGTTCACGACATAGGCATTTAGCACAGTAAGACACTGAACCAAAACGACCAAAACGTAGACAAATTTGATCCAGTCTAGGGCACACCTTACATGTAAATGTAATTTGAGATTTCATGTTCAAACTACATGGAAGTAAAGGAAAGGAGGGAGATTTGCAGAAATAGATGGTTATCATCAATTACGTAACTCAGGTTTCAAAAGATAGAAAAGAAAACAAAGTATAATTATATTCACTGTCATTGAAGGTATACTACACATTGATAGCAAGACTAAGGAGGTTTGGTATTAGGTAAAGATTATATTTATCCAAAAACAGTACAAGATACAACCCAAATCGATCGGCAAATCCTCCTCACCAGTCACCATATATAAAAACACCAATAAATTTAAAAAAACATATGCTCACCCAAAATACATCTAAAATTAATAAAATAAAACAAATAAATGAAACCTTGTACTTCGACACTCAGCATGCATGAACATCATGACAGTATCATGCAGGATGATTCATGGGTTCAATTATTCTCTTCCACTATATGTTCAAACCCGCAATGCTTCCCTTTCCTTCGACTTCAAGTCCAGTCCAGATACGACAATGGAGCTTCTCTCACCATCATCCACAAGCACGTGACCTGCAGCCACAGCTCCAGCAACGTCACTTATATTGCTGAAAAGCAGACCCAGTATTCCCGCAAGCGCACCACAAAATGCAACTCCAAACGAAGCTCGAACCCGTCCCGGAACCACCGAGCCCATGGTGAAACCGGCGCATAAGCCAGCGGCTCTCAGCCAAGCGAACCATATGGCGAAGGCACCCTCTTTCCCACACGGTGCACAGTCCATGACCAGCACCCTCCCAGACGCATGCAATACACCCGTCGAAGTCCCCTGTATGGCCCCAAATACCAGGAGGAGGCCCCATTTCCAGTGACTATTGTGGAAATAGAATCCAAAGCCAGAAGAGAAGAGAGATAGTAGGAAGCCCAGGATTTGCATTCTGACGGCGTTAGTTTTTATGAGATGTTGCAGAGGTTGGAGTAATGGAAGAGAAAGGAGAGGGAAGAGGAAGTAAGTGAGCCAGAGGTATAGCAATTGGATGGGTTTAATACAGAGATTACCCACTACGAAGATCACTCCTCCCGTGAAGACACACATAGTGGTGAAGGAAGAGAGGAAAACACCAAGGAGGCCTCCCATTGCGTGGGGATATTTCAAGATTGAGAATGGATGGAACTTGGAGATGGGAGAAAGAGGGGAAAGAGAAGAAGCAGAGGAGGCTGCTCCGGTGGCGGATGTGAAGGCGTGTATTAGACCCACAAGCCATTTGAGGCCACTGAAGATTGACACCACCCATAGGCTAACGAACTCGTGCTCGTTGGGCTCGCGGAGCATGTGGTAGGTGAAAGCGGAGATGATGGCGGAGCCCACGGAGCCTGCTGCGGCGGCGTAGAGGGAGAGACGGTGGGAGATGGCTTGGCGGATGGGGAATTGGGGTTTGGTGAGGAATGGTCCAGTGAAGGTGCGAACCATGAGGCCAAGGTGGTGGGTGTGGGCGGCACTGGCGACGGTGCTGGCGGCCACGATGCAGGCGATGTAGGGGATGAAGATCTTGGTGATCTTGAAGAAGCCGGCGGGGAGGCAGAAGAAGGCTCCGACGCCGGTGGCGGCTACGGTGATGAGAGATTGGAAACGGCCGTCGAGGTGGTAGGAGACGAAGCCCAGAATGGGAGCAGCCAGGACTAGGCCTCCAGCCCATCCTATGGAGGTCCACTCGAAAGAGGAGAATTTGGAACCACTTACGCGTATGGTTTGCTCTGTGAGCTTGCTGTACCTGAAATTCAATTCAACCACTTTGTATATCAGTGTTTAGCTTCACTATCAACTATTCTAGTGATAGATAAGAAATACCATGAATACTTTGATAATGTTAATATGACATCTGTTTTTTATGTTTCTTAGCTTCATAGATTGCAAATCAATATTTTTGTAGTTTTCTCAGCACTCAGCACCAAAATATGGCGCAATCCATGGTGTTTTAGCAATTTGGTCACATTCCACAGGAGATATTTAAATAATACAGCACCTTGTGTAACTTTTTAACGATATGGATAAGAAGTTAAATAATCAAAAGGTGATGACTTTTAGGTCTAGTCCGACAAACATGTTTACAATTCCAAGGGAGAGCATAGTTTTTGTTCTGTTTTGTTTTCTACATCAACACTCGAAATAAGTGCGTAGTTATTAAGGATCATCACAAACTGCAGCAGGCGCAACTGTAACGGGTTCCTTTTTCAGAGTTTTCTTTTATGCCAAATTTGCAGTATTATTATTAGTATTTTGTTTCTTACTCTATACTGATTTGCTTGGCTTCTTGCGTGTATATGTCATGGACATCTGGTAATTTATTTAAAAATGGTTTGAGCACTGGGAAACCTAGCCATAAATGGCTCCTACAAGCTTAGGAAAAAGATGTCTGCAAATATTAAATGAGGTGGAAATCCAATGCATAAAAATTGAAGATGGTGCATGAGAGTTTGAAAAGGAATCTCTCAACAGTTAAGTGAGAGTAAAGTTAGCAAAGCAGGACACGATTTTTCATGATTGGAAATAGAAAAATAAAAGCTTTCCTAAGTTGTAACTATGAAGTCTCACGCAGTCAATCACCATTATATTCATAGCTAGAGTGACCACCAAATCTTTAGCATCCAACACTTAGAAATTTGAAATCCAAATTTAGAGGTGAATAATTCAATAGTAAGGAAAAAGTAACTCACAGATGAATTTCTTTTTGTGAACAGTGGAATCCAGGGTGGTGGTTGAGCCAATCCTGAACAGGGTCTGAAGGAAGCTGTTGTAACTGGCTAATAATGAGAGGGAAGACGATGGGTATAAGAACCGTTTGAAGGAAGTAGGAGCAGAACTCATAGAGACACCATCCCACAACTTCTAAATTTGAAGGCTTGTCATGCATTTCTTGGTATCCATTGTAATCCTCTTTGTCTCCCACGCCCTGTGTGGACGCAGCCCCCACTCGCCTTCCATTTTCGGCTGCCTTATGTGGTGCACAGCCTTGCGCAGGATCAGCTTCCACGGTTACCTCTTTCATGGTCAGCCACTCAGGTGGGTGGCGCGTGGACTTCACTTGAGACGGAGAATGGTGAGAGAATAGAGATAGGAGGAGGAGAAGTGCGAGCGTGCTGTTTGGTCTGCACAAGTATATATTGCTATGATTCTGAATCTCACATTGTTTTCTTGCCTCTTGCCATTTTTTTTAAGCTATTTGCTACGGGGTGTCAAGTGTTGTACAGTGTACTCACTATTCTACCATTCTATTTTTATCATCCTCACATTTTCTATATCATTTTCATTTAAATTAACGCCCTTAATACCTTTTTTTAATAAATTTTACTTCTAATTTCATATCTTAAAATTGAGATGAACTTAATGTTGGGAGTTTATTTTTCACCCATGGCTTCTTATTTTTTTTTTTTTAAGAAAAAAAAAGTGCCCAAAATAGGAGTATCACAAGGTTCGGTTTTTGGATTTAGTGTATTTGGTGGACAAGTTTTTGGATTTATATGGATATTTTTATGTATGCATTGGATGATCAGCCATGGGCTTGCTGTATCCAACTCAATGCCCAAAGTCCACACTACTCTTTCATTGGACTTTTCGCCTTCCCCATGTACACGCCAAATTTGGGCCAACCCTTTAGTTTCTGTGCGCTGCAGCCTCGTTCCATCTCGTGTTACCTGCATTCTCTGCCCTACGATCGTCCTCCTAATCTCTTAGTTCGCATCCAATGGTCACTAAATTGTAGCGCAGAAACTCGTTCGTGGAACACACTAGTTTGTCTCTACCAAGACTCGGAAATTTTTGTGCTGTGACTCTGAATCTGAATCATCCAGATATTGATTGCCTCAGATTCGTCGCCCAGCTTTCCTCTACATTTCGTTCAACATTCGAATAAGATAATCTATACACTACACTTGGACAAAGAAATTGTAAAACAAGAAAACTGCTAATTCTACACATTGATGTTATTGCTTCATGTCTTTTCTCTTGACTTTTCCAGTCTCCATATTGGGCTTTTGTTTTTCTGAAAGGTGGGTTTTCTCTCCTATAAATTATAGGTTTATATGTTCACAACAAAGCTTGCAACGAAAAAAGTGCTTTCTAAGAAGTAGGTAGGTGTGAGTGTGTGACACGTATTGAGCCTCTCTCAGGATATAAATGGATCAGGCAGAATTCATAGAAACAGCAAGAGTTCAATTCACAGACTTCAACTCTGCTCTGTCTAAATTTCATTGAGATTATGAATGAATATACCAAAGAACATATGTTGGACATTATTGAATTTTATTATTATAAGACCCATGGTTCAAGATAGAAAAGGAAAATAGGATCAAAAGCCTGAAGGGGGTTCAAGACCCAAACTTAACTAACTACCAACATAAAAAATTTATCCCAGAAAGGAATATAGCTGTAAAGTCTCCTCAATCCTCTGAACTCCTGTGGAATTTACACATAGATCCTTAGGTAATCATCCATCCGAGTGTAATTCACCTCAGGGTAAAGCTTTGAGGCTTCTTCTCCATCTTCTCCAATTTCAAAATCTGTTAAACATCCTTCATAGAAAATATGATAGAAGTGTCCAATTCCCACTTGGAGTTTATAATCCAGACCTGCAAATAAAATTCAAACCAATCAGAAAACTGCTTGATAGCATGTTACTTTCCTATATCAATGAACAATGCTACACAAAATTTAGGTGCATTTGTATTACCTTTCAAAGTGGTAAGAAAGTCCTCCCCAGATATGTATGTTTTGTCTAGTTCCTTTCCTATGAGTTTCTCCCAAATTCCAATAATTTCTCTTTGGGAGAGAATGTTTTCTGGTGGCCTTAGGTACAGTGTTTTGTTTAGAGTTCGAGGGTCATCTATTGCCTTTATGGTGTATGTTGCAACATCGTCTTCATCCATAAAAACAGCTGCATCCACATAGTTCGCAAAAATTGAGTAATAAAACCACACATTCTAAGTTTGATTCTTCTGAGAAGCACTCTGAGAGATCAAAATCTTCTGCATGAGGCTAACATGAAGTATGCTACTAAAAAATTTGATATTGAATGAAGGCAATGAGTTACCTTTTAGGTTGCCATCTCCAAATAGATGAACCTTGTCTCTTGGAGGGACAAAGGAACCCATCTGAGAGAGGCTGCCGGCGAAGTATCCGGCAAACAAGTTTGCAGAGATGTAAGTATAAGGGATGTTAGCTTCCTCAATTGCTTTTCTCACTGTCATTTTGTCGTCAAATGTTACTCTTCCTGGTTCTAGTGCATGTCCCATACGTGCTGGGTCCAACCCAAATTCTGAAGGCAAGAAACGCTAGAGAAGAAAAATCAGACAATTTTGTTTAGTATTGATAGAATTTGCCTGATTTTGCTGTCAAAATGTGTTCTACAGAACAATACAATACTATGAAATAAGTTAGTTCAAGTGGAAATAGAAGTAAAGATGAGACTGCTACATGTGCTTAAATCATGGTGGAATAAAGCTTTTGACATTTTGGATCACTGTTTCTTACTGTGATACTCAATCAGTCGATCTGTCAATCAGTAAGACTTACATTCTTTGAGTTAGAGATTTCCATATATCATGCATTTTTTTTGGTGTGATTTATTATTATTTTTGGCAATATGTGATTTAATCTTTACTTTAAAGTGGATTATTTTACTCACTTACTAGTCAAAATTCTATTAGAGAAAGGAAGTCAAAGATGGTAGGTATTCAGTATCAAATGACTTTTAACCTTATATATATGGAAGAAATAATTGTAAAGTTTGGAAGAAATTCTAGGTTTTTGTGTCCTTGTTGTATTATTGACAGCGAATTCTATTAGAGAAAGAAAGTCAAAGATGGTAGGCATTAATTGAAATCCAGTATCAAATGGCTTTTAGCCTTTATATATATATAAATATATATATATATATTTATATAGAAGAAATAATTGAAAAGTTTGGAAGAACAGTAGGAAATTTTTGGCCTTTTTTTAAAAAAAGAAAAAGAAAACAGAAAGAATTTGTTTTTACATTTTTATTTATTAAAAAATTAGTAATATACTTTCAAGATAATAGTATTAAAACCACCGAAAAACGGGTTAAACTTTGAAATCAAAGAAAAGAACAACATTAATTAAAAAGTAAAAAAATTACAGAATCTTATAATTAATTATAAGTAGATTTATTTTACTTATAGTAATAAATAAAATAATTATTAAGAGACACGATGTCGATAATAAACAAAACATATTGTTTAATAAGATTTATTTACGATCAATCATAACGATGTAATTACAATGAGAGATTGATTATTGATACCTTAACATTCCCAGCTTCTTTGATGGCCTCAACAAGCTTGAGCTGCAACAATATGCTATGGCTCCGGAAGTGAACGCCGGAGACGGCGCTGATGACGACGTCGACCTGCTTGACGGCGTCGACGAGACTCCGGTGATCGGAGAAGGAGGCTTGAATGAGATGAGCACCTTGCTTCTTGAAGGAGAGTAACATCTGAAGCTTCTCAATTTGGAGCCCTAATTCTGGGCGTTGAACAATATAGGTCTCATGCCCTTGTGCTAGACTCGCCTTCACTATTCTCCTTCCAATATACCCAGTGCCTCCAACAATTAGAACCTTGCTCTTTCCCATTTTTTATTAATTGATCTTGGAGTTTCAATATACTGTGATAAAATTATGTGTGCTTAAATAGGCTTTTTTTCTGTAGGGTACTACACAGTGCTTGATGAAAATAAATTAATTAATTGTTAAATGAATTATGAAAGAAAGAATGAAGAAATTGTGCTGCTCTATGTTTAATGTATACAAGTCAAGGCAAATTAGTCTAAATTGTATGTTGGACAAGAATTTTATTGGTGTGTGATGACTTTTCTAAGTGAAATTTGATCTCTCCCAATCAGTGAATTAATGACTCTTTTGTGGTTTGGTAGCAAATGTTGAATGGAAGCAGCAAGTTATTGTATAAAACTTCTCTTTGCTTTCTTTCATAGTTTGGTTGTTACTGGCTTGGTAACTTGGTATGTGTAGTAGTGAAGAAAAGTAAGTCATATATAATGAAATGTACAAATATATAATAAATTTGAAATTTTACTATGTTAATATTTTAAAATTTAATTGCAAAATTTTATAGTTTTTAAGATAAATAATTTATTTCTGATTAGAGTGGAAAAATGAATTAGTTAATGTGCAATCACATCAAGGATCTGAATTTAACATGACTTCAAGTCCTAAGTATTTGATTGACAAAAGAAATTAGCACATTCTCAATGCACAACCCTTATAAAAAAAATAATACTATCTTAAACAATAATACTTGCTTTTAATTGGTAGTAGGAAAGTGCTGAACAAGGATTTCTTACTTTAATGCCATAATATATAGGTTAGTTGCTGCAATTAGACGCTAAATTAAAAAATTGCATAAGGAACAATGAGATATCTGGTGGTTGGGAGCCACCTAATACTCCACATTCCACTCTTCTCATTAACTTTTAAATATGTAATTAATAGTTAAGAATTTAAGGTATTCAAATCATCTTAATTCGATTTACTTTATTTTCAAATTACTTTTAAATTATAATAAGGATATTTAATTAAAAGAATATGTCTCTTATGATATGTTAAACTAAGACTCAAATTTTTATCTAGAGAGTTGTTTATATTTAGTGTTCAATATATAATAATTTTTGAATAAGATTATTTTTAATAAAAAATATTTGTAAAAAATTAAAAATTATTTTTGTAAAAAGTTTTTTAATGTGATTATTGTAACAAGTATTAGAATAGATTAATAATTTCTTAAATGTATGCTATTAATTTTTTTTAATATAAATACATAATATATAAATAAAAAAGCCAATCACATGGTGACTGTGATAAATTAAAATATATGGAGAAAAGATCTAATTATAAGCAGGTAGTGAAAGAGGCAAAGGAGTGAAACACATGACCCCACTCCACCTAATCCCCTTGGCTTATTCTTGCTGCTTTTGAGAAGAAAACAAGAAAATACAAATATACAATGTTAGATGCCGCTAACTAATGAATTATATAAGGAATTGCTGCTGTTCAAAGTTGACTCCAATCTGATGGTATATATCTATGTGTGTGTGTGATCCCAAGAAAATATTAATAAGGTTCTGTTTATCCGATTGAAAGAATTGGATTCTGGGCAAGAAAGTGGGGTGTCTGATACTTACAGCTTCAGCGACAAAGGAAGAAGAGGAAGAAGAAGAAGAAGAAGAAGCTATATATATATATCTTTTGGCTCATCCGGTAAGGACTCTTCCTTTAATTAATGTGTGGTGTCTGAAAGTTGAAGTGAGAACCAAATGTTATGAGCTTTATTAAAATTAAAAATTAACTGGCACAGCTGTTGCATTTAATTATATTGTTGCTGTTTTGGAGTTTCTTGTTATTATTTGAACTTGACTTGTTTTTTTGGGCTTAATGTAAAATATGCGTATATGTCCATGTATATACACATCAACGAAGAAGAGAGTGGCCTTTAACTATTTGACTCATTAGTCATTACAACTAAAAGTTATATATAAAGAAAAAAAGGGTCAAATTAAAGCTTTCCATTTCCATGTGATGATAGAACTTGTTAACACAAACTAACCTTTATGATCATTTTTTAAAAAAAAGATGAAATACACTCTTTTCTTTTTAAGAAATACTTAAATTACATATTCATCTATTTTATTTTGAAAATACAAAAATTCTTTTGAAGTTAAAAAATCAGTAAAATATCTCCATCATAATATTAATTTTTTTTTATTAAACATACAATTTTTTAAAAAAGTATACTTTTAAAAATTTTTATTATTAAAATAGAAAAAAATAAGAGTGTAATTTTTAAAATAAAAAGAATGTAATTTACTTTATTTTTATGATGAACTATTGATATAGAGAAAGGAGACAATACAAATATTCCTTAAAATATATATCACATTTTGTTTAACATAAATCAAAGATTTGGAGAATGTCTTTCAATTAATCACTACAAGCAGATCATAATCTAATTAAGAACTAGCCTTTGAGGCATCATATATAAATACAATAAGCATGATTTCAACTTAATGCAAAACTAGATAATTTTTTGTAATGTCACAACTCACAATTATAGAAGCTACCAAACAAATTAAGGAATTATATTCCTTTAACGTGCCCTTTAATTCAATTAAGCCAATGCCTTCTAAATAATTTTGCCTGTCCTCTTGGCGTACCACAATTTGTAGTTTCCTTTCCTTTTACACTTCTCTTCTGGCAAGAGTCATGGGACTTCAACTTTTATTCGTACCTTCTAATTTTTTTTTGTTTTATATATACTGATAAAGTCTCATCTCATTTTAATTATTTCCCTTTTAAGTAATAATAATAATTCATGGTCTATTTTGAGTTTTGACAGATACATCGTCAAATGCCACTAAATTCCCATAACCCTCTGATTCTGCTCAATGACGTTCATAGATTATAATTCTGAGTTTTAAATGCAATAAGCATTTTGTATATGCTATTATAACTTTTGGGCACTGCTGATGTTAAGCTACTATCCTTCTAAAGGGCCCCAAACTATTCCAACACATGACTTTACCTCAAAGACAAAGCAAAACAGTTCATCTCTATCTGCCAAGCTAAACTATAACATGTGAAATAAAAAACATTGATGAACTTTTCAAGTTTTGCCAACCTATGTGTACACTCCAAGACACTAAGAACACGTTCATATATCTTATATATATATATAGATTGGGCCAAGAAGAGCACATAAGGTATTGAGGGAGAAAGAAGAGGCATGGAAAAGAGCAGAGTGCTGATAATTGGAGGAACTGGGTACATAGGGAAAAGGTTGGTGAAGGCAAGCTTAGCTGAAGGACACAAAACCTATGTTCTGCATAGGCCAGAGATAGGTGTGGACATTGAGAAGGTTCAGCTACTATTGTCATTCAAAGAGCGAGGAGCTCACCTTGTGCCAGGTTCCTTCAATGACCATCACAGCCTTGTGAATGCAGTAAGGCTAGTTGATGTTGTGATTTGTGCCATATCAGGCGTCCACATACGCAGTCACCAAATCCTACTACAACTCAAGCTCGTGGAAGCCATCAAAGAAGCTGGAAATGTCAAGGTACTAACTAGTAACATTTCCAAGTTATCAAGTACAGACACTTGAAAATTTTATGTCATGATGTCTGTCTCAGTGTTAGTGTCTGTTTTATAAATTCCTGGTTACAAGAGACTTTATCAGCTAACATGAAACTTTTTTGGTTATGTAAGAACTAAATTGGTTACTTGTGCATGCCATACTTATAAAATTGTTGTGTAATTCTTAAATTTATCAAGTCCTACTAAATCTTCTATGGTACAGAGGTTTTTGCCATCTGAGTTTGGGATGGATCCTGCAAGAATGGCACATGCATTGGAGCCAGGAAGAGTGACATTTGATGACAAAATGGTGGTGAGGAAAGCCATCCAAGAGGCCAACATACCCTTCACCTATGTTTCCGCTAACTGCTTTGCTGGTTATTTCCTTGGTGGTCTGTGTCAGCCTGGTTTCATACTTCCTTCCAGGGATTCTGTTGTCTTGTTTGGATATGGCAACACAAAGGGTACCCTATTACCTACCTACCTAGTTCCTTTTCAAACTCAATCTTTCTCTTTAATTGACTAAGTTGATTATGAATAAATATGTAAGCAATAAGCATAAGTAGATTCTACCAAAATCTCTCTTTCTTCGTAAGTATAAAGTTGTATGTAATTATTTTTCTTCCAATTTGGCAGCCATTTATGTGGATGAAGACGATATAGCCATGTACACTATCAAAACAATAGAAGATCCCAGGACTCTTAACAAGACAGTATACATAAGGCCACCCAAAAACATCTTGTCCCAGAGAGAGGTTGTCCAAATTTGGGAGAAGCTGATTGGTAAAGAATTGAAGAAGTCCTCAATTTCTGAGCAACAGTTTCTGGCTTCCCTTCAAGGTGAGATCAGTATATTGACAATAGTAGTACTAGTACTTGGTATTTCCAGAAAGACATAGATTGCTTTAGAACGAAGAAAGAAAGTGTGGTGCAAGCAGTTGAATTCTTCAGTGTCTTTTACAGTTTCTTACAAAACTCTTGCCATTTTTTACGTTGAATTCACAATTATTAGATTTAATATGGTGATATTTATTTTTTCAGTGTAATAATAGGCGTTTATTTTCTCGTGGAAACAGGACAAGCATATGCAGAGCAAGTGGGACTGACACATTACTACCATATTTGCTTTGAAGGGTGCCTTGCAAATTTTGAGATAGGAGATGACGGAGTTGAAGCTTGCCAACTTTACCCCGAAATAAAGTACAATACAGTTGAAAACTACATGAAACGCTATGTATAAGGTTTTTTTTTTTTTTTCCTGTTTAATATATGCTCAACCATTTGCGTCACTTGTTAGCAAAAGTTGGTTGAACTCAATAAAGAGTGTGTGAAGTGTAATTGTGAATAAGAGGAAAAAAATAAAAAAGCTTTTTCCTTAATGAATTGATGCCATGTTGACATTAATTAATATTGTTGGCACAAGATTATGGTGAACAACACATTAGTTCGATTTGATGATATTTATTTATCTAATTGAATTGATCTAATTAAATAATTAAAAATTTTTATTCAATTAATTCAATTATTTAACCAGTTTGAATTGAATTAGATAATCAATTTTAATTAAAAAAATATTATAAAATTTTGAAAAATAGTATTAGTATTTTTTTTAATTTTGAACATAAAAATAAATATTTTTAAAAATAAAATTCATATTAAATTTAATTGAAGATGATTTTAAAATAAGTCTAATTATAAAATAAAATATTTATGCTAAAATTTAATATATTTTAAATTTTAATTAATATATAATTATTTAATTAGTTAGTTTAGTTTGATTTGAATAATATTTATCATCATGTAAGAATTGAATCAATTTAATTAATTTTTTAAAATTTTTATCAAATCTATCTAATTAAATAATAAGTTTTGATCAATTTTAATTAGATCATATTAAATTAATTTCATTGAGTTTGAATTGATTTGCATCTACTAGCGGCGCACATCCCCTTTGTTAACTGGAAACTTGAGTAATGAAAATACCTGTCAACATATAAAGTGTAGTAGGACATACATGGCATATAAAACCGTCCTGTCATTTGTGAAGCGTTCGTTTCAGAGTGTTATTATTCTCTACGAAGTTCAGTATTGCTCATCACATTTACGAAGCTGTAGAGCTAAGCAATTTAAAAAGCTTTTGGATCCTCTGCAGGGGGCCTTTTTAGCGGCGGTTTTATCCGTCGCTAAAGTTTGTTTTAATATTATTGCAACGAATATTATTGTTGCTATAACTTTTGTCTATATAATTAATTTAACAAAAATTATAGTGACAATAATATTTGTTGCAAAAAACTTTAGCAACAGAAAAAACTGCTGCTAAAACGAAAAAGGCCCAGCAGGCGCCCAGCAAAAAAACGCCTAGCAGGAAATCCGGACGCATTTAAAAAATGAGAAAACATCCCAAAGCCAAACTATTGACGTTGAAACTCGAAACAAGTAAAATGCAAGGGACCGCATTTCCTAGATTGAACAGAGCAAGAAAATCTTGTTACACACGTAAGATTCAAGAAAATCCTCTCAAAAGTCAATAAATGAGCCCACGGTATTTGTAGTGAATGGTCACCATCAAGTCATCAACCACTCTCTTCTCAAATTCCAAGTTTCTTCTATTCACACTGCCACTGCTCTTATAATTATGGATGGCATAGGTATTCCCTCCATACCTATCAGTTCAATTTCCTTGCACATTAGTCATTAAGCTTTCCTCGGTGTTTTTAACTATAAAATCTGAGAGGACTCAATAGGAATTGCAGATTAGACATCAAACTCAAATACATGGTCGAAACTCAATAAAGATTGTGTGAAATGTAATTGTGAGTAAGAGTAACAAAAACGCAAGACTATTTTTTATTTTCATTCTTGGTATTGCAAATATAAGGCAAACAAGTCTCCGTAATTACTTTTTCGGTTTTTCGTACAAGTTCATCAAAATGGATATTGCTTCATATATTGACATTGCAATATCTTTTTCGCTACAAGTGCCATTTCTGAACGTGATCCAATCCTTGACTTTCTGAAGTTTTTTAAAAAGAAGAAACAGAATAGCCTATGGCTACTAGAATAGTAATACTATCAATTTGTTTTTCCTCTTGTCCTATTGAGAAATTAACTTTTTTGGTTCTAAATATTCAGAGGGGTTTCTAGATGCCACTTACCATGGTTCACCAATCATAATCGGACAAAGCTTAATGTATGTGGCTTTCCATCATAGATAGGCGAATTAGATTTAGATAGGTGCCATTCGCTAGAAATTCAAGGTTGGGATCCGAACAGAGAAAATGAGATCAATGTCATGAGTACTCATGATGACTTCAGAAATCCAGCTCCCAAGACTAACAAGTCTAGCACCACTAGCACACAGATAACTGCAGAACTTTTTCATGTGTTCCTTCTAACACTTAAGGACATGGCTGAGGCTATCGTAGAAGTTGTGCTTGAGACTTTGAGAGAGCTCATTCAGAAGGAGCTAGGCTTGTTTCTGGGTGTCAATCAAGAGATGAAAAGGCTCGCTAGCACACTCTCCACAATCTGGGCTGTGCTTGAAGATGCTGAGGAAAAGCAGCTCACAGACAGGGCTTTACAAGATTGGCTGCAGAAGCTAAAAGATGCAGCTCACGTGCTTGATGACATATTGGACGAGTGTGCAACAGAAGGACTTCAATTTCAGTATCAAGGACAAAATTGTGGATCGACAAACAAGGTAAAGCATTCTTCCTCACCCTCCTTTCATCCGAAGAGTGTTCTGTTCCGACACAAAATTGCTAAGAAAATGAAAGAGATAAGGGTTACTTTAGATGCAATTGCTGATGAAAGGGGCAAGTTTCACTTGTGTGAGATAGTTACAGAAAGGAAAACTGAGGTCAAGGAATGGCGACAAACTAGCTCCATTATTACTCAACCTCAAATATACGGAAGAGAAGAAGATAAGGAAAGAATTGTGGATTTTTTGGTTGAACAGGCTCTTAGTTTTGATGATGTATCAGTGTATCCCATAGTTGGTATAGGTGGACTAGGAAAGACAACACTAACACAACTTGTCTTCAATGATGAGAAGGTAACAAAGCATTTTCAGTTGAAGATCTGGGTGTGTGTTTCAGAACATTTCGATGTTAAGAGAATGCTAAAAGCTATCGTGGAATCATCCTTTGGACATAGCTGCGAGTCCCTGGATTTGGATCCCCTGCAGAGAAAACTTCAAGAGACGCTTCGAAGAAAAAGATATTTACTTGTTCTCGATGATGTGTGGAATGATGATCAAGAGAAATGGGATAGGCTGAAATATGTCTTGTCATGTGGATCAAGAGGTTCCTCCATTCTTGTCACCACTCGTCTAGCGAAGGTTGCATCCATCGTGGGAACGCAGCCTCCTCATCAGTTATCAAGTTTATCCATGGATGACTGTTGGGCATTGTTCAAGCAACGAGCTTTTGGATCACATAAGGAAGAACATGCAGAGCTTGTGGACATGGGAAAGGAGCTTGTGCACATAGGAAAGGAAATTGTGAAAAAGTGTGGTGGAGTGCCTCTTGCTGCAAAGGCACTGGGAGGCCTTTTACGTTTTAGAAGGGAGGAGAATGAGTGGCTCTATGTCAAGGAAAGCAAACTCTGGAATCTTCCACAAGGTGAAAACTCCGTCTTATCTGCCTTGAGATTAAGCTACTGGAACTTGCCATTAAAATTGAGACCTTGTTTTGCCTATTGTGCCATATTTCCCAAAGGCAAAGAAATCAATAAGCATCTTCTAATTCAACTCTGGATAGCTAATGGATTCATTACATCTCACGGTAAATTGGATGTAGAAGATGTGGGTAATGGGGTGTGGAAGGAACTGTATTGGAGATCATTTTTCCAGGATATTCAGACAGATGAATTTGGTACCATTAACAGTTGCAAGATGCATGATCTAGTTCATGATCTTGCCCAATCAGTCATGGGAGAAGAATGTCACATTCTGGACGATGCAAACTCTAATGATTTATCTGGAAACACTCGCCATCTTTCTGTTGCTATCTATAAAATGAAAACCTCTTATTTTGGTTTGTCAGACATACCCAAATCCTTAAGAAGCAGCCTACATGTATCAGGTGCAGTTTCTTCTGTCTCCCTATTGATGAAATCTACTTCTTTGAGAGCACTTCATGAGAGTGGCAGTGAGAGAATAACAGAAGTGCCATCTTCAATAGGAAATCTGAAACATCTGAGGTATTTGAACCTCAGTGGCACCCAAATCAAAACACTCCCCAAGTCCATTTGCACCTTGTGGAATTTGCAGCATTTGATTTTGAGTGATTGCTGGAATCTCATCATGTTACCTAAACACATGAATTACCTTAAAGGTCTACGAGAGTTAATGTTGGATGGGTGCAGTTCATTGACTAGCATGCCACCGGGTATTGGTCAATTAACTTCTCTGAGGATCTTAACTCGTTACATTGTTGGCAAAGGCCGAGGCTTTCAGATAAATGAACTGGGGTGCTTGAACCTCAGAGGTAATCTAAGTATAGAGCACTTGGAGAAAGTTGAAAGAGTGACAGATGCCAAAAAAGCCAATTTGATAGGTAAGCAATTGGAAGAGTTATCATTGTCATGGGATACAAACGTTGAACCAGACATGCAAGATAGCATTGAGCAGATGCTTCAAACACTTGAACCTCATGCAAAACTCTCAAGTTTGTACATAGAGGGATATAAAGGTGCCCATCTTGCGCAATGGATGAGTAAACCCAGCTTCAAACACTTATTTTCTATAAACCTTGAAAATTGCAAGTTCTGTTATCGGCTTCCACCACTGGGGAAACTCCCATCTCTAAAGCACCTTAGAATATCTGGTATGCATCTTTTACAATACATTCATTATGAATCCATCAATGGCGTAAGAAGTTTCCCATCTCTTGAAAATCTCGAGGTTTCTGATCTAACAAACTTGGAAAATCTATGTAAAGACAAAGTAGGGGAGAATTTTCCATGTCTTTCTAGACTGTCCATTTCTAGGTGCCCCAAGTTGGCCTTGCCTGTTCTTCCAGCTGTCAAAGATCTAGTTCTAGTTGAGTCAAAGGAAGTGTCATTGAGCTCAATCTACAACCTCCACAATCTTAGATTCCTTCAAGTTTCTGTTTTTGAAGAACTGACCACTATCCCACAAGGGATGTTGAGAGGCCTCACTGCTTTAGAGCAGTTACACATCGCTCACTTCTCTGAGCTGGAATCATTTCCAGAGAAAATGTTAGAAGGCCTACACTCTCTCCAAACAATCAAGATTGATTCCTGCGAGAAGCTGAAATCTCTGTGGGAATGTTTTGAAGACCTTATTTCACTTGAAACCTTAGAAATCATAGGATGTCCTGAACTAGTGGCACTGCCAAATGGTATTATTCACCTTACATCCTTACAGCGTTTAGTCATATCTTACTACTGCCATAAGGAGACAACCAATGACTCCTTTATTCCTGTTAAGTTAGCAGTATTACCAGAGTCCTTAGGACAGATTTCTTCACTGCAATATCTAAGGATAAGCACATCCCAAAATCTGGCATTGTTACCAGAGTTGGGAAACCTTATATCTCTTAAAACTTTAGAGGTTGGTCACTGCCCAAAGTTGCTCTCTCTTCCTGCAAGCATTCGATGCCTCATCAAATTGCAGGAGTTGAAGTTACGTAGCATGCAAAATCTTGTATCGCTGCCTGAAGAGTTGGGGTGCCTTGCTTCCCTTGAAACTTTATGTCTTCAAGATTGTCCTAAGTTGGCTTCACTTCCAATAAGCATTCAAAGCCTTACCAATTTGAAGACTTTGGTTATTGGGAATTGCCCCCAACTACAGCGGAGATGTAAGAAGGAAACAGGAGAAGAATGGCATAGGATAGCACACATCCCTTATGTTAAATTTGTTTCCAAAGCTAGTGCGCTAGTGAGGTACAAACAATGTACTGCTGCAGAATATTTTCAAGATCTAATCCACTAGTGAAATCTTGTTTCATCTCCAAATAAAATTATAAAGGAAATTATACCAAGATATGACTTGTTCCATGATTTTAATGGTTCTTTCTTACATCTTTCTGATAAATTGAAACCAGCCCATAACTATGTAAAGGCAGCTGTCAGATAATTTGAGTCGTCAACTTCGTTATCAAGTATGCATCATACATTATACACGTGACATGGCCAATATATATTATTCAGGGTCACAGTCTAAGATATTTGCGATTGGTTTGAGTGACATTTGCCTCTCATCGTCCTATACAATAGAAACTAACAGAATTAAACAAATTGTTAAACACGCCATAGAATGAATTTATGGTTTTGTAAATTGGATCCTGACATTAGCTACACGGGAGGAGCACATGAAAAATTAAAGGTATTGTAAATCAAATTAATTATAAACATACATGTAAATATGTTTGTTTAAAACTTACTTTCGACATGTTTATATGTTTATTTATAATTAACTTGTTTTTTATAAATTGAGTCTTTACATTTTTTTAGTATATTTTTATTTTAAATGTTAATAAAGAGAATCTCTCCCTATCCTTTTCCTTTAAAAAGTGTGAAAACGAGCGAACTATCGCTGTTGAAACAGAAGTAAGATGCGACGAATAAAAACGAGAATGATGGACGAGTCGACTTCATTTATTTTTAACCTTTTTGTAAAGCCAACGGAGAAAACACTGCAAGTCTACCATTCTCAACCACTCCTCAAACTCCTGAAATTCAAAGCATCTTCTTTGGAATCAACCACCAAGAATTACCTTCCTTTCTGATTAAGCTTTTGACGAGACCATCTTCTGGTTTCCTCTTCATCATATAAAATCTGAGAAGATGGAATAGGAATTGCAAATTATACATCAAACTCATAACACCATGTCAGCTGAGATTTGGGTAGTGCCCTTTTTCGGGCAAGGCCATCTATTTCCTTGCATAGAGCTATGCAAACACTTGGCTTCCAGAAATTTTAAGGCCACCCTCGTCGTTCCATCCTATCTCACCTCCTCCATCCCCTCCTCTCTCTGCGATTACCCTTTAGTTCAAATCACTGAAATCCCATCATCTCCGATGCCCCCACCTGAACCAGGTTCACACCCGCCTCACGCGTTCCGTAGGCACCGTAATCAACTAGTTCAAGGGCTCGACAATCTCCTCTCAACAGGACCCGAAAAACCCAATCCAACCCAACCCCTTTGCGCTATCCTTGACATCATGATGAACTGGTTATCTGATATTTTCGAAAAATTCCAAGTGCCCACGGTGGCGTTCTTCACCTCCGGCGCTTGCTCCGCCGCATTGGACTACGCAATTTGGAAAGCCCACCCGGAAGATATAAAACCCGGTGAAACCCGTTTGCTCCCGGGGTTACCAGAATATATGGCTCTCACATACTCGGATCTTAAACGACGGCCTCACGGCCCACCACCGGCACACGATGGCACACCACCAAGAGATACCGGAGCTGATTCTCCACCATCTCCTAGTGGAAATGGAGCAGGGTCACAGAAGATGGGACCAGTTCCACCAGGACCAATTCCCGGGGGACAACCACCATGGATAGGAGATGCAAGTAAAACGAACGCCTTGATGATCAACACGTGCGACGATTTGGAGCGTCCATTCATCGATTACATAGCAAACCAGTTGGGAAAACCGGTTTGGGGTGTAGGTCCGCTTCTGCCGGAGCAATGTTGGAAACCAATGGGTTCACTCATTCACGACCGGATGGTTCGAACGAACCATCGGTCCAGCGTCACTGAAGATGAAGTGATCCAATGGTTAGATTCAAAGCCACGGGGGTCGGTGTTATACATATCATTTGGAACTGAAGTGGGTCCTACGATGGAGGAGTACTCACAATTAGCTGAAGCGCTGTTGTTATCAGACCAAGCTTTCATATGGGTGATCCAACCCGGTTCAGGAAAACCGGGTCCTCCACGGTCAATAATGGGAAAACAAACCAGTGTGGAGGGTTCAGAAGAAGAAGGGTATTATCCTGATGGGCTTGATGTAAGAGTAGGAAGAAGGGGACTGATAATAAGAGGGTGGGCACCACAATTGTTGATACTGAGTCACCCATCAACGGGTGGATTCTTATCACATTGTGGTTGGAATTCTACAGTGGAGGCTATTGGACGTGGGGTCCCACTGCTGACGTGGCCCATTGGGGGTGACCAATACTCTAATGCAAAATTTGTGGTGGGCCATCTTAAGGTGGGGTCTATGATCTGTGATGATGTGTCACAAATGGTGAACAAGGATGATATAGTTAAGGGAATAGAGAGGCTGATGAGTGATAAAGAGATTAAGGCAAGGGCTGAGAGTGCCAGTGTCAAGTTTCAGCATGGCTTCCCAAACACTTCAGTCGCTGCATTAGATGCTTTCCGACATTATGTCAATCATAGATTCAGTTATTGTCATTAGCTCATTCAATATACATTCACAAAAATCTGTTTATTGCGTTACATGAATAATTTACTTTTCTATATCATATTTATATAATATGTATAGTATAAAATGAGAATTCAGATAGTGAACCATTTTTAGAAACGAGGAACCTTCATCCCAATAAAAATTGAATTGAAATTGTTATACATACATCTTACAAACAACTAATTTTGTACATGAAGAATTTCACACATACCACTTGCCTCATGACCAACAATATTAAAATATTAGAGTAATATATTTTAATTACTCTAATATTTTAATTGCTCTTTGGTATCTTACGCCTTTATTTCTTATACTGGTGCACCTAATATATCTTAGAAAAAAGAATTGACAATGTCCAAATTCCAACACGTGGTTACTGATTAGCCATTATACCTAGACAAACTTGAAACTTGACAATAGACCTATTCATTTGGAAAGTCAAGAGTGGGCCATCGATCGAGAAGTTGAGAACTTGATCTCACTCATCGCAAGGGAGCTTGAATTTTTTTGGGTGTGAATCAATAGATGAAGAGGTTGTGAAGGCAAGCACACTCTCACTGCAATTCAGGATGCGAGGTCTTTAGAATGAAGCAGACGGAGATGCCCAAGCCCAGCAGTGGCAGGCGCAGTCACCGACGTCCTTCCTCAAGAGAATAGATTATAGAGCAACAAAATTGGCATTTCATATTTATATTTAGAAAAGAAGAATGCCAAGAGTGAATGGTCAGCATCAAGGCATCAACCACTCTCTTATACATTAAAGTCAATTTCCTTGCTCATTAAGCTTTCTTAGTGTCGTGGCTCCTTCTTCTTCCTATAAAATCTGACAGGATCCAACAGGAATTGCAAATTACACAGCAAACTCATAAAACACAATGTCAGCTGAGATTTGGGTAGTGCCCTTTTTCGGGCAAGGTCATCTATTTCCTTGTATAGAGCTATGCAAACACTTAGCTTCCAGAAATTTCAAAGCCACCCTCGTCATTTCCTCCAATCTAACCTCCTCCATACCCTCCTCTCTCCGCGACTACCCTTTAGTCCAAATCGCTGAAATACCATCGTCTCCGATGCCACCACTCCCACCCCCACCCGAATCACATTCACACCCATTCCACGCGCACCATATGCTTCACAACCACCAAGCTCAAGGGCTTCAGAACCTCCTCTCAACCGGACCCCATAACCCCAATCCATCCCGACCTCTGTGTGCTATCCTTGACGTCATGGCCAACTGGTACTATGATGTTTTCGAAAATTTTCAAGTGCCCACGGTAACGTTGTTCACCTGCGGCGCTTGCTCCACCGCATTGGAATATGCAATTTGGAAAGACAACCTGGAAGATATAAAACCCGGTGAGACCCGTTTGCTCCCCGGGTTACCGGAAGAAGATATGGCGCTCACATACTTGGATCTTAAACGACGGGCTGATGACATACCACCGCCACACGGTGTCCGACCACCGCGAGACTTCAGAGCTGGTTCGCCGCCGCCATCACCACCTGGTGGAAATGGAGCAGGGCCGGGAAAGATGGCACCACAGAATCACGGTGCGCAACCACGGTGGTTAGAAGATGTAAGTAAAACGAAAGCGTTGATGATCAACACGTGTGACGATCTGGAGCGTCCATTCATTGAGTATATAGCGAACCAATTTGAAAAGCCGGTTTGGGGTGTAGGTCCGCTTCTGCCTGAGAACTATTGGAAACCAGCGGGTTCACTCATTCACGACCGGATTATTCGCGCGAACCGGCGGGCCAACGTCACCGAGGATGAAGTGATCCAATGGTTAGATTCAAAGCCACGTGGGTCAGTGTTGTACTTGTCATTTGGGAGTCTTGTGGGTCCTACGGTAGAGGAGTACTCACAATTAGCTGAAGCACTGGAATCTTCAGATGGACCTTTCATATGGGTGATCCAACCACGTTCAGGAAAACCGGGTCCTCCTCCTTCACTATTGGGAAAACAATCCAATTGGGAGGGTTCAGAAGTGGAAGAAGGGTATTATCCTCATGGGCTAGATAGCAGAGTAGGGAAAAGGGGATTGATAATAAGGGGATGGGCACCACAGTTGTTGATACTGAGTCATCCATCAACGGGTGGATTCTTATCACATTGTGGTTGGAATTCTACAGTGGAGGCTATTGGACGTGGAGTCCCAATTCTGGCCTGGCCTTTGAAGGGTGACCAATACTATGATGCAAAATTGGTGGTGAACTATTTTAAGTTGGGGTACCCCATCTGTGATGATCTATCGCGAATCATGAACAAGGATGATGTAGTGAAGGGAATAGAGAGACTGATGAGTGACAAAGACATGAAGAGAAGGGCTGAGAATGTTAGTGTAATGTTTCAGCAAGGGTTCCCAAGGACTTCAGTGGCTGCTTTAGATGACTTCCAACAATATATCAATCAAGAATTGAATTAGTGTCACTGCCTCAATCAATCTACATTCGGGAAAATATTCATACTATGTTATATGAATAATTCACTCCCCAATATCCTGCTGATTTCAGTATATATATTTTGTATAGGATCGAGTATTCAATTATGTGAACTGTTACCGAAGTTGTTGCTCTCTATTAACGCAACTAACTCGGGCTTCTTTTAGTACATATTTGTTAGAATCTAGACTAGTCAACTTTTTTCTTGATCCAAATTAAACAGATCCTCAGTACGTCTGAATTCTTTTACTTAATTAAATTACAGGTATAAAATTGCAATTGATCTGGTAATTTTTATGTGAAATTTTCACCCATATCAGACACGTCTCGCCTTAAAATTTCAGTGACACGAGATATAGGGAAAGGAAAACACTATGCATGATTTTACCAGAACCTAGATCCTTATGGAGATACCTTATTATCAGATAAAATACAACTTAGACCATTTTACCTGAATGATAGATATCGAAATTAATCCAGTATGCCAAATATTTAAAACTTACATGAACTATAAAAGAGAAGAGGAAATAGAACAGAACCGTTTTACTTATTGCTATGCCATGGAAAACCCCAATTAGAAAATACTGAACCTACATCCCAGTAAAAATAGACTTAAAAATCGTATATATGCATCTTACAAATGATTTTGTATCAAAGAAGAATAGAAAAATATTGATCATTCATGATGGATCAGGATCCAGTTTTGGGACAATGGCAGAAGAGAGCATCAAATGAGAAACACGAACCGCACCAATTAGCCGCTCTGGCAATTCATCTGTAGTATTTGCCTGTCAATGAAACAAATATGTCACCATTTCATAGTGCAGGTCACCATAAAAGATATGAATGAACAGTCTATAAATCCATGACCTGATGTTAGAATGTACATAAAATCCTATAGAAACATAAAGCTATCCATCCTTCAAACAAATCCTTGGTTGTGTTGGATGGGGGAATATAACAGTTAAACACATTCAAGTTGCTCACACCAAACCGCATTAGGAATTTTAGCAGAAACAGCAGTTTATAAAAGACTGAAGTTATCAGAGACCTTGATCTTTTTAACAGAGTAAAACTAACAGATACATTTGCCGTGAATTATCAGGTATATACAATCTGGTAAATCCCATAAATTACTAAATCTACAAAGGTCAATTTAACTAAAATCAGGTAAGTAATTTATAACTCCATGAACTTGAAGTGATCTTGATCAAATAGAGTAAAAATAATAGATACATTTATCATGAATTAGCAGGTAACTATGGTAAATCCTATAAATTACTAAATCCACACGAGTCAATTAACTAAAATCGGTAATAGGCGAAAGTGGCATCTTAGTAATCCAGCTTTCATAATATGAGCATCAAAGTAAGACCAGATCGATTTAGTCCAACCAGACCAATTTAAACCCATTACTTGTTTAAAGGTGCAATACTGGTATATAATAAATTCAACACAAGAAGAAAATTTACCTGCACAAGAAAAGCCATATCGACCACCAATGTTGTAATTACACCAATTACTAGCCCCAAAACTCCATTAGCAACGGTAGAAGAGCCAATATCAACATCCATCTACAAATAAAAGCTACTGATTAAACAATAATAGCAAACAAGAAATACTGTGTTCGCCATTCATTATATGGAAACTTCCTATGATGTGACAATTTGTTAAGAAAACTGAATGATATTTTACTTCTAAATACTTCGGACCACGAATATAGTTGCAATCGACTGCCTTTCCAAGTAAACAAGGCGTGCTCCCAACACTTTGTCGCACAATCCATGAGCCCTGCATTATTTCAATAGACATAGAAATTGACAGGCCATGAACATCAGACCATAAGAATCTAGTGAAAGATTGAACGAAACAGAATAAAGAGGAAACAAAAACCTATTTATAAAGCAAACTTAATGAGTTTCTAATTCAACTCTAACCAATGGTAAGGGTACCACCATACCAACTTCACAGGCTATCTAAAATTCAGTTCTAGAGTCTAGGCAAAATCAATTCTTTTACATAAATCAGGCATAAGATTTATCTCTAAACTCCATATGGACTCACTCAAGCACCCTCCCATTCACTACCCTAGAAAACGGAAATAGAATTCCACACAGAGATTTGCACCTGTGTCATTGATGGAACCCAAGTGACTTGAGGAACCCTTCCTCAAAAGTTCGCAATTGAAGAGTACGAACCAAGCCACTTAAATACCTCATCGAACATCTCATTCTACTCGATGTGAGACTTGGGTAAACTATACTACTCTAGGGACATGTCATACTATCCCCATCCCCATCATAGCACCACCCTTGAAGAGTCGACGTCTCGGCGGCTACACTCTGCGACACTTCACTCAGCATTGCTTCACTCTACTGCGGTCAGTCCCTCCGCCGGTCAGAACCCTTTGTAGGCAGCTCCCTCTGTGCTGTCGGCAAACTAGGCTCTGATACCAAATGATGGAACCCAAGTGACTTAGGAAACCCTCCCTCAAAAGCTAGCCATTGAAAGGAAAGAACCAAGCCATTTAATTACTCCATCGAACATTTCATTCTACTCAATGTGGGACTTGGGTAGCCCATACTATCCAAGGGACATCCCATACTATCTTCATCCCCATCAGTTACTTAAAATAGGTAAAAAGAATGTCTGCTTTTGCTCATACGTTAAATTACTAAGAACAGCATAAAGCAAGCACTGATGGATAATTGCAGAATACATAAAGACATCCTTCTAAAAAAACAAGCAAATGGAGAGTGAAAAAAACTAAATAGTGAATACAGGAACTAATGGAACAAAACAGATAAAGACATCCTAGATACTATCCACACAGACACTATTTTAACATGCTTCTATGAAGACATTAGATTATCTCTGGGTACAGATGTCTTAGTTACTATAAAGTATGAAAACATATCATTTCAGACATGCAAGTCTATCAAACACCAGCATGCACACAAAGACACTGTTATAACATATGCTTGTATGAAGACATTAGTTTAGGTACAGATGTCCTAGTTACTGTAAAGTATGAACCACTTCTTTTCAGACATGCAAGTGTCTCAAACACCAATACCACCACAACACACTTTGAAAATTGCCCATTATACCAATGACAAAAGTCAGCAAGTACCTTTGGGACTGACGGGATGAGCTTGAATCTGCTATTTCGGAATTCATCATCACCATCAACAAAGCGTTGCAAGAGGGATCCAGGAACCAACTCTTTTGTCACGAAATAGAATACCATACTGTAGTGTGTTGACCCAGGCACCTGCAAATCAAACAGCATGCCATCAGACACTTTAGAACTCTAAATCCCTTAAGTTTAAAGTTGACTCTCACCTGAAGATTGATGACCATAGAGAAAAGTCCTTTTTCTGATGCAACCTACAGACACCAAAAGAAAAGGATTATTGTTAAATTACATGATATAACTGTTAAAAAAATGCAAATATATCCTTTATTATACAAGTTATAAGACAAATACCATATGTCTCTAGCTTTTATGCACAAAAGGTAAAATGATTATTCTACTGATATTCTTTCTCAAGCAACATAATACAAATCACAGAAGCGTTTAGTAAAGTCCAGGTTCACACAATTCAGATTTAAAAAAAAAAAAAAAAGGAAGTCATTTAATTTAATAAACAATGCTCACTGTTGCACTTTTTCTTAGTTTAATTACTCGAGAGAGTCCAAAAAGTACATGCTCTGTTTAAAAAACCTAGGGCCAAGACCAATTTAGTGCCCAAAGTGGGCCCAATGATGACTAGGACACCCAACAAAAATTCTGGGTTGAGGCCTGGACAACAATTATAATCAATGGACTTACTTAAAGTGCTAAAATTTAGAAGTTCCAAAGAGTTCTAAAAGGACAGATCTGGAATATGAAAGGTTTAATAAGAGGGAAATTTCTTTTAGTTAGCTAGCTTCCAGCTTTTGGTAGTTTTAAGGAGGAAAAAGCTTTATTGCTGTGTGCCACCTATGCTCTATGGTGTTTTCCATTAAGCAAAATGCCTCGTATCGTCAATAAATCTTCTCAGCTACTAGATCTGATATAGGACAGACTGTTTATCTGGACTCTCTAGGGTATTTGCTGCCTTATGGTATTTTGACATTTTTTGTCCGTCTTTTCTAAGTTTCTTCTTCACACCTTTACTTTGAAGATGATATCTTGTTGTCCTTTCTTGGCATATTATATTTCTACTTTTGTCATATTATATATTTTTAAAAAAATGCAATAGATCATTCAGCAGTTTCAATCTTCAATCCACTGCAAAAAGCATAGAAAATAATGTGTGGTTTTCTAATACTCACTTGCACTGCACATCCCTGACGCTTAGCCACATGGTCCATTCTTTTTGTGTCCTTGAACCAATCAACAGCAACAAGATCCATAAGGTGTTTCCCTGCAGGAATCTTCACAGTTCAACACAAAGGAATAAGAACATGCCAAGCCAGTGATAAATTTTATTTCAGAAAGAATAAAAGAAAAATCAAGAGAAGACCTTTGACTTGTCATGGAAAAAATGCTTGCTTCGGACTCTAAAATTATTTCCATCAGAAATTTTCCAGCAATCACGAGCATTATCACGATCATCTCGGCGTAGGTTACCCGAAAACCATGACAAGTCAATTTCATTTTCTGGTTCTTCTTCCAAGGCTTCAATTCAGGAAAACATTATAATTAAATTTCATCCCTCACAGCACTCATGTTTTGCTGTTACAATATGTCTAGAAAACAAAAGGTATAGTAAGCAGCCACCTGTTTTTCTGACATCATTCTCAAGCCCACTTGGGTATGCCTGTAACATTTTTTTTAAAAAAATTCAAGCTTTTGAATTTAGTAAGCCAATGCCAAAGTTATATAAATGGGACTGAAAATCCAACCTCTTGTTCGGATTCTGCTATTTGAAAATCTTCATCTTCATCAGAGTATTCATCCATCATGACAGAATTTCTATTTGCGGCATTCATTTGATCCAGGGAGGATGCAGCAAGAACAGAAGAATCATGTGGCTTCTGATTCTTCTTTGAAGAAATGGATGCTGAGGACATATTAACCATAACAGGAATTCGTGGAGGAGCATTCCTTTCATCTGTTTGGGCAAACCATTCACGTAAACCTGTCAAAAATATAAAAATAATTTGATGAGCATTGTAACAGTTTTCATAGGAGAAGACCAATAACTAGAGGTAGGAGAAGGCTAAAAAAACAATAGAAGAAACTATTAGGATAGTTGGCTCACTTGATCTATATAGCTGACTCCACTTAGTGGAAAAAGGCTTTGCTTATTGTTGTTGTAATAGTTTTCATAGTAAATTAAATGCTGACAAAGGGTTATAATGGAAAAATACTTGGAACAAAAACACAGTTTCTGACGGTCCCTCTTCCTCTTATCGGGTAGTTTTAGCAGAAAGGAAAACCAGAGACTACAAAAGTCCTAAAAGTAAATTCTAACATCACCATGAGAAGAATAGGGGAAAAAAATAGTCAGTACAAAGCATTCAGTGTGGTTCACATAATATTGCCAACGATAACAGCCAAAAAAACACTCTCAAATAACTTAAGCCATTACTTATGATTAAAGACAATATATTATTCAGACCCATACATGCAATAGAAAAGGAATTTATGCTTTCATCAAAACAGGAGCCTACAGTAGTACAGTTAATCTAAACCAACATATTTTCACAATAATTTAACTTGGAATGAAATTTCTTTCCTGCCAACCATTATCGTTTTCCCCCATCCCCAGACCCTCCCACAAAACAGAGATTAAAAAGGAGCCAGAGAAAATAAAAATCAAAAGAAAAAAGAGGTAATTAAAGAAAGAAACTATGACAAGGAACAGAATAGTTGTACTGTTCTGTAAGAAAATTTCAAACTGCACAAATAGAAAAAGTAACTCACCAGCAACACTATTTAACATTTGAAGGAGACAATGCTGCTGAAATGAAGACATGTAGCCCACACCCCATCCCTTCAAGTCAATCTGCATGAGATGCTGGACTTGTGTCCTTGGCCTCCCATTCCGAGACTTTAATGGGGAAATATTAAATCCTCCACCTGGGCAAATAATTTATAAATTTAAAGAATCCAACATGACATAAATTTAATCTCCGATGTCACAGAGATGGATCACTCAACTGAAATAAGAATTAAGTTAAAGAAAGGAATAAGTACATAATCTTTGGAGCTTTTAAGGGCATAACAGTAATAATCAGATTTCAAAGGTGAAAATAAAATATATTTATTATAAAGAACAAGCTTCAAACTGAAAAACATGACTGTGATCATTGTAAACAATAGGCATCAAACTGAATTCTACAATCTACACAATCTTTTCAATGGTTGAAACATTTCTCACATTTAAATGAAGTAAAAATACGGAAAATTCAATGCTGTGCAAACACTAATATCAATATGCCCAAACAGCAAGCATCCAGAGTAGCTGTTGCATACATTTTCCAACTTATTAACTGTTCCTAGCCTAAGACAACTAAGTATAATATGGCGGAGGAAATATTATGGATTGTTAGGACATAATATATTGATGAAGTTAATTGAGTCCAAACAAAATTCTATTAGTTTAGGGTTCTAGAAATTTTAATCAGGCAGGGAGGGGGACAATGGTATTTATATTATACCAAGATCTAAATCAATTCAACAATTCCCATGATGAACTTTGGACCAGATTGGTCTTACTCTCAATATGGGCCCGGACACATCCTGGTTGTGGACCGCAATTCTCATGCTCCCTGGAACGAAACAGAACAACTGCAACAAAAAGAAATTTCAACACGAAATTCTCAAACAAGAAACAGATGGTGGGAATTTTAGACGAAAGCAAGAAGCCTACCATAACTTCCATCATCATTACGGCGCCAATAACGTACATAGCAAAGATCACGGGGCCACACAAACCTGCAATGCCATGCATCGGTGAGCACTTGATAAGAGAGAGATTCATAAATATTGAGAAATAAATTAAGGAGAAAATCTTACATTGGAAACCAGTCCAGCTGAAGTCTATGATAAAGTATTGCTGTATGCCCATCCACCTCCTCAACTAAGCTACCATATAAAAAAGTGCAATCCCATCTGTAGGCATCCAAACATGAGAATTAAATTTCTCTGCAATACAAAAATTTTCTAAAACTTGGGAACGCCTAATATCTGGCACTGTAAAGGAACCCTTTTTTTCTTTTCCAAATTCCAAATTTCCTCATCACTACAGATTAAGGGCATGCTTAGCCTCTGTAGGTCCCAAAAGCAATTCTACTGTCATTAGATACAAAAGTTTTTTCATGGCTTGAGTAATTCTAAACCATATAAGACAGAGAGCTTAGGGAATCACAGGTATTAAGGTAACCAAATAAACATAATTAAGTTATAGGTATCCATATCAAAACCAAAAAAGAGCACACAAGCAACAATTAACCATATATACAACATTATACAATAAAAGACTAGCTACATACAAATCAAATAATTTAATCAAGAAGTTAAACCAAACTTAATTGTTTTTACTTCCAGATTTAAATACTTAAAATACTCTGAAATCTGATAAGTATAATCTTGAGTTCTAAACAGAACTGACAACAGAGAACAATTTAATGTCCAGGATCCTGCCATTTTTGTCAAAACCATTTCCCAAAACCTTCTCCATACTATCATAAATCAAAGTCACCTAGCATAAATATAATTGCCATGCAGAACACATACTCAAACCGCGTTCCATCCATGCTCATCACAAGCTCAAAAATTTCTTCACATGTAGCTTCCACAACACCTACAGCCTTCATTGCTCGACTACAGCTCCTAGGCTGCATATAGAAGCTATTGATGATGATTGTGATAATGAAGACATCCTTTGAAATGGAAAAAGATCAGACCGTGCAAGCAAAGCAAGACAAATACAATTCCTTACAAGGTAATCAACTTCAAGAAGCTCTTCAAAAATGCGAAGTCCTGCCAATTTCAGAAAAGAAACCAATCTATCAGTTTCTACCATTATCCAATCAATGAAACATCAATTAAATCCCCAGATATCTTATGTCCTGTTACCCAGGCAAAAAATTACTCTATTATAAAAGTAGATGTAGCCAACCATTTTGACATTGTAAAAGACGCCAATGCTTTCTTGAAAATGCCTGGTTATTAGTATTCTGATTCGACAAATCTGAGTCCACCTCCCTTGTCCAGTCAAAAACTGATTCTGGGGGACCTGCAGCTCATAAATAAAAAAGTGTAAATAGCAATTACAAAAAAGTAATTGTAAGCTCAAAATCTGGAGGAATATAAAAGAAAACCATTTCCAATTGTTGTCCTCCTTAACAAATTTGGATGGACCTCTTCTTCGTCATCCTGAGCACTGAACCTGAGGAGCGGTAAAATAAATTGGGCATTACAAACACTTAGAAATATATGCAAGATTATATTGGCATCACACAGAATAACTTAAAGTGGAGCTATTTTTCTCAGCAATGCAATCAAGAACTCTTCAAGACAACTAAATCACATTTCAACTATATTTCAATGAATTATAACAGTTGAAGGGAGATAGAAATAATTCAAATAGTCACAACATAGGGCACTACACTATATAATGTAAAATAAAAACTGCAGCTACACTTTGAGTGTTGGCATCTTCAATATGTAAGTGGAGAAAGTAAGGCCCAAAAGTATTTACTGGCTTTCATGGTCAGAGGAAGAAGCTGTCCTCCCATTATCCATTCCAGATTTGTACTCAAAAGAAATATATTTGTTACCATTTGAAGGCTGTGCTCCCTGATGCTGCATGTGTTGAAAGTTCAATAGCATCAATCAACACAAAAGAAAAACATAACCTAACAAGATGAATTTACCAAATAACATATCTATCCATCATTTCAGCAATGTACCAAGAAAAATGCTTTCTAATTTTCTAGCAAATATATGAAAGAAAAATAAAATCTAGCCAGAATTCAGTAATATAGATTGCTATAATTCCACAATCAATAAGCAGGCTTAAATAATGTGAAAAGATATAACAGACCTGATCAATTACATACTCAATTTTTTCCCTCCACATTAGTGCCTCTTGTATGTTAAATGCTGCCATCTGTGATAAGAATCCAACTAAATATTCACACAGCACTAACAACAAAAAAACTATTACTCTAAAATACACCTAGATAACTTGCCCACACAAAGAAGGGTACATAAATGTGCAGGTTAAATGAATGAGAAATAAATCAACTCACCGTGATTCGATGATGTTTCTCTTTCTTGTTGTAAACAGACAAAACATAAACCATCTACAGCATAGAAACAAAAATTTATTTTCAGCATGCAACTAGAGTGTCAAGATAGCATATAGAAAAGGACATAACTACAAAGATGACTACCAAAACACAGGATATGCCACTCTGAATTTAGAATATATGGTCAAATTGTTATTCAACTTGACAAGGATGAAGGAAAAACATAATTAAATTCTAAAAGTATATTTTCCTCTCCTGAAACCATTCATACAAACAGACAAATAAAAACAAATAAACGTTAATTCCTTTCAACTTGACTTAGCAGGTCATCTCATCAATGGCAATTGCACACATCAAGAGGTGAACAAGAATATCTCTCATCCATTAGATGAGTACTGATATAAAGTGAACTGTAAGGGTTTACAGAGAGCACATACAAGATTAATGGTTACAGTAATTGCAGCAGCTGCAGTGAAACTAAGCCACCGCACACAAATAAAGAATAAAAACAATAGAAATTATACTCAAATCCAGCTGAAATACTCAATTATAGTGTTTCATTTTGATCCAAACAATTACAATTCTTGTACAATAGGTTCAGTGAGTCAACCACGTCAGAGAAACTTTCCATGTCAGACCTATATAATGTTGAAACTTTTTTGGTTCTTTGCTTAGCTGCAAGGCATTTTGTGCTGATGAGTTGTCCTTTCATGCATTATGCAACACGTATCAGTACACAACACTGCCTCTCATTCCCACAATACGCTATTTGCCATGTAGAACACTCAATTCCCAAACAGCATTAAGCTCTATAATAGTTAAAGCAGAGAGCGTGCAGAACCAACAATTGCTTTCCGAGTTACACCAACATATAATAAGTATAACTGAATGTCAATTGATCATTTCAAAAGCAGCGCATTACTGCTGTATCCATTGGTACCAAAATAAAAAGTCCGAAAGAAAAATAATAAGTAAAAGGATTTCGGAACTCACATGTCCATGATGGGTCTTCAAGCCTTTATCCTCCACTCTACAGTTGCCATCAATTAACAGTGTTTTAATGGGAACCTAATAGAACAAAAGCAAATGGTTCAAATTGATCATTTGTCACCAGACTCTCCTACAAGGTCCCTCTTGTCCCAGAATAAGAAAAGAGAAAATAGCTTCAGAAATTATAATTTGGAAAAGTCGAAAGGTAAATCCATAACAATTTTTTAATAATTAAAAAAAAATTACATCCCTTGTCAATCTGCTTATATGTAAGGGTTCTTAAAAGACCCAAAAAACCCACACCATGAAGTTGTCATTCCCCTTTCTGAGCATTCATAACAGAAAAAGAGAGCTCGGGGAACTTTACCATAAGTCGAAACTTTCGCAAACCCAAGAGAATAATATTTTCTACCCCAACCAAAAGAAAAAGTAGATAGAATATCAGGAAAAATGATAAAATTACCTGATTATCCTGTGGTTTCCTTTTGTAATATGCCAGAAGCCGTGGCTCGAGCACGAAATACCTCATGTGGATGAACGATCGGCCGATCTTTCGCCGACCATACCGCACCATCCAGCCTTCATACACAACCTTCGAGGACATCGTGCCACGCGAAATGAAGATGAAGATGAAACTCTCACTCCCCCAGACCAAAAAAATGTGTACTCAAAAAAATACAAAAAGCAACAAACTCCAACAAATATCTAAAATCAAAACCAACAAATTCCAAATGGCCGATTCCAAAAAAGTATATATATTTCTAGTGGAACTGGGAGCTTCAGATGAAACCTATGCTTCCACGAGATCAGCGTTAGCTAAGTGAGATGACCAGTCATCACCAACATCAGAGTCGCAGAATCATAGAACCGGCAAATTCAAGCTCCATTTCCGGGAAAATTTTCAGAATTCCGCATTGCCGATAATTTTTCAAGAATTATCAAACCCCGATTCAACTTCGCTTGGGTTGTCCAAGTTAACGACGGTAACGCAGGATCGGTAACGATTGGAACAGAGAAACGACCACGTAGGAACAGTAAGCACCGCGAAGAGAAAGAGAGTTATGGGATGGAACGATCAGCAATTTTGATTTTTGAGAATGAGATTCTAACGAGTACGAGCACCAAGTGGGAGATCCCACGTCAGGTAGAAAGGTTGTGTCCTTGGGAAGAGGTTTCCACGTGGAGGCCTATGATTGATTGGGTAGGTTAGGCGTATCCAAGCCGTATAAAGTCTTGTAAATATTCCAAAAATATGTTGGTGACAAATCACAATAAATTAAACGACTCTCACCTCTAAATTTTCATCCCATGGAAATTTGTGAATAATCTTTAAATATTTAAAATACAGTGATACCTTATTTATTTAAAAAACTATTTTAATATTCTTGTTGAATATACAAATGCAAAATAAAATAAAATTTATTTTTTTTGACTTTTGACTTTTTTTTCATAAAATACAAAAAGTTTCAATTTTGCATTGATAATAAAGGAAAGGGATCCACGTAAGTTTGTTTCCCATGGGGTTGCGATCAAGCGGCTTATTCGAAATGACATATTTGACCTTCCTATTTCGTTTTTAATATGTTCTTAGTAGCGGTACTTTAGTCATTACAATAATGGGTTGCACTTCTCCACTACGCAACTGTACATTTTGAATGATGTTTATGGGCGTGACTGTAGTGTGTAGACAGCTAAGCTTCAAATTAGAACATTAAACCTGTTAGGTTGGGAGATGCTTACGTCATAAGGAAATGCACCAATTTATTTTCGTATTCATAAATCATGCTCTTTCAAAGTACTTAAAAATGAAACCTTAACCGTTAAGAGATGTTTTTTGAACTAACTAAATTAGTTTCTTTAAATATGCTTAAAGGTGAAAGACAAGAGAATGACTAGATTTATATATAAATTTTTATATATTTTTTATTAAATTTTTTAATTAATTATAAAATAAATAAGTTGTATAACAATTTTTTATTAAATAATTTTATATCAAAGATATAAGAGTAAATTAATAATTTAATTTTTAAATAATATATATTTTTTAATTTAGTTTTTAAAATATAAAATGTGTTAATTTTATCATTAAAATATTAATTTTTAATCAATTTAATTATTTGATTAATAAAATTGATAAACAGTTAATTGATAATAGTATTAAGAAATTATGACTAACTATTAAATGAGTTGTTGAATTTTATTTAACAAAAAATATAAATAATATATTTTGATGATATGTTATTTATAAAATAAAACATATCATACTTACAAAATGTACATAAAAATATAAAAATAATACGAGTTGATAATATTTAATTTATAAATATAATGTCTTTTATTTTTTTATTATTATATAAAATTTAATTTATTATTCTATAATTAAGTTAATATTTATTAATATTACTATTAATTAATTTTTTTATCTTATTAATCAAAAAATTAAATTAACTAAAAATTAAATTAAGATATTTTATTTTTAAAAAATTAAATTAAGATAATATATATTTTTAATAATTAAATTATTAATTTATTCAAAATATAATATATAATTGCACATAATTATTTTTTTTTCCTAATATAATAGATATGATATAAGCCTAGATCCATTTGGCAACGAACGTACGTATGGTAGAGCTCAATAGGCTGGCCTACCCTTTGTTTGGTCTTGGTCTCTGCTTGTGCTACCGTGGAGCTTCCTATTTTCTGTAGCTTATGGAAGTCTGGTTATTATTAGTGCATTAATTAATATGTCAACTACATCTTCTACTCTCACACCATTTCATCTCTACAAGATCCTCATCGGCTCTGGTGTTAAAAAAAATAGTCTATACAAGCCCAAATCTATCAACAAAACCCAAAATTGATTCTATTTTGTGGGTCAGATCAATGTGTACGTTCTACCGAAAGCCCAGAATCAGTTTCTTCATTCGTCTGAAGAAAAAAATAAAAACGAATCAGGTTGCTTTATTACTTTTTCATACCCCATAGTCTTCTTGTCCCCTTTGACTCTTTGTCTGATGCATGAAAAGAATACAAGACTTCTTCATACATCTATTCTATAATATTATGAATTCAACGAAGAAAATGGTACAAAACTTTGAAATATCGAAGAAACTTCGTCACGGAAATAAACTTTAGTTGGTGCGATATTAAAGTAAAAAAAATCATAAAATTTATTAACTAAGAACTTATTTTACTAAGCTTTAGGAGAAGAACATGCTTTTTTAAAAAATATTTATTTAACTTTTTGAGGTGTTTATTCAAGCTTTATAAAACTCCATTAAAAAATATTTATTTCAAAATATAGAAAATATATAACAAATTAACAATCTCAAACCACCTCCAAATTAGGTTAGAGTAGATCACAGTCGGTCTCTCATCGTGGAAGCTTCGAGCAAAACGACATTCAGAAGTCCAAAAAGGACCTGCTTTCTCTGCGTTGGGCGTCGAAAAGGATCGCATTAATTATTTTTCTTTTTGGATTTGATCAAACTGTGTTCATCCCATTGGGACCCACTTTTCACTTAAAAAAAAAAAAGCCAGGTAAACATGAACTAATACAGCTTAATTTATGGAATAAATTAATAAATCTTCTGTACAACAATCTCTTTAAAATTTGTATTTCCGTTCTATATTATATATATACGCATAAATAATAAAATTACAAATAATGAATTTTAATTTGTATAAAATAACTTAGATTAACCTACTCTTTTAACCCTTATATTTTTGTTGAATTTTTTTTATTTTTCATAGTATAGAAATTCTATTGTAATTTAATTTTTTTAAAAAAAAATTACATCCCTACGAGATTTTTCTTTCACTTTCACCAACACCTTCATACCAAAATATCGAACATATTCGATTGGCAAATATAGATGTGATTGGAACTGCAAAACTTTTTTTTTTTTTTTTTGCTAAATGAAGGCATAACTGCATCACATATTTTTTGTTAAAAAATTTGCAAACATTAAAAAAAAAAATGGCATACGTTATTACATGTACCGGTGGGAATGCTAATTTTGGGCCACCTCCATTTTCCACAGACCTAAAACCCAATAACCATCAGTTTCAGGTATGATCCCATCATCACCAACATCGTATCACCATCTTGTAGTTAGCACTTAACACACAGCCTGCTTATTAAATTCAGTGATGGCGTTGTGATTTGGGAGAACGTAGCTTTTTGGTTCGTGAAATCATTGCAAGGAGAGAGGAGAAGGTTACTACTTTCTGCAGCAAAAACAATCAACCCTCGTTTATATCGTAAATTATTACCGTAAGTAAAAGCCCTTTTTTCTCTCATCATTGCCTTTTTTTGTTTTGCGACTTTCTTTATAACCCCATCATTCACAGTGTAAAGTTCCTAATTATTCATCTTATGGCAATGAAAAAATCTGAACTTTTTTCTTGCCCACATACTCAGGCTGTCTCTACCCATAGAAAAAGGTAGAAAATGGTACTTCTGCTCTTGTCGTGTGTACAAGAACAAGATGGGTTAGAATTTGTTGGGTTTCTTGATGATGTGAGAAATTTTCCCAGTTATATATGGATCTATGTAGTCTTCTTCCTCCTCCTCAAATATTCCTTCTTGACTAGCAACCATTCTGTCGAGTTTCTTGCTTTTGCTAATTTTTTGAATTTGATTTTGATTTCAGAGATTTTTACTAGTCTCTGTTGTTATTGTACACCCCGAATTTTTATTTTATTTTTTTCTACTTTCTTCCTTCACAATGATAACTCGAAGTTGACTTTTTTGTTAAGGGGATCTCTAGAAGCAGAATTGTAATTAGTACGCTAATAAGCAATCTTTTCATTGATTGATTGCCGAAAACTGAAGAGCGATGGAGGATGTATTTGGCAGGTGTAGCTAATTGTCATCCATTGACAAAAAGGATAGGAAGCTTCCCACTCTATTTTCCTCCATGAACTGTAACAAAAAAGTACAAAAAGATAAAGAATCCACCTTTTCTCGCAGACCCGTTAGAACCTGCACAAAAAAAGAAAATCAATTGTATATATTTTATAATTTATACCAAAGCTATAAAGCATACTTTATCTTCTTGTTCTAGCCTATCCATTGCTGCTAGTTAGACTCTTTCAAAGTTGGAAAGTGATTTTATTCAAAACAGGGTTAAGTGGCTGTAGATTCACGAACAGTAGAAGTGGCAGTGATCATCCATCTATCTGCTAGTTTTGGAGCAACAAATCCAAAGAGAGATTAGTAAAAATAGATCAGGAAAATGGGATCTTTCAAGGGTCATGCACTGCCGGGGACACTGTTTCTTTTGGTAGGGCTATGGCATATATGGGGTTCTGTGGTGAGATTTGTATCCAACCCGAAAGCATTTCGGGTCCGGGTCTGGCATCATGTACATGGGTTTGATGGGAGGCTCAAGTATCTGGAGCTCTATGTCATAACAATTGGTGCTTTCATTGATTTGTGCATCGAGTTCTTGTATTCAACGCACCTCAAGTTTTCTGTAAATGGAGTCTTAAACCCCTCTCATATGAACAATTTTGAACACTCAGGAATGCTTCTTATGTTTTTTATCTTCGGTGTTGTTGCCCTGCTCTCGGAGAAAACAAGGTTAGTCACTTAGTCCCTTCCTCTTATCATATTTCTCTTTCATTTTCCTTGATGTTTCCGGCAATTTCTTAGTACATGTACTAGAACTTTTGGGTTTCTAAGGATGAATCGATGATTGAAAATAGGTGAACCGAAGGTTCATTGGGTGTATTTGAGGCCAAGGGCAATTCGTAGGCAGTAGGAGGGGTTTTCTGGGTTAGATTGTTGGGTGTTTGGTCCTGTAAACAGCACTTGCGAAATTATGATTTTGGGTTTGATGGCGTGGTTTTGATGAGGTTAATTTTTTATGAAATCTGGTATGGCTTGTTGATAAAGTGATTATCTAAGCATCACATGTTAGTGTATGATCATTCTAAACAAAGAAAGCGCTGCAATGTCCTATAACTTACCAGGATTGGCAATTATATCATAATTATTTTGTTTGTTATTGCCCTGCATAACTTATTTCTTTTCTTTCTCCTTGTTTTCTCAAATTTTAAAAAATAACAATCAAAGTCTTTTCTACTAAGTGAGATCGAGTATATGGATTAAGCGACGCGAATATGTTCTATCATTATTTATTTCTATAGTTAAATTATTGATAGTTAAATATGTCATAATAGTTTCTTGTATTTTTTTTTATCATCTCTTATTTTTAGTTATTGTATTATCTTACATCTAGTCAACCCTTTGTAAAGAAACTTAATTGTCTCCTCTATACATGACCAAACCACATAAAACGCATTTCTACTAATTTTTTATCATAGATGTTAGCCTGACCTTCTTTGTAATGCACTCATTCTTAATCCTATCTTTTCTAATGTGACTTGTTTTCTCAACTTGGATTCAATAAAATTATTTTTGTGACAATGATTAAGATATGTAGTATATACTATATAATGTATGGAATCTGATTTGAATATTTATTTTAATTGTTTTAAACTTTTTTAAATATGAAACAATTGGATCAAGAACTCAACGCACCCATCACACGAAAAGTGGTACTTAACAACACATATATAAGCACCTTAGTATCTGTATTTATTTTTCTCTTATTAACCATTTTCCTCTTGCAAATTTTTTTCTTCATACAGAATTCTTCCATTGCCAGAAGGTGCTCTTTGTCTGATTGCTGCCACAGCTTTCTCTGCAGAGTATCTTCTCTTCTACTTTCACTCAACAACCCACAAGGGCCTTGAGGGTTACTATCACACCCTCCTTGTCCTTCTCATAGGACTCTGCATTTTGTCTGCAATTGCTGGTGCTATTTTCCCAACCAGCTTTCCCATAGACTTGTGCAGTGGCATTGCTGTGACACTCCAAGGCATCTGGTTCTATCAAACTGCCTTTGTTCTTTATGGCCCCATGATCCCGAATGGTTGTCAGCTTAAAGATGATGATATCAAGTGCCACTCAAATGAGAGTGAGGTTAGGGGTGAATTGCTTGCTAACTTTCAGCTCTTTCTTGCGGTATTTGTAGTGCTTTTGGGAACTGTAGCATCCTATGGATTTGCTGCTTCAAGATATGGGAAGAGCTTGCACTTGGTTCAGGATGGATAAGATGATCAAGACTCAAGTATGGACTCTGCTAAATCTTGTTCCATTATTCCAATTTTTTTTATGGTGACATGACGAATAAAGGCCTAGTTTCCTTTAGAACATATATTTGTACATTGAAGTAAACAAGTCCATGTGTGATACTAAAATCAGCTGAGAAAAGGGTAAATTTTTGTTGTGAAATGATGTTTAGGGATCAACTGTAAAAGAAATGAGATTATTCTTTTTGCTCGAGTAGGTAGTAAATTTGGTTTTTCGGTTCTTTTCAATAGCTTCCAAGGGGTTTCTTGGATCATATTCTCATCCTTGATCACCATATATGATATAACTTTCGTAGCAGTTAATGAACTTACCTTGCGCTAAATTCTAATGTAGCATAATCTCGGGATCATTTTTTCAGGCAAAATAATGAAGTAGCAGAAGCTGTGTATGGCTCGTTTGTATTGATAATTGTGCATTTGATCACTAACACATTTGGATGGCTGCAAAATTATTAAACAATTTCGATACACTCTTTGCATTACAAATAAAAACTTCAATCGAATTACCATTACTCAACATGATCACTCTAGTGAAAATTAATTAGTTTATTACACCTATATTGGATGCAAGACGTGTATAAGAATTTTCTGAAACAAACTCAACAATTACACATCATCACACTGACAGTATTGCGTCATTCTCTTTTCTTTCACCCCGTTTTGCTCTACAACATGAAAATTAAAGAGTCAAATAGCTTTTCTTTTTTTCTTGCACTTGCGGTGATGCTGCACAAGATAATTAACACTTCAAAGCACAAAACAGAAATGTCTTAACAATCACTCAATCGACTTACAGATATCTACACGGTTATTACTTTGTTATCACTGAGCTAAATTCTGTGAACACGCCTTCCATATCCAACCTGGGGAGTTATTTCAGCAGGCCATTGCCTCTTTGATGTATTGTGAGAATAGTCATATATGATCCTATTCCAGAACACATCTAACACAACTCATACAAGTAGATTTCTTGAGTCAAACATTAACAAGCAGTCTTGATCAAGTTCAATACATTTAGTTAAGTTTCCTAAGACCTCATTTCACTTCTTCAGTATGGAACAATTATTGATTCTATAAGCTCCTGAAGTGGAGCCAGCTCCTTCTTGTCAATCAGCCCAAACTCCTGCATGAACAAGACTGTATTAATGTCTAATTAACTGTAACAAGTGCTAAAAAGTTTATTGCACAAAATGGAGAAAAATATTAACCAGAATAAAGGGCGTTTTCCAGTAGACCCCAGGAAAAAATAAACAACATTAGGGATTCGATTGTTCACACAAAAAGTCAGCAAGACAGAACTGACATAAATAAACACAACAAAACGGTATAGAAAAATTGTAAGACTCACGCAGGTAAAGAGTATAAAATGCTTGAAGCATGTGTTCAGGTGGGCTTCTTCTTTAAGGCTCACAATTTTCTGGAAGTGTGAATGATAAATGTGAGCATAAACACGAAACAATCGCTTGAATATGGTCTTCACAACTTCCTTGAAATTAGGAGGAAATGGTGTACCTACATGCATGATTCCATGTATTCCGTTAAATAATTGACAATCATGATTTGAGAGTTTATAAATTTTTGGAAGAGGAAAAAAAGTAATCTCCACCAAGTTTCTGAGGGAATATAGATTCATCATCAAGCTGTGCTCCAATCCAGTCCATTAGATATTCTACATATTTTGGAGCAGAAACCTCAATAGGTTTCTTGATTTGTACACCATCTGCCCATCTATACTCATACCTAAAATTTTCATAAAATAAGACAAAATGAGAGCCACAAAAATACATGTCAGAATGTAGAACAGATGACCTTGGAATGAAATACAAGCTGCTGGAATCATCATTAGTATTAATGGAATGCTGTAAGAAAGGAACGTGTAGATGTAATATTTTGACAAAGGCATCTTCAGAATCCAAAACCACAAACGGTTAGCTCATCTCAGACACCTATATAAACTTGTATATTTAGAAGATTCTATTGTGCTCAAGAATAGAGTTTTAAGAGGATTTCACTTAGAGATCTAGGAAAGGAAAATGTGCTTGGTCACCTCATCTGAAAGGACTTGTGAAGCTAAATTCTACTTCCTATCACCTTCATATGGTGAGAATCATGAGAGAGTTCGCCATTTCTTCCTACATTGTTCTTTCAATCGTCATCAGATGTGTTTTAGATTCAGGCTACCCAAAAAAATGATTATTTGGATCACAGGTGCCATTGCCAAATTACAATTGATTGAACAGTGGCATATCAAAGAAACCATGCCAGCTTTCTTTGAGTCCATTAAAAGGCCCTTAGATAGCATGATGAAATAACTTACCATTGATAACTTTTACACACCCAATCTCCAATTGTCAACAAAGTTATCAGAAGTGAGTAGTAGTAATACTGCATAAGAAAATTTAATGACAACCACTATAACAGCAAGATAATGAAATTCAAGCATTTCGTTTGAAAAGGGATTTGGACAAGTGGGTTTAACAATCTCAGGCAAAGTGATCTTGAAATGACAAAAATATCTGTAAGTTTTAATTTTACTTATACAATCATTTAGTTACCTTCCTCAAGCAATAAAACACACTTCAGCAGGCGAATTATTTAAGTTTCTCATTCAAGAACATAGACATTTGAGAATATTATCTTAACTGACTTTTGATAAGCATAGAATTTTCAATTGAAAAAAGAGATAGAGAGAGAAAACAAACAAAGCTAGCTTAGATAAGCATATCATAGATAATTAATTAATAATAGAAAAGAAAGCAGTCAATTAATTATGCATACTTGGGTCCAGCGGACATTGTCCGGCAATTCTCAGGAGTACAGAACTCTGTGAGGGTACCATAAAGCAGATTCACCTGGTTGAAGAAGTCGACAGCTGCAATGTGGGCCAGAAAAATAAGACTGCTGTATTTCTGTATTGTATTGATGCAAGCTAAAGGTAAATTATGGGAAAACTAGAATATGGCAAGATAAAACTGCAACAGGTAAAAACACTTCTCTCAAAGGTGCATGAGAGAGATAGAACTAGAGTTACTGTTGACTGCAAGCCACTCGTTTAAATCCTCCCCAGGAGGTAGCTTAACTGCTTCCCTCAGATTTCCGCTTCCTAATGTGGCATCGATGTGCTGTCTAAGCTGTGCTCCCTGCAATACAAAACAAATGGAACAATTAAAAGCAGCTGGACAGACTTCAACACCACAGTAAGAAACATGGAAATCCCTGGATAGACTGTCAAGGTACTTCACATTAATCACAAGAAGCTTCTGAAGGATTAAAATGAACATTATGGAAGGAAACTGAACAATTTCAGGCTTTGGAAGATAGAACACAATGTTGTAAACTATAAATTAGCAATTTCAAAATCAGAGCGGCATCCACCTTGAAAAGGAAACCTTTTTTTTTTAAAGAAAGGAAACATTATATATGTAAATTATGTGCATAAAGTTCCATTCCTACATTTTCACTAACTCAAGCTAATATCTTTTCGTTCATGCATTAATGGACTTTATCTCTCATCATTACTATTATTATTTTACTTCCACGATTTTCAAAACATATGAATAGGGAAAAATACAAATACCCTCCCCCTCCCCCTCCCCCCTTCCCCTTCAACTTTAAAACATTTACAAACAGCCCCACTTACTTTAAAAACTGAAAAATACCCCTCTAGGCTATCACCCTTAAAGATTTGAGTTTAAACCCTTCAATTCATTTTCCCTTTAACAGAGATGCTATTCAAACTCTTTCATTTGTCACGTAGCACACTTTCATTTGTTTGGAAACAACAAATGCCAAAGTCTGAATTGGCATCTCAAAGTCTTACATATAATGCCAAAGCATGGGACTCTAAACAAAAACATGGATTACAACACTCAATAACAATCAAAAAGAATAAATAGTATTAAATTGGATCAAGAGATCCCAGAATACCAACCTTGCTCCCAGAAGGTGCACTCTTTTTGGGGCGGAATGTCCTCTGGTTTCTGTTGCACAAGAATTTGTCAGATAGAACATACAAATGCTTGGGTGGAAGACCCTCAATCTAAACTGAATCACTATAACTATTGTATCTTTGACAAATTTACAAATATAATGCAAAGTTGCAGATGCACAATTACTTAAAAACATTTTCAACTGATGAAAAATAATTTCTTACTAACAAGAGTGTTTGTCTATGGAAGCTTGATTACCTCACATTTCTAACTATCTAAGGAGAAATTTTAACGTATGTAAATGGCCTAACTGCAGAAATATCTTCTTGATTTAGTTACCCATATTATCAAAAAAAGTATTGATGTGGTGTGCCAAATACTGAATAGTGATCATGGTCATGGCAGTCCCAGCGGTTGCAATATACCTGGTTACAGGATGCTTCAAACTTTTGTATCTATTTTATAAAGGCACTGATACAATTTGTATAACATAAATAAAAAATTTTAGGGCATCCTCTAACATTTTCACTAAAAGAGCTTAAAATAGTTCGTTTGAGGTATAAGTATTCTTCACTTCATCAAATGATGTAAAAATAATGAGATTACAATGATGAAGTTCTATATATGATCTCAACAAAGATGCATTTACTCACCCACTAAGAGTATAAAGGCCACAACTATCTTACCGCAAAACTAAGGTCAGTCTTTAAATCTATCAACAAATGGTTTCACATCAAAATTTAATCCTTGAAGGGAAGGAATGTCTTGTAGAAATGTGATTATATAATTTTTTTTAATTTTCAGTATCTGAATCTAAGGAGAGATAGGAAAAAGGGGGGAGAGAGATCAAGATATGAGCTCACTTTAGATTGATAGATATTAGCTTGATTCCCATATTAACTACAGATTAATAAGATATCAGATTCTTCAAGGACAATTGATTAATTCAAATTAAACCGCCATTGGTGTGCAACATAAGTAGGATTTGCTAGGTCACTGAATGAAAACTTCCTTTCTTTTGTCAGTGGTCATAACAAAAAGAAATCTACACTAGGTCAAAAGAGCTTTCCAATCCTGGTTCATGCCCGTCATAGAGATTCCCCAGGAAACCATGAGTTGAAACCCAAAAAAAAATAAATTCCCTGAACTTATGTACAATTAGTTATATAGAAACTCCCCTAACAGGACTCAAGCCAAATAATCAGAGGTAATCATTACTACCCCAACTTTGATCCTTCTTAATTCTTATATTAGGCATGTCTTTGCAATATGCACTCGTAATTCAAACCATAAGATGAAGTTGCCACAGCAAGAACTATAAGACAAAATACAATAATTAGTTTATCAACACAAACAGAAGATCCATCATTTGTTAGAAACCCGTCCAGGTTACGTTGTAAAGGTTAAAGGTTATCCAACAGACATACAAGAAGGATCAACAGAAAACTTCCACAATGCACAAAACGATCCACTTATGGAAAGTCTCAGTATTGCCATTTGCCACAAGTTTGTTAGACATCACTCGTGTGACGGTGAAGTTAAAAAAGCTTTGAACTCGATCTCCCTTATCAGTAAAAAACCAAAATGCATTATCATCAGATCAATAGACAAGATATTTAGACTGCCCACTAAATTTTCTGACATGCCTGCAATCTTTCCGAGACAGAAATTCTGAAAGCAAATTACTAACACATGGCAAAATATATGGTGTGCAGAAGTAAATTAAATCCAGAAAGAGTTAAAACGTCATCAAATTTAACATTTTTCCATTGAACAAGAGTTATCCACTCAAACAGATCCGATCATAGAACATCTGAGAATATAATCATTCAATGCAAAATCAGAAGTCTAACGCAACAATAATACTAAAGAAGGAAAGCGCATAGTCCTTCCCAGCATAATTATTAGTCAAAATCTAAAATATTTTACCCACCTGCCTAAACCGAAGAGGCTCATGGCTCGTGTGAAAGGAAAGAGAAAGAGATAGAGAGGATGTGTATAGAGCTCCTTTCCTTCGGGTTTCTTTATTCAGGTGTGCCTTGGACAGTTGGACTCTAGCCAGATAAAAAGAAGTTTCCAAATTTAATATTTATAATTAACTCCATTTCCCTTCTCTTCGGGAAAATATCAGAATAACCCCCACTCCTATCTTTTTTTTTGTCCTATAGTCCTTGGGCCTTGACACCTATAGGAGGGTGCCGAATGGGCCATGCCGCCCATGCACATGCTCCCGCCGCCCAGAAAAAGCCTTTGTTCTTGAATCTTGAATAGCATCCTCGTCTAATAAATTTTGACCAAAAAACGAAAAAATTTGATTATTGAGTTAAAAACTATATTTAAGAAATAAATATCATAAATTATTTATTAAATGAATAAAAACAAAAAAATAATATTAAATATTCTATAATCTACTAGTTGTTTACAAATTTTTATATTTAAAATACCCTTTAAAAATATAATTATATGTTCTTAAGGTGATATTATTTAATATATATTTTTTGTCCTTTCAAAACATTATTTTTCATGTTTAAAGAATCATGTCTTTTTATATGTAATTTTTTTTTAAAGTCATATATTTTTATTCAAAAAAATATAACTTTTTATGTTTAAAGGCATGTCCTTTCTTATATATTTTTTATGTTTAAAGTTATGTCCTTTCATATGTAATTTTTTAAAAAATTTATATATTTTCATTCAAAAAATATAACTTTTCATGTTTAAAGTCATGTCCTTTCATATGTATTTTTTTGTATGACATTATTTACAAATTTTTATACTTAAAATACCCTTAAAAATATAATTATATGTTCCTAAAGTCATATCCTTTCATATATATATTTTTTTTCTTTCAAAATTTAATTTTTCATGTTTAAAGAGTCATGCCCTTTTATATGTAATTTATTTTAAAGTCATATATTTTCTTTCAAAAAATATAATTTTTTATGTTTAAAGTCATGTCATTTTTTATGTACTTTTTATGTTTAAAGTTATCTCTTTTCATATGTAATTTTTTTTAAAGTCATATATTTTCCTTCAAAAAATATAACTTTTCATCTTTAAAGTGGTGTCTTTTTATATGTAATTTTTTTTAAAAGTCATATATTTTCATATCATATGTAATTTTTTAAAGTTATATTTTTCATATGTATTTTGTATCTTTTCAAAATATAAATTCTCATATTAAAATTCATATTCTTTCATACTTATTTATTTTTTTGAGATAAAGCAAACAAATATTATACGTGAAAAACATATATTGATATATATGCTTTAAAGGTATTTACCTGTAGTAGTTTTTGTTCTCTCTTTTAATCATTCACGGGTAAATTTCCTTTCTTTCTTTCCTTTTTTTATGGTATCATATTTGTGTGAATTCTTTTTATGATTATATTCACGTCATCTTGTTATTTTATGCACATGTTTTACATGCATTTATTTGTTTTAAAATGAGAGATCAATGAATTTATACATACATCAATGGGTTTTATCTTTTGAAGTAATTAAGAATTTACAATAATGGTTATGTTGGTACATATAGACTTTACTGAGCAATAAGTTTATTCTTATGATAATTAAATTTTACCTTAAGCAGTATTTTTTAATTGTAATTTATGTAAGAGTTAAAAATATTTTAATCAATAATTAGATTATCTTTTTTTCTTCACTACAAAATTAGCACCCATTGTTAAAATATGCATCTAACATAAACACACATATGTGTGTGTTGACTGAATATATATATATATATATTGAATATATACTTCTACGTCTTTAATTTTCTTTAGAGATGAAGAGTAACATAGAATTTTATTTTTTTAACATTTTTATATATTTAGTGAATAAGATTTAACGAGCTTTTAAATTGTAAAAATAAAAAGCATTGTTGAGAACTTAATACAAAGGAGCATTTAGTATCTAGCATAATATGAGATGAAATGCTTTAATATAAGATATCATATAATATCTGTGATACTCATTTTTTTTATGATAGATTGATGACACTGTATATTTCAATGATATAAAATATAAATGTTTGGTGTAAGTTAATTAATGTTATGTAATTTCTGAAATTTTAAATATACCTTAAGTTTAAATAATTTAATTTTTGAAAATTTATATTATTGTTTACTATTTTTAAATGAAAATAAAATTAAGAGAAGTTTTGAAAAAAATTATAATTTAATGTATAATTTACTTTTCCTTCTTCATGTAATACAATACAATTTATTTAATAATTTATTTTTTATATTTTACAGTCTTAAATTTTTATAAATAAAATTTTTTAAAATTAATATTACTAAAAAGATAAAAATAGAATTAGTAACTGATTACATTATTAAATCTTGTGATATAAGATATCAAAATAATTTAGTTGTCATAAGATAACATCATTTTACTTGTGATATAATATCAAGATGTTATATTTTAGATGTCACCTTATTATCACATATCATATTAAATATTGACATATAATTCTAACATGTAAGATATCATAATATGAAATAAGACTAAGACTATAGTATATCAAATATTTACCTCCTAAGTAATTAACATTTTGAAGACTAGAGTAACACAAAAACATAGGATTTAAATGTCACACAACCAAAATAAAATTTTTTTATCATTATAGAATATCTTACACATGTTAAAAACTGTTCATAGCCTAATTCTAAAATTATCTTAAATATAATATTAACACGTGCAAAGCACATGAACTTTGATAGTAAAAGAGAATACGCAAATTGACCTATAATTTATCAATTATATTCTATCTATTTTGAATGAGGGAAAAGGATAACGGGATGTAAAAGTTATTGAGATTAACTTCATGCTTATAAATAGTAATGTATAAGTTTATTGAAACTTTTGTCTTTAACAAAATTTTTAGTTAAGGCGTAACTGAACCAAAAAAAAAAACCTGATGGAGTACTGAAAATTTTTTATTACAAGTTTAATGTGTTTTTATTCTCCCTTTTTTGTTACATGCACATTTCTCTTTTTTTTTTTATTCATTTAAAATAAAATAAGAAATGTATACATACTCAGAGAATAAATTCGACGTTGTTCATACTAGGTGCTGTCCATGTTGTCTCTCTATTTTGATTTAAGGTTGGAGTAAAACGCACAATTTTGATTATTTTAAATTCATTCATATAAACAGAGTTAAGCTTAATCTGATATTCAAAAGTTAAAATTTTGTGTACCGGTTAAGTTGAATTGAGTTAGATCAATTAAAAAATTTAAAATTTTTTATACAGACTAAGTTGAATTGAACCAGACTAATTTATTATAATACTTTAATTTTAACACTGCAAATTTGACAAAGATTAATCCTAAAATATCCTATGAATTTTTTTTTAAAAGAACTTTTTATTTGTAGTCAGCATTGCATAAATTTATAACTTTATCTTTTATTTTTATTTTTATTACATATATTGTGTTTACTCAGCGTTGTTCTTAATAGGATCCAACAATTGAACGCAACCCGTCATGGGATTTGTGTACACGTCGTTTCAAGAGCGAGCCACCTTTGTGTGACACGACAACACAACTCGCTTAGCCAATGAAGGGGATGGCGCTTGCGCGCACATGTGGCTCTATTGCTGCAGGTGAGAAACGCCACGAAAATGCCTACGTTAGGAACGTCCAGAAGCTCCTAAAAGTAGGCCCCACAGGTGCACAAGGAAATAACAATTCCAGCTCATTTAATGTACGATGGGAGGGAGCCACATTTATTCAAGCATTTCTCCGTCGTGGCACAACGACTTGGGGTGTACACAGCCAATGACTATGCAGATATCTTGGAGTTCTTGATCGAACGGTGGAGATTGGAGAAGCTAGAGGGGTTGACAATTGAAGGGAAGCGTGCACAAGATTTTGTGTGTGGACTTGCACCTAGGATTAGAAAGTTACAGGTGCGAGCCGATGAACGAGCGCGCAAGATGAAGCCTTAATAGCATAGTAAGGATTGCATGTAATAGTTATATCAACAAATATATAAATTATCTAAATTATATCATTTTGATCTTTTTGATATTTTTAATTTTAAAATTATATGTTATAGAATATTAAAATATAAAGTAAATGCAAGTACGTACTCATTATTAGTATGTGGCTAAAACCCTAATTTTTTTTTACCCTTCTATTCAAAATCTTTCTCTATTTCTTTCTCCCTTCCTCAATCTCTCTTCATTCTTATTACAGTTGACTTAATCATTGGAGTTTACAATAAGATTCCGACCTCCTTTGGCTTTGACCTTCTATGTCTTGCAGGTTCTCAAGTACTAATTCATCATTAGCGTCGTCTTTGGACTTTCCAAACTCTACTGGATGAGCAAAGATTTGGCTCATATCAAACCATCTCTGAAGCTTCTCAAAGAAGGTTTATAAAAAAACCATTGTTTATCCTCTGTTCTTAGCTTTACTAGCGTCTTTCAGATTCGTCAAAAATCACTCAAAACCCAGAGTAAAACCACTCTTCTTGCCTTCCAAGTATTGAAATTAACAATAAGAGTAAAAGAGGCAAGGAAAAACTATTCTCCTCACTTAGATAGTCGCCCACTGTGATGGACCACATCCCTATTCCTGCTTTGCCATTTTTCTTCCTTCTTCTCTTTTTCTTAGAGTTCCCAACATAGCAAGAAAGAAAACTAAAACCATACAAGCTGAACAACCATTTTACCTCCCTTGAGGCTCTTCATGCTCGGAGCTCGGTCAGTTGTGGTCCGAACGTTGTAGAAACCATCTGTCGCAGTCGGAGTTCAATCACCAAGATGCTGGTGCGGTCGAAGTTTGGCCACCAACTTGCACGGAGCTCGATTGCGCTCTCCCTGGATATGCCGCAATCATAGATCAAGTGACTAGCAACCACCTCTCTCAGTTGGCGTTCACTTCAGTCGTCGACGCAAACTGTCGGTGCTCCGTCGCTCCATTTGCCAAAACAGTATTCAAACACCTTACAAGCTCCCAGGTAAGGCACTATGCGAAGTCTTTTTCAAAAGCATTCATCTTAAAATCTATAGTGACGTTGGAAGGCGAAGGAAAACAAAGGAGAAAGGAATTAAATAGCTATAGAGAAAAAAGAAGAAAGGCCGTACACCCCTAGCTACTTTATCATAGAGGACAGGAAAAGCTAACTTTAGAGTCCTTCAGTATAAGTTTTAATAATAAAATACTGCTAAACATTAATAATATAAAAAAGAATGTCCTATCTTCCACTTTATTGCCTGCTCTTATTTTGTCTTTTTCTTTGGTTAAAAAAAGAGAAGAAACAAGATACCTCGGCAAAAGCTCTTCATGAAATATACTTTCCAATCTACCCTCCACACTATCCCATATATTTCTTAAAAAATAATAAAATATACATTATCAATTGACAAGTGATAACCTACATAAAGGAGAAGAACCACATATAGGGGTAGCTAAATTTTTTTAACCTGACAGACACTTGTGATAATATTTGTTTCTAATTTATGCATATATATATATATATAAAGAAAAAGGAATAATGTAAAATAATGAAAATCACAAGACTTGGTTCCTCAATAAAAGCAAATAATTCTTCTTAGTAAATTATTTTGACTCAAAAACTGCATGTTAATTAGGAATTGTCATAAAAGATGCTTGATAAATTGCCATAAAAGAAAAATTACGGGACCATATTTATATTCATTTCTGCACCCTCTTGAGATACCCCAATCTAGTTTATTATTTGTCATCATTAATGCTTATGTGAAGCATTTTTTATGGATTAGTATTACTTTCAATATAACTTTGGGTATTTGAATTTGGATATTATACTGCTCATTCTTGAACCTCGACAAAATAAAGTATGATTATTGTCTCAAATATGCAAGTTGACTATGCAAAAAAATGCCTTGAACATACACGTAAGTATTGGTTATCATGTCCATAAAACACATATCAAACGTTTGATGAAATATTTAGGAGAAGAAAATATACATGATTAAATGATTGATTTGAAAAAGCATATGTCTTACATCTTAGAATATTTACATTTCCAATTGGATATTGTGAAACTCAATGTGGCCTACATATCTTAGTGTATGCTAACATATGATTGCTCGATATTTGGTTCATTATTGGAGCCTGCTTATGAAACCTGCTATAATTAGAACTACAAGAAAAAGAAGGGAAGAAGAATAGTAAAATCATGAATAAAATGGCTAGAAATTTTTATTTGTATTTGTTATGCTTAACACATGAAATCCAAGTTTTATTAGAAAAATGAGAATATGTGCATACATAATATTACTTAGAGGCGTAATTATGAGAAAATTGTAGTAGTCATATATATGCTTTATAACACTGTCACATGCCTTGATTTTACTACTTAAAAAAGAGGGGATGAGAAATAATTCTTCTTGGTTGAAGCATTCTGATTATTCTTGTTAGTGCACAATTGCAAAATTTTAGGAAGAAAGTGCTAAGCAAGCGTTTGTGCATAAACAAAGTAAAAAAGGAGAGAATAATGAAGATGGCTTTAAAGGGTGTTTCTTTAGCCCTTGATAAATTATTTATCCATCTTTTGCCCATATCAATTTCAATTAACTGATATACTAAAAAATTAATCAGATGAAAAATTTTCAAAAAAAACTTATATCTCTTCAAGAGCATACAATCATATCTCTAACTTGATTTCAATTGATCGAAACTTTTGAAAGGGAAGATAATGTCCAATGTCTAGATTAAGATCAACTCTACAAAGGAGAAAAAAAGGGCATCATGCCTAATCAATTGGTCAAAAAGGACCCAAGGGACATTATACCTAATGGACACACTTATGCTAGAAAGGGCCAAAGGGCACTGTGCCCAATTGATCAGTTATAAGGGGCCTAAAGAGCATTATGCTTGATCAACACACTTAAGTTAGAAAGGGCTTAAGGGCACTGCGCCCAATCAATCAGCCAAAAGGGGCCCAAGGGGTATTATACCTAATTGATGCACTTAGGCCAGAAGGGGCCAAAGGTCACCATGCCCAATCTATTAGCAAGAAGGGATTTAAAGGGCATTATGCCTAATCAATACATTTAGGCCAAAGGGCATCACACTCGATCGATCTACCAAAAGAGAATAAAGAGCATTATACTTGACGGATCAACCAAAAGTGATCAAGGGCACCACGCCCGATAAATCCACTAAATGGAGCAAATAGCATTATACTTAATTAATTGACCAAAAGTGATCAAGGGCACTGCGCCTAATTGATCCACGAAAAGGGAACAAAGAACATTATACTTAATCAATCGACCAAAAGTGATTAAGGGCATTGTACCCGATCAATCTACTAAAAGGAAACAAAGAGCATTATACTTAATCAATCAATCAAAAGTGATCAAGGGCACCGCACCTGATCAATCCACTAAAAGGGGACAAAGACCATTATACTTGATCGATTGACCAAAAGTGATTAAGGGCATCATGCTCGATTGATCCATTAAAAGGGACAAAAGTGCATTATACTTGATCAATCGACCAAAAGGGATTAAGGGCACTACGCACAATCAATCCACCAAAAGGGAGCAAAAGAACATTATACTCGATCGAATGACCAAAAGGGATCAAGGACACCGTGCCCTGATCTGTCCAACAAAAGGGATCAAAGAGCATTATATTAGACCGATCAACTAAAAGGATCAAGGGTGCCATGCTCAATGAATTCACCAAAAGGGAGAAAAGAGCATAATGCTTGATCGATAGGCCATCAAGAACTAAAGGCACCATACTCAATTGATCTTCATTCATGAAATTGATCGAATCAACCACTATGACATTATTCAAAGTAGTTTGAAACCATTTTCAAACTAAGACTTCTGAGAGGAGTCATAATTCTTGAAGCATACATGTTTCATTTTTTTCCTAAATGACTCACTCCCTACTTGCCCCGATTGCCATTCATGACATTCCTCCCGCTCATTCTAAACTTGATTATTTCAAGTTACACAAAAGTAAAAAATGTCTCGTAACCAACTAATCATCAAGATTATTTAAAAAAGATGCTTCTCAAGTCAAGCCCCACCCCACAACTTAAAGCTCTGCATGAGTATCATAACTCTTACCACAACTTAAACTTTGTTATTTATCAACAACACAAACCTTGGCTCGCTGATTCAACCTCACAAGCAAAAGTCGTATGTTCTATTATTCTTATCGTTTGTTGGTTTTAATTTTTGGGTCCTTAAATGATAGTTTCGATAAATTTTTACATACAATGAATAAAAGTACCACATCATTTATATATTACTTAATAATATTGAGTTACATCTCTTATTTTTTCATGTAAAATTTTTTCGATGGTTTCATCCTTGTTGCATGAGCTTGAGTCTATGTATATAAACTATATATGAACTCTCATCATATTTTAAAATTTTGATAATAAAAATCGAGAATAATATATATGTAATAGAAATTAGCAATGAATAAATAAATTGAATTGTTAAATTATTTTTTATATCATATTATTTTTTATTTTTTATTTTTTATTTACTAAAATAATAACGTGATGAATTTATATATAATTAGATGGCACAGGTCTATAAAAACATTTTCCTTTTTCAAAAAGGGGAAAACATTTAATGAAATTATAAAAATTTTAAAATTCTGATATTATAATTAACTTTTAATATATAATTATTTTTTTAACATGTTATAACGTCTATATTATAATATGTAGTTATTAAACATCATTTGATCATTAATTTTTAAAGTTATATAGTGTACATAAAATATAATATAAATTTAAGAAATATGTGAGATGAGTAAAAATGGAAAGTAGAGGTTTGAAATATATATAAAGAAGATTAAAAATTAAATAGTTTTTATTATTCAATTGTATTATTTTAAAATCTAATAATTATTTTTTATTTATATTTAAAATTTTAAAAAACTAACATATTATATTGTAAAATTTGTTACATTGAAGTAATTTATTATTTTTTATTCTCAATAAGCATTAAGAAAAATAATAAAAAAGAAAATGTAACCCAACAGTGTACTTTGCAGGATTTGAAAACAGAGAACAACTCGTTTATGGGATTTGTGTACACGTCATTTCAAGGGCGAGCCACCTTTGTATCACATGGTGACACAGCTCGCTTAGCCAAGGAAGGGGGTGATTCAGTGCTTGCGCGCATATGTGGAACCATCGTTGCAAATGAGAAGCGTCACGAGAATGCCTACGTTAGGATCGTCGAGAAGCTCATAAAAGTAGATCCCACGGATGCAGTGCTAGCAATTGCTGATATGATGCACAAGAAAATAATGATGCTAGCTCATTTAATATACGATGGGAGGGACCCACATTTATTCGAGCATTTCTCCGCCGTGGCCCAGCTACTTGGGGTGTACCCAGCCAATGACTATGCAGATATCTTGGAGTCCCTGATCCAACGGTGGATATTGGAGAAGCTGGAGGATTATCTGTACTAAATTATTTCATTATGAGTTTATGATCTTTTTAGTTTTAAAATTAAGTGTTATTTATTATGAATGTATTGTACTAAAGCGTATTTAATGTAATAAATAAATACGAGGTATTATCCTAGGATTTTACATTATCTAAATATTTAATACAATAAAATATTAAAATAATTTTATTTGATATATATATATTCATATCCATGCATTTAAAAAATTTAAATTAAAAATTATCTTTCTTTTAAAAAATTGACCTGAATAACATGCATGAAAAATATTTAAAAATAGAAACTCTTAATATATTTCTTTAATAATGTATTTAAATTTAAATATGTTTATACTTTCAATAATTTATTTTTAAAATTTATAAATATTTAAATTTTAAAAACGTACATATTTAAATATCAATTTTTATACTTGAAAAAACTAAGCATCTAGTACTCATTTTGGTGTGGCTAGAACTTTGAATACATTACAATTTCATATTTTGAGAAACTTGTTTCTTGTGATATCAAGAGAATTATTTAATAGTAAACCATGAAATAAAATTAGAGATTTTAATCATGTGATGAATAACAGAAGAGTAAATTTTATGTAACAAATAAGAATATAGAGTCGAGTTTTGAACAATATCATTAACCCATGAATAACTATTTAATTTTTACCTTCGCAACTTCCACAAATATAGGGAATGAGACTGATTTTGCAGAATTAATTAATTAAATCAGCTTAAAGTACCATTTGACCAAGAAGAAGTTGAGAACAAACGGTATTTTTATTATCAGTCTTTGTTGTCACAAGTCACCCAACCCAAAGGTCCTAGCAACAAAATCACTCAAAAATCTACACTCACATTGCACACGTACAATATTCGATAACCTATAAAGGGGTTACATTTAGAATTTATTTTTCTCACTACGAGAAAACGGCTTCCCCTAGCAGAGACTATCTTCATTCATCATTTCACTCTTGCATGCGGATGATGCACCTGATGGACTGCCCTTTCAACATATATTCAAATGCCTTGTTAATCTCAGAGAATGAGACTGTATGAGTGATGAACTTCTCCAGTTCCAGTTCCTGCAATATCAACATAATATCACATTAGCAATATAAAATAGAGAGAGAAATCCGCAACATTTTTCCAGAAGATTAAGACTGCACAGTTTAATATATAAAAGCTTACCCCTTTCATGTACTTCTCTACAACATTAGGAAGATCAGTGCGGGGTTTGTAGTTACCATAGAAAGTACCCTTCAGTGTCCTCTCATTAAGGAAATTCATAGGATGAGTTTTGAATGCATCATCTTTGCTTGGAACACCAACAAGTACAGCAAGACCCCAACCCTGAGGAGTAGTTCCAAGTCCAAAGACTAATAAGAAACTAAACATGTTATGGCAACAGTAAGAGATCAACTGTGGGGGTTCGGAGAAAGTACATCGTGAACACATTCGAATGCTGAAACCATGGCTTGTATGCTTCCAGTACATTCAACAGCACGGTCCACTCCTCCGTTAGTCATTTCAGCTATAACCTGTTTAGCAATTAAATTTCAGTGTCTCAATCTCGCAACAACAAAAGCCTTTGTTCATGAAATTAAACGGCACAACAACAACTAAGGAACACCATGAAAGATGTAGTAACATTCACCATATTGTCTATAAACTAACCTGTTGAACAGGCTTGTCATGTTCTTTCGGGTTCACGAAGTCAGTGACTCCAAACTTTTTGGCTGCCAACAAGAAGAAAATCAGAAACTACCATCAGTATATGGCTGAACTGAAAGACCTCTATACATATGTGAAGAAGATTGATTAATTCTACCTTCATCAAATCTGCTGGAAACTAAATCCACGCCAATGATTTTTGATGCACCGGAAATCCTTGCCCCTTCAGCAGCCTAAAATTCACATTATAAACAAAAGTGGGAATTAAAAACCCCTTCATCAGTTGCAAAAGAATTGGAATATACAAATAATAATTAACAAGAAGATGAAATAACAACATACAGCAAGGCCAACAGCTCCCAGTCCAAAGACTGCAACAGAAGAGCCAGGCTTTGGTTTTGCAACGTTAATAGTGGCACCAAGACCTACAGGCATAAATCCAAACGATTTTACATCAAAAGATAAGAACCACCTAGCTAATTTGCTAATTTCTATAAAATCATAGGATCTTCCAAACCTGTGCAGATTCCGCAACTGAGAATACAAACTTTGTCAAGTGGGGCAGCAGGGTTGATCTTGGCAACACATCCAGCATGGAGAACAGTATATTCGCTAAATGTGGAAGTTCCCACAAAGTGGTAGATGGGCTGTCCATTTTTAGAAAATCTTGTCTTTCCGTCGCTGAGCATAACACCCCTGTCAGTGTTGATCCTCAGAAGTTCGCACATGTTGCTCTCCTCTGACTTACAATGTGGGCATTCCCCACATTCCCCTGTGAATACTGGGAGGGCTTGGTCTCCTGGTTTCAGATGTGTCACACCCTCACCTACGCTTTCCACTATTCTGTATAACATCACCATAGTTTGTGACGTGGTAAATTGCAGATTTTAGAGCAAGAGAATTTAAAAGAAATCCATCCATGTCATAAGTCAAAACAAAAGGGATAAAAGAAAATTTTATTGGTAGAACAAATTAAGTTAAATGAGTATTTAAGGCAAAAAAGAGTTATGATTAGTGGCCAATATTTACAAAAGTAACTTACCCTCCAGCTTCATGACCAAATATACGAGGAAACATTGGAGTCTGGCCCTGAAATGGGAAAAAATAGACAACTAAATTCAGGGATGAATTATGATAAAAGTACACCAGCTAATGAGATCACAATGCTATAAAAATTATAATCAGGAAAGGTTTGATTCCTCTATGAGAAACATTGAAGGAGATACATATGAAGAAAATATATTACCTTGGCTTCCCAGAAGTAAACATCAGTGTGGCAAAGAGAGGTAAAGAGGATTTTCAAACGCACTTCACCAGCCTGGGGCGGCGCAACCTCTACCTCCTCAATCACAAGCGGCTTGCCTGCTTCCCATGCCACCGCAGCTACATTTTACGAATTTCAATATAATAATTATTAATTAGTATCACAATCCATTTACAATAAGACTACTACAATCAAAAGTTAACTCCTTAAAAGGGATCCAAAAAAATCATTATTTCCAATTAATTATTTCAACATTCCCGGACGAGACACGGATGTAGCGAAGTTCACCCGAAATTTTGTGAATATTTATTTTACAAGTTCCGAAAACATTTTAAAAAAATAAAATCCTATAACACATAATCCCCATGAGAAAATCCTAGGTCTCCCTTGAAGCCAATGTCATTGAATCAGACATGAATCTTAATCAGCATACCTAAGATTTTTTAAGCATCATCGATTAATCGACATATTTCAGACACCAGAATTTTAACCCCAGAATAGGCTAGAAAAGACGATCAGATTTAGCAGATTTCAAAGAAGAATACAATAACACACGCTATCTGGGAACGAAAACACTATATCTTGAACCTATGGAAAAAGAAGAAAAGAAGATCAAGTCTAAATACGAAGGATGACGAGAGTAAATGGACTGCGATGGTTGACCTTTGCACTTGATGACCTGACCAACTGTGCTCGACATGGCTACTATAGACAAAGAAGAATCAGACGACAACGGTGAAGATTGATTGATGAGTGAGTATTGGTTATGGAAAAGGTGTGTCAATTTATAATGCGAGAGGTCGAAAACCAGCAAAGTACGAGAGTGCCACTTGGTTTTCCACTTTTGAACCACCTGGCTGCCGGGAATTGAGCGTATTGATGAGTGAGTATTGTCAAATTTATACTTTACCACAATGATGCACATGACCATGTCACAATTATAGTACATAACCGCATGATAACCTCACACTAACCCGTCAATTTGGGATCTAATTCGGAATTTTTCTTGGGAGGTACAGGAACGAATTGGAATATAGGAATATACAGACTAACACAAATAAATAAAGGAAACATTTTAGTGACATTATTGACTTTTTAAATGAACTTTTCACTATACTTATTTATGAATATTGAATAGTAAATACTAAATATACGCACAAAAAAAATATACCTTATTATTATTATTTTAGTTATAACTAATAATGTTCATCCCATATATAGTCCTTAAACATACTTACTTTCAGATTTAACTCAAATTTCCAAAACTTTCAACCTAATAAATGACAAATGGAGCTAACTCTAATTGACAGCTCTAAATTAAAGACTAGAACTGGGGAAGCTCACATTTATGGAGTAGAGTGGCTTCACAATTTGCCAACTTACTTGGTTGGTTGATACTTCACGTGGTTGCATTTAATGTATTATTATTTTTTTTTTGGTAAATTATATATTTTTCAGTAGTTATAATAAATAAAAAATTACAAGTCTAAATTAATAATAGTCTGCATTAGGATTTGTGAAAATGCATTGGAAATTAGTTAAATGTAGTGTGTGTGAAATTAATATATTTTAATATATGAATCTGCATGATCAAGTTTTATTTCAGATAAGGCATCTTATCTTTTGCACTATGCTTTCCTGAGAACAAAAATTCTAATGTACTTAATTTTTGTTTTCGATTAATCATTATTTAACTCAATTTTTTATTAAGAATATACAAAATGTTAACAAAAAAATTATACAATCATATGAAAACTTTATTACAATAAATTCTAATATGTAAACCCCCGAAAACAAAAGAAAAAAGTTCCGACTGAATAGCAAAATGTGATAAATACTAAAGTTTAATTTTGTAGGCAAAAGTAAACATTATAAACACTTGTAGGGTTGCAGCTAAATTTGTTCAAACAACTCAAATCACACCTTACAATAAATTTAAAACATAAAATAAAATACATATTTTTAAATATTCAACAAAATATAACAATGAAAATAATACTTGCCAAATGGCAACAAGAATGTGTTGAATTAGCAACATCAAGCCGTATTATGCAAGAGGGATTGAGATTGTACAAATTTATATATATAATACATCAAGCTGTATTATGCTGTATTATATATATAATAAAAAATTATTTATATATAAGAATTAAATTTAAAATCTTGATAAAATAAAATTAAATTTGTGTCATTTTTATTGATAATTAATTTGTTCCAAATTTATACTTTTTTGGGGAAGTCATAAATGAAGAGCAAAACGTTTGAAAAGAAGTCAAAGATGACCGGTGACCGGTGAGTGTCCGTGGTTCGGAAAAAACAGAGAGAGAGAGAGAGGTGTTATAAAATAGATAGATACAAAACGTATTTTGCGGCTGAGCCCATACCGTTCATCTGAAACCCTCACATACTGTTGAGCTGCCTTGATCCCTTACCAACCATGGCCGAACTTGTTTTGTGTGTGTCTCACTCTCAGGTAACCGCCTCTTCTCTCTCTATCTATTTCTTCTGCTAATTTGGCACTCACTCTAATTGAAAATCGCTTCTTGTTTTTGGCTTAACCCACGAAGCACTAGTAGCACCACAACAACCACAACATCAACCACGACACTCAAATGAGCGGTCCGCCGCCGATGTGGATGGCAGCTCACCCGCCGCTCTTCACGGTGGCGCAGTGGCAGGAGCTCGAACATCAAGCTCTCATCTTTAAGTATCTCAAGGCCGGGTTGACCGTTCCACCCGACCTCCTAGCTCCGATTCGCAGGAGCCTTCAATTGATGTCGGTTCATCATTCAGCTCGTAAGCCGACAAACAAAACCCTCCAATTTCTTCTTTCTCCGATTCTTTCCCCAATCCATGCCTTTTTAAAAAAGAAACCCCTAATTTTTGTCCATTATTATCAATTGATCATTATTTATTTATTTTATTTTTTTGGAAGTGGGTTATTGCTCCTATTATGGGAAGAAGATAGACCCAGAACCGGGACGGTGCCGGAGGACAGATGGCAAGAAATGGAGATGCTCCAGGGATGCACATCCTGACTCCAAGTACTGTGAACGGCACATGATTCGCCGTCGCTACCGTTCAAGAAAGCCTGTGGAATCACAAGCTGCTCCTCCTACTCAGTCTTCGGACGTTGGTGGTGGGACTGGGAGCAGAAGTGGTTGTGGAAGCTCATTCCACAGCCTGCCCTTGCACACAAATGGTACACGTGAGGGCTTTAGCCTTGGAAACAACGCATCGCAGCTGCAGATAGAGTCTCTTCCCAGTGAGATTAGCAAGAAAGAGTACAGGTATAGTATAGCCTCGTGAGCATATTCTTAATTGGTCACACTTTTCTCCATTTTCAACTCGTTTATGGAGCGTTGTGATTGCCATGATGTATTCATGTTCTAATAGTTTAAGCTGTGTGCAGTATTGACTTTGCGGTGTTTGACTTTTGAGGTCACATCATGCTCTCTGAGTCCTAGACTCCTAGTGGAATGGTGATTTGTTTGTGTGAATAATGCTACTCTAACAGGGACTATATTATTATCTTATACAGTTATACATGGTAGCTGTAATGCTAAGTTACCTAACATGCGTGGATCATTATGGTGCCTGGGATGTGAGTGTAAGGAGTAAGCCAACTAGCCAAGAGCTCTGAAGTTGGATTTGTTGTTCATGCAACTTATTTTTTGTGTATTTAAAAGCTAGAATCTTCTAGATTTTATATTAGTTTAGCAACAATTTTTTGTAATGTTTTTAAAGCATCAATTATACGGTTTCGACATTTCCTTTTAGAAACAGCAAATGGGTGGGTGGGGAGAGGAAAGATAGAATCTTTTTGGATCACCATGTTCTGGAATAGTGGTTTTGAATTGCATATATGCAGTCAATCTGTAGTTGTGCGTCATGGTAAAATTATCTTTAGCTCTTGACTTTCTATTTCTAGTAACCTGAATCATGCTACCATCCTAAAACAGATCATAGTACTTTTCATGGATTTGAGGTCATAACTTGGAGCTTGAGGTTATTCATTTTTGAAAGAGCCGTTGCGGACATCTTTTTTAAACGATAATTTGAAACCCAAATGGGGGCAGGGTGCTACCTTGTCTGAGGGTTTCACGCCAGTGTGATAAAATTGGAAATCAAAGGCTTCATTGATGATTGATTTTTAATACCTTTAAGTATTAGCGGGAGCTTTGATGTTAATTTGTGACACTGTTAAAGCAAAATTTTGTGGACATGAACATGAAGGAGAGAGATTTTTATGTTGGTCAAACATAGTAGATGAGGTATTCATTGTCAATGGTATAATGACACTTTTCTAGAAATGGTGTTTTATCGCTCTGGTAGCATCCTTCCCCAATATTTACAGATTAGAGTGTTGGGTGAAGTTGCCAAAATGACCATTTCTTTGTACTTGCCCGGTGAAGGTGACCAACTCTTTTTACTGATACAGTCAACGAGAAAATAAGACATGAAAAAAGTTCTTTTTTCGGGTTTGGCAGATGTATTGTTTTCTCTTCTCATCAATAAATTCCTTTTCTATATTAAAAAAGAAAAGGTTTTCTTCTGGAATGAGCCTATTGGATTTATCGCGATAAATTTTTTCTGTTCTCAGCACTACACAGGCTGTTTTTGCGAATGGGTCCCTTATTTTCAAGTATGTTCTGCGTTTTTTCTTGTGTTTTATTTTTAGCATCTGGCTTGGGATGCAATAGTGATGTGGTTTTGACTTTCGAGTAGGGACTTCTTGAAGAGATTTAACCCAACCTTTTAAGGTGTTAATATTTTCTTATTATCCATAATTATCATAAATGGAGCACCTTGATATCCACCAACTGTTCCACAGGTTTGGACTGCACTCTGAAGTAGATGAGCATGACTTCTTACAGAAAGGCCTGGGAAATGTGAGGTATCTTGGTTTTGACAATACATCAGACGGCATGTGGTCTCACCTATCTCAGATTTCCTCAAATCCTGTCTCTGAATCTAGTAATGGTTCTAGTATGACTACCAACTGCTTTCAACTGCAAGCAGTTCAAGATGCTGAGCCATCAAACATCGATGCTGAAAGGTCCAAGCAACATGTCTTCAGTGGCCAGTTAGGTTCAGCTGGGTATTTGAAACAGGAATATCAGTCGTCTCAGACTCTCTTCAGTGACTGGCCATGGAAGAAGGATGTAGGCTCCCCAGCCAATGGAGTGTAGACACACTAAGGATTCTAACAGCAACCTAGATGTCAATGTTGATTGCTGTGGATCCTTGTAAGTTACTTGCGATGACTTCTCTTACCCTATGGTATGTTGGCATCTCCACCTGAAGCTAGCTTTTAGCATTACCTTTAGATCCCCCACCTTCCCCAGCCAAAGAAACGCTATGAATAAATAGATGGAAATCCTCAGGCAGTGATAAAAAATTTCTCGTGCCTAGCAAGGCAATACTAGAGGAAATCACAAATCAATTTCCAAGCACCATATTTGAGGCTCTCATTGCTGCCTATATATACTTGAAGGAGTTCTGTTATTATATTTTAACTGCTTTCCTTTTATCTATGATGTACTGGAATTTAGTTTGACTCTTAAATTTCTATGCTCCTTGGAATTAAACTGCTTGACTGATTGAGCATTAGTGTTGAGTAACTTAAAGTTTGGTGACTTTCATACACACACGGTACTATACTGAGCCAACTGTCTTGTGTGGACGTTAAATTACTTCATAGTGTGAAAAGAATCTTACTTTTCAGTTGTGGGATCAATCTTGTCTATCCAGTAAAACGGCGGTAGCAACTATTGACGCATAGGATTGATCACATGAAGCAAATAGTATATTGTTATCTTAATATTGATATCTTGAATATTAGGTAACATTCAAAATGTTGAGTTTGATATACTGGTAAGGTACTAGGACATGAGATGGATTGACATTCTTGCACGTTTAGTTTTGATCACTTCTATAAATATTAGCGGTATAATTTTTATGAAAACTTTTGATAGCTATACTAAACATAAAAAGTATATATTATAAAAATCAAGTACTGTGAAATAATTTGCGCAACAAATGGTTCCTTGACCCGGGAAAAAGAACATAACAGGAGCTATTATGAAGTTGAGCGCAGCTACTAACATAAAGTATAATTGTGAAATTAAAGGAATTACGTGTAGCATTCACTCGTCAATAGCGTTCAAGTTGAACGGTGGTCAAAGAACAGAATAGAGCCAGAATATTCTAGCAGATCTCCGTGCGATACACACCATAACATAATAGACTAGAGTCCTGGCATCATTTTCCTCTTGTCACTCATTCGCCTGTTTCCTTTGCTTTTCACTTATTGTACTTTTTCCTAGTTCCCTTGAGACAAAGGATGATGCTTGCATTCTCTTTTGTCGTTTCATTTCCATCAAATGCACATTATTTACCTCCTTTTGATTCTTCGCAGTTCTCAACCACCCACATTATAGCATACACTACAAACCCAAAATTCAGTCATGGCGGTCCTTTCTGATTAGCAAGAAGATTAAACATACCCTTCTTGATCGCCTTTCAACGACGATCTTGACCTTTCCAATCCCCTTGGGTTCTTAGAATACGCATTTAACTTCCTATCTAGGAACTCTGACATGTTCAAAAGCGATTCTGCAGAGGAAAAAATCGTATCTTTTATTCACTCTGTTCAGAAAATATCTGAAAAAGCAGAAGCTGATGAACAAAAGAAGAAGAAGAAGAAGCAGTTGCATGAACCCAACAAAGCCAATGGTCTGGACATGGAGAGTTATTCATGGGGTCAGAATCTTCACGAGGTGAATGCCACAATCCCTGTTCCTCCTGGAACCAAATCAAGATTCATTGTGTGTGAGATGAAGAAGGATCACCTGAAGGTGGGGCTTAAGGGAGAGAAACCCATCATTGATGGAGAGCTATTTGAGCTTGTAAAGGTGGATGACTGCTTCTGGAGTCTGGAAGACAACAAGGCAGTGTGTGTTCTGATGACCAAGGGTAAGGATAAATGGTGGAACTCACTTCTTAAAGGTGGCCCTGAGGTTGATACCCAGAAAGCAGAGCCTGAACCTTGCGAATTCTCTGATTGGGACTCTAAGAGTAAGTCGGTTGTGGAGAAGATGGTGTTTGACCAGAGGCAAAAGCGATTGGGTCTTCCAACTAGCAATGAGATTAAGAACCAGCAAGTGTTCGAGCAATTCATGGCTGAAAATCCAAACATGAACTTCTTTGGAGCAAAGTTTATGTAGATTATCAAGTTTAGATCATCTAGGAGTGAGACACATTATGCATGGATATTATCTAGATAATAAGAGTAGACGCTAGTATGTCTAGATGTCTAATTAATGTAACGAGTATTAAAAGAAGTTAAGGGATGTGCAAGTCTAAGATTGATTATATACTATCACTTGGTGTGTTGTATTTGTTAGTGTAAGTAATGTAAGAACGAATAGGATGTTAGGAGTATTATATGAATATAGAGATGGATGAAATGTAGGATTATATCAGTTGGCATCACCATAATCATTGATAATTAGAATTTATAACTTCCTATTAGGCTGTTTGTACTTTCCATTTATGACAGACTTAAGCAACTATACACAAACAATTTTCGCTCTTATTACAAGTTGTTAAAATGTATCAAACTATCGATGTGACTGATTGATTTCACGAGTTCTCCCTTCTTGAAATTAATGATCAAGATTCAATATAACTAATTTAATAATTTTAACGGATATTTCTACCATGTTCCTTATATGTACAAATAAAAAGTAAATCTCGTAATCTTCTTAAAATACTGAGTCTGAAGCAACCTGCACATAATTAACTCTATTATAGAGAATAATTACACAAATAAATAAACAAAATGAGGGCAAATGTAAAAGAACAAGGAAAAAAAAAAAAGGGACAAAGATGCAATATATTGTGCTTTATATGTAGTGCATGAAGCAACATAATTTTAAAAAAAGAAAAAGGAAAAATCTCCTCATGTACTTATAGCATCGTGCTAGGAGGCGTTCAAATTTAAATTTCACTTCCTTACTTTAGTAGCTATAGGAAATGACAACTCCCTCAAAGTATGTAAACCTCAAATGGAAAAGCTAGCAGTGGATGTTATCCATCTTTCCCTGCAAAAAGAAGCAACCCTTTCAATATGACTTCCTTCAGAAACTAATGAAAAATTACATCCTGAAGGAGCAAAAAATTGATAGGATCGTCCCTAAAATTCTCTCACTCATTACATGCACGTCATAGATAATCCATTCTTAAACTAGAAGCTCTTATTATGCAACTTTACTTGCTCCTCTGACACAATTTTTTAATTTGTTCCAATGAACCACGAAGTCAATCATCTTTAGAGGAAAAAAATTTTCACAAGTCACCTGGTAGACTTTAATTCCTACGGTCAACATGAAATCAGTCATAATACACAAAATAATGCATAAAGAAACTTTTGTTACGTACAGTAAAGTGTTGACATGATTCTGCTCAGCCATTTAGTATACGAGGAATATGATAGTTCAGTGGATTAAACATATGATGCTCCATTGACATTCATCATTCATGATACTGATGTATGTCAATCATTTATGTCAATAGCCTGACGTCAAACAAAATTGAGTTGGAGATCATCCACAAGAATAAGTGTAAATTACATAATGACCAACTTTGAGGCCCAGCATTATCTTCATAAAGGCATTAAATAATGTTTATAAGTGACAAACCAACAGAATCTGCTTTATGGGGTCAAACCATAAAGTTCGATTATTACTAGCAAGGAAGGATTTCAAGCAAGTAACTAATTGGCAGATAGAAATTGAAATTTCTAACTTGAGTTACTTTAGCTTGCGGGCGGCGAATTAATGTGCTCAGATCCCTGGTTGTAAGAGGGAAATCATGGACTATGAAACAAAGATAAGACATACCCAATCTTAATGCTATACTAGCTTAACAAACAAACAAACAGAGAAATAGGAAAGGAAAACCAATTAGAGATAGAAATCATGCAAAGAAAACAAGAAATTAAATTCATTCCTTTTAATCACAAAATAGATACCTCTAGGAGAGTTGAACAACTGGTTATGGAATGCATGTAATCTTTCCCAAGCAGAAGTAGTAAGCAAAGGAAGCTTGTTCTTCAAGTCAAAGAAATGAATAGATTCAACACCCTTGATCGATAACTGCTTTTGCCTAAAGCTAGAGAATTTCCCAGTGGCTTTTTGCAAGTCTGAAACACAAGGTACAATTCCAATCCAGCCATCCCCTGCAATGTGTTTTCTGGAAAGAAGACCATTGGACTGTGCTGACTCCAATGCAGAGCCTCTTATTGCCATTATAGCTAGATTAAAACCAGAAGAAAAAAGAAATCTATAATGTCCATGATCTCAAGATTAGGAATGTGAAATTCTACATGCACGAGATTTCGTATGGACCAAGTGAGAGGTTCAGACTCCAGGTTACGATGGATGACCCATAAATACATTGGAACTACTTCATGAATTAAGTGACACCTTCAGAAAGCAAACAGTAATTCAAACATACAAGAAAGGTTTACCCTTATAAGGAGCTTCAAAGATAAAGTTTGCAGGAAGACCCAAACCAAAGCCAGCCAGAGTAATGCCTACGCTAAATCCAACACCACAGCCAGCTCCAACATAGCCTACCACTTCAGGGCCAAATCCTGGACCCCATCCAATACCACAGCCAATGCCCATACCCATCCCCCAAAAGGCTCCATAAGTTGGATGAACGGGGTTCCACCTTTCATATCTTCCAAACAACCCTTTTATAATCATTACGACCTGAGAACAAATGAAAATTAAAAACTATCTTTTTAATCAAATAAGATAACCTTGAAAATATTGTTATTGAAACAGTGACCTTGTTTTCTACTGCTATACCATGATTAAACATTCAGCCGAAAATGTGTACTCAATAATTAACATTCTATACTTAAGTTACTAATATGCGAGGAATTTAACACAACATCATGATACTAACTGTAAAGTCGCAAGGATAGATGGTCTTTGAAAAATAAGTCACTGAATCAGAAAGTATAAATATAGAACTTTAATACTAGCCCAAGGCAAACAAGTAGAGACAGATTCAAAAATAACCAAAGAAAGGGACTCCAGCAGTCAAGGCCAAAATGAAAGTTGAACAGATTTCTCAATGGTTATTGAAAAAATGTAAATACTAAAGTAGCTGTACTTCCATATGTTTTAAAGAAATTTCCTTTCCTTCCAATTTCTTACAAAGTACTAACAAACTCTAGTGTTCTGAAGTCTGAACATGAACCTTCTACTCTCACTAGCACTTTGAGAACTTCAATCAGTCCAAGCTTCAGATAGCCAAGAGCATGAAACATTATCTTATCTGACAGTAACGTAGTTTTCGACAATTTAAACTTGAAATTTGAAAAAAAAAAAAAAAGAAGTGTCTCCAATCATTGCAGACGAAATTGATATGGCATAGGCGTCAAAGATACAGTAAAATCAAGATTTCTATCGAAACCACATATCTCACACAAACTCACAGTAGCTTCATCTCAGTGAGTGGAACCAAAAAAGATGAAGGCAATGGAAACTTGAGCAAGAATCATAACTGCCATCTACCACGTAGCTATTACCATAAAATTCTGCTTGGAATGAATTCAGCTGCTTTAGTCCCTGCAATTTCTGTTCTTTTTTATGATTTCGTCATCTCTAACACCAGCAACGCTTTGAATTTCTGGTCACTTGCTGAGAATTCTAGACTCGAAATCCAGCAAACTCGTCCGAAATGGATATTTCCTGGACATAGGAAATAACCCGGCAACATTCGGATTCGGACCATGTTGTGGGGCTTTCCAACAATAAAATAGTGAAATAACAATTTATATCTATTTTGACAAAAAAATAAATCTCGTATATTTTATTAAAAATAAATAATTTCAAATAATGGGTATTTATTATTTAATATTTCTCTCTTCAAAATTAAAATTAATTAAATAATGGTAGTTATATATAGTATATCATCTCTTTCTTAAAAACTTATCCAAAAGATATAGACACATCATTTTTAGAGTTTTGTAACTAAATGTTACCATTCTTTTAAAGATTTTAGTATGTAAACAACTAAACATACTCTGGGAATATTAATTAGTGTCTTGACATTGTAAATAACACCCAACAACTAACTTCAATATTTATTTCGTAAGACTAGGATTTATCAATTAAAAAGACTATGAAATCTAACTTTGCATAGTCATAAATAGAAAATAAATAAAAATTAATAGGTATAAGTGGCTTAAAAAAATAATTGTAGCATAATTGTTTTTCGGAATTTCTACGAATGACCAAATAATCACTAAATATGGGTATTCAATTCTTTTTTTTTTTAGATACACATTTCAAGTTTTTGTTTGGGTAAAGTAAGAGTTTGAATCCAACACCTTCACAAAATAGATCAAAGCCGTCATCACCAACTCATTCCTAATAATTTAATTGAGAAGAAGCTCCCCATAGATTATTCTAGATATTTTAAAATTCAGTAAAATCTTGTTTATTTGATTCTAAAGATTCAAAACTATAATCATAAACTTAGTAAGTTCCTATAATTGTGTTTTAGTTTGCTCAAGATTCATTTCCTCTTAAATATGAGAAACATGCAGAACCTTACACTTCCTAGATTCATTTCATCTCTACTTGGATTAGCATTCCAACATCTCTTGTACAGCATGTTACTGAACAAATCAAGAGTCATGTATTAGTATTTTGTGTGCTAAATTGTTTAGTCACATTGTTGAATTCTTGAAGCCCATTTCTAATAAATTTTTTCTAGAATGGACAAATGAGATTTGAGCATTGAGATCTCCCAATTAGAATACCATATAGGCTAGTACTCAACCATACTATAATAGTGTCTCTTGCAGATTTGTTCACTGCATGTCAGTCCTAAATATTAGTTGAGATAAGTTGGCTCTAACACTAAGGTTTATTTGAGAGGAGAAGAAAATGAGAGGGAAGAGAATTTACAAATATTTTTTATTTAATTTTTAAAATTTTGAAAAAAAAAATAAAAAATTTTATATTAATTTTTAATATTTTTTTGTTAATTTTAGTTATTCAAATTAAAAAAATTTAGAGTATAAGGAAAAAAAAATTATGACTGAATCTTTACTTCTGTTACCAAAAACACCCTAACTGTCCTGTAAATAATATGGGTCAAATGGCTCAAATCAAATCAAAAGAAAGATACAGGTTGTAACATAGAGAAGAAAGATAGTGAAGCAATAACTGATAGCTTCCATTGGCATTGGCAATAAACTCTAAGCAACATCAACTTTCAAATTGCCACAGAAATTACATTCCAGAATATTGGATGGTGCATCATCATCTTTTGGAGGCAAAGGAGCCTTCGTGCCGGAACAGTTGTTTCTATCACACACATATTTCGAAAGAAACCAGGCGTGAGGAAAATCGCCAGTCTGTCCTATACTTTGGTCATCGCTAACCCAATTTGCTTCAGTCTTGCATCTGTCACACTCACAAACAAAACCATAATCTTCCATCAAAATCCTCTTCCTAGTAGAATAATCCCTATTGATTCGGAAGTAACTTATACATATTTCTTCACCCTGAGGAACATCCTTAATCATCCTGATAACAATGTCGGTGTTGTGTTCATCTCCAGGAGCACTAGTATCGACATAATCGAATCTGCAGGCATTGGGTAGACAATCATGGTTAAAGAACGTGGCTTTTGGGTAAATCGCATATGCTTTGATAGATCTCTGAGGGCCATCTGGGGAATAAGGCTCCATTAAGCAGAAAGAATTGAGCCTATCTTTGGCCATAAGCTGTGCAGTGAGATCTACGGAGAGCTGATGCTGAGCTGGGCAGAGAGAAGCGATTAGAGAATGAAGAAATAGCGAAGCTTTAACTATAGCTTCATCTGGGGTACCCATAAGAGAAAGCAAAATCTGAATATCAGAAGGGGAATGAGAGGCAAGGTTATAAGCAGCCACAACGAAACGAGCTTGGACTTGAAGTTCATGGGGTTGTTGAAGTAGTGGTGATGCAGAGTCTCGGAGACGAGACAGGGCGTGGCATACCCAAGCAGAGTGAGAGGATTTTAGGGCAACTAAGAGGCAATTTTGGCTACAGAAACGATGGTGGGAACAAGAGGGGCATGAAAAAACAGTGTGATTGGAGGATGGTGGTAGTGGTAAGATTCTGAAGCAGTGGTCACAGTAAGAAGAAGAGGATTCAGGGATGAGAGGGAAAGCAGAGTAGAGAATAATGGGGGATTCTGTTAGAACGATTTGGCCAGCTTTGAGATTCTGAGCTGCAATTAGACCCCTTCCTTTGGCTTGGATCTGCTCCATTTTCAGAAGAGAGTCTGAAGCCGCCATAGCCATGGACACAAATACTACTCTTCAGGTGCTTTAAAAACTCTAGCTTTGTGTTTCGGCGTAAAAGATAAGAAGAGAACCTGAGCAGATCTCGTGGGGTGGCACTATTGCTATGTTCATCTCCATTGATGACATCCTTGCTTTTGTTATTACTTCTCAGAACTAGCCACGACAGCAACTATTGATTTGTGTCCTACGGTTGGGATCCATTAAGGGAAGAAGATTCAGTTCTGGGTCAGTATGAAGCCCAGGACAATTGGGCTTTTCTTTTAGCAATCACTTAACCATGCAATAGCGAGATAGTGAATGAACCATGAACATTATTAGTCAAAACCAAAAAAAAAAAAAAAGAAGAAGCCATGAACAGAAGAATTTCCCGTAAAACGTTCAAACATCTTACATTGTGCTAATCCTAATTACCTCTTCTGTTAATTTTATTTCTCAAAACTGTCGTTGAATCTCCTGAAACAAGTTTAAGATTTTAACCAATTCACAAAATCACAGTTTTTTACAGAGTTAAGCTGAAATAGTCTTATTTTATTAAGTGGAAATTGTTTAGGAAGAGGATGTTTAATTTTAAAGGGTGCTTTGCAGTTCTATATAGAGCTATAGTTAAAAGGAGTTACAAGCATATTGCTTTGCAAATCAGTTGAATTGCTTTAACATAAAAATTGCAGCAACTCAGTTTCTTTTCTTCAAAGGGGTTTGCAGATATAGACACATTAAACTTTAAATCTCTTCACTGGAAAGAGAATCAAGAGGAAAGAAAAAAAGTGGATTATCGAACGTTTTGTTCTTTGTTAAAAAGAACAGTTAGGGTAAATATATATTTCTGCTTTATTTTTCTGGGGTCCTTTTGTCTCTTTTCAAATTCTTCTCCTTTGCTAACATTCCTAAACTGATCACGAAGAATCAAAATCTGCTGAATATTCTGATTTTTCCTATTTTAATGTAATTTTCTTCCCTCCATCAACTTGACTCACCAAATAATTAAACTTGATAGCCAATTTGTATGAAATTTCTTCCCCATCTAAGCGCAAACCTTTTCTTTAATATCTATCACACATGTATATAACTACAATATTGAGAAAATGACAAGCTGGAGATGAATTTAGATGTATTAAAACTTCATGATTTATGTCTAATAGATATGTAACTTGAGATAATACTTTTGGACTAAAATATTGAATCGAAAATTCCAAATATTCCTTCAAATTTTGGTCATTTGTCCATCCGCTTTGGGAATTAGAAAATATCTTGCTAGCTATTATTTAATTACTCCCTAAATTGAGATATTTTTACTCAATTTTAAAGAATGTCTCTCATTAATAATATGTAACTAATTCTTTTTATTTTATATATATTAAAGATCTGTTATATGTAAAATAAAAATTAACGGGTAATATATTATAATAGTAGATACTAAACTCTATTTTTTTTAAATAATATTTAGATTTGAGTATTGTGTATAAAAAAATTTTAATTAAAAAAATTTTAATTTTATTATGAGACTTTAATTAACTAATTAAAATTAATTTACTTAGAACTTAGTAAATTTTTAAACACTAATAAATTTAACAAAAAATATTTACATATTAATTAATAATATTTAAATAAATTTTTTTATATTAAAGAATTCACATGATATGTATGAAATAATAAAATTATATTAATTTTATTAAATAATGTAAAAATTAATATATATCTCTAAAAAATTTTCAGCTAGAAAAATTCAAAATAACATATCAATAAATGATATTGTTAAAAAATTGAGTAGAATGGAAGAGTAACTTTTCAGTTTTTACATGATCACGAAACTTTTCCTTTTATCTTTTTTCCCCTCAACATTTAATATTTGAAAATGACACACAATGACAGTTGTTGTAGTCATATCCCAAGGTGGAAGCCTGCGTTTTGTAATACGTGAGTATTGATTTAATATTTAATACATAAAAAAGGGAAAGATTCCTGGGTTTGAATTCAGAAATCACACCGTTAACATATAAACAGATGAAATCAGATAATGAATAACTATAACTAAGAAAGAAGTGGCATATATAAAACAAGAGAGCAGAGTAGGTTAACAAGTATAGAGAAATAGGGAGTACGGATACGTTTAAATTAAAAGCTGAGGGAACAGTAATAGCATAAGTCAGGCTAAGATGGTAGCCCACTTGGTCTCTTCTTTTTAACATTTCTATGTGAAGAAGCAAGAAATCAAAAAGACAATCACACAGTCTCACACAACACATAATAAATAACCAAACTTACATTTTTATATATTTTGCCTTAAGCATTGGAAATGGCGAAAGAAACACAACTGGGGAGATCACATAGATCTCTACTTTGTGGGAGGATCGCTGAATGGGTAGCTTTATGATCACTTTTCAAAATAATTATCGTTATTAGTCACAGTAATACATACATATCTCTCTTCTTCTTCTTCTTCTTCTTCACTTGCAAATTAATACACCGTACTCAACGTTAATTCTTAACGTTAAAAGTGGTCTAACTCTAATCCATCCCACCATGCTTCCATGTTCTCTTACCTTTCTACTCACGTTTTGAATTTCACAAGCTTCAACCATATAGCTATAGATTCTACATTTACCTTTTTAATATCTCAATATAGGGATTTAGTTTTATATGTCTAAATTCTGGTAATAAATTTTATTTCTTTTGGTGTCAAAATATATTTATGTATACATTTTTCACATCACACTTCCATTGATCTCTGCATGGGAAAACTCACGTAGAGATGTTGCCATCAATGAACCCTAAAATGGATTGCGTACGTAGAGATATTAATCCAAATGAAATATAAGTTTTAATCTAAATGATATATATATATATATATATCCCTTCCATTCCATTTCTTTCCATATTTATTAGTCCAAACATACCCTTGATGACAAAATATATAATTATTTATTCTAATCTTATTCCATCTCATTACAAGCTATTTGAAAAGAGCAAACTCAAGATTTATTACAGAGTAATTTTTTTAAATAAAAAATGGTGGTATAGTTTTTCTCTTTATTTGGTCTAAGTTAGGACTTTGTTTGCTTCACATTTATGTCTTCTCTTTACATGCATAGGTAGAAGATAAAATAAAAAAGAGGTAGAAAAAATGACAGAGACGTAATTAAAGTGTCGGATATTTTTGAACTGTGTTCAAAACCAAACCTTGGACTTTGACTAGTATGCTTTTCTTCCTTAACAAGATCTGATAAGAACCTCTTTAATTAGCTAAAGCATGACCACCCAGATCTTGACACGTGGAATACCCATTTTCAGATACCTGCAATGAAGAAAGAAATTGCGGAGTTATTATTATTTAATATTAGATTTGGAAGGTTTCAATTAATTTATTGTCCCTCTCCCTCCACTTGAAGCATTCTTTGCTTAAAGAGAGGTTAGCCCCAGCAGGAATAAAGCCATGGACACAAATAGTGGTGGGTTAAAGTTAAAGCACATCACTTGCCCACCATGCCAAATCACCATTTTTTCCACCCATTGCTGAAATTACTATCCTATTTTATTTTTTCTTTTCTATTTGATTTGGCACTCAGTCACCTGCATTAACCTAATCTATTCAATAACTTTTGTTTTATCTCTCTATCTTTCAATTGGTGGAATTGTTTACATGACTTAAATTTTCACATCATCATCAGAAAATTAAGAGCCAATAAGATACAAACCAACCTGCAACTTTTGCAATGTTTCACATCAACATAAAAAGAATAATCTGTAAGTAACTTTTTAACAATATTTGACACTGTAAGGAAATTAACTCGGCACAATTAGATTGAGCATAGGGTCAAAGAAAAAAAGAACAGAGTATAACAGAAACAGCAGATGGCTAGTTAGATAGATACACTATATAAAAGGGACCAAGAAGACTTTGCAGGTTCTTAAGAAACCTTTTCTAAATGGCAGCAAATATAATATATATACGTTCTTTTCACAAGTTTGAAGATCTTGCTACACTTGATTCCACAACATATACTCTCTTTTGTTTCTCATTCATGTAATTTTCTAGTAAGAAAATGGAACTGCAATTTATTATGTGAGCTTTTTGGAAAACTAGATAGGTTGGAATCATGAGTAGAATAATCAAGTATAAATGAATTGGAAAAGCACTCATGGATGCATCCATGAGGTTGATACATGTGGAATAATGGCAAAGAAAGTTGAGGTTGCCAATGAAGACAATTGGAAACTTTTATGAAAAGGATGGCCAAAAAGTTTAGATAACACATGGGGTTTAGAATAAGTATGATTATAGGTAAGCTTGTTCTATAGGTATATAGCTAGCTAGGTTATAGCTAGCATGCATGGGGTAGCTTGTTTTACATGCAAGCTTCTCATTTCTCAATTCTAATTAAAGAACTGAAATCAGGCTTAAGTCTTAACATGTAAGCAATGTCTACCTCTCTCTCTCTCCATCTCTTTTTAGCATAATGGATATTTTGTTTACACATCAATATTCAAGATTGATTGTGAATTTTTTTATATTATTCTAGTGAAAATTTGTATGCTACCTTTAATATATTAATACCTTATCTAATTAATAATCATTTTTATTATTAAATAAATTTATCTGAAAATTAATAACAACGTCAATTAAGTAGGATATCAATATATTTTGAATGTCTAAAATTACTTTATTTAATTATTTATATATCCAATTTATGGGATATGATTGCATGACTAACATCCCTTTTTACATATGGCAAAGATATATGGTATCTTTCATTTTTTTTAACTTAAGATTGTTATGTGTGATATAGAATTATCAACCATATTATTTTTTTTAATTTTTAATAATAAATAAAAAATCTTACTAAAAATGCTTATATTCTCATATTTTACATAATTCATAATTATAATAAACTTAACCATTAATAGTATTTGCATGGTACTCATATGTTCACTTAACATAAAACAATCACTTCAACTTAATTTTTGAACAAAACAACTATTGATACTTAAAAAACTATTGGTTTCCTTCTTAAAGATAACTAAAATCTGAATTTGACTTTATAAAATGTATTACTCTCTTAATTTAGTACTTTAATAAAATTTTCCCAATTAATTTTATTCATTTGAAACCAATTTGAGAAGTTATTTCTTATGACTTTAAAATATAAAAAAGGAAAACTAGATAAAGTGACAAATCAAACTTAAAATTCAGTGATTTATGAATTTTTACAATGTCAGGAATTCGAACATTAGAAAAAAAAAAACTAAGTTAGATTTTGAATGACCAAATAAAAAAAAGAAGATATTAATAATTTATTTTTAAAAAATTGATTGCATGGTTTATAAGCTGTCAAAAACAATGTCATGATGAAATCTCACCCATGGATCATCTCCAAATTAAATAACAACCAATCACAAGATTCCACGTGGCATAGTTCGGAAGGAGGTGAGAAGACCCGGCCTTACCTGAACGAAGACATGTGGACCCCAAATGTCCACTCTGCACTAGACCACTTGGTTCGCTGAAAATTCCCCTCCTCTCTTTAACGGTTTCTATCTCACGGACACGAAACATTTGCCGTTAATTAACGCTGATATCTGACGCCGTTAAGCTCTCCCTCCTCCATATAAATACCGCGATCTCAAACTATTTCTCCCTCTCCTCATCTGTAATTTTGCCATTTTTGGAATCCCCTTCCTAACACCAAACCCCGCGATTCCATATCCGATACTTTCCTTTTTCTACACAACAAAATATCGCTTCGTCGATTTATCGCCGGATTTTTGAATGGTCTCGGGCGGTTTCTACATTAGCAGAAAGTTCTCTTTCTCTCTGCATTCGCGGCTGAGCTTTATAGCACGCGAAGGAACTCGCATTTTCTTTTTACGTGAATTTTTCTCAGCGGCCTTCAACGGATTTGGATCGTTACTGCTTTCTTTGTCGCACTAAGGAGGTACTGAATTTCGACGGTTCTGCTCTGTTTGGAGCTGGAAAAATGGAATGCTAAAGAAACACTTACGATTGTTTGGAGTATTTGGAGCTGGTTTCTGTGAGTAGAAATTCTTATGAGGTGAGCTTTTCAATCTGATTTGGCAAACAGAGTGTTAGCTGTCTTTCTGCTACTTTTATTTGCATTTTCATTCAACTCAAATAAATTTCAGATCTCAAACGTTAAGAGTTCCATGGAGTGATTTCGCCTTTACTTCAATTTCTATCATATTAACGCTTTCTGTTCCCTTTTTATTTTCGAGATATCAGAGCTCTTCTTCTGTTGGTTCTCAAAACAAATGGAAAAAAATCAACATGCGCTTTAGATGATGAAGTTGAAGCATATATGAAACCATAATACTGAAACAGAGATTTATTTATCTGTGTGACTGGCGTGACTCGAATCCCAGAAGGACAAAGAATAAAAAGCAGTTGAGGTTTGCTTGGTAAGTCATTTTCGAATAGTAATGACTATTAAATTCCACTTTTAGTAAACAAATATCAAAGTGGAATTCCATCTTCCTCGTTCTTATATGATTCGTCTCACACTGCTTTTATCCTCCGACAAACTTTGATTTCTTAACCCATTTTGTTTTTCTCAATCCCCAAAAGCACAAAACATTGCTCATTATATAACTCTTCAATTATAGTATAAATAAATCGGAGTTTCTCTCTCATTTGTATATCTCGGACAACGGGGATTGATGTGATTACTGATTCACACAAAAGAAAAAGAAAAGAATCGGAGGAATAATTTAGTATGTTTATTTTTTTATTAGGGTTTTTGGGTCAGTGCTGCAAGATGTGTGTCAGAAACTTCTGCTTGGACACGCTTTGGTTCTTTATTTCGCTTTGTGTAGGCTAAAGCGAGCACATAGTATCCTTGGTCACTCTAAGAAGACCGACTTGACGAAACCTTGTCCCATTTTGTTTCTTTCTGCTTTTAATTATTGAGTAGACCCGTTTTCAATTTCGATTCATTCTTTTGGGTTTTTTGAGATGGCTTTCATTCTGCTCAGATCCCGAGCCTCGTTGAATATTTGCTTTTCCTTTTTCCTATTTTGCTAGGACCATTTTTCCCCTGAAGATATATATATATATATATATTATATTTTGCATTCGAACTTGTCGTACCTGGGTTTGAGTTTCTTTATTTCGGTGCTTTCTTTTGCCACCCAAAAATTGTTATTGCCTGTCACTGTTTTATTCAAAGAAAGTAAGTGCTTTCCACCAATCAAATTTTCCCTGAATGAATAGGATTTTCAGTTTGGTTTAATTCCCATTCAAAACCAATATCAATATTATGTTCAAAGTGTCTATCACAATTTTGATTCACGGGAATTTAACGATGTAGGGTTTGTTTTGTGCAGAAACAAAAGAAGAGTAAAGATGTTTACGTGTATAGCGTGTACGAAGCAAACGGCGGATGAAAGGGAAGAAGACGAAGGAGTCCGTGAGAGTGGCACGCCCAGTACAAAAGAAGCCGTCAAAGGCCTGACGGCGCAGGTTCGTAAACCCCACTCACTCTCTCTTTCCCTCTCTCTCTCTTTTCTTAAGCTACAATCTTTGCTTTTGGTTTTGGAACTTCTTTTTGGAAAACAAACAAAACCATAACCCCATTAGGGCCATGATATGGTGGGGACCACGCTTGAAATATTTTATGTCCACGTATACTTATATAATTTACTAAAAATATATATATAAACTTAATTTTAATATTAAAAAGTAAGTTTTTTATTTTAAATTATCTATGAACAAAATTATTTTTATCATTAATTATTTATTTTCCACTCTGATCCCTCGTTCTTTCAGATAATTCTTTTTTCCATGGATAGTGTGTTTAGGCGGGGAGGGAATTGTTTCGGTTTGAGATGACGCAATGACTTTTGGCCCATTTGCAGTTGAGGGATGGTCCAGTTCCTTATGTTGGATTTGTTTTTTGGCTTTGTTTAAGATTATGTGGCGCCACAGATGCTGACCCGTCATGACTATCAACCCATTAAGCTTTTCTAGTGGCTTATTCTTCGTTTTAGTTATAAATCATAGAGCCAACTTGGTCAAGTAGGTACCTTAACCTACTTACAACTGGTGATGTCAAGTAAGTTTTTTTTACCGCCTGACGTGGGAAATTTTTACGACAAGCTAATCAATTGGCGTATTTATCCTGAACAAGGCTTTTCTTTTTTCCCCTTTTTCCATTTGTTTTTTGCCCTATATATGCATTTCAAAGAAAATGTAGTTGTTTTGGTCAAATCTTCTGGGTGAAATAGTAGTGGGAACGTGCTTCATATTCAACAATTGAGTTGTTGAGAAAAGATGCAATTCACAGAAGAATCTACCATATATGCGTATCCTAGTGTGGCCCATCCTTGAATTCTTGTCGACCCTTCTTTTTTTTTCAAAAGCTTGCTATTATGTGTTAATAGAAAAGCAAAAATTTACATCTGCGAAAGCCTACGCTGGATAGATATAACTTGTTGAGACATAAAAGTATATTGGCATAACGGCATTTCTTTTTTAAACTACGCTATACTCTATCTAAAAAATTGTGGTTGAATTTGATAATATTTTAAATCTTTATGTGTTAGATTTTGTTGTATCATTACATCAGTATCCGTGTCATGTCTCTTTTTTTCGTTAATTACCTTAACATGGTCAAAATAAAGACCTTGTCTAGCACTTAATGATTATGTAACTTTAGTTTGCAGAGTAACAATAATAACAACAATAAATAAATTTTTTTATTGAAGTTAATTATATGAATTAAATGTCAATATATTTTATCTTTATTCTTAGTTTGAAGACTTGGTTTGAAGAATAACAATTGCATATAAATTAGTGAGAAGTTCGGCACTTAGGGAATGCTTACTTAGCATTAGACTACATAGTATCAAACGTGGTTCCTGTAATGGACTCCACATTATGGGATGTGAATGTCATCCACTTGCATCTAGACAAGTACATACTCTAGCTGTAAAGGTATCACATGATGCTTTGAAAATGGCGTTAGCCTGAAACCAGACTCCTATCTCCATCTAGTTTTATTCAAATACCCTTTTCAATTTATCTTTCAGAACTTCCAAGACTTGGTTTCCCCACTCCTTTCTTGTGTACCTTATCTGGTGCCAGTTTTTTATTCTTACTTTTGGTCTAATTTTGATCACCAATATATGCTTACAAGATTTTATAATTTGATTGCATGATTAGTATTTCCTTTTCTAGCAAATAAAATAAATGGTCCTCTAATCTCTATACCTTTTTCCTTGATCTAGTATAAATCATTGATTGACAGACAATTATTTTCGAGAGTTAAAAAAAAAAAAGAATAGTTGTAGGCGAATCTAAATCTTTAAAAGTTGGGGCTAGGACGCTCACCCAGGTGTTAAAGTTAGATGAACTGTAAAAGTAGGGACGTGAAAGTATTTACCAAGGAAATGGTAAGAAATAAATGTATGGCATTTGAGACAGGTTTTATAACTCAAAATAATTTGAAATCTACTGTAATTAGATAGATTTGAAAATTATTATCAAGATATACTATTTTTAGTAGAATAGGATATTACCAACTTGATTGTAGTGGTAGGTATTTTATTTTTTTTAAGTCTTAAATTTAAATTTTATATAAAAAAAAATTTTATTTAAAGAATTCTACTATCATTATGAAATATTCGTTAGTTCGAATCAGATTAATTAAAGTCAAATATATTTTTAAATATTAATAGTTTCAATAAAAAAAAAAAGAATATCAATATACATCATAGAGATTTTCAAATATACGGTGTATATATTACATCATAAATTTGCTTTGATGATAGCTTTATGGTCAAATTTCTTGATGTTTAATTACTTGTGAAGCACAAAAGCATACCCCAGCCGCTCACTCATGGTTGGGAGTTTTGAAAAAATAAAGTTGAATAATTAATAATAAAATAGTGTGGATAGAGGGAAGTGGGGCATGACAAACTATTTCATCTTTATGTTTTAAAATTTTTTTAATTTTGTATCAATATTTTTTATAGTCTAAATTTTTAATAAAATAATTTAATTTATCTATTTATCTTGACAAGTCATCATTGTCGGATGTCTAAATAGATTATATTTGTTTGTTTATTTGAAAATTTGACAGTGAAGGATTATCAAGATATATATGTATATATATATATATAAGTCAAAATTTTATTTAAAATATGTAAGACGAAATTGAATTTCAAATCAAACCTAAGGGATGAGAAATATACTTTTGTCTAATAAAAAAAAACCTCTCTATTACGTGAATGTTGCTATGTCATAAAAAAATTTAAAAACTAAAAATCTTCCATATACTTGAACTATCCTACCACCCCAAGTCCCAACCCACTCTTAAATTATTCTCTCGTTCAAATCCAAAAAGTGAATGGTCCCTACAATCTCAAAACCTTGATATTGATGAGAAAACTTGTAATTAAATTTAATTTAATTTCTTTGCTAAAAAATTTTTGTTTTCTGTTCTTTATGAAAAAGCTTTGAATACATAGATGTTTATGTGGGCGCTTTTTATTCTGAATGGACAGATAAAAGATATGGCACTGAAGTTTTCAGGTGCTTACAAGCAATGCAAACCCTGCACAGGGTCCAGTAGCTACAAGAAAGGGCAGAGACCTTTTCCAGAATTTGATACCATCTCAGAAGGCGTTCCTTACCCTTACTATGGAGGGGCAAGCTCAAGTTCAACACCTGCATGGGACTTCACAAGCTCCCATTACCCAGGTGGTAGATCTGACCCAAGATTTGGGGGGGCTGGACGTGATTCGACAGTATCAGCTCAATCTTGTGAGGTAGTGTTAGAGGAGGAGGATGAACCCAAGGAGTGGATGGCTCAGGTCGAACCAGGTGTTCACATCACATTTGTGTCTCTTCCTGATGGAGGAAATGATCTCAAAAGAATTCGCTTCAGGTATTGTCAAATATATTAAGCGGCGTAGGATCTTGTTTTCAATTACATATTTAGTATATTATATGAAGCATCAACACTTGCACAAAAAAATTGTCATTATTAGACATTCATATTAAAGATAATATGAAACTTCAAATTTTGTTTTGTCTATATCTGATCTCGTGTCCAATGCCTATACCTGTTAGAATACACCTGTCTAAATTTTAAGATAATAGTAAGCTCCTAAGTTTTCCTATGATGTCCCCTTTTGAAGCTCTCGATGGATGGAGTTAAATGTTTATCATTGCAGCAATTAGCCCTTAAAGTTATGTCATTTGTAATGCGAGAAGCAAGCATAATAGTGTGTCCAAAGAGTATGTTGACATATGTGTACTCGCTCCCAGTTTAACTATGATAAAATGTGAATTGAGAACCTTTGAACCCTTAATAAAAATGAAAGTAGTTGTTGAAACTTAATTATGGTGTAGGAGCACAGACTGACAATACTTAGCATTTGAATTTGAAGCCGAGAGATGTTCAATAAGTGGCAAGCTCAGAGATGGTGGGGTGAGAACTATGACCGAATCATGGAGCTCTATAACGTCCAGAGATTCAATCGACAAGCTTTTCAAACTCCCTCCCGGACTGAGGACGAGGTAAATTACCTTTACACACCACTTTAACTTAAAAGTCTAAATTATTAAGTTAAAATTAATCAATTTTTTTATTAAAAGACAAAATCATATTGTTATGGAAAGACTTGAAATTATAGTTAAGTTTTATCCATTATTATAATATTTAACTAGTTTCCTCTTAATCTTAAACTTAATTTTAATTGAAAAACTTTTGAGCACTTGGTTATAAAAATTCTGATTCTAATTTTTTTCAACTAAAAAATTCAAAAAATAAAAATGAGAGATTCATCTATTAACATTAATGGATCCTGCTTGAAACAGCCAAGAGATTCTTCTTACACAAGATTAGGATCTGCACGAGAGAGCAAGGAGTGGACACCGAGGCACCACTATAAACCCTCAGGAAACAGAGGATATTACCCTTCTGACCATTTTGATCAGGGTGGTAGCCACCAGTTCCATGCAGGCTCATCCATGGAACCGCCACGTCCAACCACTGATTCTAGAGATGAACCTTCTGTTAGCAATGCTAGCGAGATGGAGACAGAATGGATAGAGGAAGATGAGCCTGGTGTCTATATTACAATCCGACAGTTAGCCGACGGTACGAGGGAGCTCCGACGTGTCAGATTCAGGTAATGCAATGCATCTAAAACATGTTCCCTAAAGCTTTTTCAAATTAATATCTTCACAATTTGCAAACTGAACCAATAAAAACTATGGTCAAAATGATTTAAGATAATCTACATTTCCTCTCCGTAGTAATAAGAGATATAGAAAATTAGACTCATAATAAATGGATTAGACATCGAATTTTTTTTCTTTTTATTTCTTTATTATGATAAAAAAAAATACACTAATTTTTAACGAGAATTGAGAATCAATCAAAATATAATTTGTAATTTGTGAAACTTATTTTCGTCCCTGTTTTTTATTATCTGTTACAATGTGGTCAATATCTGACAGAATTATCTGATATATTATTTTATATATTTAAGATATTCTGATAGATATTCTCATACAATTAGATTTGCAGAAAACATTAACAATATTTTGAAAGATAAAAAGAAGAAATTGAACAATGGACGAAAGTAAAACTTCATACAAAATTAGAAGAGAAAAAAATAATGGTTAAGCCAACTTCCATTTGGATGACCTAAGAGGTTTTTACACTTTTTTAACTTGTCGGCAGCCGTGAAAGATTTGGAGAGGTAAATGCGAAGACATGGTGGGAGGAAAACAGAGAGAGAATACAAGCTCAATACCTTTGATCGAAGATAGTCTATACTTCATTGCCTTCATTAATAGATGATGATGATGGCCTCAAAAGAGATTACTTTTGGAATTATTCCCAATTTTGTTTGAAGTTAATTCTAATGATATTACTCCTGATTCTGAAGAGGAATATATACAGAAAACTGGTCTCCCAGCAGTCGCACTACCCAATCTTACACAGAAAAGAGCTTAATGCGCAAGCTCTTGGTGTTGGCCATTTAATCTACTCAGTTTTGTTCTTTCTCGTTGGTGCAAGTAGCAATGTGGCATCATTTCTTAAAACTGTCACATGATAGTGCATATCATTTTGTGGTGACTCCATTTTGGGTGAGGACTAGTTGCCATGGGATTGGCAGCTCTAATATTTCATTATACAATATTTTTTTCATTTCTATGTTTTTTTTTTTTCTAGAATCATTTTGTCGCTATATTTGCTTTTACATTAATTATTACCATTTATTAATTGTTTTCTCATGCGGCCCGTGTTGTGGCAGCTACAAAATCTTTTGTATTTTCTTGAGTTATTTAAGGTAACAGCTTTTCAAATTATTTACAATTTTATAATGCTCTTGTGCGAGATGTAACAATAGGTTTGGAGTTAAGATCAAATTAGCGTAAACTGAGTTGATATTTTTACCATACCCGAACAAAAAGCTGCAGTCATTGCTCAAAGAGTTGTAGACTTTGATGGCATTTTCGCTTCATTGTGCACCTCTATTGGAATATCTGAACTCAATTTCTCCATCCATTAATATCGTCTCAACCCATTTCAAACAAAATTAAATTACCAAACATGATTTACGAGAGCTTTCGGCAAATGGGGCCGAAGGAACGGCATTTGGCAATGTTATGTGTTTTCACGGACCGGAGTCTTTCAATCCAAGACATGAGACTTCATCATGAATCACCACCTAAAACCATTATTTATTTACCCGGTTTCTGATAAATGTGAACTCGTGAAGACTTTATTCCACTTGATGCTTTAGTTGACAAATTATACTCATGTTTAAAAAACTATGAAAAAACTGCAAAGATAAAGATCATAACTGTAAAAAGAAATTAAGCAATTTCAACGTAAAATCCCCAACTCACTAAACGAGAAACTAGAATTTTATTACTCAGCATGAGGATAAAACCTGAGCGGTAAAAGCTTGAAAAGAAAACAGAAATTGAGTATTTCAAAATTACTCGTGCACGTCATTCTCACCACTGGAACAAGACCTGTAAGCGCAAAATTTAATGATAAAAATGCGCATTTGATTCGAATGTGTTTAAGCAGGTAACCAATTCTGCATCTTTTTCAGTAAGATGCAGATATGCGCCTTGTCATCACAAGCTAGTGCTTGAAGTCTAGCAGGCATACAGGTGAAAAGATATTTATTTATAACGCTCACTGGATATATGTATAATATATATATATTAGACAGATAGATTAAAAGCATAAGCACACATGTCAGCACGAACAGATTATGTCCCAGCACATTTAAGGTACAAAACGCTCAAAAGACAGGCGCAAGAGAAGTTTGCAGGGTAAGCCCACATAATGGGACAATAACATACATTAACCTTCACAGAATATCATGCGCATCAGCAGCTCATGATCCTCTCATCCAGCAATTTTTCTAGGGTAAGTTCTTCCAGTAGAAACCTCTTGCGCGGAACTAAGCAGGAAGTTTCTAGATTCAGAAAACCATTGGACTCCAGCCTTCATTGGAGGGGGTTGTCGGGGTTGCCCTATGGATTGTCTTCGACTACCAACTGTCATATTAGCCAACTTCTCAGCTGTTTCTGAAACCCCACGCGATGTCTTACCTTTAATTACAAAGGCTGCCAACCAGCATAACATATTACTCACCAACAAAACAACGTAAAAATAATTAGAGAAATAATAATATTAACATGCTTACTTGGGCTGTCCTTTCCAGGCGGTCGATATTTTGGTTGTCTGATATTCTTTAAGGTCTTATTACTCTTGTTTCCATCCTTTAGTACAGTCAAAATGAATTTGTTAGGATTAAATTGATGGGCGGAAAAAAAAAACAGTAAATTGCTTTTAATTTTAAATGCTTTATTTTGGATTTTTTATTAGTAACGGATCAATATTAAGGTTTCAAATATACATACCAACCAGCACCGATAAAAGCCTAAGCAACCCCAGAACCCACAAAACTAGTGTTTATAGATGAACAAGATATTTCAGACAAGTAAATTACTCCCACAAAATAATGCCTACTATATGTTGATGTCATGTGCGACAAAAGGCATTCTGAGCAAAGAGCTTGACAGAAAGCAAGAATGGAGACCAGAGCAAGAAGCCGGGTTTTCAACAGTGGCGAGTAGAACAGAGAATTAATAGTCCAGATTTCGTTAATATAAAGCACCAGAGAACAACTCACCTCATTTGTCATATCCAGTTTGCGTTGCACACCTGTAAAGAACATTCACCATTGGATGAGTACTTCCACGCTTTCAACACACAAATTGTATAAGACAATTCCACTATAAACCAAATTATAGCACTTAAATTTCCCAAGTTAGAAAAAGGGTCAGTTGAATACTTGTATTTACATTCATCACAAAATTTCATCAAGACTTGAAGCTCCACAAATAGCAATCAAAGCAGCGTACTAACACAACAGAAATTTTTCTGCTTGGCCGCTAAATTATTTCTGACTAGATTTAATGTAATTCAGCTTTTCATGTGTCCAAAAAAAAAAAAGATAAAGTTGAAAAAACAATCTAGAAAAGGCCAAACTAAAGCTGATTACCTGCCACTAAAGGAGGATGTAATTTTGAGGAAGAAAAATTATTGGGTAGCTTTGAATTAGACAAAGCACCAGAATATCTCTTAACCCCATGCCGTTCCGGTGCTCCCATTGCTCCAGCTGTGGAGGTAACAGACCATTATTCCCCGTAATTTAAACATCAAGAAATACTTAACTATCAACAAAAATAGAAATATGATTATACATACCAGATGGAGGAGTTCTGGCTACTGCTTTAGTGCGCAGGGAAGGAGGAATGTAAAAGCAACTCTACAAGAAACGAAGAGCCTAGGAATTATACTGGCACCACAACAAAGAACAGAGAATAGTAGAGATAAAGACACTCATCAAGGACACGAATAGTTAAAAGAACTACCTGGAAGAAAGGATGTTGAAGGGCCTCAGCAGCGGTTGGCCTCTTGGAGGGGTCCCATGAGCAAAGCGACTAAATAGATTGTACATGGGAGACAGGAAAAATACATAGCATTCTGTTAATTGGAGGTGGACTGTTGTAGTGTCTTTTCTATAAAGAAAAGTTACTTACTGTTATAAGGTTGATTGCATCATTGCTTGCTGTTGGGATCAGAACAGAAAGGTGTACACCAGCAAGCTGTAATGTTTCATGTAGAAGGCAGATAGTAATTAGTGGAAGACTTACCAGCTTAAGGAAAAGCAACATTAGCAGAAAACATCTAATACTAAAATTTTAGAAATTATGTAATGCCTAAATTGCCCCACATCTGGCACATGAATCGCTAAATTTACCAAAAACTAGCTAACGAAAATTGCAGAACCCAATTTAAAGAAAGCAAACCTGTGGGAACTGGTAATTGATATCCCTCGCAAGTTTAAGTCCATCAGCCCATGATTCCATGGTTGGACTGCCTATCACACTGCATATTTTGTGTATCTCATCCGCTTCACTGCATGCACAGCACAGCCATAAAGACAAATGTTTATTTCCAAAAAAGCCCATTCACTACACAAATCACTTCAACCAGAACTCCCCTCATATAGAAATTGAGATAACCTCATAAAAATTAGGAGCAAATCAAAATATATTAACCCTAGAAGAGAAAAAAAAATTTGTAACCTACAAGTAACAGGACCCATAAGAGGAAGACAAAGGGGAAAGCAAAACTAAATACCTGGCTCCTGGAAAAAGAGGACGGAGAGTGAACAATTCAGCCATTATAGCACCCATAGCCCACATATCTACAAAGAGAAAACATAAGTAACAAATAAAATGTCCTTAATGTACTCATTTTGTCATTCTCACTACAGCAAGTAATATCAGTCTAGGCCATAAACAACATAACTATTGCACCTAAGATACTTACCAACTTCAGAACTATACAGATATGACTGAAGCAACACTTCAGGTGCTCGATACCTAATCAGAGGCCATCATAGATGTTATCAAAGTCCTTACATAGAAGATTGTCACAGAAATATGTTCTCAATATTAAATGAAGATACCTACCACCGTGTGGAGACATACTCAGTGTAGGGCGGTTGTGAACTGATCTCACGAGCAAGACCAAAATCAGCAACTTTTATAATATCCTTGGTGACCAGCAAGTTCTCTGCAAGGAGAAGTATCTGTTGTTTAAATGGCAAAACTCTACTGCAAACTAGATATAAACACAACAGACCAGCACCTAGTCTGTGTATTTTTGACAAGGGGGCAATTCCATTAATCATTAACCCCACTAAGACAACCCATATAATTGTTTTTGAAAGGGAAAAAAAGAGCCAACGTTATATGTTTTCATGTCAGATAATAAAGGTAACACTACATTTTATATTACATCATGTTCTCTATTAAGACTGTATGTACACAATTACCTGGCTTCAGGTCTCGATGAAAGTATCCGCGCTGATGCATGTAAGCAAGACCTTGGAAAACTTGGTAACACCAATTTCTAACTTCAGCTTCAGAAAACAGATTTCCCCTGTCTTTCATGAGTTGGTACAGGTTGTACTCCTGCATCACCCAGATTGTCCTGCCTTAGTTAGTATTAAAATTTACGTAGTTCATCACTAAGCCACAGAAAAACAGCTACCCACCATATACTCAAAAACAAAGTACAGAATGTCACATTCTCGAATAACTTCCTTCAGTTTCACTATATTAGGATGATTCATTCTCCGTAAAGACTGTAACAAGATGAAATTAGATGAATATATATAGAAAAAAATAACCAGCAGAAAAGATAAGAATATCATTATAAATATATGCATATAAAAGTATAAAGCAATTAAGAATTATGGGAGATCAGCAACATGTAATCACCTTGACCTCTCTCAGATTTACACACTCCTCCCAAGAGTAGTATTTCTTCTTCATTTTCTTGATTGCTACCTGTAATTCTAAAGTTGTTAAGAAAAACACATATCTTCACTGTGCATAGGGAATTTTTATCAAGCTAACTACACTTACAACTTCACCAGTTTGCTTATTAATAGCTCTCCAGACACTCCCAAATGTTCCATCACCAACTTCCTTGATTAACTTGTACCTGTTTTCAGCCCACAAAGAAAAAACAATTAAAAAGGAATCAACAGGAAACAAGGAAAAATAAGCAGCTTCGGCAACAGATATTCACCTCTCCATAATTCCCTTACAACAGAAAGCAGACCTTTCTTTATTCAAAAGATGTAAAGAACGCACAAGATAATAGCATTTATCTCTCGCAGACAATGCTCTGAAGGACTACAAAGTATCAATAGATAGCTGCTGGTCTAGCAAAAACCACCATCAATTTTCTGTCATGGCAAAGGATGGCACAAAAGCAGAAATTTTCTGATGTGAGGGCTGCATAGCCTTATTGATTAAAAGATCCATGGCTTCGTAAGAGTAGCAGGATGCAGGTGGTAGAAGCGAACAAGTACCGAAGATCATATTGACACTCCCAAGGTCCAATCAAAATAAATGATCCAAGCAACAGCATCAATCTCTAAATAAAGTCACAGTGATCCAAGACTTTGGAACTCCAGTAATAGCTACTTCACCTAAACTAATAGAAATTGTTTCAGAGCCTTCAGGAAACTGATGTTTTGTCACAACCAATATCCTTCAACAGCAAAAACGAAACAATTACAAAAAAACTACAGTCTGCACTGGTTCAATGCAATCGCTTATCCGATACTCAAGATGCAGGAAGCATCCAATATTCAGTCAGCAACCTATATACTTCGCCCTGGAGAAGAAAGGAGAGATCTAATTAAATTTTAGTACACTAAAGCATATTATGAAAGTTCCTATAAAAAGTGCTCCATGATAATTGTCTTACCCCAGATGATGATTTGCCAAATGTTTTAACTGGACAATGGGTCAGCAATGCACTGATTCATCAGGAAACTTGTTAATAAACAAATTTCATATTGGTTTTAACAAAAGAAGAAGAACAAGCTCTTACTTGCACAAGTGCACTAAAGATGCAGCACCTGTCTCAGAAGAAACTAGCATTACATGCCCTGTGCTGATCATTCAAGAGAAACAGAACACTAGGTGCAATTAACAAAGGAAACCAGAAGAAAATCTCCAAGGACAAAGAAACGCCAATCAAGCACTTCTTGGAATGAAAACAACCGATACTGGTAGCAATTTGACCAGAAACAAGCTCCCTCCATGTCTTAAAAATGAAAAAAAGATCTTTAAAATTCAAATCAAGGGCACCCTGCACAGGAAAAAAATGTGGAAATCTTAGCAAAGAACACATAAATTAATATCTTAAATTTCTTTCCCATGCTGCATATTGCCAGATTGAAAACAAAGAATCACCTCAACAAAACATCTAAAGCATGGCATTCAAACTGCCAATCTCAATTGCTGACTATTAAGTTAGAAATCTAGAGCAAAAATAGAAGTTTAGCCATTCAAGAAATGCTTGTTAATAGTTTATCAACAAAAAAAAATTCAATAGGAAAATCCTATGCACAAGACATCTATTAAGAATATCCAAAATAGAAGGAACCAACAATTCCTAACTGTAGAAATGAGCAAAGACTTTATTGGTGTCACTGGATACATATAGCTGAACCCCACTTAGTGAAAAATGCTTGGTTTGTTGTTGTTATCGAAGGAACCATCGATTAGCCATAACATAACACTAGTTTGTTTCCATTATATTATAATACGACTGATTAGATAGGATTGCAAGGCCTTGATATATAAGAAGGCCTATAAACAATGCAAATCGCAGGGACTGCTGTAGTTGGTAAGGAACCTGGACTAATACATGTCACGAAGCTTCTGTAAGATTCTATAGTTAACTTAAAGACAACGAAAGGTAGAACGCCTAGGGGAAAAATGAGAGGTTTCGCAATTTATGTTACGGACTCGGACATGATATAAAAAGCATTGAGTTAAGCCAGATTAGAAAAATCTAACCACCAGGAGACGCCAACTATGGCACAATATTACCTAGCAAACATACAGCCAATCCTAGCTGAAAAATCGTTCACACGCTATGCAAACTAACTTCAGATTCAGGACTATAGCAATAATAGGAACAAAGAATAATACAATGTCTAGAACGACGTTCCAAACAAAAACAAAAAACCGCCGAGAAAAGAAAAAATTAGTTCCAATCCTTCAATTCAACCCTTAAATATCACAAACAAAAAAATTTCAGACTCAATAAAATTGCAGGAACATGTAAATCAATTACATCATACACAATCAAACGAAAGCTACTACTCGATCGCAAACCGTCGAATTCAACAAACTTTTCAGAAATGTTAAGCAAACAAACCACGATTTACAGTTTTCCAGGAGAACAGTTGTCAGATTCAAACAGAATTGATCAGAAAAACAAAAGGAATCTATCCAAAAGAGATCCGATTGGATCTGAAACGCCGAGACAAAAAAAAATGCACGCACGTAGAGAGAGAAGGTGACAGAGGAGATAGAAATAGAGAGAGAGAGAGATTGCCTGAATGGCAAGCAGCATAACCACCGTCTCAAAGGACGGGAAGAGGTGGAATCCAGAGCTTCCTCTCTGCGCGAGAGACCAAATAGCCCTATTTTCCCACCGAACTCCAAATATCTACGCTCTCAGAAGTCAGACCCTCTCTCCTCTCGTTCGTGCGAGCCAAGAAATATAAATTCCCCTCACCACCTAATTTATACCGTGTGTTTCCAACTCGTTTACCTCCAAGTCCTACCCCATTTATAGCTCTTTTCCGTGTGGGCCAACCTTTCCATCTGATCCAACCGTCGATCCATCGATTGCGTTTCATCTGCCCACACGTGGCATTCCCATACATGCTTGTTATTTCAAGGTTGTTACAAGAAAGCTTTTATAAAATAAAAATTTCTACCAAATAATAGTAATAATAATAATGGCAATAATAAAATCTGTTATAAGAAATTTTAATAAATTTTATAAAAATAATTAAAAATTTTATGTAAATAAAAAAATTCTATCATTTTTAATGATACTATTTAGAAATTTTGAATATTAGTATATTAAAAAATATTTTAAATGTTTCTGAGGTATGCTTAAATATTTTGAAAGTATTGGATAGTTGCTAAAATTATGCAAAGGATAATGAATTTTTGTTTTTTTTTTAAGGTCGAGATAAGAACTAATAATTAAGTTGTGTGTTAACTCATTACCTTCACGTTTTTGAGATATTTATCTTGTAAAAAAGGAAAAAAAAAATCTTACTGTTGATTAAGATAACATTAACATCATACATGAAACAAGAGGTACATGTGAAAAAGGGAAGTGGCATGTCAATTATCAGAGACAGTAAAATAGAGAATGACATTTTAATTCCATGACAAATTATATCTTTTAACTTAATTGAGTAAATAGTTTAAAATTGAAGACGAGAAACGTAGAATAATTTAAAAAATTTAATAAAATAAAATGTCTAAATGCTGATAAAATGGGATAAATTATGATACTTTCTAAAGCATTCTATGTCCATTATCCAACTTATATTTCAATTCGACACAGAAGATAAGAACATTATATGGAAAGATAGAAATACGAGAACTAAGAGGAGGGAATCTAAAGTATGATTAGATTATTTCGAAGTTACTATGATTATGAGCGTGAAAGAGATAATTACAAAGATCGACCAAATGAACAAGTGGTAAATAAATCCATTTACTTCAGTTGCTTGTCACCTCAAGATTTTCTGATATAAGAAATAACATGTGAAGCTAATTAATCAGAGTGGAGATATTTTTCTAGAGTCTATAGCTATGATTACTTAATATGAAATTAGCCCACAAAGCATGATAAAAACTGGCGAAGAATGTGATATTGCATCTGTCCAAGAGAAAAAGAACAAAAAAAAGTGATACTGCAAATGTTATAATTTGTATCCTTAAATTAATGAAGTTATCTTTATAATTACTAGAAGTTATAGATATAAAATTATGCAAACTGCATTATCTGTTTGGTCGGACTTACGTCTGAGAGTGAGGGACCCACGGAATTTAATAATAGGTGTGGTTCGGTCAGGCCACTAGGTGTGGATGGTAGTGGATTGCCTGGCTTGATTAGGTTGTCATATATTCAATCATAATTTTTCGAATATGTAATAATCATTTTAATTAATTATGAAAAGTTATATATTCAATTAATTGTGATGTGTGGTAGCAATTTTTCAAAGCTGACGTTTAAATATATAAATTATTCAAAGCCTTTTCATTGATAATTTTAGGTACCATCATTTTGAAATTTTAAAATTTAATCTAATTTGTTTATTGTTAATTTTTAATACAATATGAAAAGGAAAATATGGGAAGAGGCTTGACTCATGAGGTGCAGAATGGAATGGTGTAGTGGGTGGTGACGTGAGGCGTGGAGATTTAGGTGTGTAGGTGAGGCCACGAGTCCGATAACGGCTCTTAGGTGTAAGGCAATCACTCGCACACACGCCAACAAATCAACACTTCTTTCCGTCCCATTGGCTCCGTCTCATACCTTAGCGGAAAATCCAAGCAATTTTGTGATTTTACTCCCATACCCTTAATTCTATGCGTTTACCAAGTTCGCCCTTTTGTCTCCCTTATTTTTTTATTTTTAAAAGTATATTTTACTTCTTTAAATTATATTTATATAAATTTTAATTTATAATAAATTATTTAAAATATTAAAATTATATTTAAAAAATTTTATAAATTGTATTTTATAAATTTTTTTATATATAATATAAAATTAAATTAAAAAATAAAAAATAAACTATATGATAAATATATAATTATTAAATTTAATTTTAGAAATAATAATTTTTAATATTTTGAATAATTTAAAAAATAATTTATTATAAATTAAAATTTAAGCGAATGATGTGTTATATAAATATATTTAAAAAGATAAAATTTAATTATTATTTTATTTGTTTATATTTGAAAAACTATAAATAATTAAACATGAAAGGTACCATGGAATATTATTACTTCCTACTTCCTACAAATAATTGAGATTGTATCGTTCTCTTTTTTTCGCTAATAGTTGGTGACACAGAAGTTTAAATCTTTTAAATCCTTCATCACTGTCACACACCATTCTTAATACTTATCTATTTTAATCGTTGGTCAGAAGCATCCATCAATTTACATTTTCAAAAAAACCTGCGCGGCTTTCACATTAGACACCCAAAACAACGTGCAACCTCATAGTCTCATTTCCTTCCCAATCACATCAGAGAAAGACAATTTTGAAAAATCTTTGCGACCATGGATTGTGAATTATATATGATAATTGGTTGAATACTTGAATTATATGTTTAATTTTTGTTAACTCTTAAATAATTTAAATTATATATTTGATGAAATTTTTTAATATAAAATAAAACTTGAAATTAAATAATTAATCTGACTCTTAGCATAGGGTCTAATTCTACTGCCCCTCCCCAAAAGAAAAAAGTCTAATTCCGACATCATCAAGCACTACAGCTAGGCCCAATCATTAATGTCCTTCATCCTCTCGACCAAAAAAAAAACCTTTCAATTTGCCCATTTTAATTTCTCAAAGGGTACCAAGTGTGCATTTTCTTAAATATAAAATAAATAAATAATATAAATGTATAAAACGCAAGATTGAGTGATATATATATGGGAGAAAACTGGTAAGCATCCATAAATTAAAGATGTATAACACCAAAGAACTTGGTACAAAATGAAGCACAGAAGATAATTTGGACATTGAGCGAAGAGATCTGATTAAGGTATATATAGGGTAGTTGATCTCTTTGATTGTGAGACTTAAAACCGAGATATAGTTTTGCACGTACGCAGTATGCAAGATTATAACACAACTCTCCCACTTTCGTCAGTGTTCATCCTGGTAATTTGAACCTCCTGAGGGAGAAGATGGTACTTAACTCCATGGATCTCGAAGATCTTCTTCAGTTCAAACAGAAGCTCCGTTATCCGAATGTTTCGCTCCCCATAGTTCTGATGGTTGATTGTGTGTTGAACACATAAGCACAGCTTCAGCTTATCCACGTTCTCTATCTGTTTCACTATCACTGTGTGCTTTGGATTCCAATATTTTGGCTTGCTATCAATGTACCTAAACTCATCAAAGTATGATCATATATATCAATTAAAGCCACAAACCAGGTAATTAATCCTCGTAATAATTTTTTATTCATGAGATAGCTAGCTTAAGGTGGCATTGACAAATGACAAATGACAAGAGAAAATTAAGAAAAGTGAGCATCATGATAAGATTAAAGGGACAAGTTCTTACATTTGAATGGATTTCTTTAGTGCAATGATGGTCTCCATAGGAGTTGTAACATCGATAGTGAAATCAATAGAATCCCACATCTCTGGACTCCTGTAGAAATTGCTTATTGGCTTGCTGAGCAAAACTGCGTTAGGGTAGTAGATTTTCTCATTGTCATATCGAAGAAACACTGTTGTCAAGATATTCATCTCCTCCACAATCATCTGTAATAAGTAGCTAGCAGTATACATAGCTGTGTTTTGGAAAGCATATGTATATATATATATATATGAATATGAGATGAGCAATTGATTACCTGAACGCCATCAATGACACAACGGTCTCCAATGTCAAAAGGGTGCATGACGAAGACAAAGATGATGGCCTCCAAGACAGTCTTGCAAGTACCTTGGAAAGCAACCCCAAGAAGAACTACTTGTGTAATGACGAAAAGTATTACCTTGGGTGTAGCCAGCCCCAATACCAAAACGGACACTATGAGTATTATCACTATCACAACTGAGCTTGCTAGTTTGTGAAGCTGTTGCACTGCTGTTTTCGTATCATTCAGTGATTGTGCTAGAGCTTTTCTTTCATAATAAGCTCGAATCTGATTATTACAAATTCATTAACTAATGAACACTATACGAAATTCTCATATTTAAATCAAGAATTTGGCAATATAGGTAGGAATTAGGGACTCAAAAATTTGCATTCAAAACTTACCACCCAATTTCTAAATGAAGACCTGCTGATCTTTCCGGTTTCAAGGGCACCTTCAAAGAGTGGGAATATCGTATGAATCTCTACCTTCTTCAAAAATCTCATGAGATCCTCCTCTTCAATATACCTTCAATAAAATAGGAAATAGCATATTTTTAATCATTCCCCCTTATATGACGGTGATAATGCAGTTTAAGTCAAATGAAATTGCCAAAAAAGAATGGACAGTGATACTAATAATCACAATATTTTACAGATGATTCTGGAAAAAGTCAGCTCATATGCTCAACCAGATTGGGTTTCTTTGTGTGTCTGTAACTGTAAGCTTGTTCAATTTAGTCTAATAAGGATTACTACAGAATGGTGAATCTAGTGGCCATCATGATTCATGAGCATACGAGCAATTGGTACATGGTAGAGCAAGCACAGACACTGTTCGAAGTACACAAGTAGTTATTGAAATAGACCTGAGATTATATATGAATTAGTGGGCTTCAGTTACTAATTTTGGCCCACTTGACTCATGCGCCATATCTTGCTAGTAGTGGAGACATATATCATCTATGTGGCTCAGTGGCCTTGTGCTGGGCCCAAGATAATGGAATTGGAATTAGTGGGACAAATAAAGGACAAATTCAACGCGTATTACTGTTATCATAGAATCACGTGGGGTGAGTGTACCACACTATCCAGAGGACAGCCTAATGGCCATAGGCCTGGCCTAGCTGCGTCTGTCTACCCAAAACCCATATGACATAATGAAATGTCTGTTTTGGTGCAGAAGCGTGACTGAATTTCAGTGGGGACAACATTAGCCATCGCCCATGGCTTTTGGGACCAAGGACCACCACACTACGAAATTCTTGAGGATTCTGATTTGTGACTGTGAGGATCACAAAGTGAGTCTCGCAATCTCACCAAGGATAGATATTCAAAGAAACAATTTGTTTTATTATATCAAAAGCGTTACATATGTATCATGATTCCTTTGGATGCAGGATATTCATATATACGACAATGGTTCAGGATATTCATATTTTTATTACGTTTTCTGTGGCTTGACAGTGCAATTTATGAAAAATAATACTAGGCTTTTACTTTTTTCAACTCCCAAGTGAAGAAAATTATTATATCCAATAAACGTAAACTCATCTAGAAACATTTTATGTAATTTATATTGATGTTTTTTACAAGTAAGTCTTAAATATATATATATATAAAGAAATATTCTTATAGTATTCTTTATATAAGCTATAGTACTGTACGCTTTGCAGTGCGGGAGAAAAAACGGTGTGTTATGTAGTAGTACCACAAAAAATGGTGATTTAATTTGGTTAAGCTTAAAACGTACTGTATATGTGATCAACTTTAAAGCATAAATTAATGTATGAGTTTGCCACCTAAATTTATTTATATATTTTCTGAATCCAAATTAAAGATAACGTGGATACTGAAGGCAGGAAGGAGAGTAAGATAATATATATATATATATATATTTATTTATAGACATATGTATGTGTGTGTGTAGTGTGTAGTAAGTAAAATGCATGATTACTTGGCACCAGGTTTGGCAACGTTCTTGAAGATCCTGTAGGCACAATTCCTAGCCTCCCACTCGCTGTTGATCTCGGATTCAGCGTTCCCAAACTGATCCACAGTCCTGGAAATGGTGGACAAACCTGAGGATCTCACGTAGTTCACCAGCCTCTTCACGCTCCAAGCCGACGCCCTACTCTCCATGCTAAGCTCTCTTAGCTTCTCCATATCTATCTTACCTGACGACCTCGACTTGTATAAATTCCTCCCTTGCTTCCACTTGTCAGGCATCGACAAGGAACTCTTTAGATGATTCTCCTGCAACTTCTGCTCACTCTCTTCCATGGGAGGCCCTGAAAGCGTGTCCAGTATGTAATGATGGAACACGCTCTCCTTCATGCGGTCGAAGTATGTAGTCACGTGGAAAGAGGACGCTAGCATTTTCACCAGCACGATTTTCACCAGCCATATTATAGCCCCCATCATCACAGCCACCAATGCTTGAAACACCTTGTTCAGGAACTTGTGGTTTTTCTTCTGTATGTTGTCGAATACCACCGTCCAGTACGACAACAACACCAGCCCCAGCCACAAGCAGTTTCTTATGCTCTTTCGAAGTCCGTATATGAAGTATAGCACCTTCTCTCGCAGCATGAAATTTCGCTCTATGATGAACACCACCAAACCCACTAGCCATCCTGACACTAGACGCCCGCTGAAGGTCACCATCACCATTAGAACCCATTTCCATATCTCCAATCCCCACACGTGCTTCGGTTTTATGGAAGATATGGCAACAGAACACACCAGCCCCGTTAATATGATCAGGAATAACGCCCACTCCACCACGCGCCTCCATTGGATTTTACAACGACGGCGCTTCTTTTTCTGGTGCGACCTTGTGCCACCTTCCCCCTCCATCTCGTCTTCTTCGTCGTCGTAGTCGTTCCAATCTTGTTCATCATCGTCGTCGTCAGAAGACAAGGTGTAGGAGGATTGGAGGTTGTCGGTGTCTTCGGAGATTGTGAGTTTGTGGTAATTAGGTTGTTCTATGATACGGGATTTGGGTTTGGAGAAGCTGAGGCGGTTCAAGGTTTTCACTCTGGAAGTGGTCCGTTTGGGCCTAGAAACGGCAGAAGTTGTGTGGTCGTTTTGATGAGGTTCCGTGGAGGGATGATTAGTGTTGAGCTGATCAAGGAACAAAACAACCTGATCAGACCTGGGTTTCTCCATCTCAAAGAGTGTCTACCTAGATCACTTGTTTTGCAATATAATGGTACTGAGTTTGAGTCTCAACTCTCAACTCTCAACTCAGTCTCAACTCTCAACTCCACATGGCGGACATACACACACATATATATATAGTCATAGTGCATGCAAGAGTAGTTTTTCTCGTGTAATTTTTGTCATTTGTAAACTCCACAATGACTAATGAGTTTATATAACAAGTGAATCTAGACGACTGTGCGTGTCTTTAAAGAATATGAGAAAGTATATTAGCAAACAAAGTAATGGGTACAAAACAGGCAAAAACGTTTGGCATAAGCTGCAATTGACTCCCAAAAAGTATGAAGGAATATTTAGTGCGCACATGCTTGATTGCTGCCTTGGGGGACCCTCAACCACACATTTTGTACAGTGAAATATATAAAACGATGCAAATGTATCACAATTCATCAGCATTCTACAAGTGGAATACAAGCACAATCAGTGGCTGAATTTTTCTGTTTTGTTCTCAGTACACTTGCGCGTGATAGATTTCATGTAATTGAAACGCCCCATTTCTTGATACTAAAGATAAGAGAATTAAGTGGACTCAGAGATGATCATGATAAAATATATATATCAGCAATATAACTATGAAGGCCATAAGACCTTCGATCTAAACCTTTCAAAAAGTAAATTAGGGTCACAATAAAGTATCTTACTAATTAACGAGTTAATTAGCAAATTAACTCAGCAAAATGTGATATGCAAATATAATTAACACTGCTCTCAAAAATCAATCATGGAGCTGTTGATGATAACTTGTCTCCCGGCATGATTTTGGCACCTTTGCAAAATATATCCATTCAGCATTAGAAGCTTGGTTAATAGAAAGAATTAGTCTCTTAATTAATGTTTGAATTCTTACTGGTAGAAAAATTTTGAATGCATGTGGCTCTGGCATCATATATGAATTGGCTGCCAATATTTTTATAGCACTGTGCGAACCAAATGTGGTTTTGTTATTTTCACTTCATTAGCTTCACAAACTAATTTTAAAAAAGTTGTTTTTTTATAAATATAATTTAACTAATTAAGCTTATGCATTTCAACTAATTTGCTATTTCAAGCTAGTTAATTAATGCTTAATCCCAAACAATTAAAAGACTTAAGATTCAAATTTATATATAATTTAGTTTATCTGACCATGAACACACACATCACATCTTTATTTTTATTATTAGCTTAACCTGAAATTGAAGAGTTATTCTTAATTGCATGGTGTTCCCAGAGTTTTACCTTCTAAAAGCGCCTAGTATATTAACGACTCTTCAAGTAATTCAAGTTCAAAGTTTTCCATTCCAGTTGGGGTTGAAGGGATTCCTGAAGGGGCATTTCACGCATGAAATAAATGACAATTCACCTTGGAGATATACCAGTTGTAACGGGTTGATCTTACTAATTAACCAATTACATTATTCATATTATAATACTTAATTTTGAGGCGTTCTCATAATTGGTGTCTAAAAAATATAGATGATATAATATATTATATAAAATGAAATATGTAATGTAAGAAAAAAAGAAAGGAGAGAAAAAGTAAAAATAATAAAAAATTATAATAAAAGAGTACCAAAATGCAATAATTTTTTATTTTAAAATATAATAATTATTTTTATACTATATTTTTAAAATTTAAAATAAAATTGATATCCACTTTTGTGCTGCGAAAAACTCGTTATAGATATAATGCTCTATCTATTCCTTCTAGGTGGTCCCATGAAGTATGAACAAAAGTAGGCACACCACAAAATCAGTATAATAGATTACGTCCATCACCTCCACTCCTTGTCTTTTTTACTTTTTCCACCCATTCCTTTTTTTTTTTTTATAAATATTTTTATATTAAATATAATTTTATTCAAGGTATTATAAAATATTAAATATAAATATTTTTTTACTAGATATCCAAATCCAAATTCAGGAATAATTTTTTTTTACTAAATTCAAGTTTCATTGCTTTCTAGATTTTGATTTTGGACTGACAAATTAACTTATTTCATGATTCCATAGGAATTTGAGCAATTATAACCTGGTTATGAAAAAATGAAGGAAGATGTTCCATTTTCGATCTCTGGAAAGAATTTGTGTTATATATATAAATAGCAGTGTTGTTTTTACCGGATAAACCTGAGGAGGCAGCAACATACACGGGGAATCGTGTTGTGACATGCATGAGCATGATTCCACCTTTATATTACATGGAACAACAAAAGAAATGACAAGAAGAAAAACGGACAAAACGAAGGATAACCAGTACATTTGTTGGCTTATAAAGAATAATATAATATCTAACACTAAAATTTTCTCTATAACTTAAACCAAACCAGATTACTGGGTTACCAATTCTTCCATTGAAAAATTGAACTTGTACTCGACTCATTCTTTTGTGTGTTTTATAGAATGAATCATGGATCTCTGGTTTCAGAGAGGGGCTTTGAACTTCTATTACGTACTGGAGTTTAAGGCTCTAACCAAAATAAAACCCCCCCTGTTCTTATATCCACTGCTTGGGGGGTTCCTTCCAGATTTTTGGTCATCTTCAAACTCAGGTGGACGAGTGCCACAGCCTTTTCTGACATATCAATAACTTCTCGTTCTCAATGTCATATTCAGTGTTTTCCTTACGACAATCCCATCGCATGCCCTTGCCTATCGTTGCAATAGCATCCACGAAATAGCTTGATTCTCGAATTATTGCATACCCAGTTGGCCGTAAGATCCTGTCCATCTCCAGCATCACAGACTTCATCTCACATCTGCCAAATAAATAATTCACCCCCAAAATCACAAATTTGAGCATCAAAAATTAGTCTGTCTCATTTATCCCCTCTGGGAACATAATTAATCCACTGAGCTGACTAGGCTCAAGGCCATTTTTCTTTCTAAAAGATTGAGCCCGGCCCAAATAAAGTTTGAGTATGGACTAAGCCTAAAAGAAAGAAAGAAAGCAACAACAAAAGTTACCTTTGGCTTTCGGCAGTGAAGAGTCCATCGAGATGGAGGAGGTCATATGTCCGAGGGTATGTCGAAAAGGCCTCACACCTACCAAGCAAGAAAAATCAAATGGATTAATAATACTCAACCAAAACAGAAAAACTAACGATCATTCCAAATATATGTATATATATATATATATACACACACCAGTCATGGAAGGTTCCGATAAGGCCTCGATCAAAAATCACAGGGAGTGAATTGGCAGCATAAGACGAAACGACGTTCATGACCCAGACAGGATCATTTATCAAAGACGCAGCAAAACCTCCAAACACAGTGTTCATGTCCATGACATTCCTGATCTTATCGGTCCCCAGTTCAGGCAGCAACTTCTTGTAGTAGTGAAGCCTCTTGTTCCACTTGGAATCATCATGAGAGAAGGCGCTAGCACTCCCGCCAGGAACATCCGTGATCCTCTCGGGTGTCACGTGTAAACGCTGAGGCCACTTGGAAACCTTATTCAACCCTGATTTCTTGAGCTTGGGATCTGGAACCACCAGGCATGGACGAAGCGGTGTGTACCATGCTGAGTCTGGTTCGAGGCTGTCGTCACATTTTGGTGGGTAAGATTCTTGGGTTAGCTTGTCGTAGCATTTGTTATCTGGCGATTTCTGCCACACCGCTATGTCTTCTTTCTTGTTGTACAGCTTGAAGCACATGGATGTGAGCAGTTCTTGAAGCTTGTTGTAGTCTGATCTCTGTTCTTCCACCGTCGTGTTCCATCCTCGCCACCTTCGCTCGTAGTTCACTGGTGGACCCGACAGAACCCAGAATCCTCCGGGACGAAGAATACGGTGGATTTCTAGGAGATACACTCCACCTGAAAACAAAATGTTCTAACAGTAATTAATAATGACAGGGGAATCAGAGTTAAAAATTTGTGTGAGAACTAACACGAGAGCTGTATCATCAAGGTTTGAATTCTGTTAAGAGAGACATTTAATGTTTAACAGTATTTTCAACAGATTGAAGATATACAGTGATAAAAAAAAATGTGTGTGAGAAATGAGAATTACCAAATTCGGTCCATGGTATGAGGCATCTTGAGCAGTGGGCCATATCGAAGGAGTTGGATGGGAATGGAAGTCGCTGTGTGGAAATGACGCCAAGAATGGCTGGGATGCCACGTTCAAGAGCAAACTGAACTTGAGCTTCATGGTTGTCTCTTGGGGCCAGAGAAACTGTGAGAACCCCACGATCCAACAAGTCACCACCCCAGCTAGCAACCTGAATGTGTAAAATTCAAAATTTGTGAATTGATTGAAATAATGCGCAATATTGAAAGTAATCGGGAATTATTAAACTCACCCCACAACCAGTATCAATGGCAGTTCGAACAGTCCCATCTTTGAGTTCAGGGACGAGATCTCGCATGAGATCAACATATTCTCCAACGCCATTGGGGAACATGGTGCCTCCACCAGGAAACAGGAATTTCTCTCCTTCCTTTTTCAACCAATGCTGATTGGATTTCTGCTTGTTTATCCAATCATATGGCACATTCCTGAAATTTGGTGCCAAACCATCCATCATTTGCATTTGCAGGAATACTCTAGCTTTAATTACTTACTGCATATACTATAGTTATATATATATATATATATATATATATATATATACCTGTACCAACATTCATCTCTGCTGTTTGGCCATCTGATGGGAGGCTTGTACCCATCAGGGGGAGGAACTAAGCATTCTTTCCTCTCAGATGGTGGAGGGCAATGGCGTTCCAACAAGGTAAGCCTATAGGTACCATACTTCCTCCATCTCTGAAAAATGAATCACGCTTAATCTAAGCCTACTTTCTTCTCTACAAATCCTATTATAACCACAAAAATTAAATGAAGCATTAATATAATAATAAATAGAAGAATACCCTTGGATCTGTGCATGGAGTGTAGGCTTGATAGTCAATGCCGCATTCAGGGAAAGTGATGGATTTGATTTGCAGTGGAGGTACTGAAGATTCCTTGGGAGAAGTAATTGCGTTCTGAATATTATTGGAGATGATCCTCTGGTCATTGTCAGTACAGAAGATCCCACCCAGGTAGAAGCTAAATCCACATAGCAAAATAGTCATGATTGCCGTAGGGACAACCTTGGAGCTTTTGTCTGGGAGGTTGATCGGTTTTCCATCTTTATGCTTCATCTGCTCAAATGAGACGTATTCAATTCAATAAAGAGAGATATATAGATCATAGAACAAGACCAATCTTGCATCTTTCATCTTTCAGCTTGCTACCAAAACATAACGAAACTCAACAAACTTTTAGTGCCAATTAATGAATTAAATGAATGAGACAAGATGCAAATTCCCGTGACAGACCAAAAAGATGAAGGACAAGAGGGAATGATGATTGATAAGGTATAGCTGATTAGAGTACTCCTGAACACGGACCTTTAAAACGACATGAGTAAACGGTAAATACGAAATGTGGTACCACCGACACTCTGTCGTTTTGCCTTTATGACATTCACATGTCATTGGTCGTACGCGCCTAAAGAGATCAACTGTTACATTTCCCTCGAATAACTCGAAGAGCAATAGGAAAAGCTAGATCTTACATTCTAACACCACCATGCCAATGCCATTGAAGAAAAAGAAAAGGAAATACACATTACACAGATTAGCTGTTTTTTCTCAGAAAAACACAGCTTTTGATTCAGATAAATTAACAAGCCTTTTTTATTTTCAGGGAGGTTACTAATTCCTCCACACCCATGGGATGGGAGCTTAAGGCAGCTAAACATAGAATATGAATATGGAAATAAACAAGAAAAACAGAGAACCCAGAAACAGAAATCAGATCTGTGATGGAAAAGAAAGAAAAAGGAAGCATTTAATGAGAAAAGAGCATAAGGAGATCTGTACCGTTGTATCTGTGATTGATTAGTTCCTCACTCTGACTCCGTATTCGAAAAGCTTGAAAGAATGTAAAGAGAGGTTAATGGTGGAGCCTGAAATAATGGTGTCAGAGTCAGAGACGAGGAACAAGAGGCAGAGGCCTAGTTTGAAGGGACCATAGAATAACAAGTCAGATTCCACAAAGCTAAACCAAATCAACCATTATATATAAATAAACCACACTGCTCTCTTCTCCTCTCTTTCCATGGTTCTCTCTTGCTCTTCTGTTAAAGCAAATCTATTATAGGATTATATTATTTTAAAAATTTTAAATAAAATAACAAGGTAGATCAATCAATGCACTCAGTTTTTTTCCCTTTCTGGTTAATCTATATTTTCCTTTATAAGTATTTGGCTTTCCTCGCCTAACCACGCACTGAAAATGAGAAAACCACTTTGATTTTGACATTTGGATGCTTTTCAACCTCAGTTACTTAGGATTTGCCCACCACTAATTTTGTGTCTTCACGTTTTAGTTTAGAAGCCCATAATATAAAATTTTAGCTATAAATGCTTGTCATAATAACCAATGGATGAGTTTCATTTTGAAGGCAAAATTTGGTGTTGCCCAAATTAATATTTTCTTTGTCATGTAATTTGATTTGGGAACTCCAAAAGATCTTTCGTGTTGTGACTTAGTTATAGTGTTATGCACAAATGAAAATCCCATCTTTTCAATTTATGTGAGCAAATAACCCAAAGAAGGAAAGAAAAACCAATATTATCAATGATATTCATTCATCAAATAAATTCATGAATAATTTTTAACACACTCTCTCATGTCCAAACAAGCACAAAGTGTTACTAAAATTTATTTGACCAAAAAATTTGAAACTTCATATAAGAAAGAAAGAAATGATAATGGATAATTATATTAATTTTTTGTAAAAGTAAAGTTTACAACTTAATCTACTATAAGATACAAGATCATTATATAAACATTAATGATTTATAAAAATTGTGAGAAAAATAATGAAATTCTGAAAAATGGCAAATAGATAAATTATTTTTTTTAAAACAAAAAAAATCGTAGAAGGCAAATTCAGATTGAAGGAAGGAATGGCTTGCCCGAAAAGGTTTATTACCGTACCGACACTAGAAAGTGGGTAAAACTTCGCCTTAGATCCCAAATAGAAAATAATTTTTTTTAAGAGAAGTTATTTGTTTGTTGAGTAAATTATATTTCATCTTTTTCATTCTTTTTATTTAAAAATTTAAATTTTTTAAAAAAATTAAAAATTTTAAAATCTTAATAATTTTAACTAAAATATTTGTAATGATATTATTATTCTTTTAAAAATATTATAATTTATCATAAAATATATTTTTAAAAATTATAATATTTTATTATTATTTATTTTGAGTTAAAAATAATAAATTTATTTTATTTGAAGTTAAAAAATATATTTATGTTAATTAAATATATATTTAATTATATAAATAATAAGCATATAGTAATTTGGTCAAAATAGAACAAACATGTAAAATTTTTTATTTTTTAAAAGAAGATAGTATAATTTTTTAATATAAAAGAGAGTATAATTTCATAATTTTGTTAAAAAAAGTGTAATTTATTCTTATTTATTTTATATTTTATTCAATTCTCCTTATGTTGTGTCTTTCCTTTCTCCTTTATTTACAACCTTATATCGTTTTCTGTGTTCAAGTTTTCACTGCATTTTTTCTCTTTTTTCGTCATATAATAGGCATTTTTCTTCTTACTAATTATTATATTAAACAGTAATAAACTCATCTATTCATTGTTAAATGACTGGAATCTATTATGAATTTAGTATCAAATATTAGATATAATTCATACGTAAATATTGAAATACAAAAATAAAATAAAGAATAAAGAATTTTATATAAATGGTATATATTATTAATTATTCTATTCTTAGAGTAGACAAACTAAGTGAGAAAACGCGTAAAAAATGTTTAAGAAAATAAAAAATAGAGAAAAAAAAGTCGTCATTGACTTTATAAAATTATTATCAGATTTCCAAAGCTGTAAAGCACATTCTTTTTTGTCGACAGTCAGCACCGACATCTACTAATTAAACAAATTATATATATCTATATTAAATTTTTACATATACGTTTTTGAGATTTATTATTAAATATATTTTGTAAAAAAATTATACCGCACCAAGCAAATTTTTCAGCCATTTGTAAATTAACTGTAATATCATTTTAATATAATATGTATTAACATTTTTTTATCATATTTAATTAAATCTAGGAAAAAAAAGCTAAATCTTTGTGTTGAATTACTCATATAATTTTACAGTTATATCAACGAGCTTAGTATTAAAAAATTAGTTTACGTAACATTTCACAATTTAATCTTTAAATTATAAAATATTTAATTTAATTTTTTTAAAAATATATTATGTTTTAATTTAATTTTTAAAAATTTTAAATTAAAACATAAAAAATATAAAATTTTTATATGTAAAGAATAAATTAAAATATAATATATTTTTTAAAAAATTAAATTAAATATTTATTCAAAAATTAAATTAAAATAAATTATATGTTTTAAAATAAAAAAATATTTTACTCAAAAAATAATAATAAGGATAAGCCAATACCGCGTACAGAGTACGCAGAAAATATCAAAACAGGACAAGTAGTTGAGTGCCAATTGGGTTTTTGAAAGATGCTTTGAAGTCTTAATTATTAGAGTCAGAATTCGTGCATATTTAAATAGCTTCCAATGATTGTCATGAATTGATTGATTTTTTTAAGTTTTGTACATTTTAATAAATTTATTTTTTAAAAATATCAAATACAAATTATTTACGTCGAGAATAATAAATTTCTTGTGATTTGATAAAAAATAAAAATTGAAAATTGAAACATATAGCATTATATAAATTCAATACATCACCCGTTTAAATATGAATGATTTATTATATTAAGCTATATATATATATATAAACTATTTACAGAATTAAAAGTTTATATAATGTGAAGTTTGTTCCAAAAAAAAATACTTGATAAATTTTTAAAAATATGATACATATGCGATTTGCCTTTTAATTATCCTAAAAAATAGGTTACTTTACCACCTACGGAACTTTTTTTTAAAAAAAAAACACTTACAAGTACTTACTAATGTTTAATTACGAAAGTTGACTAAAAATTCTTTTAACATATAAAAATGTCAACAACGGTTAACAAAAGAGTTTACCAATTTACCAAGAAGCTATTGGTTAACCCGTATTATTTCCTAGTTTGTCTAAATTTTCGTTGGTGTCACACTCATATTTTTTTTATTGTAAAACTTCTGAAGCATAAATTTTAGTGAAATAATAAAATATAGAGAAAAAAAAAGAAAAAAACAAATTAAGAATTTATTATATATAGATTAAAGTTCACTTGTATTTTATATTTTCATGCACGTCATCAAAATTTATATTTTTTTCTTTAAAAAAAAAGTATTGCATATTCAGTGTTACCCCTATTCCTATATATGTTGGAGTTGAACCAACCCATGACACGAGTGCATTATTACCTAATGCTACAATTAAATTTCATGTAGTTTGGTCATTGTCTCTGAACAGAGAGTATCAAAATCACAATGACTTAATTTCAAAGTTGGGTACGTAATTACTAAAAATAGATTTTTGAAGCTCACCAAAGAGTACTGGACATGTGCCGGAATTTTGTGCTAAAAACACTATGGATGCCTCAGGAAAAATATCTTTACAAGTCCTTTTCCTATCATTCAAAAACATTTCACATTTGAATTTTTTAATATTATATTTAGTTGTTGTCAAGTCAATTTATGCAATTTAATTGACGAATTTTTTTGGTTTCATTAGAAGCAGATCGTTAAAGTCACAATTATTTTGTCTTCTAAAATAATTAAGATACTAATAAGTATGGAATAACATTGTACGAAATATCTCTTCAAAATATATATAGTAGCTCAGTGTCTATGGCATAAGGAATTGAGATTCCACTACTTAATTAATTATACATTTAATATATTGAATTGAAATTGTTATATATAGTTAGCATGATATGAAACACTACACATGCTACAAAATGCGCTTGCTATTGTAACATTGACTCTGTTATGGCAGTATAAATTTGACCATGACATACCACCATAATCTTGCTTCAAAATGAGATGGCAGAGTATTAATTAGTGCCTAACTTAACATGTTCACATTTCGGGAAAATGATCTTAATCAAAACTGTACCTTCCCAATCTTTATTTTATTGTCCAACGCTATAAAAATAATAATAATAGGTTAATTAGAAAAGACTTTGTGCACTAACATGGATTTAATTCTTATAACTAGATTTTTTTAAAAAAGTTTTTATTCTTACATACAAAATTAGAAAAGACTTTGTGCACTAACATGGATTTAAATCTTAGAACTAGATTTTTTTAAAATAGTTTTTATTCTTACATACAACGAGGAAAGGTAGGTAGTGAGGAGGTGTTTTTTTGAATACATTTGGAAGGAATTTGTTTTTGGTAATCATGTTCAAGTGTTACAAATATAAATACAATATAATAATAATAATATAATTGTACGGAATCTGTGATGGAGAAATTCAAAAAGTTAACAAGTGTTGAAATTACGTTATTTGTATATAATAATCTACAAGTAAATTAATGCAGAATATAAAATAGTCATTTTACACGTTGATTTATATATTGGTTAATGCAAAAGTGGGAACACAGACGAACAAACTTGAAAGTCAGTGGGATGGAAAGATCAAATACGTAAGAGCGAGAAGCATAGATTTTGAACCCGAATTTGTTATTCACTCAGAGAAAAGTTTGGATAACTGGATTATTAATTTAATTATTGAGTCATTAAAAATTAATTGATTCAGTAAATAAATAATAAAATTATTTTTTTATTTTAAAATTATATAATCTTAAATTATAAGTTTAGTATATTCTAAGTTATAATGATATAATTTAAAAGAAATTTAAAATTAATATTAATTTTATTTATTATCACTTTTTATTATTTTTAAAAAATATTAAATACATAAATAAGTATTAAATAATTATTAGAATGAATACAAATTATAATATTTAATTATCTCTTATTTACAAAAATAATAAATTATAAAATCCTAAAAAATAATAAAAATTAAGTACTAAATTAAATACTATAAATGATGAATTAATTTTAAGATTATTTAATGCATATTAAAAATATGTTATAAATTTAATATTATATAAAAATAATATTATAAGTTATTAAAATAATTTTTTTAAAAAAATAAAATAAATCAAGTTAATTTATTTTAAGTTGATGCACGAGTCATTAATTAATTAAAAATTTAATAGAATAATATGAGTTATGATTTAGCCAACAGTAAAATATTCTAAATAATTTACGTAAATGAATTTAATGATTGATTTACCAATTTGACGGATCGAATCAATTCAAGTCCAATGCTGCACTTAAACGGCGTAGCCACCCAAATCCAAATCCAAACCCAAACCCAATCCAATCATCACCGAAATTTGCGCTTCCACATTCATGTCATGCTTCGTTCAGTCAAACATCGACTTTTCTCCTCCTCACTTCACTTCATGCATTGGGTTGTTGGAGAAAAAGAAAACTGCGACACCTCAAAATTTGGAAGACTTTATGCTCAGGAATGGATCAAAGCACTTTTTTTTTTTGGGGCTAACAGATGAAATTATACCTCAAAATTTGGACGACTTCATAGAGTGGAAAGAAAGTCATTCATTTTGTTTGCATATAATTCCATCCTTAAAATATATTACCCAACAAAATTATTAGAAAGAGAAAGAGTAAGAAAATAAAATATAAATAATACCCATTTAAGTGTGCCGTCATTTTTGAAGGATTGGGGCGTGGGTTTTGGAGTTTCAGGAAATGAAAAAAGAGCAGGTAAAGAAGGTACATGAATTTTGCAAGTTCTAGAAGAATTTAGTTATCAACTGAGACACCAATACTTTCATCTCATGCATGAAAAGCAGCTGTAACGATGATACCTGAACTACTTTTCATATAAAGTCTATGATGCTTTTATTATTTTTAAAATTTCATATTAAAATCTCTTGCCATCAATGGACATCATAATTTGATCAATAACAGACACTGGCTGCTGAAGTTGGGCGAACATTCTTCACAGGAGCTGAGTTAAGCACCATCCCTTCTGAACTACAGTGACCACCCTTTAAATCGCTGAGCAGGCTGGGACTGGGATTATAGCCAGAAATAGCGCTAGTTGCCTCAGTGGCCATTTTCCCCTTCTCAGATATTGCTTTCAGCCGTATACGTTCTGCTCGTGACCCAAGAACCTGGCCTAGGATAGATGCTGCAATTGTCAGTGCCATTGCTGATTTAGGCATCAAGACTGACTTCCGAAGCATGGCTGTAAAGGGAACAGCTGCATGCACTGCTGCAAACCATGATAGTGAGAATTTCTTAGTATGCTCCTTCCATACACCCAAGGGGACATTAACTGCCATGCCCAAGGCTGCAATTGCAAGCATTTTTGCGGGAAGAGGCTGTGGGCGCAAGTTTTTAACAAACGCTGTGCGTGCAAGGGCTGCCCTGGCAGCAACAACTGCAGGTGGGCATCTAAGCTTCATATCGTGTGGTGGCCGAAAAGCTGAAGCAACAAGGGGGAGAACATGGCTTACAGCTCTATATGACTTAGCAATTGGACAATTTCCCTTTTCCAACCATTCATTTCCAAGTGCCTCATGCTTTGACGAATCTCCTTTCTGGAAGGAAGCTCATCAGGACAACAAAGACACAATATTATAAGTGACGTCTCTTTAGTTATCTAAATTAGTTGAAACTTGATAGTGAGAAGAAAACTTTAGAACTTTCATCTAGCACATTGAAATCTTGCCCTTTGGGCCACATTCCTACAGTAAAACCGTTGCTATAGGATGAAACTTCATCAAAGATGACATGAGCACTTTTTCTTTCACGTTATTGTTAATTCATACCCTGCATTGGATAGTTTCAAGCGCAAAACATTAAATGCTTCCTACCAGGCATAAAACTCATTTTGAGGTGCCCAATAACATATGCTTACCTGGGATGAGGATTCCCTTTTGTTCGATGGTTCGGCCTTCTTTTGCTTCTTCCATTTCTCAGAGAAGTTACCAAAATTGAACATGCCACCTGGACCAAAGGATGACAGACTTATGGTAGCAGCTTTTGCTGCTAAAGGGTTGAAACTAGGCAGAGGCTCAGATTCTGTTCTGTCATTGTGTAAGTCAGATTTCTCTGAGAGGGGAATAACACCATCTTTCCCATGAAATAGCTTATATGCAATGTCAAAATTGGGACCATCTTCAAATATAGGACCCTTGGCTCCATGCACCTGAGATTTAGAATAAAGACAATCAACTAGAATACTGACCCAAATTGAAATTTCATCATTCAAATAAAAGATTGACAGAAAAGGAATAGACAACTTACAGGAACGGATATACTTGTTGAAGAAAAGGAGAAGTTTGTAGGTTTGTTGATGTTTCTCAAAAATGGGCACCTTTGGATGTCTTTCACATCAAAGGGGCACTCAGATCCATCTTCAATCATTCCCTTCAATAAGAAATCCATTGACTCCTATAGTCCTATTATCAAAGCAACTTCTTCTAAAACAAGGAAAAAGAAAAACACACAAATGAGAGGAAAAGCCAATCATCTTTAATGTTTAATTTTTGATATAGCATAACAGATATAAAACCATATATGACAACAACATTCTTTTCCCAAAATCAAAGTTTACATAACTCAATACTCAATGAAAAAAATAACCAAGAGAAATTAAGCAAAACCAAATTGACATATGATGTAGTTACACAATTTGAATCAATCTATTCTTATAATCCCCTTGCTGCAAATAAAATGAAAGTGGTGATGTTATCAATATAAATCACCAATTGATTACATCACTCTCAACTCTTACACAGGTAGTAAAAACTTCAAACAACTCAATGCCTTGATCAGCATTTGACAAAACAACTTTCACATTCATTGATAATCAATCATGTAAAATTCCTTCCAAAAAAAAATATATATATATATATATAAAGCAATTCCAGCAAAATATGAATAATTCCCAGCTCAATTAAACTAAACGAGGGATTAGAACAGGTAGCTAAACCTATAGTTGAAGCCAGTATGTCAATAATGAAGCATATTATGAAGTATAAACAAAAGCACTTGATAATGTTAAGAACTAAGAAAGATAGAACGGTAACAGAGAGAAAAAAGAGATGATGAACAGAAAAAGATGAAGAATGGAGGAGAGAAATGCTACTTCATTCATCCAAGATTCCTTCCACATACAGAACATCTGTTTTTATTCCCAACGTCTAGTTAACAACTAATAACCTGAATATCATTCCCTAACAAACTCAACCGCCTAAGATAGTCTGGATTAATAGAACTATCCTTCTTGACATTTTAATCCCTATCAATTTTCCCCCCTGAAGGCCATTACATCCATCTTTAAACGTATGTGGAATTGTATAGATGAAAGAAATGGAGGATTGTTTGTGTGCTCATATGGATGAAAGAAATAGTATTTCTCTCCTCTATTTCCTAACAGATACAAGACCGTTATGAAAAAGTTAAGGCTATGAATTGAACTATAAGAACAAAAAAAAGGCCTGACTCCAGGTCTACAGAATTAGGAAGCATTTAAAAGCTACTGTAGCCTGAAAGTAAGCGTAATAAAATCACAAATGGGAAATTCTAAAGCGTAATCGGCAAATAGATCATTCACAAGCTTCAAGCACAGTGCTTATATTGTAAACCATGAAATTATCGTAGATGAAATAAATCACCAAAAATTCCAAAAATCTAGAGCATATTATGCCAGAAAGACAGATCAACAAGAACCCTAAAAAACCCATGATCCGTCTTCTTAAGCGAATTGGAAACCCAATCAAGTGAACTAAGATGAGAAAGTTACTGAAACTGGAAAAGTAAAGGCATGAGGTCAGAGAGAACATACCGTAATTGTTGTTGCCGGCGGCGAATGACGACCCTGAGAGATGGAAGGACGTGTGGCTGCCACAGACGCGTGCGCACAACGACACAGGCTCTGCTTCCACAATGAACGCAAATGTTTGACTTCTAGAGTTTGGCCTCGCCATGAGGAAAAAAGTTGTTAAAAAAAAAATGACTCGCGGGAAATAACCTGTTGTAGAGGCTAATTGTCACGTGTGTTACTGGTTATAACCGGTGGAATTATTATTAATAGAATTTTGCTATTTAGTGTCACATTGATTAAAACTTTATCTGATTGAAAGAGTAATTCATAATTTAAATTTATGAAAATTAAATAAAAATAAAAATCTTTAATACCTAAAAATTTCAAATTATTTTTGTGGCACAAAATTTGTTGTTTGTTTTTGTGGTGTGCTGGACTTCCAATTTGCATTCGCATGTTTACTTGTCTCATCTTGGGCCACTAGAAATTGGAGGCATTTCATTCGCTTAAAGCCTTGTAAAAAATTTTGTTTATCGAATTTTCCATACGGACTTGTTTTATATTTAGATTTTTCTTTTTGCTCTGCTATGTCTTTCCTTTTATATATAATTGATATTGTGCTGATTAATGAATTTCTCAATTTTTGTCCAAAAACAAAAAATGAATATTTTATTAAAATTTATTCAATGAATTTACTATAGATATTAAGATTTAACTTTCAGAAAATACCTTTGTACTTTGGCTTTTATATATATATATTTGTTCTCTACACTTTTATCTTAATTTTGTTATTGTTATAATAAAGATGATCTGTTTACCTAAAACAATTAGCGCAAAATCAGCTCAACCATAAGATAATAATAAATTTTCTCAACAAATTTAGGTTTGAACTAAAATTTCAAGAATATTTGTTAACTAACTTTCTTGAACAAGATTTAGATTAGATGGATTAATTGTACAACATGTAATTGAGTATATAATGTTTTTGTCATTTAGTTTCACGTCATTTTAATTTTCTTCTAAGTTCGAGAAAAATTTGAAACAACTTCATTTACTCCAAGTAAAAACAAAAATACACATGATACAGGTTTCAATCAGGCTTTCTAATCGGCATAAGCTATGAGAATTTGCAGTAAGGCCTTTAACTTAAAGCACAGTTCAAAAACGCTAGCGAAATAGATATGTTACTTTCAAAATATTGTCATACACTGCTGTACAGATTATCAACCCCAAGGGTGAGCCTACAAGCCAAGGCCAATCTCCAACAAAATGTTACTAAAGCTTCACCATTTCCTATAGAAGTTCAAAATCCGCCAAGCTGTTGTCTTTGAACAACCCCATGTCCTTGTATTACACTACTGCTTCCATAAGCTGAAGGGGCTGCTGCATTGATACCAGGACAGTCTCTCGCCCAGTGGCCAGTTTGATGGCATTTAAAGCATTCGCCAGAAGTTACCCTATTTGCAGAGGCTGCTCCTCCCATAGACTGTCGCTGTACACTTGCAACGTTTGGGCAAAGCATAGAGCTATGACCAGAGCCTCCACAGTTGTTGCAAGACATAAATGAACCGGAAGACCTAGCTGAAGCGAAAGAACTATATTGGTGTCCATACTGACCCACTTGATTTGCTGGCGTCCCATATTCTCTACTAGCATTAGAGTTGCTTTTTATGGGAGTATAAACTGGTGGGACAGCTAGTCCAGTTCCAAGACTCCGCAGTCCAACATTATTCATTACGGAGTTAGGATTGACACCCCCTGCCTTCTCAGCTTTAAGCTTATCAATCAAAGCCAAAAGAAATCTAGATTCAGATGAAAAGTCGACTTTCTCTGCTTTCACTACTATTGACTTTACACGCTGTTCATCACCAAATGTCTCCTCCTTTACTTTTAACTTGAATATGTATTTAGTAAAGAGAACCTTACGGATGACTTGAGCAAATCTTTCATCATCTTGCTCTTCATATTTCATATAATACAGATCTTTTGCAGGTAAGCCCATGATCTCCTCACCACACTCCTGGAAAGCAGTTACCCACGTTAGGCCAGTGTGGTCCTGTAACTGGAGTTGCAGAATATACCTGTATTCACATGCATCAATATACTGGTCACACCTATCACACCGCCATTTTCCATCTCCATTATTAGACACTTTTTTGTTACATTTCCTGTCCCCTATCATGATTGGACAAGCTGTATAGCAGAAAGAATCAGCCCTAATGAATGAAACACTTGCACAGACAGTGATCCAATCAGGCTTCTCTGAAGTCCCTAATTTCTCATCTTTAATATGAGATAAAGTCTTCCTCATATCAGTCTTACCTATGCTGAATGATTCCCTGGAAATAGAAATAGTTGGAATACTCCTCCCTTCCTTGTCAAACCATTCTTTCAGTCTGCAAGCCTCCGGAAAATCAGGCTCTACAAATAGCTGAGTAGTGAGTATCGTCCCAACACACTTCCCATTGAACTCATTTACCCTGGCAGCTTTCACAGCCAAAACTGGAAATGCCCCAGAATCACAAATACTCTGCAACCTTTGTCCTTCTGCATTACAAAAATTTCCCCATAGGGTTAATTCAACGCTGCAGCCAGACATGTCCTTCATCAGGAGGGCTCTCTTCTGAGTTTCAGTTCCATTCTTTTTCATGATTGAAATCGTAGGAGTAATAGAAAATACCACACCAATCACATCCACAACACTTGAATTTTCCATACTTTCAACTTCATTAATAGGGCGAAAATTAAATGTATGCATTGGAATTGACTTGTCATCATCAAGACAAGGCTGTACAGTTGATGTAACATCAAGAGTCAATTCTTGATCATTACGGAGGTGATTAAAATTCTTTTGAGCCGGCTTTACAGTTCCCCTAGAAATCAGGTAGACTTTACCAAATTCAATTTGATGATAGAACTGATCAGCAACAGAATTAAAGCATGTTACACGAATTTCTCCACCATCAGAATCAAGAAGATCAAAAGAAAATACTTTACCATCACCTCGGGCATTATTGTAGTGCCTTAGGTCTCCCTTAGCTGTTACTCTAGCCTTAATTGTCCATGTATGTTGGTATGGATTCAATGCAGCTATTGGAATTATCCTCGGGAGAGCTTCATTTCTGGCCATTGGTCCTCTGTTACTATAAATTGGAGATGGCTGTCTATACATAGGTTGAGGTGGATGAGCATAAGAATTTTGCAGAGGCCTTGAAGCTTCTGGTTGGGGATTTCGGTAGCCCATGTTCCGTTCACCATAGGACCCACTGAGTGGCTCCGATTTAGGTAAAGTGGCTCTAGGCTCTGTTTTGGGTAAAGGAGAAGGGACATTTGAAATGCCATATCTTGCAGAGTCAGAACCAGTAGAATAAGCATTACTGGAAGTATGATTCATTTTTGAATGATCCAGAGATGGCCCAGCCACATTTAATTGAGCAAGCATGCCACCAGCAGATGAACTTCTACTTAAAGACTGTGGAGTCCCAGTGGTAGCTCCAGGCTGACCAGTGGAAGATGTTGCAGATACAGGTCTTGGTGCAGCAGCAGGTTCTCCAATCAGATCACATTTGTCAAGTACCATATCTAGCTCAATGATGATAATAATCCTGTTTATAGTGAGTGAACCAACCACATCATCAGATGATCCCCAACTTGGAGATTAAAGGTGCAGAAGTCTACTTGGAAGCAAAACCTCCTCTCAGCATTCACATTTGTATGTAATATTATAAATGCACTTGTTTTGAAAAAATCAGTATGATAGAAAAACACCAAATAATAGGTGTTATCACCAAAATTAAGAGAAACGTTTTTACACTAAGTCACAACAACCATACACAGTTGAGAACAAGGGAATTGCAAAGCACAGCTATGATGAAACTAAGGACAAACGTAACACTAATTTCCCAAAATTTGGATACAAACTCTTCATGGAAACTGTAAAAGCTTGAAGGTTAGCCAACTGATCCCACCTAGACTTTCTGAAGTTATTCATTTCTCGAACTAATAACCATAAACCTTTGGGTTAATAAAGTAACAGCGGTCTCTGCCATGAGAATGAAGCAGTCAACAGTAGAGACTCATACTGGGCTAATATCCGTCTAATTCTAACATATGGACTATTTCCTTACAATTTAGATCCTTGTCAAATATATGAAGTCAATTAATTCTTCAGTCCCTTTCAACCGAAAGAATAGAACGTACACAAAAATAAAATGAAGGAACAATATTAGAAACCATTATCTCCTTTAACACAACAAATAAAACATCCCAATCCAGAGACTTATCTTTCGTTCATGCCTGTTCATCTAGTGCACCTTCACTTAAAACGGCAACATTCAAAACATTCCAGTGCAGAGAATCAAAGTTTTTTTCATCCCCTTCATATTCAGCACCTTCACTCAAATTAATACCCACCGAAACAGAAAACAAGCAATTAATAGAAAAAAAGACAATCGAAATCCAAAAGCATCATTTCTACCCAAGCAATGGAAATGGTTCATTGATCTAAAATCTAAATACTCCCAAAAAGCTATATCGACTTACTTGCGGTTCTGGACAACATTACAGATAAACTGAGTCAACTTAACAATGGAACCCTTCTGCAACCTCCCAGAATGTACCAACTCGTTCTTCTGAGTAGCGAGCATCCCTTGCTGGTAGTGCGAACCATCTGAAAGCACCAGCCTGTACCTCTCGGTAGCGCTGTGCTGCTGTGACTGCACCAACTTCAAGTCGATTACTTGGAGCACCGGCTTCAGGTCCTCTGAGGAGAAATCGTCCCTGCACATAATCGTTATTGCTCCTTCCGTGAGATTTACAGCCATTATCCGAATTTCAAGATCCAAGGGGAAAGCAAGCGATTGAGGGGTGGGAGAGAAACTACAAAAAAACTAAGGAAATCGATCAGTTTTCGAGTGGAAGAACAAGAAAGCGAAGAGTGGGAATTTGAAACCCTAGTGTCTAGGAACAAGAGAGGAAGTGAACTGCGAATTGGGCAAGAAATTTCAAATTGCCGAAAAGGGTATCGATTTATCCTTAAATACCGAACCTGTCCCAATTTATTTTCATTTGATTAGTTTAAGAATTTAGACTTCCGAGGGAAAGCCAAGCCAACGCCGTAACTTTCTAGCCCCACGTGTGGTGGTTTGGATGGGAGAAACCCAAACGTGCGGATTGCTTTCTCAATTAGACTTAAAATATAGTTGCTCATTTTTTTGTTATATTCTCTAATAAAAATAGCATATATGAAAAAAAATTAAAAAATAAATCATGAAATGATGATTTGTAAAAATTATACAGATATTATTTTTTATTTAAATAATTAAATAATAAAAATATAAAAACTATATTTAAATTTTTTTCTTCCTTAAATTTCAATGTAAATAAAAGCGCTAAGGCCTTATTGGGAGTTTAAAAAATAGAGTAAAATAATTAGTAATAGAGTGAGGTTGGTCAAATAATGTACTCCATTAATTATAAATTTAATAAAAAATTATGAATGTAAGAATTTAAGAATGTTATTAATAAGATGAAGTGAGCTTAAATGGTAAAATTTTTTATTTTTTTTTTATAATACTAACATTTTTTATAACATAAATAAGTGGATAGGGTAAAAAATGTAAATAAAAAATGATAATAATGTCAAACAATCTAAATATCATATTTAAAGAAATTTGAAAATTAGAATCTTTAGTATTTTATGAATGACTTCAAACTACTCTTGTTAGATTTTTAAACATACAAGGTCATTTTAACTCACCTTGTGTAAGTGACAAAGTATCATCTCAATCAAACTTAAAAAAAAAATAAAAAATTGATTTAATATTTAAAAAAATGAAAAATTCAAGTTAATTATAGATTTTTATATTTATGCCATGGAGATAAATAAATTTGTTATACTTGCAACAATATTTGTGGTCCAACCAAACAAATAAAAATAAGAATTTGATCTTTTATTAATTTTTTTCATATTTATCACACATATTATATAAATTTATTTTCATAGACATTTCTTTTTCATTCAAACATTATTTGAATAATTACAACCAAATAAAATTATTTTATAATTTAAGCCTTTGTAATAATATTTTAAATTAAATATATGTTAATTTTTTTAATATGTCATTGACCTCTGCTTAATAATTTTAAGAATACTCCCTTGATATCATCTTAATCACAACAACAAAAAATAGATTTTGTCTTTAAATTGAAATAAAACACATTAAAATGAACACAACTTATTTTTATAATTTTTACAAACAATAAAAATGAAAAGCCAAACCTAATTGTGGACATAATTTTGCTAATGTTGTGGGGAAAATGGTGCGAATTAGAAATGAGTAGGAGGATATAAAATTAAATTAATTAATCGAGGGTAAGGATAAAAATAGCATTTTAATGAAAACTATAAAATGTTAAGGTTAATAAACGGGAGGGACTTGTTTGGTGAATAAACGTGAGCGACTTTGACCACGAGGAACGGAACTCCACGTCAAAGTATCTTCTTTTCTCTCCTCGAAGTGGAGCTGTGATTTGCATCTACACCATTTGCTCTATTCTCCGTTTCTAAAAACTCCGATCACCGGATAAATGTTTCCGGTGGCCGGCGTGTTAACCAAGAAGGAAAAATCCTTCTTCTAAGATTAAACTTCTAACCCTTCTTAGATTTATGGATTCCACCCAGGAGGTCCCGCAATCGGAAGGGACCAAGGAGGAGGGTTTCTCGATTGTTACACTGCGGTGGATTCTTGCCCTTCTATTACCCATCTTATTCTTCTTATCGTTACCCTTTTTGGTTGGTTTTTTAGTTGTTGTGGGCACCAATTTCTCAATTGCGAACCCGATTTCTATACCTGCCCAGTGCAAGATCGTATCCAGAGGTAGTTTTTTTTCAGTAATTTCTAGCTAAGATTTATTTGATCTGGAAGTGCTTTTTACTTTTCTTATTATTAGTGTTCCAGAGCTGATAAGTGTGAAATACAGCGACCATTCTGTCCTGCGTGGCATGAATGGAGAATTAGAATTCTTTGTTCTGGAACCCAGCTCAGAAAACAGTTTAGGAAGAACCAAAAGCTGAGGACTATAGGCTTCTTCGTTTTTTCCCCCTCTTCTCACTGGGTTGACATGTGCCATGGTCGTAGTGTCGTCCTCGTACACTACTAGATGTTATTTTCTTTATGTTAACAACTAACAATGTGATCCTTTATAAATTTTCAACTTTCGACTTAGATTATTGCATTTCTACTGCTCGTATCCGAAGAAAAGCCAGAATGATGCTTGTAATTAGCTGGCTATTGAAAGACTAGCAAGAGGTGCAACAAATGATACGCTAGTATCTCTTTCTTTTATGAAAAATGGGACCTGTACGGAATGCAAGAAAAATCCCACTAGAGAGGAACAGGGGAACCTACTCTATGTGATATGACTAACTAGATCTTCTTAGCTAAGGTGTGAATGGGGTAAATAAAAAATTGAAAAGATAATGGTATTTAATTATTGTAGAATTTTTCTTGCTATGGCTTTGCATATAGAAAGAAGCCTCATTTGAGAAAAATGAAATGCATTTAAATTGTATAATTTTCTATGTTGTAGGTGTTTATGGTTAAGAAATAGAACTTGAGATATTGGTTGCAGAAACTTCACAGGTTATGAGGCTTATTAGATCCTAGCCATTCTTAGAGTTAGGAGTTGTGAAACAATGAACGTTGATATGAAGTTACACTTTACATCTTTTAAGATTGTCTCCTTCTTGAATAATTTAATGATAGATTTGGTTTAGATTTTTCCATTCTGATATTTGTTTGTTTGATAATATTCACTTACCTAATCGGATCTAAGTGCAGTTTGAATTGTTATATGTTCAGTAACCTTTTCTTGTGCTAAGTTGTTTTCTTTTACAGGTGTTGATATTAGGTCATCCAAGATTTGTGAATTTGGATTATCAAATTATAAAGCAAAGCATATATCCTATCCCTTTGAAAGAAGCAAATTTCGCTGTCATTATGATTACTATTGGGCTTCTATATTCAAGGTATTATAACATGTCAGTCTAGATGTTTTTTGTGTAAGCAAGTTTTACCCTTTCTGTTTTTTTCTGCCTTATATGCTTGTCCCTTTTAATGCAGAACCATACACTTTTTTCTCTCATAGTCCAAGTTACATATTTCTGTATGCAGAACATGCTATCGTATATGAAAATGCATTAATTGTCCATGTTCGTGTGTTCACACATAGCCTATCCACATTATATCCTCTGATGGTTATAACTAGAGAGGAAACAATAAATTTAATTTTTGATCTGTTATAATATAACTTTCAACTCCATTTCAGGTGGAATATAAAGACTACGTTTCAGGTCAGATGCTGATTGCCTTTGCAGAGGCTCCAAATGAGGCCCTTCCTCTTTATTGCAGGCCCAATTTTGGTGCTGCTTGGTTGACCCAATACAAATTCAAGGCAAGGGTCTGAACTTGTGGTCTCAATCAACATATGTTAGTAATATGTCTGTAATTCTTAATGACGTAATATATAATGATAACTAACTGTTACTACCAGGTTAGGTCTTTAGTTTTTTTTTTTGTTTGTTTTTAATTTTAAATTTTTTCTGCCTCCTTGGCTAGGTCAATGAGACCTATAACTGCTGGTACACATCTGGTATTCCCAAAGTGCGCTTATATCAAGATGATCTTTTTAGTTGCCATGCAGATGAGCAGTCTACTCTTGAGACACTTACACAGTATTCCATCCTGTGAGTACTTTACTTATTATTCTCTAACATACCAATTATTACATTGCTTGTTTGCTAGATATCATAGGAGAATGACGCCTCTTAATATAAGGTCTGTGTGGGTTAAACATTCTTAACATTGTATAACTCCATTTAACTAGGTTTGTTTTATTGTCAACATTTCTTCTAAGGACTAGTGATCTGTAGAAAAGAAATTGCCTCTCAGTTTTTTCCTTTTTTACTGTGGTTACTGGCGTTTAATATGTAAATTCAAAGTGAAATGACCTCTAAATGTGTGACTCAACAGTAAACACATGTATTTGAAGATGGCAAAATGTTAAAAAAAAAAGGAATCTTTTACTAAAGTTGATAAAAATATTCTTATCAAGTAGATAGAATGAGGACTGTTTTTACCCTTGTCAATTTCTGGGGTGGAGGGCTTGAGGTTTGAATATAGTGGGATTGTAGACTTCATAATGTTTGGCATTTTTGGTTTAGTTATGTGGATAGATAAGTTATTGGTGCTCAAATTGACACTTTGGTAGGTCTTCTCCTAATAGTACTTTTTGTTTATTACTGTTTGGCTTCTTTTTTTTTTTGTATGTTATGGTTATCTGTCTCTTTTTCATGTTTACCCCCAATACCTTATATTGGTAATGATTTTCTGATGGTTTTGGTTGGTCAAAATTTCTGTTCCTTAACCTTATTAAATATTATACTGGAAAAATGATATTTATCATATTTGTTCAAAAGGTTCCTAAAAAGGGTTGAGCAGAAATAAATAGAATTAATTCACGTCTATAGCTTGACATTTGGAGGGAGACAGTGAGAGCAGCCCTGCTGATCATTATCATTTTATTGACGCGAATTTGTAAATCCAGTGAATTGTGGACTGCTTTTTACGGGGTTGAATTGGAATTCTACCTCTTATTTTCTTCTTCTATATTACATGCTGCATAAAACTGGACAAATATGCTCTTTTATTTTTTTTCAACTTTCGCTTAAAAACCAAAAACAAATTGGGCTATATCCCATTCATTAATAAAAATTTTATTGGAAACAGTACTTGATTGACCTGATAATTTAGTTGGTGATAATCTTAGCTGTTTCAACTTGATACAGATTTATCCTATTGTAATGTTAGTTGAGCTATTAATAACTTCTAAGTTCTTTTGAATTTATAACAGATTGTTCATAGTTCAGAGTGATTTTTCAAAGCATTGACATGGTCATCGATGATGCCACTTACTGTTAAATTGAATATGCTTGATTGGGATATCATATAAATAAAATGCTAATTCTTATTCTTTGTCTAATTATTTTATGTGTGGATCACACCTATCAGGACCATGGAGATGGTGAATTCCTGGTTTTCCAGAAGGGGAAAGGCTAAATATTTGAAGTGGGAAATGATAGCTGGAGTTGTAACTGGATTTTCTACTTCTTTGATCTCCATAGCCTTTGTTAGGTTCCTACAGCGGCTGCTTTCTTCATCACGTTGAGCTTCTGTCACATATTATTTCCTTGATATGTCAGTACCGTTGTCATCAACTTTCATGTGCTTTGGTTGGCTTCAACATCGGAAGAGTATCGGTCTCATGGATATATTCAGGGTTCTTAAATGGTGGCACGTATTTTTGTAAAGTGTCATGTCCTTTTCATTTGATACCCTTATAAGTTGTACTTGTAACATTATAACTGCAGTAGATAGCATTCTTGTCCTACGATACATTAGTGGTGGCTCCATATGCTTCTTGGCAACGAGCAGAGTAGAAAGAAGTTATGTATAGTTCAAATGAGAGTTTTACAGTTATAACATTGAATCAAATCTCGGGTCAGTTCCTATTGTTGCTGAAAGATAATGACTGAAGTTCAAAATCTATTTGAAATGTGATGATTGTTTATGTAATGGTTTATATAACGGCCTTAAATCAAGTTACTCAATCACCTTGTCTCGATGACAGAGTCATTCACCATTGGATTTTGTTTCTAATATCTCCAACCATTTATCGGCGATAACTGAGATAGAAATTGATCATGTTTCCTATCAAGATTCTAAACGGGGTGTTTCCTATTAAGTTTTTTAACAACATCAAGATGTGACTCTTTGACACACGCAGAATGATAAGTTGTAATTTCAACTCATTGTTCTGCGATAAGTTGCTTTGATGTTCTTATATACAGTATCGTTATTCAAAATGTTTATAGCAATCAAATGGAGAATCAAACAACGTCTGCATATTTTAGATCGTCTTACTGTCCTGTTCTTGTGTTAGTGATCTTTCTTCTAACATTACATACATAATGATTTCATGTTGAGACTTTCAGTTTGATAAAATCAATTGAATCGTATCTTAGTCTGTGCTTCCAAAATCACAAGCAAGATTTATTAACTGCTAGATTTTACTAGATACATGATCATACTGGACATTCAGACATGCAAAGTTTGATACAAAGACTCCAAAATTTCACTGGCAATCAGTCACTAAACTTCGGTTCCATGGACATTTTCTTGTCGTAAGCTTGTCTCAGCATACCACGTTGTTTCTAAGATTAGATCTTGCCAGTTTCTGATACAATCCTTTCAATTTCTTCTAGAAGGCGCTCCTTTTCATCTGCTAATTCTTCATTTTGCTTCTGAAGTTCCTCTATCTGCTTTGTTTGCTCAGAATCCTTCCTGAAAATTCATAGTACAGGTCCTTAATACATTCATAGTTATGTTTGTACTCATAAGATGCTTTTTTTATGGACTCTATTTGTATACTGCAACTGCAGCTTCAGCCTCACACACCCATAGGGACACAAAATGCAAAGCTCATTCCATGTGATTCTAAATGCTCTCTTAGTCACTTAATTTTAGTTTGCTTATATTACCTATTCATGAAGGACAAATTAAGTTTTAGGGATCTAACTTCCTTCTCCAGGGTCTCACATCGCTTCAAGACTGCTTGTATATCTGAGGGAACTGATGGTGTCAAATTCCTTTCCTTTGCCTCAGCCATTCTGCATCACAAGAAGGTTATTATCAATAAAGGATTTAAACTTTTTGTGCAATTTACAGCATTTTCAGCTAACATTCAGATGCATGGTAAGCTGTTAAAGCGGAATCTTTTAAGTTCCAGAAAACGAGTTATGGAAGACAAGATCAAATACGTAGAGGCTGCGAATCATGAGGAAGGAAAACATTGAACCCAAAATATCCAGCTTAGCTGTTGTCTGTTTAATACTTTCTTTCCATTTTTCTGTGGTGCTTCGTAGATTAGAGTTATTGAAACTCCGAAAGAAATATGTAGTTGTCAAGCAAAAACAGTAAGAATGTGAGAAGATGTGGCAAGTAACGCATTTCAAATTCTATAATTAGAATGAATATCTGCTAACTGACAGGTACTAATCAAGATGAAGATATTAAGAATCATTGTAAAAGCAGAAATCCAAGATAGTTTTGCATACTTCCTTGAGCGCTCCACCCTACGCTTTTTTGTGGCATCCCCCTTGTCCTCTGCACAAGTTATTTTGGTAAGAGAGGCAAAATTACACAGCCAAAAGATGGTACATACAAGTTAATTTGTGTTTTAAGTCCTTTTATGTGTGTGTGTGTGTTTGTTTGTGTAAAAAGAAGCATCCCCAAGAAGATGTCCCTAAGCTTCTGTTGAAGCCATTGTTCAACACTTCCTCTTTAGTTTTTTCATGCAACCACCATAAGTGCATAAATTAAACCTTTGCTTAAGCATATAAGTAAAAGTAACTTTCAAAAGTAGCTTCATGAAAGAGGACCCAAGTTTTGAAAGTTAAAATCGAAAGCATCAGAATGGTTCAAGCAATTAGGGGAATCAAAATTATAGTGTATGCTTTAGAGTATTGGAACTCTGTCAAGAAATAGTTACCCGAAACAGCTGATGTTACAGATCCATATCTTTCTAGACTTCTCTGCATAATTCAGCAAGGTTAGCAACATTATTATAGAAAAAACTGTAACCAGCTAAAATCTCCATCGTCCAAGAGTAGGTTATAGTGTTATACCTTCCGATCATCCTTCAGATTATCCATTATCTGTTCTCTGAAACCTGCAAGTCCACAAAGACATAATTGTAGTCTAATAAAATTTATGGACATTGTTTGAAAATGAAACAAAACAAGCAAGAAACAGTGCTGGTGTTTTCCTGACCTTACATGAAATTACATGTCAAAAAGAGAGAATCAGATATGATTATGGTGAGGACTCCAATTTTTATGATAGTCAATGTTTGATTGGTCACTTGGTAAATTGGGTTTCAAATAAAATGCTAACAGATTGAACTGATTCACTTACACTAAGTGTGTTTGGATTGAGGAGAAGGGGAAGGAAGTGAAATTTTTATTTCGACATTTTCTTTGACTCATATTTAAATATAATATTTTTTTTTCCTTCTCATATTGTTTATTCTTATCAATCTAAACATGTTTTAACAGTTAAAAATGTTAGATTTAGATTTAAATTAGAAAAAAATGTCAAATTTAAAATTTCACTTTCTTTTTCTTCTTCTATTTTTCTCGATTCAAACATACTATAAGGAATTTAATCTGAGAAATAAACATGAAGTTATAATGAATAACACAGAAGTGGCTTTGCCTGCAAATATAGTGTGATTGATTTTTTATACAGAAATGGCTCCAACGTGAAAAAAAAACTATTTTCCTGATTTATAAATGCCAAAATAAATGTAAAATGATGCAAGATGTACAATAAGCCATGATAAAAAGTGGTCGCATTTAAAGATCTCGAGTCAACTAATGCAAATTCATCATCACATCAAGTTCATACCTTTGACTTTATTTTCTGAACTTTTACTCACTCCCACTTGTTTCCAGGAGCTTTCACATAGAGTTTGACTTGAATTGCTTGGACCTTCACATGCGTCTAAACCAGAGGAGACTACTGGTGCAGCAGCAGATGATTCACTTTGAGAAGGCTCTCGGGAAGCTGTTCCCACATATATCGGGGTTGTCTGATTTGCAAGACCCTCCATGTCTAGGTTTATGGAGCCTTCAAGTGTTTGTAGGAGTCCAGGGTCCTTAACTTGACCATTAGATGCAACTTGAAAATTTCTTGGCTTTTCATGAATCCAGTTTTCTTGTCCTTCCATAAAAACAGTTTTGGCAAAACCACCTTGAGCACCAAATATCCTGTCGGAGCTATCCTCTGCAGCTTCTTTCTCAACATGGGAGCTCAATCTCTTACGTTCCAATGTACCTTTTAGCATACTCACACAAGATGAAACTTTATCTGCATCAACCATTTGTGGTGTATTGAATGTAGATGAAGATGAGTTGGATGGAGACATGAATGTAGCCTTTTGGTTGGGAAGCTCAGAAAGAGAAAGGTATTCAAAACCATTTGCATTTGAAACTTCTTGTTTCAATATGTCAGCATCACCATTCAGAGGGATCATGTGTATGGATTCCATACCTTGTGTTGCGTGAGCATTTTGCATTTCAACATACCTTCGCCTGCAAAGAAATCATATCAAATGAGGTACAAAATTTCATTTGAACATTTAATAGTTTCATAATAATGACACAGTAAGTAAAAAATTTAGAAATCTCAGGATATCATTTTATGACTTCTTTATGAATGTGAGAAACACAAAAAAGCAACCCACTTTGTGTGTGTGATTTTGATGATCATATGCAAGATTATGATACCTCAATTCAGAGGACCGGCTTCTTGTCATTCGTTGATCACTAAGAAACCAAGCCTGAATTTGAATTCATAACCAGACATCAAATAAACATGAATATTTGTTGAACAAAGGTTCAGAAAAGAATGTAATAATTAATATAAACAAACCTTTGCCAGAAACAAGTTACTAGCTTGCATTTCTTTATCAGCAGGATCTCTGATGAAAATTGACAGCAAACCCAATTACAAATATTGAACTACTTTCTAATCAAACGCATAACTATTTTAGTATCACAGAAAATTACAACATAGGTAATTAAGAATCAGCAACAAATCGTAGTGCAATCTCTAGATAGAAAATATTGCACATGTATAGCTAGTTAGAGAAAGATTATACCAATTACCTGCTAGGTGGTTGGCTAAAATCACCTGAAGCATCATTGACCATAGGGTTATTTTGTGTATATAATTTTTCATTGCTTCTTCCCTCTGAAACTATACCAACATGTTGCGGATTAGACAAACTAGCTAGTTCAGTGGATATCCTGCAGTTACAGCAGAATCATGATATCAGAATAAGATAGAAGCCAGGAAGTATGCTTCAGGAACTCTGTGAAATCTTCTTGAGGAAAATTAACAAATCACCAAGTAAAAATATAATCAACTGTGAAGTATAAGATAATATTGAAATGCACCCAATTAATGCATTTCAGAAGTGTAGGTTACGTTAACATACTCACCTATGTGATAATCGACTATTATGTCCTATACTTGATGAGTTGTAACCCTGATTAAGGAAACAAAGATACATAAATCAATTGAATGGGAACGTAGTAGAAATCCAGGAAAGAAAGCCAAATGGCTAGCAATATCTAGGAAAATTTTGTAAGCAAAAGGATGCATTTAAACTAGAGAGGGTGTTTCACTCATTGATTTAATAGGGAAGAAGAGGGGTTTGTCGCAGGTAGAAGCTTCAAGGAGATCTGAGCTATTTACAAGGAATTCATCTTAAAATATACATCAAAAGGTTCTTGTTTTTGTCCAAGAATCAAATGCTAGATGACTGAGATCATAGTCAACTAGCATATGTGGTTGAATATACGTAAATCAGAGATATAAAATTCAGGAATTCTTGTAATATGATCTAATATAATACAGTGGCTTGCCTCTCCATTTGTAAGCCATCGATTGAAGAGCTCCTCACTATCAGTGCGAAAGCTTTGAGTAACAGCCTTGAAACCCAACATCTCCATGGTTGGTACTGGCATTCCAATAGGACTCTCCATCACAGTTTTCAGAAACAACTCCTCACTTGTGTTCTTATATAACCCAGAAAACCCCCTTCCTTCCATCTTCTTCTGCCTCTAATTTCCCCTCTCAACTGCTTCAACCTGATTGATACTGTTCTAGGCTCAAGTTATGATGAAGAGCATGAACACTTTTTCAGGTGTCATAAAATAGAATTGTCAGCTGTAACTTCTGTCATATACCATATACTATGCCCTTTTCCAAAACCAAGGGAATGAAATGAATAATCTTGTTAATCACACCTTTGTGGCTATATCACTATGTGAAATTCAACCCCACAAGACCACAAGATCACAAGCCAGCATCTTTGAACTCTGTCAAAGCAACCTGAAATCAGTCAGTTCTTTATTTAACTAGCTACTGAGATAAATTGTTTTATCCTTCAGCATAGAAACTAATTACAACTCTCTCCAACTATTTACACGTGAAACTTAAAAAAAATTGACTACAGTTAGTGACAGACTTACATGTTTTAAAACCCATGGGTAGGCATAACCAAGAGACATACAGAGCGGTAGCATCTAGGAGTCAAAGGGTTTTCTGAAGATTCTATGTAGCATTTGTTTGTCTCTTCTTTAATCTGAAAAGGAAACTCATGCGGCAGTAATTCTAGTCTTCAAACAGTTGGAAACCGCGTGGAAATTGAAGTGGAGTTGTAAAACTGAGGACAGTTTTTAGCTTTTGGGAGGAAAGGCAACCCCATTTAAATTTTAATTAAAAAATGAGAATTGTGTCATCTTACTTGGAATATCAGAGATTGATAGAGAAATTAATAAGCAATAGAATGATGGCACTGTGAAAGGGACCTTAAGCAACAGTAATGGTTGTTTTGTGTATTAAAATGCGTAGCCGTTGAGATGGTGCTTTCATTGTTGGCTAAGCAAGAAGGCCACGACGGTCGTTTAGCATAATTACACGGATTCTTTAATAAAATATGTGATATGAAAATATAAAATAAAATAAAAATAATAAAGTTATAAGATATGAATAAATTAAATAATTTTTTATTATTTTAAAATTATAATAATAATTATTTTATATTATATTTTAAAATTAAAAAAAAATGTACATTTATGTATATGAAATTTCAAGTTTAAATATATGTGTATAATATAAATTATTTATATTTGCCTGAGGGCTCCAATAATTGAAAGATTTTTAAATGCCTTTTAAGATTAAAGATTTCTTAAAGTAGTTCTTTAAATTAAACATATATTTTTCATTTTGAGATTTCACGCATGTTACGTAATTGATAGCATTAGAATAAGTGATATGTTATAACTATTTTGGTTCCAAACAAGAAATTAACTAATTTTTATTACTGCTTTTGAAACCCTTACATGGAAAAAATATAGAAAGTTTTCAAGTTGTTTTCACAAATAAATGAACATTTGTAATTAGCAACCACGGTGTATATGTCTTCGTCTAATATCTTAACTATTTAGGTTTCTTGTGTCATTTTTAAATTTGTGGTGTAGTTCATATACATTGACATAATAAGTAAAATAATCTGTCCTCTAAGGATGTTATTGCTATTAAAGAAGAAGCATAATTGCTAGTGAAATTGAATCTTTTTATATACAGAAAAAGGTTGCTATCATAGCCTTTTTTGACTAATCACATATAGTCTTACGATTTCATTAATTAATAATATTATTAGTTGAATCGCAATTACAAATTGTTAGGACTGAAAACGATATTTGAGTTAAAAGTTAAGAATATCAAATCAAGATTTGATTTGTTGAAAAAGAAAAAATCCTTTGTGGTTACTGACATGGGTACTTGTTAAGGCAAATTGCTTCCATTCATAGCTTCTTTTTCTCTAAATGGTTATTACCTGTGGGTGTTTGATTGAGCATTAGCCTATTGTGTCTTTACTGGTTTGATGAACCTATCTTTGCACAAGAAAGAAGGAACAGTTTGTGACATAATGCTACGACTTAATTTCTCTTGTAGTTTGCTTCTTGAAATGTTTGTAATAATTGAAACAAGTTGAAAGAAGTGAACTTAAAATATTGTTTATTATCTGTCATGCAGGCATAGACGTAAAGAAATCAGAACTGGGTCTATCGGTTTGACTTTAAGATCCATATATTTTTTGTATATATGCTTCATATAAAGTTTAATATTACTGTCAAACTATGAAACGGCATCATTCCAGGGAATATTAGGCTCATTCGGCAACGGTTTAATTATTAATTTAAGTGAAAATGGTTTTTCTCTTAATTTTTGTGGACAAGGTGGAGGTGCAATTGGAGTTTAAGCTTCTTGTTACTTAATTTTAAGACTAGATTTAGATACAATATTTTATATATTTATTATAAGTTTTTCAATAAAAAAATTTTAAAAATTAATTTTTTATTAAAAGATTTGATAACGAAAACATAAAAAAATAAATCTAATTTGTTTTAAAATAATCCCAAATCACAGGGACACAGGCTCTGTTGTTGCTGAGTCGGCAGCACAATTTTTTAGTTTTTATGTTTGTTAGGACTTAGCAGACAAAGGTGGAAATAAATTCTTAGCTATACACGCATAAATAAAAATTTGTGAAAAATGCGTATTTAAGTAATAAGTGGTGAAATTTACAGATATATATATATATTAGATATATTTAATAGATATTTATTAGTTCTTAGTACTGCTTAACTCTACAATAAATTACTTTTGTGATTCTTTATTGATTTGATCTTGTCTTATTTTGTTTTACTTTATCATTACACTCTATTTTTTCATTACTTTGTGAATCTGTCAATAAACTCTTTAACGAAGAGTATCAACCTCATATACTTACTTCCTGTTATAGTATTTTAATTTTTTTGATTTAACAGGAAAAAAAAAACTCTGCAAGAAATGTAGCTAAACAATTTTAAATTGGAGAAAGGTTGACTTGCTCAACTGTATCTATCAGAGAAGCTAGTAATTGAGTATTGACCTATTCTGGCTTAGTTCAAGTTTTATAAGTTCATTCATTTAAAGCAAACATTATTAATTTAAATTTTTCTGTTTAGTAAATGCTAAAATGTTAGTATATGAATGTTCCTATACATTCCTAGCTAGCAATCATTGGAGTCAAACTGTCAAAGGACTTGACAGATTTGGTGTCTGCTTCTGAGTTCAAACTTGGAGTTATGAGTGACAAGGCATAATTACGCGCATTCTTTCAGCACAAATATTTAACCCAAATCATAGGATACTCCTAAGTTTGGAATCATATAACGAGACTTTACCTCTTGGGACAAAAAGGAAGTTCAACTTAGCTGATGTAATATATACACACACACACATACACGCGCTTGAAAGTCTTTATATTGTTTTAGCAATTTTTTTTTAGTAAAGGAGAGAATTTAGAAACAATTACACGATGTTCGAAATCCAAGATTGTTCATGATTTTTATTATATCGTTAATTAATAATTATATCCATAATATGATATGGCTATAATATCTTCATGTTTTATAATATTAAGTATCTCAAGTGAGTCAGATTCAAGTTGAGTCAAGAAAGTATTTAAACTTCTAACCGTGAGAAGACCTTGACAAATAAGAATTTAAATACTCTTATATGAGAAGATAACATGACAATGCTATGTAATGTGAGAGTTAAACACAAAATTAATTGAGTAGTAAATTTTTTTTATATAATAGAGACTGAATAATATATTCTCATTCTAATTATCTTTATTCTTATATAATATTATCATATTATTCTCTAAACTGAGAAGATTGTGATCTGACAAATAAAATGAGTTTGGCATACAAGTTGGTGGTGCATCCTATGAAACTTGAGAAGCCAGACACCATACTTAGTTCAATTTAAATCAATCTATAGTTAATGCATTTTAAGGTGGAGTAGCCAATGATCTATGCTGCTCCTTACGAGCTAGTTTATGAAATTATGATATCATGATAGGAACATTGAACCACCGTGTATTTACATAGAGCTACAACTTAGTTCTTCCAAAGAAAGTGCCAGACAAACCCTGATGGAAGACTTTGCTCTCTGATCACCAAATGAAGTTTAGGAGAGAGCTTTTGATAGAACCCACTGAAATACACTGAATAATAATCTGTTTATTACTACTGTCAATTAGGGAAAATCACCAAAACACAGCCCAGAGGCTGAATAACCAGAAAATACACAGTTGCCAACACTGGCAGAACACTACATCAGCAGAAAAGCAAAAGAAACAGCATAGAAAACACATTGCAGAAATGGGCGGCTCACCACACTAACACTCACCCACACTTCCAAAAGAGAACCTTGCTAGCATTCGAGAGGTTAGCACTCTCCCAATTTCCCTTAGTCTTCCCCCGCCTTCGCCCCCCGCCCGGGCCCCCTCTCCCTTCTTCTCATTCTCCCCTCAGGTTTTTATCAGTCTGTCACTTTACTAATTAACCAAAACTCATCCAATGCAAGTGTAATACGTGTCCCTGCCCTATTATGCCCAAATCATAACAGCCTGCCCATACCTTTCTTACCCTTTACCTTCCTTCCTAAAACTTCTAGAATATTGGGGTCCATTGGCTTTTTTCAAAATTAAAAAAAAAAATCATAAATAACAACAAATTATTGTATATAAGAAAGAATAAGATAAAATCAGAAAAACCAAGATATTCTATCAATTATAATGGTACACCTTCAAGAAACAATCAAGGTAGTCAACAACTTTCACTGTACTAATTAACCAAAACTCATCCAATGTAAGTGTAACACATGCCCTTGCCCTATTATGCCCAAACCATAACAGCGTGCTCATACCTTTCCTACCCTCTACCTTCCTTCCTAGACCTTCTAGAATATTGGGGTCTATTAGCATTTTTCAAAATTTTAAAAAAATCATAAATAACAACAAATTATTGTATATAAGAAAGAATAAGATAAAATCATAAAAACCAGGATATTCTATCAATTATAATGGTACACCTTCAAGAAACAATCAAGGTAGTCGACAACTTTTCCCATAACTGGTTCACAGTTTATCCAAAAAAAAGAGAAATGCAATATGAATCTAAGGCAGCTTACACCATTTGCAGCGGAAGCTTCTGGGTTACCCGAATGCTGTACTCTGCTAGAGCACTACTAATACTAGGGAAGCAAGGAAGTAGCACTCTCAATAATCCAAATCTAGTATATCTCATCATCAGGGACATCTGGGGTCAAGAATTTCCTTGGGTCTTTACTTATTTCTTCATAATTCAGTGTCGGTTTCACTCTTTCTGGTACTGGCATGAGAGGAATAATGCTATCTCTATCAATCACACCATCAATTATTCCATATTCAACTGCTTCAATTGGAGACATATATCGATCCCTATCAATATCCTTCTGGACTTGCTCAAAGGAGCGACCAGTGAAAGTTGATATAATTCTGGTGACATTATTCTTATTGTGCATAACCTCTCGAGCTTGAATTTCCACATCTATAGCTTGTCCACTGGCACCTCCAAGAGGTTGATGAATCATAATACGTGTATTGGGCATGGCAAGTCGTTTTCCTTTGGTGCCACCACCAAGAATAATGGAAGCTGTTGATGCTGAAATGCCAAGTGCGACAGTGGAAACATCAGCCCTCACAAGCTGTACGGTGTCAAAGATAGCCATTGTGGCACTAAAGAAATAACATCAAAAGCACGTCAAATCAGCTGTAGAGAACAGAAAACACAATGAAACAGGAGAAAAGCAGTCATTATAAAAATTTTGAACAGAGGTGACATGATCATACTTGCATTTAGTTTACTTCGCAGCATTAAGAAAACATCAAAGAGAACAAGTACTTCTTTTTCAAATAATCTGGCACAAACAAGTGAAAAAAGAACACCACAATTGCTACTTTTAAGTGACTAATTATAACTTGAAGCCCCTGAATAACACAGTTCCAAAACTGTCAGACACTGTAGAAATTTTAGATGTTGTAGTATATAGTATAATGCAAATGAAATAACCATGTAAGAGACAAAAGAAAGAAGAATTAGTCAATCATTCTGGTGCATGGATTGCCTTCAGATACTCAATATTATTTACTAAGTTAAATGAAGTACCTTATTTTGCCAATCAATGACCTAAGTTAAAGTCAAAAGGTGGGCGATTATTGACCCATCCCAAATTTTGTCTCTCATTCTCCATATATATCAGAATTTCTTTGCAAGCTATACCTCATGTTTCTGGTTGAATCTACATATTAGGTGCAAAGCTGATATAAAAATTCCTTAGCCATGGAATATTTTTAAAATCAAATCCTATAGTGTCGGGTATCTTTAAAAATCAGAACTTTCAACTAGGGGTTTTGTGGATGGGTTTGAGGTCTAATTCTCAATGGCCTTCGCTGGTTTTAACATTTTACAAACAAGAACCAAACCTAAGGAACTGTTAGAACTGAAAGAACCCATTTATTCTTGGTTTGATTCAGTTCTATTTTCTCTGTCATATTTTCTCCTTGTGTCAAGGTTATAATTAATATTTTACTGCAAGTGCATGATCTTTACTGTCTTATTCAGATGAGGGAATCATCAAACAATAACAGTTACTTGCACTTACAACCCAAGGGGGCATAAATATCTATTTGACAATATTTCCTCACAAAACGAAGATAAAGATAATTTAAACTCCACAGGTCCAAATTTCAGAGAAGAAGAATTAATCTTATTCAAAACCATCAATCATGCCAAGTTCAAACTCAACTAAACCAAATAATGGTGAGTCTTTTTGAGGGTGTGTTTATATTGGTTCAGTTTAGTTCCCACAGTTTGGGAATTCTCAAAAACAGTGAAACACTTCAACTATACCAAACCAACCCAATGGGTTGGTTCAATTCAAAGAACCCACCAAGAGTTTCACCCTTAAATATATCCATCTACGTGGAGGAAGGCTTAAGATTCAGGATTCGTCCAAGAAAGCGTTATTGTAATGGTTAAATAAGTGTGATGAGTAATGATATTTTAAAATGCTTTGAAATCAAGAAGGAAAGGCTGCAAATTATCTTGTAGCTTCAAATTGCCTAATATGGAGATATGACACTATGACTCTTCTTCGTGTGTCAACAATGTTGTTTCAATAGACTACTATACTGACTTAACTGACAAGTTATACAAATGACATAAAGTAACAGAAGAAGGATTTATATTGTTGAGACTCCATTCAAGAGTTGTACCAAAATATTTTACCAGAGTCCCAAAAATCAATGTAAAGATCATCCAGAATTGGATATGGCAATGGGAGAAGCTGATCTTTTGCAGGTCCAAATAATACTTCTTGATGAAGCTATTCCTAATTTTTAAGTCACTTTATGTAGAGTTTCAAGTAATATCAGCGTCCAAGCATGTTAGTCACACACTATATAGTAATTAGAAACTTAAAGCAAGCCCGCTAACCAAGCATGCTAGTAAATCCTAATCATATTACTTTTATGTTTTTTTAAGAAACATCTAATTAGAAGAATGCATCAGGCTACAAAAGTCCTCTTTTCTCGATTTGTCATGAACCCCTCAGCTCTAGTTTGTCCCAATCTGCAGCAGTTCTCAGTAACCAAATGATACACAATGACGGCAGGAAAAATCTTACCTTAGAGAGCCACCAGGGGAATTGATGAAAAGTCTGATATCTTTAGTGGAATCTTGGGCATCCAAAAGCAACAACTGACTGATAATTGCATCAGCCACGAAGTCATCGATACTGTTCCCTAAGAACACGATCCTCTCCCTAAGCAACAACCCCATGGCATCACTTTCGGCGCCTCTGATGGCCGTGGCAGGCGTCTGAGGTGCAGAAAATTGAAAAGGGAAATTGGGGTTTTGAGGTTCATATCCAAAGTTTAGGTTTTGAGAGGATTTTGGTGAGGTTGTTAGCAAGCATTTGAGTGAGCTTCTGGAAGATAGGGAACGCGTGGGAATAGAGACTTGGTGATTGGATAAGGAAAGAGATGGGTTTGAAAGAGAATGGGAAGGCCTGCGAGAGGGAAGTGAAGTTGAAGGGTGAGAATGGGAGACTGAGAGCAAATCCATGGTGGAGTGTCTCGGAGTGAGAGGTAGAGGCTCTAGGGAGGCGCAACTAGCAGCGACTCCTACATAAGTTCTCCATTTTCCTTCACGGTTTATCGTTATTATTTGCAGAATTTTTTTTGTTAGAATGCTTTTTTGTCCTGTAAAATTTTTTTATTTCGTTATGGCCCCTTAAATATTTTTGGTGGCTAATTTTTTTAAGTTTGGTGCCCTTTGCCTAATTGAACAGGGACAAAGGTTCTGTTCGATAACGCAGTGAATGGACAATGATGTAACATGAAATGAATTGGACTCAGCCCACTAGACATTTGGTTGGCCCAATTAGCATGTCAGACTCAATATACAGTGTCCCAAATCGTTTTTATCAAATTCTTGTATGTTATTGTCCAAATAAAAAGTTCTTGTATTTCTGACCAAAACCAGAATCAAGTTCTTGTATTCATGGGAGATCTTCCTTCCTTCTCAAAATGAACCTTGGCACCCCCAAAGTATAGTCTTAGTTTGAGCAGGTAATTGATTTGTTTTAATAAAAAATACTTATATATTAATAAGTTGTTGTTTCACTTCAAAAAAAGAAGGGCACAAGTTAAATTTTTTTAAAAAAATTTATTTTAACTTAATTCAATAGAAATTAATTCTAAATTTAATGTAGCTTGACTTAATTTTTTTTTAAAAAAAAATTCTTATGTCAATTGAGAATCTAGTAAGACGGACAACATCCTAGCATCTATTGATTACCATGTATTATACTAATAGGTCTTCTCATGTATGGCCTTTGTAAAATCAATCTAGTGGCCTAAAGAAAAAAAGGTTGTTTTATATCCATAGCGTGAGGATTATTAAGTCAATTATATCCAGTAGAATACCATGGTAAAGACAATTGGTGATTTAGCAAAAGGGAGGTAGAAAAGAAAGTCGTCAATCAAAGAAAGTCAAAGGTGGGTGCAATAGCTAAATGAAATGGTTAACACTTAAAAGGCAACGTTGAATTCAAGTCAATTGGTGTACGACAAGTCGGGTTTGTGAGTTCAAAGTTGTAACATTAGACTCACAGGTTAGAGTTAGACAAGAAGACCCACTTCCTTATATTGCGGTTCGGAAGTGGGAACTCCAATCTACGAAATGCAGCTGCAGATTCGTAGTGTTTTGTAGTGTAGTGGTTGACCACCCTTCCTTCCTTTTTTGCTTGTATTTTTCAAACAAAAGACAAACAAATTCACTGATCTGCAGGATCGGGATACTACTGGGTGCGTGGGTAGCTACAGAATGCCAATGAAGAACAAAATCAAATGCCAAAAATGAGTGTCTGAAAGATCGCAATTTAGGTCACTCTTCCATCTCTTGCCGTTCTTCCGGAGTTTCGCTGCTTTGGTAAGTCGGCAGATCGCGTTTCGTCTTTCGTTCTATTATTTCTCAGCTGCTTTTCTGGATCTACAACTGTTTCATCAATCTCTTTTGTAATTTCAATTTCGAAATTTACTTCGACAGTTCGATGCTTTTTTTTTCCATTATTGAGCCCCATTACGCGAATAGAAAATATATATGAATCTTGAAAGCGTTGAATCTTGTATGCATTGTTTGGATCCGTTTCGAGCAATACCATGTGAAATGGCGTCATTTTGGTCGGGTAAAATCCTAGACTGTCGCCATTTCAGACGGGTTTTCTTGCTTCCGATCATTGCCTTTTATTTTTATTTGTTGTCACTCTGAAACCTCCAATCGTTTATCTGGGTTTTGTTTAAAGTTGTTTCAATTGTAAAGTAACGAATGCTCGGTGACATTAATGCTTCAAAGGTTAAAGAAAGTGGAACTTAAGAGCGAAGGTGTGGATGTATGTAGGTGAGGGGGGAGATGATTCATGGAGTTCAGTGAGCATGAGAGCATGTCAGTTCGAGAAGTCTGTGCAAATGGGAGCTGCATAAAAACAACAGAAGTTGAGGCGAAGCTTGACGAAGGAAATATTCAAGAGGCAGAGTCTTCATTGCGAGAAGGCTTATCACTCAATTTTGAGGTCGGTTAGTTAATGTTCCTTTAGTAGCATTTAGACTCCATGGAGTAACCTAAGCTCACGTCCTCTTCCTTTCCAAATGATTGAAACCATCCTTACTTCACTTCTGAAACTTGTTTGTTTGTACCTTTTCTCTGCCTTTACACGTTATATTATTTTGTCTTACTAACAAAATCATCTAATTGGAGCAAGTTATTGAGTCATATGGGTGTCGTAAGCACCAGATCATTCAATAATAATTCAGTAGAAACTTAGAGGACAACGGTGATTGCTGGTATTACATGTATATTTGGATTTAATACTAGATAAATCTGCCAACACAAGAATTTGACCTTAACCATTGCCACATTCTGTAAATTTGACATGAATTACCCATTAAATATATGGTGGATATTAAGATTTGGCATATTGGAACAGCATTTTAGGGGATAATCTAATCATATCTTTGAGTTGCTCATGGTCACTTAATCTAAAACTGTGACAGGAAGCAAGAGCTCTTCTTGGGAAGTTGGAGTATCAGAGAGGCAACGTGGAAGCTGCTCTTCGCGTGTTTGATGGGATTGATCTCCAAGCTGCTATACAGCGATTGCAACCTTCCCTTTCTGAAAAACCATCAACCAAAAAAGGGCGCACTCGTACTGAACCACCTCCCTCAGTCTCTCAGCATGCTGCTAGTTTGGTGCTTGAAGCCATCTATTTAAAAGCCAGATCTCTACAAACTCTGGGGAGATTAACTGGTAATGAATTATTTTTTATACTACCCCCTGTTGTTGATTTTCCTGTTCTTGTTTTCTTCCCAGATGGATTGAATTCTCCAACACCTGTAATATTCTTTTTCCAATCAGATTGAAATGCTTGTTTAATGGGTTCTGCAGAAGCTGCAAATGAATGCAAAAGTGTGCTTGATGCTGTTGAGAAGATATTTTATCAGGGTATACCTGATATTCAAGTGGACAATAAATTGCAAGAGATAGTCAGCCACGCGGTAGAGCTTCTTCCAGAGCTTTGGACACAGGCTGGTTTCTATCATGAGGCAATATCAGCTTATAGGCGTGCCCTTCTTAACCAATGGAACCTTGATGGTGATTGCTGTGCAAGAATCCAGAAAAGTTTTGTTATATTTTTGCTGTACAGTGGGGTGGAGGCTAGCCCACCCAGTTTATCAGTTCAGATTGATGGGTCTTATGTACCTAAAAATAATTTGGAAGAGGCAATTCTGCTTCTAATGATTCTTATTAGAAAGTTTTGCCTTGGTAAGACCAAATGGGACCCTTCAGTGATGGAGCACCTAACTTTTGCACTTTCTGTATGTGGCCAAACATCTGTTTTGGCAAAGCAACTTGAAGAGTTAATGCCTGGAGTGTATAATCGCATCGACCGTTGGAATTATTTAGCTTTATGTCATAGCGGAGCTGGACTAAACAATAGTGCTTTGAACCTGCTAAGAAAATCTTTGCACAAACATGAACGACCAGATGACCTTATGGCATTGCTATTGGCTGCCAGGATCTGCAGTGATGATTCTCAACTTGCTGCTGAGGGAGTGGGATATGCACAGAGGGCAATTGCAATTGCAAATGCTCAGGGCCCAAATGAGCATCTTAAAGGTGTGGGTCTTCGGATGTTGGGACTTTGTCTGGGAAAGCAAGCTAAGGTTGCTTCCTCTGACTTTGAGAGGTCTCATCTGCAGTCCAAAGCTTTGAAATCATTGGAGGAGGCAGCCAGATTGGAGCAAAAAAATTCTGATCTGATGTTTGAGTTGGCTGTTCAATATGCAGAGGACCGGAATTTGACAGCTGCCTTGCGCTATGTGAAGAAGTTTTTTGATGAAACAAGTGGCTCTATATCAAAATCTTGGGCAATGCTTGCTCTGGTTTTGTCTGCTCAACAAAGATTTTCAGAGGCTGAGGTGGTAACAGATGCTGCTTTAGATCAGACTACAAAATGGGAGCAGGGCCCACTGCTTAGGCTGAAAGCAAAGCTGAAGATCTCCCAGTCACGGCCCATGGATGCTATTGAAACTTATCGGTACCTCCTTGCATTGGTTCAAGCCCAGAGGAAATCCTTTGGCCATCTTGTTACTAGTTCACAGGTAAAATGTTGTCATCTGTTTACATTGTCGGCTTGTTTTAGGAATTTGTTTGTTTTAATGAAAGCCAGACATGTCTATTTGATGTGAGAGTGTTAGATTATTATGTTTTACTTTTCTTTTCTAAATTGGTTTAGGCACATCCTAAAATGCTTATGTACATAGCTATGATTTACATGGTACTACAAAGATTGAATTTATTTACAGGAGACTGCTGTTCCTGTAGAATTGAGTACTGCAATAGAGTAGTCTAAATCAAAAGAAAATAAATTTTTATTGCACAGGGAAGAAGAAAAAGCAGAGTCATATGTTGGACTTTTCATTGACCAATTGTTGATTTAAATATCAATCTTACTTTTATTAACTTCTTTTAGGTTGAAGATGGTAAAGTAAATGAATTTGAGATTTGGCATGGTCTGGCAAATTTATATGCTAGCCTTTCTCATTGGAAGGATGCTGAAATATGTTTGCGGAAGGCCAAGGAGTCAAAGCGGTACTCTGCAGCATCAATGCACACTGAAGGCAAGAACAGAACCTTTAACCTACTCAAATCCTTTTATTTAGCATGTTGACTCTTTCTTTTGGGCTTTCATTGTCAATTAATTGAGACTAAATCGAGGCCTGCAAATGTCCTGTCCTATTAATGCCTGATTACTCTTATGATGAGCTTAAAACATTTGAGATTGTAAAGTAACATCCAAGGATGTGGAAGTAGAGCATAAACTCATCACAAGTTGGCATGAAGCAAAGAGCTAAGAGATTATTTGGTTGTATGATATCAACATATGACAATTTATTTCTTCCTGTACGTTCTTCTGACAGGTGTAATATTTGAAGGACGTGGGGAAGATCAGGCTGCTCTGGGTGCTTTTTTTAATGCCTTCATACTCGATCCAAGCTATGTTCCAAGCAAGATCTTGGCAGGTGCTCTGATGCTGAAACTCAGTTCAAAGGGTTTGCCTGTGGCTAGAAGCTTACTTTCTGATGCTCTTAGGATAGACCCTACTAACCGCAAGGCTTGGTATTACCTGGGAATGGTTCACAAAGATGATGGCCGAATGAGTGATGCTGCTGACTGCTTCAAGGCAGCTTCCATGCTGGATGAATCAGATCCGGCTGAAAGTTTCAGCACTGTTCTTTGACTGAACTGGAAATGGTTGATGCATGATGCATCTTCTTAGTTCATTGGAAAAACACACTGGAGACAGTTTGGAAATGCTGTCTAATTGTTGTTGTTTTTTGTTTTCGTTGTATTTCTTGTAATCGTCATAAACTAGGCTTGAAGAGAGAAAAATTGCGTTGAGCATTACTTAGGGAATAAGAAGAAAAGAAAAGGATCAATGTTGATGTAGTTGTAGGATGGATGTATTGTATTATAAAGAGCTTAGACTGGAGAAGAATTTTATGCTGTTTAATTGCTGCTCGGCCTTGTAAATGTATGATGCTTAACTGAATGGTATCATTGAGTAGAGATTCATTTTTCATCTTATGTTGTGGTTCAAGGATATTAGGACGTCTTCTGATAATCTAGGCTTCATACTTGATAGAGCATAGCTTTGCGACTAGATATTACGTTTCATTCACAATTTTATTATATTCTTTTGTTTTCCATTTTACCCCATTAAGTTAGGCCTATTTAGTCCTATCCTATGATAGACAGATTAACAAATATTGTATTGTAGGTCTAAAAGTCATATGCATATTTGTGTTTTTCATTTGTCATATATAATTAATCATGATTTAAAATTGGCTATTACATCAGGAAGTGCACTCTTTAGTATGAAAAAGAAATATTAATTTAAGAAAATTTGAAAATCAACACTCTTCCGCCTTAATTTTTTTTAAAAAACACTAATACTAAAACGGCCCAAGATTCAAACATTAAGATGTTAAAGAAAAGTTGATTTGGGCACGGGTTGAGACTCAACCCAAATCAATATGGGTCAGGAGAACTAGGGTTTCTTGAAAATTCGTGCTCCCATTATATATATATATATATATATATATATATATATATATATTATATGTATATATTCTCAAGAGGCAAAATTTGAGGCTCATGGTTGTGGTCATGACTGTTGCAGTAACTACGGATCTTTCTGCGCCGGTGTTCTCGATTATTCTCAGCCATGGAGCTCACCATGATCGAGTCTCCTATATCACACCTGAAAATTCAGGAACTTCAGTACCCTACTCTTATATTTTACTATCACTCTTTTTATTTTTTGTTTTAATTATTATTCATTTGACTGAATCAACGGGTTGATAAGCCCAGGGATTGGATTAATTGGTAATTGGCATTGCACTTTCATCAAGGGCCATCTCTCTGATGTTGATAGTTTGGCCTGAGCAAGGTGCAGAAAGTAAAATATTGTTCAGCCATCAGAAGTTGGCTGGCTTGAGATGGATCCATAGGTTAGTGGCTTTTATCTGCTGCTTTCCAACTGATTTCGTCTCACATTTATTTTTTTCATATGCTTCATTAACGTGGTTTATTGTGTTTTTCTTGTCACCAAAAGACATGCATATTTGCCTTACTATAACTTTGCATTAAATGGTCAACTTTTGTGCTCATAATCTTCTACAGAGTATGAGAATCAACATTTTTGCAGAGTAGCCTTACCCATTAATCCATGATTACCAGCTGAAACCTATGATGCTCTACAGAGACTCAAAACTTGAGAAGAATCTACTAAAAATGTAATATAATGATCAAGATGCAAATTGATTGATTCTAGTGGAGCATAAATTATGGGCTTTGATTGGATGCACTTGTATCGTAGGTCTCTCTTGTTCAGTAGAGCGGCCTTGAGCTAGGGTGCATATAGTAAGAGCTGTTTAATCAGCAGGCGGCCAGACAACTGCTGAGATGGATCCACAGATTAACAGCTCAGAGTGCTGTTGTCTACTAATTCCATCTCACATTTTAATTCCTTAGGTCCCAACCCATTATATCCCATAATATAGTTTGAACTTTGAACCATTTTTCTGTCTTTTTGAGCATTCTAGTCACTTTAAAATTCATACATCGTATTCATAGAATTCTTTTGAGCTATGTGATTCTTCTTACTTCTCAGGGCAGAATGCATGAAACTTTGTCTTTTTTGGACTAGTTTCTTCATGAGCTCGAATTTTGCTTGCAGAACAGTCCTCTGTAGTAATTGAGTGTGGTTTGGAGATGGATTCATGGCAAATGTGCTGCTTGCCGACAAATTATATATCAAATCTTCGGTCACCTCCACAAATTTTGGAATTCGGATACTGCTCTCTTTGTGGTTCGGAGGTTATGCTAAGTGAAATTTTCTGATATTTCTTGAGAAGGCAAGATCATGATTTCTATGTGTATGCAGAAACGGGTGGCTCCCCAGTGGCTTTGTGACTTGGACGCTAATTTCTGTTCGCTTAAAGTGAGCAACAACGTCAAAACAAGACTAATAGTATTTTCAACAATGACACATCTTAAGCTTAAAAAAAAAAAAAGTCCCTAAGAATTTGTTGCTTCTAGGTATTTAACAGAAATGACATTTAAAAAAGTAAAAAAAAGAATTACATGTACAGACAAGACAATTCAAATTTATACGATCCAGTAATTTTATGTAGATTATTTACAGGAAGAATGATTTAATACAAGCAATTATTTGTTGTTGATCCCTTTAGCAGCACTTGGCGGGAAGTACATATGATTCAGACTCTATTATTTACCCTCGTCAACCTACGCCAACTAGCAAAAATAAAAGGATTTTATTATTCATCCTTTACCGTAACTTGCGTAGGTATCCAAAGTACCTTGAAGAGAGTTGCGTAGAGAATACATGTGGCAAAACAATAAATAAATGCCTATATACATTTTTTTTTTCTTCCTTTACAAGAAACCTCTGCCATTCAATTGTCAAAACTCAACTAAACGGATCTAATAACTGTAAGTAATTATTTCTTGATGAAATATAACAACTTCATTAAACTTTTCAAAAGTTTGAGTAGTTTATAAATTCTTTTAAAATTTGTTTAAAATGTTTCTTTTCCAGGAAATTGATTTCTCCATAATGTCGTTTTAGTAAAAGTAGCCTCATAGGAATGGCAAGATTTTTGGAAACCAACAAATAATCCATGAATATGCAGTCATTTTTAATATGCAAATCATTTGACCAGAATAAATATGTAAATCTAAATGACGAATTTTATGAATGTTGTCAGATCAGAGGGGAAAGCTGATAACTAATTTGGTCCTTGGACAGAAAATAGATAGTCCAAATTCACTAACCTACCGTAAAGGAATTCCAGATCTTATACTAATACAGGGAAAGTATTCCACTCTACCATGCTTCTGCTAAACTACTGCTCGTCTTCTTGGGTATCATCTGAACTCTGAAGATGGCTTAGCTTAACCCGTGCCTTTTTAGGTTGCGATGATGCTTCTCTTAAATCGTCTTCATTGCCCTTCCTCTTCTCGCTCTCATTGTTTTCTTCATCAACAGCTGGAGGAGGAGATTCAGTAACCGGATTATCTTCAGGTCCCAGTGTGGATGTTTTTAAATCACATTCTTCAGCTTTCTCTTTGTTGCTTGATTCTCCATTCTTGGTTGGCCTTCCATGTTCCTCTAGAAATGAGCGGACCTCTTCACTGGTAGCAAGATCCAAAGGGGTCTTTCCTGCCCTTGTTTTGGCACTAAGGCTTGCCCCTTTCTTCACCAAGTACTTGACAAGTTCAAGATGGGACCCTTGGGCAGCATAGTGAAGTGCAGTCATGCCTTTGCGAGTGTAAGCTTTGACAGAGGCTCCAGCTGAAACTAGAGCCCTAACAGTGTCCAAATGTCCCTTTTGCACAGCGAAGTGTATAGCTCCCATGTCATCCATGGCAGCAGCACCAACATCAGCCTTGTGCTTGCAGAGATAATTTACTACCTCTGCTTGCCCAGACCATGCTGCTAAATGTAGTCTATGGCCCAGAATTTCTTGTTAAAGAAACATGATGGGATACTGGAATTCAGCAATAATATCTTGGCTAAAACTATAAAATAACAAGTCTCACCTCACCCAGCTTATACTCTCAATTGGTAAATATGCCAAAAATACAAGGATGAAATGCAAGGAAACACTCACAACTTCCATGGGACAGAGAAGATTTATTTGTCGATAAAAGGACAAAGATGATTTCAATAATAAATAACATGGAACCATGAGGATAAAACTTCTGCAGGCACAAAAACAAGCAGCATCACTCTTTTTTACTAGAAAATTTCAATTTTCCAATCAACTAAGCTGGCAAGAATTACTGGCAAATGAGAACCATTTTCAAATGTTATGCTGATATCACGAAATTTGTTTTTTAAAAAATAAAGATAAAGCATTAGAAGAGAAAAGATTCACTATGTCAGCACTCAGCAAACCCACGGTGGTGAACTATTATTAATCCTTATTCTACTTTCTTTTTTTTTATGGCATGCTGGCATTGGGGACAAAGGTTGCATTTCATGGCTCAGAACTAATCACAAAAAACCTGCGGTTCAAGGAAGATAGGTAAAATTGGCAACGCTAATGCAAAACTTGGATGTTTTGAATATGATCCTCTTCTTCTTAGTAAGCTTGCTAGGAGCCCTGGGGTAATTATGCATCTGCAGGCTCAGCCACAAAATTTTATCCTTTACTTTACAATCTCTCTTTTCCTACCACCCTTCTTGAAATGTAACTTTTTAGGTGACACTACCACACAAAAATCTGGTTCAGAAAGAAAAATAAGTATTGCCTGGTTAACTATCAGCTAATGATCACTAGCCTTGTCCAAAACCAAAATACAGCATCACGATGTCCAGTGGTTAGTGGCACTATGTGGAGTACTCGGTAATCAGGACATAAACACAGTTCACACTAATAGGCAACAAAACCAATCAATAATATTTTACATAAAATATTCATCGTCAAGAATCAAGATAAACAACTAACTAAATGATTGAGAGAAGCTTCCTTCTTTTTGTTTCTTAAGTCGGATTTATGACACTAATTTTTCTAATCAGACCCCCAAAGTCGAAAGCTTTTCCAGATACTACTGCCTTCACCCCTCACCCCACAATCACTAAGCCGGTGCTATGGTTTTCTATACTGGCAACTGGAACCACAAATAGTATAAACTAAAAAGGATAAATCTTAAATAGCATAAACTAAAAAGGATAAATCTTAGTTATCTTCTGTTTTTTTTTTTTTTTTACAAAGATTTTCAGATTTTCTCTGCAATCGAACAACATTAGAACATAGAAAAGAATCTTAGGGTTCCTATAGTCGTGAAAGACAACAAAAATTGCATATAGGGGATGTAAAAGTAAAGAAGGATACGGTGTTCTAGAGTGCTTATCTCTGGAATTAACAGCCAAAGGGTTTGTACTCAAAATTGCCTCAACAGTGTTGAGATCACCGGATCTTGCCGCCGCGTGAAGGTCATCGCCGGCCCTCGAGTTCTGTGGATTACCCATCTCTCTCTTCACTCTCTCTTGCTAAACTCACACTCGTCGCTCCTCAACAAAATATTCACCTCAATTCTCTTTTCAAATTCACCGCCAAAAACTGCTCTCGCCACCGCGCAAAATGTGAAATGCCCTCTCTTCTTCCGACCGAGATCCTATCATAATGATAAAAGTAACTTATTTCAGATAAACCATAAATACTTATTTTAATGAATGGGAATGTTAAATTATTCTAACAAAAATATTTTTTCTTAAATTATGAAATACTTTCATGTAATTATTTTTTTTTAGGTTTTCATGTAACTTTTTATTAAATATAAACCTATTCGAATTATTTGTAAACATTTAAACTAATTTTTTTATTAAACTAAACTTCATGTAATCACTTTTTAGTGACCATTCAACACACTATTTTCAACCGGTATTGTTACTATAATCAAAAGATTTTCAGATAATGTATGAATTTTTCTTTTGGGTAGTTTTGTGGAGTAATGGTTAATTTTTTACTCTTAAAGTATTCTTTAGATAAATGGATTCCCTTTTGATAAAGTTTAATTAGTGTTTGATATGCACCAAATTGTCTAGTGTAACCCTCCAATCTTATAGATTTTTTTAGTTATTTAATTAATATAATATAATATATTATAAAATTGATAAATTATTATAACTTTTACTTGAGTCAATTTTCTTTTTTATTTTTACTAAATTAAATAATTATGTGTCATTAGTTTAGGTTACTACACTCGAGTTTTCATATTTTAAGCAACGAAAATAATTGAAATAATATATATACTTATTCACATATATGAATAGTTATATACATAATAGTTACCTATCAAGACATATACCTATAAATATATGAGTTTACAAACTAGTCAATTAAGGTAAGAAGGCAATAATCCTACCACTCATACTTTTTTTGCTTACATATCTTTATACATATATACCTTCATGCTTTTCTTACACATATTTATCTACATACTCAAAGCATTCAAAATATCATCCCTTATCTTTTTCAGTAAAAGAGAAATATCTACTACTAATAACACCCAAAATTCCTTAATGACCATGATGTACCCCAAAAAGGGTATCTCTACATAATCAACTTCTATCTCCAGTAATATCTAGTATTTAGGTATCTGATACAAACTAATATTTTTAATAAGAATAAATGTCAGTATCAATAACAACCATTTTATAAAATCGCTAGTTTGTACCACTATACTCATACAAAAAATACTCTATATTCTTTTATCATCATCATATAAAATAATAGGGCTATTAGGATGCTATGCATGAATGTCATCACAGGTCATACTTACAAATGCCTGTACATTTCACTTCATATTCATCACACGGGATAAATTATCCGATTATAATAGTAACATGATCATTCTCATGTAAAAATATTTTCACATATAGAGGAATAAGGAAATCAAAGAATTTCTCAGTAGCCTTAGCCAAACTCATAATCATCATAATATAATAAGAGAAATTAAGAGAGTCGCCAAGCTAACAACTCCATGCATAAAATTTAGTACTCATGAATAATTATTCTTACTTTCTTCTACTATACTCGTGATTCACTTTAACTTTTATGTATTATCTGGAACATCCCTCAGTGGATCTAAGTACTTAATTGGGTCTTTGCCACACTCACTGTGTTTCCTACCAGACCCCCTTTTAGGTAGGTTACCCCTAATGGTTCCTACCACACCCCCTGTCTGACAGTAACCTAATGGTCCGTGCCACACCCCCTGTCCGACAGTAACCTAATGGTCCGTGCCACACCCCCTATTCGATAGTAACCTAATGGTCCATGCCACACCCCCTGTCCAGCAGACCATTCTTAAACTAGTGGGATTAATATCATCTCTGATATCTTACTTATCCTTTCTACTTAAATTATGACTGGTATATCTCAACACACGAGTTTACTGCCACTTTGGACAGTTCATTTTCTTACTTCACACTCGCAAATCATGAGGTTATAAGTTTATATGATCACCATTTATCTCAGATGGATCATATTTCATCACGCTATTTATAAGTAGATAAATTAAGGTGATTCAGCTTATACTATAGTTATGTGAAATTCTAAGTACATGAATCTTTAAATTGGCCATTAAGTTCATTAACTTAGAATTTACAACTATCACAACATTGTGGGATACCTAATCACCATCTCATACCAGTAATTAGTTATTCCAGTATGAACCTATCTACCATTAATCTATATAATAGGAATACAATTCTTGTAACATCCGCTCCTAATGTGATTAAAAGATGTTTGTTAGTTGTTAATTTAAATTTAAATGCTTGTGTATGTTGCATTAATTGCATATAGTTGCATTAGTACAAGGATTAAATTGAAAGGGATAAAAGCTAAATTAAAGTGTGACCAAGGACCCAATTGAAAAGGAAAATTTCAGCCAAGCAAAGGTTATAAAATTGACTTAAGGACCAAAATACAAACATCTAAATTGCACTTAAAGAGAGAAGGATAAGGGCGAGTAGAGAGAGAGAGGGTGGCTTAGGGTAAGAGAGGAAGGCATTTGGCTTGAAAGAAGGCAAGATTTGAAGCTAGAGAAGTGTTTTACAATTGGGGAAGTGTCATCTCAGCACCAAATACATGTTCATTACAAGGAAAATCCAAGGTAGCAACAAAACCTAAACCTCACTTTCATGAAAATGTTTGCTCTTAACTGAAAATGATGTTTATGAATGTTTTAAGTTATATTGGGATTTAAAACCTAAATTTTCTATGTTTTAGATGTCTATTAGGTATTGCTTGTTGAATGAATGTGCTTGTATGCTTGTAAATGATGTCTAAAAATGGATTTTTGCCTTGAGTGCGAAAATAGGGTTTAATCTTTATGTTGGGTGAAATGTAATGGAAATATGGGCTGTTTATTGATGTTAAATGATGTCTAAATGATAGCACTGAGTTCATAAATCTTTGGCATGAGTTTTAACTATGTTTTAGGACAAAAAATCTGGATATATCAGATGTTTTTACGCATTATAGAGCATTAGCAACCGACTGCCAAATCTTGGAAGTCGACTTCTATATTCTTTGTTACCTAGAAAATGTATCCAGAACGCATTAGTCGACTGTCAGACCTTAGCAGTCTACTATCGGGCTCACAATGAGCTACCATTCGACTGCCTAGGCCTGTAACAGTCGATTGGCTGCTCTCAAATTGGCTTCTTATTTTAGACAAAATGCATCAGCCGACTGCTAAACCTTAACAACCGACTATCGAGCTCATAGTGAGCTACCAATCAACTATCAGGCCTGTACTAGTCAACTGGCTGCTCTGAGGTTTGGTTTCCCATTTTAGACAGAGAGCTAACAGCCGACTGCTAGCTCAAAGGCAATTGACTACCAGCCCAAAATAAAAGAAAAAGGACTATATTCCTTGATTTTGATAAAGAATTAGCCCAAAACTCCACCCAAACACAAGATTGAATCTTGAAATGTAATGGTAACAGATAACAATCAAGTTATGACTTAATCGGATATGATGGTCCTTGTAAGAATCACATTGGACATGGCGATCCTTGTGATAAAGAAAGAAGAAGAAAGGAATCCATAGAAAAGAAAAAGAGTGGAGTATTCCTAGGGTATGTATTAGGATAGATAGGCTCATGATTGAGTGACCAATGGTTAGTATGGGACGGCTTTGGGAGTTCTACGGTTGTACCATGAATTATGATGGTTAAACATCAACTTAAATTTATATAGGTTTTGAAAACGCCGCAATGGTTGCGAACTCCAAGTTAGTACAATTTTGTAGGGAATTAAAGTGGACACGTACTTAGAATTAGACACAACCATGGTATGAGCCAAATCATCTAAGTGTATACCTAAGTAAATAGCGTACCAGGAAATGATCTCATGAGTTAAACAAACAGTCCCCTATGGTGTATAAAGGGAAGTAGATTCTTGCTATATATGGAATGATCTGCGGTAAGGGCAGTGACCACATCATGCACAGTCCCCTATGAGATATAAAGGGAAGTAATTCCTCCTGTATATAGAATAATCTGCAGTAAGGTTAGTGACCACTATCATAGGCAATCCTTATGGGGTAGGAAAGGAAGTCATTCTTGCTGTATTTGGAATGATCTGTGGTAAGGATAGTGACTACACGGTACTTGAATCCATTAGGGGACGTTCCAAGCAGTACAAAAAAATGTATGGTAGCTAAGTAGTCACAAAGTTATGTATATGGGTATAAAGTAGTATATGGAGGCAGTCGCTGGGTGGCGCTCCCGATGACTCTCATTATATGTTTGATTCTTATTCATGTTTTTGAAATAAATATGTTGGTGTTACCAAATGAAATGTATGAGATAGAAGTTTTATGATAAAGTATGATATTCAATTCTCACATGAATGTTGTCGTGTGTCAGATATGTAGGTACTAGCTGGAGATAGAAGTAACATGAGGAGAGGTACCCTCTATGGGTATTTTGAGAAAGTTATTCAGGATAGTGTAGGCTTTTAATTTATCGGGCTAGTCTTTATGATTTTTGAGGAAGTACTAGCATAGTTTATCTCATATAGTCTATATTGATTTAGATGTATATGGATTAGTTAGGATTTATGAATAGACATGTTTGATGGGACCATGAGTGATAGGGATATTGTTTTCATACCCTAATAGTTATTCTATGTTAATTATGGAAGTATTTACGCATGATGCTTGTACATATAGCTAGAGTAACTTATGTATCACGTTTTTTTATTCCATTGTGAGACTAAGTATAAACCTGAGAGTAGAGACCCAACCCCAAACCGCACTCAAATAATTAACTTGTAAAAAGTTTTAAATTTTCTCGGGTATATGTAATAGTAAGACACTACTATTATAATATACATATTATATCTTTTAGAGAATTAAAAGGAACCATAGGCTAAAAGGGTATTACGGGCGTTACAATTCTCACTTCTCTTATTCCATTCTCATGCTCTTTCTCTTTCATACATGATTCCTTATGTTACTCATTAATAATTATAAGTTTAGATCCATTGTTTGAGTGTAATTTTGGGCTAACTATGTTTCAACTAAGTTATTAAGTTTGTTTTCCAAAACAAAGGCCTACTGGTCAACTTTCACCTACTTGATAGTTGACTTGTAGCTCACTGTCCTAAAAAGTTCTCAAACCCGAGGTTACTAATTGACTATTACAAACCCGACAGTCGACTGCTCTGTTCTTGGCAATTTTCTAAAAAATTTGAGCATGACAGTCAACTTCCAAGCATCCTGGCAGTCGACAGCTAGCACTTTGGATTCATTTCTGGACAACTAAAGAGCATGATACTCGACTGGTAAGGGCTACAAGTCGGCTGCTACATTATGTTATGTTTTTCAAATCATTCATTGACCTCAATTCTTGTCCAAGAACTTGTTTGTAAATCATTTTTGACCCTCCTTAACTGAATACCAGTGTGCAAGCATCATTTACCACATAAAAGCAGCCTAAACTATCGTTTAATCTCACTCAAATCTTGGATTAAACCTTATTTTCACACAATAGGTAAAAACTCATTTCCCATAATATGATTTTCACATGTATAAGTATATCCATGCAATTTAAAACACCCAATCGCATTTAAAAATATCAATAATATAGTTTTTAATCTCTCTCTTACTTCAAATAATATTAAAATCTCATTTTCAGAATTCAAATAATAAATTTAAAATTAGAGAGAATAGATTATTTTGCTATCTTAAGTCTCTTCTTTTAAATTGCTGGTATGCTAGATACCTTCCTAGATATGTTTGTGGATTCAATCCCCTTTGAAAATAGGGCTTTGATTTTATCTCACTCACTTTCTCTCTTTGGACACGCTTCACTTTCTCTCTCTAAAAGTTTAGAGTGATTGGATAAAGAGAGAGAGTGTGGTTGGCTATTTTATATAAACAATCTAGAATTTACAATTTGCTCTTACTTTTTGATTATTCAGCTTCAAAATAATAAATTTTTTAACTGCATACATAATTATTATTTTGTTCCTGAACCATGGTGAGAAATCTCAAAATTATGTTAGCTATAGTAACTCTCTTTGGCTAAAATTGTGTTTTATACACTTAACCTTTTTTTCGTTTGCACTTTGGTCCTTTTCCACTTTCAGGTTAATTTCTTATTCTGATTCAATTCAATTTCTATATTAATGCAACTATATATAATCTAATACAACATACACAAATAATTAATTAAAAAATAACAAACATCTCTCGTAGAAATAAGAGTGGATGTTACACCCAGGCTATAAGCTAATTTTTGAGTTGTTGACGGTTTGGATCATAGTTAAGTATCAATCTTCGTGACACCACCACTGCAGTAATGTGTTGCTAGGCAATAGGCATCAAATATAATCAATGTCTGAAATTAATCATAAAATGACAACTTAATTTTCTACGGCATGCATATTGAACACTAACTTACAAGGTTCTACAAAATGTTTGCTATCAAAATTTTCAAAACTAAATAATTGCATCTTGTAAAAAAAATTCCTTTACATATTATATTTTTATTGAGGAACCTAAAAGCAAGCACATACAAAATTTTACTTGTGCTTCTAATTACCACTCCATCTATCATGGAATTAAGATGGAGATGGTAGACCATAAACAACTAAGGTACATATTATCATGGCCCATGCAGTATGAAGCTGATGAAAAGTTAAAAATCTAATCTGCAATTTTCTCTTCACAACTAATGGCTATCAAAATTAATCCATCAAAGGATGACTGGTCTCCTGGCTATCAAAATCTGGGAGCTCAGAACTAATGGAGAACTTCAACCATCTCTTTTTCTCTGCAATTTTGAGACAAGGCCGTATTACATGGCCAATCACCACAACACTGAGGCTTATAACCATTATTTTGAGAGATGAGAAAGCCAACACAACACCAATCAATATTGTAGGAAGTAAACATATAAGTATTGCTCCGGCTGTTCCTCCCGGTATCTTGTAAGGCCGAGAGGCATTCGGGTGTCTGATCCTCAACAATATGAATGATATGAACTCCAAAATCATTCCAAAACAGTACAAGAAGTTTTCTGCAGCTACAATTTCTTGGAAGCTCAACCATGATAGTAAAATTACACCTGAGGCTGAAAATAGTATTCCTACTAGAGGAGTTCCATGTCGAGACCTCTTGCTGAAGAACTCAGGCAACATTCCCCTCTCAGCCATCCCTAGAAGTTGAAAGGAGTCACTACTCATTTCAGCAACAAACATCCCCATATTTGACATTGCTGCAGCTGCCTGAAGCCACCAACTCAACCACGCTCCTCCAATGATCTTGGCGATATTAGACAAGTATCCATCGCTCCATAACTCACGGTTGAGTGGGACAGCACCAGTACCAATTAGAAGTGGAAAGAAATACCCCAAAACTACTAGGATCACAGCATAGAATAGAGCCTTTGGAAGAGTTTTCTTGGGGTTATCCACTTCTCCAGCAAGAGTGCTTATGGAGTCCCAATAATTAAGATTCCAAAATAAAGTATTCAGATACAAATTCCAATCCACATCATGTAGATCCATCACCAACCATCTTGAAGGTCTCAAGTCTGGAATTGCCAAAAATCCCATAACCACAAAAGGAAGGAGTGAGAAAATCCCTAAAAGAACAGCAACCCATCCAACAATAGTTAAACCCCTATAGTTCAAATATGTGAGAACTACTGTCAAACCCCAGGCTGCAACAGTTCTTGGTAAGCCACTGCCTAAAGCTGGGATTCCGGACTTGAGATAGTCAAGAAAGAGAACTGGGTACAGTGCATTATCAATTACCCCACTTATCCATTTCATCCAACCTTGCTGAAACCCCCAATAGGGACCCAATGCAGTAGAAACCCAAACAACATACCCACTATTTTCAGGGAACATAGTACTCATCTCTGCAGTAACTAAAGCTTCAGGAATACTCCATATGAATGGGAAAACCAAGAACCCAAGTAGGGCTAACAGAGGACCTGCAGCATTTACAGTATCCTCTACACCAAAAGGGCCCCCAGAAACCTCATAGAAGATGAGAAATATGAGAGGAAGAACTGAAACTTTCTTTAAGTTATTTGCCCTCGGGGAGGGTAATCCACCAACGGTCACATAGTCAACCCCATTGTACTGCTCCATTGCAGTACTATGTTGCCTATTAGCTGAAGTCCTTAACTTCTGCACCCAGAAGAAGGGTTTTCAAGTTAACAGTGATAGAATTAGAACTCAAAATACTTCTGAAGGTCACCCATTAAACAGAGAATTTGGTGCTTTAAGCAGTTAAAGTAATACATTCCAAAAATAAAAATAAAAAAAAGATATTCAATTCGTCAATTTTAACAGAAAATTTTCATCAATTCATTCACAAGATCAACAATTGGATCCATCTAAACAAGTAGATGAATGTAGAACTTCGAATACAAAGATGGTTCTTTTCATGCTTTGCAGAAGTATATTAATTTAAACCAAATAAGGGTGATCAAACAAATATCACAACTAATCTGCAGATCTTGGAGGATCTGGATTTACCCAAAAGAAATATAGCAAACTTTCAGAACAAAAATCAGAAATGAAAAGCTAGAAAGTAAATCAACAGAATGATGCAGATAAAATTTAAATGACACAGAGATGGAACTAAGGCCGAAAGAAGAGACCATGAATAAGACGTAAATCCTTCTGGGATCAAGTATGTAACATCCACCATCGTGGAATTAAACTATGTTCGAAACAGTGTCGGCGAAATAAGAGGAAGACAGATAGCGGAAAAGTAAAGAGAGCAACTTTTCCCCTTTTGATCTACCGTAGGCGTAGTCCGTAGAAGATAAATTTTCACGTGCACCAAAAATTAAAAAAGTAGACTAACTAAAGTAATTGGCATATTTATTGAAATGTGTTGTCAAGTTCTTTTTTTCTTAATTTGGGATAAGTGTAATTTTTTTAAAATGAAAAGATAGAGATTTTATTTTAACATTAAACAAGTTATCAAAAATTAAATATATTAAAAAATTAAGTTTATTCTGCTTAAATTAGTAGAATTTATTTGTAGTATATTTAAAAATTTATTGATAATTAACTTACTATATATTTTATAAACTGTGTTGTACTTAAATTTGTTTGATATTGATTAACAATGATTGTACTCACCTACAAACTAAGAACCTTTTTGACATAAATTCCCTAAAACAGCAAAAAGATAACTGAATTTTGTTAGGATGATACAGTATCTGATTTTATTTATTTATTTATTTTCTCTATGCATGCTCTTGCATCCATTTCAAGTCACAAATTTATATATATGCGCATCAATCAAGATTCCTTTCAATTTCAAAGGGAAGTATTTGCATGTGTTTTCCTTTTTTGGGTTGCTTAAAGTTTATAAAAGAGTATTTAATTTTTGCATGTCGTGAGAGAAAAATAGTTTACTCTATTTTTTTATATCAAATAACTACATTAACTAAAACAAATACAAGGACGAAATTTAGAGCAAAAGTTATTTAACCCTCGAGGTACTTTCAAGTAGTGGTGGCTTCGTGGCTGAGCTGGTTCCAGGAGTCCGGGTATAATTATTTTATATGGGATACGCAATGTTAGAATCTTCCCTAGCTCCGTTTATTTAAAACGTAAAATGTTCTTATTGGTATCTTAAAAAATAATTTTGAATCCTTTAAAAAAATAATAAATTTTTAAAAATTAGAGATAAAAAATAAATAAAAAATCATATTTATATATTAAAAATAAATATTTTTTATTTCTTAAATATAAAAAAATTATGTTATTTTTTAAATTTAAAAAATTTGTTAACTCTTAAATTTTATATAAATTCAAAATAAGTACTAGGCCTACAAACTCTCCAACCGAACCAAAGAGGAATCATGATTTTTTGGCTCAGATTATTTAGGTCTCATTATTTTTTCTTATTTCAATGTAGAAAATGGCAAAACTAAACTAACCTCTTGGCTATCAGAAGCATCCTGATCAATTGGCGGTTGAACGTCACTCGTCGGTGGAGGAGGCGGGTTCGCTTCAACTATCCGCTCACCGGCGGCAGAGGCTCCGGCATGGGCTCCTTCTGCTGGTTTGGTAACCTCCTTGAGTTCTACTGGTTCCTGCATGATCAGCTTGGAAGCCCTTATACTTAAATCAGAAAGAGAAATTAAGAGGCAAACACACAAGGAATCAGAGAGATTAAGATTAATCAAGTTTTATAGCATTTTCAATGCGTAAAGGTGAAGGAGCACCGACAGCGACTGCGACTGCGACTATAGAACAAAACAAATAAAGGAAGACACGAATATCACAAGGTTATGAAGGCAGTAGTATGAGGGGTGATTAATATTTGGATTTGCGTTATTAAAATATTAAAGGTCAATTGGTGAGGAGTGTATTATTGACTATGGATTTTTGTGAGCGGTTTGTTGCCAGCACTATCAATGCATCTTTGTTGAAACCTTGAAATTTTAGTGCACGCACGCGTTGTTTTAATGTTTAAGACACGAGGGAAGGAGAGGGATGCCACATCTTTAGTTAAAAATGTGTATTTCTTTACGAGGGATGTGACATCCATGTGAATCCCACTCATCGGAATCCCCTCTTTTTGTACACCTAAACTGACTGCAAAGGATTTATTGATCACTTTTGACTTGTCTCATTTTTGCTGTCTTCACAAGTTATAGTACACATGATATTTAAGTATACATTATGAGTTAATATTTACCTAAACTTGTAATATAATATTAATAACATTAATCTATTAAGTATGTAAGAGCTTACTTTTTTAAAGATCAAAGAGGGACATATTTCACGACTGCATAATTTGTTTACACTTTAAGGTGAGAATGAGATCAACCAATTTTTAGTGTAAGCCCTTCTTTGTTGACTTTACTCTTCAATTTTTATTTTGGGTTGAGAAACAAGAAGCTAAAACTAGGCTACACAGGCTTTTGGAGTAGGCACTACCGCAATAGCACCACCCAAAATCCCATACATGAGTGAATGAGTTAATTGGACGCCTCTTTCTTCTCTGCCAAATCCTAGCAGAGCTTCTCCTTCTTAAGCACTTCATTTCCTTAGTTTATTTTTTTATTCTACCATTCTTTCTTGTTTTTTATCAAGTGTTTCTTCTTCTAAGAGCAGATATTTTCCTTCCATCTTCTTTGGGAGTTTTTTCCTTCATTTTATAATTGTTCCCCTCCCTCTTCCTTAATGGAAATATTTTGAAAAAATACATCTTCAGATCTGCAGTCACAAAGCTTGGCATTTAGATGAAGAAAACTCTTTAGAAGACTTATCCCTTAGACAGGGATGATGAGTATGCTACCTTTCAATTCAGATATTCTCTTCAGAGTTTTCTTTTAATTTGTAACATTTTGTAGGTTAGAGAGGATTATGTATTTTTACATTAATTTATATAGGAAATCAGAGGCTTGTTTTACTTAAATGTGTTGCTTAAAGTTTGTTTGATTTCTCCTATCTTATTTTTCTTGGGGCGCAAGCGTCTGTCAGAATTAATGTATTTTGTATCTTACTAAATTTGCTTTGTATGACTTTTTTACCTTCTTTCCGTCAATGAATCTTTCATTTGACAAAAAGAAAATAAAAATTTCCATACGTCAGTGTGAACTGCGAAGGCAAGAAGGATTACTCTTAAAAGTTCTCACGAACAAATTAAAAATAATATTATTATAAGACATTAAATTTAGTTATTTTAAAGTTAGATAGATGTAATCTTTTAATTACAAAAAAGAGTAATCAAAATTTTAAAAATTTGGAAACATTAAATATACTAATAATTATAATGTCCTAACTTTAACGTGTAACTTTTCAAAAATAAAAAAATTTTGAAGGATAAAAGCAAATATTTTTGTATTGCAATTGTAGCTTCTGGGCCCTCAATCAATCGGACTTCTATATAAAAAAAAAAAGTCCTACTGGGCCAAAGTTGTTTAGGTTTAACCCAGAAAGTGAAAGCTGAGGCCCTAGACAACGATACAATCTGAGCCGTCCGATTTAGGCTTTCTGTATTCCTCTGTCCTTTTAAGACATAGTAGTGAGTCCAGGCGGCGGCTTCCTTGCGTGCCTCCCTTGTTGCTAGAGCTGCTCCGGCGTGTGAAGAAGCCTCAGGTAGTTTCTGTCTTCAATGCTTTCCCTTTATTTTCTTCGGTTCAATGTTCCATTCTTCTACCCTTTTTTTTTGTTATAGTTGAGATCCCTGCATGCTTTCGCTTGAAGACCTTCTCTACTTTTTAAAATTTATTGCTGATAGTTTTCTGAGGCTTTGGTGAAGAAGATATCTGAAAGAAAACAAGTGAAAATGGATCTTTCTCATTGTTCCATTGTTTGTTTCTGGAAATCTTCAGTGAAGGGATTTACTTTCCTTTTTTTTTTTTTCCACTTACCCAATAATGGGTACTGATGAAGTGTTCATAATGTGTCAGCTTGAATTAGGGTTTTAATCGTAGCAGTTACTGATTACTACTTCAGGAATTTAATTAACGGACGATGAACTGCCAAAACCAGAGGGCTATACCTGCATTTACTTTTCACAGTGATATGCTTTATCTATTAAGTGTTCATCTTTAACCAGACTCATGTGACCCTTTAGATGTATCCTTAACAAACAAAAATGTGAAAATAGTGTCGTATACGTTATAGCGTTCTTCCATCCTTATCACAGAAGCTCCGTGCTCCCTCCTCTGACATTTTATTGTTAAATCGGTCATATATCCCTTTTGCCTTAGTTCAGCCTTTGAGCTGAATGGGTAACTTTGGGTTTGTTCGTTATCTGGTCTTGTTTATATGATCTTATGCTGATCCATACTTTCCTCTCAATTTTATATTGCTGTGACTGTCATTGTTAGGTAAGCCATGGTTAAGCATAACAATGTTATCCCTAGCGGGCACTTCCGGAAGCATTGGCAAAACTATGTCAAGACTTGGTTCAATCAACCAGCACGGAAGACAAGAAGACGATTAGGTAAATTTATATGGTTTCCTGCATTATCTTTACTTTTGCTGTCTTGAATTAATGATCACTTTGGATTAATATGAAGTTTCTTTTTTTACTTTAGCTCGTCAAAAGAAAGCCGTTAAGATTTTCCCTAGGCCTACAGCTGGATCTCTTAGACCTATCGTTCATGGTCAAACTTTGAAATACAACATGAAAGTCAGAGCTGGCAGAGGATTTTCCCTGGAAGAACTAAAGGTAAATTCTTTGTTGTATCAAATATCAAGTCACTAGATATTTATAACTTGTTCTAGTTGTCATACTTAAGATGCTGCATGCCTGCCTCATTCTGAAGTAATATTTTGCGTCTTACCATGGGTGAGCACATCATCTTTGCTTTTCTTGCTAATTTCTTATTGAATCTATTAATTTAAAAGATAGTTGTGTGCCAATCCAGCAGTTCATATTAGTCTTATAGCATATTTATTGAATTCTATATATCAGGCTGCTGGTATTCCCAAAAAGCTCGCACCAACAATAGGCATTGCTGTTGATCATCGTCGCAGGAACCGTTCTCTGGAAAGTCTGCAAGCTAATGTCCAGAGACTGAAAACATACAAGGCCAAGTTGGTTGTGTTCCCAAGGCGGGCCCGCAAGGTCAAGGTAATTTAAAATAGTTAAAGCATTTTGATCTGTTCAATTGTTGATTGTGAATTTGTGTTGACTATTTTACTTCTAGTGAAAGAAGGCAAAAGGATGTGTTTGACATTTCTATGGACCTTTTGTTATTGCAGGCTGGTGATTCTACTGCTGAGGAACTTGCAAATGCAACTCAAGTGCAGGGTGAATACTTGCCAATTGTGATGGAGAAGCCATCTGTGGAGCTTGTGAAGGTCACAGATGAGATGAAGGCATTCAAGGCTTATAACAAGCTTCGTCTTGAACGCACAAATCAACGCCATGTTGGAGCCAGGCAGAAGAGGGCAGCTGAAGCAGAGAGAGACGAAAAGAAGTGATGAGCTTCTGCACTCAGTTTAGTCCATTTGAAAGATGACAGGCCATTTAATTTTGTTTGATATTCAGCTTCTTTACTTCTATTTAGAGCATTCTAGCTAGTTTAAAACCTAAGTCAGCTTGCTTTAAATATCACATTTTGAGTCGTTATTAATTTATAGTCTCTTGCTTCAACTCTGGTGTGTCTAAACTATGTCGATTTTGCCCTAAAGCGTTTTGTTCCGAAGTTCCTTATTTATGTTCATGATTGCGAGCTTAAATTTGCACACCTTTTGTCTTTTGATCTTTAAATTATAATATACAAATCGTGCTGATAATTGAGAAATAGAAGGCTGGCCTTTGCAACTGTGGTATGCTGTTTGCCCTTTTCCTTTTAGATTGTAACGCTTGCAAGATACGCGCTGTGACTATTACGTTGGATTTCTTCAAATCCTTGTCGATAATCGATATTATTTTGTATGGAGAAACGTTAGCGGGATGGGTTTTGATTATTGCGTGTGATTTCTGTATATTCTTGTTAACATTATTTGTACGTAGAATGGAAAAATACTTATTATATTTCCATGCTAAAAAAATTTAATAATATAATTTATTCTATTTTGACATATAAGCTCTGATTTGTTTAAGATATAATTAAATTGTGATTCAGATTCTTATTTAAAAAATGAATTAAATTGCATGTTCTTAAGATGAAACACTTGTATACTCTCTGGTCATTAAAAAACAATGGAGCTAGTGTTGTTTTTCCATATGCTTGACGTTGGAGAATAATTGACCTTGTTTTGCGCCATTCTGGAAGTGCTCTAGTAAAAGAAGTCAGATCCTATATTGGGCAGTACGATCTAATCTCTCTAATCTCCGTCAACCTTGTAACGAAACTGTATGTTGCTGGGTTTGAAGGAGGATAAAAATACGGTGTAGCTGATTTCCAGACCGTGCGTCATGTCCACGTGGAAGTGAAGTGACTGAACTGAACATTCATCTATGATATCATCAGCATGTTTAAGTTGATTAGACTTTGTGGAATGGCTTTTCAATCTCTCCATTGACTCCCCAGAAGGTTGCTAGCTCATTCTGGAGGGAGGAGCTCAAAGTGTGAAGGAGAGGACCAAGTAAAGCCACACCCATCTTCAGAAATAATCAGAGCCACATTCTGTTACCAACTTACGATAACGATAGTAAATAGTAAATAGCAACTGTTCAAGCTGCAAAAGGGGACCATATTAATTCATCATACAAATAAATATCTACTATATATATAGCAAGCAGCCCAGTGAGCATTCTAGTTCTACTTTAGTCGGGATGCTTCGACTAAGTAACTCCACTTGGAAAAGGATGGTGTTGCGATTTCTCCAAAGTCAGGCCAATGGGCCACGTATCATGTATGGATCCTTTAACATATTATCCATCTACAATTATAAACTGTCTACTCTCTTTGGCTCGATTGTGTTGCCTGTCATTTTTTTTTGGTATCACTTTATTCTTAGAATTGAGGGTTTTATTAGGATATTATTATTTATTGTATCCTGCATTTTGTTCTGACATTTCTATTAGGCTTGATACTTTTGATTATGTTAATGGAATCTTGTTCAGACCCAAAAAGAAAACTATTCAACAAGACTACGTGGTTGTTGCATGTCATAAAACTGGCACATTTAGACGCGGTACATCATCATATTTATATTGATTTATTTGAGTCTCAATTTATATATTGTATTTACGATAGTGTACAAATTCAAAATTCCAATAGCTGTCCCGAGCCGCGTTATTTTTATATTTTTTGGTTATAAACTGGTCACTTTTATAGATGTGGGGGTCATTGGTCAAGAATCAGGAGAAGTTGGTCTATGCAACCCTATTTTTCATACATGGACTTTCAAAGCTTACGTTGAGCTCACAAAAATAACTGTTTTTATCTAAAATTATTGGTAAATTTTTAATTTTTCTATATGAGTTTTAATTTGCATCAATTTTGTTTATATATTTGTAAAAATTATCGTTATGCTAGCGAGACTACTCAATGTTATTATTTTAGTCCCTACATATTGGATGTTATGCATTTTAAAAAAATTTATAGATAAATTTAAAATTATATTTCTAGACGAAATTAAAACTCATCCAAATCTTTTGCTTGGTTGGGACCTCACTACGCTATCCTCTATGAGTGCAATCCCTTTGCCCATACACAATGAAAAGGGTCTGTCCATACACAAATGAGTACACGTCAGTCATACTCATAGGCTTTGCTTGGCTTTCTTGATAAACATATATTTTGTTTCTACAAGCAAGTGCATGTCCCAACAATTTTAGAACGTTGACACTGCACAAATTGGGGTTTCAATCCTATGTAATTCAAAATTAATATATATTTTTAATAGGAAGAAAAAAATAAAAATAAAAAAATTCAGTCTTTAATTTATTTATGATAAATTTTTATTAATATAAATTTTTTATTTTTATCTCTCTTTTACTATAAAAATATATATTAATTTTAGATTACAGAAGATTCAAAATACATATACTGTATACAAGCATTCAAGTAAATTATTTTTTTCACCATACAAGTATACAAAATTTTTTAAACAGTTAAAATGTAATCAAAATATTTTAAAGACAATATTAATTTTCATAGGAAATATAATTTTTTATAATTTTTTATTCAATGCAGCATATTCTTTGATTTCAAGAGAATAATGTATGATTTTTCAAAACGAAAAGAAAGAAAGAATAACTTCAATATATTTTGTAAAAATATAATTTACAAAGAAAAAATAAAACTAAAACAACTTGATGAGATGAGGGTATTGATTCTTAATAAAAGAAATTAATTGATTCTTGTTACGGAATTCAATTTTCAAAACGGGGGTCAGGAGGGATATGCTTACGTTGACGCATTTGATTGGCTAGTGGCGACTGAGTAATCAAAGTTGGTCCCACCACCTTGCCCTTAGACACATTATAAAATCGCTTCGAACGTAACGCTTTCAATCGTCTATAAGCAAAGAAGAGCCAAGCAGATCAGGGTCCGTCAATCTGAGAGAACCAAAATGGGTTTGCAGGTTTGCATCCTCAAATTCTGTTTTTCCTAACTTTCATCTCTAATTCATCAATCTACTATTCATTTTGACATCAATTCCATCCTTCTTTTTCTGCTTGCGCAAGCTGTTTAGCCTAGATCCGCGCCTTTCCCTGTGTGGTTCAGTTTTTTATTTAATATTTTTTAGATGGTTAATTTTCAGATCTGTTCGTCCTTGCAATTTCTCTTGAGCAATCAAAAATGATTCTGTTACTGTTACTTAGTTCTGGGTAGAAATATTTCTGGGAAAAAAGAAAAAAAAAGAAGCCCGGTTTTCCCTATATTTTGCTTAGTTTTTCTTTTCATGGGTCGTTTTTCTGCGCGACCAGGAGAAGTAACTGTATTTTGTTGGAAAGCAATGTTTATTTGATGTACTTGAAATAAGTAATCTGTGTCTAAAATACTTTGATCTATTATGTTTGGTATAGGCATTGTTCTTTTAAGTAACAACGAGTTAGTGTAGTGAACCAATTGGGACTTCGGCAATTCTAGTTAGTAATTATACTCTTCAGTAGATTAATTGGTTCTTAACGTCTAAAATACTCTGATGCTTTGAAGAATGCTTGTATTTTAATGAAACTGTGGAAAGAACAACCCTGTTCTTGAAATTATGTAATAGCCCCATTGTTGCCGCTGGGAATTCTGTTTCATCAGAACTGCATGTTGAATCTCAGTCAAGGCTATTGAACATGTGGTTAACATGGATTGTTTTTGTAACAATTTAGGTAGCAACAACTTTTCACTATTATTGGAATTTTGAACTACTTCTAGAATTTTGTGCTGCAAAATTTGCTTACAAAATCACCATTTTCCCCTTTATGGATGACAAATGTGGGAACATGCAACTATAGGCATCACACACTCACTGGGACATTGTTATGCAGGAGGATTTTGAGCAGCACGCTGAGAAAGCCAAGACTCTTCCTGAGAATACAACAAATGAAAACAAGCTTATCCTCTATGGACTGTACAAGCAAGCCACTGTTGGACCTGTCAACACCAGTGAGTGCTCTTCTCTTAACAAATAATATTCAATAACTTTAATTACTGAACTCTTTTATCTCTTTCCCCCTAAAATGTTAAGTCCATTTTTTTTTCTCCCCGTTTGTAAATACACTTGAATTCTCCTTTGATGTTCTTGAATTTGTGTATGGTTTTCAGGTCGCCCTGGAGTTTTCAACATGAGGGACAGGGCCAAATGGGATGCCTGGAAGGCTAATGAAGGTAAAAATAGTTCACTTCCCGGTTTCCCTGAAAGCAAGCTAGACCAATTTGTATTGCACTCAGATGCTTACTTTCACTTTCTTTATGGCAGGGAAATCCAAGGAGGAAGCAATGAGTGATTACATCACCAAGGTGAAGCAGCTGCTGGAAGAAGCTGCTTGACAACCTAGTCTTACTTACTGATTCTGTTCTACAAGTTTCGAAGTGTTCGCAAATAAACATTTGCAGTGTTTAATCTGGCACTGTCCTATTTATCTTATCTACATGTAATGAATCAGATGTTAAATGTACTAGTTGTATTGAGTAATGAAATTGTCTGTAGCAGAACCAAAGGGACGGAAACAAGAAAATGTGATGGTGTGATTTAAGGTTGTTTCAGGTTTCATTTTAGTTAATTATACTACTCATTCCTTGATTGGTCTTATAGCTTTCCACTCCCTAATGGAATGGTAAATTAAGTCAGTCATTGTCAAATTGGGAGTAATTTTCATTGAAAATTGCTACCAATATATTTGTGCATCTATAAATAGCTTGGTGTGTTTGGGGATGTGGAGGGATAGGGAAGCAGAGATTAAAATTAATAAATTTGTTTTGTTTGTGTTTTTTAAAATTTTTTAATTTAAAGTAATTAAAATTGATAAAATAAAAAAATTAATTTAAATTTTTTAGTTCTTTTTTTAAAAATTTTTAAAAAAAAGGAGGATCTTAATATATTTTTTTCTTTTTTCTTCTTTTTCCTTTCAAAATTTTTCTCACAACCAGCCTCTTAGTTTTCTCACACTGGACAAACTAAATCTACCTCAGATTCTCTCTAATGTACAATTGGGATCTGGATCCTCTGTGAAAATTCATTGACTTGAAAAAGACAATAAATCTATGGGCAATGTCATTGCCAGGGGAGGTCGGGTTTCATTGCATTTCTCTTTGAGGGTGTGTATGAGAATGATGAAAGAAAAAGAAAGGAAAGGAATTAAAGAAGAGAATTAAAAAAAAAAAAAGGTTAAGTGATAATTTTTTTTTGTTTAAATTTTTTAATTTTTTTAAAGTTAGAGTAGTTAAAATTAATAAAAGAAAAATGTTAATATAAAATTTTTTATTTTTTTAATTTTAATAAATAAATAAAAGAAATATTATTAATTTTTTTCTTTCTCTTTTCTTTAAAATTTTTTTTCCTTTTCTTCTCTTTCAAAATTTTCTTTATAAACAAACCATATAAATAATTGTCCATTAATCATGTTAGGGTTAGGGACGGATCTTTGAAATTTTCTTTCAAATTCTTTTCTTCCCTTCTCTTTCAAAATTTTCTTTATAAACAAACCATATAAATAATTGTCCATTAATCATGTTAGGGTTAGGGACGGATCTTTGAATTTTAAAAGGTTTATAAAAATCTACAGCAAAAATTAATATTTTATACTTACACTATTTTATTTAGTTGAAAAGAAATTATCATTATTAATACAAAGAAAAAGAAAAATACCATTAAACTCTTCATATTCTCTTTGAAATCCTCAAATTGCAACCAATAAAAAATAATTGCGTTGTTTTCTTCACAGTTGACATATTGTGTGATAAATCATTGTGTGAATCTGTAAAGGGGCAAAGCTCAGTTTACAGTTTCATTGTGTGAGTTTATGGTTGAAGAACTATATATACACGTGGCTTTAAATAATTTCATAAGCTATTAATATTGATTAACTTACACGTGAGGTGTCAACTTCGGTGGTGCTAGTATCTAATGTATGCCCCCACGCTACTTTTATTATATATTTGTTGTGCGTTGAGTGTTGGAGAGTTGGATTCTGGTTACAGCTTAATCAGATTCATTGCGCCCACGCCCATTAATCTTTGAATTAACAAATCCTAATTTTAATGGCTTGGGACCTACGGCCACGTCAAACAGAAATTAGACATAGTATTAAAGTAATATTTTTTTACTTTTCTAAATTTATTTTTTAAATTATAATAATTATTTTTATTAGCATTATTCTATCAAAATTTTAGATTAGTTAAAATAATACTTAAATTCTGGACATCATTAAGGTATATTGTATAGCTTAAATTTACTAACTTCGTTAGGAAGAAAGACACAAAGTGCATTGATTTTTAATTTTATTTTTAAAATTTTTTATGATTAATTTTATTTTTAAATTTTTGAATTATAATTAATTTTATATAAAAAATAATAATATGAAATTTATTAATAAATTATAAAAATATAACAAAAATTTTAATAATATTCAAACATTAAATAATAACATATATTATTAAATTATAATATTTTATTTTTATTTAATTACTATCTAATATAAAAATTAAATTTTTTAATAAATACTTTAATAAATATTTTATATATAATTTGAACAATTTCAATTAAAGTTTAATTTTCTTTCAAATATAATATTATATTATTATTTTTTGTTAATAATTTAAATAATGTTAAATTATTAGATAAAATCGATTACAATTCAAAAATTTAAAGATAAAATTGATTAAAAAAAATTTAAAGATAAAATATAAAATTAATATAAAATTTTAAAATATAAAATATGCTTTTACCCATAAAAAATTACTTGTTTTTTAAAAGTATTTATTTTAAAAAATAATTATTTCATAAAAAAATAAATATTTTTAAATCATGGTAGAAGTAATATTTAGCTATAAACCAGAAACTAAAATTGTAGCTTGCTTCTAAACAAAGGAGAATTTAAAAATTAAATATTTTATATCCTTACTCAATTTTTTTATTTATCATAATATTTTTAATTAATCTGTCACAAATTATTTTTTACGCATGAATTATACTTCTTTTTTCTAACGCTAATTATATATATTATTTTAAAATATATAAATCATAGTATAAAATTTTTATATATATTTACATTTTAAAAATATTTATTAATATCATTTTAATCTGTATATTTTAATTAATTAATTAATTAATAATATCTTAATAAAATTAACTATAATAAATATTATAATCATTTCTTTATTTAAATAACGTCAATACTAAAATAAATCTATACATGTTTTTTTAATAATTTGATAATTCAAAATATCTTTATACACACATTAATTTAACACAATTTTTTTTACTTTGTTTAAAAATTATTAAAAAAATTTATTATAAAGTAAATAAATTTTAAAAGTTTGGCCAATTCTACTTAAAATTGTATCCGTACATATAAATGAAATTTTAATCTATATAAAAATTTAGAATAAAAATAGATATAGATATTATGAGTATCCGATGATATTCGTTTAAAAAAATATATAATATCTGATAAATATCAAATATTAAATAAGGTAGAGATAGTAAAATACAATTATTTATTAGATATTGGGTAAGTATAGATATTGACTCCAAATGTTCTATATTCGTACTATATGAATAAATAGATAGGATATTCAATCTCTAATATTGAAAAAATATACATTATTAAATAAAATTTCATGATGTTATTAATATTAGAAATGTTGTTTTTAAATTTAGTTTATAATAATTATGTAAATATTTTTTATTTTAAAATAATTTTTTATAATCATTTATAGTATTTTAAATTTTTTTATTGAATGGATATCAAGTATTAGATATTAGGTAAATTATTTAATTATAAGATATCCAGTACTTAATATCTATTATTTTTTTTAGTATTTTAAGTGTTTCAAATATTTTAAATATCAAGTAATTTTAAATATGGATATTAAAATTGATAATTTTTTAAAATATATTTAAGGTTCAAATATCAAAATTTTTTAGACAAATAATAAAAATAAATTGGACACCCATCAAGTATCAAATATTTTAGTGTGTTAACTTAAGGAATGTTCAAAAAATCGAGTTAGTCTATTGGCTAATTCAAAAGAATCATAAAATTAGAGAGATAAAGAATCAAACAAAAATTAATGATTTAATCGTTTTGACTGGTTCATTAATTTCTTTTAATATTTTAAAAAATTTATATTTTATTCCTCTTAACTATAGTTATTTAACACACTGCTCGCTTAATTTCTGATTTGTAATAAATTATTCTATTAAATTATTTAAAATATTAAAGTTGTACTTAAAAAACTCACAATCTTTTTTTTTCTAATTTTCTTTCACATATAATATGAAATTAAATTAAAAAAAAATTATATAATAAGAATACTGTTGTTAAATTTAATTTTAAATTTTTTTAAAAATTGTTTAAATAATTTTTTTAAAAATAATTTATTACAAATTAAAATTTAAATAAATAATATGTTACATAAACATAATTAAATATTAATATTTAATATTAATAATTAATATTATTTATTATATTTTATTAAAATTTAAACATATATTACATATAAAATTAAAAAATATATTTAATTATCAAATCATAATTTAATTATAATTAAATTAATAAATTATAAATTAATATTTTAATCAATTTAATTATTGATCTAATTTTTAAAATTTTAATAATAAGACTCGATGGCAAAAGGGTCCTTCACCCACGACATTGGGAATCACGCAATTCGGTGGGCTCCAACCATGTGCCTGCTCTGGCCATTATTTATTTTGGTTAGATGTGACATGAAGTCACTCAATTATCACGGAGGACTCGCCTGTAAATACCTTGAGAGCCCTCTTACAGTTTTATTCAAATCACTTTAATTTGTGTTTGCACAAAAATTTGAAAACTAAATCAAACTCAACTACTCCACCACCACCACAAATGGTATAAAAAATGATTCAAGTAGCAAGTGTAAGTCTAGAACAACTTTTTAGTTTTTACAATACCGTAAAAGAAAGAATGACTGTGTAACTTACATATGAATTAATACGTAAGATAAATATTTATATTACATATTAATTTATATGTAAGTTAACATATAAGAATATGGTACTTCAACACTTTAAAAAAAAACTTACTTCCAAGTGTTTCTTTGGTATAAAAAACATTTCGTGAGGAGGCACCCTCAATATGTAGAGAAAATGGGTTGAAAGCAACAAATGATTCGAATGCACAACGTAAACACTGACCAAGAGATATTCAAGAACCCCTAATTAGGAAGCGACACTCCTGCGATGATAAAACTAATCCTTCTTGGGAATTGCAAGGAACAATGCAGACAGAAATGAAAAGAGAAGAACCTCGGTTTTCGTGAATCGAGTATGTGACTTCGATGGTATATCTCTATATAAACATGGTAAGGCGCTCTTGACGGATCGTCCTCAGAGGTTCAATATATCGCTAGACGCGTCCTTTAGAGTTTTGTTTAAAATAATACATTTAAAATAAATTAATAAAAAGTAATAAAAATATATTTTGCAAAAAGGCCCAAGACTGTGTTTATTTCATAGAGTGGGGAAATCACGGCTTTCAACTCTGCTTTCCTCTCCAGGGTGTCTGTTGTGCTTGATCCATCTTCCCCTCGCCCATTTACTTCCTTATTGTCACAATTTATTATTTATACTCTTATCCTCTTCTCTCCCAAGCGATGTGGGACTTTATTTGATACACTTATATATATTTGAACTTCACAACAATCCCCACATGTATCAAATAAAGAATCATCTATCGAGTTACATATATGGATATAATCATTGTATCTAGTGTCTTTGACTATGAACTGCACTCAGACTAATAACACTTAATACATCGAGATGTTAGTAAGCCCCTGCTTCTATGAACCAACAAATCTTTATGTGTACTGTAAAGGTGCTACAAGTCGATCATACCCCACATTTATCGTTAACTACGGTTTATGCATTATAACCTGCGGTGCCTGGTGCATAACGAATGCTCTAGAGATTTTACCACGATCTCATGGGAGTCTCCCACTCCACATTCGTAGCAGGTGATTTCATTTAAGTATACCGCAATTAATACACCATCTCATAAGATTATGAAATCATTAAGAGCTTTTTGCTCAAATTTCACCAATATGCATTCTAGCACTTTCTCATACATCATAAGAAAAGGACAAAAGTATTTTAGTGCTTAGCGTAACTAACTAACGACTTGTTCTTACCCATTGAACCTTATTCATGGGATTACCAATCACAAAGGTTGTAGTTGCCATCGTTGTTAATTTCAGTCGGTCTTAGTCCCATTCCTCTCGATGTCTCACAATTTGTTTCCTCCCAAGAGGTTTTGTTAATCTGATCAGGGTTCATGGTTGACCTTACAAAATCGATTGAGATCATTCCATTCTTTAGCAAATGCCTTTATAATATTGTGTCTCAACCGAATATGTCTACTTTTACCATCAAGGTTTTATTTTTATTTAGCTATCGCAGTTGGCTATCACAATTTAATGCCACTGATGATGTTGGCTTGTCACCTAATGGAATATTTGACAAAAATTTTTAATCCATTCACCTCAGTGCACCTAATTCAAAGCAACAAACTCGTAGTCCTCGAGGACTTGGTTATAATACTTTGTCGATTTCCAAGTGACAAAGACTACCAAAAAAATAAAGACATAGCCACTAGTGGATTTTGTCTCCTCCGAATCTGAGATCCGCTTAAGCATCATCAGATCCCTCTAGTACAAATGGAAATCCACTATATTGTATACCATAATTCATGGTACCTCTCAAGTATCTCAATACTCTTATCAAGGCCTCCCAATGTTCATTGCTTGACAATGAGTATATCTCGCCAATCTACATACAAAGATAAGCTATATCCGCCTAGTATAATTCATTAAATGCAACAGACTCCCAATAATCTGCAGGCATACTTAGATTGAGCAATTGATCTCCTTTATGCTTTCAAATGTATACTAGCATCATAAGGAGTACTTAAAGGAGCTCTATCAAACTGCTCAAACTTTCTCAAAATTTTTCTCAACATAATGTTCTTGAGAAAGTAAGATACCATTCTCATTCCTTATAATATTAATACCTAAAATCACTTTTGCTTCACCTAAGTCTTTCATATCAAAGTTTGAGGCAAGAAAATTCTTTGTTTCAATCATAATATTCATACTAGTACCAAAAATAAGCATATCATCCACATATAAACAAATAATCACACAATCATTATCTACTACTTTTGTGTAAACACATCTTTCTACTTCAACAAAGAGAAAAACCACCACTTATCAAAATTAAATCTAGTTTTTCATGCCATTGTTTAGGTGCTTGTTTCAAGCCATATAAAGATTTCATTAATTTGCACACTTTGTTTTCTTGCTCAGAGTTACACACCCTTGAGTTGTACCATATAAATTTCTTTTCTTCTAAATCACCATTTAAAAATGCCGCTTTAACATCCATTTGATGAATATAAAGCTTATGTATCAAGCTAAAGCAATAAGAATTCTCACAGATGCAACTCTTGTTACCGGTGAGAAAAGTATCAAAATAGTCAATATTTTCTTTTGTGTAAACCTTTGCAACCAAATCGTCTTTATATTTGTCATAGACCTATCAGAAAATATTTCTTTCTAAACACCCATTTACAACCAATAGGTTTCGCTCCTAGAGGTAATTCTACCAAAACCCATGTTTTATTTTTATCTAAAGAATCTATTTCATCTTGGATTGCTTTTTTCCAAAAATTAGCTTCTGAGGAAGAAATAGCTTCACAAAAATTTTCGTGGATCATCTTGTACTAAAAATGTATAAAAATCATTTCCAAAAAGAAGTTTCTTTTCTTTGTCTTTTACTTCTTCTCAAGTTTTCAACCAAAACTTCATTTGAATTTTCTTGAGAAGAAGAAGTAGAATTTTCAATTTTTCTAGGAATATGCTCAACTTTCAAAGGAAAATATTTTCAAAAAAATTTGCATCTTTTGTTTCAATAATAGTGTTTTTATTCAAAACATCACTTTTCAAAACTAAAAATCGGTATTAGGCACTTTGTCTGAAAGCATAACCAATAAACATACAATCAACTGCTTTAGAACCAATTTTCCTTTTCTTGTGGTCGTGTAATAAAACTTTTGCAAGACACTCACACTCTTAAATATTTCAAATTTGGTATAAAACCTTTCCATAACTCATAAGGTGTCTTATTAATTTTCCTATGGGGTATTCTATTTTGTAAAAACAAGGCATAATAAAGCTTCACCACATAAATTATCGGTGCACAGAACTTTAAAGCAAAGCATTCATCATTTCTTTTAAAGTTCTATTTTTTCTTTCTCGTAACTCCATTTGACTGTGAGTATGGAGGAGTTACTTCATGAATTATTCCTTCTTTTCACAAAAATTATTCAATAATAAATATTCTCCTCCTCTATGACCTAAGTAGATTTAATTTTTCTATTTAACTGATTTTCTACTTCTACCTTATATATAGTGAATTTTTCAAAACTTCATCCTTATTCCTTAATAAATATACTTTAGTATATCTAGAGAAATCATCAATAAAAGTGACATAGTATCTTTTACCACCTCTAGTCTCTGCTTTGTTTTAAATCTCCAAATCGCAGTATGAATTAAAAATAATAATTCGCTTTCCTTTGGGTAGAAAAATGTGATTTTTAGTCAATTTTGTTTCTACACAAACCTCACATTGTTTAGTTTCATTAATTTTAATATTAGAAATTAATCCAAGATGTTGCGAACCTCTTTATATATTTTCTATTGATATGTCCCTAATCTAGCATGCCACATATCAAAGGAATCAATCAACAAGGTAAGAAGATGCATAATTATTAATATTATCAACACTTAGTACAAATAGACCTTGATTACAATAACCTTTCCCAATAAGGACATTATTCTTTGTCATTACAATCTTATCGATTCAAATGACACTTTAACCCCAAATTTTCCTAATAGAGCCACAGAAATTAAATTTGCTCTAACACTCGGCACATAACATCATTCAAGAACAAAGACTTCCCAGATGTAAGTTTCAACACCACTTTGCCTTTTCTTCCTTGAACCTTAATGGTTCTGGAGTCAAGATAAACTTGATCTTCTCCTTCTTCAAAGGAAGAGTACATGTCTTTATTTGCAGGATGTGCCTGGTAGCTCCTGAGTCTACCACCCATTTTCTCATATCGAGACGAGGAGGGCTTGAGAAAAGCATTGCAATAAATGACTTCATCATTATTATCATCTCCTTTAACCAAATTCACATTTCGCCTGGAGGATTATCCTCTTTTTTGAAAGTTTCTAGCCCTCTTCCTACATTTAGTGCATGATGTCCTGGTTTACCACACACAAAACATGCCCTTTTCTTGAACTTGGGGTTGAATTCAAGGTTTTGTAATCGATTTCTTATTATGCTTATTCTTGAAGTTAGGATCATACTTTTGGTTCGTTGTTTCATTTCAACCAGATTTGCTTTGGCTGACCATTTCCTTTCCTTTTGCTATTTGGATTGTCTTTTTGGTATCTTCAATGATGATGTGAGTGATCAAGTCTGTGAGTGATAATTGTTTCGCTTTGTGCTCATTCTTGTTTTATAGTCATTCCATGAATCTCGCAATTTTTTCAATCGAATCCCAAGAACGAACTCATCGCAAATTAATCTTTTTCACTCAAGTTCTTCAATGAGTTTGTGATATTCATTAATTTGGGATTTGATGTCTTTATCCTCAATCATCTCCCATCTTGTTAGCATATTTCCAGAATTCCTTCTGGGCGTTATGACGATCCGCAAAGGTTCTGGCTCAGGCATTCGACCACCCCATGCATGTCTAAGACAAGATATATTTTTTCTTGCACCAAATTTTTCCATCAAAGACTTCAATTTTCGATGTATCGTGAATGGTTTGAAGTGGCATGACTGCAGAGACATTGGTAGAAGGACCGGTGACATTAGCAGTATCATTGTTGGGTTGAAAGCAACAAATGATTCGAGTCGTGTCAATGAAACACTGACCTGAAGAGATATTCCGCAACCCCTACATTAGGAAGTCAAGACTCCCAGATAAACTAATCCTTCTTAAGTGAATTGCAAGGAATGTGCAATGCATAGAAATGAAAAGTAGAAGAACTCTGGTTTCGGGGAATCGAGTATGTGACTTCCGATGGTATATCTCATATATAAATGTGTAAGGCCTTCGGATGCGTCTGTAGGTTCAATATATCGCTAGACGCGTCCCTTTAGAGTTTTGTTTAAAATAATACATTTAAAATAAATTAATAAAAGTAATAAAAATATATTTTGCAAAAAAGGCCCAGTACCGTGTTTATTTCATGAGGGAAATCGTTTTTCAACCCGCTTCCTTCCGGTCATACCGTCATACAAGGCTTCATCTTCCCTCGCCCATTTACTTCCTTATTGTCACAATTTATTATTTATACTCTTATCCCTCTTCTCTCCCAAGCGATGTGGGACTTTATTTGATACACTATATATATATTGAACTTCACAACACAATATTCCTTAATCTCATTTAAATATACTCCGAGAAGAGAAAAAGGGGTACTAAGGCAAAACATTTCACCGTCGTACCAACCCATTATAGGCCAAAGCATTTTGCACAATATGTATCCGGTGATCGCGAACGTTGGATTCGCCGGGAACCAAATGCGGCGTGTGGCAAAGGGCTGCCTGCCACGGCGCCGCATCGGCACGGCAAACGGGGCAATTCGGATGAGAGTAGAGCCAAATATCGATGCAGGAGACGTGAAAAGAGTGCGCGCACTCTGGCAACGTTCGCAATTCTTCGCCGTCCTCGAAATCTCCAAGGCACACGGCGCAAGTCGCGTCTTCATCGCCATTATTCTCGTGATCACCCGCCACGTCATCATCGACCTTCTTCTTGTACTTGTGCGCCGGGATCAGATGCGCCACCGAGGTCTCGCTGATGCTCGGCGTCTGCGCCGTTCCTGTGAGTAGAATATTCCGGCGTGGTGGCGGTTGCGATTGGTCGGAGTTTCGGTCTCTGAATTGGTGGCTGCACAGGCAAACGGCAAGGAGATGGTACATTGTGACCATAAAGGCGGCTGAGCCCATGGCGATTAGTATGACTGTGACGCCGTTGGCGAAGAGGGAAGGATCGTTGTCCGCCATTGATGAGAGAGGAATGGTGTGCCAATGAGCTTGAAGGTATAAAAGAGACAAAGCCGGCCAAGTGAGGAGTTATGAGTCTGTTTAGCCGGTGACGGTAAATGCGAGAATATTGTTAAATTATTATTGTTTATTTGTCTTAGTTTCTGATGTCAACGTTCATTCTTTTTATTGTTATTATTTGTTAGTGTTTACAATTATGTTTATTTATTGTATTTTCATATAATTTTTTTATTGATAGGAGATGTGTAAACAATTTTTAAGATTTCCGAATTAAATAGTTAATATATATATATATATACATGTATGTATTTTTTAAATCAATATTATATTTTTTGAATGAAAACCACAACTAACCAACTATAAATTATTTATTATTTATACCAAGTCTACATAGAAGAATAAATGCAAATAAGCTATCTCATATTTTTCCTTGGTGTCAGATTTTTAAGTTTTATTCATGGACTTTATAAATTTAACGAGTTCCATGATTATTACATAATAAGCTTTTCATTTGTTTTAGGGAAGAGTCTCATGGAAAGTTTTGTATGTATGGACTCAATTAAAAAAAGATATAATAATAATCAAACAATCATTTCATAGCACAAACAAAAGAACTTCCAGATCCTATGTGAAAGGCATTTTGCATGGTGGTGTAAAATGGATGTCAGATTCTCCTGAGTAACATTATTAATTCTACTTAACTATGTAGCTAAAAAGTCAAACAATCAAACAACACAAACTAGCCTCAACTTTCTTGTATAGACCTAACTAGCTTTGCATTAGAATTGTTATATGATCATAAATAAATATACTAAAAGTTAATCGCGACAAAACGTACAAACATACAAGTACTATAAAGCATACAACAAAAAGTGTTTTTTTTTTTGGGTAATAAAAGACAAACATTTTCTAAAAATTAGATCAATTTAATTATGAAGAAACATATATAAACATGAAGCAGTTTTCAAAAGTCATATATTTATAATTAATTTAAGCTATTTCTCTTTTCTAAACTTGTTGCGAACCAAAACAAAATCCCTTGACACCATTACCGTTTATTGTATGACATATTCCAAAACTAGTTGTGCTTACTGTTGTTTGTTTTAGGAAGTGTGACATGATGAGTATGTGCAGTTATTCTTTGTTTTGGCTGTTAGATTTGCATAGTTGGAGCTGCAAATTGACAGAAGCAATTAAGATGCCCTGGAGAAGAAAAATGGTGGGGGTGGAGGGTATATTTATGACGCCATGCCTGATGCCACCATAAACAGAAGTGGTATGATTTCATTTCAAAGATATCCAACAACCACTTTAATGGCTTGGATGGATTCACAAACCAAAAGGGCTAATTTGTTAGGCTGAGCGGGTGAGGCTACAACAAATCTCAGATCCTATTGAACAAAAGGATATCTAGAGATATAATATTCTCTTACACGAGAAGCTCCATCTCTTGCCAAAATTCCTTCAAGATCTCCAATGATTCTGGCCAACCATATCTCCAAATTTCTCTGAATTTCTTTCAAGTTGTTCCTAATGGAATCCAGAGACCTCCTTGAGCTCCCTAGCTCATCCCTGTAATGGCTCTTTCCAACTTCAGTTTGTAATGCAATCATCTTCTGTCCAGTTTCAGATGCCCTCTGTTGAAGCCGAAATGCTTCCAGTAAAAACTCGGTTTGCCGTTGTGTTCGAAATTCCGAATTGAGGGTGGGTTCACATGGATCACTTGCCTGCTATAAGAGGGAGCAGGTGTCAGTCTCAAAATATATACTAACAGTCTGTCAAGGCAGGGATCTATTCTTGGCATAATCTATACCAAGTACCAAGTTTAACTAAATAAATGAAACAAGACGAGTCATATTTGTAGGAGCAAGGTCGCCCTGTGTTTTAGGACATGAAAAAACTTATATGCAATTCTTTAAGTATTTGTTATCAAGATTTTTAATCAAGTTATGCTACTAAGCTGGAATAAAAGCTTACTACTATCTATGTTTTTATTAAAGAATCTAGTAACAAACACTTAAAATAACCGCATCTAGGTCTTCCTTTGTGGAAAAAGGGGCATGAAAGTGGTTGGTACTTCTACCTAGTATGAACTTTCTTCAAGACAAAGTAATTTAGCAGGTACTTTGAATACTTATAATTAATAAAGGAATGTCTATTGTTACATTTTGGGTGCCCCTTTGGTTTGTGGTCCAATACAACATATGCTTGCATAAAGCACCTAATTTTGGTTTAGTTACTTGTTCTGATCACTTGCACGCTGCATTCTTAACTCCTTGAAATGAAACTATTGATAGTCACGCAAGACAAATTGAACTGTAGATAAAAGAAACAGGAGAACTGTTGGCAACTAAGATTGTCAAATCTCATTTGGTTTATCCAAATATGTAACCCACTAACCCACATGGCATAAGTTTGGCATTAATTCATGTAAGCATCATTTTGGGACCTTTTATCAATTATATTAGCTGGTTGACATATAAGGCAACTCATTATTAGAGCAAGACCAAGATTCCTTGTCCTCCTGTCCTGTAGTCCACTGACTTCTCAAGGACATGAATTTTATTGAGTGGTTCTTGACAAACACATTAAAAGACACATTTCCAAATACCCAGGAGATAAAGGATAATAATCAAGAGTCAAATGTTTCAAACCAAGTAATAAAGGACGATTAGGTGGTGAAAACTTTAGACGATAGCAGGATAGGGGCAGAAGTTATAAACTTATAAAGCAGGAGTTAACTTACTATTCTTCTGCATAAATCATCAATCTTTTCCGAAAGAGCTTGATATCTCTTTGCCTGCTTCCTCATTAAGGATGGTACCTTTGATAAATCACCCTTACCAATCTTCTCAAGATTTAATAGTTCCTGTTCAAGTGATTTAAGTTTGGAGGAAACTCCAGCTGAATCACCATCTATCTTCCAAGGGGACTCCCTCCTATGTAAAAGAAGGCCATTTACCCTTCAATTAGTTCTGATCAATAACAAATGCCACAGAAGTATCATAATCTAAATTTTCATTTATTTACCTTGTCACAAAATGCTTCATATTATACGTTGATTCAAGGGGTTCATACTGCACATCCTGCAAGAGTTAACATTTATAGATCAGAAGTAGTTGTCTATACAAGTTGCCATATAAATTGCTTTTTTAAGGGACAGCCCAAAAATATATGGTTTTTATTTCTGCCTCAAAAATAAATGGAGTTAAATGAACTTATGTCTGTGTTACTTTCTACAAGAGATACAAAAGTCATCATCTGGTCCCGTTCTAGGGTCCATAAGGTTTTTAGGTGGAGTAGTTGTTTTACACTTTCCCATGAATTGAAGGTGATCTCTAACCTGCAATGTCAAATAATTGAAGCAGAATAGCTAATTTCATGCCAATCTGGGCAATCCTAATGTAGCAGAATATGCCTTAGAGATTCTCAGAATACCCATATTTCAGAACCACCAAGACGGTTCTAGGGAATGTAAAAAGCGAACAAAAAGACAGGTGGAGGCAGAGGTACCTAATCTTTTTCTTTCTCAAGATACTCTAATGATTGAAAGAAATTAATAGAGTAAAGTACACAACTGAAGTAGTGATTATACCCAAGCTACAGAACGATTTTTTACCATCTGATTTAATGTTTATCCAACTAATTTGCAGTAGTGAGCAGGAGGGAAGAAGATACGAGACTTGCCTTTCTGTTTTCATACAAATTTAATCATACAATTAGTGGCTTTAGCAATTGAAAATCATTCACCAGACAATAAATAACCTGGAGAATGATGTCCCTAGATTTCAGCAATAGATAAGGATGGTCCAGTAAATTATGTTAAGCAGGGAAAAGGACTAGCAAGCTATTGCCTGGTGATTTTAAAGTGGACCAAACCTACATAGTAACATATCAACACATAAGGGACAAGTTGCAATAAAAAAGAGGCAAAAAGAGACAAATAAGAAATGGCTGTAGGATCCCACAAAAGATGATTGCCCTCATAACCATTATCAAGTTAACTGTGTTCATGAACTTCAAAGGAAACAAGGCATCTTGGACCCAGCTGTCATTATTCTGTAAGCTTGAAGCATGAGCAAGCGGTGAAAGAACAATATACAGCGCAGGAGGATTTCATGAGTCATGCATGAAAAGAATATAAGAAAGGCCATATGAGACTGAATTCCTTGGCAATTAGTTGAAAAAATAACCCAAATTCTATAAACAACTACAAATTGATCAATGAAGTTAAAGTTTTTTTTTTCCTCTTTTAGGAACACTAATTACCATTTTCTCTTCTCAAGAAACTCAAAAAGAAAAGAAAACAAAAAAATTGCTCAAACCTGCCAAAGGGTGGCCCGTTCCGCCCAAAACTTAGAAGCAGAGGCCAGAAACTCCGAATCGAACCCATTTTCAAGCTGCAGATACTGCTGACTCTGTTCATAGAAAACATCAACTTCATCGACATTCCTATTCGTCCCAGGAACACATTCCTCCGAGTCCTTTTGAAACCACTCTCTACTGTCGCCGCCACCGTAGTCCCTGCTCTGGCAATCGCCCAATTCCTGCCCTTCCTCCTCCTCACCACCCCTTCTCGACATGAAGCTAATCATTTCATCCCTCTCTCTCACCTCTCTCTCCAATTCCTCGATCCGAGCCTTCGATTCCGCTTCATATTTCTCGAATTCCGCAACCTTAGCCCTCAAATGCGCGATTTCCTCGGTGGCACCATAGATTTGGTGCAGCAAACGCTTCTCCTCCGCTTGCCAGGCGTTACGATGGCTTGCGAAAATCTCGACGACTCTCGCATTGGCCTTGGAGTCTTCTTGCCTCCTCGATTTCATCAGTCTCAGTTGTTCTTCCGCTTGAAAAAGCTTGAGTGATAGCTCCCTCAGGTGACATTGCAGGTTATGAACCAAAGAAACTGAATTTTTTGGTAGTGAAGCGAGAAAAAGGGAAAAACTTAGACCTATGAAGGAGGTAGCGAGCTTCTTGAGCACATCTTCTTTAGGCACTTCTTCATTTTCTTCTGCCATGGCGAGCTGTGGGATTTCACAGCTTTCAAAGAGAGACAGAAAAAGAAGATCTTTCTGTGTATTTTAAGGTGGGACAGAAAAAGGGGCTCCAGTGTGTGCTTGTGCTGCTTCTGCCTTTGAGAACACCACATTTTTGTCTATTAGTAAACTTTCTTTCTGTGGGTAGCTGGAACCAACACAAAATGGGCTTGTCTTGTGAGCATATTTACAGAACTAGGATCTCACCGCCAAATTACACTAACTATCATTAATTCTTTCATCTCAGTCTTTAATACCATGGGTAAATTAATCTTTTATTCTTATAGAGAGATTTAAATTAAATTTGTGGGTGAAAGTATAACTAAAATACTTTTCAAAATAAATAAATAATCTTATTTTTTAAAAAAACTTTTTAATTTCTGTATATACAAAAAGGGTCAAAAATGTTCATTAATTATAAGCTTATTATTTTAATGATAGGACTCTGACTCTTCTGTACTAATTTCTTTTTGTGCCTTTTTAATTAAAGTGACCTTTTTTCTCCGAAAAGAAGAGTATAAGAATGTAAAAGTACTATGATGGACATATAACTACGGGAGTCAATAATATAGGATTCATGTAATACGAGTGAATACAGAGATAATACACTTTCGAACTTTGGTATTATTGATTTTCACATTTTTACCGGAGGGCCTACTACTATATTGGGCAACCACGTAATAAGCCAGCAATCAAATTGAATTTTGTTCGTGTTGTAACCTTCACTTGCTTTCCTTCGTGAGATTGTTTTACGCTTATATTACATGTGTAAATGTAAGACTTTGACTTGGACTCCAACATGTGTTGACCCTGAACTAAGCTAGTAATACCAGAAACACTAGTAACTTCAGTGCTTCATTTTGGTGTTCAAGGATCTTATGCAGGAAGAGATTGAGCTTGTTGCTCTAATGCTTCTGCTTTCTTGGCTTTCTCTTTCTCAAGCAAGTAAAGTCTCTCTGCTTCTGGGATTGCCTGTATGATTGTCTGCAACTTGAAATTTAAGTCCTCCACCTTCTCCATGAGCCTGTCATTTGTTAACATTCCCAGTATCACAGTTTGGATGGTTTCCCAACTCTCCATTAGTGGTAAAGCTATTATCACAGCAGAACCAATGGTTCCCCATCCTATTGCAATAACAGCCCAGAAATAGAAATACCCCATACTAAACTCCCCTGTAGGAATGAACAAGTCATAACATCAGTTATAATTCACTGTAGATAACCTCCATTTTCTAACATTGAAATTACTGTAACTTATAGGTAATAGTACATTTTTAAATAGACTTGGTCTACAAAAGATAAATAGATCAAACCAATCATGAAAAGATATACGAGTTTTGGAGTAGGACCCACTTTTAGCCTGTTTATTTATTCTTTATTGTTGGTTTGGTTAACTTTTCTATATATTTGATCTACTTAAGAATTTCTGCAAAGAAGTTAAAATTACCTGCCGGGAGGGATAGAATTGGCCACAGTATAGCTATCAAAGCGGTGAAACCAACACCCCATTTCACTATCCATGCTTTGGCTTTAATCAGTTTCTCTTCTCTGAACTCGTCTGATGGCAGATCAGTTTTTTCCTTTTCAACCATTGTAATCTGCTTGGTGGTACTCCAGTCATAGTTCTGAGGCCATAACATGCTGCAGACAGCATGAATTGCTCCTCCAGTTAGTATAGAAACAAGGTTTCCAGCTAGCATAGGTGCATTTCTACCAGTTGTATCGAGGTTTACTGAGCCATACTCAACTTTTGTAACGGACAACCATGTGATGATTCCTAGGACACAACCAACAATTGTTCCTAGGATAGCCCCAGTTGCATTTGCTCTTCTCCACAGAAGCATAAAAGCAATAGGAAGAACAGCTGAGCCTATCAGAACTCCCATTGCAAGGTACATCCAACCTAAGGAAACTCCAGCTTTGTTCAATATGACTGCTAGCAATCCCATGAAACACCCAAAGGCTAGGACAACCCCCCTTGACACTTTCAGGACTTCCTTTCCACTTGCATTGGGATTCATGTAAGTACGGTAAATATCATACGTGCATAATGACGAAACTGCAATTAATTCTGAAGAGCCAGCAGAAGTTACTGCCCTGGTCAATATATCAAAACCATCAAAGAGTTAAACTATGATGCTTGCTAGTTAGTTTTCTGATGCATAAGTCTTTGTACTGTCAAAACACGTTCAAAGTCCTTTCAATAGGTATCCATGTATCTATCTCTCATACATAAATATATTGGTATTGTAGTTATTTGGCTTAGCTTGTACAATGTGCTAAGAAATTGAACTTGTTAAGATTTGAACTTGTGACAATGCATTAATCACACATCATATGTTTGCCTCTATCATTAGACAAATCCCCTAGGGTTGGTGTCTAGCTATATATTAAAGACGAGATAGTAACTTACATAAAAAGCATTGTAAGAAGAAGAATAGATCCTCCTTTCCCCATCAAAGCTACTGCAGTAGCAGGGGGAACAAGTCCATGGCCAGCCTCGCTTTCATTTATGGGTAAATCAAGGGCCAAGGCTCCCAGACCTAATGAAGTAGCCAAAGAAAATGGCACAGCAAACCAGACCAACCCTCCCAACAAGTAACCCTTATGAGTTGATGAAGGTCTCGCAGCAATGGCACTCACCCAATATCCCTAAACATTCCCAGTTGAAGAATCAGTAACAATATCAGTTTAGTGCTTTAATGAAGTTAACAAAGAAAAAAAAGGCATAAGTTATATTACAAACTTTGAGTGAGGCAAATTAACAAACATATTTTGGTTATGCTTACGTTGTCAACAAAGACAGTGCCAAAGTTGCCAACAATGTTTATAATCCCAAAGACAAGGCCACCTGAACTCAGCATTGTCAGGTAAGATCCTTTGTAATTCCCACTAACAGGACCACAAGATTGGCCATGGTGTGATATAGGCGCCTCACATGTTCTTGATTTGCTTGCAACCTCCAGAAGATGGTTGTAGATGACACTGGGGCTACCAAGCTCACTGCTTGCCGTATACACAAGGTACACAAAAATGACCAACACAATGTGCACTGAAAGTAAACAAATACCGAGTTTAACAATAAAGATTATATAATGCAACAAAGTGTAGATAATATTGGGAAAACGAAAAATCTCAAGCAGATTCAGTTCATAAAAGATAAGTAGTGCAAATTATTCATAAATAGATGTGTAATTATGTCTGGTATACTTTTTCTCTAACATGCTTGTCTCTACTTATCTTTTATAAACTAAGTATACATAAAAAATCTCTTGTGGAAAAGTGAATAAAATTTAAGCACAGACCTATGACGGAATGTACATAGCTTGCCAAGAACGTGGCTTTGAGGCCTCCAGCAAGAGTATAGACAATTACTCCAAGTGGTATTAAGAAGCTAGCAGCATAAATGTTCACACCAGTCAAGGCATTTACAACCGCAGAACCACCAAGAAGCAACATGGCTGTCACAATTATATTTGTCAAAAAGCAGAAGATGAGGAACACAATGTGTGCAGCAGTTCCCCACCTGAGACAGAGAAACTTGGCTATCATTTTAGTGACAAAAATCTTGCTTTTGATCCAAACCCAATTAACTTACCGAGCTTTGACAATTTCACAGACTGTATGGGCATGAGGAGCCTTTCTTTTAATCTCTATGGCCATAATTCCAAACAAGAGTACCTGATCATTGTAATTTCAGACTCACTTCAATTTCTAATTTTATTAAAGATCACAAGAATGAGCTGTGTTTGATAGGGATATAAGCTTCATGCCTGGATGGTAGCTCCACTAGCATACCAGAAAGGTCCACTAATCCCATACTCCCAAGCAACGTTAGAACTTTGCAGGATTGTAGCAGCCCATGTCCACTTCACAAGACCATGGTAAGAAAAATTGAAAATTAGCAACTTTAGCAGTATGAAAAAGCACCAATACTATGCCTTTCATGTCCCACACTTATATAGGACATTACACAACATTTCAAATTATATTTGAACAGTGACAATTTTTAAACGGTTATATATTACCTGAGACACGATAACACTAGCGATGAGACCAGTTTTTACAGTCCTGCCTGCAGTATTGAACCATTCAGAAGTGTGGCGGGACCCAACATATCGCTTCTCCAGCCATACCTAAACCACAAGCATGTTTGAATCAATAAATTGAATTTGATGCCTTCCGAGCCATGACCTAACCCATGTGACAAAAGATCACAAAAATTACAGAGAGAAGCAAACTTTAAGGGTTACTGACCAAGAAAGAGGTGAAGACTGCGAAAAAAGCACCAAATCCAAGAATGACAGAGTATCCAACTCCCTGATTAAGCACAGGTTTGCCTTCAAAGAAACTGCTCTGCCTCACGCAGCTCCCTCCATTTTCAGACACATGATAATACTTTGCGGAGAATTCAAACGGTGGACACTGTGATGAAGATGCCATGAGACAAGGTAGCAGTAGCAGTAGGTACTGCTTGCTTTAGTTAATTGCTTTTCATACGAAAGTGAAAGGGCTATCTAATTTTATTCTGCTTTTCCCAAGTCTCCATTTGTGCAGAGCGGAAATTTAGAGGCTTTTTCTCTTGGTGGGAAGAAACAAGGGCATTGCTTGAAAAGTCAAACTAAGAGGGTATCTAGTGTAATGAAAGGAATCTTTGTGATAGATTCATAATTCATTGATGGAAGCTGTTTACGTCGCTAGTTTTGAATTTTGGACTTTGAGGGCATTATAAAATTGCTCTTTGATTGGTTATTAGATAAGCTGCCAGAGGTGTGACAAGCAGAAACATGGGAGTTCAGATTCCTCATTCCTGAACGGCTGAACCCCACTCGGCAATTCAAAGCACTGTATTTGTCTGTTTTTATAATTAAATTGTAATTTTTTGTTACTTTCTTTTGTGGCTAATGATTGGCCTGAAATTTACTGCCCATTAGAGTTCGTGAAATTTATAATTATTGTTATAATTTCATTTGAACAAAAGATTTGTAATTTCCTATAAGTTAGGAAGATAAAAGAATAGCCATGTAAAAATTATCATATAGGATAATGGGAATGGAGTTTAGGAAAAATTTTAATTATGAATAATAGAATAAGAGGAAAAGAAAGTACACTTTTAATTTGAGTATCACAGGTAATTTAGATTGAAATAAATATTTTATATATCTCCTTAATCTACATATAAATTTCTCTTTCTTCTCTTTTTATTTTTCTTAATCTAAATACAGCATTAGATACTGAAAGAGCTCGAGTACATCCTTAAGATTCGCAACTTTATAACAAATTAAACGAGATCGATTGTCCAAAAGTATTCTTTAACCATTTTGTAACAAAAGAGGGAAGTAAAATTGACATTCTTCAAATTTTCATGGGAAACAGAATAATTCTTATTGATGAGAATAATTATTGATGGAAAACTAATAAAGTAAATCTTCATTAATTATTATATTATAGTAGAGTTACTCATTCTTTATAAATATTTAATTACTTACTTTTAGGGTTATTTTTTTTTATTTTTCATATGTATTTTATTATTGGAAGCAATCAACTTAAATGTTATTGACTAAATGTAAATATTTCTCTTAATAAGAATTTAAATATTAATTCATCATATTATAAAAAATTTGTCTTTTTCACTAATTTTAGTTAAGGTGTACTCCAAAGTTTAGAGAATATTTTTCACATTGATGGCCATCTGTACGGATACTTGGGATCTATTTTTTCACAAATTGAAAAGCCCATCTATCGTCATGGCAGATTTATAAGATATAGTTGGGGTGGGTAGCATCATCTCAATTTTTTTGTTTTAGGATCTTCTCATTTTTTTTTTCAGCCCATTTCTTTTTTTATAAAGTTGTACAATTTACTCCTTAACTTGAAAATTTTACAAAAAGAAAACAAAAAGCTTTTTAAGCTATCGATTTTGTGTAACATACTATATTTGTTGATTTTTTTTTTCACGTATCATCTACTAAAAATAATTTTATTTAAAGTATTATTATATATTAAAAATAAATATTTTTTAAGAATAATTTAAATTTTGTTTTAGAGAGTATTTTCTTTTATTAAATTCAACTCTCACTAATTATTCATTGATATTTTTGCCAATAAATATAATTAGACTTGTACAATTTAAATTGTGTTTGACTTATGAAAAATTCTTTACATTTTAGCGTTTATTATAGTGATATTATTTTGGACTTAATTGTGTTTCCAATTATAATAAAAGTCAGTCTTCAAATCTTGAGAGAAAGGAATATATTAATTATAAGCATATTAGGAGCAAATTTTGTTTTTGCCGCATATTGATTATTATTATTATTATATTTTAATAGGTACACGACCAATGACATCGCTTAGCTGGGAGTTTAGGGATCCTAATTGCCAACGTGTTGCCTTAAGCCCCACGAAAACCCAACGTTCTTGCTCCCCAAGAAATGCCAACTTATTACAAATCAAATTTGATATGTATAAATACATTAAAAAGTAATAAAAACTCATGGCTCTGCCATCGCTACCCTCTTTAATTACAAAAGTACCCCCTCTTGTTGAGAATGAAATTATCCCAAACTCTGGGGTCAAATATAGGAAATAAGGCACGTCTAGAAATATCAAGATTTGACAAACGTGTCACAGTTCAAAACCTCTACTAAACCCATACCCTCCGCCGTAATAATATATAGTTTCATATGAACTCTCTATCCCACATAACCAAACAAAAAGCTATTAACCCACTTTTTAGTTGAATCCTTCCAATTTTCTTTCTTACTTTCCTGCATATTTTCTGGAGAAACAAACATCCTTAACAGAGATCAATATCCATCCCACATTTTTGGATTTCTCTCACCGATCGATATTGCGGTCTTGGCGGTGATGATGATGATGATGATGACGAGCCGTGGGATTACCAGCAGAACAGCCAACACTGCGCTTGTCGCAGTCGGTTCACGTCTCTTCTCCACAACAACCGCCCACGCTGTTGGCAGCGAGACTTCCTTGCGAGGTGCTGCGAAAGGTTTTGGTGGTGAAGCGAGTGGGACTCATTGGACGAGGGCTCCTGTGGTTCATGGTGGAAGTGTACGGAATATGAGCACTTTGTCGCTGGCTGAGAAAGAGAAGCAGGAGGAGAAGGAGAAGGAGGCTGTCGTCTCTGCTTCTGGAAGCAATAGCACAAGTGCGGTTGGGAACAAAGAGAAAAAGGGGTTTGTGAGTTATTGGGGCGTTGAACCCACTAAGATGACCAAACCTGATGGCACAGAATGGAGTTGGAATTGCTTTAGGGTATGCCATTTGATTTCTTAATTTGGTTTCTCTTAAGTTTTCAATATTTGCGGTTTGTAATTGTATATATTAATGCCAGATTTATTTTTTTTCTTGATGGATTTTAATGATATTGTTGATGGTTTTCATTTGAAGCCATGGGAGACGTACAAAGCAGATCTTTCTATTGATCTGACGAAGCACCATGCGCCCGTCACATTCATGGACAAGATGGCTTATTGGACCGTCAAGTCTCTCAGATACCCCACTGATTTATTCTTTCAGGTATATAAATATATATATATATATATATTCAATAATTACTCAATTATGAATATCTTTTTAATATTTTTGTATTTTTTAACTTTTTTTGCGGTTTTTGAACATTTAATCGTGGTCATGCATATTTGGCTTGCTAGTAATTTGGATCAGTCAGCAGCATATTTATTATAATCTAATATTGCTCATGATTCAATGGTTCGTTATTGTCTCACCCTAAATATTGCATGCCTGGTGTGTCGTACACGGTGTTCATCTCTCTGTGGACTGGGCTTTTTAGTGTCCACTGTCACGCCACTGTTCATGTTCGTTTATATTTATGTTGGGAGGAATAACAAAATTTAAGTGTAATTTAAAAAATAAATAAATAAATTGTTTGCATATTATATTTTATTGAAAAACTTAACAATAAAGTATAAAGCCTTTCAAGAGTTATTTTAACAAAGTTATATTTGATAGACTCACCCTCTTTTTTTTATGTGGCTTTTATTCTCTTTCTAGAAACATTACCAAGGACAAAAATGAAACTTTTTCTTGAACTTTGGATTGTCCTAATTTTTTTGTTTGGCTTAGGGTTTTTAGCGATGACTTTATTCATCGCTAAAATGTGTTTTAATATTATTACAATAAATATTATTGTTATTATAATTTTTGTTTAAATAATTAATATAAAAAAGTTATAATGACAATAATATTCGTTGTAATAAATCTTAACAATAAAAAAAATTACTGCTAAAATATCAAATAGCTCCAAGCAAAAAACGCTAAGGAGAGAATGCTTTTTCTTAGCACCCCTTGAAGCCACTTAAGACCATAAATTTGCAATGGGTTATGCTGAGATGAAAATGATTAAAAAGTACAATAATCAGTGAGGCACACTTCGACTTCAATTAAACTACAAAATTTACAAACTTTCTTCAAATCAAATGCTCAAATTAGTCATAGCCTCTTTGTCTACAGAAGTTGTGTTAAATGTTGTATACAAATTGTAACTACAGAGACGCTATGGATGCCGAGCAATGATGCTAGAAACAGTGGCAGCTGTACCTGGCATGGTGGCAGGAATGCTACTTCACTGCAAGTCTCTGAGACGGTTCGAGCACAGTGGGGGTTGGATCAAGGCACTGCTGGAGGAAGCAGAGAACGAGCGCATGCACCTCATGACCTTCATGGAGGTGGCCAAACCCAAGTGGTACGAACGAGCCCTAGTCATAGCCGTCCAAGGTGTCTTCTTCAACGCTTACTTCTTGGGCTATTTGGTGTCCCCTAAATTTGCACACCGCATGGTTGGATACCTTGAGGAGGAGGCCATTCACTCCTACACTGAGTTCCTCAAGGAGTTGGACAAGGGTAACATCCAGAACGTTCCGGCGCCGGCCATCGCCATTGACTACTGGCAGCTCCCACCGGACTCCACTTTGCGAGATGTGGTCATGGTTGTCAGAGCTGATGAGGCTCACCACCGTGATGTCAACCACTTTGCATCGGTAATTAAGCTTATCCTTAAATTTTGCAAAATCTTCAATAAACTGTAATGAATGTATATACTCATGATCTTCATTTTCAACTGTAATGAATTGCAGGATATACATTACCAAGGACGAGAGTTAAGAGAAGCTCCTGCTCCAATTGGTTACCACTAGAAACCTGAGATATTGGCCTTTGGGATTGTGAAAATTTGGGCATAAATTTTGAAGTCATTTTGGGTTTGAATAAATACAATTTGCTGGTGAGTATGGTAGTATTATGGTTAATGGTTGCATGTAAATAGTGTGCCCTCCTTAACTGTTAGAGACTTGGAGTTAATATAGTAATTCTACTGTACACTCAAGACTGCATCTTGAATTATGCTTGACAAAGTTATATGCTAGATCGTTTAATTTTCTTGTCATGTTTTGCTTTCAAGACGGATTCGGTTCCTCTTATAGCTGTCATTTTACTATACTAGAAGGATTGGATTTTCATCATCACTTTACTCCTTGTTCTCTTCTTAATTCTGAGACGCGTGAGATTCTGGTAATCTAAAAGCTTGGTGTACAATTTGCTTAAAAGCTTTTTTCACTGTTGAATCGTGAATGTGGAACCTGATCATGTAATCAAGTACAAAGCAAGTGGATCTACAGTAATTGAAGTTCCTTCTCGCCCCTATTGTAATCTGTTTTAATCAATAAAAAAAGTATAAAGCAAGTGGTTCAATTTTTTTAATTGTGGCTATTATGAGTATCTATAATCTACCATTATATCTGATGATCGAAAATCTAATATGGAGAGTTTGATTTATTGAGAGGTTAAATCTAAATGTCATTGGAATATTTTTTATCAGATATGTATATATAATAATAATAAAATATTTTACATAAACTTTTCAAAACAATTAAAAAATTATGAATTTAATCTCATCGAATTTTCTGTAACCTAAATGGATTAGATGTTAGAATAAAGCTGTTCCTATAAAGGTAGCTTAAATGGCCTAGTGTCTTCTCAACTATACATAGTTGGTCAAACTCATACTCTTCAAATATGCCAGGAGGATTAGGTATTGTTTCAGCCGACCAAACTATTTTTTGTTTTGTTCTACTTTTCTTTTATAATATTTGTTTTTACTATTGAAAAAAATAAACCAAAATATAGATATCCTTGAACTATCCAATCCTTGAATTATCCCAATTTTAAGCCTTCGATTACAACACACACACACAGAAACGAATAGTTATACATATGGACTAAATGAAGATGTTAATAGTTTAATAAACCCAGTTTGCATGTAACAGAGCCTCTCATCGATCTACCAAGAGCCTACCAAGTTCTCTTAGAAAAAATCATGTTTGGACCATAAACATGCTTCTCACTTGAACCTTTACAACTGTGTGCTGTTGGATTGTGGGTGGGACTTCAATTCATTAGACCTTGTAAAGAGGGTCAAATCGAATTTATAATTCGAAAAGCATCTCCATATTTATTACTCAAGGACCACAAGTCGGAATGGTAGCAACTCTTTTAATGCGAGAAAGTAAGCTTCTGGCCCTGTGACAATCATCAAATGCGGTTGAGTGCAATCTTCGCAATAATATTATGCGAATAATTTTTTAGCCAATTAATTTGGTCTTTTTAAAAATTTTAAATTGAGATACTAGTTCCTCATCCTCTAATTCTAATTAATAGAAATATACAAATGATTAAAAAAATTATATTTTGAAAAACTAAATTTGTTATATCATATTCTTAAAATCTTTGCTATACGAGAATTTCATCCACACAAAAATGTATATAAGAGAAAAAGCGCCATCTATTTTTTATAAAACAAGGCTTCACCCTTTGGTTTGGAAGCCCGACAGTACTAACTTCCTTTTGTCGTAACCAATCAAATCCTCCTCCAAAGAGTAAGTATAACGAAACCCACCTTCTCTCCTTCAATGACCCCCCAACTTTAAGACCAAAAGGCCTTCATAGTTCAATGTTCAGACCTGTACCACTCACCCATAACTCTAGCAGCACCTGCAAAAAAAAAAAAAAAAAAACAGTTGAATTCCATGGCAACCACATCCACCTCAACCACACGACTAAAGCTCAGTCCCCGCCGTCACCATCAACTACAGCCTCTGATTCCTGGTCTTCCCGACCACATAGCCCAACTCTGCCTCACTTACCTCCATGACCCTTCCCTCCTCTTCTCTGTCTCCCACTCATGGCGTCGCCTTCTCTATTCTCCTTCCTTCCCTCCTTTTCTCTCTCTCTATGTCTTCTTATCCCCATCCACCCCTTCTCCTCCTTCCTTACAAAACCCTTCTAATTCCGTTCAAATCTTCACCTTCGACCCCATCTCCTCCATGTGGCATCCCCTCCCGGACCCTCCCCTCCTCCTCCTCCGCCACCACCCCTCTTTCCTCTCCCGTAACCTCCCCATCCAATCTGCCTCCGTCGCCGGCAAACTCATCCTCCTCGCCGCCACCACCCACAGCCTCCACCCCGCCATTTCACGCCCTCTCATCTTCAACCCCCTTTCTGGGAATTGGAGCTTTGGGCCCTCTATACCCAACCCTCGCCGCTGGTGCGCCCTGGGCGCGTCACGCGGTTCCGTGTATGTGGCGAGTGGGGTGGGGGCTCAGTTCTCCATTGATGTGGCGCGGTCGATGGAGAAGTGGGATCTGAAGGAGAACAAGATCTGCGGCAATGGTGAGTGTGGGGAGTGGGAGAAGAAGAGCAATCTCAAGCATGGCAGGTTCAGCAGAGACGCGATCGATGCGGTGGGGTGGAGAGGTAAGCTGTGTGTGATGAATGTGAAGGCGAAGGAAGGGGTTCTGTACGATATGGAGGGGGACACGTGGGAGGAGATGCCAAAGGGGATGCTGCGTGGGTGGAGGGGGCCGGTGGGGGCCATGGCGGAGGAGGTGATGTACGGTGTGGATGAGGCCAAGGGCTCTTTGAGTAAGTATGATCAGGAGAAGGATGCTTGGGAGGATGTGATGGAATCCGAGAGGTTAAGAGGGGCGGAGCAACTTGTTGCTCAAGGTGGAAGAGTTTGTGTTGTTTCAGGCGGTGGGATTTTTGTGGTCGATGTCATGGCAGCGCCGCCGAGGATGCGGGTCGTGGAGTTACCGGCGGGATTTGAAGCCGTGGCGGTTCATGTTTTGCCCAGGATACCGGTGCTCGGCTCTTCCAACGAAGATTGAGTTTTTGTTTTTGTTTTAAAAAAAAGGGATATTTTTTGTTTTTTTTATAATTATTTTCTGAGCTATCCTTGAAAGCTGAAAGTGAAAATTTGTCAATTAGTGAAAAAAGGAGTGTGTGTGGTGTAAAGGAAGGGAGGGGACGATATTAATAGTTGCTACTGTATGGGAAGTTGACGTGCTGAAATTTGCTAGGCAACGACATCAGAGGTGGAGATGAGATGCCTATAGTTACCTGAAAAGAGGGAACTTGTATTTATGAAAGAAATGATACACAACCGAATCTTGTGGTTAAAGGCTGACATCAATTTAATTCATTGTTCGTAATACGCCTAGAAGTAGAACGTCCCTTGGGTTTTTATTTTTCCTTTTTCAATAATTTATCTATGAACAATATTTTCTCGTTCATCTAATTTGACTCATTTTTGTCAAATGATACTAACAGAATTTTCAGATAATTACAGTACATCAAACCGTAACAGGCTTTCAATTATTGCCGTTCAGTTATTCAAAACTATAAAAGGCTGAGTCGGGAGTGGCTCATATGCCAAATTCAATTACTTATTTTGGGTACATTAAAACACTGGACCGTTTGACACCCCATCAACTATTTTAAGATTCTATTCTTATCTTATCCTTACACACATGGAGAATACCACAACTAGATAGATAGAGATTATAAAACAAGGCGCAACACAGCATTGTTGCCATACAGTTATATAAGCATTTAACACGCAAACAGTGAGATATCCCCGTGACACAACCGATGTTTTTGTTTTAGGTCAAATGAAACAATAACATACAGTACACAGCAGACTTTAATAGGTTTTACTTATTTCAATATTAGTTCACACCAGATAGATGGAAGTAAAACAGACCAAGCATCGACCAAAATCCTTCAAGAACATATCTTAGCTTTCTGAGCTGCAAGACGTATCCCCGGATGATGAGTTCTCATGTCGAAGCCGCTTCATTTCCTCATAGGCCCATTCAAGTCCAGGGCAATAATGAAGAGGGGGATTAAATCTGCTGTCATTGATATCAGGCGGCATAAATGCTCCATTCTCTATCAAAAATTTCATGGCTGCTCTCCTCCTTTCTTTAGCTGCAATGTGGAGTGGTGTCCCTGGTTGAAAAATATCATCGTAAGTAAGAAATTTGGTAACTTGATGCACTCATTTACATAGCACGTACAACAACGTCAAAAAAAGAGAAGTAATGAAGCCTGCATAGAGATTAGGGAGCATGAATTAACTTACAGCCACAAGCACCCTTAGTCCGGGCATCGATGTCAGCTCCACGTTCAAGCAATTCATCCATCACTTCAAGGTGGCCACCTTCAGCAGCAAGGTGTAGAGGGGTCACCCCTTTTGACTTTGGGCCCCATGCAATCACATTTACATCCATTCCTTCATCAAGAAGTTTTTTAACCTGTTCAGCACTGCTGTCAGTATATGCCTAAAAGTAACAGAACATGACAAACACTTTGCTCCAAACATTACACAATCCTTAGGGAACAAGAAATTCTGAACTCAATCATTAGCCCTCCAAAAATTAAAACCTCTCAATTCAACATCAATCAAAATGGTACCTGCGTTGGACAAAATCTAAGCCACTTAGCAAACTGGATAACATTACATAAATGAGTGCTCAAATAGACGTTAGTTAATGATCTAGATTTTTCCAGGTATATTTTCTCACATTTTGCCCAATTATTTCTATCATCTTGCTAGACTAGGTGGGCTTCAAAAAATTCGACAAAACAACATCATTTAAAGAAGAACAATACTTAAACATATTTGAATCATCAGTCAACAACCAAGTGAGCTCCTGTTTATATGTATCAACAAGTTTGTTAAGTAACTGTGACTTTGCTTAATATAAGGGACCACTTTGATTGGGAATTTGGGAGAAATATATTATGAGAATAAATTAAAAGGCTTTACTTTATAGGACTAAACTAAAAGTATCTATAGAGAAGAAGTAAGTATATAACATATAAATAACCAGGTTAGGAACCAGTGAATCCTCTGTTTGTAAATTAAACTGGTTATCACTTATACACATACCCCCAAGTACTGAAACCAAAGACACCAGGCCAAAGGAAAACCCTTACCAACCGGCCCCAAAAAAAGAAAACACTGGGAGAGAAATTAAGTATGTAATTATGAATAAAACTTTTGCCACCACAGTTTAACAATACAAGAGTCATAAGAGAAGAAGATCAACCAGCTGATGACTCAAATGATGAAGAAAGGAATCCAGAAGGATCGATATATCAGTTTAATGATTTATCACATAATAAACTAAAAGAAGAACCCTTATCAGAGTTACCTAATGTATCCAGTTCTGTTTTCCCTCTCCCACTTTTTTGTTCTTTTCTCTCTTTATAGTGGGTACCTTAAAATCAACATTTCCCTTCCCAATATAGCAGCCGGCTCTTTTCTCTTCTTTCGTGTTTCTTGGTAACTTTTGTGTTAATCATCAGAGGGAATGTAAACATGCTAGTTTACATCCGTAAGTATTAGTAATTACTAATTACCAATGAAAGAAGCGGGAATGGAATTTACTAAATGCGCATAAAAAGGAAACCAGAGAGTAAAGGACTAAGGAATTGAACTTACCACTTTGAGATCCCCTTTTCGAGCGCAAACATGGAGTGGCGTCCACCCTCTATCATCCGTATCTAACCCAGACCTTAAGGAGCGCCTTCTTGACAGGCTCCTTCTAAAGGACCCCGGCTGCTCCTGGGGCATATCTTTCAGCAATATTAGTAACCAATGAAAGAGCTGAAATTAACTATCAAGGAAAAAAATCCTTAAAATGCGTGATGGGTTTCGAAACAGTAAGATACTGCCAAGAACGATGACAAACTCCTATTCTCGTTGTTATGGAATTAACAAAAACGGACCCCGGAGATCAAAGGATCACCGATTTACATATTTTCAATGAGAAAACCCAGAGAGAAAAAGCAACGGCCAACGAAATTAGCGAGAAGCAACAGAATGATTCGCCATGCAATAGGGTGCGAAAGGATTCAAACCAGGACCAAAAGCACGAAGATTCTGAGAGATCAAAACAGAACTGGTGAGGGGAGAAGAGATTATAATCATAATTGATACGAAACCCTAACACCAAATGGTAGATTGGAAATAGAAGGAGGAATTAGGGTCCGCTTTGAAGTCAAGTATGATCTAATAAACAATTAGATGAATCCTGATTTGATTAGAAGAGCGTTTGGCGGGAACATAGAGAAGGTCGATGTCCTTTCCTGCCAATGGCAAACCCTAGGAGAGAGAGGGAGACACTGCTGAATGGAAAACCCAGCGAGAGAAATACCACGTCGAAAACGGATTTTCGCTAGTATTTGAATGATATCTACAGGTGGTTTCTAATTCTTCCACGTAATAAGGTCTGAATGTGTTGTCTAATACCTTCTTATAATATGAATAATCTAATAATAATTTTGTTAAAAATATCATCAAGCATCTTTCAGCAGACAAATTTTTTTTATACATTTTCAAAATTTTATATTAATTTTTAATGTTATTTTTAAAAATTTTTTATATTTAATTTTATCCTTAAATTTTTAAATTATAATTAATTTTATTTTATAATTTAACGTTATTTAAATTATTAACAAAAAATAATAATATAATATTTGATAATAAATACTAAGAATATAAATAAAATTTTAATAATATTTAAATATTAAAAAATAATATATATTATTAAATTATAACATTTTTACTCTCACTCAATCACTCTATGATATAAAGATTAAATTTTTTAATTGAGATTTTAATAAATACTTCGTATATAATTTGAACGATTTTATTAAAAATTTAAAATTTTGTTCCAAACAGAATATTATATTATTATTTTTTACTAATAACTTATACTACGTTAAGTTTTAAAAAAAAATTAATTATAATTCAAAATTTTAAGAATAAAATATATTAAAAAAATTTAGAGATTAAATTAAAAATAAATATAAAGTTTAAAAACATAAAAAAAATACTTTTGTAAAAAAAAAACAAGTCATTCAAATTAGGTATTTGACTATGTGAAAAATGGTGTTTGATTTTTTTTCGTTTGTTATGCTTTACAAAAAATGTTTACATTTGTTTAAAAAACACCAAAACTTTAAGTAGCTCACTAAAGAATTCATTACTTAATTTTTAGAGGAAATTCATTTTTGATCTTTGAAAGATATCTAATATTAACATTTAGTATTTGAAAAATCATGTTACATATTTTGATCTTTAAAAGATTACGACGTCTAATTTATTAGTCTTTAAAACGTTAGTAGTTAATAGCCTAACTAATTTGTCACGTTAAATAATGACGTAACATGTTATTTGCATAATAGAATGTCCATTCAACATGTCTATGTATAAAAAATGTCTACTTATCAATGTAAAACCTCCACATAAGCAATTTAAAGAAAACAAATTAAAAAGATCCAAAAGAGGAATTAGAATCCAATTTCGCAACAACTCTCCAACGTCCTCTTCTTCTTTTATGAGTTAGGATTTTCAGAACCAAACAATTCCATCTTCTTCCCAAATCTCAACCAAGTATCATGAATAAGCACACTGATTCGCATCAATGTTAGCAATCTAAAGCCAGTTTCAGCTTATCTTCCTTGCAAAGCACATGGCTATGTAACTATAGAAGAAGGTTGCTAGTGTTGATAGAAAAAACTAAAAAAAACTATGGGCGTTAATTCTTAAGATGCCCTTTATACAATGTATGTACTTAACTATTTGTCAAGATTTTAGTTTATTGTCATTTTATATTGTAATTCTTCATATTATAATGGTAATTTGTTTAAGAGAAGTTGTTTCCTTACTTCATTACCCTGAATATTTGTTGTTTCCATGGCACTAGCACACTTTCCCACTTTACCCTAAATATTTGTTGTTTCCAAACTAAGAGTTGAAGTTAAATGGCATGAGACTTGAAATAAATAAGATTGTATATGAAATTTAAAGTTCATGGATCTGATTAGGTAGTAAAAATCAATTTTTGATATAACTTGATTAAATGAAATGAAGGGGTGTGTAAACTATAATGAAATATATGAAGTTTTAAGTACTTATATAGCAAAAGCATAAATTAAAAAAAGAGGGACAAGCAGTAAAAAGGTAGCTTTCATCATTAATCTTTACACATTTTCCTTTTGCTTATATTTTATTATGTAGTGGAACCAAATGGATGATCCTATTGTATGAATTACATTTCTACAATGGGACCAAATAGGTTCAAATGTTCTTATTTTATTATTTGGTAATTCTTTTTTATTTTGTGCAATGGGACTAAATAGGCTATCTCATTGCATGAATTAAAAAGAGAGAATTTGGTAGTTCATATTAATGACCATGCTAATACACATTTCGAATTATGTAAGACAAGCTAGTGACATCTAGATTCTTCAAATGGGTAGATGAGGATCTATCTTATGAGACTGACCATGAGCCACCATCACCTCAAGATAAGATGCCTTTCATCAAAATGAAGAGGAAGTTGTTTGAGTATGACATTAAGTGAAGATATTGAAGTTAATTGTTAGCATTTTAGTTGCCATTGTTGCTATACTTGTGTTTTACATAATGAAATATATGTAAAGTCAAATATTTAGTTGTGCAAGTTTAGGATTTGGGTGTTCAAGTTTAGGAGTTTGTGTTTAGTAATTTTATGTCATGTAGGAGTTCTTTTGTGAACCTTATATGTAATGGATTTAGGAATTTGTACTTAGGTACTTTTGAGTAATGTATGAGTTCTTATGTTTCTTGTAGCTTATATAATACTATTGTATAACGTATTTTATTTCTTGTGGCTTGTATGATGCTATTGTATAATGTATTTTGTTTCTTGTGGCTCGTAAGATTTTTTTACCAATAATACTTAAAAAGATTTTCTTGCGGCTTTTAAGCACATTTTCTTCCTTTATTTTCTCTTATAATGTTTTCTCATTGTTGGAGTTTCTCATCCAATGCCATAATTATCTTTACTTAAAATGGATTTGTGAAGACTTAACAACACTAAACCTATTATTGAAATTACCAACCTACATGTAAAATTAATAGAATCAATTCATTTGCTGAAAAAGAGGTTTGAGATCAATTCATTTTCTTGCATAAGACATGTACAAAATGCATAATTCATTTGCCATTATATTAAAACTTTTCATGTACAAAATATTGTTAATAATTACATTGTATGAGTCATTTCCTTACATAAGATGTTTCTAACTAAAATATATAATCAAATGACTAAAGACATTGTTATGGCCTGTGCACACATCTAAAGAAGAGCATTTTAGTTTGTATTCTTCATTCCTTGTCAAAATTTGCCCAAAGATGCCTAACATATAACCTATGGTTCACACTTAAGATCACCTCATGCAATGCTGGAATCAACCCCTACATAAACATATTAGATGAATATGAGTTACTATGGTCCTATATTAGTCATAATAAAAAGTCATCTAATAAGTTTAAAGTCAGATTTAATGGTAAACTAGTAATGCACTAAAAGTTTTTTCATATTATTAGTCATACTAAAATAGTTTCAAAATGCACCAAAATGCATTAAAACATATCAAAAATGCACCAAAATAGGTTCAATATGCACCAAAATATACCAAACCAAAACCAAATAGCACCATACTAGTAACCAAAGCGTAAGTAACCAATTTGAACCAAAGCAGAACCAAAATACATCAAACCATAACCAAATTGCACCAAACCAACAACCAAAATGCACTAAAACAAATTCAAGTTGCACCAAACCAAACTATAAACCATTGATGCACCAAAATATATCCTATATTATTCATACTAAAATGTTCCTGAATGATTATAAAGTTATACTTAATGGTCCCTAAAAATTTTAAAAGATATATTTTTTAGTCCCTGAAGTGATTTACTGTACCAAACCAGAACCAAAATTTCCACCACACCAAAGCACCAAACTGTAAACCAATAATGGACCAAATTATAAACTAGTAATGCACCAAACTAGCAACTAAAATGCATTAAACCAACAACCAAAATGCACAAAAATAGATCCAAATAGTTCTATACCAATAACCAAAATGCAAATGACCTAATTTGCACCAAATCAAAATCCAAATGCATCAAACTATAAACAAAATACACCAAACTATAAAAAAAAAATGCACTAAAACATATCCAAATAGCACCATACCAATAACCAAAATGTAATTACCTAATTTGCACCAAAAAATAACCACAATGAACTAAACCAACAAAAAAAAGGACCAAAACATATATAAATAACACCATCCCAGTAACCAAAATGCAATGACCCAATTTGCATCAAAATAGAACCAAAATGCATTAAACCATAACTAAAATGCACTAAAACAAATCCAAATAGCACTATACTAGTAACCAAAATGCAATGACCTAACTTGTACCGAACTAGAACCAAAATTCATCAAACCATAACCAAGTGAACGAAAGCTAGTGTTCAAGAATAAATTTCAATCAAAAGATAAGATATGTATTCATAGACCAAAGTTATGTCAAGCCTCTATACATCTTAGAACATGAACAAATGAAATTAAATATTCTCTCTGTGTTTGCTCTATATATACAAATTATGTTATCTTTGCTCTGGCTTTTGATATTTAACAAATACACTTCAAATCAAACTTTACTTAATAATGTGCCATTTAAACCACCAAAAATCAAACTCAATTTTAAATTTGAAAATTGTTAGTAATACTTATCTTCACAAACTATTAAGAACATATACTATAGAATCACTAATCACGAAGAAAAAACTTAGCACGATCTTGAATGATTGAATTATTCAAAATTGAAGTTATGAAATGACGATAGAAATTAAACTAATGATTCAATTATTCAAAATAAGAGTGTGAAATGACGAGAAGTGCATTACCTCAGATGACCCACAGTAATGACCCCTACAACATACATAAATCAAAGTGATTATAAAGCGTGTAATTCTCACTAAAATTGTTCCTTTTCCATGCCAGTTGGGTCACTACTAGTTGAGTGTAACCCAAATAGAACTTTCTATTTGTCCATTCAAATCCCACTCATCTACCCTTATGCACAACACATCTAATACCACAACCCATACAATTATGTACTATGAAATATAAAATTCTAAAACTTTAATTTATGAGCAAGTGAGATACAAACAATAAAAATGCTACTGAATTTAACCTTCCAGTAATAAATTACATTTCCATTTCATAATTTCACATTCCCTGTTAGTCATCAAAATAGCCACATAATTAGCATTATATGTACAATCCTTGGCCTAAAGGTCATCTCAAATTTCCTGTCTACCAATTTCACAATCTACACTCCTTCTAGGTTGCCTCGCATCTCCACCATGTCAAACCCAGCTAATTCCTAGGCATATCCTAATCCTGATCATCTAAACAAACAACTTAATGAGATATGGTTATCCCAATAGAGTAATTTAAAAATTTATAATTTTATGAAATAGCTAAACATTCAGTTGTACCCCTTTATGGTATAGAAAACCTCTCTCCTATATCATATCAACATATAAGTGAATTACAAAATCCATATTCTAGTTTCATCAAACACATAGGAATTAACATATTTTTATTGAAGACATGTTTCACAAAACTCATATCAAAATATAGAGTATATGACCATATTTTAGTCAAAATATCATATTCATAGTGCATGTTATTTCATTTCAACTTCATTTGCATAACAAGTTCTTTGTTAATGCAAGAAGTCATAATCCTGCATACTCCCAAAATTAATATGCATATCATCTAACATTATAAAAATCACCATCTCATTGCATGTTATTTTTCAATCCCAAGCTATCATCACACTTCCTTTTATCTATGTGATGGTCACACTTCCTTTTATCGATGTGACTAGGATTGTTGTTATCACGGGGATCGTCCTCCCAGTGATTATCACACTTCCTTTTATCCACGTGATATTGTCACACTTCCTTTTATCCATGTGACATGAGAATCTAACTTCTAGGGCATCCCCTGACATGTGCACATCATTAGTCTCATCCTTTACCCGACTATATAGCAACACATTGTTAGGGTTATAGAGTTTTACACTTAAATCAATACATTTCTCTCGTCTAAACCATCCTTCCTTTATTCCTTAAAGTCTTTCATAGGGTTTTATTGGTTTAAAGAGTAACTTCTAACAAATACAGATCATTCAAGTTAAAAACTGTTATATTCTTTAAAGTAGTCTGCATGAGGGACACCTAATGATCGTCCTATACTAGCCATTAAATGTTCATCCCAAATTTCACCCATCCTTATGGAGCATACAACCCAATAACCAATTTAAAACAAGCAGCAAAAAGTCCATTTCATACTTTTTAACACATACATGCAATTTCTCTAAACTCATATAAAAACCATTTACAAACTAAATTTCATTTTATCAAATAAATTCCCATCTCATAAAACCAACTTTCATTTCAAAGCAAGCAAATTCACATCATCATTCAAAATCTAGTGAAGTGTAGATTACTCTACCTTAACTATTTATTCCTTTCCTAATCAAGGTCTTCCTTTTTCCTTTTGGACTTGCTCTCACAAGTCACGTCTTTCGCTACCTGAGAACAAACCTCATCTTCAAACTAATTCTTTTCAAACATGTAGCTATACAACCTAGGCTTAGTGTTCTACTATTGTATTTCTCCTAATTTCCCTTCCTATTTTCATGTTAGTTGTCACCCAACATATGTAATTCTCATATATGGTGATATTTGAGCCTTATTCTATTCGATTCTAGGGGTTTCCAAGCTCATTCCTTGCTTTAAAAGTCATTTTTCATGTTGAAGGGCCATCAGTCGGCTGCTATGAAGCAAGCAGTCGGCTAATTGCTCTCTAGAGGGTTGTCAGTCGATTAACACGAAGCTAGCAATCGGCTGGTAGCTCTTTGAAAGCCTAAACTTCGCTGAATAGTAGCTTACCAGTCGACTGATAGAAGATTGTCAGTCGATTTCTAGGCAAAAATGTGGGCTTGATAGTTGACTACTAGTTGACTTATGCGCCTCTGTATCAATTTTTGAGTTTGTCAAGAATATGACAGTCGACTGGTGACAATTTAAAAATTTTTAGTTTTCAAAATCATCTAACCCAGATTCTACCGCATTACAAATTTTAAAGGCATGAGCTTAACTTCTAACCATTTTTCCCCAAATACTAACCATTTTCATGCTCAAATATCAATCATACAAGTTTATTTACACATTCAAGTTGGGTGAATAGTAAAACCTATTCTCCAAATCTAAAATCAACTTAGAAAACACTAAATGGAAGCTAAAAACTCTAACATTATGGTTCAAAAACCTTTTTCTATCTCCAAAAAACCTCGAAATCATTATTTCATACCAGAAAATCGAGAACTTCTAAAGAAAAGAAAATTTCTCCATTTTTGCCAATCCTAACATTTAGTAGATTTGAGGGGTTCTAAGTGCAGTAATCTACTTCTAAATGATGCTTAGGATGTTTACCAAGCTAGAAGTAAGGATTTCTTACCTAGAATCCAGCTACTTGATGCTTCCAATTTGATTCCCTTCTCCTTCCCTTCTGCTCGATTTCCTTCCTTCCTTTCTCTCCTAAAGCTTCAGCTCTTTCTTTTGGCATGAAAGGAAAAGGCATATAAGAGGGAGGAAAAGGGTGCAATAGCTGAACTTCAAGGACCTCCTAGAAAATAGAAAAAATTACTCTTTAGTCCTTCTCATTTTTTTTTCTCCAAACTCCTTATTCATTTAAATTCTTGAAATAAAATTCTAAGATTATCCTTGAAAATAAATTTTAAGGAAGCAGATATTACACCCACAATCTTTATCTTCAACGGCTCGGTCAAGCACTACAACAATAGAGATGCGGGGGCAATAAAGGTTCGTGGTTGCTATTGTGCACCTTGCCCTAGGGGAACGTTTGGAATCATTGCTTTTGAAAGATTTTATTGCATGAATAGGATTATGATTCCCCTTTCTAGATTTTTTTAATTTGTGTTTTCTGTTTAAATTACTTAGGTGAATGTTTAAGATTGATGAGTAGGTATTTTTGACACATAAACATGTTGACTGAGCATCTCATTGTGCAAATAACTTTTCATGTCATCATTTAACATAACAAATCAATTAGGTCATTAACTACTAGCATCCTAGAGACTAACAAGTTGGACGTCTTAATCTTTTAAAAATTAAAATGTGTATTATAATTTTTCGAGGACTAAACGTTAATATGACGTATCTTTTATGGACCAAAAAATAAATTTCCTCTAATTTTTAACGATAAAAGGGATTGTGTAATAGATTATGTAAATTTTCTTACTTTGGGTTAATAAAATTGATTTAAAAAAAGCACCAGCAAAGCGTCCATTATGATGATTATATAAAATTGATAATTAATAATATTCATTAAAATTTAAATACTAAAAAGGTTCAATCATTAAATTTTTGGCAAAAATACTTTTTATATCTCTAAACTTTATATCAATTTTTAATTTTATTTTTAAAATTTTTTAGTAGTCAATTTTGTTTATAAAGTTTTGAGTTATAATCAATTTCATCATACGACTTAAAGTTGTCTAAATTATTAACAAAAAATAATGATGTAATATATGACATAATTTTAAAATATTAGATAAAAAATTAAATATTAACTCATATTAACTTTAGAAATATAATGTTAGATGTCACGTCACTATTTTTCATTAGTAATTTGAATGATATTAGACTGTAGAATGAAATTGATTGTAATTTAAAATTTTAAGGACAAAGTTAATAGTAAAAAGATTTTAAGGACAAAATTTAAAATAAATGTAAAGTTTAACAACAACAAAATATTTTTGTCTAAATTTTTTGTTTGAACCAATTGTAATTTTGGGGGGAGGTGTGGAGAGGGAGGAAGGGCACAAGATTAAGCTGGTTAAACAGTTTTTTCAGGGCCTCTTTCACCAGGAAAAATGATAAATTTGAGCTGCCTGTAGCTCTGAAATGTCGTTACGAATGCTGAGTCCCATTTGCAGTTAATAATGCGAGGAGTGAATACTTTGTCTTTAGTTAATGGATATGATTACGTTGAGTGCCGAGCAAACTCATCTATGAATCTAATTAGATTAGGTTAATAGCATGAGGTCCCTTACAGTTATTTTCTTCCTTGTTTCCTGTTTGATATGGTTCTACTTATAATTTAGTGATATATTGACCAAATTTCATAGTCATTATGATTACAGAGAGTTTTGAAAAGCATAAATGGGTGGATTCAGAAAGGAGAAAACATTTGGTCCAGAAAAAAAACAACAGAGAAAGGAGAAAACGTCAAAATTGTAAATTTGTGGGAGTATACGTTTCGTACAATCTCATCTATGAATCCAATTAGATGAGGTTAATAGCATGAGGTCCCTTACAGGTAATTTCTTCCTTGTCTCCTGTTTGATATGGTTCTACTTCTAATTTAGTGATATATTGACCACATTTCATAGTAATTATGATTACAGGGAGTTTTGAAAAGCATAAATGGGTGGATTCAGAAAGGAGAAAACATTTGGTCCAGAGAAAAAAACCAACAGAGAAAGGAGAAAACATCAAAATTATAAATTTGTTTGGGTATACGTTTCGTACATTGACACTTTGAGGGAAACAAATAAGTTCAGCCTTTCAGGTATTTAGTGCTCTAACTAAAGGGTAAGGATTTCAGTCACTTTCTTTTTTTCTTTTTTCTTGTTCCTGTGGCTGTTCTTATGTTTGCTTTTTTCCTGGCACATACAACAATTGAATAAAAAAGGCCTTTCACCCTTCAAAAAATAAGTGCATGAATGACAAGGTTATTTAATTGTTTCATTATATAGATTATTCATGATTGCTGAAAATGATAAATTTTGCTGGATGATTGTAAAATGTAAGATTATCTCTACCTTAGTAAAAGATTTTCATATTAGTAGTTAATTGTTGATCTCTGAGACGAAGCAACTTGCCCCCATCTTGGGGGAGGCTACAAATTGGTACATCGGGACAATATTCTGGGAATTAGAGAAGCCAAAAGATCTTACACAAGTACATATTGACAAAACCAAATAACAATAATCTGCAATCTGGTTTGCATGGCAGGGATTACTTAAGAAGCATGGCACAAGTAGACAGACAGCGCTTAGAAAAAAGACGAAAAAGCTTGTGCACAATTTTCTCCAAGTAGAAGATCACTAGCTCGACTCAGCAGGAGGTTTTTCCTTTGGATGTTTGGAGGCATAATGATCGCCAAGTTGGTTTTGATTTGCAAGTAGGGCCTGAAATGAGAATGTACAACAACTTTATGAAGAAAAATCCTGATACAAATGCAAAAGCTGTCACATAGACGATGGTTCTATAACACTATTTAACATAGTGCCATTGCCAGCAACTGAGTGGTGAGACTGAGTCGTCTGCACAAGATAAACATAAATATTTGAAATCTACCAAAACGGCACAGCATATCTTATCTTTCAAAATAAAGTACTTTTTTTTCTGGTATAGAAAAGAACACTAGATATATTGACTGTTTGTTCATAGCAAAACTAGGCAAATTGGTCCTTATGACTCTCCGAAATTGAGAGATTAAACCAGGGAAAACATTCTCTACTACTGTGAATTTGAAAGTGGCTCCAAAGACAAGGCTTCACACTTAACTGCACAGGATTCAATTAAGCTATCTTAGAAGTTTGGAAGAGGAGGGGATAAAATGGGAAGGGTAAAGGTTATAACTTATCAAGATTAAAATTCCAATGTAACATTGATACTTGTTTAATTAATTCAAATTGAAATTTTGTTCCACTGAAATTGTAGGAAGCAATAGGCAAAATTCTTCAAAACCTACCAAGAATCCAAGATTTTTTAAAACCAAGACCAGCTGGTTGGTAGGAAGACTGAATGGTTTCCCAAGGAGTTAAGCTCGAATTCTTACAAAGTAGTGAATTTCTACAAAGGAAGATGTAATAGGTTCAAGATCAAGTTTGTGGATTTTGGGATGAACAAGGAGCATAAAGCACTTTGGCAATGTGCAGTACTCGCAATTTTGTTGAGTCTTTGGCTAGAGCGAAATGCTAGAGTCTTCAGCAATAAGTTTCTCCCACCACCTCTTCTTTGGGAGAGAATCACCTTTTTTATCTTCCTTGTGGGTTTCTTCAAATGGCTTGTTTAGAGGAGTATCTCTTATTGATCTCTATAGAGACCAAGTCCCTCCAATGAAGCCCATTGCAGGCACATTTTTTAGAGAGGGCACCAAGAGCAGAGAGTGTAGAGGAAATTCATAACTTAAACATCACAAGCTCTAATTTCAGAGTGATATACCAGGTCAACGAGGAAGATAGCAAGTGTGTTTGATAAAACCTTTTAAGATCAATGTTAAAAGCACCTTGGCGGCTCTAGAAGGGAATGAGCAAAGATATTAAGATAGAGGTTGTTCATAAAAAAGAAGATAAAGGTTGGAGATAGGGAGGACAAGAGAGAAGAAGGCAAGGAGCTTTGTGGGAAAGAAAATAGTGGTTGGGTTTCACAGAAACTAGACACCATCAAAATACTCCACTGACTAAATCTTAAATAAAACCAGAATGAGAAAGAAATGACTTGGGAGGTTTTGAGAGGATGGCTAAAGGTTGACAAGTCGAAGGAGTTAAAGGAGAGACATGGTCAGTGGTGTTTGGGTTTTTAGGAATAAAGCAAGAAGTGAAAATTTGACTTTGAGAGATCTAAAGCCATAAGATAAGATTGGGGATGGATCTACTAATGATAGGCATAATGATAGAGATTCTTGTAGAGAGAGTTGTCACATTGGCAGGAATTTAAGATATTAGGTGTTGGAACATGAAGAAGTAAAGGACTAATTTTAAGGTTGAAGGTATTGCAAAAGTAATGAAGTAGAAAGGAGAGAGATAAAAAAGGTATAGCAAGGGAAAAAAGTACTCTAACACAGCAGACCTTGTAAATGTGTAAGCAAGGAGATCAGATGCTGGGACAATTGGTTTTGTGGATGAGACAGACGCAGGAAAATATGTGGTTTGAAAATAGTGGGGCAAACAAATGGGGATTGCAGTTGCCGGAAAACTGCCACTGACAGTCAGTGCAAGATTTTGGAGAAGTGTAAGAAAATTAAGTCATTTGGTAATTTGGGGGATAAGTAAGAATATATATTTACTGGTTTAAGGATTGAACGGGGTTTGGAATTTTTTCCAATGATGCTATAGGCAGAAGCTACAGTAAAAAAGGAAAAAACTTAATATATTTTTTATTGGATAAAACTTATGTACAATTATTTATATCATTGTTATTAGATTTTTCAATTAAAATGAAATATGTAAAAACTAATTATAAGAGAGATAAATTGTATAAACCATGCATGTCAGTCTCTTATTAAAAATTTGTTGGCAGAGATATATGGCGTGTTTGGACATTGTTCTATTTTTTGGTTCTTTAAAACTGATTTATAAAATTAGTTTAGTATTCATACTATTATTGTTTTCATTTATTTATATATATATTATTAATAAAAAGACTTGTTTTCTTTGTGTAAAAAAACAAAAGTTCAGAACATCTTTTAATTATTTTACGTTTTCTGTTCTCAAAATATATATTCTATTTTCTTATTTTTTATCTGAAAATAGTTATTAAAACAGGTTTTCTTATTTTTCTATTTTTAAAAACCAAAAATTGTTGTTAAAAACTACAATAAAAAAGACCCATAAAAACTACACCTCAGTTTTTTTTTTAATATCTTCGTCTTAAGTTCTCCGATAAGAAAGTAACACTTGTTTGATTTATATAAGTCATTTCTTACATATTTGATCCTTTTTTTAAAAAAAAAATTTACTTATTTTATTTTATTTTGATTGGAGTACTGATAACAAAAATATCCTCAACTACATATAAGTCTAATTATAAAAAAAAAATTAAAAATGGTAATAAGGTTGACATAGGAAGAGGATCTGTGAAAACTGAGAATAAGGAATAGTATAAAGAAGTCAGAGACGTTGGCGAGACAATCGTCAAAAAGAGTGGAAACTGAGAAATGGGGGTTAAGGAAGGGTTTGGGAACAAGAGGTTGAAGGGGGCATAGCAAGCGGCATAAAAGAGAGGAGAAGGGAAGAGGGAGGAGGTTGACTGAAGCCTTTGCCAGATTTTGATGCCGTGATGGAGGATAAACGAAGGCTGAGCAACTGAAGAGAAAGTGTACATATCTGGACATAACTGAAGGTCAAAAGCTGCTTTCTCAAGAACAGAGTGAAGATCTGGGTTTTCTCAGATCTGAGGGTATTTAAGAGAAATGCGAGGAAGATTAGGAAACGAAGAAGGGGAGTAGAGGAAATCTGACTTATAGGGGAAGAAGCCAGATCTGAATGGAAAAATAGTAGGTGAAGGGATTCAAGACAACGGCATTTACAGCGGCTGGTAAAGCAGACTCGACGGCTGGTTAACGTAAATCTGGCTAGGAGTGGAAGAAGCTATATCTGGTTCGGCTGCATCTAGGGCAGCTGGTGGTCGATGATGACGATGTCGGTGGACCATCATCGGACACAGCCTTGGATCATAAGGTGACAATTCAAGTTCAACAAATATAAGACACAAAATCAATATTAATGTCAGTGAGGTAACCTCTCAATTGCAGAATCACCAAAGGTATTAAAAAATAAATGAAAGAAATAAGCTAAATAAATGAAAACGTTTAACTATTATCCAGATCCGATGATTCGACACCACAAACAAATACTCAAATGCTAAAATCAACAACCAAAAACAATAACGTTTGTTGAGAAGAATTAAAAGTGAAAGAAATAACAACCCTATTAGAAACAGAAATCACAAAAATTTTGGGTTCTGTCATTCACGTCAACAAGAGAGTGAGAAGAGAAGAGGAGAATTACCTTGCATATGGGGCAGCTGATTTTGAGGCCAACGGCTCTGGCCTCGAGTTGAGACCCCTTTGGTTTCTGATTCCTCTCTGCGTTTCGCCTCTGTGCTTCGATCTTCTGTTTGCCCCGCGTCATCTCTCCTCTGTGAGTTGTGTGTGATAGAATCTAAAGTTACGAAGGCGATGAACGGAGAGAGCCAGATCGGAGACGAACTCTAGAGATGCATGACGGTGACGGATGCTCTCGGGGCTACGACTACGATGAACAAGGTGCACAAGTTACCGACTCACCGTATGTTATAGAGCTGCCTGGGATTAATTTTTTCTTATTTATTTTTTAAATGGAATTTTATATTTTATAAGTCTTTTATTAATATATCTTAAAGAAAGTAAAATGACTAAAGGTTATTTAGAAGGTAAATCGAAAAAAGGTAATTAAAAAGGTAAATAAAAAAGGTAATTAATACTCTTAAATAAAAATATTTTTCAGCTTTTACTTTTAAGGATAAATTCTAATCCTTTTCTTTATTTCTACGATAAAAAGCTACTTTTAGTATCACTAAAAAGTAAAAACAACTTTTTTATATTAAAAAACTTAGTCAAATATTATAAAATTTTAAAATAATTACTTTTTTAAATAAATAATTTACTCTTAATTATTTTTAATTTATTTTACGTTAACGTTAATGATATATTAATTTTGAATAGATTTATCGATTAAAAAATAAGAGAAGTATAAAGGTTAGAGATGGCAATGAGTAAGAATTCTATTATTTTTTTATTATTTGTATAAAATATTTGATATTTAAATCTTAATTATATTTAAAAAAATATTATTTTTAATGTCTGTATCTGAAACTATTTAAAATACTCAAAATATTTGAAATGTTTAAAAATAATAATAGATACAGAATATTTTATAATCAAGCAACCTTTCTATTATCCAATACGTACCCACTAAAAAATTTTTAAATATTATAAATGACTATAAAAAATTATCTTATACTAACAAAAGTTTACACAATTATTATAAATTATAATTAAAAACAATAATTCTAATATTAGTATGAAATTTTATTTAACAATATATATTTAATTTAATATATATTATTTGGATATCTACACCTTGTACTCAATGAATAATTGTATTTTATTACTACTACTCTATTCAATATTTAAGGTGATAGAATCTTGTACTAATAATACTCATCTCCATTGTCATTCTTACCAAAAGTGGTAAAATTTTGTACCAAGAACAATCAAAGAATGCACAAAGGTCAAAGACTCTCAAAATATACGTCCAATGTTTAAGTCAAAGAGAGTTAAAAAATATAAAGAGTTTAGAGAATGATAAATTTTATATACCTTATATCAAGAGATAAAATAATATTTATAAATATTGTATATCAACTATGGACATGGGACAATCTAAAATTTTAGGTAAGCCATGGCCAGAGATGAGCCAAACATATAGGAGCGACTATCCATTATGATTAGATATAAAATTTTCAAAAGATATTATTAAACTTTATTTAGATTTCACACACAAAAATAAGGAGTGTTTGATATATGATTTAAAAAAATATATTTTTGAAAATAAGAAGTTCAGAATGTTATATTCTTATATTTGACACACAAATTAAAAAAATATACTTGAGAATATTTTATTTTCAAGAATAAAGTATTCTCATACTTTTATAAATTTTTATTTTTACATAAGAAGGTAAAAATATTATATTCTCATGACATGAAAATATTTTTAAAATAAAAGAATTACTAAATTATATTTGTAAAATTTGAACAAATATTTTTATAATATAATATAAAATTTGTAATAAATGTATATATAAACAATTAACTTAATAATAATATATACTTAATAATAAATACATTTAATTTTAAAAATAATAAATGCATTTAATAATAATAAACTTTATAATAAATGTTTGCATTATATTTATGTATCAAACTTATTTAATAATAATTTTTTATGATATTTTATTTTAATTTTAATTTTTTAAAATTACTTATGTATAGATATATATAAATTATTTGTGTATTAATATATTTACGCATAATTTAATGTGTTACCTAGCACATTTATATTCAAAAATATTTTTTAAACTGTAAAATATTACAGAATATCACAAATTAATATTTTAATTTTTAATTTCTAAAATTTAATTATGTAATTTTTGTTACTAAGACAAGAAATCATTAAATTATCGTTTCTATGATATATAAATTAAACTTTACTTTACGTAAATAATAATATTATCTATATTATTTTCAAATTATAATTTGGATATATTTGATATTTTTTATCATATGTAAAAATAAAGTACAAATTTAATTTTTTATAATTATATATATTATTTATGTGTAATTAATTAGTATATATATGTTATTTAATAAATAAGTTGTTATGATTTTTGTTTTTAATATAATATAAGTAGTTTTAAAAAAATAGTTTGTTATAATATATATATATATGTATTTAAAAAATTATCAATGAAATATTTAAAAAATTTTCAATAGAATATTTAAAAAATTGTTAAATATTTTAAAAAATATTAAAATTGAACCAAGTATAAAAATTTAATATTATTAAGAATATTATAAAATATTTTTAATAATATGTTAAATAAATTAAATAAATTTAAAATTTTTAAAAATCATATTATTGAGAATCACATTTTCATAATATAATTTTTAAAAATAAAAATTTATTTTTTACCAAACATTTTCTAAAAGTTTTAACTTCATTTTTGTCCTTTTGTTGGGTTTATAAATCTATTTTATCGCTTCTGTTTGTTTTATTGATAAATTTGATGAGAAAATCATCAGACAAATACAAAGGGTACAACGTAGTGTAGTTCATCGTATATACCTCATATATATCTGTTAACCAACGGAGTTCAAGTCACAGATGGCTTTGAGGAATGAGGACAGAATACAGAAGAAGATGCTATACGGAGCTAAAAATGGATGGGAGCTTCTAAAAGGGCGCAGGATAGGATTTTCTTTTCCAACTAACTTTTATATAATTATTTGTATTTTCACTATTAATTTTTTTAATTAAAATAAAATATATAAAATATTTTTTAAAAATAATTAATTATAAACAAAATTATATAAATTATACACATATTATTATTTAATTAACAAAAATAAAAAAGTACACATAATTTTTTTTATTTTCTTATTGATATGTTTATGGGTACTGTTAGAAAGAGACGAGATAAACATGACTAATTCTATCATCATTTTTATATGGTCACATTTTACAATGCCTCGTTTCTAGCAAAAATAAATCTATTGAATACTTTTCTTTAAATATATTAATGATTTACTTCTTAAAAAAATTATTTTAATTTAATTTTTAAAAGATAAAATATATTAATTTAATAATTATAATACCCAATTACTTTAATCCTTCTAATTCTCTTTGGTGGACCGACGTTTTCTTAAGTGTGACGCGATCTTAATAAAAAAAAAATGAGTTGGAGTTTATTTGTTTATGTGTATACATTTTAAAAATAAATAAAATAATATGAACAGTGCTCTTGTGGCTTGCTTGCTAGGTTTCTGGTTTTGGAAGAACTTGGCCTAATTTTTTCTTCTCAAAACACTTTTTGCAGACGGAATATTCACAGCATTATGCACCATTCATATTCACCATTCATATTCATTTTATTTTTATAAACTGATTAAATATTTGTATATTACCGATCCCCTCACGCCCTTCAATTCTATTATGGAGGAAGATTTTATAAAGGGGATAAAAATTATTTCTTTGTTCTCTTGTTTTCAAAATATAACCATCAATCAGAGTTTTTCCGAAAAATCCATTAAGGCAAAAGAAGGGAATTATCCTACTATTTATAAATTAGTGGGAAGTGGACAATTGATAGTCACCATACGTTAGAAAGAAGTGATAAGAAGTCATCTTTGCCTATTTCTCATATTTTCTATCTACGTCCTCGTCTTTCTTTCCGAGACACTACAACCATAACTCTCATATATTTCTCTTGTTATGAAAGTGATAATTTCTCTCCACATTCTGCATTACCATTTTTTTGAGCTTATAAATATTAGCTCATGGGTCACACACGAAGGAGAATTGTAGAAGAGAGAGACACAATTCGAATCGAGTTGAATACAAATGTGCTCGTTTATGTTACTGGTGGATTCAAGAGTAGTACAAGTTCTGAAAAGGAGAAGATGTCGGTAGCCAAAGAGCTGGAGCAAGTGATGAAATTGAGGGGACGATCGGTGTTAGGAAAGAAGACCATTATGAAGAGCGACCATTTATCTAGTTTCCATAATAAACACTTGTCTGCTTATATATCAAAGGAGCTCCCAGTTATCATCAGGTCTTAATATTATTCTCTTTCATTTTTTCCCCTGGGTCTTGGTTTTGCTACTTGTTGCATATTTTTGGGTTGGTCTCAATTGGAGTCATCATTTGGGGCTTTTGGGTTTCATTCTTCCTAAATCCCCAATCTTTCGTCTGAGAAATCGTCTTTTGAGAAGAAAAAATTAGGGCAAGTTCTTCCAAAACCAGAAACCTAGCGTGAAGCAAGCCACATGCGCACTGTTCATATTCATTTTATTTTATTTTATTTTTTGAACGTGTACGCATGAGCAAATTAAATCTAACTCATTTTTCTGCTATGTCACGTCCGTCCACAAAAAAGAGTTGGAAGGATTAAATTAATTAAGCTTTTATCTGTATTAAATTAAGATAATTTTTATTTTTTGGAGATCAAATTATTAATCTACTTTTTTATTTTCAAGAAATTGATAAAAAAAAATTTCATGCAAGGGTAATTCAATGAACTGAACATTTTGACCAAAAAAAATTCAGTGAGCGTGAACATCTATTTAAATAGTCACCCATATATGTTTTTAAATTTAGGACTTAAAATTCTATTTCTTAAAAAACGAGGCCTTAATAACCACTACTATATATAAATATTTAAACACATTTAAGTATCAAACCAAACATTGTTATGGTTAAATTCCGTTAGATTATAGTTTGAAATCAAGGCAAAACTAGTTCAATATGATTTTCAATCCAATTTAAATTTAATTTGATTGGTAATAAAAATTCAAAGAGATAATTATTTCATTAAAAAAATTATGTATTTAAAATTACTTACTCTTGATTAACAGGAATAGAATTTAATACAAAAATTAATTTTTTATAATGTGATAAATTAATATTTAAATAATTATTAAAAAATATTTTTATTTAATATATAATTATATTTCAAATAAAATTACCTTAGCATATATATAAAAAAATAAAATTCACTCTGGGCAAAAACAATCATAAACCTAAATGTTGTATATGCTCTCTAAATTTGTTGTTCTCGCACAATACTTCATACATACCCTGGTTGCGAGGGGCATGAAAATACCATCCAAATGAATGGGTGCAATGTTTGGCTCACTTTTACGCAATATAAAAATGATGTTGTTAACTACTGAGATTTAAATATACTGAAAGAAATTATCTCTCGTAATAGAATAAATTATAGTTTAAAAATTCTCTTAAAAAAATATACACAAATTCTTAAGAAAAATCAAGAAACAAGAAATGGGTTACCGACGTTCTTGGCTGCCCTGGCCCCACTCTCAAAAGTGCCAACATCTCTTGTGCACACCCATCATATTCCTCTTTGTATGTTTATTTATTTAATTTGAAGCCCCATTCTAAATGGCACTAGCCCTTTCTATAATATGACTCTTTTATCCCTGCTGCTGACCGTAAACAGATACCGTCCTCATATTCATATGCTCATGGCTACAATAGATATTTCAATAGTGAATGGACCAGCCCGTCAAGCTAGGGTGTGAGTATTATTTTGACCAAGCCTTTCAGACAATATGATATAAAATGGTCCCACTGGGGAGGGCACCCACGATTATATTGGAAGCGCATTTTGTCATTTACAGAATCCTAACAAAAAATACATTTTTTATATTTTTAAATTTTATATTAATTTTTAATTTTATTTTTAAAATTTTAAATTATAATTAATTTTTTATAATAATTTAAAATATTTAAATTATTAATAAAAATAAAAATATCATATTATATTTAAAAAAGATAAAATTATTATTAAAACTATTCAAATTATATATAAAATATTTATTAACAAATTTAATATTTACATTAAATAATAATTAAATAAAAATAAAAATAATATAATTTGATAATATATATTATTATTTAATATTTAAATATTATCAAAATATTTTTATATTCTTATAATTTATTATTAAATATTATATTATTATTTTTTATTAATAATTTAAATATTATTAGATCATAAGATGAAATTAATTATAATTTAAAATTTTAAAAATAAAATTTAAAAAAAACTTTAATAATAAAATTAAAAATTAATATAAATTTTTAAAATATAAAATATATTTTTACCTATATATTACCTTAATTATTTTAGATTCCCATTATAGATTAAACTATCATTTTCTTACCTTAAAAAAGTTGATGCTGTATGTTCCTATATTTATTATTAAAGCTTTAGACCCTCTAAAAATTTATGTAAGAAATCTATTTAAAGTATTTATTAAAAATTTATCTAACTAAAAAATAATTTTGACAAAAAAGTTGTGAGGTTAAATCAAAAGAGTTTATCATGAGAGAATTAATTTAATAAAAAAAATAATATTTTACAGATTAAAGTATTAGTTTATTCTATGATCGGTTGTCATCAATTTTCTAATAAAATATGATAAATATTTTTTATAATTTAATATTATGTGATTATATTTTTTAAAATGATATCTTTTAAATTTTTACCTAAATATAAAATGGCATAAAAAAGAGAACCGTACCAGAAGAACCGTAGGCGAACCGCGGTAATGAGAGAGAAAGTACGCAACTGTTGTAAAAGTACAGGCGTCAATGTTGCGACGGGGTTCTAGAACGAAGGCGTCGGTCGCACGTACAGTGTGTCTGTGCTCGCACGTGCCAAACAACCTCTCTCTCATTGGTTGTGCTGATGCCCCCCTTTAATTCCTAAAGCATCTATTCACGCACACTCTGACTCACACATACAACACACTCTCTCTCCGGAGTCACACAAATCTCAGGCACTAAGAAGAGAGAGAAGGGGGGTTTTGTTTTTATTCCTTTACTGCTCAACTTACATTTCTCTCACTTTTGCATCCTAGATCGAATCGAGGTGAGTGTGTATTTTATCTCTGCTTCATCTGTTTTCCTAGAAAAGAAAATCTCCAGTGCAATCCAAGCGTGATTTCGTTGTATTCGTACAATTAAGACCGATTAACAAAGCTGGATTTGCTGTTTGTGTTCTGAAGTAGTTGATGCATTGCTTGCTTTTGATTTCAAATGCTGAATTTCTTTTAGTGTATATGAAGCTGTACTGTAGTTGTCCTCGTGTGTCCGTACATTTTTGGTTTGTTTTTGCAATTTTTTTGTCAGTTACATGTACAAATAGGGCATAGGAAATTTGCTTGCACATCGGTGTCTATGATGCTTTAGTTGTGACTTTTTTATTTTTGGTTTTTAGTAGTTATTCTTGTTGTAGGCTGTCACTTCCAGTGACATAGGGACTGAGAAGTGTAATGGAAAACTTGAAGGTGCTTCAAGGCTAACGTATTGTTATGCTTTAAGCTGGAAGTAGTTTTGAAATGTCAATGTTTCTGGATTTTAAATTTTACTTAATATAGGAATAAGTCGGCGTCGTGCTAAATTGGGAGATGAGCAGTGTTATTTTCACATAATCAAATTCTTACCACTTATGCATTTCCTCTGACATGCTATTGTTTACAAAAAATTGCTTAATTCCTTTTTTCTATATATTTAATCAATTGCAAATAAACAGGTGTTAAAGGTGGTGTAAGAGTAGGTATATGGAAGTACATTTCTTTTGGGATATAATTCTTTTACACTGCTGCAAAGTGCAAAGACATGAGCCGTGTACCTCATCCTATCTTTTGACGGAGATCAAGTGATGATGTGGCTTTTTAATTAAGTTTTCTACTATATATAGTTCCAATATTTTTGGTTAGTTTATGGGGAAAAAATGTTGGCTGGAAGTTTAGACCTTAGAACATTTACTAAGAATCAACCACTCGAGAGCCAAGAGCACCCTTTTTCCTTTTGTTTCCTCTTGTTTCTTCGTTCCCCTTGCATTGCAATAAATTTGGGTAATTGTGCATAAAAGCCAAATGTGTTTCATAGGATGTTTTCTTGCTTGGTTTCCTTTTAAGAAGAGGTATACTTCAGCTTTCATTCCTTGAATGTTTCAAAATTCAATCATAAAATATTACTGGCAGACTATGATGTATCCTTTTTAAGTTGCATCTGGTAGGACTTTTGGTGCTCTAGCTTATAGAAGCTTGAGCTATAAATAGAAGTTTTATGAATAAATTGAGTGATAAAACTGCCTAAGTTTTTTCAGTTTTATTTCAAATGTTTGCCATTCATACCTCATCTGATAAAACTGCAGTAGTTGTTATTATTTTAAATTTTTTTTTTACAGAACTGTATAATTTTGTGTGAGCTCAAAATTTGGAACTTAAATTGAAGCATTGTATGCTTTCATTGTATTCTTGACAAAGCTGAAGAAGTCTTCTCAAGGAATGGTATGCTTCCATGCCTAGTTTTGTGCCTATGCATTTTTGTAAACTAAAACAGAAAGAAAACTCTCTTGGAAATGCACTTGCTTAGTGAGGGTATCTGTACTAATTAGAAATGTTCTTAACTGCCATAGAAGTTATTGATAGATACCCATAAGTGCCAAATGAAAATTTTTATAGTACTCCTTTCCTTTGATTAAACCATTATTATAAATGATTATTTTCTGCTGTTATTTCAGGCTACTTGCTTTTCTGTAGCAGGCAGTATCTCGTTTCTTCTGTAGCAGGCAGTATCTCGTTTCTTCTGTAGCTGTTGATGTCACTACCAACTAGATAACTACATGGTGGAGGCAGGCATTTTAGATGCTGCTATCTCAGATGACTTTTAGTATCTCTATTATGCTTGAACACTGTTGCTATGGACATTTGTCTGATGAAATGGCAATGGACATGGCTTGTTTATGCTCTGCTGATATATGTTGTAATTAATAAAAACGAAGCTATCAGTCCTGATGGTATGTTCACAGGTTTTTCTTCCTGCTTCCTTTGATTTGTTACTCTAGAGTCAATAATTTCTAGCTAGGATACAAGTCTGCTTCTGATACAAGTTCATTCTCATTATTCACTAAAAATTAAAATTTTGCTTATTAATAAATATTTTCACACACACATATAGTATATGTATTTTTTATGACCCTCATTTTGTTTAATATTCCTATTTTTCATTATGCCTCTGCATTAATATTTTTGAATTGAATAAAAACTTTGCAAAGTCTACTGTATAAATTTATTATTTGCTCATGCATACATTTGTTGTCTCTAGGGTTTGGTTGAAATTACCATTTAACTAGTCTCATATGGGAGACTCTCTGTGCTATATTGTATTGATAGTATATTATATTACTTGTATCTTTAGGTGAGGCACTTCTCAGTTTCAGGACAGCAGTTGTTAACTCAGATGGCATCCTGTTACAATGGAGGCCAGAGGATCCTGATCCATGCAAATGGAAAGGAGTGAAGTGTGATCCAAAAACCAAGAGAGTGACATATCTGTGAGTTTCTATGATAACCTCGCTTAGTTTTTATGTCATTCTGTAATAACACTGGTTTTAGACTTAAGCATATTATACATCATATTATTCAATTGACTAGTTAATTATTACAAATTTATTACATCTTTTATTTCATATTTGGAGGGTGAACAGATATATCATGTTAATTTTTGGTTTCATACAAACACTAGACCATGCTGCCAGTTATTGTTGTGACAAGTCCATTACTTCTGTGGAGCACTGCATGTGATGTTTTACTGTTGTTGGAACCATTTACATTGTTGTTTAGACCATGATTTCTCTGAACTTATTTTTCATCTAATCTTTACAAACAGTAAAATACCTCTTAAGTTACAGAAGTTTAACATTAAATTTTGATTATCCCGGTTGATCTTCTCTGTTTTTTTGATCCTTTAAATTTTGGACTGCATTCCATCCACACTTGTGAGTGATTCAGTTTTTGTCTAATTGATTATAGTATTGTTTTGTACTACAGTGTATTCTTTTTCTCCTTTTAGTTCATTTGTTTTGTGTTAGAGTTTGAGTGAAGCAGGACAGCATGCTTTTTTTTTTTAGTTGATTTTTTTTTTTTTAAATCATCCTAATACTCTTTTTTACAAAATCTTTTCTCTCTTAGTTTGAAAAAATATTGAACTTTATCTAACTTTACTTTCATTGGTGATATTCCAGGAGTCTAGCTCGCCATAAGTTGAGTGGATCTATATCACCTGACCTGGGGAGGCTAGATCATCTGACTGTTCTGTATGTACTTTTGATTTTTTATATATACACAGTTCAAGTCATTTAATCCTGTTACTTTAATGCTTGCCTATTGGATCTGATTCAATGATTATCTATATATGCTGTAGTGCTCTTCACAACAACAATTTCTATGGAACAATTCCATCAGAATTGGGAAATTGCACTGAGTTGCAGAGAATGTATGTATCTCGTTTGGTTCCTTCTCCATATTCCTTTTTAACTAGGGAAATTATATGCATTTGTCTTAATTGGAGAAGATATTAGGATGAAGTGATTTAACAACTATGAAGAATGGGTACTTCTAAATTCAAGCCATACCCAAAATATGTATCATGTAGTTTTTTTTTTTTTTTAAAAAAAAACGAAAGATGATTTCAATACCTATTGGATATATTGTAAGTGTGCCTACAAACTTTTGACTCTTAAAGATTTGAAATAAAACATTATTATCTGAACAATTTTGAGCAAAACTAGTATGTATTTTGATATAATATATTATTGTAGTTGACTTTATTAAAGTTATATGAACTTTTAGATTTAATTAAGAAACTTAATTACTATTTTAATTGATTATATATCATAGAAGGTTCATTATCTATTTTTATTATTGTAAAAATGGACACATGTTATAAGATATTCTTTATGTATTTAGTATATATTGTCATACTTGTACCTTATATTTTGAAGAAAAATCACCATATTCCAAATGTTCTTTTTTTGGTGTTGAAGGGATAGAAAGCAAGTTTCTTAATTGGAAATATTGAGCTATTTTCTTTTTGTTTAGGTTTTGACTTATGTCATGTTGGGAATAATAACTTTAATCTATCTTGTACAGATACTTGCAGGGCAATTACCTGAGTGGAGTGATTCCAAGTGAAATAGGAAACCTTTCTCAGCTTAAAAGTTTGTGAGTTTTCTCCTATTTTGCTCTTTTCGCATTCTTAAATTGTTGTGTTTTCAATTTTTAATAAATGTCTAACTCTAAAGACTGAGTGGTGAAAACAAAAAGAGGAAAAAAAAGGAATAAAGGGCTGCCCTTGCTAGTTTGTGTGTGAGTGGGGGTAAATTCATGCATACACATATTTATGTGTGGTAATTGTAGAAGGGGGTAGAATGTGCAGTATTTTGGTGTAGTTTCTGGCTCTTTCATCAAAATCAAGTTGTTCTAATGGTACACACTATACAGATCATATTCATGCAACATATCTCCCTATTCTGCAGGGATATATCAAGTAACTCTCTCTCTGGGAATATACCTCCATCGCTTGGGAAGTTGTATGATCTCAAAAATTTGTAAGTAGCCTAGGTTTCTTGCTGTGATTTTTCTCTTCTTTCTACTGAGATCTTTTGTGAATTTTATGTTAAAGAAAAACTGAGTCTTTCTATTGTTGTGTTATGCTTGATGCTCTGAAGCAATGTTTCAACCAATTTTCTGGTCGGATCAATACCTTCTGATGGTGTGCTTGCTAACTTTACTGAGAACTCGTAAGTAAAGCTCTTTGTTTTGTTATGTTCTGCACATCATTGAGCTATATGTTGAGTGGGCCTTTTTATGTACATGGTTTTGCAGCTTTTTGAACTCTTCTTCCTGTTTCTTCTTTCAATATAAAAGAACATTATGATTGCAGAAGGGAATGAAATTTGTTGCATCACTAGTGTAAAAAATTATACATTTAATTATTCAGTTACTAGAATTTCTGATATAAGACATTTTGGTTTTTAGGAAGATGTGGAATATATGTGATTTTTTGAAGGACATTCAAACTACCAAAAAGCAACTAATATGATGCAATATTTAAATTTCTGAACAGAATTAATAAAAAAATATAGTATACTATATTGAAGAATATATTTCTTTAACTTCCGGATACAGATTATGATGAGTAATAATCCTTATTTCAGATCATTTCTGGTGTACATTTCTTTGTCTTCTCTCTACAATTAAACTTCTCATAACTGTCATAGTGTGTGTACCAAAAAGCATGTTCCTCAGTCCTCCCCCCTTCTCTGATGGCCTTTTATTCTTTTGTGATAAATTTTCCATATTTCCTCAGTTCCTCATGGCTTTTGCATAGGGTTGAGTAAAAATATTTATTTCAGCTGACCTGCATTCAAAAGCTTTTGAAACTTTGCTTTGATCAGAAACTGCTTTTTGAAAACTGTCAAAAGTACATGTTTGGAAAAATAGTTCCTGGTTATTTACATTATGCATGTGGAATCACTCTGATCATTTAAACAAAAGGAAACACTTCCTTTTGAGTATACTTTTGAGTAGGTATATTACCTTTCTGGTCCTGCATCAGATGGTAAGTTTCATTTTTCTTTTTCTCCTTCTGTTTTAAAAAAGTTTATTGAAGCTTTTGATTGGAAAAATGGAATTGCGTAGCTTGTAGAAATTAAAGACAAATGACATGCATGTTGTCTCTGTACATTGTGCTTTTCATTCCTTCCACCCATTTTTAAAGCAAAGCCTCAAGGATGTATATTTGATTGTCCAAATTGAAGAGTCTAACCCTAAGGAACCAGACAATTTTCTGATCTTGAATATTGAGACAAATATATATGCCTTGTTGCAGCTTTGTTGGAAATCGTGGTTTATGTGGAGTGCAAATCAATATAACATGTAAAGATGATGGTTCACCTACAGCAAATCAATCTCCAACGTTGGGTAAGGCTGTAAGCATTTATATTAATTGCTTAATGCTTTATTTTTCCTCACTCCCAAATAAAAAAGGAGGGTTGCGTCAGTTAGTCGACAGTTAGCATAAGACTTTATTGAATCTTTATGACTTTAATTTTTCTCACAACCTAGCTTTCTTCCTTTGTCCTTTCTCTTGTTTTGTTGATGTTTGTCTTATTTTTATTTTTAATAATGATTATTTAAATTATTTGGGTCCTAAGCTTTCACACTTTTCAGAGATTAGATTTTTTATTTTTAAAATAATTTTTGAACAGGGTGATAACTTGAGTCCACATCTGCTTGGCTGAGGAAGAAATAAGGAATTCTATCCTCTAAGAGGCAAAGACAGAATTTTTTTTCTCTTAAGATTCTTCTTGCATTTACATTACATCTGTAATTGGTCTTTCCCTGCATATTTGTTCTTTACCTTTTCTAGGTACTTAAGAAAAATAAATGTTTCAAACTAAGATACAACATCAACATTCTCCAAAGACACAGTTTCTTCATAAATTGAAATTGTACCTGGCTGCTGGGCAATGTATAAACAATTGAGCGCCTGTTCAGACCTCAGTTATTCCTACTTGTACTGCACAAATTAGGAGAGTTATGCAGCATTTTATGATGAAAAAAAATTGTATATAATTAGATAAAGCAAGCAGATACTATTTTTGTTTCTTAATTTTATGAAAATAAATGCAGTATCTACTGTGTATTTTTTTAGTATGTATTTTACAAGATTCTTTTTCCTTTTGGGGAATAAGTCCAAATAATGCAAGAAAACATTTATTTGTCTGGTTTATTATAATTTGTTGCAGTACTGAATGGACTAGATAATTTTTGTTTCTGGCAATGTTTTATACTCAACTGAGTTCTGACTTTTATAATGTTACCCTTCATAGACCAAAACCAAAACGGAAAGAAGAAATATTCTGGCCGGTTGCTAATCAGTGCATCAGCAACTGTGGGTGCACTACTTTTAGTGGCTCTCATGTGCTTCTGGGGTTGCTTTCTTTATAAAAGGTTTGGTAAAAATGACATAAAAAGTCTGGCAATGGATGTTGGTGGAGGTGTGTTCCTTAGCTTTCTTTGCAATGCAAATGGATACCTATTTAAGCTAGTTTTCTTTACGTGTTCTTAAATTTCTGAAAAATTTAATATTTCTCTGATTAAATGTCTTGCAGGAGCATCAATTGTGATGTTTCATGGAGATCTACCATATTCTTCAAAAGAGATCATTAAGAAACTAGAGACTTTGAATGAAGAACACATCATTGGCTGTGGGGGATTTGGAACAGTTTACAAGCTTGCAATGGATGATGGGAATGAATTTGCTTTGAAAAGGATTGTTAAGTTGAATGAGGGTTTTGATCGCTTTTTTGAGAGAGAGCTTGAAATTCTTGGAAGCATAAAACATCGTTATCTAGTAAACTTACGAGGATATTGCAATTCACCTACATCAAAGTTGTTAATATATGATTACCTATCTGGTGGTAGTCTTGATGAAGCTCTTCATGGTAAGATCACCATTTTAATGTTAACTATATTTTTATCAACGTGTGTTATTTCTATACTTGTTTGAGCATCTAAAGGTAAACATATGAATTATGATGATTACAGATTCAATGCTTATATCCGGTGATCACTACCCGTTAATTAATGGACTCTTGGAAAGCTTCTTCTGTGATTTATTAAGTGTTATTGTTATTAAATCAAGTAAATTATAGCAATCTTTACATTGTCAAAGCGACTGAGCAAGTAACCTGTAGATACTTTATATATGTGAAATTCCAACTCTAGGGAATTATCTATGAAACATTCGGATGCATGAGGGTCAGGTGTTATGACAGAAGTGTAAGATATGGGACTTGAGTCCCTCATTGGAAGTATAGGATTCTAATGTGGGGCTTATATGAACCTTGGGATCTTCAACTTCATGAGCTAGCTTTTGGGGTAAGCATTCCCAATGGTTCATACAAATGGAATAAAAGCCTTCCACTGCCTTTAATCCTCTTACACTCTCCTTCTCCTGTGCAGTAAGGGACGCATGGTGGACCCCTAGGACCCAATTGCTAAGTATGGGACTTCCATCATTGGAAGTTTTGGATTCTAATGTGGGGCTTATATGAACCTGGCTCTCTAACCTCTTGAGCTACCTTTTGGGGTATGGTTCTCCCAAAGGTTCATAATAGTTTGGGACATGATGCTGTTGTGCTTTTGAGTGATTGTTTAATATAGCCTTCTTGTCTATTCCGCACTACCTGATGCGGAAGCAAAGGGACATTTTTTTTTTCTTTTGAGGGGGAGGGGGTAGTTTGGAGGGCACTTGACAAATCTTGAGCTGTTGACACCTTAAAGGTAGTCTTGTCATTCTCTTGCATTTGATTTATCATTCATGGCATGAAAACTTGGAAGTTTGGGCCCAGGAGAAAAGAAATAGTAGTATGCTCACTGGTAAGTGCTTGATTGGAGAGTCTTCCCAAATATGCCTTTGATTCCTTTTTGTAGTTACATTTTGAGGGTCTAAGTTACTTTCGGGGGGCAAAAAGTATGTTTGGGGAGTTACTCAAATATGCAATAAGCAGTGTGACTGCCAGCGGTACTGACTACTATTATCATATTGTCCAGCATAATAGCATATTTTATAATGATAGATATTCCAATTGTCGATCTAGACAATCCAAAAAATAGCCAATCAAGTTGTCAGTTCCTCTTTTTTTTGGTACTTCTTATAGGTCTAAATCTTATTCAGTTTGATTGCCTTGGGTTGTTAAAAAAGTGTTACTATGTACTATTTTTTATTGGATGTAAAAAAGTTTTAGTCTACGAGAGGGCATGATATAGTATCTAATAAAGTCAATTTATACCTTATTATAGAGATCTCATTTCTTGCAGCTTCGCAATATAATGAATTTTCTTTTTGGAAGTACATCTGCACTGTATCATGGAATTATTATAATTTGGGAGAATGATGTTCTATGATGAATTGGACAGAAAAATCTGAGCAACTAGACTGGGATTCCCGCTTGAATATAATCATGGGAGCTGCAAAAGGGCTTGCCTACTTACACCATGATTGTTCCCCAAGGATCATACACCGTGACATAAAATCGAGCAATATTTTACTTGATGGCAACCTGGATGCTCGAGTCTCTGATTTTGGGCTTGCCAAACTTCTGGAGGATGAAGAATCTCATATCACCACTATTGTTGCAGGAACATTTGGTTATCTAGCCCCAGGTAAGCAGTAAAAAATAAATATCCTGTTGGCCTAATTCATTGGCAGGATTATGGATGATGTTATTGTGCTTTTATCATAAGGTTAATAAAGGAGGCTGAAATAAAGGATAAGATTAAAACTGGCCCAAAGAAAAAGAAATGATTAATACCTACAATAGCTCATTGGATTTTTCTTAACATGTAGATAGTAGCAACTAATAATCAATAAATATGATAATATATGGTTCACAACTTCGTGACATGAAAAGGGTTGGTTCTCTATGGCATATGCAAAATTTTGAATGTATATAAGACTATTAATTTGGCATTTTGATAGCACTAAGACTAAGTTCTGGTTGTGCTACCACATTTAACTCTATAGTTGTCTAATTATGCCTCACTTACTCTTGCAGAGTATATGCAAAGTGGTAGGGCAACTGAAAAGACTGATGTTTACAGTTTTGGTGTCCTGGTACTCGAAGTGCTGAGTGGCAAGCGACCAACAGATGCATCATTCATTGAAAAAGGTCTCAATATTGTTGGTTGGGTATGTCATGCAACCTTTTCTTTTCTATGTTTTTCCCATTTAAAATATCGTTTGATGACATAGAGACTATAGGTAGTTTAAGATGTTAAAATTTATGCCTGTTAGGAGTGCCAAATTGGAATCTGTCTGGTTCCAAACATAATTGGCAGGGGAAGAGGTTTGTAACCTCATTAATTTATTAAATATATTATTTTAAACAACTTCCAAACTGTAGAAGCAGGAAAAGAGGTCAAAGTGCACAAAGTCGTGAAAACCATTTTCTTGATGGATTAAAGAATGTTCTCTTCAGATTGGGTGTGTCTGTTGACTGTTGCTTTTAAACCAAATGAACCATGCTAAACAAGCTAGAACAACAGGAAGGAATACATAACCGGACACATCAGATTGAGGGAAAAGAACCAACAAAGAAAGAACCATAACTCTTGTAAGGGTGCAGTGAAGAGGATAATTTGACGGTTTCCTATCTTTCTGTATTGAAAATAGGAGAAAACAGCCTTTTCACCCAAATTTTATGCAGTCAACATCAGAACGGGCAAAAAGAAGGAAACTAATGATCTGATCCTTGAAAGTTGCACCTTTTCTTAGTTTGATCCTCTTGCTTATAATTTTTTCAAATGAATGTTTTAATTTACTTTTATTTGATCCTTCCTCAGTATGAAATTTAAATCATTTAGGATGTGAGGAAGAACTAAATTGTTGAAAATTGCAACATACGATAATATAATTAGAAGTTGAGGGACCAAGATGAGAAATACTGCATCTTTCAGGGACCAAAACCTTAGTTTTTCCCAACATAATATTCACATGTAATGCTTCCAACAAACTTTATTTCACCTAAATCTCAATCTAGGACATATAAGTGTAACCTATGTTCCAATGCACGGCTGCTCCAATCCTATCTACCATAACCGTAGCCATTAGCCTCAATCCACAAAAGAGTCACAGAAAGCATCCTGCAATTGGAACCTTTATCCTAACATGTTCCTCAAAAGTTTTTTTTTTTTTTTTTTCAAAAAAAGCCATCTATTTGCAGCAAACAGGCGATAAATTAGGAATCAAACCTCTTCCTTTTGCTTTGTGATAAACTAGACCATATGATGTTTTTACACCATTAGCGGAGCAACTACTTCAATTGCTTCGGAAAGTAAACATTTCATGATTAGTAGTATTTCATGTCCACAAATTTAAATACGTGTTATTTTGATCTGTGTATAGTTTTCTTTTCTTTCCCGTATGTGCATTTATTCCATAATTCTCAGCTGACTTTGTGCCTTCTAACCACAAAAAGAGGTAACAAAGACTTAATTGTGAAAATTCATCACTAGCAACCAAATTTTTTTGTTAATAATATTATGCTGTTCGCATCTTATTACAAATTACTTTTAATTACATTAGTTTTATTCTTCCTTGTACCCTTTCTTATTTTCATACAAGAAATCTCTTTTTGGTGCCTATGCATATGCATGACTTTGTATATTGCAAAAACTTGGACATCCTTTTTTTCTGTTCTCTGGTACTCTAGTTTTCTTTTGTTCATGTATGTCTTAACTATAGTTGGTGAAATCCTTGAAATTGCTTGTTTGGGGTGCATAAGCTGTGTAGCCCGTCATGCTATTGCAAAACAAGCTAATTTTGTGGAGTTGCCCTTCTAATGCCACTTGCTTTTGTTGCAGCTGAATTTTCTCATTACTGAAAATAGGGCAAGAGAGATTGTTGATCCCCAGTGTGAGGGGGTGCAGCTAGAGAGCCTTGATGCCTTGCTCTCTGTGGCTATTCAGTGTGTTTCTTCAAGTCCAGAGGATCGACCAACAATGCACCGAGTGGTCCAGGTGCTTGAATCAGAGGTCATGACCCCATGCCCAAGTGACTTCTATGATTCCAACTCTGAGTAGAAACCTTGCCAATGCAACCAAAAGCACGTTGTGTTTGTCTCCAAGTCCATGCCATTAATTGGAAGTCACAGCCAGAGGGGCTCAGAATCTGCAGGGTTACTCTTCCTCTCAATTGCATTCATTCTTTAAGCAGATTTATGATTGAAAGATGCCCTTCTCATCATACCACTTTATAACAGGAAATTCTGGCTCTTCTAACTCTTATGTCCTAATCGGACTTGTCTTAGTGAATGAAATCCCACATTTGTTGAGTTTTTTTTTTCTTTCTTTAATCCGACTTCAGCCCCTGGTAGAATTTGTAATCCCAGTCAGCATTTGTTCACCTGAATTTAAATGTACATGAATTTGTATAAATTGAGGACATCATCCTTTTTATGTTGTTATTATTGTAATATATCATTCTGCAAAAGAATTATCAGATTTAGGGGTGCTATAGCCCCCGCATCCATCATTTCATTGTTGTACAGTGTGTTCTCACTGTTTGAGGACCTTGTGTGTAATACTCGCCCTATTTAGTACAAGGGGAAAGCCTCGGTCGATCGAGATGTTCAAATGTTTATTTTTATTCTAAATACGTACCTTCCTCTTTCTTTGTAAATGCCCCAGAAAACCACATGAATCAACGGATGTTAACTTGTAATAATGTGCTTCCCAGGTGCGTATGACACTTTTGACATGATCATTCGCACTGATTTATTTTCTCTGGAAAAACTTAATGAGTAGCCCCAACGGTCATTGATTGTTACCCGTGCGGTCCAAAGGCAGGCAACAAGCAGTATTCAGACAACTTTGAATTAGAACAGGATTAGCATTGCATTGGGTTGACAGAATGCTAAGTTGCAACCCGTTTAAAATTGAGTCGATTCATGTTGTATGATTTGGAGCACTAATCTTAATGGTTTCAATTAATCTATTTTGACACCTTTAGGTATGATCTAGCCCATACCTCACTTTTAAGATCTAAATCTCCCTTGGGTTCATGCGCTGTAGATGTACGTTGAACTTTGTTAGTGAGAGGAACAGAGATTCCACAACGACAAGTCACTCAAAACTGGAGATGCTATTATAACTGAAGTAAGGCATATGCAAGTAGACGAGTCTAGATGAGTATTATTGTGTACTGTGCGTATTTCAGCTTTAGGATTAAAATGATGCTACTTCAATGTTCTGTCAGTGATGCTCAGTTGTTTTCCTCGGGATCAAAGTTGATTTAGTTTTGGTCATACATTAATCCACTAAAGTTTATATGTTTCGTGAATAAATGCAGGCATGGTAATGTAATTTTATCAAGTGAAAACTTTGTGCAACCAACATACTTGTACATAAATGAAGGACTCAAATTTCATTAGCATATTCTAAGTACTAACAAATAAATACCTGTATATCTAAAAAATAAATTAGGCTGATTTATGTACATAATTGCAACTCAATAATTACTAATAATTTTTAATACATTATTTAGTGAAAAATCATTTATAGAGTACACGATTAAATAGAGTTAATAAACTAAATCCATCTCGAAGACAAACAAAATTTTCCGAATCTAACATTGACAGGGCCCCACAGTGTCGTCGTCAAAAGTAATTGTTGAATTATTAGTAGCCAAATTGAACTTTTACCTTTCCAATTATGTCCGGAAGTCAAGTGCGGGTTCAGTGGAAATCTCAAAAAGACGCTTTCCCCTTCTGTTCTGTAATGAAGACCACAGTTGCCGTTTTCACACCCATAATAATAATATTAGTCCTAAATCCTAACCTTTATATTCTCTCTACTATTCCCCTCTAACCTCTCTTCTCTTCTATTCCCTTTCTTCGACCTTCGAAGCTGAATTTTGGAAATACTCTCTTTCTTGAAAGATCCAGGTAATCCCCCTTTTCCACTGATATCTTGCTGTTCTGATCCTTTTGCGTTTGGACTGCAAGAAAGTAGCTCTTGCTTGCTGATCGGAAAGGAAAATGGATGCTATAAGGAAGCAAGCTAGCAAATTAAGGGAACAAGTTGCCAAGCAGCAGCAGGTGATTTTCCCTATTCTAGTAGTTCTTAGACTCGAGGTCTCTGTCAAGAAGCAAATTTTGTTTAGGATGCTTCTAAATTAGGTGGAGAATGGTCCACCCTCTCTTTAGAGATTATGCTTTTTTTGTGGTAGTATTTAAAAAATGTCCTTTTAATTGCTTTTGTTGAATGGGACAATCTCAGTTTTTTTCCTTCTTTTTTTTCATTTTTCTAGTGGATTATGTATAAGGCTCACTTTCACTTCAGGCTTGAGCTGATGAAGTAGGTTTCTAAGAAGAAAGTGTGAAATCTGTTCATCACTTTTCGCATTACTCTTTCTTTTTTTGTGGTTTCATTTGTTTCATATTTGTCTTCTGTGATTGTCAGAAAGATCATAATGTTACTATTTTGCAGGCTATACTCAGACAATTAGGCCAAATTAGCAATGAACCGCTTATGACGGATGAATCTGAACTTCAATGTCACCAACAACTTCGGAAGTTATACAATTCAACAAAGGCAGCCAAGGTATAATGGTATTATACTGTAATCTCAGTTTTCAAGTATGCTGTCGATTTATGGTCTGAATCTGATGGCTGATTTTAGTAAGTGAAGGAAACCTTATCTGGCCAAATTTTTATAAATGTGGTACTGACAGCATTTTCAGCGACATATTGTTCGGGGTATTGAAGGTTTCGTCTCTGTTAGTTCAAAGCAGATGGAGATAGGTAACTTTGGTTTTGACGCTCTGTTAATTCTCTCAAAAGAATGATAATTGATATTTCGCCTTCTATGCTTCAGTAAGGAAGTTGGCTAAAGAATGTTGTAAGTATGGGACAGAGAATCAAGCCAGTAGTTATCCACTTGCCAGAGCTTCTCTTCACATGGGTAACTCATATGATTTAATGGAAAATGAAAGGGAGACTTTGCTTGGGATTTACAATCATCAGGTAATTTTCTGTTAAAATTTCTTGGTACCCTACATATTCTTTTAGGAGTTAATTTTAGGAACTTGTAGCTTTACAGCGGGGAAAATTAATAAATACATATTTAATGTCTTCTGGTAGATAAAAAATGGCTATCTAATTTACAAATTGCTCAGCTGGAACTATAACTTACTATAGGGATTTGCTTTCAGGAAAGGCAAATTAATAGAAAGGTTCCTTGCCCTGTTTATATCAGTCTTCTAGTTCTCTTTACTTGAAAAGAAATTACTTAATCACCAAACTTTGCCTAGAAAAGAAAAAGGAAATTTTTTTTTTTTTTTTTGTAGCATGAGTGTGAAAAAAACGCAGGAACATAAAACAAATGATCCTAATTTTGATTCAGGTTTTGTGTCTATAGGTCTCTGAGCCACTACGGGCACAAATAACAGGAGCTCCTTTAGAGGATGCACGCCACCTCACTTACCACTATGACAAACTTTTTCAAGAGGTAGAAGCCCAGGTAAAAACTTACTGGCAAATCTTCATGCATATGGTGTTGTGTGCAATGCATGGTATTTATCTTAGATGTCTTCTCATCAGGCTGCTGAAGTTTTGAGGCGTCGTTCAAAGTTGAGGGATTCTTCTATTTCTGCTGATAGCTCTATGAAGCTTCAAAATGCAGAAACAAGGTTGAAAGAGCTTAAATCTGCCTTGGTGGCACTTGGGAGAGAAGCAACTTCTGCTATGTTATCAGTTGAAGATCAACAGCAACAAATAACTCACGAGAGCCTTTGTACTATGGTATTGCATTACTAGATTATCTATGAACATGACATAATGTGCCTTCTTAGTTCTTACAATGCTGCAACTTCTACTTTATGTGCCTGAGTGACTGGTTCTAATTCCTAAACATCATAGCTTATTCTAGTTTTATAATATTTTGAAAAGCTGAATAGATTCTACTTCTAGCTATAGGAATTTGGAAGATGTGAATATTTGTTTTTCATGAAAGAAAATTTTCCCTTTTTGTTCACTGTAAATTTTGTAAATTGTGGATTGACTTATTCTGTCCATTGTTTGCAATTTTATACTAAATATGCTGTTTCCTATGTGAAAATTCAAAAAAGAACAGTAAAAACATTTTTTTGGGGGTTCAACCACCTTTTAATACAATAGAGTGTGATGGATGCTGTCCATTGTCAAATCTTCCATCTACGTGCAGAGGCTAGGGGATAAAATAGAAATTATGCTGGGGTCTCTTTAAACCTAGGTTTTGGTTGCTTGAAGTGATTGGTGTATTAATTCCTTGTTGCATATTTTTAGTGATATGTTATATGGTTTCTGACCTCTTCTCCTAACACCCCCCCCCCCCCCGGCCCCCCCTCTGAAGCCTTTTCTTTCATTAACTTTTTGTTCCTCTTCTGGCAGGTGGATGCTGAGAGAACTTATCATCAGCATGCCCTTGTTATTTTAGAGAAGCTATATGCTGAGGTTTGCTACCATGTACCCTTAGTATTCACTCTTAATTAGTTTAAAAGTATCTACTACTCTAAATGTTGACTCCCCAAAGAACTGCATAATATAAGATTGTAAACATTTTTTTTGGCATTGATAACTTGACATATACTCCTTCTACTGCATCCTATTGGAATTAGATGATTCTGGAGAAGCAATCAAAAGAGTCTTCAGCAGCTCCAGTGCCAAGAGATGGATATAGTCAACCTGTAGTTGAGAATGCTAATCTAAATGGTTTTGATCAGCAAAGCACTGGTCCAACTGTTACCTACTATTTTGCAAAGGTAAGCCATATGTATATATGTATATATACGGAGAATAGAATTCCTGTCCCATTTCTTAGTTAGTGGTAGTGTAAATTTATGACTAAGTTTGTCCTAAGAGTTACTTTATCATGTATCATATTCTTCTTGTTGAGTATTGCTCAAGACAAAGCATATACTAATATTTTGGTGTTGCTTTTGTAGCAGAAGATATCACATCTGGATCTTCTGTGTTTTCTTTCAGTGTTAACTTTTATCGATTTGGATTATTTTTCTTGGAAATACAATGATTGATTTTATACTATTATTTCAAGTGATGAAATTTTCAATATTTCACTCTGATAACTCTTTTCATTAATCAAATTTTGGTATATTTAAAGATAAAGAAGTAACAGAACATAGGAGTAAAATAGTGAATCTGATGGAAAATTCTTTATATTAACAAGTTATCAAATCCTCGGGTTTTCTACTAATTCCAACTTGAGCTTTTGGGATGGTTTAGTCATTGTCATGGTACAGATCCTTTATGATCAGGAAGTCAAGAGTTTAGTTCTTGTCACCTTCATTCCTAACTAAATTTAATTCAGCATTGGGCTTTTGCATTAGAGGGCATGTTACAATGTCAGTAATATTAAAAAAACCATTCATGGTCCATTTCCTAAGAGCTTAAGCTTTTTTGTTGAATGGTTACTGACATGATTTCAGAATCTTCATGACCAAGGAGTCAGGAGTTTGATCACTGTCAGTTTCATTCCTATTTGAAGTTAATTTAGCATAAAGGTTGGAAGGCTTGTGTTTTATTCTGGCTCCAAGATTAAAGGGCTTTTGCTTGAAGAGGCATATCAGAAATAAAAACTAAAGCTTTTTCCGAACAGCTTAAGGTTTTGGGATGATTTGGTTCTTGACATTCGATTAAAATCCAAAATCTGTCAGAATTCAATGCAGTGCAGTCATTCATATAAGTTCTATATTCATCGAATCCTTAGCTGATTAATCTTGGTTACTATTTATCTTGCAGGTTGTACACCCATTTGATGCTCAAGCTGAAGGGGAGTTAAGTTTATCAGTTGATGATTATGTTGTGGTTCGGCAGGTATTTCTTGAACTGACTTGTCAATTTTTTATGCCACATCAATGCTGTAGATAAACCTTCTTTTATAGATTTAAATATGGGCTTGTTGGTGTTTGTGGGCTTTTGGAAGGCCTCTTTCTTTTTTCACAGTGATGAAAAATTACACAAAATTTGAGGAAAAATTCAAATTAAATCACTATTCACTTGTCAAAGTTTTTTCCCTAGATAACAGTTAGCTTAAACATTTTTGTCTGGAATGACAGTAAATAAATTGTCGTTTGGAGGCCACATATTTGACCTAGTTTTCACGAAGTTTACCACTTTGTTATTATCATGATAGCATGAAATTTCTGGTCATATTTTTAACCACTCTCAATATTCTTATACTGATGTATATGGTCATTGACTCATTACGCATCTTGCTACTATCAGGATTGTTGATATAATAATTACACATATGTATATAGGGCATGTATTAGTCGAGAGATGAGAGGTGTATAATATCTCTTGATCACAAATTAATGATCAAGATTAAAGAAAAAATTGTTATAAATGTAACATTTTTTCTTTTATTTTCATATTAATAGTTTTTGCATTATTTAACGGTAGTGAGTTACTCATTTGATATGTCCCGTACATATATTGTAATAGTTCCTCTCTTACCACTGATCTATATTTAGGTGGCTCCCAATGGATGGTCTGAAGGAGAATGCAGAGGCAATGCTGGATGGTTTCCCTCTGCATATGTAGAGAAACAGGACAAAATACCGGCTAGCATGATTATGGAAATAACCACTACTTCTTGATCCCAATATGGTCTTTGATTAGGTTCTGCAAAAGTTGTATATTCTCACTCATTATAGGACCTTTTGAAAAGCCCCAACACTTCCTTCCTGTGAATGCATTGTTTCTGTTCAGTATGTTGTATATTCAAGCACGAATTGTGATAGATTTAGCTGTTTGAAGGTATAGATCAGTCTGTAATTGACGAGTGTGCTTAGATCCTACGGAATCCTTGTAAAGAGCTTAATTTTCTACATAAACAAAATCTTGGCAAGGTGGATAAGTTGCAGTCTTCCTTCCCATACGATGATCTGTAGCTTAATTGTTTCCAAATTATGAAATTTTGTGGAACTAGGTTACTGTGTTAAGACATCTTAAGAATTGCCAATATGACCAGCATTATTTATTACGTTTTTCTTATGTATGAGATCATTTTAGGTAAATTTGATCTATAAAAAATAGATCATAAATAAATAAGTAAGTATATTATACACACCTCGGAATTTTTTTTGACATGCTTGCTTGATTATTCTTACACTCGCTAAATGTAAGGAGTCAATAAAACTTCGCTGGAGTAGTTGCTTTTTAGTGAGTTTACATTGATTATGTACTTGAAAGTGCTAGAATCTCTCTCGTTCCTAATGGCATGTCTTACTAGACTAGTATAAAAGATTATTTCTTATAGTCCCTGTGACTCCAATTGTATTAGTAAATACATAATTTTATTAGCGAATTCTCAAATTCTGAGGTAAATTTGTTTATCGATCCCAATTATTCACGTAAATCATGCAGTAAAGTGACACTATTGGGTGGTGCATGCTTTTGGCAAGAAAGACAGTCCTAGCCTCAAGGTCGTATCCTACCAAGAAGTTCATCTGAGCCAAGGTCCCATATATGGAAACATTACTGGAAGATGCAATCATGGTGAAACATACCAAGTCAGCAGCCAGTTTGAAAAGTATTCAATGGCTGTAACTTCTCATCAGCTCCCTTGAAATGTGCTGTAATATTAGGGAAATTGATACTGTGACCACCAGTTTCATAACAACGACTAAGTACACCCCCAGGGTCCTCCTTTCTTCGAGCTTTGATGGTTTTATCCAAAGCTTTTAACACATTCTCAAAGAATTCTGGCTGCAGAAGAGTTAATGTTGTCCCTGAATCAGTAACAGTATTACCCATCTCGTCATCAGTATCAGAAACTCTCTGATGAACTCTTGTAAGCTATTCTCTTGTTTCCTACACTAATGGCTTCTAAGGAAAACTTGTAATAGGTATCCCAATGTTTTGACACTAGAGGAGTCGTGAGAGATCCAGGAGCAGAAGTCACAGCATTCTTACCAAAACTCATTTTGCTAGAGACATTGGCTGAAGAGTACGATGAGGGTACCAAACAGTACGAGAATTTTCTTCCAACAGATTGATCCATCTGAGAAACTAATGAAAGTTGGCCACCACCTCCCAAGCCTATGATACCGGACAGTAATCTGTCAAATGTGCCACCATTGTCATGTCCACACCCAAACAGAACATTTTGTAGGGAAACTGGCTTGTTGATACCTAAGGTTAGTGTCTCAGCTGCAAGGACTTCTCTAGTGTAAGAACCACCATTATAATAATAGTTATACTCGCAGGTAGGTTTTGAATAGCATGAGAGGTTCTGATGTGTTGAGGAACGACGAGAATCAAAGATAGGAAGTGTTTGGTTGTAACAGTTCTTGCATTGCTTACATTGTGTCCATATAAGATCACTGTCAGTGCTAGCTATTCCAAGAATATGAACAGGTGGGGTTCCTATTGATAAGTTCAAGAGGTACTCTCCATCATCAGGCTGTAATGGGGTTTGGATTGAGATTGAGTTGAAAAGTTTCATACGCTTCACTACTGATGAGCGTTTAAAAGCATCCTGCAATCGATCTTAGCGGGTGCTTAATGGATTATAGAAAGGAGATAAAGGGAAGTCACGGTGTATGAGATCAACTGTGAACCCAGCAGCGATGGATTTCATAGACCAGAAAGTTAAAAGATGAAGGATAACTGTAAGGGACGAAGCACGGTAAAGAGGTTGAGATTTGGCGACGAAGCCCATTATTAGGTGTAAGATGTAAAGACGAACGGTGAATGCGAAAGAATTACACTTGAAAACATTTATAGAGAGAATAGCACTGTTACGTAAGCCAGGAGAGATTGACAATGGAAGCCCAAGAGCATTTTTTTTTTAAAAAAAATTAATATAATATGATTATAACTTATAAGACATCTGAATTTGAACAAAATACTGTCTCTACAAAAAGAGAAATAAATACAAATTTATTTGAGTAATATACGAAGTTTACTCTATATTTATTTATTTATTTTCAAAAATAGCGTCATATTAACTTTTTACACCAGAGTGTGGTCTAAGAAGTTTTATTTGGTTGGTGTTCAAGACGTATTGGTAAGTCAAACTATTAATTGCTATATGCATTGAAAGAATTTATAGTTTATGATCTCTACATTGGGGTCCAGCCAATATATATAAATTGAACAGTGCCACAGTAGTTAGCTATAAGCCATTGGAATCTCTCTACATCCTCCTAGTATTGGCTAAATGCATGCAAGGACAATTCCAGTTACACATTAACATCCGAAAATGGAGGAATTGAATGTACTGGAGTATATTTATTATCACATGCTACGGACTATGGTTGCTCGATTATATATATGATTATACCTAGAAAATTCTTGTGAGAAACTAAATATATATATGTGTGTATATATATTATATATATATATATATAGCGTGCACAAAAAATCAGATCAAAGGAAGCAACTGCTTCCATGATATTTTCTGGTTAAACTGTACGTGGAAGTTAACCCTACGTGAAAACGATAAATGGAAAACATACTACAACTTATGTAGTTTTTGTGTTGCGTCTGTACATGGTGAAATCTTCTTTTTTTGTTATCTGAAGAATCACCATCCAAAATTTTCGCCCTTGTTTTACATTACTATGAGAATACTCCTCAGAATTCCTATGCAATGTTTTGTTGTGTTGGATCAAACTATAGTTTCATGGGAATGTTGAGCATTTCCAATTTTCCATATAAGGATATACCAATATAATTTTCATTAAAATAATTACGATATATATCTAAGATGATTCATACTTTTTCTTTAAAACTATGTCATATAGTCATAATATACGAGTACTAATGTCCAATAGGATAATATAAATAAAACTAACAAACCCACTCCTACCCTAATACAAAGCGTAATTAGAAGGTTTGGTCGCAAATATTATTAATCTCATTAAGGTTTATCTTCTAATACATAATATATCTGAGCTGCTCAACGTGACTATTATAAAAAACAAAAAAAGTTAATTGGTGTGTAAAAACAATTTTCAATTCCGTAGATATAATATTGAATGAAGGAAAATAGTATAAGTGACACAGATCGTGGAAGGACGAATTCCAGTTTCAGTATATTACTATATGGTGGTTGAAAATGGAGTGAGGAAGGGACTGTAGTGTACATTTATTACCTCATCATTTATTCACAAAGTTTATATATATATATATATACGGTAACCACTATATACATAAACCTCATCAGTAACTGCTCCTCTTCATTTCAACATCATTTGTTATATTTTCAGCATAAAGACAGACTTGATGCTATCATCCTCTCCGTCAATCTGTTGTGAGTTCTACGTTTCTTAGGTTACCAAATCAGTAGCCAAAATTTATACTCTTTAATCTTTATGACACATTCAGACAAATGGCTATATATATATATATGGCAACCACGATATACATATACCTCATTAGCAACTGCTGCTCTTCATTTCAACATCATTTGTTATATTTTCAGCATAAAGACAGACTTGATGCTGTCATCCTCTCCGTCAATCTGTTGTGAGTTCTACGTTTCTTAGGTTACCAAATCAATAGCCAAAATTTATGCTCTTTAATCTTTTTGACACATTCAGACAAATGGCTATATAGTTCCTTCTGCATCCACATAAATTATCTCATATCTTCCATCATCAATTTTATTTGCAAAATATCTCATGGATTAGATAAGATTAATTATAAACATATATTCACAAATATTTCAAAATTAAGTAGTTTAATTTGTTGTAAACTATATCCAGAATCCTTATTATAAGTTAATCTCCACACCTATCAAAGAAATACACCTTCTTGTTTATAAAAATGACATGCTTTAATTATTTAGCTCCTAAATCTTTTAAAAAAAATCATTTAAATCCAACACTAAATCTCTACCAAAAAAGAAGATATTTAGGTTTTGAAAGCAGTAAAAATTACATTTTATTCTCATCAATATTGTCTACATAACACATATCACTTACTTAAACTTTAATTTATAACAGATTATTTTTTTTAAACTATTCAAAATACAAAAATTATATTTAAAAAGATTACAAGTCTGTTTCTTCTTTCTTTAATTTTTTTTAAAGGTTAAATTAAAAAAAATAAATTATATAATAAACATATAATTATTAAATTTAACTTTAAAAATAAAATTTTTAATATTGTGATTAGTTTAAAAAGATAATTTATTACAAATTAAAATTTAAATAAGTAACATATTTTGTATTTTTTCCTTGAAAGTATTAGTTCTTACTTCCTTCACAACTCACAAGAAATAACCAAACTTTGGTAAGTACTAATTCAACCTGGCTGGTGCGTCCAAGACCAACGCAAACACATAGTAGCAAATCACACCTTGACATGTAATAACAGTCTCTGCTTATTGTTTATTACTCCCAAAGGAAAAAAAGATATATATATTGGTGCATTACATAATTTAGTAATTTACATTGCATTCCGCATGAAGACACTACGCACTACGCAGAATCCAAATTAAAAAACCTAAATATGATGATGACAATAAAGATGATCACAACAAAAGCCCTAAAATTTATTAATTACACAGAGTGGTTAGAGCAGTTGAAGAAAGAATGTCTAATGTCTTATGTATTCCTCATCTTCTAATGAATCAAAATTTCTGCTATATTTATTATCATCTTGGGGTTCTCGTTCTTACTTATTTAGTAACCAAACAGCCACCACTTAGCCTATTGCCATTACCAAACAAGCCTTCTTCTTTCTTTTCTTCCTTCCTCTTTGTGCTATAATGAAGCAGCCGTCCAAGCCATGGAGGCCATTCACGGCAAATTGTTGCTCCACGGAGGACCAAACCATCTTCGGCAACTTCAGCCGCTGCAAGCCGTCGTCGCGTTCGGATTTGTCCAAGGAAGTCGCTCCGTTACCCTCGTTTCGGAGATTGTCATTCTCGGATCTGAGCCGTTCGTCGTCGGCGCGGATCAACGAGGACCTGGCGCAGTCGTTCGGGTCGGATCTGTACGATTTTCAGCTGAGCGAGCTGCGAGCCATAACGCAGAATTTCTCGAGCAATTACTTGCTGGGAGAAGGAGGATTCGGGACGGTGCATAAGGGCTATATCGATGGTAGCTTGAGGCAGGGCTTGAAGGCTCAGCCCGTTGCTGTTAAGCTTCTCGACATTGAAGGCTACCAAGGACATCGCGAATGGCTTGTAAGTTTATTTTTCTGTAGAAATTTTTTTACGTTTCATTTAATTCAGAATTTTGGGTACACCACACCACACATTACAAACTCTCATTTTTCATCACTACCTAACTTACTGTGATTTATTTACTCTACAATTTTGTGAAGCTAAAGAGACTCTTTTTCTTTTGGCACATCCTAAAACTTTGGTGCTCGTGATTGGGCTATTGGATACTTTCTTTGAAGTTATTTTATGATTATTATAAAGAGCTTGACTTGTCAAAACTTTGAAATTTTATCATTTCTTGCTTTTTGAGTTACTTACTCCAATAATTTATTATATTAATTATAATATCCGAAATCAAAATACACGTTGAACGTACCTCTCTAAAAAAAACATAAAATTATCATTTTATGATTAAAAAAAATTGATAGAGGGCTTTCTTCACCATTTGAGTTGGGCCTTGAAGAGAAAGGTGAACAAATTGGAGAACTATATATGCCCTTTTATACGAACGAAGAAAGATAAATATTCTAACATTGACGGCTTGAAAATTTTCAAATATCCTATAAATAATATAGAGTAGATACATACTAGGGTTGGCACGGTGGAGAACTTGGATGATAATTCTAGTTTAAACTTTTAAGGTTGTACTTTACAATCAAAGGTTATGAATATTTAAAAAAGGATTAAAAAAATTAATCTTTTTGTCTTTTTTTTAAGTAATTGGTAACTGGCAAATGATGACAGACCCAGGCCCATATTATTATCTTTAGGATGCTAATACTGCTAGTCATAAACCTAGACACCTAAGCATTGTACGTTGGCCCACAAAGAAAATGGTGTCATCTAATTTTTTTGTTTGGTCATATAATAAAATCAGGCCCAAAAAATTATAAAAACCAATATAAATATTATTATTTACAAGTTTAAACTTTTTTCTTTATTTTTGAAAAGAAAAATGACATAAAACTCAATTTATTGATGAGAACATGTAAAAAGTACTAATTAAAAATAACAGGCTAAACTAAATGAGTAGAGCATTAGGGGATATATTGCTAAACTAAATGAATAATTGGGATGCAGGCAGAAGTAATATTTCTTGGGCAGCTAAGGCATCCCAACTTGGTGAAGTTGATTGGGTATTGTTGTGAGGAAGAAGAACGGCTCCTTGTCTACGAATTCATGCCACGAGGAAGCTTGGAGAATCACTTGTTCAGAAGTATGCCTCATTTTCACCTTCTTTATTTTAATCTAATAGAGACACATCAAAGTCTCATCCAGTTATTTAGCCACCATTTTGTGGTTTCAGGGATAACATCATTGCCATGGGCCACTAGATTAAAAATTGCAATAGGTGCAGCTAAAGGCCTTTCCTTCTTACATGGGGCAGAGAAGCCAGTCATATACAGGGACTTCAAAACTTCCAATGTCCTGCTTGATTCAGTGCGTAACTGGACATAAAAACTTTCTTTTCTCATTTGGATTAGTTAGACTAATAAAATGCCTCAGTACAGGCAAAATTTGAATCATTTGAGATGTTCATCTCGGTTCTGTTTTACCCAGGATTTCACAGCTAAATTGTCAGATTTTGGACTAGCAAAAATGGGGCCAGAGGGATCTAAATCTCATGTTACAACCAGAGTCATGGGCACTTATGGATATGCAGCCCCGGAATACGTGTCAACAGGTAATTAATCAAACAGGTGGCACGCGTGTGTGGCTTATTGAAGTTACCACCTTCAAACAAGCAATTCAATAATCAATATCGGATGGGCATAATTGAATTGTTTTCTAAAGCAACATATAAATGGTTTTCAGGTCACTTAACCACAAAAAGTGATGTCTATAGCTTTGGGGTAGTGCTGCTAGAACTACTCACAGGAAGGAGAGCGATGGAGAAGACAAGACCAAAGACTGAACAAAACCTTGTGGATTGGTCGAGGCCTTACTTGAATAGTAGTAGGAAGTTGAGGTACATTATGGATCCTAGGCTTGCAGGCCAATATTCTGTAAAGGGTGCCAAGGAAATGGCTCTTTTGGCACAGCAATGCATAAGTATGAATCCTAAAGACAGGCCAAGAATGCCAACCATTGTTGAAACTCTTGAAAAATTGGAGCAGTTCAAGGACATGGCTATTACCTGTGGACACTGGCCTGCATCGCCAAAATCTAGAAATGGAGCTTCAAATAAGGTGAAAATTGATATCAGAGTTGGTGCAAACCACAGGAAGCCCTCCCCTGTAGCTGCAAGCAAAAAAACTTGAATTTCCCAATTGAAAAGAAAAAAAAAGGGGAGATATATAATTAAGTGTAAGAATCAGTTGTGGTATGGCCAAATAATGACTAATGGCCACACTATGTATGTAAATGTATAAACAGTATATGCAGTGTATATATACTACTGAGTGTACAATATTATCTTGCTTCTCGGCTAAGAGCACATTTAAATCAAAGATTAAAGTGAAAATTAGCCATAGTTTATCTCAAATGAGCTCAAAATTAAGAATAAGCTTGCTTTTTTATTTGCAAAATTAAAGCAAGAGACCTTAATATATGGATAGAGCATTAAACTGTGAGGCCACCATTGCTCTATGAGAATATTTGCATCTACTGTTGTATCTCTGAGGAAACAGTTATATACTATGATGACTCTTTCCCTCTGAAAATGTTCAGCTGCAATTATTTAGACCTTATTATAATTAAAAAACTTAGGCAGAAAATTTACCATTTCCTAATAACAGTAGTTTTGGCACGGAAAAACTGCTCATTACTGGGAGCTTTTTCCATGTAATTTAAAAGCTATGGGTTACTGCATTAACATGTAAATGCAAGAGAAGGAGTACAGTAAATTTCCGAAATGCTTTGGTACAGACCAAACACAGCCTTAAATGTAGCCGACTACCCATTAAGATATTCCAAGAATGATCACATGAAAACTGATAATATATAAAGGCTTTCGAATCATATGCGTATATTGGAAATCACCCAACCAAACCAAACCAAACAAGCAAAATAAAGTTAGTGGTTCTCCAAGTCAATGTACATGGCTGATGCGTCTGCTTCAAACTAATTATTCAAGTTGACTTCTATGATCTATCTTTCCACTTGTTTTCTTATAGGAGTTTGTTGAGTGACAAAGCTGACTTTGACTTTAACTTTATGCATGCCATGTTATATGTTAAAATAATGATTTTTTTTGTCCATAATAATGATATTTTGTATGGCAAAGCCCAAACTTATCTTTAAAATTTAAAAAGCTCGATGAAGAAAAGAGAGGTTAATTTTCTCCCAAGTCTCATCTTTTTCTCCTTTTCAAATGGTTGAAAAGATTTAAACATACTTGTGTCTAAAGATTCAATTTTTCCCTTTAAATAATAATTTGAAGTAATTTAGAGTAAATTATTTATTCTATTATTCTTTTTGCAAGGAAAAAAAAAAGAAAGAAACAACTTTTCTTTCAAAATAAAAAAGTGCAACTTTGCCAGGAATTCAAGATAGAAATGATTCATAGTTTCTATATTTTAGGTCTCAATCAACTGGCGTATGTGTAGAAGAAACTCCCATAATCGCATTACTGAAGACTATCATAAAATACTACTCACGAAACAAGCCCCAAATCTGAGGCACATGACCCCATCTTTTTTCCCCTTAAAACGGGGGTGAGAAACGCACTTTAAGAAAATCCACTTGCTTCATTGCGTGCCTGCCTACCTCCCTCAAGTCCCACATATTCTTTCTTCCTTCCTCTTCCCCACTTTCTCATAACTCTCAGAGCAGAATCTACAGTCATTGGAATGCAAAACACATCAACAATCAAACACAACAACCTATGCCCATAATTTCAGAACCTCCTGAAGAAGAAATGGCATTCAACAACAAACCCAAGAAACCCACTTCTTCGTCTTTCCAATACAACCTCTGCACCACCCTCTTCTTCATCGTTCTCTTCGCCATACCTGCTCTCTTCCTCCTCCACACCCCCACAACCTCTTCCATATGCACCACCTTCGCCAACAATGTCAAGCCCTGGTCAGGTGATCTTCGCTTAGCCGAATTCGCATGGAACCGCCTTCAATTTTTCCAAGACCACACCCCACCGGTGGCTCTGAAAATCGCAGTGTTCTCTCGGAAATGGCCTATTGGAACCACCCCAGGTGGCATGGAGCGACACGCCTATACCCTTCATACTTCCTTGGCTAGCCGTGGACATCAAGTTCATGTCTTTACTTCTCCTCCCCAAGATGAAACCACTTCAATCTTATCAAGCAATCATCAAGTAGGAGCACCTTCTTCACCTTACATCCATTGCCATGAAGGAGAACCAGGAAGGTGGAGGTACAATAAAGCTTGGGAACAATTTCTGGAAGAAAATCAGAGAGAACCCTTTGATGTTGTTCACTCAGAAAGTGTAGCAGTCCCTCACTGGCTTGCTCGTAACCTTTCAAACCTTGCAGTTTCATGGCATGGCATAGCCTTGGAGAGCCTGCAATCTGACATATTCCAAGACTTGGCCAGGAGACCTGGTGAGCCTATATCTCCTTCTTTCAACCAAAGCTTACAAGGGGTTGTCCCTAAAGTGCTGAATGAGATAAGATTCTTCAAAAACTATGCTCATCATGTAGCTATCAGTGATAGTTGCGGAGAGATGCTAAGAGATGTGTATCAAATTCCCAGCAGAAGAGTCCATGTGATTCTAAATGGTGTTGATGAGGATGAATTCAGAGAAGATGTAGAATTGGGTAAAGAGTTTAGAGCCAAAATTGGCATTCCTAGGAATGCAGGTTTAGTGCTAGGTGTGGCTGGAAGATTGGTGAAGGACAAAGGCCATCCTCTGCTTCATGAAGCATACTCTAAGTTAATAACCAAGCACCCCAAAGTTTACTTGGTTGTTGCTGGCTCTGGACCATGGGAGAATAGGTACAAGGATTTAGGGAGCCAAGTTCTTGTTCTAGGATCTATGAGTCCATCCATGTTAAGGGCATTCTATAATGCCATTGACATTTTTGTGAATCCCACACTCAGACCACAAGGGCTTGATCTTACTCTAATGGAGGCAATGATGAGTGGAAAGCCCCTTTTGGCATCAAGATTTCCAAGCATCAAAGGTAGTCTAGTTGTTAATGATGAATTTGGTTATATGTTCTCTCCAAATGTGGAGTCATTGTTGGAGTCTCTTGAAGCTGTGGTAAAGGAAGGCCCAGAGAGGCTAGCAAGGAGGGGAAAGGCATGCCGTGAATATGCAACGTCCATGTTTACGGCAAGAAAGATGGCATTAGCATACGAGAGGCTGTTCCTATGTATAAAAGATGAAGCATTTTGTACCTATCCTTGAAGGCATAGATTATAGAATAGATACTCCATTCCTTCTTCATTTTCTTTCAATTTTCATCATGATATAATACTATACTCATTATTTTATCGATTCCATATGAGGTTCCTGTCGGTACAAATTTTTTTAATCTCATCCAAAACATAATGAAAGTGATCATGTCGGAGTGCAGAATTCTTATGTACTTCTCTATTAGAATCTAAAGGATACGATGATGAATCTATTTCTGGTTTAACCGTAGCAGTTGATGACTAATTAGAACTCGCATCACAGGATTTGAGAAATGACAAAAAGTTTTGCTTCAGTTTATAAAGTCAGACCACAAAGAATATGATCATGTCAGAGTGCAGAATTCATGTATACTTCTCGATTAGAATTTAAAGGACGCCATGATGAGTCTATTTCTGGTTTAACTGTGGCAATTGATGACTAAACTCAATTCACAGGATTTCAAAAATGACAAAAAGTTTTGCTTAAGATTATGAAGTCAGAACACAGAATGTGACCATGTCAGAGTGCAGAATTCATATGTTCTTCTGTATTAAAATTTAAAGGATGCCATGATGAATCTATTTCTAGTTTAACCATAGCAATTGATGACTATTTAGAATTTACATGACAGGATTTAAGAAATGACAAGAGGTTTTGCTTAAGGATATAACGTCAGATGGAACTTATCCACTATGTTTTCCCAGAAAATGGAAAGGATCTCGTATCACAAATATCAAAATATTCTATTCTGAAAGAAAAAAGAAAGAATTAACAAAGGGAATATTTTGGCAACTATAGCTATATTTCAAATGCCTGACCAGATCAGCCTTTTACAAAAGACGTTCAGATGATCAGATGTCCAACATGCCTTGAGCACACGTAGCCCATGCGCCTTCTCAGCTGAACTATCAGATCAAAGATAAAACCATGTTCAAAGGAGAAGTTATATGCCCAACTCAATCCAAATCATGTCTGCAAAATAAGCTAATGACCTTCCTAAAGCTCCAGGTGTCACTATGAATCATTGATGAATATTTCCTCAGTCCTCATGCATCCAAAGCTGCAATCCTTATTTACTTCTTTCTAATTTCTATTCTTTTCTTTATTGGTTTATGTCGAGGGAGTAAAAGTAAATCCTCATTTTTTGCCACTCAATCTATATCTCCTCTACACTCATTTGTGTCTTCACCTTCAAAATCAAGAAAACCCCATACAAGTCCTAGCTTCTGTAAATGGCCAAATGAAATCAACTATAAACTTGCCTATGATCGCTCTGTTTCTTCAGGGCCGAAATTTAAGAAAGAATTGATTGTGTTGAGATTCGTCTCGTTTCAAAATTATCATATGCGTGCTTGGTTCTTATGAATAACAGCACACTAGAAGCTAGTCCCAGGACAGATATGCATCCCCACGACACAAATGTCCAGAAGTAGCACTGCCTTCCCATGCACATTACTGAGCTAGACAAAGTTAAGTGTGTCCAGTGATGCCCATTGGCCTCGTAAATTACTGCAGCAAGAAAGCCATAGAGAAGCGATCCAATTGGGATATTTGTTATGAGAATATTGTGATTGACGCCCATACTGTTAGGTCCAAAGAGTTCAGAAGTAATTGATACAGCAGCTGCAAATATGAACCCAGAGCTTAACCCAATCAGTGCAGAGCCTGTATAAACTGCTAGAGCACTGTCTGACGCGGCAAGCAAGAAAAACGCAATTGGGGTTGGTAAAAGCCCAATAGTTAGCCACCCAGTCCTTGCAAAGTAGCACTTACTGCAGCAATGCATAAAATACCCATTCATCAAAACTGCTAAAGATTCACTTACAAGTTAAGACAAACAAAAAGAAATGATCATAGATTGATGAGAGTACTTACGCACGAATATAGTCTGGTCCAGCAGAAAGCAAGCGGCCAAAGAAGGAGAATGATGAATAGAGCGTGACAATTGTGGAAACATTTGAACTTAGACCCAGAGACTGGGCAATCTGTCCCAGATTATTGCTGTAGACAAGACCAATGGTACCTCCGCAGAAGTATGCAACATAATAAAGCCAAAAGTCCAACCTTCGGACAACCACTGAAGCTGGGTGTTCTTCACCTAGCATTGCCAATTGATCCCGGTCAATCATCCTCCTACAACACCCATCGCTTTCTTTTGCGTTCAGACTTCCATACATGGATCCTTTCTCACTCAACAGGCTTTCAGAATCACCATTGCTAAGACGACAAGGGCTATCTGGACGGGCAAGAAGTTCCCTATGAAGCTCAAGATCATCAACATGGACAAGTAGGAAGCTTGAGCCTTCCATCCGAAAGCTAGAATGGATGAAATGATAGAACCAATCTCGAGCATAGATAACGCCGGGAATACATAATGGACAGATGAGGAGGAAAATAGCTCCACCAAAGTAGAGCCGAGCTGTTGTTTCATCAGAGGAAGAGGAACCGAAGAAAAGAAGATAAAGGCCAGTGAGAACGGCCAAGAAGTTCAATATCAGAAAAATCATTGAATCCCGATGAAGTGCATCGGGAGGAAGAGGGTCTAAAGCTGGTTGGCGAAGAATTGGGATTAGTGCTGCTAGGGAAGTGAGAAGGGGTACAAGAGCATTCAAAAGTAGGTAGAGTTCACTAGACGAGGGGTTAATTGAATTGGCAGCAAGCGTGTAAAGCGCTGCACTTACACCGTTGAAACTCACAGTGAGTGATAGCGCAAGGGGTCGATTAACTGGGAAATTCTTGATGCAGAGAACAAAACATACTGTATTGAACCAACAGATGCTACAGCCGGACAACAAACAGAGAAGAAACACCTGCCATTTACAAATTAAAAGCTAATAAATTTGATGAAAGACTACAAGAAAGTTTCTGTATTTTTCAATTCATTGAGGTTTATTATCTGATAATTAATTACGCGTTGTTTAGTTTCAGATATAATCACAATATCTGAGAGTTTACATTTTGATCAGAGGAATCGTAGAAAGTCCTTCAATTATGGCATCTCTAGTTCTTTTCTGCGAATCCAACTTTAGAATTATTTTATCATTTAAAAAAAAACAGTTACTTAATCATCAGAGAAAAGTCTTCAATACAGGGATAAAAGTATTGACAGCAGACTGAAGGATGCGAGGCACAGTCTATCAGCTCACCACGTGCTATGCACCAATAAACAGATCACAGCACAGTGAATAGTGGAATCATGGATCCATCACATGCAATTCTAGCTCTCATAGTCATCCATTCAAAAGAGGAAACAAATTCCAAATGTATCAGATCGGTTTATCTGAAGTAATTTCAACTGTATTTTCCAAAATCAACAGAACGTGCATTTTGGAGAAATGTGATATCTTTCTGGGAAGGTATCATCAGCAGGACAATCTAAGGAAATAGATATTTAAATATATTCATATTTTTGGCTGCACTAGGATGATGGCTGCAATCATATTTACCTATGCTCACTTGTAAAATTTACAAAATCCTTGATGAAAACAAAAAAATCATCGCCTTGTGGCGGACATTGCACTGTAGTTTACTATGCTCGTTGCAGCTTCTGGATTCCTCGTTTGCAATTGGGACCACGAAAATATACTAGAAAGCGGGTTGAAAATTTTGAAAATCAAAAGAACCTCCTATGAAAACCAGACCACAAAACAGAGAACAAGATAAAGACGGGGAATCTTATAAAGCCCAATTCATCTATGAAACTCTACAAATAAAGGATATCTTATATATGCCCGCTTCATTTAATGAAGTATTTAAAAGAGAACTACAATACCTATCATTCAAAAAAAAAAAAAATTAAAGGTGTCAATGAGCTGAAAGTGAGCTTAATGTCTACCGTCGAATTGTTACTTCTTGCCCTTTTCTTTTCTCCCCTTTTTCTCACTTTTGAATTTCTTATTTCTTATGTAGCTAAAATAATTTAATTCAAGATGTATATCTTCAAATCTCGTATATCTTTAGAGAAAGAAGTCAATTATATCGTTTTTTCTTTTATTTTAAAAATTAAAATGCTTTATTTCGAAATGAAAAGATGCCTTACATTGACCTCTCCTCCATTAAAATAAAAGGCTACAATTTTATTTATTAAAAAAATACTTTATATTTACTAATTATATAATAAAAATATTAAATATGCATTTAACCTATATAAAATAGTCACTTTTTAAAATTTAGAATAAATTAAATGTATCTTAAAAATGACATTAAAATAAAAATTTTAAAAATATATTTTTAATTAAAAAATAAATGTTGTATTCTTTCAAACTAAAAAAGAAATATATAATTTTTACTGCAGATTCAAATGAAATTCATATCATATAATTTAAGTGCCTCATAAAAATAACAGAATAATTTAATAAAACTAAAAAATATTTGTGTATCTTATTCAACCAATAACATTTGTAAATTTATTTATTTTTTATTGGTAAAAAAAAAGCAGCAAAATTAGGTTATTATCTTTATATACATATTATAAAAGCGATGAGTCTGCGAGTCTGGGTTCTACCGTCTACCTTTCATTCCACTTACACGGGCGGCATACCACCATATCAATGAGGACCCTGAAGCCTTGAAGGTTAGATCCATCCTTTATTATTCTTCTCAAGAGTGCCATAGCAACTGCTTCTTCAATTTACATTCACATAAAGGGAAAATCTCATTTTTAGTCCATAAAATTTCACTTGTTTTATTTTAGTTTTAAAAAGCTATTTATTTTCATATAACCCTTAATTAAAATTTTAAGATTCCTTAATATACTTATAAAATCTAACCTAATATCATTAATTATATTAATAAAAATGTCTAACATGACATTATATGTGTTAAGGTCCACTAAAGAAATTAATGGGACAAGTTAAATCTAACCAACACCATTGGCCAAAAATAAATAAATAACTTGCATCATATTATCTTGTTTTACTTTTTCTAATAATGCCTTTGCACGTGGGAAGGAGGAAGAAGATGTGAGTCAATGCAATGAAATCTGATTCACTCAAATTCCATCACCTATTGAAAATTGCGTGGGATTGAACTTGAGTAATTAATTGCCAGTTTAACACTAGGAAAAATAATGATGATATTTAATTTTTCTAAAAATTTTAAAGACTATTTTGAACTGAAATAAATTTTTAGAATTAAAATAGATTTTGAGTAAAACTTTAGAGATACAAAATGATTTTTTCCTTTTAAATAAGTATTGTAATAATAATTACACATGAAGCTACACTTACTCCAAAAACACAAAAATAATTAATACTAACTAATTTAGAACATTTTTCGCCATTCTTTGGGCAGAAACGGAAAAGCATTTGCTTATGCTATATGCACTGTAAATTCAGGTGGCTTAAAATTTCCGCAAAACTTAAATTTAGAGAAAAAAATCCAGATTAAATCACTTTCAACAGTATTTTAGAGTTGAAATTTTTAAAGATATGAATAAACTTGATGGCAATTTGTGCAAATCAATTTTCTCGAAAAATCTTTTATAACAAGCTTACGCACTGAAGAACGAAATCAAATTCGAGAATAGAAGATTCGCAGCACAATAAAGAGAAAGGGAGAAAATAGGAGAATTAAAGCAGGAGAAGAAGCATATATAAATACCAGACAATAGGGCAAGGTAATGAAATTGCGAAGGAGGAGCCATTGGAGACCATAGCCGAAGAAGCCCATGAAGGCGGCCATGAACATCACCACGGAAAGGGGGAAATACATGAGAGCGAGACCGGAAGACCAGCCGAAAACCTTGCCGAGGTCGCTGGCGGTGGCGAGGTAGTTGAGCTGGACCTGAGAGATATTGAGGGCGGACTTGAGGGCAGAAGAGTACACGGAGAAATCAAAATTGGTGCCTGTGAAGGCTTGAATCCATATGGTAGCCACCAACAGCATCCACTTACGAGATTGGCCTGCCATGGCCACACACAGTATAATCAACAAACGACGGAGGTGGAGGATTCGCGGCGACGACGAGGACAATGAGGAGGATGAAGAGGAGTAGGAGAAGGCTTCCTCGGGATCGGATATGAATTTTCGTCTATCTGCGTCTTTGCGTGGCCTCATTTATAAACGGTTTTGGATTTTCAATCACGTCGCTGTCCCTACACCACTATCTCCCCTCTTTCCATTGCTTCACTTTTCTCCCTATTAAATCCTTTTTATAAAAATATTCTTTTCCCACTGCTTTATTCATCTAGATTAATACATGTAATAGTTTTGTAATTCATAAATTAGTAATTTAGTCATTAAAAGGTTATGTTTTTCAATTTATTTATCTAAAAGCAATTTTTTTAATTTAATCTTCAAAATATTTTTTCTAATTAGAATGGTTTTTTTAATTAGTTAACAATAGACTTCATATCCATCAATTCATAACCTCAAATGCCACTTATTCTAATAAAATTGTGTTATTTAAATGATTTTTTACTCAATTTTAAGTCTTTTAATTTTATAAAATTTGTTCAAATTATATTATTTTGGGAAAAAATTTCGCCTAGATGAATTTAGATTATGAGTTAATGACATTATAAAACATCTATTTATTAATTGAAGAGAATTTGTCTGTATAATTTCAATTAAAACCTTAATTAATATAATATATTAAAATATAATTTTAGAAATGGTCAACAGATTTTTAAATAAATTTGTAATATAAATAAAAAATTTATTATAAGTTTAGATAATGAAATATCATTTTTAATTTGTATGTATATCTTATTTTATTTATATATTAATACATAATTTTATATATCAGCCCAAAAAAAAACTTCTAAAGTTAAATTATAGACAAATGAATATTTTTTATTTCTTAAATTTATCTCAAATTTTAGTTTCATCTTTTTAGTTTGATTAATTTTACTCTTATCTTATAACTTTTAAAAATTAATTAAATTTTTCACAACCCATGTCACTGTTCATTTACTTTAAATAAATATTTAAATTGAAGCCAATTTTAATATTTATGTATCAAATTATTGTCAATATTAATAGTATATTAAATTCACATGTTAAAAAAATTAAATTTAAACTCTAAAATACAAATTAGATACTCATTTACCTAATAGCTTAAATATAGGGGTACCTTTTTATACTTCTTCTCGCACCTCTTCAACACCAAAAGAAAAAATATATTGTCATAGATCAAAACTATTAATCACAATCATCTTTAAAAAAAAATTCAAAACTCAAATTCAAGTAATTAAATAATCCTTTTAAATACCAATCTAATAACAAAGTAGAAAGGAAGATGTTTTAAAAATTTAGAGATTTTATTTTTTTAAGATATGAGATTAACAAATTAATAATATATATTGGCAATAAATTGATATATAAATATTAAATAAAATAACAGTTTTACAGTTAAACAAATTTAATTAAATTTTTAAAATTAAACTATTAAAATAAAAAAAATATTTTTGCCGATATTATACTACACATGTACCAAAGGGCTCCGCAGAGCAGCACCAACTTCCCGTGGGGTTGCAGTGGTGTTCCATTTTGAAGTTTGAATGAGCAAAGGGCAAGTGACACGTGGTGTACTTAATCATTTTATAGTAATTTTCGTGGGGTACCAGTGGGGTAATTACATTTTTTGAAAGGACAGTCGTATTTATAGTTTGTTAATGCCATTATTTCGAATTTAGACTCTCTGTTTATTTTAAAATTAATATATTTTGTAATAAAAAAATAAAATTTTAATTTATTTACAATAAATTTTTATTAATATAATTTTTTTATTTTTATCTCTTTCTCATTATAAAAAAAATATTAATTTTAAACTATAAGATCTAAAATCTATTATTTCTTCCACTAAAAAGTAGTTCTATTAAATTTTTAATATATGTTCATTTATTAAGAAATTCATGTTTCGACAACGACGCATTAGGATTTCCTCGCAAAACCCAAGAATATATTTGACTTATAGTCAATTATCAAATACACATCAGTCCTGAATTGATGCCATGTGAATTGTGAAATATTAACCTAATAAATATATCAAAATTGTAATTGAGGATGATTAAAATAGAGATATTTTATGAATATTTATAAAATTTATTCATTTAATTTAATTTTCAATTTAGATATAAGTATTATTTTAAAATTTTTAATTTTCTTAATAAAATTATTTAATTTAGTATTTATATATAAATTGTTATATTAAATATTTTAATAATAATCAACAAACTAAAATTTTATACTATTTATATAATTAAAAATTATATAATATAATTAATGTAACTTGTTATATTTTTAGATATAAATAAGTTATAATTAAAAAAGATATTTTAAATCATTTTAATAAACCACTCTATGTTTGAGAATTTGAAAATTAAGAGAATTTTTAGAAATAAGGATTAATTTTAAGATTGGACATATATATAATTACTTATATTTTTATTATCAAATTATTCAATTAAAAAAAATATAAAAATTTTTTAATAAAAATTATAAAAAAATGAGTTATATAAATTATACAAATATTAATTTTTAATAAAAATTTTGATAAAAAATATATAAATTTTTTTTAAATTTTACTACATGTCTCAATTCAAAAATAAAAATCTTCAAATTCAAAGAAAAAATTTAGATATATCCCTCCACAAAATTTCCATGAAATCAAATACCTTTTTTCTAGTATTTGGTGTCCCGCAAGGAAAAGGAAAATTTAAGCAACAGCACTCAAAGGTACCGGTACGGTTCACGTGGCATCATGTGTGCGATGGAGGCATCAAAGTTTGGTGACACTCTCATGAGGCGGCCATGAACACCAACAACAACGAAAATTTGTTAGATATATTTTATTTACACATTCATCAATAAAATTGAATAAAATATATTTCTTTTATATATTACATGAACTCCTAATTTAATAATTAATGAATCTCATTACTTAATACATAAACAATTTATGCACATAACAACAAAAGTCATTTTGTGCAATGTGGTGTTATTTTAGTTTATTTCACATTTTGTATTCATATTATTCAAAAGCCCGTTTTTCATTTGTAGAGCTGGTTGGCTCGTGCCTTGTATTATAAAGTAAACCCGTGAAATTGTTGGCCCAAAATAATTAAAAAAAAAAAAGGAACAGAACAGTTGGTGTTAGCTTACATGGTGATTGGTGAATGGTGATGAGTGATGACAACACTGACATTTCAGATTTGGCTGGCAAAGCTTAGGCCTCAAAATGGAGATTGTTCGTCCTTTCCTTTTCTAACTAAAGACAAATAGAGATGGTCCATTCTTGATTCTTGTATTCGACAGTTAAATAATTGACATATCACCCATAAAACCTTTATTTGACTATATTTTTTATTTAAATTTAAATTTTATTTAAATTTATTTTTTAAATAATTAAAGATATATGTAGCAACACCATTAATTCATTTTATGGTATTAACGTTCAACTTCAATTAGTAGTTGTACATAATTGATTTGAAGTTTACTTTTTATTCTAAGGTCCGTCAACCAAACAACTAGACAAGTTGGCATTGACAAACTCATATGTGATATTATTATTAAAGCAATCACATTTTTCTGAAAATTTTCAATTGATAGCTTTATATGATCATCACCATGTAATTATTTCCTCACAAGTGTTGGATGCACTTAATTTTTTAATCTAATTAATTTTCATGAAAACTGCAATAATATCTATAGAGGTTTATATGCAATTGAAATATATATATACACACACACACAAAACGTTTGTTGGACGTTACAAGATAAAATATATATTTCATGATTGAGCCATATATAGTCTCACATACAAAAACTTTTATTCCATTCGATTGTATATACTCATGTGTATTAAATTTATACAATTAATTAAAATCACTTCTATAAATATAATAATTAAGTATTATCTTATAGTAATAAATATAATAAAATCAGCTAAATATTATTCTATATGTAATAGTTTATTATGCATACATAGAATTTATATAGACTCGAGTTTATAAGATCACCATTCTATACTTAATTGATGTTCTAACTTCGAAATTTAAGTAATATTTTTTTTATACATAAATGCCGATATCCCCTTTTTTTTCACTATAAAATTCTATGACTTAATAAAAAATGATAAAGAGTATAATTAGAGTAGTGGCCACCACCATATTGCAATATATATATATATATATAACAGATTTGGCAAAAACTGACATGATGAATTAAACTGCACGTGAATGCATACATACACTTAGCCTGTGTGCCCTGCATGTTAGCTGTTTCTTCCATGATTGTAAGTTTGTAACCATTAAGACTTGTGAAAATAAATGAGTCGAAGCTAATTAATTAATTAAAATATTTTCCTAGAACTATAGTGGTATTCTTCATAAAAATTAAACTGCATGTGATGCAGGGAGCACCATCACCAGTTTCTGGAAACACAAGCCAGCAAAATTCCAATTGCACTACTTCAACCCACTTGGTCACATTTAATTTTCATATATTAATTAAGCTCCAATTTGGTTCCACAGTGTTTCCCCTTTCATACAATTCAATTATATATCTCTTTAATTTATTATATTATTCACCTAAAGTCTAATATTAAATTTAATAATTTTGATGAATCTAGTACTGGTATGACTGCACCAAAAAGCTTAATAGCTAGCTAGTTTGACCTCATTTAGTCATTCACTTTAAAATGTTAGCTTATTTTTTATTTGACGTCCAAATTAATAAATTATTAGTAAGATGTAATAGAAAGGTAAAATTGGATTCTTTTAGAAAGTAACGAGATATATAATACATATTACCCACTTTTAAACTATAACGATAGATTACAAAATTAGAGAAAGCAAATATATATATATATATATATATATATATATAAGCGTCAAGTACATAGATTCTTTTGTTTTTGTATCTGTTAACTGATTTATGCGAGCACTTAATGAAAGAAAGACTAAACCCATGTGCCACTCAGCTAAAACTAGTTTGCACCAACCAGACAGTTGATTAATTTTTGTAGCAAAAGAAAAAATCAGACACGGAAAACCATGTGATGCTTCGTGAAAAATATTTTTGTATATTTTGATGATGAATATATTAGTGAGGTTTAATTTGTGAGATTTAGTGTTGTGTGTATCTAATTTAACCATAATTTTAATTATACAGTTAAGTCAAGACGTGGGGCCACAGATATACCTTCGGTGATCTTCTCCTGGTGCCGCCTTCTCCCATGGGATTTTGGTCGTTTTCATAAAATTCCACTGACTCGTTAAATTTATCTACAGTTTTTGTTAAGTATTTATTATCATACTTTTCAAAGAAAGCATTTGTGGATTTTTTAAAAAGATTTAACATTATAATTACAATTTTATTTAAAAGTTTGATGGTAATTGACAAACATGAGCATAAGGTTTTTTTAATATAATTATATTCATAATATTCTTATATTAAATTAGAATTTAAATTAACTTTTATTGAATCGATAATGTTAAGGTGAAAATTTTTTAATAAGTATATTTTTTAAAATTTAAATTTTTATTCTTATAAAAGTGAAATCGCTTTTCCTCATGAGTTAATAACTTGTTGATATGAATTGAGTTTGACCCTTCCTATGACCTCTTCACCAATTTTATATCTAATAGAATTTAAGTTCATCCATATATGTTGATGTTATTGATGTTACGATGAAACTAATAATATATATGACACTTATATTGATCTCACCATTGACTATTTATAATAAATTATAGCGTTGGTTATAAAATATGTTGACATTAGACTAGATGCTTCATTAAAATTAACTAGTTCACACAATTTTGAATATAAAATCATTAGTCTTAAGGTAATGACGTAATTTTGCTATTATTATGTTAAAGTGTGGTCATTAACTGTGTCAATAACATGAAAACCCATTACAACGACATATAACACAATTGAAAATATGAAGTGTTTCATTCACCAAAGAAATAATCAACTCATGAGAGTCTCAACAAAATACGTTGAGTATAAATTATATTTTTTAAACAACAAAAGTAATAGTATCATTAGAAGTATTCTAGTCAAGGTACAAGTAAAATTCCAAGTTATTTTAATCTTTTGAGAAAATGTTAACTTTTAAAATAAAAGAAAAGTGTAATTGATATCTCTCGTTAAAATGTAATTTACTTTACTTCTAATTAAAAAGTTGATTTTTCAACCACAAGGAGAGTTTTGTAATTTAGTGTTAATTTAGCGTTCACAATTATAAAAAAAATTAAATTATTTTTGATAGAATCACATAACAATATTTAATCATTGAATAAAAATTTAATATAATAACCAATAAAAATTATGAACAATAAAAAGAATTAATTTTTTTATAAAAAAATTATAATTCATAAAATTTTTTATTAAAAATGATTCATATATTTAACAATAAATTATATTTTAAACAAAATTATTTTTAATAAAAAAATATATGATTGAAAACAATTGTTATATAAGGACCACGATCATTGGCATTTATTATGACAATCACCATCGCCTTTCACACTTGGTTGTCGCGGTCATCGCCATCTGTGAACCCTGATGCTTCAATGAACATTACGACTACTAGTAGTATATCTTAGCTTTGATATTTTATGATTATATTAATTATTTTATTTTATTTTTAAATAATATTCAACCATAAATAATATTATATAGTACTATATTTTAAATTAAATAAATAGTATTTACAAAATAAATAAAATTATCAACGGTAATTAATTTAGGTCTCAAATCAAATCTCAATGGTTTTACAGGTTTTACAATTTAATAGTGATTAACGAGTTAAATTATCATGTTCGTAAAATTATTATATGAAATTAGCTTTATTTGTCCAAATATTAAGATTTCTAAGCCATTTAATATAATAAGTATTTCTCCAACTTTTAAATTAAGTACATGAGGTTGATCTTAACTTATTGTTTAATTAAGTAGATCCCTTTGTGGTGATTTGACATTATATTTAATTATTTTTTAATTCAATGAAAATCGTATTAAGTCTTAAGATATCAAACTTCTTTTATAATTTCCTAAAATTACTTTATATCATTAGCAATGCTAATTCATTATAGATTATATTAAAATTTCGAGTAATTTAATAATATAATTTTAAAAAATAATTATATTTTAATTTAACTCTCTAAATATAAAATATCAAATTAATTTCATCATTGAAATATTTTCTTTGATTAAAATGGCCAGTATATTAAGCAAATTTCTCCAATTAAATAAAAATATTTGACATGGCCATCAACCATGACATAAACTTATTTGCTAGCATAATATAATTTTAAACATCCATTAATAGCAACGATGTCCAAAGCAACCTAACCTCATTCTAAAGTTATAATTTTGAACAAGTCTTGAATTTTTGGGTAATTTTATGAGGAGTTCCATTTCTTGATAATTCGAGTTTTTTACACCATTCATTCCATTTCTGTTTGTTTTGATAATTTTGTTAAATAAAACGATGAAAGAGAAATATAAGAAAAGCTCTACCTCCAAAAGAAGTCGAGTTTTTCATATCTCTTTCTTTAGTTTTTTAATCCTGTAATTTTTTCTTTTACATTTATTTGACTTTATAATACAATATGTAAATTAAATGGAATATCTGAATTTCCAAATCTTTATTCTTTCATGGTTTCTTAAAAGTCAAAATTGTTTCACACAATTTTTAATGATGATTCATTCTAAATTATATTAAAATATAATAATGAAGTTAATATTGATCAATCAAATCAAACAATTAATTATAAAAAGACACTTGAGTTTATTAAAGTCTTAACTTCAACGAAAAAGTAATAAATAATTGATTAGACTGGAAGGTATAATTTATTTTTGGTATCGAATTTTAATTTTATATATAAAATATTTTTGTTTGAGAGTTTTGAGATGTTAATTAATTTAATTTAAATTAATTAAAATTTAATAATTTTTTTAATATTAATAATTTTGACTCAAACATGTTTTAGCTTCCAAAATAAATGATTTTTCTATTTATAAATGAAATTCATATTAATTAATCACATTTAAAATAATTTTTGAGAATTGAGTATAGTTTATGAATAAATAAATGTTTACACAAATAAATTATGTAAACATCTTCAAATGATTTGTTTTAATACTAATGTTCTTGATAGGTATGAAAATGAATATCAATTTTTTAACATTTAATTTTAAATATAAGTGAGAAGTTAAATAAACTTTTTCTATTTTATAATTTTGTTCATATATTTCACATTTTTTTATATATTTATATTATATATTACATGATTTAAAAAATAAAAAAAATAAAAGTCCAAAATTATATAATATAATATAAATATAAAAAATTTGAGGAATAAAAAAATAGTATCAAGCAAAATTAATATTACATTGTGACATCCAGAATATTTGGATATCTTCCATCTCATGACAGGTGGTATAAATTTAATATATATCCAATTTTATCATTCTCTAACATGTATGACTAGGATCTTTTTTTTGGGTGGAAATATGGCTAGGATTTCTAGAAAATAAATAACAATGAAAAATAATTAATAGACTATCAGCTCAAAAGAAGCAATGACGAAACTTGGAACTTTTTTTTGGGGTCAAAACTTGAAAGTACACATACCATCAACAGGCCTATTTCTTGCCCAACGCCTAAACTATGTGGTCCAAGTTTGTAGGAATAATGGGTCAATGTTGGGTCGTTTTGAGATTGCCCGAGCCCAATTAGGCCCAATCCCACCTCGAAATCACATCATACTTAAAATACTTATAAACACCCAAACAAAATTAATAAATAATAAATGTTTTATAATTAAATAATTTATTCAATATCCATCTAATAAAATTATTTTTATGGGTCATAAATAAATATAAAAATTATCTTTACAATAAAAAAACTCACATAATTAACATAAATTAAAATTAAATATAACAATTATAATAACAAAATAATTAAAAGTATAAAATTTTATGAAAACAAACCAAGTTCTTTGAGCTGGAAGCTTCATTGATTTTTTTAATTTTTTCAAAGTTATTTTTAATTTTTTAAATAATAAATATAGAGGGGATGAGATGTCATATGTATTATATTTAAAACTATATATTATTCAGATATAATATTTGTCATATAAAAAGTTTATATATATAAATTGTAATACATCATTTATATTAACCAATATATTTTATTAAAATCGATTAATTAATGTCTCACAACAAGTGTGCCTACTAATTTTTTTTCCTCGTATTGACCTTTTTTTTTTTTCGGAAACGGATACCCAAACCCATTTCCGTCCTACTCTCGCCTGCTGCACAGTTAGGCCTCAAAGGAGAGGAAAATAAGCCATCAACGTATTTCCTTTCTTCTTCGTAGCTTCCCCTCTCTCAAGCAAGCGCAGCTCTCTCACATCCAATGGCTTCTGCTCCTTCTTCTCTGTAAAATCACACAGTATAGTAGAATCTACGACGTCCAATCCATGCATTGCACTATGGATTTGAGAAGGCTTTCAAGCACCAGGCCTTCTCCAATCTTCTTACCCTTCACGCGCCCCTCCAACTGGCTCACTTCCACCGCGCAACATCATCATCACCTTCATGACCTAGATACCCCTCCTCCTCAGCCGCCGCCGCCGCCTTTACAGACTCCGGAACAATCACAACCTTCTTCTAATCAGGTTCATCTTAACATGATACCTTCTATTCTCTCAAGCAGAGTTCTAGATTCTTCTAAGTGTAAAACACTGATAAACCATTTGTCCCCTCATGATTTTGATCAATTGTTCTATTCAATTCATTCGAATGTGAACCTCAAAACAACTCTTCATTTCTTTCATTTTGTTTCTGATTCTTTTAATTTTCGATTCACGGTTCGGTCGTACTGCCTTTTGGTTCGCTTGCTTCTGGCTTCGAATTATTTACCGCCCGCCAGATTGCTTTTGATCCGTTTAATTGATGGGAACTTGCCCACTTTGTTTAGAAACCATGAGAATAGGCACCTTGATATAGCTGCTTCAATGTTGGAATTGAATACAGTTACAGAGCGGAGGCATGGTGAATTGGATTTGTTGCTTCATGTTTGCTGCACCCAATTTAAGAATTTGGGTTTTGGTTATGCTATTGATATTTTTTACTTGTTTGCGAGGAAGGGTATCTTTCCGTCTCGGAAAACTTGTAATTTCTTGTTGAGCTCTTTAGTGAAGGCTAATGAATACGACACGAGTTACGAAGTGTTTGAAGTTATTTGTCAAGGTGTTTCTCCGGATGTTTATACATTTACTACTGCAATCAATGCATTTTTCAAGGGAGGGAGGATCGAAGATGCAGTTAAATTGTTCTTGAAAATGGAGGAAATTGGTATATCACCTAATGTTGTCACGTACAATAATATGATTGATGGACTCTGCAAGAGTGGAAGAATAGAGGAAGCATTTCAATTTAAAGACAAGATGGTAAAAAGCAAAGTAGATCCGAGTCTTATAACATATAGCCTGCTTATTAATGCTTTGATGAAGTTGGAGAAATTTGATGAAGCAAATTGCTTTTTAGTAGAAATGATAAACAGTGGGTTTGCACCCAATATAGTTGTTTATAATACCTTGATTGATGGGTTCTGCAGGAAGGGAAATATGAGTGAGGCACTAAGGATCAAGGATGACTTGTTATCTAAGGGCATGACACCCAATTCTGTTACTTTAAATACTCTTTTACAAGGATTTTGCAAGAGTAATCAAATGGAGCAAGCCAAGCAAGTATTAGAGGATATTTTACGTACTGGGTCATCTATTAACTGGGATGCATGTTCTTATGTAATTCACTGGTTATGCAATAAATCCAGGTTCATCTCAGCACTACAATTTGTTAAAGAGTTGCTGTCAAGGAACATTAAGCCCAGCGATAGCATCCTAACCCAATTGGTCTGTGGACTTTGTAGGAGTGAAAAGCATGCAGAGGCAATTGAACTTTGGTTTACCCTTGCAGAGAAAAGCTTTGCAGCCAACACTGTTACCTCAAATGCTCTTCTTCATGGACTTTGTGAACAAGGTAACATGGAGGAGGTTGTCACAGTACTAAAAAAAATGCTAGAGAGGGGTTTGGTGTTGGATAGGATTTCATACAACACACTCATCTATGGCTTTTGCAAAAGCGGTGGAATTGAGGAAGGTTTCAGGCTTAAGGAAGAGATGGCTGACCGAGGAATCCAGCCAGATATGCAAACTTACAATTGCCTAATGAAGGGTTTAGGTGATATAGGTAAAATGGATGAAGTTAATAAGCTTTTGCATGAAAGCAAAGAAAATGGCCTGGTTCCAAATGTCTATACATATGCATTGATGATAGAAGGATACTGTAAGGCTGACAGGATTGAAGATGGTGTAAACTTTTTCAATGAGTTGGTTAGTAAGAAAGTAGAGCTAAGTCATGTTGTTTATAACATACTGATTGCTGCCTATTGCAGAACTGGGAAAGTAATGGAAGCCTTCAAACTTTGTGATGCCATGAAAAGTAGGGGTATTCCACCAACCTGTGCCACATATTCTTCTCTAATACATGGAATGTGCAATATTGGTCGTGTTGATGAAGCGAAAGATATATTTGAAGAAATGAGAAGTGAAGGCTTATTGCCGAACGTTGTTTGTTATACTGCTCTAATTGGTGGTTACTGTAAGTTAGGCCAGATGGATAAAGTTGGGAGTGTCTTGCAGGAAATGTCTTCAAACAATATAAAACCTAATAAAATTACCTACACTGTTATGATTGATGGGTATTGTAAATTGGGCAATATGAAAGAAGCCACTAAACTTCTAACTGAGATGATAGCAAATGGACTTACACCAGATACTGTCACTTATAATACATTGGGAAATGGCTAACGGAAGGAAATGAAGCTACTAGAGGCTTTTGAACTGTGTGATCATCACATCTCTGGTAGAGGAGTATGCTTAGATGAAATTACATATGCCACATTGGTTCATGGTTCGCATTTGCCTACAATACGTAGTAATCAAGAATAACCAGGAAATTTGTAACACATTAGATGCTTAGTTGATACTTCAAATTGTGTGGTTGGTACTGCCATAATCTTGCTTGATTCTCAGTCCATAAACTGGAAGATTAAGGTTTCATACATGTGGATTATAGGCAGCATCCAAAGCAGCATACTCTTGCCTTGGCTTCCTGATTGAAGAACGAGATTAGAACCTCAGGTTGGCCATTTGAGATAACAATTTGCTTTTTTGCTTAGCAATTTATCTATTGATTTCTCTTATGATGATTTGAATATATCCATTGATGAAGTTATTGTTAGGATGATCCATCCTATGCAATTTTCATCACCATGCTATATGGATGTTAAATCATATTCCATATTTTATTTATATCTTTTTTTTCTTGTGTTATTTTACATCTATTTCCGTCTTCATAATTATGACAGTAATTTGGTTACTATTGTCACAATTGCTGTTCTGACAGTAGTTGGAAAAATATTTTCGAGTGTATAGACTGTTTTCTGTTTTTGTAAGATTAGGTAAGCTTTCACTTCTAAATGGCTGGTTTTTCTACTATAATCAGTTATGTTATTTAGTAATCCTCTCAGGCATACATCTGTTTATTCTGTTCCATAGTCAAAAAATTGTTGGAAATAACATGATATGTATTGAACATAGTGCTGCTTACTGTGTAATGTTCATTTATTTGTACATTATGAGGGTAAAATGCAAAAAACTCCCTTAAACTTTGGATCACATGCAAAGAAAACCCTGAACTATATACTTTGAATAATAACCCCTTAAACTTTTATTGGAGTGCAAAAAACCCCCCTATGCTACTATTCTCATTCCAAAAAAATGAATCTCATTTCCAAATCAGGAAAAGTAGCACATATGAGCAAAGGTATTTTTGTCATTTAATTAAACACCTAAATTACTAAAATACCCCAATATAATGCCGTACATCCCCTTCATCTCTTCTCAGCCACGACTGTACACACTGGAGAAGACAAACACTGCTGGGCTTCATCATCGGCAACTTCAAACACCCACAACTGTCCTCAGCGAGAAATCCACTGCCATTGCTCACATCTTTGAGGTGAGCTTTTTCTGCAAATCTTTAAATTCACTTAAGTTTAACTTCTTTGCTTCAAGCTTCTCCCAATCAGAAAAGAAATGTTGCTTAGATCCACTTCCATGATGATGCAAGGAGAAATCATTGGCTGTGAAGTTGGACAGAAGAATAAAACTGCCCATTTGTTATTTCTTGGCCTTTTCAGGCTGCTTAGCATTTGATTTTTATTCAACTTTTTGTATAAAAAAGAACTTAATGTATAGAGAAGCGTGAATTCTTTGTAGTACTTGATATAGTTGCTTACAGTTGTAGAAAAACACAGCAGAGCTTCCCTGTTAGTCTTATACTTCTTTCTAGTCCTATTATTCAGCTTGTATGAAGTTGCCACATGACTTTAAGGATTTGCAGAAAAAGCTCACCAGCAGTGTTTGTCTTCTCTGGTTTGCTCTCTCCCCATATCTTGTTAGTTATGGTTGAAAAGAGATGAAGGGGGTGTAGGCATTACATTGGGATATTTTGGTAATTTAGGCTTTCAATTAAATGACAAAAATACCTTTAGTGATGTGTGTTATTTTTTCTGATGTGGACAATAGGCTTAATTTTTTTGGATGAGAATGCTAGAATAGGGGGTTTTTTGCACTCAACTGGAAGTTTAAAGGGTTGTTAGTCAAAGTATATAGTTCAAGAGTTTATTGTACATGATCTAAAGTTCAAGAGAATTTCTTGCATTTTACCCTTTATTATAAAATGCTATTATTTATTTTATGTTTTTTATTAGTAGGTAGAGTGATCCATTGTTCATGTGTTTCAAAAGCAGGAATTCAAATTAGAGTGCATAAGGACTGCCACTCCGGCAAAGATTTCGTTGCTGATTAATCACTTACCAGGTTGCTGTCTTGTGTTGATTCTTTATTCATTATTATTGTCGACTTTTCCAATTTCTCTGGCTTATAGGTTTATTGCTGTTATTAATGAGGGAACCAATTCAAGCCTATCCTAACCTACTCTCATGCAGGCATAATTCAAACAATAGTAGTGTGTGACATCGTCAAAGCATCAAACATAACTTTTCCAATTGTACTATTTTCTTCTTTGGCGAGGGCATCATTATTGGATTATTTGTATGTACGTCCAGTCTGTGCAATACGAGCATTTGGTCTTTTAGTGTGTTTATGTTCCTTCTTTGGCTGAGAGGAGCCTTTCTGCTTCTGTTATATGATCACAGGTTGTTTCTTGGATAAAAGATCTCAATATCAAGGATAAACCAAGTCTACCCGTGGAGATAGTGATAAAGACTTGAAACTAACAGGATATTATTTTGTAAACCGGTTTCTTTTTTTCCTTTTAATCAGATTTTCAGTAGGACAAGGAAGCGGGTCACTTTCCAGATGTTTGCGCCAAGCAGAAAGCAAATAGTTCAATCTGTAACATGGTAATTGAATAAATAACTCATGTAATTGCAATTTTTTCCATACATAGTTGAATACTCACTGTTTTCTCCAGGTACCTGCTATTTTTTCCAAAGGTTCTATGATGCCTTCAACTAAGAAGCTTCCGATTATGATGATTTGAAGTTGCAATATGGAAGTGACTTTAAGTATAGGCTTCGGATAGAATCGTCAGGCACAAAGTTTTACCATTTTTTCCCAACTAGTGACCTGTAGCTTCATGTCTTCATCCAGGCGGAGACAAAGATGGGAGGAACATACATACTACAAATAGATTCTAGAATGTGTTACAAAAGAAGTTCAAATAAATGTCCTCTCCAATTATATTATCCATCTAAATTTAAAGCCACAACACTTATAATTTGTCTTGCTTCGTATCATTTCTAATAGTCATTTCTTTCTGTGTCTTTCACGAGTATCAATCTCCCCTTGGGTTTTCTATTAGTTATTTTTTTTTTCCTGATATTTATGTTGATAGTATTATCTTTGACATAGGATGGCCACCTCTAGGCAACTTGCATATTTCGTGGCTTTGAACAAATTCTAATGGTACCGATCATTATCATCATGAGCAGTGAAAGCCACAGTCGCCTAACTTAATACCAAAACACTTTCGCCGGTGGGCAATGTCCCACAAGTTGCCTCATACATAGGTTTATCGACAGAAAAATACCATAAATTTGTCCCCACACTGCTTCTTCAGAAGATTCAAGAATTTACTGCTTTAAATTGGTTCCAATTGCATGAGGGTGACGTTAGTATTTCTCAAAGGTTAATCTGTAGATTCAGAAATAAAGAACGGTGAAGAGAAGGATGAATTTGCCAACTCAACTTCACGTGATCTGATCATTTAATGCTTGAACATTGCAGTCAATGAGAGGGAGAGAGAGACGAAAATGAAAAGAACAAAGCTTCCGCAAGTGGAAAGAAGTCAAGCTTCTAGCGGAAAACTACAATTTCTCATGTCTCCTTCAACTCCGTTTCTCTTTCCAAATATGGGTTCTATGGGTTCCATTCCCTTTACTATTGATTTTCCTATCTGTACATTGTTGCTTTCAGTTTAGTTATACCATATCAATCAGCAAATCAAAAGCTCACTCTAGAATCAAAACGTGTCATGATTCATGAACACTTGATTAATGTCGCCGTGAAATTTGAAAATAGAGGGAGGAGTGAAAATGGGAAAGCTTTTAATTTTCACCACTTGTTTTATTTGGTCTATCAATGGATGATAAATAATAATATACAAGGCCCAGATTATCTAAACATGTATTTCATTTTTCCTTAAGTACTAAAATATATTTCAGTGACAAATGATATATTAGAGAATTTCCGGAGCTAAACACAAGTCGGACATACATTTTTGGTATATCAAATGCAGCTCACATCGGCCATAATTTTTGTTCTCTGGTTTTCTGTTCCCCCTTCCCTTAACTCTTAAATAATTATATATTCTCAGCCACAAAGACACAGAGATGACTAGCTATTACCATTGATGCAAGAACCAAGTAAAATTTCCTTACAGTAATGTAATCAACAAACGTATCCTTTAAGCTTTTTTCCCCCCTCTAAATTAGAAGAAAAAATGAAATGGGAGGTGGTGCGAAATCAAGATAAATTAAAATATCTTGACTAAATTTTCTTCACCCTGAAATGAATATTCAACCACTTCAAAATTTATCCTCTCTCTCTCTGTCTGTGATGCCACAGTGAAAGAACTACTTTCCACAACCCAGGTGATTGAGCTATCCTCTATACTACTACGCAATTAAAATTGAACGAATATGACAAAGCTAGCTACCCTTCTTGTCCTAATAATAGGTCCCACTTCACGTGCATGTTTTTTCTCATAAACTCTCATCTTCTTCAAGTTGGCCCCTATTTAAGGGTTCTAGTCGTTCTTCCTAATTAGCTTAACCAGAGACAGAGAGAGAGGACATACCTTGAACCCCATGCAAGCCCAACTTGCAATCAATGTAACATGCCGGCAGGCTAGGGGCCAGAAGCTAATTCAGAGAAGTTCAGCTGCAGCTTATGGAGAAAGAGGGAGCAATTGCTCACTATCCCATCGCCAAAACTACGTCTATCATCGAATAGGCAATGGTACTCATCATCCTGCAGAAAGCAACTTCACAGAACACAGTTCTAGCACAAAGCAAGGTAGACAAGCACCGATGCTTCATCACCTGGGCTTCTCGTATCTTGCATCATCTTTTCACTACATTCTGAGAAAGGTTAAAGCCTTTTACAATGGATTCCTTGGAGACGCTGCCACTGAATCAAGGATAGGAAGTGAAGCACCAATGGTTGAGCCATATTTCTCAATTCCAGTCCTTCCAGACCCATGATCTTCTCCTCCAAGTCTGTGCAAATTATATTTTGTTTGATTCAATAAGAATATCAGGGAACAAGCCAAAACCTTTATTGTGTTAATTAATTTTATGTTAATCTATATATGTGAGTATTTATCGCTACTAATAAGTACATGATCAACTATAGATTCTGGTACTTGAAAACAAAGCTAGGTGTATGTTCAACATTACATATCCCATTTAACATGCAGAGTTGGAATACCTAAATTTATTTTTGAAGGCACCGTCCTTTTGATAATCATTAATAGGAAGAAAAATGACTAGCTGCCACATGCATGGTTGCTTGGGCAGAAGTGGGATGAAAGCTTTCTACTAATCAGGAAGAGGATGAGATCACTTTAGAGCCACAAATGTATATCTGCTTGAGAAAGACCTATGCATTATATTGATTGGAAAAGGATATACCAATTACCAACGCCTCAACCATATAACTCCTACTCCATAATTAAAGTAATATATAAAACATAAACTTCAATTCTGCATCTTCTCCCTTTGATATGCAAAGGTTTTCTTTTTGGATCAACAAAAAATGTACTTTCTCTTCTGTCCTTCTTATAGAGATGGCAAAGCAAAACAAATAGTGAGGTCAATAGTTGCTATAGGCAGAGATAATACAACTGAACTCCCAACAGGCGGAACTTGAAACCACGATCCTTCTGAGTGCAAACAACTATACGAGGCAAAGACTAGTAGAGAACACACCTCACCGTCAAGTAAACTAAGGATTTGGATGGACAGTGATAAGACAAAGTCTAAAATGTGGAGATGTCTTTTCTTTTTGAAAAATCTAATAATCCATCACTATCAGCAAGTACTACAACCATGAATAAAGTTACTCTGAGACACATTCACATCCATATAGACGTGGACTGAATATTGAGTGTGAGGTTACAGGAAATAATTTATTATTTTCTTTGTCCAAAAAGATAGAGATCACTCATTTGGATGGCAGGGACTGCAGAATACCATGCTTGGATTATTATCACTACCAGGATAGGGTTTGTTCAAGCTTAAGAAAGACAGGCATGAAAGAAGACACAATTGATAACACTAGGACATAAAATATAGTGTTAAAATACAATAAGAAATGCCGTATTGTATCTAATATAAGTGAGGGATACACATTGAACAGGATGCATTTCCTTTTTTCTTAAACTATCAGTGCTTCATAGTTGAAGTCTATTTTTGAACAAAATCAATTTAACTGTTTAGTATCGTGATGTACCTCAATCAGCAGTAAATAAATTAACCTCCCACTCAAAAGTTTTAACTCAGTTACACTGATCCTGGGAACAATACCTGTAGTGCGAAGGTGACATTTACCTTCCTTTGAAGGAAGAATGCAGGGATATCAATTCTGGTTACGTCAATATTACTAATCTAGATATATGCACTATCGCATTCGAAATACATAAACCCAGTATTGAATTTGAACATCTAGACAATATCAAATTAATAATTCCAACATATCCACGCCCATATATCATTTTTTTGAGTAAACCCATACCCCATATATCATGAAACAGCATGCTGAGCTTCTTTCATTTTGTGTTGTTAGTTGATTCTTAACTTCTAAATGGTTTTTAACAGATTAATTTATTCAAAAATTGAAAGGAAAAAACAAAATTTAAGTATTTGTTATAAGATTTTTCAATAAAAAATATGATAAATAATTTTTTTTTTCAGCTCAATGTTACACATATAATTTGATCTTTCGAAAAAACAAAATTTCTCATATTTTATTTTCACGAAAGAAGGTAATAATATCAAATACTTACAAATAATTTATATAGGACTACCAAATTGAAAAGGTGATGATTACGTGCATGGTAACCTTCACCGACCTTGAATAGGTGAACTCCTCTGCTTGCGGGAACTTCAAAGCTGATAACGGTTCCCACCTTAGAGCACCACGCTTCCCAAGTCACTGTTTTTGTGAATTCACAAGGGCCCTACTGGAATCTATCAATAAAGACACAATGATGTGACGATAAAAGGAGTTTTATTTAAAGGTGGAAACGAGTTGAGTTAACTTCAGTTTTAGTGAACTTGACTTTGATTTATTTAATAAATGAATTATTTTAATTTATTTTGTTTAAATAAAAAAAATTTAAAATTTAGATCAATCTCAATTTATTTTATTAAATGAGAGTTAAGATTCATCTCGTATAATTTATGTAAAATTATATAAAAATAAATTAAATTAGTGTAATAAATTATAATTAATTAAAAAAATTATAAATCTCAAATATATGATTTTAAAATTTAACATTTAAAAATTCATCATAAAAAATATTTAATTAAATATAAATTAATTATGTATAAATTAATTTATATATAAATATTTTAATAATGAAATGATATATTTATATAAAAATATAACAAATTAAAAACTAAATATACATATAATATATATAAAATATTTTCATATTACTTTATTATTACATAAGTTATTTATGAACTAAACGAATCGAACATTAATTTTTTAAACTCGACTCATTTAATTAAATAAATTTAATTTTATATTTAAATTTATTCATTTAATAAATGAATCAAACCAAACTACTTTTTATACAAGCTGAACCAAACTGTTCACAAAATATTGGTTTCATTTATCCCCTAATCATCATCATAATAGACAGATAAGAGCCTTCCAAAAACATGCAGATATTGCAGAGCAGAATAGCCTATATCCAGGAACCTCATTTCTTTGTATTTCGAGATTCTTACAGCAGCAGACGTCAAGTAAACAATTTCACGAACACTACGCGTGCAAACTATGGAATCAAGCAATCCTAGACAGAAGTATATAATTTATTCTTGCGAAGGTAGCAAAAGGGCGATAGAAAATCGACTATAAATTCAGTAAAAATTTTGATAAAGTGAGGAGATATAAAAAAAAAGTGTTAAAATAGAGTCAACATATATCTTTTTTCCTTTTTTTCTATCTCCATATTTCGTATATCACCAAAATTTATCCTTTAAACGATAGAATTATCACAGTCCGAGTTTGTGAGACACTCTTAATTCTTTAAGGCAAGGCCATCATCTCGGGTATAACATTGGCAAATCACACAAAAAATAGGCCCAATTAAAAAATGAAACTTGTATACTGAATCCGTGTAAAACTGTGTCTCTTAGCCTCGGCCCAATATCCACTTCCACTACAGGAAAATGAATGATGACAAGTTTGAAAAATAAACAATGAAAAGAAGTAAGAATAATTTAAATCAACTTGTCATCACACATATTTTTAATAGTAAAGTGATTTTATAATGGCCATGTTCTTGTCTTTTCATAAACCATTATCATATTTTTTTAACAAAATCCTAACACGTAAACATTTTAAGAGGTTTTTTTTTCCTGAAAAATTGTTTGTTTTACGAGAAAGTTTTTATCTGAGCGAAATGGTTAGTTAGTAATGAATGAACTTAAATAATAATGGAAATAGTTCAAAATAGATATTTTTTTGTATTCACCTCGTGATAATTTGGGGGTTGAAGGAAAACCAAATGTATGGATGAGGAATTGATGAATCAATGATAAATGAAAATGATGGGCATTGTAGGAGGACATGACACCACTTGCTCGTAAGCATTGTGTAATTAATGTGGAGCAATATAGTTTGGACCATTCTGAAATCTGAACAAACATCTTTATCAGCACCAATAAAGCTAATTAATGGGATTTGTCAAATTGTCATCTATCTTTTCTTGGGCTACATGGTCGTGAAATTTCTCTTGCGTATCTTACAATTCTCCTTTCTTTTTTCTTTTCCATTTTATCTAAAGAAAATAAATTTATTCCTTTTCAAAAGATAAGAGAACAAGTTCAGTGGACCAAACTGTTGTGGTGATGATGATCATCTCAATTATTTTTGTGCAAGACAGTGAAGCCAAGAGTCACATTCTATAAGATGTTTGCGTTGCTTTGATTTCATGCCGTAGGATTAGATCTGGAATCTTTGGGTGTTAATTTCACAATCAAATCGAAATCCCACTGTATATATATCTGCGAAAAATTAATTTTATCCATAATCCAATGATGCCAAGAGAAATTAAATGAATTAATTAATGGCGGTTGCTCCAAGTCCACGTTCTAATAGTCTCTTTGATAAAAGTTACATGCATCACTTTAATTTTAGGTTATTCATAAACATCTTATTTAACTTTACAAATTAAAATTGATTTTCCCTAGCTTCTACTCTTCAGCATTTAATTTGAAACATACTACTTATTTCTGTTAATAGAGATTTGCCATTTCACAGCCATACTACGTACATGTCTACTCTTCACTTAACTCTTTCAATTTTTTCTTTTTTAATATCATGTAGCTAGCAAATTAAGTAGTGTGAAGTAATTGCTCATACTTAGGACACACGTTCTAATTTTTCAGGTCAAAACCAAACCAAATAGCACGGTTGTTCCATGCTACAAAGGGTAGAAGGAAAACTAAGTGGTCCTCTACCAACATTTCTTGAGGAATTTAATTTTATTGTTTTTCTTTAAATAATTACTTTGACGACTTCCAAGATTGAGTTTGGTGTACATGAATAATTAATTCATAATTCGTACAGCATTATAGTCTCAAATCATTATTAATTTTTAAAATTGAGATAAGATTGATGTTTTGAAGGATAATCATTCTTCAATGCAATAAGCAAGTTTATTGCATGCATGGCATACAAGGAGTCCGAATAAATAGTGGTCATATGCAAATCTTGTCCGTTAAATTTTACGAACGCTCCAGATTATAATGCCACCAAAGTCGTTGCATACAATCAACCTACTACGTATCCTGATTTCAATTATAGATTGTATCCTTTTGGAAGTCTAATGAGATGGCCTAAAATTAGGTGTCGGTGGACAATTTGGGTTATGGCTAAAAGTTTAGAGTGTAGGTTAGGTAGATGTATTGAAATGTGTTATAGTATGATTAGAATGAATAGAGAGAGGGAAAATTTTTTATAATAAAAAAATATTTTTTAATTTATTTAAAGTAAATCTCTTATTTTTTTTGTTTATTGCATAGAATTTTATCTCTCTCTTATTATAAAACATCCATTCACAGGTATGACATACCATGTGCTTTCATGTGTTTAGGGATGTAACTACAATTATTGTTGGCGTGCTTGGCCTCAAAATTCAAATGCTGCTGTTTCTGGTATTTGAGAGTCCCCTTGTGGGGAGAGGTGGTGGGCACACACGTACACATATACCATATGCAGGTTATATATTTGAAGCCATGGCGTACAAATTCAAAAATATAAAATTATATATGGCAAATATTGAATTGAACTAATAGTTGTTACTCAGTGTATGTGTGTGTGTGTGAGAGAGAGAGAGATTTCGATTCATGACGCTATTAATTAGCTGTGAAGAGTGAAGACTGCTTCCTTCACATGCATGCATGTTTCTTTTGTATCCTGAGTCCAAATTCCAGACAATACAAGAGTCATGAACTGAGTCTCAAGTCAACTAGAGAAATATGTGCGCTTTAATAATATTTTATGATTCAGAACCAAGATTCAGTTGTTTTTGGTCTACACACATTTTTTGAAATGTGACGAAGAATAAAGGTGGCGTTTATGATCTGCCTCATTTGTTGACTCATGATTGTTTGTGTTTGTGATTGTGATTGACAGGTGAAGAGCGTTCATTAGTCATATTTGATATTGACTCCAAGTATCCAATCTATTTTAGTTATTACCACAATAATGATTGAATTATATTATTAAGAATAAAATTATATTTTAGTTCTTCATTGGCTTCGAAATTGAAATGAGAATAGCTAATACAGTGTGCTCATCGATAGAAACTCTTCAGAGTTGAACAAAAATCAACCAATCTATATGTTGGCTTTTGGCTCAATTATTTAAATTTTATATATACTGAAGTCTCATTTTGATGATTTACCTTTAACAATTTTCTTAATGTCTAAGGATTCACTGAATTGTCTCTTTTAAAGTTAAAGGTTGTCTATGCTTTTAACATGTATAACGTAAAAAAAGTAGGCTCATGTTTGAAAAGTATTGGAATACCCTTTTATAAAATATGAAAAAAGCAACATAAAAAAAGCATTGACACAGAACACAGTTAAACTAATATACTTGGGATGGGTTACTTAAAGGATATGCTTGTCATTTTATGCAATTAAAATGTACAAGAAAGTCCTTTCCTGTTTCAGATGTGAATTAAAGAGGTTGGTGCTGTTAGTTTTAGCAGGAGAGCACCGTGGATGACAGCTGTGAAGTGTGAAGGCATAGCCTATCCGAATTCTGTATAGCAATAAATGTGAAATTGAGAATGCCTTTGTCCCCATTAACTAATCACCGTCATCCACGTGGCATAAAATTTTTAAATACATTATTTTTATAATAGTATAGATCTATTAATATAAAATAAAAAATTATTTAAATATTATTAATTAATTTACAAATATTTGAAAATTTTTGGTGTTGATGACTTTTATCTCACCTAATCAATACTGGCCACATCATATATTTTAATGCTCCTATTTTTAGTTATCCATTTTGGATTATTTTATTTATATATTAATTAATAAAATTTATTTTTAGATTTTATTATTATATAAAATCTTTAATATAAAAAATTAATTAAGTATTATTATCTAATATATAAATAAAATAATAGGATATAACTTTTTATTATAAGAATCTTATTCCCTGTGCGTCCAATCACCGCTCATGCTCTCTCTCTCTCTCTCTCTCTCTCTTTCTGCTTCAATTAGTGCGTTGCTACGGTACAGCCGGTAGCAGCTTATTTCACGCGCCATTCATTTCATTATTAATTTGATTCTTTAATCATTTCATTTCCGCCATTCATGTTCATAAATAGTTAAGATAAATAATTATCTAACAACTTAAATTTTTAGGCGATTGAGTTTTTCATCTTTAAATTTTTTTCAAACGACTGTATAAAAAATTTATTATTACTACATACATATCTCAAAATAATTTATAATAAAAAGATTTAATTTTTCATAAAGTTAAACTCTTCGTAATTTCATCTTTAACATAAATATGTGACATTTAATTTAAAATTAATAGGATAGTTAAGTTATATATGTCATTATTAAATTGAAATCAATATGATAGTTAACTTATACACATCATATTTGATAGTTAGGTTTATATTTATGAGGCATAAACTTAATATAGAAAAAGAGGACAATGACTTTGGGGAGTTATTTATGGTTTTGGAATTTTTAAAATTGCGAGGCTTAAACGGAGTAATTTAAGGTTCATTAGATTTAATAATTAAGTTTTCAATTGTTATTAAGACATGCCATAAATAGCATCATATTAATCTAATGATGCTTACATGTTGCGTGTTGCGCATATCTCACTACGTAAAGTCCCACGAATTATTTGAGGTAATATTAATATTTCGAATTGCAAAGTCTATTTTTTTTTTTTCTGAAAAAGTCATATATTAAAATTTTATTTTATTTTAACACTTATAGATATACTTGATTCAAAAAATACTTAAAATCGTTCTATCTAACCTTTGTAGAGTTGTAGATTTGCATAGTTAAAGTGAAGCAAACTAGTTTATAAAATATCAATTTATAATGATATCACAATAATGAATAAAAAAATGATAATCAAAATATGATTTTTGTCTTAAAGTGGGCGAGCTCACGACAGACGAGAAAGACGCATCCTTATAGAAGCAAAGCTCAGAAGTAGACTCCCATTGATTTCTACTGGGCGCCATTACGCTGCTTATTGATGATGGAGTTTGAGAGAACGCGTGAAAAGGATAAGATTCTACGAAGGCTCTCTTTTTTGCTAACTTCAGACAACTCGGGTCGGATCCAACCCATAATCAGAAGGCCATAATCTTCTAATTAAATAATCATTTTTCAAGTGATTTTTAGTGCGAATGAGTGTCGGTTCTTGGGCTCGCTGCACCAATCCTCAAGAATAATAATAATAAAAAAAAACCTTTTAACTTTATCACATTCATCTACGCACCCGGTACTTAGACTTGCTTAAATCAGCTAGCTATTCACATTCTTCTTTATTGTTGGTGCATATTATAAAACACCACACTCAACTGGGTATCAGTCACATTCTTCCAGTACAATAGCTGGTTGGTTGGGCATCATCCCATTCAGCATTTTCCCGTTTCCCATTAGAATCTGCAGGTAAGGAGCTTTGCAATAATCTTTTTTTTTTTTTGTACACTTTTTTCTTTTTCTTTCTTCTCTATCCAGTTTTTATTAGTCTTTCGTTTGTGGGATTGGATGGAGCTTCTGTTTATGCCTTTTAAGAACACAAGAAGCTTATTAAGCTCTATACATTGTAATGCTCATTTGATCATTTGGGAAGTGTTTAGATGAGATCAATGATTTATGTCGGACAACTTACGTGGGATAAATGGAGATTGATGTTTTTGCTTGTGTGGTATTATTTTCTATGTGGGATTGCTATATTGTGGATGTTCCATTGTAGAAATTAACAATGGGGTAGCTCAATTAGCCTGAAGTAATTTGGGAGGTTTACTTTTTCAGTTTTCAAGCATCAAATAAGATGAAGCAATTCGTTGATTCTAAATGTTATAAAGAGAAAATATTTCCATTTTTCTTTCAAAAGAATCTTTTCATAATCATTTGTTGATTAAAACATCACTGTATATAAATTTCTCTCTCTCTCTTCTTTCTTTATTTGCATTTTTGTCTAAGCATATTCAAAATGGATAGTTATTTTTCCGATTGAAGGGTCTGCATAAGGGGAAAAAATTGATTGCCCGACTTGTAAGTATGGTCTAAAGCTATAAAAACTCTCTTTTCAACACGAAGCGTATCGAAATTAGGATTTTAAGGGAGTACAAACATAATTGAAAAGCATCTTCTCCAGTTGAAGTACATAATGTGTCACCTCCTAACTCGGTCCCTTTGTGAATTGCATAATTTTATCTCATTGAATGTTCCTTTTTCTCTATAAATCGATACTGGTCCGTTCATTGACTTCTGAAGTAACAAGAACAAACCATAGAATTTTTTGTTGGTAAGAATTAAATAGAAGAGATATGTTGAAATGATAATTTGTATACATGTTTGCTCCATCCCGATGTGAAAGGATTGATTTTTGTATGCAAGATTCTATCTCGCTAGGATATCAGAATGGGGCTTTGTATTTTAGGTCAAAACAATGTGGCTGTTCTGTTTTCATTGTTTTCTTTGCGTTCCTTCAATCAATTTTTATTTGTTGGATTTTTGCAGAATGGTGAGTACAAGAGTAGGCCCAGCTTTGAAACTGAATCTTCTAGTATGTGTACTGATATTGCTGAAGGCAGAAGGATTCTTTGTACCAATCACTTATGTTGAGAATGCAGTAGCAAAAGGAGCTGGTAAGAAACCATTGCTGTATCTGCTCTATCTTTACTAATAATCATATTGGGAAGTTGAAGTTTCACATATTTTGCAGTTTGTTTGGATGGAAGCCCACCAGCTTACCACTTTGATAAGGGATTTGGATCAGGGATTAATAACTGGCTAATTCACATTGAGGTGTGTCCATTTCTGCAAATAGGCATCAATAAGTCTTGATCAACTCAGGAAACAATTGCTGTCATTGATATTTTACTTATATATTCATTTATCCATGAGTTCAATGTAGCTTTGTTATAGTGCCTATGCATTCGTGGAACAAATTCCCATTCCATAAAACGTGGGATTTCCAGATAATTTGTTCTTTCTGTTGTGAAATGGTTTTCACCTTTAAGTAACAGATGGAGCTCGATGAACTCTTTTTTTTTTAAAAAAAAAACTATTTCAAGTCATCTGTTGAGTGATTCTTAATATCAAATAGGGGTTGTTAGTTATTTTATTTCTGTGGACTAATGATGAGGAAGTTGTTCTTTTCTTGGTATGAACTTCCATTTGATTTCATTTTTAGGGAGGAGGGTGGTGCAACAATGTCACTACATGCCTTTCCCGAAAGAGCACTCGCTTAGGCTCATCTAAACAAATGGTGAAGCAGATTGCCTTCTCTGGAATTCTAAGTAACAAGGCAAAGTTTAATCCAGGTATTGCCTCCTAGTCAATAGTTCTCGTTTAGTTACACGTGTTTGAAATTTTTTTAATCTTTTTAACGAATGTTATAAAATCCAGATTTCTACAATTGGAACAGAATCAAGGTTAGGTACTGTGATGGTGCGTCATTCACTGGTGATGTGGAAGCAGTCAATTCAGTGAGTTATGCAGAACTAAATCAATTTTGAACTAAGTTTAGGGAAAATCTGAATGAGTAGTGAATAATGTTTACTATTTGTCTTTGTGATAAGTTTCTTGTTATATGATATATGCACTCCAGGACACAAATTTGCACTTCAGAGGAGCAAGAGTTTTTGTTGCTGTCATTGAGGATTTACTAGCAAAAGGAATGAAAAATGCTGAAAATGTACTATACATCAATAATATAATGTCTTTCCATCCTCCCCTTTCTTAGTAATTTTTTCACTCATTGAAACTTATAACTACAGGCTATTCTCTCTGGTTGTTCTGCTGGAGGATTGACTTCTATACTTCATTGTGATCGCTTTCGAGGCCTAATAACTACTGGTGCTAAAGTGAAATGCCTTTCAGATGCTGGTTACTTCATTAATACGTAGGCTCTTTTTGCTTTCTATTTAGACATATTTCATGAGTTTTTAGAGTTTCCTAAATTATTCTATTAATACCTTCTTCTTGTACAACAGAAAGGATGTCTCGGGAGCACAACACATTGAACAATTTTACAGTCAAGTTGTTGAAACACACGTACTCTTCCTTTGTCTCTGATTATTCTCCCCTTCTTTATGAAAGCACTTGCATATGCTGTGTTCTGCACAACAAAACTGTTGCAGATGTTTTCCCACTTTTCCTTAATTTGAAATCTATAATTTCCAGTCTGATTTTTGAACTTTTATTTTGTAGGGTTCAGCAAAAAATTTGCCTCAATCCTGCACTTCAAGACTCAGCCCAGGGCTGGTAAGTTCGTAAATTATAGTATCCTTCTGCCTTTATGGTTCTTTACTTAGGTGTTACTAATACTCCTCTCCAATCTTGTAGTGCTTTTTCCCACAATATATGGTATCACAAATCACTACACCAATTTTCTTTGTGAATGCAGCTTATGACTCATGGCAGGTCAGTTTAATCTATTGCTTAAGACACATCAATTCATCTCTCATAGTGGTCTTTCAAGTTAATATTGGACATGCTAGAAATTTCTAAAACCATGTTTTCAATTATTGGTCGGCCGATATAATCAAGTTGTCATTTTGTTGTCTGCCTTCCCTTATTATCGTACTTCATGAGTGATGAGATCCTTCCTAGTCATCTTGTCTTTCTGATCTTCAATATATTGCTTATACTCAGATTAAGAACATTTTGGCTCCGGGTGTTGCGGATCCCCATGGCCACTGGCATAGCTGCAAGCTTGATATAAACAACTGCTCACCTGATCAACTCGGTACAATGCAAGGTAAATAACCTTGAGAGCGTTAACAATCCTTCAACTACTTAAAGCTCACTCTCAAGAGTCAAGACTCTTAAGACTTCAACTTGTATCTCATTCAATACTGCTGAACTTAAACCCGACAAACTTTGCTACACACAAGACTTCCGTAAAGTTCTTTTAAGTACCTAAGTTTTATCCTTCTACTAATCTTAGAAGTTCATTGACTTCACCTTTATGCCTGGGTTGGTTTTCAGGCTTCAGGTTGGAATTTATGAGGGCATTGGCTGCAGTAGGAAACTCTGCGTCAAAAGGAATGTTTATAGACTCTTGCTATGCCCACTGCCAAACCGAAATGCAGGAGACATGGTTAAGAAGTGACTCTCCAGTGCTTGGCAACATAGTAAGAGACTGCAAATACTTTCTCATTTTCGTCTTTCCCTTTATATCACACTTGAAATTGAAAAAATAACTTGTCCGCATAACATTTCTGCAGACAATTGCAAAGGCAGTAGGAGACTGGTACTTTGACAGAAGACCTTTCCATCAGATTGACTGTGCTTACCCTTGCAACCCCACTTGTCATAACCGTGTTTTTGAGCCAGACCACCCAGTATCAGGAGTATAGATTCATTTCATGTTGATCTATATAAATATATATATTTATCATTCTTATAAAACCATAATTATTGGTTAATTAGTTATGGCCTTGAATAAGACAGAAGAAATATGATTTATAATTTATCAAGCTATCAGAATAAGTAGAGGCTGCCACTGCACTGAGCCTGTGTGTTGGGTGTGTCCTCCATCATTGTTCAATTATACAATACAACTACTATATTCTTAATAAAATTAATTTGTTCTATGTTACTTGCTTCCACTTGATGCATCTACTTGACTGAAATGCCATTGGGTTAAGAGCATGATATGTTGTGTGAATGTTAGAAAAATGCGACAAAAGGAACGCCTCAAGCATCGTCAGCTAGGAGGATCTACTTCCCAGACAAGGTGAGCTAAATTGCTTATTTTGCAGTTACACACTGCTTCCAGTGTGAGTGTGTTGGTGTCATAACACAAAAATTTGAGTTTTGACTCATGCTTTGATTTGAAGTAATTACATGTTGTTGTATGCCTGACAATTGTGGGCACTATTCTGTAAAAAAAATAAAAAAAGAAGCAGTTTTAATGTAGCTATCCAACTGCTTTGAATGAGAGGCAGCAAGTCTTACTGTTATCCGCGCCTGAGATGTGATGTGACAAGAAAATCACAACAGTAAGAATTAAAGGAATAAGCAGAGCGAAATAAGGCAAAGGGAAGAATAGAAGATATTGAAGGAGGTTAAACAGGACTGGGGTTCATTCTGTGTCTTTTGGATAAATTATAATTTGACAAATGGACAATGCTACATAGAGTTGAATTTAAGTTTTCTTATAATTAATTTTTTTTTTGAAATTTATACCAAATAATTTTTTATTACTGTAAATATTTTTTTAAGAAAATTAAATATAAAAGATCTGTATAAATGCAATCACTGGTTAGAAAACAAACAGAAACCTGGCTACCCAGGAGATAACTCCTCAGAAAAACATGGATTTTCTCCTATTATTAGTATTTTGGTATTTGGAGAGTACTGAGCAGTTGTTCTGTAGAAAAATTTAAGGTTCTGCTGGCCAAAAACTGAAGGTTTTGGCTTAAACGGGATTAGCCAAATCCAATTCAACTCACTCTCGCGGTCGCACCCTTTAAAAAAAAGCGAAAAATTCAGCTTTATGGGTCTGAAGGGTGTTATTTATCGGCTATCTCCACTTTTCTTTCTACTCTATTTTCTAAGCGAACGATTCGTTTCTTAAGAGGGAAGAGCGAGAGTGGATTTTGAGACACTTGATTTTTGGTTGCTTAGAAACACGTTTTACTAGCACTTCTTTCTTCGTTCTCACCGAGGCAAGTCCCGTGCTTCTCCATTCTTCGCTGGACTCTGTACGCTCCTGCACCCACCAAACTTTAAGCTTTCCTTGTCGGTTTGTCACTCTCCGATCATCGCCGTATGCATTCCTCTTCACCGACGCCGTTATCGCCGACCTAGTAGACGCACAGTTAGTGTGGTTGTGCTCCCGTCTCAAGGATTTCATTGCCTAGGTAACTGTACTCTTGGTGATTAGTTTATATTAGAAAGAATTGTTGAGAATGGAAGTAGCGTTTGATCGGTGGGGCTTACTGGAAATTAGACACATTAGTGGTGCAGTGGTGTTATCCATTTCAGCTGAAAGTTCCAGTCTTTTCTTTTTTTGTCTCAGTGATTTTACAATTTTTTTTTAAAACTTTAAATGAGATATGATTCGATTGATACACTCAAAACAATGGAGATATGCACGATGGGTTTTCATTGAAACGAGCATAGCTTGCAGTGGCAGGCATTTTAATGTCACTGCTTAATCCACTATAGTTGGAAAACCTCTTCTATATCAACAAGATGGTTCTCTAGAGTATGTAACCAGCTATGAAGTAGATACCTTTTCCCCTAGTTCATGGTAATTGATACGTTATTACTTTGAATCCTGATAATCATATATATGACATTTCTCTTATTTGTATAGAATGTACCCTAACATCATGAAATGGGACCTTTTGTTCAACGGGTTCGTATGGAAAGAAGTTGAAACTAAAATATTCCATGTTGTTGGTTCTTTATTAGGCACAATGGATTGGGTTTTCGTGCATAAAACATGGGATAAGTGGGCTTCTACTAACATTGGTTCTTCTGGTGAGCAAGCTTTAGCTTATGCAAAAATGCATAACTGTGTCACTCCTATATGCATTGCTTTTATATATACTTTAGATGCATAACATTTATTTGATCTTTGCACCTTCTAGGTCAACCTTTAAAAGCGGCTTTGCTGATAAATTATGACCCATTTGGACCATCTCGCCTGTTGTCTACCATGTGAGCAAGATTATGGTTTAGGCTTGATGCGAACTGTCATATTCTTTTGTAATGTATTATTATTCTTTTTAAGAGAAGTAGCTTACTTTAATGTGAATGAACAATACGGTCTTCATATTTTTTTTGAGTAAATTTTAGCCTGGCTTTGTGGAATCACTTCTCTCGGATGTTTGGATTTTTCTTTTTGTTATATCGAGAAATTGTAGATTTATTGATTTGGTGATTGGCTGCTGGCAGTGCTGAACAAGAAGGAATAAGAGCTAATCCCATTGAATTGAATTACTTCGTTGACTACATTAAACGCAACAAACTCCAGACAGAAAGCTTCATTATTGGGCCCAATCAATGTAAGCCTTATCGTAGCTACACCTAATATACCTAATAATTCTTTGCTACCATTTATTGGGGAGTTGTTGTACGGTTTTTATCCTTGTTTTTATTTTTTGGGGGTGGGGTATGTTGGAATGGAAATTGTTGCATGGTTATCCCAATCAGAACTCTAGGAGAGTCGGTCTAGGTTCAAGAACTAGAGTTGGAGTATACATTTAATTCTTGCTTCCAGTTGTAACTGGTGAATTGGAATAAAGTCTGTTCTATTTGCAGTTGTTATGCAAGAGCAGGAGTCTCACATATCTGGGTGCGAGACACAGAATTCTCTCTTACAGGAGAGACTCCTCTCCTGTCAGCCTTTCTCTTAGGAGTGGGTTCTCCTTTATATCAATTGGAACTAGAGCCTGGTTTGTCCACACTCCTATTATGTTGGGTCCGCTATGTGAGTCACTCTAACCTGGTGGGTGGGGAGGCTTTTCCCTCTATTAGTCATGCTTTTAAGTTTGGATTTTCCTCTACATCATATTCTGAACTGTCACTGCCTTCTTAAAGTGGTTTAAGAGGTTGGTTGAGGAGAGATTATGAAGGATTTGCACTCATTTCTCTAGTATATCTGACAATCCTTGAAAGAAACACATGTCTGCAGAAAGTTTCCTCATTAGTGTATGCACGTGTGCATGTGCAGCCAGTTTATGCATCATCCTCTTTTCTTGGAGGATAAAGTTACATCTACTAATTGAAATCTTGTGGTCCTAAGACTCAAATGGATTGGTATCAAGACTTGGATTGAAGTTAGCAACAAATGTAATGCTAATTCATTTTCTTACATGAATCCAATGTTCTCCTACTAAAGTAACCTGGCAGAATCATGATAAAGATCAAATTGAATATGAGTTTTTATTTAGATCTTTATGGTTAAAGAATAAAAGATATTTCTGAGAGCCTTAATTTTTCCCGAGGGCTTAACCATTTTTGAGATAAATTTAGAATCCAGATGGGGAGATTATGATGTACTGGGTTAAGTAAATCAATTGCATATAGATAGGCACATGCATGTTATTCTGGAGTTTGTGGCAAAAGCATTATGTTAGTACATGTCATTAGGCTTTCTGTGCATCTTTTACTTTCTCGGCTACCATGTCACATTGTTGTTATCTTCTCATACTTTGATAATGGAAAATTTGGATGGCAGACTTGGTCACATCAATTCATGAGAATTGGTTTAGTGCTAGGTGCATGAACACATCAAAGCCTGCTGGTGAAGGTGCAATTGTTATGCAAACAGCAGCATATATCTTGGTTGCTCTGTAAGAACATAATTCTAACTCGAACATCTAATAATCTTCTTTTGGTGTATATTTATAGGCCATGCTTCTAAGTATGGTTTCAAAGAGGCAATTAGTTTGAGGCAAACTGTGGGAAAAAGTAGTATTTATCATGGACTCAACCACTTCTCCCTGTTTTCCTCTATCTTTCTCTCTTGACATACTCCTTTAATTCAACAGGTATGAAGGTTCCATTGGCTCAGCATCTCGTGCTATGGCAGCTTCTGATCAATTAGTTTGGCAATTGGGGCGTAAAAATCTTTAGAATAATCCTCCTGCAGATATGCAGCATGTACCTAGAAGATATTTTTTTTTTCACTTGCTATGAACTCTATCTGTCAAGATCGTGATCATCCTGAAAAACAAGAGAAAAATAAATATTACGATCATTCTCATGCCTCTTTATGCATGCTGAACTGGTATTTCTTTAATTTTTCTAAGAAGCTTTATTATGTGGAAAACAAGTCCATTGCTGGAAAAAAAAAAATTCACTGCTAATAGGATTTCTACACTTTTAGGAGACATTTGATACACTGATTTATATTATCTTTTGGCAACATCTCATATCACCAAAAAATCATGGGGATCTCGCATCAAATCCCTTTAAGTCTTGATAACTTTTATAAAATTCCATTTGTATTTTCAACTTTTAATTGTTCTACCAAATATATACATTTAAATATCTTGGTATCCACAATATAGAACGTGAAACTATAGTATATCTTACATATCCTTAAACTTTTAGTATATAGTAGACCCATATCAACCATAATTATATTTTTGTGTAGCCTAATAGGCAAGCTTGACAGAGAAAACAATGAATGGAGATTGGAGAATTTAAAATTGAAGTCCGGAAACAAAGCTGAGCAATCATCCGACAAAATTTCTCTGAAGTCTGATTTTTAAATCTTGAATCTGTTGGTGAGATCCCCAAGTAATATCCTGCTCCCTTCTCCACAAAAAGAAGTGAAAGAGTCTTGAAGTCATAAAAAAGAACCAGCAGCTCACAGTAGTCTATATACCTAAGCATGTTTTGAAACTCCAAAGACATCAATGTCTGATGCAATGATAGGGACAAGCTGACCAGAAAGATATCAATACTTTGAACACCAAAGACATTTGTTTTCGTTGTCCATAGCCTAGCATATGACTAAAGGGAAGCTATAAGCTTTTCTGGTCGTGCCTTTTTCTTTTTGCTCATTCTTCTACACAATTTAATTTTCTGTCATTGCGTCCTTCTGTAGCAAATAATGGCCTAAATTATTTCTACCGTTACCATCATTACGGCATGCTTATCCTTTACAACTTTGTATTTGAGTATGAAAAAGGAAAATGAGTACAACTAATTGTGGTTTTCTTCCTTCTGTTTTTGGCTAAGAACGTGATATTTTCAGCTTTAACCATGAACGGTGATTAATAAGTATGTGGACCTGAGCTTCTAAAAAGCCGACAGTATCTATCCAAGAACGAGAATATTTAATTGCTTATGTTTACATTAGATGAATCATGAAACAAGAAAAAATAAAATGAAACAAATTAAAACAATGAATGTTGGGTTGAAGTTCTTAGGGATTTGGAAAGTTTTGTTGAGCAAAAATGGAATACATTACATCGTGCCCTTGTTTGGGTTGGTACATATAGCTTTAATATTTTGTCGAAACCCATTTAATTATTGTTGGGCCCCATTAGGGACCTTCAAAGTTTGGACCAAATTCTAGTTAGACATTCAAAATGAGCAGAGAAAGGCTTGAGCTAAAGATTATTGACCCATAATAACAAATTCAACTGATGAACATGTTAATAATGATGTGTTAGCTAAATTGAGACTTGTCTATTGGTGGATGTTTTAATTATTTTGTATTTTTCACTATTTTCAACCCATAAGTGAAATTAGGGCATGCATATGCAGGAGCAAAAATAATTTGAATTCCCCAAATTCTGGCAGAGAAAACGGCAGTGTTCCTTGTCTTCTCAGTAATACACAGTTTCTTAGAAAAAAAGGCTACTTTCTCTGTCTTCCTGCGAGTTACTTTGTCTCATTCACCCAGCTACTGCCATGTCCACCTAAATGCGACCCTTACCCGCTCCTATTCTCTCCCACACTCTACTTACAAGCGTCTCTTATTTGGACCCATTTCTGATTTTCACAGATAAACAGTACATTTCACTAAATTCTCCCAGCAATGCAATACCCAATAATAATCTTGCACCTTTAATTTTTCCCTCTATGTAGATCTGAAAGTTTTGGGATCTCAAACCGGACGCATTTTGATTTCTGGGTTCTGCTGTTTTTCTGTTGGCAAGATGGGATCCAGTGGTAGCAAAGCCAATTCTTCTTGCAATTCGTCGTCGTCTTCGGGCAGTTTTCGCAAGGGTCGATCTAAACCGCATAGAGGTTTTCAGTCGTATTGTTTAGGAACAACATCTGGATCTCATGACAGTGATAATGACGACCAGGTAGCTCTCACTCTGTCCTTCCCCACTTCTCGTAATCTCTCTCTTTTCCATTTTCGTTTTTCCTTTCTAATTTTGGGGTTAAATTCTGGTTCCTGTCTTAATGCATTGTCAGTAATGTCTTGATTTGTTTTTTGCATTTGAAGTGCAGCAAATGTCTTTCTTTTTGGCTGTCGTCCACTTTCTCCCTCTTTTAAACCAATGTATTTTGGTGGCGATTCAGATAATTAGGTTCTAAAATGGAGGTTTCCACTAGGACCACACTACCAAGGGTTTTAAGATTTCTAGCTCTCTATTCACGTCTACTGGTAGATAAATCAAATTTTGAAGTCAATAAAATTCAAAATTTTCAACTAATTTAGCTTCTTTCGTTTATTTATTCATCCTAATATGTAAGAACTTTTACATGATATACAATACTGATTGTATACTTGTATCTATGTTATTTGATTAAGTTGCCTGTTATTACTCTTAGATATATTTATACTTTGCCACTTAAAGCATCACATTTGTTTATGACAAAGAATGGAATAAATTTTTTCTCCGAAGTATAACTTACTGGCCAGCCGATAAATTACAACGTCCATAATTTACCTTTCTACATTTAAGCTATGGATCTGTCAAGCCAGTCTTCTTATAACCTGGGAACTCTTAAACAATAAGAGTTGGTTGTCTTTTCTAACAAATGGGGACAAGCAAACAGAATTTTCTTGTTTGATTTTGCATTTGACATCTACTGTTTTTTGTTTATGGATATGGAAGTTTCTTAATGAAAGAATAGGCATGATTTAATGAACTTCTCCTTTGAAGCATAACGTAATAGTTTGCTTTTCTTTCTTTTTTCTCCCCCCCGCCCCCCTCCTCTATTGATTTCCTGATACAGCTTGGTAAGCATAAAGACGGGTATAATCTACATGTCTAAATAATTTATTGTTAGTTGGTCAATGTTTTGTGGGTTGTGGTGCTAATTGTAGTTTGGAACTCATGTCTAGGTTTGTGATCAGAATAAAGAAAATGACAGTAATGTTACATACACCAATGGCAATGAAACGGATTCAGATGAGATGATAACCGAGTCTTTTAGAAAGGTTACATCTGATAAATCTGATGAAATGCCCTGTGTGCCTCCAAACATCCATGTCAATGAGTGGAGTCAAACAAGCATTTCCAGTAATGCATCAAGAATTGGTAGTAGTTCTGCTCGCACAGCTTCAACTCAGTCCTTGAACCCTTCAAGTCGATTCCTTTCTCGATTTAGCCTCATTCCTGGTAACATAAGCTTCAGATTAAGTAGAACCACAAGTTTGGGATCATCAAGGCCTTGCCCTGTTTCTTCTGCAAGCCTCGCTATATTTAACAATGAAGATGACCTTAATCTGCATCCGGGACCTACTGGTAGCTTGGTTAATCAAAATGAAGCTCAACAATGTAGTGACTTGCTTCCTGCATCTTTCGTTAATCAAATACCTTCACATTGCTATGAAGATACTTCTATTGATTTGAGGTCTAATGCCCCAGCATCTGTTTCCTATGGAAACTCGCGTAGCAATCCAACAAGTTCTTCTATACAGGATGTGATTAGAGATGGAGATGGGACAAGAGAAGGGCTGAATCTGAACTTGTTTTCTCCAAGAATTCTTGCTGGAACAGAAAATCTTGAGACAAGACATAATGACCGACGAAATGGAGCTCGAGAACCTGTTGAACGGAATGTTCGTTTTAGCCGTACTCTGAGTGTTGGAAGGCTTCGTGATAGAGTTCTTCGCCGATCAACATTATCAGACTTCACCTTTTGCCCTCTGCAACAAGAGAGGGATGTGAGAGATGCTAGTCAAGATAGTGGAAGACAAGCAGGGGAGAGAGATTCAAGAGTGTCACCAACTGATAGTAACACAGTAAATTCTCCTTCTACATCTGGATATCCTCCATCCGGTATTTCTAGCTCCTTGTTCAGCATCCAAGACTACGAGGTTGAGTCTTCACGATCAAGAGAAGCTAGGTATCATGATCTACTGGAACATAGAACCAATTTCCTAGAACGGAGAAGAAGAATAAGGTCCCAGGTTTGTGTATTTTCTTAGCAATTACTGGTGGTTTCATTTTAATACCAAGGAAAAAAGCATAACCTTTTAGCCAAAAGAAATAAGAAATAAAATTAAATAAATAAGCAGAGAGCATGATCTAGATGCCTTGCTTGTGAGCCCAAAATTTGGTGCAACTAGAAACTTTAAACAAACAAATGGAACCTTCAAGACTCAGGGTTACTTCTTTTAGAATATTTTTCATGAACCCTTCCCTTCTCTCTGTGCCCTGAACTTGAAACTATGTCTGATCCTCATATAAAATGGTTTAGGTCCGTGCTCTTCAACGATTGGGCAGCCGGTTTGAAAACCTGTCTGGGCATGATAGATCATGCATCTTGTCTGGTCAACATAGAAATGGCCGTTGTACATGCCGGATTAGTAGTCGTGATGCCAATTCAAGTGATGATACTGGTGCTAGAGCTAGCATATCTAGAATTGTTATGCTTGCTGAGGCCTTATTTGAGGTAATTTAAATTTGTTACTAGCTATTCTGGTGTCTATTCATTATCTGTTTATTCAAGTTGAATCTCTGTATATATTTTAATTAGGTTCTGGATGAAATTCACCAGCAATCTGTGGTTTTATCTTCCCGCCCTTCTGTTTCTTCTATTGGATCTGTTCCTGCACCTTATGAAGTTGTGGAGTCCTTGCCTGTCAAATTATACACAAAGTTGCATAAACATCAAGAGGATGCTGCTCAGTAAGTAATCAGGCTTACCAACAAGGCCACAACAACTTGGTGTTCAGTTTATCAAATACCCTTAGTATTTTGTTTTTTTCTTTTCCCGTTATTTCCCTTTCTCTTTCTTTTAACACAACTCTTTTTTGGTTCCTCTGTCATGAGTAATATGCCAGACAAAATTTTTCCTTTGGTAAATTTTTTATTATTATTTTACAGGTGCTATATATGCCTTGTGGAGTATGAGGATGGAGACAGTATGCGAGTGCTACCATGTCATCATGAATTTCATAGAACATGCATAGACAAGTGGCTCAAAGAGATTCATAGGTATGAGAATTTTGGTGCTTTCTCTTATATTGGGTGGCTAACAGCTATGAATATATACAAATTTATCTCTTATTACACTTGAGCGTGCTGATTTAGTGCTGTATTCTATTTAAGCATGTGAAGGACTTTGGAACTTATCTAGTAAGTGGCGTGTAATGGCTGATAGAGATTGGATGTTGGCAAAATTTCCGGGTTTGGGATTTATCAATTGGCAGTCAAATCCCTGTCTAAAACATAATTGGTCCAGTGGTCTCTGATTGGCAAATGTGATTGTTTTCACTCTGGAGAAAATGGAAGATTAATCTTAAGCTACTTTCACCACATATTCTCTTGACACTTTTACCCATGCTACCCTTGTCAAAACAATATATTTGGTATGAGCAGGAAATTCAGTAAGAAGATAAATAAATGCTTTTATGATAAACTCGATATCCCGATTGCCTCTAAACAATATATTTGGTATGAGCAGGAAATTCAATAAACTATATATTATCTGCTGCAGGGTTTGCCCACTATGCCGGGGGGACATCTGTGTATCTGATTCAATGCCAACGGAGAACTGAAGTGGCCAATTGTTATTCGGCATCTCCTTGCTGATACACGCAGAGCTCCTGGGGGTGTAGCTAGATTTTCCACCTACCCTGACTAGACTATCACAAGTTCAGTCATTTCTGCTGGTTTGATCATTGTTGCCAATGATTGTTTACTCGTTTTGCTCAAATAAGCTTCAAACCATGGTAGTAATAGACTGAACTGGTCTCTGTCCTCATCACCGGGTGAAACTCAGCGAGAGCCATTTGCTTTTTTTTTTTTCCCTCTTGTTGTTTTAATCTCTCTCTCTCTATATGAGGAATATTGTGAATATGTTTCAGGGAAGTTCCTCATGTTGTATCGCTTTCTTCTTTTTTTTTTTTATGTTGCGGATATGTGTTAATTTGGAAGAGTCTTCCAACCTCCTTCTACTTGTTCCACTTCCAGTAGAATTCAATTTCTATACACTTTACCCTTCTTTCTATGATTGACTTAGATGGAATCTAGATAACAGTTCAGTAAGCATGCTTCTTTTAGAATTTGAACAAAAAAGGATGAGTCAAGCGAGCGCTTTTCACGGAAATGCATGAAATCTATAACCAGATGTGCATGCGTATGGTGTCCTTTTGCAGGGAAATGCAATAAAAAGGGAAAAGTGAAAGTGCAATCTTATTCCTATAGCAGTACAAGGATGTAAAGTTTGTTGACCGGAGTGTACAGTACAGATGGACAGGAAGTGACCGTGTCCCCAAACCTGACTTAAAGGACATAATGATTGAAGACTTCAATTATTCTATAAAAGTTGCCTTCCTGGATCAATTACAATGTTACCATACCATTCAGTCTTGTCAGGTCACAAGTCACCCAAAATGAGGAAACAAACAAACATGGTTATGCAAAATTATTTAATTGGGCCACATAGGTCTGCCTAAGCCCACCTTTGTCCCTTTCTAGGGTTGACTCATTCGGCCACGGATATTTGGATCACTTTGGCCCAAAAACAGTTGCACCACTGGGAAAGGACTTATTTAGTTTTTAAATTTTAGAAAAACGAGGTGGAGGCTTTAAAATTTGTTATTCATTACTTATTTGTGGCATGTAGTTTTTTTTATCTTTTTTTTTACTGATAGAGACTAAGTGCAATCAGTCAAAAACTTTTCAGAATTGAATTGTGCATACACATTTGCTCACTTAAAAAAAAAGCATAATATTTAACGTTTATAAATTGTTCCCCTGCCCCCTTCCCTAGTTATAAGAAGCTAGAAATTCATGTTATTCAAGTATGATTCCTTAAAAATAATTATAACCAAAATGGTGACACAATCACATGCTTGATGTTGATGGGACAGGATAGATAATAAAAAGAAAAAAAAAAGTTGCGGTTGATATGCAGATATCTATAAATAATTATTCTGTTAATAAGTATTACACAAAATAATGATACAATGAGAGACGTGGGTTTGTCATAGAGGCCAGGCTCTTAATTTATAATTAAACTAATGATATGAATACAATCTAATCAACTAAGGGTTATATCATCCTCGTTGACTGAACTATATATAATATAGTTTTCAGCATGTAACTTCACGCGGAATCATAAATTGATAATTTCTAATGAGAAATTCAACGGCAAGGAGTATAGATATATGTTTCTGAGATACATCTAATAATACTTGTTGGTAATGACAGTGTTTCGAAGTCAACAGCTAAATTTCAATTTGTTTATTTGCAGATCCCATATATTAGCTATGTGATTTCTTTAAACATTCTTGAAACTTAAGCACAAAGGTACGAATGTTCACATTCACACACTCCGCTAATACCACTCAAACTCACTATATAAATCAAATTATAAGCCTTCGTTTCAATAGCAGCATTAGAACATCTCAAAATTATACCAAACACATTTTCAACAAAATGAAGCTTTATTCTTCTTACTTTTGTGCATTCTGGTCCATATGCCTTCATGCGGTTCTTCTCGCTGCACCCAACCTACTATGTTTCCAACTTAAGTTTACTGCAAATGCATTAGAAAACGACACAGACCAATCCGCATTGTTCAGATTTAAGGAAGCGGTAGAACATGATCCCTTTGATATCTTGAGATCTTGGAACAGTTCTACTCACTTTTGCAGATGGCAAGGAATCACATGCAGCCTCAGACACCAAAGAGTCACAGCCTTGAACCTTCAAGGTTATTACTTGCGTGGGACCATACCACCTGACGTAGGCGACCTCACCTTTTTAAGGTACATCAACCTTCAAAACAACAGCTTCTATGGTGAAATCCCACATGAAATAGGTCGTTTGTTTCGGCTGCAGCAGCTGTATCTGACAAATAACACATTAAGAGGACAAATTCCAACCAACTTGTCTGGATGTGCTGAACTGAGGACCTTGAGTTTGACAGGAAACAACCTTGTTGGGAAAATACCTATGGAGCTTGGCTTTCTGACAAAGCTGGAGCAGTTATATATTTCTGTGAACAATTTGACAGGGCGGATTCCAACTTCTATAGGAAACCTTTCTTCTTTAACTGTTCTCTCCTTAGGAATCAATAACTTGGAGGGTAGTGTACCACAAGAGATAGGCCTTCTGAAGAACTTGACCCATTTGTCGATTGCATCAAACAAGCTATCTGGTATGCTTCCTTCTTCACTTTTCAATATGTCGTCTCTCACCTTCTTCTCAGCTGGAGCCAACCAGTTCAATGGCTCTCTACCACCCAACATGTTCCTAACCCTCCCTAATCTCCAACAGTTTGGTATTGGTATGAACAAAATCTCAGGCACTATACCAGATTCCATCTCTAATGCAACTAGTTTGCTGTTATTTAACATTCCTAGGAACAACTTTGTGGGACAGGTTCCAACTGGTATAGGAAACCTTAAAGATCTCTGGTCTCTAGCTATGGAGTACAATAATCTAGGAAGTGGTTCAGATAATGATTTGGATTTCTTGACATCTTTGACAAACTGCACCAAATTGCAGGTGCTGGATTTGAATTTGAATAACTTTGGAGGTTCTTTACCTACTTCCACAGCCAATTTGTCAAGTCAGTTGAGTCAGTTTTATATTGGTGGAAATCAAATTTCTGGGACTATACCTTCAGGATTAGAGAATCTCATTAACTTGATTGCCTTGGACTTGGAGTTCAACCAACTCAAAGGGTCTATTCCAGCTTCTTTTGGGAAGTTCCAGAAGATGCAATCATTGACTCTGAATGTGAACAAACTGTCTGGAGAAATCCCATTGTCCATTGGCAACCTTAGTCTGTTGTTTCAACTTGACTTGTCACATAACATGCTAGAAGGAAGCATTCCTCCTAGTATTGGAAATTGCCAAAATTTACAGTACCTTGACCTTTCACACAACAACCTTAGTGGAGCTATTCCCACAGAGGTCATTGGCCTTCCCTCCTTATCCTTGTTACTGAACTTATCCCAGAACTCATTTAATGGCAGCCTACCCATTGATGTTGGCAACCTTAAAAGTATCAGTAAATTGGATGTTTCTAGGAATACTCTGTCTGGTGAAATTCCAGGAACAATAGGGCAGTGCATAAGCTTGGAATACATTAACTTACTAGGGAATTTCTTCCTTGGAACCATACCTTCATCGTTGGCTTCATTGAAGGGCATTCAATATTTAGATCTCTCACAAAACAACTTGTCTGGATCAATTCCAGAAGGTTTAAAGGATATTTCTGTTTTGGATTACTTGAATGTTTCTTTCAATAAATTAGATGGTGAAGTACCGACAGGAGGTGTCTTTGGAAATGCAAGTGCGATATCACTGGAAGGAAACAGTGAACTCTGTGGGGGTATCACAGTGCTACATCTACCACCATGCCCTGTGGAAGTTGTTACGAAACAAAGAAAACATCGTGCCTGGAAGGTAATAGTAACAGCAATTTCTGGGGTTCTATTTCTCCTCCTTCTATTATCCTTAGTTGCTATCTATTGGAAGAGAAAAATAAACAGAAGAAAGTCTTCCACTTTATCCACAATGGACCAAAACCAACTTTCCAAGGTCTCGTACCAGACACTGCACAAGGCAACTAGTGGGTTCTCTCCTAATAACTTGATAGGATCTGGTGCTTTTGGCTTTGTATACAAAGGAACTGTAGAGTCAGAAGGTAGAGTTGTTGCTATAAAGGTTCTAAACCTTCAAAAGAAGGGAGCTCACAAGAGTTTCATTGCTGAATGTAATGCACTCAGAAATATCCGACACAGAAATCTGGTTAAGATTTTAACTTGTTGCTCTAGTATGGATTACAATGGCGATGAATTTAAAGCTCTGGTGTTTGAATACATGGAAAATGGAAGCTTAGAGAAATGGTTGCATCCAGAGTCAGAAAGTGGAGATCAGTCAAGAACATTGGACCTTCTCCAGAGGCTAAATATTGTCATTGATGTTGGTTCTGCACTGAAGTATCTTCACTATGAAAATGAACAGCAAATTGTTCATTGTGATTTGAAGCCAAGCAATGTCCTTCTTGATAATGACATGGTTTCTCATGTGAGTGACTTTGGATTAGCAAGACTTCTATGGACTATTAATGGCATCTCTCACTATCAAACTAGCACAATTGGGATAAAGGGAACTATTGGCTATGCTCCTCCAGGTACAATTAATTTTGTTTAGCCTGTAAATTCTTTAGATATTGTAAGTTTCAAAATTTTGAGGTTAATCATAATTTTGATAGTATTGATATGTCAAATACATGAAATGCAGAGTATGGAACAGGAGGTGAAGTTTCAACCCAGGGTGATGTGTATAGCTTTGGAATTCTTGTGCTTGAAATACTTATTGGAAGGAGACCTACAAATGAAATGTTCGTAGATGGTCTCAATCTCCATAATTATGTCAAGAATGCCTTGCCAGATAAACGTTCACAGATAGTGGACTCGGCCCTTCTCAGTAAAGAACTAAAACAAACAGTTTCACCAGCAGAAGAAGAAAACCACAAGAATGAGAAGAAGCTGAGTCAGATGCATCTAGAGAAGTGCCTGCTTGACCTATTTTACATTGGACTTGCTTGTTCAGCTGAGTCACCCAAAGAAAGAATGAATATGAGGGATGTTGCAAGGGAGCTAGATCTAATCAGAAGTGCTTTTCTTGCTGGTAGAAGAATTGAGACTTAGACAAGTATCGCATTTCAGAGGTGACTTTGAACACTACAAATGCTACTGGTTTAGTCTCTTCAGAACCCTTTCACACTCTTTCTTCTTCTTAATGTGCTGCTACTGCCACAGTAAGTATCATGTTCACAGCATATTAGTGTAGTTGCATTGTGCGTCTAAGCCCTTGAGTTTTGTCAAGCTTGAAATTAATTTATGTATGATGTAAACTGCAGAAAGCTTGCGACCTCTCTGTCCCTCTCTCTCTCTCTAATAGAAAAGCTCTACTGCATGTTTTATGTTGTGGAAGTGGTTCAATTTCAGTTGTCTTCTAACTTTCAAGTTATTTAATCTTCCAAAAACATCAATTCCTTCTATCATAGTCAGCAAGCCATGGTCTCTAATCTGTTTCAAATTTAAAGCTGAGTCACAAGAATCTGGAACAACCTATATCAGACAACACAGAAAGTTTTAGTACTTCAAGTCCTAACCAGTTTGGCATTTGGTATTGAAGGTTAGGGCAGCCTTCTGTCAAAGTTGTGAAACCTATACTATCATCTTATAATCTCCCAAATATTAATAATACTACCCATTTTATTTGTGAAGCGTGCTGCTTAGGCAAATTACATGCTCTTCCTTTCTCTATTTCTACATCTCTATATACAAAACCATTAGAACTTGTGTTCTCAGATCTTTGGGGTCCCACACCAAAACTCAACGAAACGATTATATGACAAAGTATATTAGTATTTTAAAACGTTTATTATTGTTCATTCCCTGGAGCATAGGCATCACTCATGCTGATTATGTAGTTATTATTTCTATAATAAAGTAAATTTTATACAGTTTGAATTAATTAGAGATAATATTAGCTACTTTTATAAAGATAGGTTGAAAGGTCCGAAATCCCTATCCTACCTGAGAACAGAACACTTTTAATGTAGCACGCACTCAAGCTTAATATGATCATAACAAAATCCCTTATAGCAGGTAATATATATATATATATATATATATATATATTACGTTGACCATAGGTTTCATAGTCGTATAGACCTGCATTAATCATCGTCAACAGTGCAAAGGTAGGATAGGAACGGTAAATCGTGCGTTCAACCTCAAGCGCTTTGACCAAAATGCCTATTTGCTCAATCTCTTGCAATTTAACTGCTTTAATATCCTGTTCTTACGAAAAATAAATAAATAAATAATTTGGCTTTCGGCCAAAAAAAAAAAACTGCTTTATTTTGGCCAACAACAGAATTCCGGTTGTGACGAGGAAAGCATTTCTGCCATTCTTTCTGCAAAATGTTAAATTCATTCTAGATGCTTCTTTTTCTCCATCCATAACTGCAAGAACTAATTGCTGTTTTGCTGGATAATATCTATTGTTCAAATCTTTCATCTTAGCTCGCAAAGGAACTCACTGATCTACAACCATATCGATGACAAGGATTGTATTTCGCTTGCTAAAAAATTTTAAGGTTATATAACAATGGGCGTACATAGTTTCAATGAACAAAACTACCCAAAATATATGATAAGGCAAACCAATAAGTTTGCTTCTGTTTCATTGAACATTTGGTAATAACCTTTACAAAAACGGCACCAAACAGCCACTACGGGGAATTTTGAGGGGAGACACTTGTACAAACCTCTCTACCAATGCACCACACTCGACTCCGACTTGGTGTTTGAGTTACAGAATTTGGTTTAGCCTCTATACATAAAAGTTCTAAATCGGAGGTACTACCACAACTAGAATCACAGTACCGTCCATCGGCCTTGTTCATTTTATCAATCAGTGAGTGCCTGATGCGTGAACCAACCACCCAAGTTTCAGAGAGATTTGTGTCAGGAGAGCAACTTGTTGCCATTGGGGAATTGGGATTGCTTAAAGCATCTTCCTGCAATATATCTCCAATTCTAGACAGTATGCTGAAAGCCAAGTTTCCAAGAACCCTGGAATATGCTTCCAAAATGGAATGCCCAATATCCTACAGAAATAGACACAAACAAACTAACATTACTGTTGAATGCTCGCCAGAAATTACACAACTTATATAAGAAGAAATTTATGGTTCCCAACAGCTTATATTAAGTTATAAGAATGCATTAATTTTTAGCATAAACGCACCTTGCCATATTGAATTTTAGTGGCATCAAGAAATGTTTGAGGAAGGTTTGGGTATCTGGTTTTAAGCAGCTGAACCAGTGTTTCTGCACGATCCAACAATAACTCCATCTTATCCATCTCTGACATAGGGTCCTTTGTAAAAGACCAAGAGGTCCGAAGAGGAGATTTGCCACTAGCTTGTTCCGTAATTCTCTCTTTCCAGGAAAATATAGCAGCTTCCAATTTGTTGATGGTCTCAAGGGCACTATGTTCAGATTTCAATTGGAGAGATTTCAGCATTTCTTCTCCAGAGCTTGATTCAGATGCCAAAACCTTGTACAGCTCGTCTCCAACGCTTGCCTTTCCAGACTGCAACATGGGAACAGATTTAGTAATAATGCAATTAACAATTATGATTGCTATAATTTTATTGATTCAAGAATGACAAGTTCCTCATGATCCAAGGTTAGAAGCAGTTTTCTTTAAGCTCAGATTAAGAAATGTTAAAATAAAAAGTGTTTCTTTTCTCTATTTTTCATCATTATGCATTCCACTTCCAATCCCACCATTTGAGTTATTTTTTGAGTTGCGATCTGATTGAATATAACCTTTTGAAGTGCATCCTTAATGATTGTTGGCACAGGCATTTCAAGCAACACATTATCATTGATAGATTTGGCAGCCTTGTATACTTGATGTACAACTCTTCCTTTATTAAGCAGCTTCTTTCTTTCAGTGTCAGAAAGCCCACTTTTCGGTACTTGAGGTGATGGTAACCACCATCTTTTACTTTGTTTTGCACTTGTGCTCCTTCCTTCTGCTCGGCTTCCTCCCTCCGCATACCAAAACTCTGTATTCACCATTGAATCTAGAGTTTCCTGTCAATTAAAACACCATAAAGATGAATTAAGTTATTGGGTAGAAATTTTATTTCTTTGATGAGAATGAATATATTACTTACAATGAGCATAGAGTCCAACTTCTGAAGTGCTGGAAGATTCATGTGGATGTCTGCACGAGCCTTCGGAGTCATTATCTGTTTAAAAAAGACTATCTCATTTTACCACAATTTGAGATACAGAACATTTTTTCCTATCCAGCTCACATGAAAGATACCTCAAAGATCCCACCATTGGCACCATGTTGCTTGGCAGGAACTAACTCGACCATATAGTTGGTAGGAGACAGCAACCAGTCCATTTCTCTTCGCCATTTGCTCTTTCTTTCTTCAGAAAGGGGTTCCAGTTTCCACAGCTCACCAAAAACAGTTGCTGCATAGTTTAACCTTATACTTAGGTTGGCTCAAGATTTAAACAAGAAAAATTCAACAAGCAATAGCCCATGTACTCTTGGAAGTGAACTATTAGGATTGTAGATTACGGCTTTGAAGCAATAAGTTCCTTTTAATACAAGCTTTGGACACCAGCTAACAACTTATTTTCAATGATATGAGCTTAATATTAGTTTCCTGTAATAAAACCAAAAGACATAGAACATGGACTCAAGGATACCTGCTAGGTTATTGATGGCATTTGACAGTGCTAAGGATGTACTGAGGCCCTTAGTTCCTCCTGTAACATCTTCGCCTAGCAACAGCTTTGCAAACTTTTCTTTCATGGCTTCTACATCTGAGTATTGGACAGTATAAGAACGCTTCTCCTTGACATAAAAATGCTGGGGACTTTCAGAGAGTTCCCATTCATCCAATCCTTGTTCATCCCTTTTCATTGTCAAACATTTTGAAGAGAATGATCCAAAACCATCTTTACTTGATGAACAGGTGGAGTCATCATCGTCAATTGAATCAGTTATACATCCGTCTCCTCTACTAGTTCTGCTTTCATCTTCATAAGATTGATTATTGAGAATGCAACTCTCAAGACCATTATATGTCATAATCCCTGAAGCATTGCATTATAATTTCATAAATAAAAAATGACTTCCAGCAGTTGTTGTAGTTAAATTTGCAAATTGCAATATAAACAAATAAGCAAGAAGAAAATAAAACCTAGCTGTCAATCTTGAAACAGTGCAAGAATATATTCTGACTGACGTTGGAAAAATTACTTATGCGGGCATGCAGCCAAAAGTTGCTTACTAAGAAACAAAAGCTAAACAGGCAATATGTCACCAACATGTTTAGAGTTAAAAATATTAAATAAATTTAAATTCACTACAAAATTATGATTTGTTGATGTTATCTTTCACTATAACTATAAAAGAAGATAGATTTTCTCAGTCACGGATATGAATTCAAGTTGATAAATTTTATAATGCTTTCTGACTACAAGGTCAAACGTCACTGCAGGTCATTATAGCAAATTAATGGGACCCATTGCAAGTTTGACTACCATACATTTCATCCTTGCTAGTACTTATGTCCTGTAGCTATATGTATATTTTATCCTCATTATATTTAAATTACATCTATATGTCGGAGACAAACTGATTGCTACTACACAGGTAACTTGTTTAGACACAATATCTACCTTATCTGTATTCTTGTTTCTAAAAGCGCATTAAAAAAACCCATGACAGATCTCGCAGCGAAGCGATAACATACCTGGTTTCACTCTAGAGAAAATCGCAAAGCAAATTGTCAAATTTGTCCATATTGAGGATAAAGTATACCTAACCACATGCGACTGTCATTAGTTAAATGCTTTGTGACACTATTACTAGGACTTTCTGTGATTGTGTCTCTTATCATAATAGATAATTTCAAGTAAAAAGTAAAAACCACTTAAGGTACGTAACACCAACTTTAAAGAGAGAGCTAGATAAACCCTTGAATGACATATCAACGAAAGATTTAATTTCTTTACAAAATTTTCTTCTGGGATTTCTAAAGTCGTGCCTTGTTTCATGGGCTTGGGAAATGTCGAAACAGGTAAATTTTTAAACTTCTTCCAGTTAGGTGAAGAATGAGTACGATGGGTCACCTAAAGTGTTCACCAGTCTCACTCAAATGTCGCATACGACGAAGACTAGAATGGGAACAAACAAATAATTAGGAAGAGGAAGCTTCCAGCCGGGTATATGACAGAATGGAATCACTGAATCGTGTTCTAGTGGAACCAAAAAACGGGGACAAAAGAGAGCCCAAAGAGAACGAAGAGAATCCCTCAAGAGAGAACCCATCCAAATAGAAAGTATTTTAAAGTTTTGAGGACCAAAGTTATTAAAGGCGACTACTGCAGCGTCCCCACTCTGCACCAATTTACTTCTGTCTGTATCAACGGAAGTGGCAGGTAGTAGTTATGAATAATAAGTAATAACACCACTATAGCCTAAGGGTCCACCAGCATGTCGGTCACACAAAGTTAGTGATGTCCTTGAACTTCCACTGGTTCTTATCCCTATTCAAGAGATTCAATACCCACTACTATTCGTGATTCTTTGTTCTAGCATTTGAAGAATTGAACCAACACCCTTGTCACCCATTAATATACTGAACAAAGCAAAAGGTTGAAATTACTGGATCCACTTAGTTTAGTTGGCCTTATATATGTCTTTCAAACAAATAAACTTAATTTGGGTTGTGAATAGTTATTTTATTCTTTATTTCATATCACAAATTGGTGTAATAAGATCATATGGTGGTTATATTGAACTGATCAAATTTTCGTTACTGTAAAGTCCTTATCGTTACTCCACAAGGACAAAGCGTAGCTGCTCTCTAAAGGTGTCATTAGTATTAAGTTCATTCGGGTTTGAAGTGATGACCACAGATGCCATGGCTGGTCTGAGTTATCGCCATCAGAGGTTTGGTAAGGTGTCCTAAGGCCTACCATCTGCGAGTTAAGGATCCTACTCACCCTGCAAAATTATGCTCCCAAACTTCCATTTAATTAATTTAGGGAGGCTACTTAATCTAGTAATATAGTATCATGAATAAATGAGAACTTTGATAATTAGCATCAAAACACTATTGAGAGACTGGGAGTTTTCAAATTCAAATCTACCTCTTCCATTTCTGTTGGCCTATCAACAGAAATACAGAACAGCATACTATAAAAAGTTTAGGTGTCAGATCTCTCATTTGCTAATAATAAGGGTAATCGTGGAAGATATATTAAGATTAGACTGCTGTAAAGTTTCTTTTTTAAGTTTTGCCATCAAATTCTTCAATAAATCCATAACATGTAAAAGAAATTTTTTTGTTGAATCGTAAACATAGTTTTTAATCTTATTTTTATTGAAATAATTGATAGCAAACTTAAAAATTGAACCTTAATTTTGGAATACCCATGCATATAAGAAAAATAAATTCTACTAGGTGGTGGTCCCAATGTTTGAAGAAACCACTAACCTAATCATGGGGTTTTATACAGTTTGTTTAACTATATCAATAAGCGTAATAATCTTGTTTTGCTCTCATAAAAATGGTGTCCATTGCACTTACTTTCTCGTTCGTCAAGATCGATGCTAATTTTCCTTTCCCTGGCGCAGCAAGCTAGTCTTCTTCTCATCGTCAACATCGTTTCTGTTTCTTGCCCCTCCAGTCCACTGTTTGAATATAAATACAGCGAAAGGTCACCGTTACTTCAATAACTCTTCCTCTGTCACCTTGACCTACAACCACAATGTTCAAAAAATATTATATTAATCCTTTTCAACAATTATGCCTTCACTAATAAATTTTTGGATTAATTAACAAATGAGACACAATGGGCCGCAATGCCATAAAATCCATTAGCGTTAGATTAACAATACCACGTCATGGTCGAAGTAATCTCCATTCAGGTGCGGAATTATTAAATACCCAAAACAAAGAAATTGATGATCACCATTAAACTCCCTAAACTCCCTAAACTCGTACTTGATTATAGGATATCTTTTTTGGACCTTTAATGTATTAATTAATAGCGAACATTAATTTAACACAAAGTTCATGGATATGCATTTTTCATGTGACAGGATTAAACATATAAAAGGAGCAATAAAGAAGGGACATAAATTTATTATTAAGATATTAAATTATAATGTACACGTCTGTATGATAAACATACTTTATAATATATTATGAAAGTATACATAACGTATTAAAAATTTTAAAAAAAATGCTTTAATATTAAACCCATAATGTTTTGATATTCTGCTGTGCAGCTGTGGTTAGGCTAGAATATTTAAATTCGTTTTAACAGTTAAACGTTTTAAGTTGAATTAAAAAAAATTGAGCAAAAGGTAACTTTTTGAAGTGACGGAGGTCAAATCGTCAGAACTCAGAAGCGAGAAAAGGGAGTCTAACGCTCCAACCATGTGTCGAGCAGATTCTACCGTCTGTGAATTTGATTTCGCAACAATTGCATTTGAATTAAGATTAACATATATATTATTTTTTTAAAAAAAGTCGGTTCAACCTAAAGAAAAATGAAGAAGATCTAATCAGGATTTTGAGGGAAAGAAACAGATTTTGCAGTTGAAATAACGAAAAAGACTGTACCCGTAGCTTCAAGAACAGAACATAATCGCATCCCGGTATCGGAACGCAGCGTATCAGCATTGGGAATGTTCCAGTATAAAATATGAACAAAGAACAAGAAGCAGATAATTCAATTGGAAGATGTGAACGAAGTGGAAAATAACAGAGTATACCTTAGCAAGAGAAGCTAGAAGGCTCGACGTCGCAGAAGCAGAATGCAGAACAGAGCATTGAAGCTTGTCCAAGCTCTAATAGTGACACTGAAGCTATAAATACAGAGAGATATAGAGAGAGAGAGAAGAAAATTGAATGGGAGACTGGGTTTGAATGAAGAGGGAAGAGAGTACAGGAATGAGGGTGTATTTAATAGCTGGAGGGGAAGGAGTGAGAGAAGGAAGAGAGAGAACTGCTGAAGCTGATGAAGCAGAGGCAGAGAAGAGAGAACCGTAATGAGAGCAACGAGCCTAATCTCCAATAACTGAGAGCGCCGGAAATTAATCTGGCCCGTTCAATGAGTGGGTCCAATGCCTTTTTGGACGCTCTAGATTGATCGAACGGTCCTGCGCGAGGAAGGGGGCTCCACCATAGATGCAGATTGATTGACTTGGACGTGGGAGTGGGACCCACTGGATAGAAACGTATTCTAATTTCAAAAACACTTTTGTAATGCAGATTTTGGATTTCAAATTAAACTTTCTGAGCTCATTAATTTGGTTTTTGGTACATCTTCATAAATTCATTGCGAAATGTTTAGGTATGAGTCTTAAATGTTTGATGTAAGTGGTGATTTAATAAGTGAAAATTTTGAATTTCAATTTTAAAATTTTGCAAAATATTTACTACGTATTAATGTATAACAACTTCAAATTTTTTATGTCAATCCATTTCTCATATTTTGGTGATAAGTTTTTAGGGTACGTCTTTTTTGAGTGACAAAGACTCAAAGGACATGAAAGTAATTGCAATATTAGCAATTCACATAATCACATTAGCATTAGATTATAGTTGTTAAACCTTCTATTCTTAAAGCGGTTCACGTTCACGTGATTAATTAATACAATTACACGGACATGTGAGAAACACAAGTAGACGTTATCAAAAATGAAATAATAATTCTAAGAGATTCGCCTATTACGTGATCAATACTCATTAGTTCAAATCTTTTAATTTTATCAATCATATGGGATTAGCTTGTAACATTTTTTCATAATATAAAAAATCAATGTTTGGTTTAGTACAAAAAATTAATTTTTTATTATATAATGAATTAATATTTACATTTTTATTAAAAATATATTTATATTTAATATTTAATAATATTTTAAATAAAAATATTTTCAAGATATATTTAGAAAAACAAAAACTTATAAAAAATAAAATTAAAAGGTGTACTGCAATTCATTCAAATATTCATCAATCACATTAAAAATAAAATAAAATGAGATTTCAAAGTTAGAGGAGAAAATTGTGAAAACCTAAACAAAAGTGCACGTTGCTTGGTAGCGTTATTACCTAACTCCGTTGATTAATTTGAATTGCAGCAATATTTCAGGAGTCAAGACCTCAAAAAGCGCCGGTACTGAGGGTTTCTGTCTATTGTCCGTTTATGTATACACTACATTCTCTAATATATTCAAAGACCTCAAAAGGCAAACACTGCATTCTCTAATTATTGCTTCATTTCTCTTATTTTCAACAATCCTCACAGTTCATAATATATTCAACCATCTAGCAAGACGACAATTTTCAAAATTGTGGTTCCCTTTTCTCTACATTGTTAAATTAGAGTTAGGAGTAGTAAAATGCAATAACTCTTCGATTTGGGCAGGGTAGGAAAGTCCTAATATTTTTACTCAAACTTCAACAACAAAAGCAAGCAATACTATTCAATATATATGCACACAAATGGTGGACAAGTGTAATATTGGACGTGTAATTATTTTAATTTGCTCCCTTTAATACAATTTCTCCTAGTGCTTATATATGGAAGAGCCAGACTCTTGTAATTAAATACTTCAATATTATCTAAATTAGTGATTGCAATAAAAGTAATAGAAGTGTAAACTGTACTTCATAGATAATCATTTAACTGCACTTTTTCTTTTTTGGAAATTAGTTGATCGATAATACATAAGCTCCATGGGTGGATGGATGCTTTATTATATATCCAAGTACTAATTAAGAACATGGGCACATAATGGAATAATTGAATGATACTAGGATATTGATGTTGGACTTACATCCTTATATATGTCATTAGTGTGGGTTCAGCTCAAGTAATGAAATTAAGTTCATACCTTAAATGTCTCATTATTAGATATCTTAAAAAATATTAATAATGTTATGGTTTTATATAAATTAATTCTGATTGCATTTATGAATCATTAATACTGAAAAGGTGTATGAATACTTAAATAGAATTTTCTTAATATGAGTATTTTAATTTTTCAACATCTTAAGAATAAACTTTCAAAGCTTTTAGAAAATTAGAAATTTTTAAAGAACAAACAATATTTAAGTTTTTTTAGAAGGTTTCTTAATAAAAATATGATTAAAATTATATATATATATATTTAAATGAGTAAAAAGAGGAGAAAAGAGAGGGCAATGATTAAAGATTTGTATAGATTTGTCCATTTGAAAAAATGGAAGCTAATTTTTAAGAATATAAATTCTCTGTAAATTTTAATAAAGTGATAAAGAACAAAAAAAATACATATAAGTTTTAATTTATTCATAATAAATCTTTAATTTATCTCTCTTTTTTTTCATATCTTTATCTATACTCTACTATTTTAACAAAATTTACAGTCAAATTTTGGGTGGGATTTGGCACTCCAATTCCTATCACAGTTTGAGAAGATGAGAAAGCTGAAGCTCCTCAAATATCCATTCATGAGTCATAGGCTATAGGCAATAGGCAAGACATCCCCACTCACCACTACAAATTTGTCTCCTTCTAATTCTATACTTTTGCCAACGGCAATTGGCAATACCATTAACATGTTGATTATGGTCCCTTCTCCTCTTCTATTGTGTTGCCAATATCACAATTCGTAAAGTCGTGTTACCATTCCTTTTCTCTTTTAGCCTTTTTCACCTAACCAAACCACAATAATATATATAGTATTTGTGTTTGGTGTTTAGTGTGCTGTTTTCTTATACACATTTTGTTGTCATTTACACTCATTTATCAAAATTGCAATTAAACACAGTTTACGTACATTGTAAATTTTGAAAAAAAAAAATTCTATTTATTGGCTTTACCGTCACAAAGGGACAAAGTCTCATAATTTTCTTGTGTTTGTCATTGCCATAAATGTGTGTTGCAAATTGCCGAAGTCGATTAGTAAATGGCGAATTAAGTAAATGTAGGATCACCGCAATCTATATCTACAATTAATGATTGCTTTAATAAGAAGCATTTATTGGATGTTAGCATTTCTTTTTCATATGTAGACATGAAATTAAGAAGACGTTTTTGTATGTTGTAATATAATAATAAAGTATCATCTATATATATAAATTGAAAATAAAAAATAAATATCAGCATAAGCCGTGAGGGCAATGAAGGTGACTGCTTGGATGTAGAATAGAATTTCGTGAATTTCTTATTTTAATTCATGTAATAAATTTTTTGCTCATCAAAATTTTGGTTTTTTAAGACAGTGGACTGTGGACTCTGGCGACTACCATGCGGAACTGAATTCGCAAATTGGAGTATGTTTGTGCATTGGATTGTATAGTAAGAAGCCCAAGTTTGATATTTGGGCTTGGGGAATGGGCTAACATAACATGATCACTTAGTACTTTAACCATAAGCCCCCATATAGCAGGATATCATTCCCGAAGTGCATTCTATGTCTGGTGGTATCCGTTAGATCATAGTCCTGGAATTTGGAAGGATATAATTGGTGAGATTAGTGACCCATGGAACAGCTACTAAATCAGGTCATGACTCGAATTTAAATTCGGTCACTTGACACCAATCTCATTTAAGATGAGCATGTTTATTTAAAAAAAATTTTATTTTTAATAAATTATGATATCATTTTTATATGGCGCTAAATTTATAATTTATTTTTAATATATATTAAATTTAATTATTAATTTTTTTAATAAAAAAATAATAGTAAGAAAAGGTTACTTTCATTATATTATTTACTTATTTAACATTCAATCAAATTTTGAGTAGCTTAGTGGTTGAAACCGGTGATCCGAACTTGTGGTAGGATCTCCGAATCCATTTTGGTGAGAGCGTGTCGTGTAGTAGCTAGAATCCACTTGAAATCCCATTATGACTATAACATTGATCTAGATCCGTTGTAACAGTGATCCACATCCTGGTTCTCACCGGTCATCTTCACAGGCTCAGAAAGGAACCTCCTCATGGCAGGCCGTGGCAGCATTATGGGCACCACGATTCCCTCCTCACCTTTCCAATTCCTCAACATACTATAGATGCTCACATTCAAATACGGTATGGTCCCCACAGCTCCACCATACTCTGCTTTTCCCCACCCAAAGTCCACACTCTCGAACCCCATACGAGTCGCATCTACCACCATAAGGCATGGGACGCCCCTTCATCACCGTCACATCCGCCACGGATCTCACATACTCTTCGTTCATTTCTGCCTTCAGTTTTTTTATCAACTCCAACGCGTATCCCAATGGATTTTTGCACAGCGATCCAGCGTCTGATATGGCGGTCGGGAAGGCGAAGGAGTTTCCGTAATACCCACTAGGCACTTGTACGCCTGGTCTGCCTCGAGCTGTGGTGAAGGGCGAAATGGAGACGACGTCGTTGGGGTTGAGGTTGAGCGCTTGAGTGCGGCATTTCCACAAACACGCGGAGACGAGCTCGAAAGTGGAGCATTTGCGAAGGTGAAGGGGAAGTTGGTTGCGAATGGAGAGGATGTGTTTGTGGGTGAAGAAGAATGATTTGTGGGCCATTTTGGGGGAACTGTAATCCATAGTGTCTGTGTTGGATTGTGAGGTGGGTTCGTTGTATTCGTGGTGGAGGGTATTGAGATATAGGAGCCGATCTTGCGAATTCAGCGACGGTGTTGAGGAATTGGACGAGGCCGAGGGAGTCACATAAGGTGTGGTTCATGCGAATGGAAAACACGAATCCTCCGCATGTGAGACGAGTTACCTGCTCATTACCAACATCAACATCTTTAATTCTTTTAAGACATTCAATTCACTCTTTTTGATGATCTCACTACCAAATTAATGGACTAATTAAGAGACACTAGATGGTAGACTATATTATGTACAGGCTTTACCTGAACCAACATCAGTGGGCATCCAAGAATGGCTTCGGAACCAGGCACCTCCTAAAGAAACTGCTTCATATGAGGACATGGTGGTAGAATTGTGTGGCCAAGCTGCTCAAGAGAAATGGCAACATCTGCTTCAACGAACAACACACCTTCTCCGTTACAATCCACCATCAGCTTTCTGTTAGGCCCTCCTCTGAGCCTACCTGCAAGTGGGTAGTAATACACAAGTGCTTGGGCCAATCCTTCTTTGATCACCAAGGCAGGGTCTTTTCCTTCTTTTAATGGGTTGTTTCTGTCGAACGTTATGAAAGGAAGCTGAAATCGAAAACCACCTTGATCGTCTATATCAGATAAGTTTTTGGTTTCATGTGGGGTTGGCTTTGCAGGCACCACCAGTTCTGGCTCACTGTGCCTTGAAGAAAACACTACGGGAGAATCTGTAGGTGCCATGTGTATGGATATTGCAAGCACAGATGCAATTGGTTTGATGTGAATCGCACAGTAAACACACAGGAATGGGATCAAAGGATCTTCTTTGCTTTCTTGTGTCAACAAAGTGGTCTGGTTTGGTCCAATATATATATACATACTAGAGTGATGGTGACCGACAAATCAGCATGATCGAGTACTTTAATTAATTAACTTACTAAAACAACATTGACATATATATATGGAGGACAGTAAAAATGGGCATCAATCACTTTGTTGGAAGTTGTATGGTGATTGGTAAGTAATGAAACAAGTTAAAATAACTACGAGAGATCAATTTGGTTAAATCATCTCTGCGCTAATTATCTTCTTCAATAAGAATATAAAATACCTTAAAATCTAAGAATGGCCGAGCGACACCAGAAATGCGTTGGTTTTGCTATTGTAACACGCTTAATTAAGCACCAAAAACGCGTTGCATACGCATAATTGATCAAAGGTTCCACCTCACCATGATTCCCGCACGAGTTTTCTATGTTCATTCATCAACGTACAAGTATTCTTTATTTCATTACTAATGGAGGATGGATTTCGAGATTTATTTTACACAAAATTTTATTAATTCATAATCTTTCAAAATGGATTAAAAATGTCCAACGTATATACATATCCATATTTTGTAATATTTTTTAATAAATATTAAATTATTATAATTTTATATTAAAAATAATAAAAAATAGTAATAAATTATTATTTTTCACATATATTTAAACATTATCATAATATATAAATATATTAAATTTAAAAGACTGGAAATATTATAAAATTCAAAGTCATATATAATAATATAAAAGTTAAATAAAAGAGTTCAGATGTATTTGTGTAACATAAGGGATATATTACTCAATAATCAACAGGGGGCTTTAGCACCAGTTATTGGCTTAGAGAAGAAAGGACATATACATAGATCATCCAAAACTCATGCAAGAATTCCAATGTGATTTATCAGGATGTTAGTTTAACATTGGTAATTAAAACTTGAATATTTTTTGGGATGGCAATCGTTGTGGAATATTCAAGATTAAGGACGCTTATAATTTAAACAACCAATTAAACAGATTTATACTGGCAGTGGCTATGGAATTTAAAAATTCCAAAGAAAACTCTGATGCTTAGCCGGAAAATGTGCCATGATGAGCTTGTACAAATCCATCAAAATCGTTTAAATTTGAGAAATACAACAGTAAAACCGGGTATATGGGTACGTTGTAGCAAAATTATATGAATAATGTTCCTAATCCTTTTGACTAGAAATGACATACTTTACTTGTTAATCTTTTATAATTTTGTCAAAATTATATGTATAGTGTTCCTAATCACATCACTCCCCTTAATTATCTTAAAGGAGTCACGGTAGATTACTATATAAACACTTAATTCATGTTAGTTTTAAAAGTACAAAAAAAAAAAAAAGAGAGAGAGTAAAACTCCAATATATATTATACTATGGAATAGGGCAGTTTTAGGAACTATATGTTTTCCCCTGTATCTTACCCTCAAAATATACATGCATATATCCTTTGTCTCATGTATATTTTTTATTTGGAGAATTTTAAGTATTTATAATATAATTTGTTCATTTAAGATAATATGATATTAATGATTTAATTAATTATAGAGACAAAAGTTAATTTATATTATAACAGTAAAATATTTTGATTATTAAAAAAATTCTAATATATAGTATAATACAAATTCATCTTATACTATTATAACTTGTGTTAACCACAGTGTTATCAATTATAGGTATAATTTAAACATTTAATTTTTTCCTCTTAAACTTGGTTTAAATTTTAAGAGTTAGCTACACTTATATACACACACACATGCTACTACTAGTGATATCTGTATTTGATGATTGATTCAACCAAAAACCAAGCATGCTTTTGAATGAATATCTTGTTTATTGTTCTTCTACATACATGCATGATTAAATAATTATGTTAAACAATTGGATGAATATTACGATGTTTTAAGAATATCTGATAAATATTTTGATATGATGTTACTAATTAAATTTTATATTTTAATAAGAAATTGGAACATGAAAGGCGAAATAATTAGATGTAAAGGGCATGTTTAACTATACTTTTTAAAAATATAAAAATAAAAATATTTGAATTATATTTTTGGATTGAAAACAAAAAGATAGAATATATAGGTATATTTGAATGTAATTTTTTATTTTTTAAAATTATTTTTTAAAATTAGTTCTAATAATTTATTTTAGTATTATTTTTATATATTTAAATACATATTATTAATAAAAAATTTATTTTCTGTGTTTTAATTATTTTAAAAAATTATAATTCAAAATATTTGTAATTATTTTATATTTTTTTTGTTTCTTTTCTAAAACACATATTAAATATTTTTTTATGTTTTTAAAAATTAAAAATAAATTTGAAAAATTGCAATCAAACATGCCCTATATTTTGAGAACAAAAAATAAAAAAGCACATATAATTAAAAAATATTGTCAGCTCTAATTTTGTGCGCCACTATGTTTGTACTATACTACTTTTCCCTTAAGCCCCATGCATAGTAGAATATCATCTCCGAAGAGTATTCTCTTTCTGGTGGTGTACGTAAGACTTTGGTGAGCGTGTGTTGTCTAGTAGCCGGAATCCACTTGAAATCCCATTCTGATTTATGGCTATAACATTGATTTAATTCCCTCGGAAGACTCCTGCACACCCTTGCTGATCTTACCAGTGATCTTCACCAGCTCATAAAGGAACCTTTTCATGGCAGGCCGTGGCAGCATTATGGGCACCACAATTCCCTCCTCGCCTTTTTTACAATAGTAGCTCACATTCAAATACGGTAAAGCCCCCACAGCTCCGCCATACTTTGCTTTTCCCCAACCGAAGTTCAACCTGTCGAACCCCACACGAGTCATATCAGCCACCATATAATTTCCATTCGTTCTATGCATGGGACGCCCCTTCAAAACCATCAAATCCGCCACCGATCTCACATATTCTGCGCTCATTTCCGCCTTGGCTTTTCTGATCAACTCCAATGCGTACCCCATTGGGTTTTTGCACAGAAATCCGGCGTCTGATATGGCGGTTGGGAAGGCAAAGGCATTTCCGTAATACCCATTAGGCACTTGTAGGCCTAGTTTGCCTCGAGCGGTGATGAAGGGCGAAATGGAGACGATGTCGTTGGGGTTGAGGTTGAGTGCTCGAGTGCGGCATTTCCACAAACACGCACTGAGCAGCTCGAAAGTGGAGCATTTGCGAAGGTGAAGAGGAAGTTGGTTGCGAATAGAGAGGATGTGTTCGGGGGTGAAGAGGAATGATAGGTGGGTCATTTGGGGGGAACTGTAATCCATAGTATCTGCGTTGGAATGTGAAATGGGTTCGTAGTATTCATGGTGGAGGCAAGTGATGCGAGGTGGGTTTCGTGCACTCAAGAGTTGTCGCTGCCAAACAGGGTATTGAGATATAGGAGCAGATCTTGCAAATTCGGAGACTGTGTTGAGGAATTGGACGAGGCCGGGGGAGTCACAGATGGTGTGGTTCATGCGTATGGCTAACACGAATCCTCCACATGTGAGACGAGTTACCTGTTCAATGCCACATGTGATCAGTAATAATAAGTGATGTTTTAAAAACTCAACTCTATCAATGCATGGAAATAGGATTTATGTGCATTCAGGGGAGACTTGTTACTTTTATAATTAATCTTTTCTTTTCCTTCCTCCTTCTCTTTTACTTTCTTTTCCTTTTACAATTCACTTTCACAGTCTCCGTCTCTTTCTTCTTCTTTCTTCAATCTTTTTTCTTGTTCTTTCCTCATCTTATTACTCTATTTCGGTATTTCTCTTTCTCTTTCCTTCACTGGTCTTCAGCTTATAAAAGGTCCAGAAATAGAAGCTTCCAAGGTGAGAGAAGATGGGATTTCTAAATAGCTTAATTGCTCTGGTTTTCCTGATTTTTTACCAGTTTTTAAGATTTTATGGACTAACCCGATTCACCCATTTTTTAGTCCGGTTTTCTAATCATTAGTAATAAGTTTGATTCTATATAGTTTAGACTATTCTTATAATTTACCATTTGAATCAATAAAGCAAAGTAACGTGAGGTAATTCTTTATTAATATATCAAATTCAAAATTCAATGAAAGTCTGACTAGCAGTAGACTAATCCAACCTTAATTCTTTATTTAAGACATTCATTTCACTCTTTGATGATCTCACTACCAAACTAATGGACTAATTAAGAGCAAATCCACAAGAGACATTAGATGGTAGACTATATTATGTACAGACTTTACCTGAACCAACAACAATGGGCATCCAAGAATGGCTTCAGAAGCAGGCACCTCATAAAGAAACTGCTTCATATGAGGACATGGTGGTAGAATTGTGTGGCCAAGCTGCTCAAGAGAAATGGCAGCATCTGCTTCGACGAACAGCACACCTTCTCCATTACAATCCACCATCAGCTTTCTGTTAGGCCCTTCTCTGAGCCTACCAGCAAATGGGTAGTAATACACAAGTGCTTGAGCCAATCCTTCTTTGATCACCAAGGCAGGGTCCTTTCCTTCTTTTAATGGGTTGTTTCTGTAGAACATTATGAAAGGAAGCTGAAATCGAAGACCTTCTTGATCGTCTATATCAGATAAGTTTTTGGTTTCATGTGGGGTTGGATTTGCAGGCACCACCAGTTCTGGCTCACTGTGCCTTGTAGAAAACACTATGGGAGAATCTGTAGGTGCCATGTGCACGGATATTGCATGCACAGATGCAATTGGTTTGATGTGAATCGCACAGTAAACACACAGGAATGGGATCAAAGGATCTTCTTTGCTTTCTTGTCTCTACAGAGTGGTCTGGTTTGGTCCAATATATATACCAGAGTGATGGCCGGTGCCAACAGATCAGCATGATCGAGTACTTTTAACTAATAAACTTATTTATTAGTACTATAATTAGTGTAGTTTGGATTAAAGCTTCAAAGAATTCTTAACATGTCTCTTCATGATTAATTTATTTAGTTTACCTATTTTTTTGTATAATCAAGTAAGCTAAGAATATTAAAAAAAAACTATTATGCAGTTTTAAAGGAGTTTAGCAACGATATTTTCTATTAAAAACCTAAGAAGTTATTTTGAGTAATTATTTTTGTAGTTTAGGTGTAGATATGATTTTTCTTTAAGTATTCTCTAATAAAAATAATCTTATTAGGCATTAAATACAAACCTCTCCCCGATGATAATATAAGCATCATCCATTTTGTTGTAAGTGTATGGTTAGCCTTTTTTTCGGGGACCTTGTGTATCGTTGGTAATAAAACAAAGCGGTGGCAGTGTGTTGTGCACCCAAAACACTGATTTCAAGCTTGCAAGGAAAGAATTTTAAGCCTGTTTAATTACAATTTTTTAAAATAAAAAAGTATTAAAATAATTATTTTTGATAAAATATAAAATATGTTTTAAAAATAAAAAATATATAAAAATAAATATTCTTATTAATAATATGTATATAATAAATACATAAAATTAATTTATAAAATAATTTTAAAAAATAAAAAATTAAAATAACATTCAAACACGTTATTAATTTGTCAATTGTGACTCGTGAAGTTATGTCACGGAATCAACTTTTGGTTTCAAGAATAACTAGGTAGCACAAATTTATATATGGTTGAAAGATGTATTAGCCTAATTGGGTTTCGTAGTTATGGTTGAAAGATGTATTAGCCTAATTGGGTTTCGTAGTTACAAGAGAAAGAAAAACCAAAAGAGAATTAAAACACGTTGGTTTGACTTGTAAGCACGTTGATAGAAAATGTATGGTAAGTAATGAAAGAAAGTGGCAGTGTGTGGCATGTGCTGGGACCATTTTTTATTTCATCATGTGCAAAAAATGAGTACCATTTGTTCAGTATATCATGACGTCTATAAGATCTACTATTTTTTCTCGTACCAATAGTCATAGGTAATAGAAATTGTTGATTGTGAGACCATTGTTGATTTCATCGTGTGCAAAAAAGGAGTACCATTCGTTCAGTATATCATGACGTCTATAATATCTACTATTTTTTTCTTTCGTACCAATAGCCATACATAGCAAAAATTTTGGATTATGAGAGAGAGATATATATATATATTATTTATTTATTTATTGTGGCTAGCAGAAACCTGTGATTACATGTTTTATTAGGGTAAGCATAACTTATTTTATTCATTTAAATTTGATAAAAAAAATATGTGTATATGTAAATTTAGATGTGTCAAATGAATTTAGATGAGACTAAATTTTAAGAAAAAATTAATTTTATTAGATTAATCAAATTAATTTGATCCAATTATATTAAACTCAACTTGTTGATAACATTTAATTTCAAAAAAAATTTTTAATTAAAAATATATATTATTATTTTGTATGTCTTTATATAATATTTAATTTTTTTTATATTTTTTGAGTCAAATCACTTTTTTTTCAAACTCTAATAAAAATTAAAGAAAATTATTATTATTATTTTATCTTTTATAATATTTACCCTAATTTAATATAAGTAAATAAAAAAATTAATCATACTTTTTAAATTTTTAAATATTATTTTAATTTTTAAGTCATTTATTTAAAAAAATTAATTTTAAATATAATATAATTAGTTGACATGTGTATTATAATTATTTATATTTAATTTATTTCTTAAAAAAATTTAACATCATAACTCGATTAACCTGATTAAATTCAATCAAAATTAATATAATTTGTATCACTAAATTGATTAGTGGAATAAACGAGTTCAGTTTTGCAATTGTAACATTTTCAACTTTTAAACACACGTAAGTCAAAAGCAACAATTCAATATTTGCAGGGAAAGCGACATTAGAAGTTAAAAATGGGTTCCTTATTTTATGTATAGATAAGGCTGAGAGCAAAGCCAATTGATGTAAGCCTCAACTTCAATTATCAAAGGCTCCATCTCACCGGTGAATTACGCCATGACTTCCTTACGTTCTTTGTGTGAGAGATTCTTTAATTATTTCGTCATTATTGTAGGATGGATTTGGACTTTCGTGGCATAAAATTTTATTACTTCATGCTCTTTAAAAATATTTAAAATGTTACCTTTAAATCCAATGAAATGTATATAAAACGATTTTAAAATGTTATTTAATTAAAAGAATTTAGTTTTCCAATAACTATTTTCTACTCTTTAAATGTGATTCTTTAAGAACTAATTAAAGTTATATATTTTTTCGTTCAGTACTTTTTGTATAAAAAGATCCTTATATCAATTTTCTTTTTTATTTGCTTTTGATGCTGAAAGTTCGTTGTTGGTGTTTGTTTTGTCCTAAATATTAGGGAGCCCCTTCTTCCCCTTGGGTTATGTGCAATGTGAATAGAGATTAAAATTTTGGTGCTCCATAGCATCGGTTTTAGATACTCTTTTTTTGTAATAATTTGTTATAGTAAGAGAAATAAAAATAAAAAAATAGAGATTAAAATTTTTTTATTTTTTTATTATAAAAATATATATAAATTTTTAATTACAAAAATCCAAAGCTCTTGATATGTCAGATATCATTTGAGTGAAACAACAAATGTTTGATTGAGAATTGTAACAGAGTCAGATGTGACTGGGAAATATATAGGTTCCATTGTGGAGAGGGTTATCTATTGTTGGAGTAGTTACTTGTTCAGGCAATGGTTGGTGTCGCACACCAACTTACTAAGCTCAATCTAAATTTCAGCCTTCCCCCAAATGCAAGAACACTCACTAGGCTGTTCTGGTTCTGCCTCTTAGAGAGTATTTGTTATACGAATAAACTTTTAAGAATCTTATTCTTAGAAATGCTCAAAAATTTTAAAATTTTTTTTATTTACTTAAAATATCTTTAAAAATATTTTATAATTCTCACAAATTTAATTTTTTATAATTTTTTATTTACTTAAAATTATATCAAAGAAATAATTATTTTTATATGTAGTTAGATAATAAAATAATTTTTTTTAAATGTTTAAAATTTGTATTTATATTTTTTTTATGATTTTATTTGATTCACATTTATTTATCTAATTAAATTTATTTAATTTATTAAACATTTTTTAATCAAATTAATCTAAATTAATTTGGTAAATTTAAATTAAATTAAAATTTTCACTTTCAAAAAAAAATCTTTTAATTTTAAATTTTAACAATAATTATTATTTTTAATTTACACTATGATAAATATAAAATTTTAACAAATATTAAAATTAATTAAATATAATTTTAAAATAATTTAAATAATAAATAAATTATAATAAGGTATGGTTAAGTCTTAAAAAAATAATTTAATAATTCTACTCCTATAAAAATATTTTGATATTATAAAAATATAAAATTTACATCCCTTTAAGTCAGAATAAAAATATAAAAAAGTATAAAAATATTCTATTTTTAAAAATATAATATTTTTAAAAATATTTTTTAATTTATATACTAAACATGAGAATATGACATTATGAATTTCTTATTCTCAAATTTTTTTTTTTAATTATGTACCAAACGTTCTTTTAGAATTCGTCTTATTCTTCCATGCTCCAGCTGGGTTGCCTTGCCTGCTTTTCTTTTTAGCAGTGTTGAGCTTTCAGGCCTAGTTGTTAGTGTTTTCGGCCCTCTTTTCCATGTGGTGTTCATTCTTTTCGGCCTTTGGACTTCTTGTCTTTCTATGGATCATTGACCCAAAAACGAAAGAGTCATATTCATCGATCTTGCATGGGCCATGGTTAGGCCTGCCAACGTTCCCCAATCCCCTTAGCAGAATCATTGTCACTGTAAAAGAGGCAAAGGACCGAAGTTAACTGATTTTTTTTTACATTTTTTATTGTTTTTAAATATTATAGAAAAATGTGGTGATTAATTTTAATAAAGGTGAATTGATAACACCATGTTTAATAATATTTAGTAATCCTATGTAAGAAGTCAAAAAAGAAAAGAGTTGATAAGCATGGTGTGGAAAATGATACGATGAGTCATTGTTGGTGGCAAAACTTGAGGGTGGTGCCTGGTAGTGGCATCACCATCGCCTTTATGCCGACCAAGAAAAGAGACAGCATGATAAGTTGACAATGTGGACGCAATAAAGCAGCACTAATAGTCAAAACTTTTCTTTCAACACCAATTTCACTTTACTACAATTTCTTCCCTCCCATATACAAGATAAGAAATTTCCACGTTTACGGATTCACATTCATGCTCACATCTAGAATTGTTTGTACAAAATCTGACAATCATGATAAGATTCCGAATACTTGGCATGATATCAATTGTGTGATACACAGATGCAATCAAATCCAATCTTACCATAAATATACTCGTACCAAAATAGATTGTTAAGGGTAAATTTAACTCTTCAAAGACGGTAACAATAAAAATAAATAAATAAATAAAATTTACATGACATGACATGCCTTCCTGCCAAAACGATTTTCCAAGGGCATGTTTGTTTCTCTTTGTGTGGGCGGCTCCATTATATATGATTATGAAATATAAATAAAGAATGAGCGTAAAAAGCAAGAGTTGAACCAATTTCAAACTATTTTCCAACCGCATGTTGGTTTCCCTTTTCAACTGTGCAATGCCCCTCAGGCAAGTTCATCGTAAGCCTGCCCTGCCCTTGCCTTAAATAAATAAATAACAACGCATAATGTATATTTTACACATAAGATATAGTACCTATTATATTACCTATTTATAATCAGTACAAATCTTTTAAAATTAAAATTTTGATAAAATAATATAATAAATCCTATTTCATAAATAATAAATCTTTGATTTATCTTTTTCTTTCTTCTTCCATACTTCATTCTTTCACTAAAATTTATATTTTAAAAAATTTACGTTATATTTTATAGAAATTAATAATATATATAATCAAATAAAAAAATTTAAAAAATTTAAGATTTTTAAAATTCATATCTTAATATTCTTCGTCATCAACCTTCAATTAAATTAAGTATATTTAATTGATAATTTTTTTTATGGTTAAACCAGGTTATGAATTAAATTACTTAAAGAACAATTATGCATTTATGGATCACCGAAAAATAAATACACACAAATAGACTTCTTTCATAATAAAAAAGAAAAAAAATTACAACTAAAATCACAAATTTAACCTGAATTTATCTAAATTTAATTGAATTTAAACACGTTTACTTAAGTTTACTAGATTTTGAAATTTTCTGTGATTTTAACACATTTCTGTTATATAAAATTAAAAAAGTGTGCGATCTTATAATTTAAAACTCATTTTTACAACCATGATAATAGTGGTCAGGCTAAGCATTTGTTGCAAATGAAAAGAATAATGAAAGTGCATCTTTCGCCGAGCTAATGATAAGTATACATACATATTCCATGAAACCCATACATTTTTTTTTTTTTGGGGTAAATCACCAGTTGTTTCTATAATCAACTTGATTTATTAATTTTATAGCAGATATTTCATATTTCAAGGCAATCAAGTCATGACAATTATTACGCGTCTTTCACTTTTTCAGGTAGGCCCTGTAAGGCTAAAACCAGTATTTTCTTGGAACCGAAAGATGGCTGTAATGCAGTCATGTGGTCAAAAAAACAGGTAAGAAAACATCATAATTTACGGGCATAAATTTGCCAGTTCAATCCTTGGCCAATATCGCTATATCGGTTATCCAAATTAGCCAGAAACAGAACAAACCAAAAAAAGAGGTCAGATGTCAGGGTCCAGTTTGAAGATATCTCTTTTTTCTAAAAAAAAAAAAAAAACTACCAAGTCTCCATCATACTCTTGCCCTTGGACATCATAATTCATAAGCATACATTTGACTTTCATGGACCCAAAAAAAAAAACTGTATTCCCATCTATGTATAATATGAGCGCATAATAACAGTTTGTTGGACTTACAAAAAAAAACCTATTATCTACTCCTTTTTGTAAGCTAAATGAAAATGTATTAAAAGCAACTCATTTACTATGTTTAAAATCGATTAAATTTGATCTTTCAAATTAAATTAAATCAAATCAAAATTAAATAAAATCAACTAATGTTTGATTTTAATTGATTTGATATGAATAGTTTAATTTAATTTTTGGTTTATTATACCAAAAATAAACAAAATCAAATATATATATATAATAACATACATTATTTATTAAAAGAATTATCCTACTTATTAAATATATTATTAAACAACTAAAATTTTCTTCTATTATATTCTTCGGTAGCTTATGTTATAGTTTTTTACTCTTATTTTGCTATGTTGTTATTTATTTATGAATTAGTTAAAAATAATTATAATTTTATCTTGAATAAAATATTACATTTTCTTGTTATTAGTTAATATTTATATATTCAAAATAATTTTTTTTTATTTAATTGATAAGTTTAAATGTCTAAATTAAACAAGATAAAATAAATCTAAATCATTCAAACTAAATCGTCCAAAACCAATTATTTATAATTTAATTTGATATAATTTAACACTATAAATTTAAGCCAACATATGTGTTATTACATCAAATTGATGTAAACATAAACAGTTCAATTTAAAAATTTATTCAAACTGTTCAAACTGAACCACCGATCATTCTCATCATTTACCATCCTGTTTAAAATATGCTAATTGCCAAGCTCTTTCAAATCTACATAGAACCATATATTTAAAATGCAAATGATATGATTACTTATTTTAGTTTAAAAAAAAAAACTAGAAAACTGAGTTTGATAGGTAACAATTCTCCTTGCACAATCAAAGCTAGGGCAGCAGGACATTTAATCTTCATATTTTAAGCGCAGAATAGTGCACCTAATACACAGTACTTTTGATTTGAGTCAAGTGCAACTTCTTGTGGCCCCTATAATTAGTTCATGTAAATTGAAAATAAACATCCATAAAATTTGCAGAATATTAGTGGCAAAAGATGGTGTCATAGAAAGAAACAACCAATGAATGCACCATAGCTGAATCGAAAAATAAACTAAAGGAACTGGAATTTCCAGATTAAACACCCCAACAGGCTCACTATTTTTGAAAAAATAACAGTTTTCAATTTCAGTCAGTATAAAGTGTTCTTCAAAATCCTTATATACAATAACAAGATGCAGAGCCATTAATGATATCATCTCCGATCGACAGCTGAATATAAGGTCTTACAAGACAATTTCAAAGACTTTCAGTTTGACAAATTAAGCTATCTCCACATGTCCATCAGAATTTAAGAGACAAGTGGTGTTAAGTTCATATATTCCTCCTGGAATTACATTAGCTGTATTTCAATTCTCACATTATTTCAAACTTAACAAGATTTTAATTCATTTTGGTATATTCAAGTCCTATTGCTTCATTCTTTCAATTCCAGAATAAATCTCAAACCAAACAGAACCTATCAGGACTTGCTCGTTTGGCTCTGTTACTATAAATATTAAAGACAACCTATAGTTTGATTTCATTTTGAAGTCTTACAAACTAGCTCTGGTCAATTTACCAACCGAGCAGGCCTTCCATTTCTCCTCAACATATTACGAAACTGACAAAAGAATTTCAGATTGACGGCTTCTGTTCTGAATCGAAAGCAATCCTGAACAAGCAGAAAGCAGGACGAACTAGCTTAACCACCAGAAACACAAACAAATACATCGCATTAAAGACCTGTGGCCGCTACTTCAATTATCATGTAATTAACTTTTAACCCTTGAAGTGTCATAACTACTTATTAATTGAAATTAGATTCCATTAATCTCAAATATGCATAAGAAGTCTTTGAATGGACCGCTTAAATGTTATAATTGTAGTTTTGCCCTCGGATTTTCAAAATTAAACACTTAATTCAGCTTCGAATTAAAACTTGCATCAAATCTCACTCGAAACAAAAAACAAATGTAAACAAGAAAAACCTATTTAAAACTATCAATGTTTTCTTAGATTCAGAGTAAAAAATGGAGAATCATGCATCAAGATCTACAATATTATATTAGAATCAATCAAGGTTTTCGTATACCGCAATAAACTACCAAATCTAAAATATTCGGATCTGATTAATCAGAATTCAAGAAATATAAAAATCCTGAGTGTAAAAATTCCGACCTGAGATCTGAGCAATACTAGCCGGAAAACTCGAGATCCATGCAAAGCTTCACCGCGGTCTCCGATTCAGTTGATGCAAGGCGGGATCCAATTCACCGCCGGCAAGGCAACCATCCATTACGCGCCATCTAGCGCGGAAGTTGCAGCAGAACCAGTTCCCGACCTGCACCAAGCGAATTAGAGACCGCGCAGTGAGTGAAACATCATATCATCATCTTCCCCAACCACGAAACACAGTTTTCTCTCTCTCTCTCTCCCCCCTCCACGGATGAGATGAGACTAACTCGAGAGTCCTCATAAAGCTAACCCAACCCTACGAAGAGAACGGGAGGGAGTCGTGTTAGCCGAGGTTTATTTATAAAGAGAACAGACGAACCTGATTTCGACACGTGGCAGTTATACACCCGTGAGGTTTTTTAGATGAACTGTAGATTACCCAGGCCCTAGCGGCACAAAAGGCAAGTCATCTTTTTTTCTTTGAGTGAGAGTGGGAAGTCCTCCATGGATGGGATTACGGCAATTGGTCCTCGATTTGAGAAAAACTACCATCTTTGCCATTCGGTTATTTTTAAAGATTTAGATTAAAATAATCAAGTAAAAGAGAAATAACATAAATATTTATCTTTTATTATTATTATTATCAATAAGTTTTAGAAAAAAGTTCGCATATAACATTTTCTTTTGAAAAAATTTATAACACATATTTTATTTAAAATTTAAATTCTGAATAAATTAATAGTGAGATATCATGTAATTCATAAAAATGAGTGTGAAAGTAATGAAGTAATTCATACAGTTAAGCTTTTGATTGAAATTATTATTATTTATAAATTTTTTAAACTCTATTAATTTGATTTAAATTAGTGAAATTTTTATAACAGTGGTAAAGTTTTTGAACAAAATTTTTTATACAAGAATTTCAAATTTAAAATTTTAGTTAAAAAAACAAAATATTTATCATTTTAAAAAAACACAAATTGATTAACTTGTATGTATAATTTATCATTTATGATGACTTATAATCATTAAAGGTAAATCGAGGTTTTTTATTTTATTTTATTGGAACTACAAATAAAGTACGTAATAGTATATGCGAATGCATTGTTTGCCTAATACCGTGCGTGTGGACTTGTGGGATTTTTCAGTTGAATTTGTCAACGCGTGGTTCATGCCGTTTTGGGCTTCACTCCTCTCCTTCTATAGTTTGGTGCAACAAGATTAAATGGTCTGTATAGAGATAGCTCAATTTGTACTGTACTAATTTTTTCTTTTAATTATTTTTAAAAATTATGTAAAATATTTTTTGTATTATTATAGATATAGATATTAAGATAATCTTTACAATTCAGCATTTCACAATTGGGACATTTTAAAATTTTTATTCACATAAATTTTAGAAGGATGTTAAGATTTTTAAGTATTTGGTCAATGCCCACAATTTGAGAGAAGTTAGATGTTATTTCCTTATCACAACTTTGATTACATATCTATAGGAAGCACATGCCACCATATATATAGGGTATATATTCCCTCTGGATAGAGTAGTGTATAGTGATCCTTCACAAAATATATGTACAAAAGAGCACGTAAATTTATGAAAGCTTATTATAAGAGTGGAAATAATGCATTATGCAAGCAAATGTGAGACAAAGTCATCATCATAGCGAATGACTATCGATCACTTTTTATGTCAAGAAACCCATGGACAAATTGTAAGGCATGCTTACACACCCCAAGAGAAAGTGCAACTAATTCATTTTTTACATCTTAAAGATCTTTAACAAGTTTACTTTTCATAATGCTTAGTCTCAGATTTTGAGCCTTAATTATTATATTGTCCAAGTTAGAAGCATGATTTATTGAGAAGAATTATATATTATCTTTCATTCTTTCTTTATTCGTTGAATTTCTGTGAAAAGCATGATGAGTTTGAAAACACATACCTGATCATAATATAATAAAGAATATTATATTTGAAAGTAATAAATATATAAATTTATTTATTTGTTAGGTGGAATTATAACACACATTGAATTCTATGCCCAATTAAAAAACAATAAATTTTGGTAAGTTAAAACTTACTTTTATTTATTTATACCAAGTAATATTTACATGGCCCAAGCTTGTCAATCCACTTTAATTTTGAATTAATCCATGGGTGGGTATTATTTTAATCTACCATTAATTTATGTTTCCAAAAGCCTAGGTGGGAAAGTGAAAGATTACCTTGCTTTCCATATTTGAAGGTGAAGATACATGAATTTAATTAGATTCCCTAGGAACTTTCTTTTCTCTTCTATTTCCGCCATTAATGGCCATAGCTTTCTCTATTTAAAATTATGCATCCCCTTCCCCTTTTGTTCTGTGTTTCTTAATTTTTAGTAACGATGCTTTTAAAATATCACTTCAACTTTAATGCTTGATCTTGATCGCATTATTGATCAAAAGTGAGGGGCATAGTTAAATGACTGAGTTGACTCGTTTGATCCCGACATGTGTCACGGGCAAACTACAAATAGATTAAACATAAGAATTTCATACATACTCATTCTATTTCTATATAGTAGGTATGTCAGATGACTTGGCATATACTTTTTTTAAAAAAATTGATCAGAACAAAATTAATCATAAAACGTAAGAATAAAATTCTAATTTTTGGTTTAAACGACTTGGCTCTTTGTAATTTTTGGTGAGTTGATTCAGATGCATACCCTGCTTTGTTTGGTTTCAAGCCATAGGTTAAATGGATTAAATCAAGAGCACAGTTATTTTGCATTCTTTCGTGTAATGTACGAAATTTATTTATGTAATAGTACAAAAATGGTATACATACAAAACTTGTATGGATATATTCCTGTCGTGAATACAAGGGAAGCATCATAAGCCAAAAGCGTTCTTTGTTGTGCCCTAAAATAGTAATCATAGACAAAGTCTGCATAGTGAACAAAAGTACAGTTATTATTTGAGACTGCAATTGTGTTGGCTATTTTGGTGTGAGCTTGGATGTTCTAATTATTCCAAAAATTCCTGAGTATATTTTCTGTATACTTGTATAGTATAAAAGGGAATGACAATACTTTATTCAAATAAGTATGCCAATAAATTTTATGATTATAATTTATTTTATATTTTCTATCAAGTTAAATAAAATATTTGAAAGATATAAGTTATATAAATTCTCTACATGTTAATTTTTTATTAGAAATCTAATACCAATAATTTAAAAAGTGTACATAAATATTTCCCTGATTTATATCATTTAACCATATAATTGATAAGAATAATTATATAGGATAGAGAATCATAAAAGGCAAAATAAATAGGTGCCAAATTAAAGGGCCCATGAAGGTCATGCTATAATTGGCACTTGCTGCTCTGTTCTACGTTGTTATGTTATGCCCGGGGGCCTATCCATCATGCTGTCTCCACGGCCTAAAACGCTGCAAGCAAGCCTAAGTTGAAAATGCACTTTTTTGTCGAAGAGAAAAGTTAATCTTACTCTTTACTAAATCTAGTAAAAATAAAATAATCTCCAATTAATAGTTTATTTATTTATTTATATATTTTTGAAAATCCTCTAAACCAATCAATTCGAGGTCCAGACCCTTCATCCAGCATATTATTGATTCTCATACATATATATATAAAGAGGGAGTACCATGATGACTTTTACATTTGCGAAGAGGCATAAAACCACGTGGGGATGGCCTACCCTAGAAAAGGCGTATAGCATATAGCACTATTTCTGTGAGCTCAAGTACTTGTGGTCTAATAATATGTAGAATTCAAGTAAAAGTTAAACACTTTAGTTGTGTGCTAAAGCAAAACATAGGCATAAACCAGTAAAAATGGAAATGTATTTATTTTTTGTTCTTGACATTGCAATTTACCTCACTAATTCATGACTAAAACTCAGAAGGGGCTTGCTAGTTGCTACATATTCCCCTCAAAAGTTAAACTCTATAAATATATATATATATATATATTCTCTCTCTCTCTCTCTCACCTGCAAGGCTGCAACTTCCTTTTCGGATGAAGAATGACATATTTCTTTCACTTTATGACTATTCTCACCACGTCCAACTTCGGCTGCCCATAAATTTTATAGATTCCACGACCAGAAAAGATCTTAAAATTGAAAGCGACACACAATCTGACTGTATTTTCAGCAAGAAAAACACTCATCATTGCCCCTTCCAATTAATAGATGTTGGACCACCTCACACAAAATTACCTTGTAATAATTTTTCCATCACCTAAAGCCTTTTTATGAAGCTTCACTCTAACATAACTAAATACCATATGATCCACATCCAAAAATTAACAGAGATGATGATCTAATGAAATCAATATGAAGTACTTGAAATATGCATGTTCTATTAAATGAGTCCATGGTCACATTATAAGTCAACAAAAACTGATTCAATTCGGCAAAATTAAACTTTTCATCCAGCATTTACTAATGATGATGCTTTCATGATCAAAAGTTCTCATATGTTGAATTGTGAAAACTACTTGTGCTTGGCGGATTTGAACCAAAGTAGTTTACTGGTTTTGGAGTGTTTCCATGTTAGGCAAGAGGAAAGGGGAGTGAGTGAGAGTGAATGAGACGCTTGCTTTCTTTAAAGATCCACCACACAATGTGTGCTTAGCTAGATTGACCATGATTCATGATTCCAACCTTTCCTTCTGTTTTCTCTTTCATGTTGAAGCTAACAAGGGAGAGGGAGATTGAGGTTGAGGTTACGAAACTTGATGGCTAGAGAATATATATTATATTATATAGAGCGCCAATGATAATAATAATAATAATAATAATAATAATAATAATAATAATAATAATAATTTCTAGGAGCTTTTTGCATTATCTAGGCCACATGGAGGGGCTAAGCTAACGTCAGAGTAGACAGGATTAGCTAGTGAATGGTCCACGACATTCCCAGTTTATTCATATTCTTACGAAACATACTGTTGCAAGTCACTCTCATGGCAGCTCCACCTTCTTATCTGTATGTACATATTTATGTATATGTATGTGTAAGCTGCTGCCTCTGGGACTTCATGTCGCTGAGAGTAAAAAGGGAGAACACACTCTTCCTTCTTACTCCCAATTGTTTTAGTTTCTTGATTTTATTTAAAATTTGATATCTGGTCCAGTAACTATACTTTCGAATCATATTCCAAACAATAATTTCATTTTCTTTTCTTGACCTCACTCTGAAACAAGTACCGCAGAATCCATCTAGAATATGCTTCAAGTTATTTATTCTAAAGGCCACTAATTATGGTAAGTGCAATTAATTAAAGAGGCATACATTAAAGTAAAAGTTGTTGGACTGGTCATACAAATTCCTTCGTCCTCTATTTTCTACAGGAAGTGGTACTTTGTCCCCAAACACACACAGCTTGCCCATTTATATATAATGCATAGGCACATATATGCTTGAGCAAAAGCTAAGACCAAAGTCATGTGTGCCGAAATTAGTCCTTGTCACGACAAGTTACTACGAAACCAATCAAATAAATAAAAATTAGACAAATCCTTAAATTGATTAATGTATTGATTCATGGTTACTAATATTAATATTATATATTAATTTTAAATTAAAATTAAGTATAATAATAAATATTTTATATAATTTTATTACATAAAAATAAAATAAATATAAAATATATTATATTTTTTAAACAATTCAATAAACTATTTATCGACTTTTTTAAAAAAATTTAAAAAATATTATAATATAATCATTTATTTTATTTTTTTCTTTCTTCATTTCTTTTTATTTTCTTTCCTATTTTATTTTTTTCATTGTCTTTTTTGTTATAAAAGATTAAAAAATACATTAAAAATATCATTTTTTTAAAATCAATTAAACAATTAAATTGACTAATTTTAACTTAATTATTAACTAATTTTTTATTCGATACATTTTAAAATTAAGTAAATTAAAAATATAAAAAATTTACCTATTTTTCAATCGAATAGACTAATCTAAGTCAGAATCTCTAACCACAGGTATTGGTCCCGACGCCACCATCACCATGCATCCACTTTATAATTCAATATTGGCCCGTAAACCTAGCTTATCCTTCTACACACTCCTCTTACTTTTTCTAGGCCAACTATTCAAAGCCTACTATCCCTCCCCACTATACTTTCATTATTAATTTAGTTATTTTAATTTAATCTTGTTGGGAATTATGTTCATCAAATAATTAGCTAGTGGTTAAAGAAATATAATCTGGCCTTTAATTACTCATTTAAATCTTAAAATCAATACTTAAAACATTACTCTCTTAAACACACATGTAGAACAATATAAGTTTACTCTTATCTTTCTCAGATAAGAACAATCAAGGCAGGGTTTACTGCATGAGACCCCAACCTCAACTTCAAACAGAGTAGTCAAGTCCCCGCCTAATAGGTGTGTCCTAACTCCTAAGCTCATTGAAATTCCAAAACGTTCAACTGATCAACTAAGATATATTGTTGGCTGAAAACCAATCCCAGAAAAAGCACGATCAAATTAAAAGCTAAAAAATTTTACACAAGACTCATACTGAACTCCCAAGAAGGACAAAAACTCACTTTTACAAATCTGTCTCCCGTGTTAGGATTTCTAGAAACTGAAAAAAAACCAGAAATGATTAAAACACACGGACAAATTACAGAGATTTCCTATGTTGTACAAAACAATAAGAAACATACATCACAACAAACAGACTCTCCTAATTCAGAGGATACAACATGTATCAGAAAGAACATGAGATGAGAGCCAAAGAGGAAAGTATTGTCAAGCTAGGAAAAGATGAGACCAAGCCGGCTTATTGTTTGGCTATAAGACTTAACAGTGTTGGAGCCAACATATGGGCAAACCTTGGTAGTGTAGGGTAGGTTAGAGTACCAAGAATGAACCAATTGAAGCTCAATAGAGCAACTGCATCAGATACAGGTTTGTTCTTGATGGTGGAGAAAAACTGAACCACAGTCCTCAAGGACATGACAACCACAATGAAGAGAGCTACCACCAGAGGCATGCATGGGTCTTGGGCTTCCCACACAGTCACTCCCACTACCAGTGACAAAAAAGCACTGAAAAGTGACTGTGAAAGAGCAGCATCACGACGATGATCAAGTACTTCCCTCATTTTTACTTCTCTTGAGACTGTTTCATGTCTAACCGGGGGAGAAGTCCCAGATTTTGATCCAGTTTTCAAGAGTTTGAGTAGTTCTGTTCTACTCTTGCTCTCATCTTCCCAAATGTCCTTGGGCACAATCAAGTTTTGAAGAGCAATTCCACTCCCACTATAACTGGATTTCCATGACAGAGCAGAATGAGGAATATCATAGTTACTGTCACTAATATTTTGGTCTTGATCTTTAGAGCTCCAGTAAGCCTTGCCCTGGATTTCTTTGAGCCTACGATTTTCATTTGTCAGATCCTGCAACTGTGCATGACACATAAGTATGAGAGCACTAAATTGGGAAAGGCTTGCTCTATCTAGTAATATGAATAGAAGCTTTCATTTGCACTGGAAAAACAAAGCTGAAAAACAGCAAACAAATGACAGTAAAGGGAAGGGAAAAATCACGGGAACTAATAAAAACCAATAAAATTAGGAAGTTCCCTAGCAAGTTTCAAGCCATTAGATGTTACTGAACATCTTTTCTTACGTTTCTTTGGCCCCATCGTTGACTCAGAGCAACTTATCAAAGTTTAAGGACAACTTAAAATTCAAATGGATCTGATGCCAACTTCAGACAATCTTAGAGTAGAGAAATATGGGTGACATCCCCTGTTCAAATCTTACTACACTTAATCTAAATTTTTTTTTCAAAGTTCCAAACATGGAAAATTTCAATCATCATTACCTAGTCTAGAGTATAACAAATTACTAACTGATACAAAACTAAAAACGGAAACTTCACAGAGGATACTAAGATTTTAGGAAATGGTTTCTTTTGCTTTTACAATGATGTTAGATAATTGCTATTTTATTCCTACCCTAAGTATTCTACCACTCCAAGAATACTGAAAATTTTCTTAACCACTTGATTTCATTAGGAATCCAATGAAGAAAGCAAATTAAATATTTGTTGTTCTGATGGAAAATCACCAACAGGTAGTCAGTTCCCATGTGATAAATTCAAAAGCTGACTGAGTATTTAAGTAGGGAATATAAGATATACAATGGGATAAAACACATTTACCTTGCTCTCTAACTCTTCAATTTTTGCAATAGCCATATCGTGCTCCTCTTCAAGCTCAGCTAATACTGGCTCCATCATTTTGCGTTCTCTGACAGCTATCTGGAGATGTTCTTGAAGTTCCTTATGATCCCACAGTAGATTCACCAGCTCATTCTGCAATTCTCGCAGTTGATATTCCAGCTGCATAATAACAGAACCACCGTTAAATCCAAGACTAAAACATGAGTAAACTTTATTCTTAAAGAGGAGGAGGTGAAGGATAGAAGCTAAATTGCCTTTACAAATTACAAGTACCTTAGCTTATTAAAAGAATGATTACCCTACAGTGTACTGCCTTCTCCCCTGGTTGTTTTCTCTTTCCTTTACCCATCTAATCTAAAGCAGACTTATTTTCTACTACTGAATTTGAAAGCTTTAAACCTGAACTTATCTAGTAGCTAGCTTCAGTGGGATGGTTGATCAAATCCAACCTTCAAATTATATCAGTGCTAAATCTTCTAAGTTCCAACAAAACATATCCACGAAGGTGCAGTTTTAGCTGGAGAGTTTATCCATTCCTCAGCACTTATAAGAAACAAATTTTATCTATTTATAGTCCTAGGCTGATAGATTATTAGACTCGATCTACATTCCAAAATTACGGGTTTTTATCTTTATCTTCTTCTTTTTCAAAATAATCCCTCTCTTCATTTTAAGGGACTGATCAGGAACTTCATGAGATTCAAAGGAAGGCGCAAGGGCAAGAATAAATGCTAGTAGAAAAAATGAACAATTTTGATAGTTGAAAGTATACATTGAATAATTTCATAATCTTTTAAGGCTATTATTGAGATTAAGCCGATATTTTGAAACTGTCCACTTAATCTAGCAATAACCTCAGTACTCTTGACAATATTCAAGATATAAATGAACTAAACATTTTACAATAAAATTGTTCTTCACGTGATTATTTTTGTTAAAATCTGAATGTTAAATGCCATTCGATTGTTAAATGGTAATTGAATAAAGCTTCGATTGAAAACTAACCTGCTTCTCCCTTTGTAAGGCACTCACAACTCGTGCAGGTAGAGAGACAATACCAATTGCCCATGATATAGTTCCCCGTATTAAGTTCAAATGGAACCTAATTGTAGCGCAGACCAATTCTGTCCAAGTGTAAATGACAACAAGTGCAGTTCTAATAATAAACACGCATAACAACCAAAGTAAAGCGAAAGGCCTTGTCACCAAGAGTAGTATGTTAGACAATAGCTCAGGAATCAATGCCATTAATGACTAAAGTGATTGCTTTTCCTCCTAAATTATTGCTTGTTCAGCATTTCTGTTATGTTGCAGCAATACAGTTGACCTCAGCATCCTGTATTATCAATAAATCTACATGAAAAATAATACAGGACTAAAAGTAGTAAACTTGAAAAATATCCAAAAAATCTGAAAGTAATGATAGTGCCTGAACATCTAATCCAGAGTCAAGATATTGAGTACGAAAGAACTCAAGAAGAAAAGGCAGAAACCTTGTTTACTCGTTAGCAGCTAATTACTTCAGGAAAAGACATTGAATCTTGAAGACCCACACATACAAGTTCATGAATCATGAGTGAGTAATTTATTTAAGAAGGAGAAGAAATTGTACTATGTGCAGTCTGCAGATGAACACGATCTTATAAAACAATCAACACTTAACCATTGAAGTGTGCAACGCCCAGATAATGTAAGGGTAAAAGAAAACAACGACTCAACGAGTTAAAGCCAACTGCAAATTCGATGAAACTCACATGCAACAACCCCACAATTTCATAAGAGGAATAGAAAATCGAAGGTTTAACCTCCGTCGTTCAATTTCGAGCTTTTGGTGTAAACTCCAGCTGATATAACAGAATTGAAGCACAAGGGTACATAAATACTTACGCTGAGTGAAGAAAGAAATGGAAAGAAACATTGAAGAAGGCGCAGAGCAGAGGCGAAAGCTGAGAGTGAAAGAAAGAGAGGGATAAGGAGGGGGTGTTGAAATGCAAATGGGTATGGGGTCAGTGTTATTCAGAGTTCAGAGAGAGCATAGGTGGCAATGAGAGCGTCTTCGAGCTGCCACGTTAAGTAAAAACGAAAACTTTAAAATTATTTAATTAATACTCAGAATTAAATATTATTATCTTGCATGTAAGTTGAGAACTTGAGATGAATACGAACGAAAGGAGGATGGAAATGAGTAATGACTGAGGAAGCATTCCTGCGTCGTTTTGTTCATGGGCGCCATGTGTCTCGTTCTGAGTATCAGCAGTGTCTTCCGTTTGTTTTCATGGAAAATAAAATTAGAAAATAGTTAAAAAATGAGATCTATCATTAAACGAATAAAACATGGTTTACGATTTACTTACTGATTTAATCGTTTAATTATGATTAAATTGTGATGAAATAAAATATATATGTAATAAAACAGGTTTAAACTTTTGACAGTTAAAAATAATATATTTTTATATTAAAAGAAAAATAAAAATTTAATTTTTAATTTATTTAAAATAAATCTCTAATTTATTTTTTTTAGTGTAAAAAATTACTATAAAAAATAGATACAGAACAAAATCTAATAATACCATGAGATTCTTCGTTCTAATACATTGGCCATTATTTTAGGTAGCGATAATATATTATTCATGTCCTACAACAACTTCAATTTAGTTTGATCACTTGCATAGCCAAAATATAATTGTTTTCTTGGATATTGAATTAATTGCTGTTCCCATACTGTTTAGGCATGTTAAGTCAGACAATCAACCAAACATGTCCCTCGGACTTGGTAAGATTTTTATCTTAATTTTGTTATGTGATGGTCAATGCAAATGACAGTACTGACTCCTGATCGAGGATAACTTCGATCTTTCATATTTGCGAAAAATTGAATTAATGACTATTTATTCATTCATTTGAAATTTTGAATATACGGACAATTTCTAAATTCCCTTTTTCACAACTCAACTTTTTTTTTTTTTGGTGAAGATAAGATTGCATTAATATATAAAAATTATATTAAGTCTAGTATAAATATGAAAACGAAAATATAAGGCATAATGGATAACAATATTTTAATTACATCTCTAATTTTGGAAAAAAAAATTTAACTAAAACTTTTCATAATACATTTAAATAAAATTAAGAATAGACTCCCAAAATCAACCGTGCAGCAAAAACGCTAGGATTGAGAAGGGGGAAGAGAGAGTTCTGCGCAACTCAAACTTTAAGATTAGAAAAATACACAGTATAACCTCCACTAACTATAATTGCTAATATCCAAACCCAAAAGAAAAAAAAAAAACCCTACACGGCCCATGCTGGTGCATGCTCCATTTGCTAGAAATTACAATGTCAATTGAGAGAATTAGCACTGATATAATTTGAAGGTTCAGTTCATTTTTAGAATTAGTTCAGTTCATTTTTTTTCCAAAAAATAAAAGATGTTTTTAAAATTGGAAAAAAATCATTTGTGTATTTTCTTTCCTGTTTCACCCTTTATGAGAGGTTTATTGAATTGAATTTGGATATGAAATCTAAATCAAGATCCTGTAGTTGCATGGTTTCTTAACACCTAAGCTAGTGCCAGACGCCTAATGCTTACAAGAGAGGAAAGCGTCGTCATCAAAATGGCGCCAAATGAAGTAAAGTGACCTTCTTTGCTATCCTTTCTGCGAGCAGCTATGATTATTTATGAACAAAAATAAGAATGATCTATAACTCAATCTGCTTTCTTCTGATTTTCTTCCTCTTTTCATTACTCTTGTTTCAGGGTAGCAATAAATCAACATACAAACTTGATTTGACATGAATCGTGCATGATTAATTATCTATGACATCTCCAGCAAAAACAGAAATATGTCTCTTCAATTTGGACCTGAAAATCTCAAAAATCAGCGCGACAGAGAGGTACACCTATTGGAACGAATATAACTCCCATTCATAGGATGAAACTTGAGCATACAATTAAAATGGCACCAGAACTTGACAGATCCAAGAGGCCCCACTCTCCACTGCGTCCTGGCATTCCCTTTGAGATCAAACCCAATCACATTCCTCTGCCATGCGTAGTTGACTTGGTCCATCTGATCAGGTGTCAACGGTATGGACGACGAGTGCACCACATAGTTCAAATACCTGGAACTGTTCTTCGCCACATCGAATGGCCGCGCCGTTAACACTGCTATGTCCCGCCCCTCATAGCTCAGCTTGAAGCTTATGTCCGAGAAAGTGGCATGGGCCTTGAAGTTCCCGTTCTGGGCCTCCACCAGGATCGTCATCTGGGTCTCCAGAAGCCCGGCCAGGTCGTTCCGTAGCAGGTCTAGATGGGCCGAGTTCACACCTATTATGGGCACCCGCGGGTGGATCACCAGGTACCCCACGAACGCCACGATGCCCGCGATTATCACCCCAATGGCTACGATGGTGCAGACGACGGCGGCCAGCCACACCAATGGGTGCGTGCGGTTGTGTGGGCCCGTGTAGAGCCGTTTCTTGAACACTGGGTCAGCCATAGAAGACGATGGTGGTGGGACGGCATGAAGGAATACGATGATTGAAAAGATGAGTGAGTTTTATATGTTGTGGATGGATGATGAGAGTGAGAAGCTTAGCGAGGTGGTGAAGGGAACTTCAATTTTAGGTGCTTTCACTGGTGGGACAGGGAAGGTTTTGGTATCTTCTTTTCTTTCATTTAAAGCAACGGGGTTTTCATTTGTTTTGTGTACATCCACGATACATGTTATTGAACTTCGTCCAACTAGGAATCTTTATCGATGATATGGTCGTTGTAAAAGTAGATTTTTCTTTTTTTTTTTTAATCGCATCCTTTTGAATGTACTAAATTGATATATTGTGAGAGATATTTATGGAAAAAATTATTATAAAGTGATAACGAAACTTGCGTTGCTAAATATACTAACATTTGCACCTTCCTTTACCATGTGTGCATAGCAAAAAGTTGTTTGCTTGAAAAGCAACAAATAAAATATTTGTATAATGATTTGATTTGAACCTTTAATTTAAAAATAATTTTAACATGGGGTATAAAAGTTTAGGCAACCTAAACCAAGAGTCAATTTTTGTTCCTTTTATCTCTTAATTAAAATTAATTTTTAGTATAGAATTGTATAAATTAAACATTATAATAAGATATCATGGACCAAAAAAAGAAATCTTGATTTCAAACCGTGAACATATACACTTTAATTCCCAAGAAAAGATTACGAAGTATCTTTAGAAGCTTTATTTAATTTTTACACGAGGCCATCAAAATTATGAATATTTTAACCGTACCGAGGGAATGAAGCATAAAAGGGGATTGCCATTTACACAGCGGACTGTTACTGTTAAGTATTAACATGGAAGGTGGGGCCCACAGTCGGAGTTTCAAAGTCCGGCCCAATTCATTCTATGTAATATGTATTTAAAAAAAGGTTAAACTAGACATAATCATAATTTAATTCTTATATATTTGTATTAAAAAAATATACGTAGCTGCTACATCATCAACAAATAATAGAGAATTAATGAAATTTAATAAAAGAGGCTAACTTTCAATTATTTTGAATAAGAACTAAATGTTTAATTTGATCTTAAAAATTAAAGCAAAAATATATTCACAAATTGACATTCCACAATCCAAATGATTTATTCTCATTTTTGTAAATAAGATGAAAACAAGGAGATATAATGATAGAGATACGTGTCACTCAAAGCAAAAGGGATGAAGGTGATTCCAAATACGTTGTTGTTTTGCGCCAAAATAAACGAACGAGAAAAGATGATATTTTTGGTTAAGAATTGAAATGTCGATGATGATGGTAGCCTAGGAGATGAGATGAGGCGTCGCACAAGTCTATTCGTCCTTATTCCCAGCTGGACTTGTCTGCCTGATTCCATGTAAGTCTTATGCGTCTCTCAGTGTCAGAGTCATTCACTGTAAATTCCATATTACGTGGCTGATCTTACACAAGCATATCACATGAACTCCGTTGATACCAATTTCCTCTCTCCCCGAAACCCTAACTTTTGCCCACTCCCTGCTGGTGCGTGAATCCGGTTTCCTCTTTCTGTTTCAATTTCGAGGCAAGACAATGAAACTTTCGCATACATTGGTGCGGAGACCTTTCACAACAACATCGCCAGCGCCACTCAGTCGCTGTAGTTCTGTTTTGAGCCCAAATGCGAAAAGGGTCTTTGAGTTCGGGAACCATAGTGCTAGGTTCCAAAATTGCGTGTGCAGCAGCTCAGGACCATTTGTTTCTTCAACAGCGAACTCTTCATCGCCGGTTATTGCATCCAATTCTGGTTATGATTCTGGTATATCTCGGAAGAAGCCTGGGAAGATGGAAGCTATAGAGGAGGACATCGAGAAGGTAAGAGTTTAATATGTTGGAGGATTTTGGAGTTATGTGTTATGCACAATCAAGCTCAGACTTGTCTAACTTTTTGTGTTTTGGTCGACGGATTTTGTAGGTCATCTATAGATGCCGGTTTATGGCTATTCTGGGAGTTTTTGGGTCTTTAATTGGATCAATTCTGTGTTTTATCAAGGTACAATTTTTATACTTTTATTATTTTATTAATTTATCATAATAGGAATTGAATCTAACAATAGAAATGAGTCAGACCTTCTTTTTTAAAAAAAAAATTGATTTTCGGGCATGTGCTCTATGTCTTTAAGGTCTTAATTTGACACGCCGACATTTATTTGAAAGAGAAATAGTTTTCATCTTAGCCAATCAAGAAGTACATGTACACCTTGATCCTTAATTTAGAAGTCTAGAACAAGACTTTGATCAGATGACACTTTCCAGCCATTAAACATTTTGGCATAATTGGACATGGATTAAGATAATGCTTGGTCATTGGAGTTTGCCCTCATGTTTCTTATAAACATCAAGAGAGGAAGGAGTGATTCCAACATAGTGCATCAATATATTATTGATTGCACAATATTTCTTTTTAAATTTTTATAAATGTATATATACAGCTATTCCTGTATGTTTGTCAATTTGTGTACTTCCCTTCTGCAATCCAGACCTTTTTAAGGAGATAAAAGCACCCATTGAAAAGGGAAGCAGGTAGAGCCATGGAGGGGGTGAAGGGAAACATTTTATATTTTATCAGGAAGGAATTTGTAACTGCATCAATTAGGTTGAGTTGATTGAATGAATTTTCAACAATTGATCAAGCGTTGCACTCATTTTGCAATGTCTGATTATTTCATATTAATGCATAACTGTATGTTCTTGTCCATAAACATGCAGGGCTGCTCTTTTGTTACAGAGTCTTTTATGGTATACTTCATTAATCGCAGTAAAGTAATCCCAATGTTAGTAGAGGCTATTGGTGAGTGTGACTCAACACTAAACTTAATCCTCTATAAATGTTTCTGCAATTTGGCTTCTTCTTTGTCCTATTGCTTATCTGTCTCATGGATGATAAACAACATAAGTCCTTGTCATCAATGAATTTGAAACTTTTGGCATAATATTATATAAGGCCTTAGTCACTTTTTGTAATAGCATATGACCATAGCTTTTAGAGTTGAATCTCAATATCTCACAACAAATAACTGTCTTTATCTGCCAATATTTTTCCAAGATGTTTTCATGTGAAATTTTGTAGATTGGAAAAAAAAATGCCAAGAGTAGTGTTGTTCTAATATTCAATGTGTTATGCATCAAAATTATATTTATATCCATATGCAAATAGATGACCAACTTAACTATATTATGAGTACATAGTATAGCTTTCTTGGTCTTTTAGAATTCTCGAAATTGTATTGCCAACCATAGTTACTATGCAACCAAACTACATGCCTAGAGATTTCCATTAGATATCCTCTTCCGCTTCCCCCCAACAAAAGAAGGAAAATAATTTCTATACTAGCATGGTTAAATTACTTTTTATTTCAATTTTTATGTTTGGTTTTCTGTTCTACTTTTTCTTTGCATGACAATATTTTGATAAATGAATGGTATGCATTGCACAAAACAGTGGCTATTTTAATTTGTTCAGTTGCATAAGGCTCTGGGATTTAGGAACTGTGTTATGCATGTTTGCAAAACATGTTTTCCTTTCTTAATGATATAGAGATTCGAAAGAGAAGCAAGATGCATAACTTGACTAAGCTTCAATGGAGAAGTTCAATTATAAAGGATGTAAAAGTAAATTCTTCTGTTTCTAATTCAAGACAAAGAACATAATTAGAAGCAACAAATCTCCAAAAGCTCTAAAATACTGAATTATGATAAAACTATGCCATGCCATATCCTTATAATGATTTCTTTCATTAAAAAAGCTCACATATGAAGAACTAATAATCTTGTGGTAAGCTGTGGGTGAGATAGATGTGGCAAATTAGCACACACAATTTTTGCAAGTTATTTTAAAGTTACTTGTGTGTCTGAAAAGAAGAATATAAATGAAGAAATATCTAGTAGTAACCAACAGTTCACGCTGAGACAAGATGAGCTAATATCAACGTATCTAAAGGTATTAATTTGGTTCTATCACTCCAAGTGTATCCATCTTAAGCTGAAAAGACAGAACATTTATTAAGATATACAGTAATAATTTTTTATCATGTTATTGAGTTATAACTGGAATGTCATTTACTTATGAAGCCAGACTTGGAAATAGGTATGAATGAACAGCTTATATTATTTTTAAGTTTGTTGCTACTTGCTAGTATTACTTAATTTCCCACTTAGGCCATCCTTTTCCTGACATCGGATATACCATTTCTTAAATAGTCTTTGATAGATTTCTAATTTTTACTATATTGTTCGTGTAGATGTCTATCTATTAGGAACAGTTATGCTGGTCTTTGGAATGGGCCTCTATGAGCTCTTTGTCAGTAATCTTGGTAGTGCAGGCTCCCTGCCAGGGCAAAAGGATACTTACAATTCCAATCTCTTTGGCTTATTCACTCTGAAGGTTAGATTTTACACATTGTTACTGTTTGCATGTAGGTCACTGGCCAATTGGTCCCAATTTTATACAGCTTGTCTATCATAGAACAACCAGTTGTTGATAAAGTTATGATGTATAACAAGGATTTTTAAAAGCACGCTCAAATGAAATTTTTTTTCTTTTCCTTCCTTTTGTATAGCATTGTATTGTTCACAATAAGTAGCCCTTTCTTGTTTTTTGACCCAATAAGCATTGGGTTTTTTTGCTTTGAGTGACATGCAAAGTGAGTAGGATTTTATTTTATATGCATTGTTACGGTCTCCTGTGTCCACACAATAGAAAAGGGCGGAAAAAAGCTGAATTGAACTAAATGAAGATAGACAACTTCAACTATGAGCACTTTCCTGCAAATAATAGTTTAAACTTCATTAAATGTCACTTTGTAAAGAGACTTGTGCAGTTTGTAGAATCTTGTTTTGATAGAATATATAGAATTTCTGTAAGAAAAAATTTAAAAACAAACTAAAATCAAATAGATAGATGAGGGAATTAAAAAAATTGCATGAATTTTGTCAGTCAATGTTTCATTCAGTTTATTTATGTTACGCAATGGTTGTGGATATTCTAGAACGATAGTTACTACTAGCTGAAACCCTCGTGGGTGGTTACTTTGGGGAGGTATTGTTGACATGGGATTTGAAGCTTAAGTTCAGTAGAAAAACACTACTCGTGTCTTTGCCTGAAAAAGAAGATAAATAAATAAACACCACTTGTGTGCCAAGGCAATTTCAAAAGTTGTTTACTACATAATCGTAATACCAAAATTGTAGACTAAACTTTTTGGACCTATAATGGTTGATCATCGTAGAATGCAACTAATAGAACACATAGTTTAATGTTCCATTGCTGCACAGATTGGTATTTCTGGGTCATACAATCCACTCCTACTAGCTTGTGCTCCGAAACCAAAATGTTGGAATTTCTCTTCTATAACATCATCCATGTAATAGAGTTTGCAATATTATGGCCTTCTTAACATATTATTATTTGCCTGTTAAATTGAAATATTAGTGGCTCTGCCTTTAATTCATCAAATTCATCTTTTCATGTTAATCACTTATGCTGTTTATCCCTCTCAGGAACGACCAAGATGGCTGGATATAAAAACTGTGAATGAACTGAAAACCAAGCTTGGTCATGTCATAGTGATGCTGCTTCTGATTGGGTTGTTTGACAAGAGTAAGAAGGCTGCTATACACACTCCTGTGGATTTGCTATGCTTTTGTGCTGCCGTCTTTCTTTCCTCTAGTTGCCTGTTTTTGCTGTCTAAGCTGAATGACGATAAATGAGGCATTACATTGTCAACCACTGGATAAAGTATCTAAGGAATATAGTTAAGTAGATGTGTGTATATGTACTGTTATTGTATATATTAAGATGTGTAATATTTAAGATATGGTTTCACGGTTGTCTTGATATCTTCTCTGTTGTGCTTCTGTTTTGCAGTTTAAGTTATATTTCAAAATAAGTATCACTTAATCTGCATTTTGTATTTGTATTGTACCATGTAATAGTATCCGTCTTTATACACATACCAATACAATATATCCCTGTTTTCTCTTCGTACCATTGACTAGACTTATCAATAACTACCATAACGTAAAAAAGTTGAATTTCTGAAACTTACCGCTACCTTTATGGATGGTTTCTTATACTTGAAAACATCCAAATATAGATACATATCACCATAATCATCTTCTTTTATATATCATTGGCACTCAATAAGAAGGGTTGATCAATCTATAGGACCTTTTACCGGAAGGCTCTCATGTTAGGGCCCAAGGAGAGCTTCAAACACCAAGAGAATTGAGTTTTGGAAAGGAACTATATTTATGGACTTGACACCTTCACTTTTCCAAGATGAAGTTAATCTTCTAGAGTTTTCTTATGTATTGCCTGCTAGAATTATTGACTGTATAGTGCCCGATATAGATGGGTTCAAAGTTCAAACAGAGTGGGGTTCAATTTCAGCTACAAGTTGTACGTCTCTTTATCTCTTTCCACTGCGGATCTGTTTCCTTACTTAAGCCCACAATTCAGTTAAGTTTATTCAGTCTTCCTGTCCATATCTGGTTACTTCTAGCTGAATCATGAATGTTTTTTGTTTTTGCCCTATTGGTTTGGGTAATGCAATTCGTTCACACATGACACACCTAACCATCATCCTATGTTCCTTTCTACACAAAATCTCCATAATCTCTTTGACCTAAAACTTAGATTGACAATATTTACCCTAACTAAAAACACGTGTAATATATATGTGTACAATCACATATCATATACAATTATGCATGCAAGCGTAAGCACAACATTTGAACAATAACAAAAAAAACTATTTACAAGTATAATATTGTACACATGATTTCTTCTAAATTTGAAACATATACTATGGATTCAACATGCTCAGATGCAAGTACAAACATGTATATAGGCACACATGTTTAATTTGTACATATACATATAGATGTGTAAATGTGTGTGTGTATATATATAAACATATACACATAAACGCACAATTTCACATCATATACATGCGAGCATATATGCATGCACACACAAAATGATTATGTGAGTGGAGTGGGTTGAATCTAATCCTAATAAAAAAAAAATCGTGAGTCATTTGCTAACTCAAAATGATAATTAAAAAGAGGGTAATAAGTAATTATGTACTTAACCTAATTATTGGTCAAACTCAAAATTCCGTATAACCACCCATTTGATACCTCTACCTACAACCTTAAGCCTTTTCTACAAATTATTTTTTAATCCAACATGTGAAATATAAAAAAGTTTTAGCCAATACTCAATAGATATATAAAGATGAAATAGGTCTTATATTAAAATATGTGTATAACAGGCTTACAAATTTATTAATAATTTATTCTAGTTATATTTGGTACTTGGTATATATAGACCGATCTACCTTAAATTTCTCCACTCAGAATTATTCTTTTTTCCTCAACTTTTGCATCATGCACTATCATTGCTATTGCACCCGACTTCAAAATGTCCATGGTGTTTTAAATTTTCTTTTCCTTTGCACAATCAAGTTGGGTTTGCTTTCTGCGATCCCAGTTGCAATATCATATATTATGAAGTTAAAGAGTCAAACAAATCCTCCAATGCAAATTTACTTTTTAATTATAATATACTATAGACTGATATATGCAATACCCTCAAGTAATGCTGTATAATCTCATCTCATGATTAATATTTGTGGAGACTTAGATCATTCATCATTACAAGCAGACAAAAATTTTACTAAGTTGCTTAACTTGAGCACTAAATTTACATACAAGAGTGTCTATTTTCTGGTTTACTATATTCGTCCTTCACTCCCCGTTCAAACGGGTATGTATTACGTTAGCTCAGAACAGAGCGAAGTTCACATTAACTTTTAGGCTTTCATAATGTTTTGTTTGAAGATATCAATAATAATTTAAGCCGCGAGCAGTGAAAACTTACGTTTGTCCATCTGCATATGTCTGATAAGGGTCTAACGTGCTAAAAGTGGGCCTCCACGCACTAGCTACCCACAGTGTTGTGTCACTAATTGAAAATGGTCAAGGATAGTCTCATTTGTTTAGAGTCTCAATCTAGAATAGAACAAGTTCAACAAGGAGATTTCATAGTGTTTGTATCTTTTTGTTGATAATTTAGATTATCTTAGTTGTGTCGTGTGTTCATATTGAAACCTCCCTAGAAAACACTAAAAACTTTCGATTTGTTTTTTGTCCCAGGTTTCATTATGAAATGTTGCAACTTTTCATCTATGTGCCTTTTATTAATTATTGAGACACTCGTGGGTACATTTGTGGGAATATTAAAACAGCTAATAATTTTTAATAAAATACAGTTTTAGTGTTGTGCTCGAGAACTAGTAGTGAGTAGTGACGTAATTTTCACCTTCAAATTAAACTTTGATTGTAAAACCGTCTTATGTTTTAAGAAACCATATTTTGGCATTTCTTCTCAAAATTATATCTTAACTTCCTTTCCTGCTGTGATGTTCTGGCCTCTGAACTCTAGTTTTTGATGATTTTAGAATTAGAAGATGCAAACAATGTTCTAGAACAGAGCTTCTATGAATCAACAGAATATATATATATACATATATATATATATATGTATGTATGTATATGCATGTATGTATTATATATATTTATTGAGATTACACAGAAACATACCTGTAATGATGATGAATTTTCTATAGCTGTTTATTACAAAAGGGAAGAGTGCTGCAACCCACAATACTCAGTATTAATAGAAAGAGAGAGATAGCAGAAGCTAGAAGAAAAAATTAGACTCACACATGAAGAGTTATATGTATATATATAGTGAATAAAATCATAACTGATATTATAAATATATTAAAACACATTAAGGATACAAAACATAACTGACAACAATTATTGTTTAAATTATAAATTTAAACACTAAACTTTAAACTGTAAACAACAAATCCCTTAAAGAATATAATAAAATTAAAAAAATAAAATTTTAAATTATATAATTAAAAATGATAATAAAATAAATAAATAATAAATATATAACAAAACATATATAACAAAATGTATAAATATAATAAAATAATCATTAATAAATAATATAATAATATAAATTAATAATATAACATTTGGTATTTAGGTTTATTTTCTATCTTTTTCTATTTTTAGATTAATCTGTAATTCTATATAATATCTATATTATTATATTATTTGTTAATTATTTAGTTTTATTATTTTTAATTAATATTTTATTTAAATTTTTTAGTTTTATTTATAAATATATTTTATATTTTATATTTTATATATATTACATATATATTTATATTATAGATATAATTTATAATTTCATTTTTTTAATTTTATCATATTCTTTTAGGGGTTTATTATTTATAGTTTAAAATTTAGGATTTGAATTTAGAATTTAGAGTTTAAACTTTAAACTTTAAGATTTAAGTTTTAGAGTTTAAGGTTTAAGATTTGTAATTAGATTTAAGGTTTAGATTTAAAATTTAAGATTTAGAATTTAAAGTTTAAAGTTTGGAGTTTATGATTTCAAGTTTGGAGTTTAGTAAGAAAATCAAAATTTAGTGAAAAAAATAAATAAAACCATTTTTTAAAAATAAAAACGAGTCTTTTGGAAAAAAATGAATTTTTTTAAAGAGAAAAATGTTTTTGTTTTTCAGAAAAACACGTTTTTTAGAAAAAATAATAATAAGTGTTTGAGGGGGAAATGTATTTTTTGGAAAAAAAAATATTTTTATTTTGCAATCACCTGCATGACATGCATGACATGTGTTGCCACTATTAAATTTTTAACAAAATTAAATTATAAGGTACCAAATTAAGTGTAAGTGACGCAAACTGCTAGCTACTTGTTTGAAAAAAATTAAACTACATGATAATTAAGTAAAATCGAAACAAATTACATAGCACGAAAGTATAATTTATCCTAATTATTAAAACAAGAGTTCCTTCACAAAACTCAATTTTATATAGATATCATAACAAAATTGTTTATTAGAATATCGTCTAAGGGTTCCAAACTATAACAAACCAACAAAACTCAGAATAAATTTGCTCAAAAAAAATTTACATAATATTATGTAAACATTAAAGTTGTTTAACGAATCAAAATATATGGTCTTAAATTTTCAAAATTAAAGTCTTAAAGGATTTAAGGTTTTTAAATTGTCTCATCCTTTCAAAATAGAGACTCCACCATATAGACAGGGTCAAGTGAAGAATTTAGTCTCACATAAGCCATATTCACATAATAAGTTACAAGTCAACCGAGATTAAAGTAAATAATTTTAAGAAAGTTTAAATTTTCACAAAGAAACTACCATAATCCTATTATAGAATAAGGACACTCAAGCTTGGGTGTAGAGCCCAATAAAATAACCTTAGGATCTACCCTCTCGTCCACAAAGTGGATTAGGCTACAAAATAAAGATAAACAAACCCACATATATATTGCATGCATGGCCAAGGCCTAATAAATTAATAAAATTTTATTAATTGTTATTAGGTTTTAATCACAAAATAAACACTAGATATAGAATATTTAATTTTACTCAAAATTTATTTTACAAATTAAGTACTATTGATCTCTCTCTAAAGGTTATTTTTTATGAATAATTAAATGCAGTTAGTCTCAAATTGTTGTCATAACATTTCAAATATTCTATCTATTCTAATTAATTAGGGAAAGATAATTAATAACAGAATTATATTAATTATCATCAAATTTTAATAACAAAACATTACAATGATTGGACACATGATAGATGAACACACAATCACTAGATATAAAATATTAAATTTGGTCTTAAAATTTAATTAATCCTATCAATAAACAAAAGGATCAATTAATAATCTTTCTAATTAAAAGAGCTTATTTAATCATCAATTAATTCAACTTCTTTTACTGTTAATTAATGATTAAATTGAATTTAATAAAATTAAATTAAATTTAAAATAAATGAAAAAATATATTTCTAATTGTCTGTATAGCCCTAATATTCCTACAAATACTCAGTTGTTAAAGGCTTTTAACTAAACGCCATGGTCCCTTGTTGGAATTTTGCTTGGATCATTTATTACTTTTACAATTAAATGGATTTAGCATAGAATAAATAAAATTTAAAGTCTCATTGTGTCAGTTTAATAAGCGTTTCATAATGTTTTAGAAAAATGCCTAAAATCAAGGCACTCGCGTTCGAATCTTCACTGTGTCCATTTATGACTCTTCAATTAAATATATTTAATGTAGAATAAATAACTATTAAAGTATTATCACACTAGCGAAGAGAAATTTTCTTAACGGTTATTGGCACTTAAATGCACCCACACAGCCTGTCTTTGAATCTTGGCAAGACCATGTTTTTTTGTCAAATAGAGGCTAAGGGACCTATATATCACGTGACCCGCACGTGCGTGTTTTGCCTTCAATCTCCTGCCAAGGCTTGTGACCCAATCCGAGTCCAAAACGAACCCACCGGCTAACCCGTCTATTTTTGGCGTTTTAAGTGTCGTTTGACGTTGTTTAACCACCGTTTTACTTGTCTCCTCGGACAACATCTCCATCATTTCAAAAATGTAGAAGTAGTTCAAAAAGTGAATAACCCAAAATTACCAAAATTTGAAATTGCTCAAAATAGAATCAGTTATGGAGTCCAATCAAAATAACAAATCTAGGCTCTATTAAACATATATTAGAGAATATATAATACTGAATGCATCAAAAGATATAATAATAGATGCAAAAAAAAAAGGGATGCATTAATAGAAAATGCATCAACAAATGCTTCATAAAAACATCAACAGATATGCTTTTATACCATTTGATGATTTTAGAAATTCAACAGATATATATATATATATATATAAATATATATATATTATATTATATTTATTGGGATTACAGAGACCTATTATGATGATGATGATGATAAATTTTTCTCATAAAAGAGAATAGTGTTGCAACTCACAATACTCAATATTGATAGAGATAGCAGAAGCCAAAAAAATAAATAAATAAAATTATACATGAAGAATTATATGTACATATATAATGATTAAAATCATAACTGATGTCATAAATATATTAAAACACATTAAAGATACAAAACATAACTCACACTAAATTATTGTTTAGCATTAATACGTACAAAACTCCAACATCACTTCAAGTGTGTGAAAAAAAAGTAATTCTGCTGTTTAAAGTACTCAAATAACTCATGCAAGAGAGTTGACATGACAACCAAAAGCCCATATGACCAGAAGTTCAAGCTTCGAATTGGAAATTTGTGAGAGAATTTGTTTTAGGGTTACGATTGATGTTATTGTCATAATTATATGATCATTAACACAAAGAACACAATTAAGCCTAAAGTTTTATTATTAGGTAGCTAACTGTGTATTCTAAATCAGTGTTCTCCACTAAATATATGGGATAGTGATAATCACAATATTCATGGACATTGATATATAGCATATCATTCTAACCCAGGCTTCTTCTTTTTATGCTTTTTCCTCACACTTAACTACACGTTAAACTCACAAAGCCTATAATATTTACACCTTGATTACAATAATTCATATTATTTTAATATTGTTGGAAGTACTACCTAGAGCGCCTTGTTGTAAAGAAAAGCTTTAGAAACCTAGGTTCATGTACCACGAGAATCTAGGCCTACAAATCCCATTTGGTCCTTTTAGTTTAAGGGAAAGTACGTACGGAAGACTAGCATGGTGGGTGATTTAAAGTTTAAACACACATCAATGTCCTCAGCTAAAGAAAATGCTCTTTTAATGGCATCACATGTTGGTTGAATGAGCATGGTTTCATTATACTATATATAGCAGATAAAAGACACCAGTTTTTTAATAACTTTACTAATAACTACGTTAGAGCACTGGTTATCAAGAACATTACATATTTTTTAAATAATATTTTATTATATTTTTTAATATATTTTAAGAATTTTTAATAAACAATAATAAATCTATTATCTATTTTTAAAGTAAGACATATTTATCTTCATAAATATAAAATTTAAATTTTTAAATCTTAAATTATAAAATTATAAAACATAAACCGAAAAATATTAAAATACAAAAATTTATCATATAAAATTAGTAAAAAAATATATATGAAAATTATCAAAAAAACAAATAAAATGCCAATATATCTATATGGTTTATGTTTTATAATTTTTTAAATCTTAAATTATAAAACATAAACTCAAATATATATATGCACACAAATTATCATATATAATTAGCCAAAAAATATTTACAAAAATAATCCAAAAAAATAAAATGCCTCACAAGATTTAAGATTTTATAATTTTATAATTTAAGATTTAAAAATTTAAAATTTTGAATTTATATTTATAAGGATAAATCTGTATTATTTTAAAAATAAATTGTATATTTATTATTGGTAGTTGAAAAGATCTTAAAATATATTAAATAACATAATAAAATATTACTTTTAAGAACATTTAATGTTCTTCAACTCGTATCCTAAAAGTACTGCTAGCAAAACTCTTATTTTAAATCTACTTGCATGAGAAGGAGTGGTTTGGTTTTTTTTTTTTTTTTTAATGAATGTAGGAGACATGAGGTGCATGAAAGTTAGGGTTTGAGTCCTTTAACTTGTGTTGTACAAAGAGGAATCTCTTTCTGTGTCTGAAACTTTATGTATGAAGTTTGGAATCACGGTAATGGAAGCCCATATATATCAGGCACTGACGATGAGTGAATTTGTATATGACCAACAGCGAAGAAGGAAATGTAAAGTGGTAAACAAACAAACCAAACAATTATAATTTACTCTAAAATGTATTAGTTATAATTAAGAATAATTTAATTTAAGACTTGTGGTATGAATAGAATATTCTTTTGTACAGAGGAATAAACTTTATTAATTATAAGAACAATTTGATTATAAAAAAATATTAAAAGTTATACGATAGATTGTTGACTTAAAAATATAAAACGAGTCATATCTTGAATTAATAAATTAAACTAGTCCAACCATAAAGCCTGTCAATTACATTTCATGTGATCATCTTAACATTTTTCTTACCCAAAGAAGTGTTATAACCTAATTCTTAGAAGAAAGAAAGAGTAAAGGAAGATTCTGATGCTGTCATTACCTTTTATGTGTTGCTACAGCAGGAAAGTAGTATATATATGGAATGACAGTATTGTGGAGTTTGGTTTAGTTTGTGATTTGTAATGGCCAACTCTGTCTAAAAAAATTGACACTCTCTGTTTTGTGTGCATAAAATATACTATGGGAATAAATTCTATTTCTCACTTTTAACTTAGTTAATCATACATAAATAATAAGAGTTCAGAAAGTATATGTGTGGCCATTCTGATCTTCTCTACGTTGAGTAAGTGATCCTGACTTGCACCAAAATATAGAGTGGCCTTGCTTTTCAAGAAAAATGAAAATGGAGAGAATAATTAATGAGCAATAAGTCTTGAATGTTTTTCACGACATACTCAATTTAGAGAAAGATTAACCAAAAGAGGATATGTGGGAGCAGATATCTGTATCAAGAAAACCATAGTTAAGTTAGTGGAAGAAGCATTTTCATTTATAAAACATAGTAATTAACTTGCACCACCATGAATATGGCAGATTTCAGAAATAGTATATATTAAAGCCTAGTGTTGTTAGTGTTGTCTAATCAAGATCAATGGCCTTTTCCTTTTGAAATCTGTGTGCATTTTGAATGAATGGTTTTGAGAAAGTTTTAGGAGAGTCAAAAATTTCCTCATTTGGAAAATATTCCCATGCTTGCTCTGCTGCCTCTCTCTTTTCCGTGACATTACATTTTACATATTAATATGTAAGAGAGACACATCTCCATGTGCATCAAACCCTTATTTTATGTCATGTTGAAGGCTATGTATGGAATATATGACCGCAAGTGGGACCTTAGCAGTCATGTTAAATAGCAGTCTTGCTCATCAACTGAGTAATACACAAGCATATCAGTTAGCTAGCTAGCTATTGTTAGCGAGTACTGTGTTCTGATTCAGGAAGCTGCCATTCTGTTTCATATAGTGTTTTTGATTCATGGCTGAGAAAACAATCTTGTTAACCTCTCTTCTCTTCCTTCTTCTGCAACTTAACTTAGGTTCAATGGCAGCATCAAGGAAGCTACACATTGACCCTCCTCCATCACCTACCGCTCATAGTGTCTCCTTGAAGAGCCCTCAACCTCCCTCCTTTGTTTCTTATACTACAAACCACTATAAGATCAATGAGGAGGATGCCTTCCGCCCTACAAAGCCTGGTCATAGCCCTGGAGTAGGACATGAAGCACCACCTAAGGCCCCTTGAATACTGAGATATATATGGTGTCGCTTCAACAAGAGAATATTAATTAGATAATTTGGAATTGAAATCTGTCCAATTTCTGATCTTTTCTTCTTTTTTTTCTTCTGATGAATGAGCATTTTAGTTTGAATCTGGTTGTTAATGTGATGATAGAGTTGGTAATTGGAAGCATAAAAAATGAACATCTTCTTGAATGATGTTTATTTTATGCTTTTCTTTATTTATTGCTTACTTTCTGTTGTACTTATAAATCAGTATCCTGCTTAATTTCAATGTGTGAGTAACCACATGCCTTTTCTGTGGTGTTTTTGTTATCTATATATAAAAGGAGTTTGCAGTCATTTTCTAATTCCTATGATCTTTCTTAACATTTCAACTTTATATATATATACACACACACACACACACACACATACACACACACACACTCAGGCTTTTGAGATTTAATTATATGTTCCAAATTAGTATACGTGATCTTAAAAAAAAAAAAAAAAGACTAGGTCTAGTTAAAAAAATATTTACATATATATACTGGATTCACAAAAGATTGATAAACTAAACTAATCAAATTTAAACACGTAAGTATATTAAAATTGAGTTTTACTAAAAAAATTAAAACATAACTAACATGTTTAAATGTCTTCACAATCAATTTGGTCTATCTATATATGTTTTGTGGACTAGCTAGAATTAACATAAAGATTTTGCCATTGATATATATTGAGAAGCTTGCTCTTTATTAATTTCTTTTCAGATACCCACAGTAAGGCATATATTTTGTCTTTTCCCTAATTAATTTGTTCATCATTCATAGAATCATTCCTATACTATAAGGAGCACTTTCGTAGAGTCAAGTATTTGATTATTAAGATTTAAAGAATAGGTTATTAATTATTAAAGTTAAATATCTTAGCCTTCATAGAGACGGTAGATTTTGGATAGAGATTACAGAAGATAATTAAACGCGCAACACTTTGGAGCCATTTTTAAAATCATACTTGTTAATGTCACACACACTAAGTGGACCACTTTCAGTCTGTCAATTTTATGACATTACAATCAAGTTCCTAAGATACCTTTTTTTTCTCTTCAGAATCTCATCTAAATAATAAAATAAATAAATTCATTCTATTATGTCATCTCTAACTCTAAGTGCTACCTGCTACTTCCTAATTATTGCTTTTTTTTTTTTTTAGAGTAAAACGTATTTTTCTAAAAAACTGTGTTTTTCTCTATAAATATCATTTTTTTCTTAAATATCCATTTTTATTTTATTTTTTAACTAAAACTTGATTGTTTAATAAAACACTCTAAATTTAAAATCTTAAATCTCGAACCCTTAACTTTAAACTCTAAATCTTAAATTTTAAAAATAAATCTTAAATCTTAAACTCTAAAACTCTAATTTAAAAGTCTAAATTTTGAATTCTAAACCTTAAATTTTAAACATTAAATAAATCTAACCCCTAAACTTTAAACTAGATATAAATAACAAATCCTTGAAAGAATATAATAAAATTATAAATAACGAAATTATAAATTATATATAATATGAAAATATATTATATATTTATAAATATAAATACAAAAAAATTAAAATAAAATATTAATTAAAAAATAATAAAAATAAATAATATAATAGTATAGATATTATGTAGAATTCTAAATTAATCTAAAAATAGAAAAAGATATAAAATAATCCTAAATACTAAATGCTAAATGCTAAATTGTATATTATTATATTATTTAATAATGACTAATCTATTATATTTATACATTATTTAATATATTATTTAATTATATATTATTACTTAACTATATATTTTATATAATTATTTATTTATTTTATTATTATTTTAAATTATATAATTTATAATTTCATTTTTTTAATTTTATTATATTTTTAAGAGGGTTTTTGTTTATAATTTAAAATTTAGTGTTTAAATTTATAATTTATAGTTTGAATTTAATATTTAGAGTTTAGAGCTTAGAGCTTAGTATTTAGTATTTAGGTTTTAATGAAAATATCATGTTTTAGTATAATAAAATTGAGTTTTAGTGAAAAAATATAAAAAAATGATTTTTTTTTTTTGAAAACTAATTTTTGAAAGAAAATCAATTTTAAAAAAAAATAATTTTTTTTGAAAAAAAATTGGGAAAAAACTTGTTTTTTTGGAAGAAAACTAATTTTTTTTTTTAGAGAAAAACTCTTTTTTTTTTAAAAGAAAATCAGTTTTTTTAGATAAAAACCATTTTTTTGCCAAAAAATTAGTTTTTATCATGATTACTTATACTATACATGTAGATATTATTAAATTTTTAATTGAATTAAATTACAGGGTATCAAAATGCAAACTGTGCAAACTACATATAACTCGTTTGAAAAGAAATAAATCACAGAATAACTAAATAAAATCGACACAAATCATAAGATACTAAAGCATAATTTATCATTTTTTTCTATTTAGATGGCCCCATCCCAAAATTAAATTTAATTCTTACCAAAATTCAAATCCTCCATAATTGTTCCTATATATAGTTGTTAATATAATAAAAAAAGAATTGTGCAGTAGTATTATTTTACATCAATGTCTGCTTTTGAAAAATGAAACTTACCTAGATCTGCCTACCAACTATATATATAAATATTAATGTCTTTGCATGAGTTTAAGAGAAAAAGTTTCAAGAACATTTTGCTCACAGAATCATCAAAGTCGAAAACGAGAGAATTTATTTTTTTTGTATAAAATTTTTGGTAAAGAATCTTATGGAAAATTAAATATTCATTAGTATAAAATGTTTTGATTCTTTTCGTTTTAAAAAAACTTGTTCATGTTCTCACTTCTTAAACTTTATGTCTTTTCTTTCATATATATACACACACACACTATGAAAAGCTTTTCTATTTGCTGATGGGTGCATATTCACATATATGAATAAAAAACTTGTAAGTTAAAACTGTACATATTTATAAAATTTTATTCTATTTTAAACCATCGATGTAATTTTTAATTTAGAAATTTGAACTTGTCGAATTGAAGTGATCAAATTGATTCTCCAATATTTTGCTGACTCTTCCTTTCATAAAACGATCTTCAAGGTGCTGAGTGTAAATCTGTCAAACGAAAATAATGCAATTTATTTAACTTTTGTACTATAATTTTGTTTTCTCTAATTTTATTTTATATATTTATCTTTGTCCATGGTGTGCTTTTTTCTTTTGCTTTTCATGCGTGTCCAATGACCCAGATCCATTATCTATTTGTACAATTTTGGGCCACAGCAGATATTATAAGGCCTCTCAGCCAACCAACTCTTAGCCCAAATTTACGTCATGATAAAATGGTTTCATTTGGCTTTCTCATCTGACCAAAAAAGAAAATTGGTTTTCTCATAATTTTATTTATTTTCTTATTATATAATGGTAACACGTGCGGACATGCATGTATAATTTGTTTTTTTACTAAATTTCGTATATTCGTTAGGTTTTATTTAATTTTTAATTAATTTTTTTAGTTTAAAATTTTGTAGTTAATTCCTTATAATTTAATATTTTTTTAAATTAATCTCCGAGCTTAAATTTTTTTCAAAATTTTATTAAATTTTAATGATATACTAATTATATATCATATTAATATTATTAATTTACTTAATTCAAGTCAATTTACCTATATTTTTTAACATAAATTATATTATATTTTATATATGTAAGTTATTTTTATATTATTATTTATTTTTTTGTTAATATAAATTATATATATTTAGAATGTTGAGATTCTATATCTTGATAATATTAAAAAAATTAAATATAATTTTAACAAAAATTTGATAATAAGAACTAATTTAAAAATTTGTTAAACTATAAGGATTTAATTATAAATTTTTTAAATTATAAATACTTAACTAATTAAAAATTGAGTGAAACTATAAGGGTTATAAAAATAATTTATTTTTTATTTTTACATATATTATCTATTAGAAATAATTATGTTTAATGTATTGTCCAATATTAAATGTGAGTACTTATTTAGTAAACATTTAAATTTAAATTATTTTTTTTTGGTTATATCCAACTCTCATTCATTTATTTATGCACTTTTAACAATAATAAATTCATCTCCAAATTAAATTAAGGGAACAAATACATATATATTGTTCATTCGTATGTACCAAATAATTAATGTTGAAAACATATGTCACAATTAGGGTTTGCATATAGTACGTAAAGTGATTCTATGATGTATGATTCCTAACCCAAGCAATACAAACCAAATAATTGAAAATTAAAGTACAATTCAATTCCTATACTCTTGCATTTCATTTACTTTGATATTATGTATCATTTTTCTAATTCCATGCTTTTTACAGAGTTTTCTTTTTTGGACTTTATTTTAATTTTCTAATGCACTAATTATAGTGGCTGGTGTAAGTGTGTAAGTACGTACACCCTATCCTCCTTAATTTTGGGCCATCTGTTTTTGGAGATACCACCATTTTATGAATCATTTGCCTTGTGGTTCAATGATAGATTTTCAGAACTTCTCTAAATTAAATCATGCTTCAAAGTAAGACAAACCCCTTCATGGATTTCCAGCAAAAACAATATATTTTGTGCTCTTTTATATATCGCTATTTAATTAAGTGACAACGTATTATTTTCTCTGAAGCTTTAGAATTAATATATATATATTTGAATTTAAAATTTGAGAAAATTGAAACTCAACCTACAGTTAATCAAGTATAATTCCAACTCTTAGTTATTAACACCACAGCAGATTTTGAGGTGCAGCTCTTTATTTATGTGAAAAAGCTTTTCAGTATAGTCATATTTTATCTGCCTGTTTAAGTCAAATGCAAAACGTAAATTATATTAATTCATTAAATTATAGTTAATATCTGTTTTACATTAAAAATATTGTTTCATATTTAATATGCATTGCAAACATTTTATTTTTATTATTATATTCTTTGAGTTGAGCCTATATTAATCTTCCTTTAAGGGTTTTGGCCAGCAATCTTGAAAGCGTCTCAACTTACGGCCAATTTCTATAAAAAGAAGAAAACACCGACATCATAATTATATACAACTCTTCTTTTTATTTAGAAAAAGAGTAAATTGTATTTTTTTATTTGTTTTTAAAATTTATTCTCTTTTTTATGAGAGATAAGAAAAATTTATAATTTTATTAATTTTGATCAAAATACTCTTATATATATTTTTATTTATTTATTTTATTAATATAAATTTTTTTAAATAATTTAAAATAAAATAAAATTCTAATTTTTAACTAAAAATAAATAATATTTTTTAAAATGTCTTTTTTGATAAATTATAATTTTTGTTAAAAAAATTAATAATATTATTAAATAGAGTATGTGTGTGTGTGCACGTGCGTGTGTATTATACTTATTAATATTTACTTATCTTACTTTTTCTCGTCCTTTATGTTTGTGTTTAGAATTAATTTTGTCTTGTATATTTTATTTGTATTAATTTTGTCTGATATATTTTCATGAGTCAATATGGTCTCTAAATTTATGAACAGTCACAAAATAATTAATAAAATAATATAAGTCGATTAAACACGTGACAAAGTATAATTTAAGTGGAATGTATGAATATCAAACTCACTTTAAATAATAAAAAAAAAAAGGTCATTCGAAGCTAAATAAAATGTAGTGTACGTAGCTTTGCTTAACAAAGATATAGAAGATGAAGTGTTGAAGATTTCATTTATCGTTGAAGGACTATATTTCTTTTTTATTATTATTATTTAAGGTAGGTTTGATATCCCATTAGATAAAGAAAAAAGTTCCACTCAGGCAATGTCTGGTCCAGTATGTATTTAGCTGACTCAAATTATTCAATTTAGGTATGTTTAGGAGAAGAGAAGAAAATTGATTAGTAACCTTCTTATTTGATTTCTGAAATCTTATTACTTATTAATATAACCTACTTATTTGATTATATATATATATATATGTGTGTGGTCCGAAAAAGATAAATGTAGTGAGAGTTAGTCCTAACCCCCAACTAGAACCCACTTAAAAATTATGGATGTTTATGCGATCAGGATCATGGATGTTTATACGGTCAGGATCATACACGTATGAAACAATTAATTAGGGTCCACATGTTGTTTCTCTAACAACGCTTAATTAGACACCACTACGTAACAATTAATGCTTATTTGGAGAATTAGAGCAAAACATGCTTATTGGTCGAACCCTCCATCATATCAACACCAATAAGGCATTTTTTTTTGGGTGCAGAAAAGAAGAAAGCTGCATCAAGAAGGTTTTTAGCCATTTATATATATATATAAATGTATGTATGTATATATGTAATTAAGAAATTGGCACTTCTATAATTAACATATCAAGTTGACCACTTAATTCATCATTTTTCATTTAATTATTTCGTGTCCGATACAATTAAATTATCAAAATCAATAATTGAGTAAAGAAATGAATGAAAATTACGTCTAACAAAAAAATTTAATTATTCAAAACTTAAAATCTCATTAATATATATATATTTAACGTCTAATAATTAAATTATCAAATAATATTAATTCTAATATAAATTAATAAAATCTGAAAGAACTTATAATGCAAAGTTCCAGTGTTCAGTCATTACGTACAGAACCACCTATTCCAGTTAAATCAGACTGGATAGCAAATGCAGTGCGATTTGCAGCAACTTTCTTTCTACCATAAAATATATATATATATATATATATATATTTATATGTTTTATTATTTTTGTACATAAACAGTATTACTATGATTGATGGATCTTGATCCTATCTACAATGTACGTCCCCATGTCATTAATTTCCTTTTTAAGTTTTCAGCTGCCAAGAAACTGGAGTGATCAGATCATAGATAGAGCACGTGGAAATAACTAAATTTTTAATTAATATATTTTGATCCCCTGTATTTTTGTGAAAAGTATTTTATGTTGATAAATTTTATATTAATTTTTTTATTAATTTTATTTATAAAATTTTAAATTATAATTAATTTTATTTTATAATTTAACATTTAAAATACTAAGAGTTATTAGGATGGTTTAAGAGTAACGTAGAATAAAGTAGGATGATTTAAAAATTTTATTTTTTTAATATTTAATAAAAAATAGTGTGAGATAAATTATGATGATTTATAAATTATCATAAAGTACTCAATCATTTAAATTTTAAATCCTTTTAAATTAGAGAATTTTTAGATAATTTTTAAATTTTAATCCTTCAAATTAATTTATTCTATTAATCATATAATAATATCTTATCAAAACAGAGTGAGTTATCCTCAATTATCTTTTAAAAATTTTCAATCAATTGAGTAATTTGTATAAGTTACTCCACTTCTCTTCATTTCATTTAATAATATTCACATCATTTTATTCTTTTTAAAACTCTCAATTAAAATTTAATAAAAAATAATGATGTAATATTTAAGTGTATTATAAAATATATTTTTAAAATTAATGTGAGATAATATTTTATTTTTTATTTAATATTTTAATATTAAATATGATGTCATATTATTATTTTTTATTAATAATTTAGATGACGTCAATTAATAAAACAAAATTAATTAATTTTAATTCAAAACTTTATAAATAAAATTGATTGTAACAAAAATTATAGATTAAATTAAAATTTAATGTAAAATTTAAGGATATAAAATATAGTTTTATCTATATTTATTTAAACTTTAAATTATTTTTATAATTTAAATATTATCAAAATTATCTTTTACTCTTTTATGTTATCTAATAAATATTATAAATTGTAAAATTCATTATCTAGTTGCATTTAATTAGATAATATTATTTGTACTAAAATAATAATGTCTTAAAGCCACTAAAAAAGTTGATATATATTTGATAATTTGAGGTAGCAGTTAGGCAAAGAGATAAAAATTTAAATATTAATTTAAGTAAATATTTTTGAAAAATTAAAGATAGTAGGGCTAACTATACACAGATGTGTAACCACTAAATTTATTTGACAAGAGGTAAGTGTTTGCAGTTTGGCCTATAATTTTCCAAATACATTAATTACACCATGTCACCATTAACGCCAACCTGTACTTTGAAACATGCTTCATCTCTCCATTGACATAGTCACCCACTTGAGATTGTCTTTTAATACGATGAAGTTACTTATTTTTTTTGAAAAAATTATCTTAGAAAAATAAATTACAAATTTTAGGACAAATTAGAACTTAATTTTCTTTCTAATAAAAAATAAAAGTTAAAAATTAAATATGTCATGACAAAAATATTTTTACTAAATTTTTGTATTTACTTACCTAAATTTTTTTTTTTATTTTGACATGTCTTTTTTAATAAGTTGACAATCGAAAATATTCTTTTATATACAAATTAGTTAATATAAATAACTTCTCATGTTAAAAATATTTTTAATTAAATTAAATAAACACAAATATAATTACTTCTTTTTTACATCACTTTTTAAAATTTTTATTTTAAAAAAATTATTACAAAATAAACAAATTTTAAAAGATTAGCTAAACTAACCATAAAGCATATACGTCTTTCCATGGTCAATCATCATTATTGATCCAGAATTGTTATGGAAAGTTCAAACTCTGGAAACTCAAACTCTTACTAGTCTATTTTAAAAAAAAAAAAAGAAAAAAGAAAACTCGAGCTCTCTAAATCATCACCTTTGTTGATAATATTGGCGACAATAATTTCAAGATCATCCAATCAGTGTGTTGAAAATTATGCAAATATAGGATATTTGATTTGAAGTTCTATGATTCGATTTACTAGTTGGGAGGAGCTCTTTAATTATTGAGTCAAGAAGATTAAGATAATATATTTATCAAATGTGATTTTCAAAATATATACCCCTTTTATATGGTAGCTAGGCTCTTCATTACTTCATTTTATTTATTAAAAAAAGAATAAATTATCTTTCATTCTTTTAAACCATTTTAAAATTATACTCTCAACTCCTCTCATTTGAAAAAGTACACTATTCTCTCTTGACATATGAAAACATCTTATATTGTAGTCTAAAGTTTACTAACAGTTAAAGTTTTTATCCAAATTAATATTTTTTTATACATTTTCAATGTAACTTTTTGTTTATGACTAAAATGTTTTTTTAATTTATTAAAGTGTGACTAGCTCATTTAAATTTAAAACCAAAACACCTTACTCATTTGTCAATATTATTATTTCTTTTATTATTATTATTATTATTATTATTATTATTTTATTGTTCTTTATAATTATTCTTATATTATTAAATCAAAATTTTAAAAAATGCTGTTAAAAAAATACTAATAACTAAGTATTATTTTTTTATTAAAAAATTTTAATTAAAGCACCTTTAGTTACAATTTTTTAATAAAAAAATACTATTTAGTTATTAGTAATTTTTTACAGCATTTGTTAAAATTTTGATTTAATAATACGAGAATAATCATAAAGATTAATAAAATATTAATAATAAAAATGCAAAAAAAAAAAAACAACATTGACAAATGAGTAAGGTGTGTTGGTTTTAAATTTCAATGAGTTGGCCACATTTCAATAATTTTAAAAAGAACATTTTGGTCACAAACAAAAAATTGTATTGAAAATATATCAAAAAGATATTAATTTGGATGAAAACTTTAATTATTAGTAAAATTTAGATTAAAATATAAGATATTTTTATTTGTCAAGAAAATAAAATATTTTTTTTTTAAATAAAAGAGATGAGAGTATAATTTAAATATTGTTCTCAAAAGGATAGTTTAATTTAGTCTAAAAAAAAACATAACTTTCAAACTACCATTAATGAAAAATTAATAAGGTGTGTTAATTTTAAATTTCAATGAGTTAGCCACATTTCAATAATTTTAAAAAGGCATTTTGATCACATGCAAACAAAAAGTTACGTTGAAAATCTATAAAAAAACATTAATTTAGATGAAAATTTTAATTGTTAATAAACTTTAGACTAAAATATATAATGTTTTTATTTGTAAAGGAAATAGAGTATAATTTATCAAATAAAAGAGAATAAGAGTATAATTTTAAGATTTTTAAAACAAAATAGAGTGTAATTTAGTCCAAAAAAATCTAACTTTTAAGCTACCATTAATGACAGATTTTTTAGTTTTTAGCGTGCATTTATGTCCCCCCCCGCCCTTTTCCTTTTCCCAATAAATTAATTGATAAGGAAATTTCTAAATTCAAACCTTAATTTTCTAACACAACAATAAAAAATATTAAAATATATATAACCCTCGGAAACTATATATATATATATATATATATATATATATAGGTAATATGAAATAACCCTATAATTATATTATAAGTCAATTCATGCAAAGTAACTCTCATTATTATTTTTTTAATTCAAAACCCTAATTTATCCTTAAAAAAAACCGTCTCTCTCATATAACGCTATACAAAAGAATTGAAGTAGTAAAAAACTAAAAATGTAAAAGAATATAACAATACTAGAAGGTTAGCATGTATAAATATATATGTCATTTTTTCTTTAACGGTTAAAATATAATATAAATAATTATTATAATTTTAAAATAATAAATTAAATAATAAAAAGTTTTTTAATTTATTATTATTTTATAATTTTTTATATTATTATATCATATATTTTATTTTATATTTTGTATTATATATTATAAAATATACCATTTTGTGATATTACACTGAAAAAATAACTTAAATCAAAACTATTATAATATAAATATAATTGAAGAGAATAAAAAAATTTAAAAATTATTTTTATCCTTAAAGTATGTTTAAAATTTTATATTAAGCCTGATAACTATTATATTTTATAAATGAATATATAAGTTTCATAAAATTTAATTTCAAATAAATTCTTAGAGGCTAAAAATATCATTATTTTCACTGTAAGATTAAATTTTTGATGTGTCATATTAAGTGATTATATGTGTGTGTGTGTGTGTATAACGCGCGTGATATTCATGTCAATCCCTTCTCTTTTTTTTTTTTCCTCTTGATTATATATATAAATATATATATATATATTAATTAGAGGTTGGGTACAGTAAAATAACTAGTCTCTCGGATCACAATATGTGAATTATGATTAAAATATTTGTTAAAAAAATGTTTACATTCACTGCTTCAAACAAAATTGATTCGAAGATAATCAGGAAATAAAGAATATGTATATTTTGGTTAATAATTATATATATTTCTGAAATAATAATTGACCTTATATATATATATATATTTAAGTACATGTTTATATATTTTTTATCAGTTATCTAATAAAAAAATTAACATATATACATGTACATAATTTATATAATTTATTTTTATTGTAATTGTTTTAAAATTTATATACTTTATTTTGATTACATAACCTAATAACACATATATAAAATATAGTCCATAAAAATGTTTGATATAAGAAAAGAAAAAATGAATACATGCACAGGACAGAAGCTAAAATTTCGGATTGACATGAATGAAATTAATGAGTATTTCCTACCTTGCATGTGGGAACGTCTCAGAATGAGAATAATCATTTAAAATCTCGATTAATGCTTTTATCGAATCCATTAAATTCATAAATGCAGATGGTAGAAGCAAGTTTTTGCGAGTTTAGTACTGATATAGTCAAATTAATGAATTATTCATCGGGCAAACAAAATTAAATAAAATTCTAAAGCAAAAATGGATATATGCCGACGCACCTAAAGATATTGAAAATTTTGGTAGCCACAAAACAGGAAGAATATATTTTATACATGTACTCGTGAGTCCCAACGATAGCAATTAATTAATTAAAAGCTCACACGATCCATGGGTACACTTTGAAATATCCCTCACAAGAAGACCTTCAATATTGTCCATACAAATATTTGTTCAATGCATAAATTTGCTCATTAATGAAAGAAAAATGAAATGGTTTTAGGACGCTTTCAATGCAATTAAAAACATGGTCCCCACTGAATATAGACCTAGTGAATGAAATCTTATTAATATATATATTATGCATACACGCAATTAAACATATGTAGCAAAACAAGAAAATGATAGGACTCAGATTTCAACGTCTTCCTCCGACGTTAGTGGCTGATTATTATAGCTGCAAATTAATTGATATACGAGAGAGATGCCTAGCTAGCTGCCTTCCACAAGCTCATTCTATAATTTAGTGGTTCTCATCACTGCACAATTCATTTTATTTACATATATATTGTTATTTAGTAAAAAATAATACATCAAATTAATTATGGCGCCATTGAACAACTAACTGTATTTTAATTAATTCCAAGATTCATAGAAGAGTTTGATGTGTCATTCTGTGAAAATGATCAATAGAGAGCATTCAAACAAAGCTTAATGAAGGTCGGCTCCAACTCGCTCGATCTCTATATATATATAATAAAAACTAAACAGAATTAAGGTGTTAGGTTGCAGTTGTAGTAATTAATAACTTTATGTACTGCTCTCAATCACCTAAGCGATTGGATATTTAACTGTACTGCATTTTTTTAAAAAAAATATATAAAGCAGCTTAATTAGTCTGTTTAGCCAAGATTTTAATGGAGAATATTCCTTTTTTTTTTTTAAGAATAAAAAATTAGTTTTGTTAAATGAGATTGACCTAATTTAGACAAAAAAAAGTTTGAGTGACGGAATTTTTGTTCACTCAAATTTTTCACTACAAAAATGAAGCGTAGAATTAGCTAGGTTCGTGTGATATGAATGTTACTTTAGCGAAATTTGAAATAGATTTGCTTAAAAGTTGTTCATCTTATTCACCAAGCTAATTGACAATTCATCCTCCTTCTTTCTTTGCAATGGCCCTTCGCTTGAAATCGTTATATTCTTATTTGTTGATACTCTTTCTGTAATTTTCTTTAGAGCTCAGTTTTTTTTTGTGTCATCTCTTACAGTAAAAAAAAAAAAGTTTTTCCTTGAAGCAAAAGCATAAGTTAAAAAAAAAAAAGACAAAAAGTATCCGTAGTCAAAATAATTAATTGCCATAATTACTTGTAAAATATTGGTAGGAAGAGTTCGACTATGAATACATTCATGATAGCTTTTACAAAATATTTTATCAAATAATACTTTTTTAATATATATATATATATATATATAGATATAGCACACGCATACCACACATAGTTATACAGAAGACAGAATTTTCAAAGTATTTGTATATCATTTGAGAAAAATATAATTACAAGGTCCCGCTTGTCGTCAAACGATATTCTAATTATTAATTCATTAATCATACTTCATGAAGAACACAGTTACAATTATGCATTGGATAAATAATTAATTATATTAATATAAATATAATATCTATCCACATTTTGAAGTGGAAAACGAATATATACATATATACGTACCTCTTCATATCATTCATAAACCCAACTTCGCCCTAAATAGGAATCAGGAAATTAACTATTGTCTCCCTCCTCATGGAATTAGTTACGCTCTTTTACACTTACTTGCTGGTATACTTTTAATTTAATTAATTAATTTATTTGCTATATATGTGTGTGTGTAACGTTTTACTTAATTTTATTAAAATTTTACCTATATAAGATTCTCCGTCACAGATTTTTCTGTCATCGTGAAAAAATAAAATTGAAAAAAAAATTATTCATCACAACAAAAAATGGAGACCGAAAATAAAGGGAGAAGTTAATAACATAACTTTAATTATTATTTAAAGTTAGGTTGCTAACTTAATTAATTTGGTAATTACGTTACGCTTCAGTACTGCTAATTTAGCAAGGATTTGAGGTTGAATGATTAATGTATGAATTCCTTTTTCAATTTCTTATATTTATCTTTCTATTAAAAAATCATATAGTTTAAAATATTGTTAAACACAAAATATATATGAATATTTTTTTAACAAAAATTTAAATATAAATTTATTATATTATAAAAAATTTATCTCTTCTATTAAATCAATTACCTTTTGAAATATTTTAGATGATGAAGTTTTTAGAGTAAAAGAAAAATAAAAAAAGACAAAAGTACATTTCATGTTTCAAAATTTTACATTCATTTTTAATTTCAACTCCAAAATCTTTTTACAAGCAATTTTGTGTTCAAAATTTTAAATTTTAATTAATTTTATCTCATAACTTAACATTGTCTAAATTATTAATAAGAAATAATTATACAATGTTGCATTTAAAAAAAAAAGTGAAATTACCATTAGAGTCGTTCATGTCATATAAGAAGCATCAATTGAAAATTTTATTCATATCTAATAGTAATTGAATGAGAATAAAAATATTATAATTTAAGAATATATGTTCTTGTTTGGCATTTGATTCTCATCAAAAGTTTGTTCATATTCTTAATATTTATTTTCAAATGTCATATTACAATTTTTTGTTAGTAATTTAAATAATATTAAGTCATGATATAAAATTAAAAATTAACGTAAAGTTTAAGGACATAAAAAATATTTTTATCAAAATAAAAATTAAAAAAATAAATAAAATATCTATTATAAATAAATTTGGATCCAAATTTATTTTTTTATTTTTTTATTTTTTAACTTCACGAACATTAATTGTCTCCTTCACTTATTTTAAAAAAATCCAAATCTTTTTATATTTGGGGGCATTGCAACACAAAACATTGTTAGCAAAGATGATGAAAGTAGACATGCATCTAATCTCAAAATGAAGTACACGTATAGTGATTGAGACTGGAAATATGAAATAAATTTGATTAATTAATTAATTGACAACTACGACTGTAAATGAGAACGAACACGTTCTCACTTTTGATAACTACTCTATATATATATATATATATATATCTGCCAAAATATTGTTTATGGAATCAAACTTGCAATATGAAAATTAATGAAAGTAATGTTTTCTGGATCTAAATATGGTAAATATTGTGGAGTCTTTCATAGGTGATATATGGTCAAAACGTGTAATCTGAAAATTTTGAATTCAAACTTCAACAGTCAATTTAGTTTCCATGGCATAGAGTTTGAGTTTTAAATAAAGAAGCTCAACATCGTGAATTTTTATAGCAGTGAAGTGAGAAAGCTTCTCAACAATTTCATCATTAATACAATTTTGAATTTTTGATTGATCGGGTTAGCTCTAATAAATAGTGACAATGAAATATACTCATGAAATGTGTTAATTAATAATTATTATAAATTGTAGTCAATTTATAATCAATCAAACATATTTCGGAAATTAAATTGTGGCAGATGAGTCATGAGTTAATACGTACCGTTATTCGTTACATTTATTTCAAAGCCTTTTTTCCTTCTCCCCACTTCGTTGGTCACTGCATATGAGCCCCACGTATTTTATTTTATTTCTTTAATTTTAAATTTTTATTTTGGGTCTATATCACCACTAGTCCACCGCGTGTTTTCCTCTCAAATAATGCAGTTTTCGTATTTTTTCAAATAGACTCAATTTATAAAATATTTATATACAAAATTAATAATAAATAGATAAGTTACAATATTATCATGGCATATTTTTCAGTGATCATATTTATTTACGATTGGTTACTAAAAAGTTCATCTCTTTTACGATACTTTCTTTTTTCAGTTTTCTTACTATTTAACAGTTTTTTTTATAAAGCATTATTACCTTTAGACATGAACAAGTATTTTGATATATTAGTATTTTAAAGTAAATTATACTCTCTTTATTTCTATTTTCAAAATTTATACTCTTTTTTTAAAGATAAATTTTTTTTTATAATTTTATTAATTTTGACCAAAATACTCTTAGTAGGAATATTAATATTTTTTAAAAATGTTTAAATTTCAATATTTCAATATTCTTTATTTTTATTTAAAAATAATAAATTAATTTTATTTTAAATTAAAAAAATAATATATTTATATTAATAAAATATATATTTCATTATATAAATAATAAATACGGGTATCTTAATTTGGTTCAAATTAAATAGGTTAAATTGTAGGATTTCGTATTTGTCACAGAGGAGCGTACACATATTTTAAAAATAAATAAAAGAGTATAATTTTAGTATCTCTTAATAAAAAATTATAATTTACTTAATATTTCATTTTCATGTTCTTTTTTTAGAAAAAAATTATAAATTAATTAAAATTTAAATTATAACATTTAGTATATAAAATATAATAAAACTAATTAAAAGCATATAATATAATATCTGTTTACCGAGAACTAAACCTCTCATAAGTTTAAACTCTTTACCTTTAGATAATCTCAAAATTTATGTAAAATACTTCTTTATTATCGTATATACAGATGTCAAAATAATCTATTACATATCTTTTATATATATATATATATATATTTCTAATATTACGGTTAACCTACCGATTAATTGAGGTTTAATTCTTATCTCACATATATATATATAAATATCTAATATTACGGTTCCTAAACAAAGTAAAATTGACATTAATCTAGATATATATTACTGATATATAATTAATGCCATTATTCATTGATTTCCACTAGGATGACAATGGGACAGAGAAGGGGCGTATCTCCTCCCGCTTATCATTATCCTCTATCTCTATTTTTATTTACTACGTTGGGAGAAAAATTCTCTCCATTCCTATTTTTTGAGAATTTAGAGATTATCAAGATTTTTACAAAAATTTAAATATCAACAATAATTTATCAAAATAATAATATTTTTTTTTAAAATATATATATAAAATATTAATAAAAAATACTCAATTATACCAAATTAATAAAAAATTAATTATAATTTTAGAGTTTTCAAATAAAATAAAGAGTTATAAAAGATGACTTTAAAAAATTCTACTTTTTAAAGTTACTTGTTTTTTAATTAAAAAATAATTAAAAAAGTTATAAAAGAAAAAATTTAAATAAATAAATATATTTGCAAAATATTTATGTAAATATTTAGAGACAAAGATCTGTTGGAACAGAAAGCATGATTGTCATCCCTAATCTCAACACCACTTGTAAGATATCAACATTAATTATAGTATTTAAATTTGGCTTTGAACTTAAGCTTTTTTGCATTTATTATTATATATTATATATATTCCAAATCCATATATATCCTTCATGTAGATAGTCATCTAATTTTTGCTTGGTTCATATATATTTCAATTTCATAACCAGCCCTTCACGTACGTTCTTTCCACACCCTCTCTCTCTCTATTTTACCCCCCTCCCCACCAAAAGAAAAAATTGTGTGGTTTATGTGTGAAGTATTATATATTTCTGTTGGCAAGGGTGGTATTATAAAAAAGGCAGACTGTTTTGGTGGTTTTGCAATTTGTGTGCGAATGTGTAATATATATATATATGTATGTGTGTGTGTGTGAGTGTGTTTATATGTAAGGAAGGTAGCTAGGTATAGATATATAGAAGGAGAAAAGATGGATGTTGAGGAGATGATGATGATAGGAGGAGGAAGTAATAGTAGAAATGGTAGCTTTAGAAAGGGAAGCTTTAGGTTATTGGATATGGGATTGGGATCCATGAATAGCAGTATCAGAGAAATATCAGAAAGAGAAGAAGATAAGACTGTGATTCAACTTGGTAGCATAGACACACAGAGACTTCTTCTTGGTGGAGACAGAGACAAACAAGAAGTCCAAACACTACCCACCAACTCTCTCTCCCTTAGAGAGATGAAAACTATCACTGCTCTCTGCGATACCATCTTGCCTTCCATTAACCTTAACGACGTTGTCCTTTCCCAATACTCCCATCATCCTCTCGCCACCTTCTACCACACTTCTGCCTCCATGGCTGGAATCCATCACCTTGTACGTCCACCTAATCAACCTATACTCTTCTTCACAATGTCTTCTATTTTACTAAATATTTTTTATATTAATTATTATTTTTTCCCTCTCAAATATCATTCATTTATTGATTTATTTAATTTTTCAATTTATTAGTTTTAGTTCTTCACCTTTTTTTGTAACATTAAATTGAAAATTTAGTGTTATATATATATTTCATGTTAAAAACAGCGATTTAATGTATTCCTTTATTGATATTGCATGTGTAATTAATGCATGATTGCTTTTTTTTATTTAAATAACATTTCCCCCCGGGCGCAAAATTTGAAGTGTATATATATGGACACGTTCTTCATACTATCTCTCTATGGCATAAAGATATGTTGATTGATTGTTGTTAACAGAAAAAAATGGGTATTGACATTTATTACACGTTGAAGTATTTTTTTTATTGATTTTTGCTATATATATGTATTAATTACAATATAAATAGCTTGAGGTACCCTTGAATTGATTTCGTAGATTTGCTATATGACAATTAGATAAGTTTTAGTTACAGTAGTATGTGTAACAAAGTTATGGTTGTAAAGTTATTATTGTGATGGTGACAAAGATGCATGCAAGTTGAATACATTTGTGTGTGTTTTGTTGATATGAAGTGAAGTTGGGAATAGGTAGGAAAAGAGGGACGCGTGAGATCTCAACTTAATGAAGTGTTTGGTTAATGAGTGTGTAGATCGGAGGGATAATAAGCGAGAAACTGAAACATCCAAACACGGCGTTGCTTCGGCTGGTGCTGTGGATGATGTCGACGTGGGTGGGGACAGCGATAATATGTGGGCTCCCAAGTCTACGTGTAGGCTTCCCATTCGTCCAATGCCTTCCACATCTTCCTCTTCATAAACGACAACGCATCATCAACTCTTGGTCTGTCAGTTGCTTTCGTCACCTTCGCATGTTGGCTCGCACCCTCAAACTACTTACTCTCCTCGTCTTCTTCACTCAGGTATATTATTATATATCTCACTCGATCAATACCCATTTATTTTATTAATGAATAATAGTGTTTATTTCATTTTTTTCCTAATGCCTTTTAAGAAAATAATTTTAATTTTTTCATAAATAATTGAGTACGTTTCTGTGTGGAGTCATTGTACGTACGTACGTGGCATCTTTGATTATTCAAATAAGGAAAAAGCTCTATACCCACACGCATGTCATATATATCTAACAAAATAAATGCACAAATGCAAATTGAAATCGTTATTAATGTGAAGTGTGAAGGAAGAGAACCGTTACGTCACCCTCATATGCGAACCTACTTTTCTTTTCTTTAATTTCTTTTAATGAGAATTAATTACCTGTAAAAAATAAAACTAACTGTCGGAAATTATTCTTTGTACAAATATATGAGTAAATAAAAGTTTGAGTTGATGTATAAATGTTTAATAAACATAGTGGATATATAGATGGAATAGAAAGAGTTGGTGACCAAGGCACAGTGGGTTACTGGGGTAGAATCCACCAAATCGCGGGCTAACAACACCCTCTTTAAAGGCACCACTGTCCTACAAGTAACGCAACTAAAAGTAACGTAAAGATTTTTTTTTATCCCTTCTTTGTGAGGTGGGTGAGACTGAGAATAATAGAGATAAGATAGAGACAGCAGAAGACTGCTTTCATTTATTTCTTTTTTATTTTCCTAAGAAAAGTTATATTTTGAGACAATCATAGATACAGATAAAATTTAAAGGAGGCTAATAATGAATTGAGAATTAGTAAGTTAATATGTGGTTAAGTGAATATTAATTCTCAGTTTAATTAAAAATAATCAAAATTAGAAGAACGATAATAATTTTTTAACTCTCTGCCTCTCACATTACAATTTAGATTTATCTTTATAAACGTAGTATTTTATGTTTCGGAGTGATCGAAACCAATAGATTTTTTAAACCTAGAGCAATTAAGAAGAGCCATATATATATATATAAAAAAATATATATATATATATAACCTAGAGCAATTAAGAAGAGCCATATATATATATATATATATATAGCCGTATAGGAAGAGGAAGAAGAGAGAGGAAGCAGTATTTTTGAACTTTGAAATCAGAAGGTGGGAGATGTGGGGGGCCATATATAGTCAAAAGGTGGGTTCACACATTGTGCTCTGTGTAAGCTGAAAATATTAGATACAAGTTGCAACTAGTACCTCGTTTGCAGAGCCTGACTTGTGTGTCCCACATGTCTATGTGGAAGAGACGGGGCAGTAAAATTGAGTACTATAATTAACTGTCAATTTTAATAGCACATGGTGGAGAGTAGAAATCTCCAGTACTATAATATTAATACCCCATTTTAATACCCTATGGGCCATATTAATCACTGCTTCCCACAATTGGGTCTTTTCATTTATAGCTAGACAGGCTAATTAACTTAGCTTATATATTTATGTAATGCGAAAATAATTCTAATGTACTTGACATTTTGTTATCAAATTTAAGACTACAACATCATTTTAGTTACTTGTTAATGATACTTTTTAAATTTGATTTTTTATAGATTCTTCTTGATAATTTGAATGTTTGCTGTTCACTTGAAAATGTTAAAAGTCAACATTATGATCTGGTTTTTATCTTCTTTTTTATCAAATTAAGAAATATTTAGTGAAGTAAATACGTTTAATATTGGTGACTATAACAAACATTTTAATTGATTAAAAAAAATAAGAGAAAAATTAAATCATAATTAACTTTTAACATAACTTAGATAATATCAAATGTCTCAATAATAAGAATTATTATTTATTTATATATCATCCAGACAAAGTGATTAAATTAATAACATATCAAATTAAAAAAAAATATGAGAGACTAAATTAAAAAAATAATCATCTATGAAGAACTAAAATAATGTTTTTAGTTTTAAATTTAATTTTTAGGTGTAAGAGTGAGATTACATTTAACTTCACTAAGTATTTTTAATTTAATTATTTAAATATTAATTTTTTTAATTCTAAAATAGGATTGACCTAAGTTTTTTTTTTTGAGGGATCATATTGAACTAGGGTTTTTAAAATAAAAAACGACCAAGTTCAGCAGCATGTTACCTGTCACTTGCAGGGTCAAACTTGGCCCAATTGGTCACTCATACTGCCCAATGCCCATCCACATTTTTATTGTTATTTCATGGGATAAATTTATGTAAAATGTTTTTAATTAATATATAGCATTTGAATGTCAAGTTATACAAAAATATTCATGTATTATGTTTTCATTAATTACTTACATTTAAATTTCATCTTGTATTCTCCCCACTCCATGTCTTGTCTTCTTTTTCAACGAGTCAGAATATTTTTTAATTCAATAATATGTGAGTATTAGTTGAGTTGATCAAGTTGTTCTTTTTAAACAAAATATGGTAAGAAAAGAAACTTGTAAATAAAAAGATGTCGTTATTTTGTTTTAAAATAACATTGTTTGCATTGGATTTATACATATTAAAAATTAGGAATCCACATTGTGAACTAACTATCGGGGTATGGGCTTCGTGATGGAATCCAATAACCAAAGCGTTCATACAGTTACGTTTAAAATAGAGGCTACTCATTAGTGATAACAAATAGTATGAAATCGAATATACATGATCTTTTTTGGAACCTTATAATCATACGCCAGGGTCCTTCATTTTTCATCAGCTAGACGAAGGAGAAGACAATCCAACATGGAAAGCAATCGGATACACTGGGCCTGATCCGGAATTCAAAGCACAGTTAAAGAACCATTTCTTACAGGGAACATCCAGAGAAGCGGGAGGACAAGATCAGAAACAAGATGACGAGGAAGATGCTGAAGAGGCTGTAGGACCACTTTACAAGGGTATTGTCCACCTGAACTGTCCGCGAGACATCACTGCAGATGCTCTGCGACGCCGAGGATTCCCAGTGTCTGTTCTTCGCCGGAAGGCCAATGCTTCCACCTTGTCATCTCCCTCCTTAGTCATTCAATGTGATGCAGTGGTGGTTGGTTCTGGCTCGGGAGGTGGCGTTATCGCCGGGGTTCTTGCACAAGCTGGTTATAAAGTTCTGGTCTTGGAGAAAGGAAGCTACTCTGCCAGGAACAATCTTTCTCTTCTTGAAGGACCAACCATGGATCAAATGTACCTTTCTAATGGCTTGATTGCTACTGATGACATGGGTGTGTTCATCCTAGCAGGATCTACAGTTGGTGGAGGGTCTACAATTAACTGGTCAGCTTGTATTAAAACCCCAAAGCATGTGTGTAAGGAGTGGAGCCAACAATACCAGCTAGAATTGTTCGAAAGTAAGCTATACAGAGAAGCCCTGGATGTTGTCTCTGAGAAAATGGGGGTTCAATCGGAAATCACAGAGGAAGGTTTCAACAACGCAGTTCTAAGAAGAGGGTGTCAAGAGATGGGTTACCCTGTGAGTACTATCCCTCGGAATTCTCCAGCTGATCACTACTGTGGCTGGTGCTGCCTGGGCTGCAAGGACGGGAAGAAGAAGGGCACATCTGAAACATGGCTGGTGGACTTGGTCAAATCCGGGAATGGAGCTATTCTTCCTGGCTGTGAGGCCATTAAAGTCCTACACAAGAAAGACAAAGGAAGAGGTCGAAAAATTGCACGGGGCGTAGCTTTTGAGTTTGAATATAAGGGACGTAAGGATATCTGTGTGGTGGAATCCAAGGTCACAATTGTAGCATGTGGAGCACTCTGTACTCCAGCATTGCTCAAAAGAAGCGGTTTGAAGAATAAGAACATAGGGAGACACTTGCATCTTCATCCTGTGACAATGGCTTGGGGGTACTTTCCGGACAAACCTTCATCTGATTCCGAGGTCTGGCCTGAGGAACATAAGAAGAGTTACGAAGGAGGGATAATGACAGCAATGTCAACCGTAGTAGCAGATTTTGAGAAATCTGGATATGGCGTTGTGATACAAACACCGGCATTACATCCTGGTATGTTCTCTAGTCTCATGCCATGGGTTTCTGGGACTGACATAAAAGATCGAATGTGCAAGTTTTCCAGAACAGCGCATATATTTGCACTTGCAAGAGATCAAGGGTCAGGGATTGTGAAGTCACCAAACAATATCAGCTATCATATGAAAGATGTGGATGAAAAGAATTTACAGAGAGGAATTGAGAAGGTACTGAGGATTCTTGCGGCAGCCGGGGCTGAAGAAATCGGGACACATCATTCTAAAGGAAGGACCTTGAACGTGAAGCAGGTGAGCTACAATGAGTTTGAGAAATTTGTGAAAGAGGAGAGTTCAAGGTCATTAAGAGACCTCAAAACCCCGTTATGTTCAGCACATCAGATGGGAAGCTGTAGGATGGGCAAGAATCCAAAGGAATCGGCCGTGAACCATATGGGAGAGACATGGGAGGTGGAGGGACTTTATGTGGCAGATGCAAGTGTGTTCCCAACAGCTGTGGGTGTGAATCCAATGGTCACTGTTCAGGCTATTGCTTATTGCACAGCACAATCTGTTCTTGAGGTTCTTCGAAGGAAAAAATCTAGATGAGGAAAATGTAATCTTGTGGTTATTTTGTATTTGTAGCTCAATGTGTCAATTCTCTTGTTCAAATAAGAGTGTTTCATAAAAACAGGAGCATCAAAATGACAACAGTTTTTAGGAAAATGTTTGATTGTCTTGTTTCTAGGTTTCCTAGGTCAGGTTGGTGTTAGTAGAACTCTCTCTTGTAATCATGTTTGCTTATAACCCAAAAGAAAAAAGGGAAATGTTAAAAAATGCATAAAGACTAAAGGGTAGTGGTATTCCAGTTAACGGCATTTAACAGTCAACTACAGTACAGCTAGGACTCCTTAAGGAAAGGCGATTTGAAGAATCTTGATATCCTCAAACAATATTGGATATATTTTGACTCCTACATAGAAAGATATATGACGAGTTTTCCTGGAAACTAACTATAACTTCATCCATCATATCATTTCCAAACAAGCATAATGCTTTAGGTTAAAGCTTTCTATTAGGTTGCAGGAAAAACATAATCTTTAAGATGGTGCCCACTTTAATCTGCAGGTAGGAGCTATAATCATCACCAAAATCTAACATATACTCATTTTTGGGAAAAAACCCCCATTGAATTTGGATCTTTTACAAATAGTCTTTCGAACTTCCAAAATTAGAAAATATGTTCCCAAACTACCACACTTAGAGAATAGGTTCTTCTCTCTATTTTTGCATTTTTCCCGTCATTTTTCACGAACTTATTATGAAGTTCTCAAGCCTCAAGGAAGATTCTACTTTTTATGACTTAACTTCCATTCAAATTCAGTTCTGCAACCCTCAATGGTTGCAGCAGAAAACCAACAACAACTGATATCAGAAACAGTAGATAGGCTTTATTATTTGTTTCTACTTTGATCATGGTAAAACTATCTCTACTTAAGAATTTCCTCTCAACCATGCCCTTATGTACAAACAAGTGCTAAAGTCCTTCTAAGAAACTTGATACTTCTAAATCCAAGCACTCCAACTCCAAATCAAAGAAATCCCAATATAAATAAAACTGTGTAAGGATATTACCTGCTAATTCGATAATAAATCCTTCTAATATGTCAAAAAAGAACAGCCATATCCCAAATCAACTGGCAATTATACTATAGAATACGTTTACCCCCCAGAAATTACAATAAAACAAATCAGTTAATTGATCCTAACACTAACAGGGGATTATTCATAAAGAATAAAAACTGCCCCTTTCTAATTCTAGACTGAATTGGGTAGTAAATACAAATACCCCTGCATTCCTTATCAAGAGAAAAACAAATAAATAAAAAAATTCTAAGTTCGTTTGCTTTCTGGGAAAGTGCAGAAAGGGGGAAGAGTTGCGAATCCCAGATGAGAAAGAAGGGAGGAAAGCTAAAATATTGTGGCCGCACCCACTTGCATTGCATGCCTGTTTAAATGACGAATATTGAAAACGAAGAAAGCTACAGTGATCAAAATAGATTGCGAATCCATCACAACCAGCCGATTCATCCGAAGAATTTTGGGAATTGGGTTCAACAAGTAAACAAATCCAATTCTAAGTCAAAACCCTCTGTATGGGGGATAATTGAACTTACAGAGAGAGAAATAGAAGGCATTGATGCTTCTCCTACGCCCACTTGCTTCACTGGAATCGAATCTGAAATAATTAAAGATTGAATTTGAGGAAACTTCAAAGAAGGAACCTCAAAGGCAAAGCCTATCGCACGTCAGAGGCAGTCTTGGGATAATGCCGACTACAAGTCAATGATCCCACAGAGAGAGAAGAGAGAAAGTGCAATCTGTAATTATTATTTTATTTGGGTTATGACTTGGAATATGTATTTTTCTATTGTCATGAGAAGTTGAGGGAAAATAAAAAAAAAGAACTTATCACAAAAGCCTCCCCCAAAAGGTTAATCATAGGAAGAGGAAATTAGAAACTTCTTAGATTGATGGACTAACCAACCAAACTAATATAAGATAGATAATTGAATAAATTATCTATATTTATTCTGGTGGTGTGAAGATTCTCTTTCTTCAAAGTCCATTCTAGCAAAAACAATACCCATTAAACCAATTGACTAGTTCAAGGTTTACTTGAGAGAAAAAGTTTTTTAAGAACCGTCCACATACAGTTAGGAATGGTATCTCCTTCAAAGCAATGAAAGACTTGTTGGGAAGGAAGTCTCAACAACAATTACAAGGGAAGAAGAAGCTCAAGGAAGAAGAGGAGGGTGATGGCCAAATATTGCACCTTAAGAGCACTACCATCAACACCGACTCATCTTTCTTCTGTTCCTTGAGTAAATTCCAAGCCTTCTTCTTCCTAATTGATCCCTATTCTCTCTTTCCAAGTCTCTTCTTCACAAAAACAACCCCACCATGGAAACCCCTCCTCCTAAATGCAAATTCTCAGGATTCTTCTTCTTCATAATCATCTCCCTCTTCTTTGGCTTAATTTCCTTCATCTCATGTATAGCAGCTGAGATAAAGAGAAATACGGTGAAGCTTCTTGTTTTATTTTTAGTATTATATTCTCCAGTTAAAAGTTTAAAACTTTCTTCCTCTTTTCTGATATGGGTTCTTCTTCTCTGTTTGTTTTGTAGAAGGGGGATCTGAGATGGAATGGAAAACTGTGTTTCTTGCCATCAAGCCGAGCATTTGGGTTTGGTATTGCAGCCTTGATTAGCTTTTTCTTATCCCAAATTATTGGCAATTGTATCATCTTGAAGAATTGTTGCTCGAGAGGGAAAAGAAATGTCAAGTATAAGATACCTGCTATTGCAAAGGCTCTGCTTTTGATCTCTTGGTAGGTTAATCAATCTTTTTGCGTACTCGTTATTAGTTATTACTTCACTTTCAAAACTTAGACATTCACAAGAATGAATGAGAAATTCAAATCAGATAGCTTAATCAGTGGGTTGATCATCTCTTTTTACCTATTGGAGTTGACAGATTTGCTCATAAAAAACCAAGTTTGAATTTTACAAACAGAGTTTTGGAAAGTGGCAAGCCACCTCCCAGTCCAGTTGTCAAATCATATTTTTCTTTCTCATGGTTTGTCCTCGCTTTTGACAATGAAATAAATGGCCAGATCATTTTGTTACACTTTGTGCCACGTGGATCTCCATTATTGGTTATTGGCCACGTGTTAACCAAATTGAATATTTTTAGGAGGGAGTGACATAACTACTACTAGAAAAGAAAAAAAAAGATAGTAGCAAAATTTCAGGGTAGTTTCATAATTAACAAAGATCGGATCTGACAGAAAAATGGAAAACTTTTAGAAGAATATCACAGCAAATTAATCATGAATACCATCAGAGTATATTAAATGCCTACATCTATTATTATTAGTTTTGTCTATTAGTTTTTATAAATTAGATAACGTTACCTAAATTTTTCTCGAAAATACCAAAACTTATTATAATATGGGACAGCTGGTCATGTCTCAAATTAGCCCTTCAAACACTCCCAAAGCATCAATTTCTTCAACAGACAAACAAATAAAATAAAGATAATGATTTTTGCCATTAATACAAACTAAAATAAGCATCAAAATGGTGATCATGCTTGGCAGGCTCAGCTTTGGGATTGCAGTAATAATGTTGATTTCAGCCACAAGCATGAGCAGGAGGCAACCCTATGGAGAAGGATGGTTGAATGGTGAGTGCTACCTTGTAAAAGGAGGCACTTATATTGGTTCAGCCATATTGATTCTTGTCACATTGGCTTCTTCTATAATAGCATCACTTCTCTCTACAGTAAACACCACCCAAACAGACGAGAGTCGTAAAGTACACGCACAAATGGGGTGACATTATTACAGTACAGACATTATTTATTATCATTATTATTAAAGAATTCATGCGTGTGCGTAGGAGGAATCAAACACAGGTTTCTTTTGGTGCAAACCAATGAATGGGTGGTGGAGGAAGAGAATTTAACAAGTTGCAAAGTGGAAGGCTTCTGATGAAAGGAATACTATTCTTTTGAGTTTGTTAAGTAAAAGAATGTGTCAGGGACCCACTTACAAGTAAATAACTTCCATAGCCAAATCCAATACTCTAATAATAGTTTTTTGTTTTATTCTGTTTTTTTTTTTTCCCATTTTTCTCAATTTATACGAAAGAGAGCTGTAATTGTGTACCGTTCCTGTCCCAGGTAGATACTTCTTCCTACATAGGAACTCCATTTTGGATCCCTCTAGTAGAGATTACTGATTGTCTAGTTTTTAATTTTTTTTAAAACAAAAACTAATTCCTAACTGCTTGGTTGCAATGGATCCATTGATTTTTTTTTTTTGACAATTCTCAGATGCCAAAGGCCGCAGAGAATAATCACTAATCAGTTAGTATAGAAATTGGCTTCGCTGTCTTCCTTTGAATTCTAGCCGGAGGCCAGGTCAACATTTCAGGAACTAGATTTAATTCAGACATAAATTTCCACTGAATTTGACTATTTATTTTCTCAAATCAAAAAAATCATGACTAAAACTCTTATGATTTTGCACAAGGCTTTACGTGGTCAGAGGTGGGTGAGAATTTTAAAGCAATTAGTATCAAAATTATACCATTTTAACAGTAATGCCCGAACTACCGACAAATCAATGAACCTGGCTGGCAGAGAAAATTGAGATGCAAAACAAAAGGAAAAGGAAGAATACAGAGAATAAGCATCTTGTATCAATTATATGGCTTCATACACTACTGTTATATAGACAACAATGACTTAGAAGTACAAGCCAAACGCCAGCTCATGACCCAGAATAAAAAAAAACACATGAACCTGGCAGTAATTTTAAGTTTGACGTTCTAGCACCCAAGCCAAAAAAGTCATAAGGCACATGTTAACATCATTCATCTCAAAACTCATCATTCCACACCAAGCCAAAGATCATAAGGAAGTCATAGGAGAAATTAGCGGGGAGATTAGGTAGACAGAAGAAAGACCAACTGATCTTTAGAAAACACACAATGTCTGCTACTATTAGAAAGGCAGGTTCCTGCCTCGCCCTCGCCCACCATAGCCGTAACCCCTTCCCATATTGTATGAGCCCCGGTAATTATCACTGCGCCCAGGGCCATATGCACCATAACCCACAGTTGGCCTCTGATGGAAATTGCCAAATGTCTGAAAACGAAACATATAAAAAGAACATCAATAAACAATAACATTGTAGATTTAAGAACAATTTCATACTCAGATATTTCAGTACTTAATGTGTTTGCAGACCTCAGAATCTAGCTTCATTCTCTCAGATAGACGATTCTGTATGTTCCTTGATCCATGAGACAGAGAGTTGCATGAAATTGTGTCAAAAAAGTCATCTTTCTTATAAGCAGGCTGCAAAGCAAGAACAGAAGTTTTCATTTAGTTTGAAAACAGCTTGCTTTACACTGCAAAAACAGCATCCTGCACCTCTTATGACTTTGCAATGAATCAAGTGGTTGAAAAAGTTATCATCTAGTCACTAGAGAGACATTAGAACACCTACCTTAGGGTTTGGGTTTCGCATCAGCCCATGACACTCTCTCTCACCCAAACTCACAGTGGGAGCATTATCCTCCAATCCCTCTGTTGTCTTAGATGCCCTCCCAAGTGAACCCCATACTTCATCCTTTTTGAACTTTTCATTCATAGCCTCAAAATCAAACTCTTCATTGAACTGTGAAGCTGAGTACTGAGGTTGCCAAAATAATAAAGAACCAGTGTTATATTTATAAAATACAACAGTTATACATGTATTGAAATTTATCCAAACTGTTAGAACAGAAATTGTAACATGAAACAAGATGAAGGTCCAAATTAAATGGTTTATTGCAATCACAAAGGGTTATCCTCTTTTTCCAAATAGGTCATCATCATAAGCAAAACTCCTGCATTAGAGCCCAAAAACAAAAAAAGAAAAACTTATCATATGGACCTATTCTTTAGCTCCAAGGGGCCAAAAAATTTAAAAATAAAGCATCTATCCATGTTGACTTGTGGCAAATTTCAGTTGAGAATTTTGGAGCTGCTTTAATGTTAAATTTATGTCCAGGAGCAGAGTTTTCTAAATGTTCCAAGCACCACCCACCATGCAAAGCCATGTTATTGGTTAATTAGGTATCTGAGTGGGAAATTACAAATTTTAAATCCAAGTTTAATTAGATGCATATCCTTATCTTAAAAAAAAATCCCCTGATTTCTTGTAATGACCTTCAAATTTATTCAGACAATAGAAAAACTACAAATGAACAGCATAGCATGTGGGATTTGGCTCCTCTAAAGTGCTGGGTGAAATTTAGAGAATTATATGCAGATAATTACTATTGCACAGACTCACCACCACCCACCCCCAAGAAGAACAAATGTGAAAATTCTCTTACCTTATGCACTGAATTTGGCAATGGTGGCAATGGCAACAATGGCGCTTGAGATGCTGGAGAAGGTACTACAAAAGAGGAGCTAGAGGGTTTTGGTGTCAGAGAAACCATATGCTTCTGATCAGGGATCAGGTTCTGTGTTGAAGAAAAGAAATTCTGTCTAGGCTGAGCAAATTGATCTGGAGTTAACAAAGATGGAGGTCTTAGCAAGGGGCCCGAAGTAGAATCTATAGATGAAGAAGCAGAATGATGGACAGAATGACCAGGAAAGATTGATCTTGTGTCGGGAGAATTTGTGCCAGAAAATTGACCTTCAATAGAATTTATGCCTTGGAAAGGTGAAGAATATGAAGGCATATTTGATAAAGTCATAGGTGCATGATATGGCATTGCTGTCTTAGAGGACAAAAGAGATGGAATATCTAGAGAATCAGAAGTCTGTAATGACGTAGGAGAGGGTTCATAAGTTGGATTTACAAGAGACGAAGCAGTAACAGAAGATAAAGGATTAACACGCTCTGATATAGTCCACCCCACTTTTGAAGGTGCTTGAGTTTCCGGTGTTTGCACCCAGCTCTGCATATTTATAGGCGATACTACTGAAGGGGGCTGAGGAGGGCCAGATTGCTGCAGAGAGTGAGAGCTACTTCCTAATATTCCACTACACTCCGGCCAATACTTTGGTGTAGAGAAAGATGGAGCACCAGAAACTTCAGTAGCAGCAGATTGATCCGATGGGCCCAGCTGTATAGCAGATTGATGAGAAGGCAACCCAACAGGAAGGTCTCGACTGCTCATAGCAGGAGTATCTTGCCTTTGAATTGATTCTGAGGGACTTCTCCCACCAACTGAAGCCAAAGGAGAACTTGAAGGTGCTCCAGAATATTGTGACTGGGGAAAAAAGGATAAAAAGATTTAATTAATACATTCACCAATAAGTAACATCGTCTAAAATACCAGTGATAATTTATTTTCTCTTAAAACACGAGTACCTGAATAATAGCTGGATCACTGAATATCTGCTCTTCTGCTTTCGCAGATGTAGAGGGGGACTTGACCTGCAAATCCTGAAATGATAAAATTCATTAGGATATACACAGCTTAGATCCACAAGTTCTTGTAGCTGAAGGGCTTCTTCCCAGCCATTCACAGGGAGAGGGCTTTGATTCAACCTACTATAGAGATATGGGAGAGGGATCAAGTATAAGGAAATAATTGGCATTAATGAATGGGAAATAAGCCAGTAACTTTTTGGAACTTTCATATTGCAATTTTATGGAGTGCAGTCCTTGTGACAATAATAGCCTTTGTATTTCTACTTTAGATTTGATTAGTAGTTCTTTAGTTTTAGACACCCCACAAAAGATAGGAGGACTTATCCTTCATCTGTTGTGTTGAAATTTATGTCTAATAAAATTGATAATGGAGATTTGATTTTGATCAATCAATTCTTCAAACCTTCAACTAGCTGGCTTTCCTTAAATGCCAAAATTTCATAATAATTTCTCCAACAACCTTTTGAATATAATGAAGCCTAAAATTCCCGCCCCCCCCCCCCCCACCCCTCCTTTGAAAAAAGAAGAAGAATGGCGACAGAAACCATCAATTAAAAACCTAATGGGTGCATATTCAGAGATAACCAATGAAATAAGAAAAAAAAAAAAAAAGAACCTGTCAATGAAGGAAAGGATGACCCATTAGGCATTACTTGGTTTCCAAAAGGAATTAACCTCAAGAGAAGAACCAGAAAGATCATATAAATTTGGAAGGTACAACACGTAACAATAAACAACTCAAAACTTTAGGGTCATTTTTGCAATTAAAACTGATTCACAAAAACAGACTATGTAAAAATTCTATTATGAACTTTAAACTTGTGCTAATCAATGAAAGAAAGGATGACATTACAATACTTTGTTAGAACCAGCCCCCAAGGAAAAGGACAGCAATGAATCAGGAATATAAAAGATCAGTTAATTACAGTATGATTACCTTAATATCATTTCCTCGGAAAAGAATGTATTCATAAACCTTATCACTTGGAGGAACTTGTGGACCATCTTTTCTTCTCCCCTCTGTTCCATATGACCTGACTATAATATCACATAACAAGCAATTCAATTTTAAGAAGAAATCTGCAGAAACATCATTAAGCTGCTATAACTTCCAAGCAACTAGACATCAGGCTAGGATTACCACATGATGCAGCACTAATCTAAAAATTATAAATAAATTCACTGAAAATCTAACAACTTTTCTATGAATAAATAAGTGTATATACTGCATATTGTGATATGAAATACTTCAGGAAAGATGTGATATTCAAGCATACTAGCATAAATGTCTATTTTGTCAACGGTTACTGGTAATTGTCTAATCCTCTTCAATCATTTCAATTGCTGATAGAGAGATGGGTTACAGAGGCAGTGCCAGATGCTAATGTTGGCTTAAGTACCTCCAAAGAACAATCGTATCATCACTAGGATTAATCTCGGGATCTGAAATTAATATTCAGTCTTAATTAGAGATTACATTTCGCTCTTGCTCCTCCACTCAAAGGTACCCAATGACTAACCTCTTATGCTAATAATTCTACGTGTTAGGGATTCATGTTTTGTGACCATGCCAACATCATGATATGACTTCTGACATTTCATTTTAAACAAGCTGCCGGGCTATGTTCCCTCTAACCCAAATGGCATGTTAAACTCGTTATTACAATAACGCCAAAACACTAATATCAAATAGACACCAATTATAATCAAACCATCCGGCATCCCGAATCTATCAAACATATCCTATCCTATCAAAGCCAAAGTGGGACCAGGAGCCCTTGAACCGCGTACGTGACTGAAACAAAGCAAAGCAGAGGGTAGTACAAAATCTACGCACCGCTCTTCAAGCCAATGGTGGAATCCTGGACGTTGAGGTGATACAAAACGCCTTCGTAACGAATCTCGTACTTGGAAATCAGGCTTATGAAGCTGCCAATGTAAGATTCACCCGCACTTGGCGACGAAGTTGAGGGAGGTTTGGCGCCAGATTCACTCGCCATGTAGTGAAAAAGATGTGCGTGGTTTCAGAAATCGAATTTGAACCAAATCGGCGAAGAAGGAGGGCAAGGAAACCAGCAATGATGGAGAATATGACAAAAAGAAAAAGAAGGACAATTTTCGAAGTCAATTGTTAGATTCTATCATTAGGGTTTCCTCTCTCTCTCTCTCTCTATTGCTTCGATCGGTTAGCATCGCCTGGGTTGTGTGGAATTGTTGTTCATTTCAACCCAACAAAAATACGAATCATCGTTTCCTCTCAAATGGAGAAAAAGCGCTCACGCTCACTCACTCTTGGACAATGTTTCTGCCCCACCGCATCAGAACATTGTCGTACCAGTTCCTTGTACGTGTCTGCGTCATGTTATGTGTCTCAATACCTTTTCTTTGAGATTAATTAAAGCCAATGTCACACCTCATTTTATGAGTATTTAACTACAAAATTAAAATTTCAATTTTTAAAATATAACAAATTATTTTTATAAAATTTTAAAATCAAATTAAGTATTATTTTAAAAAAATCATTTTTATTTAATATTTAATTACAGAGTAATATTAAATTAAGCTGCATTAGAATACAAATTTAAAAGCTACATTAGAATCACGTATTTCTTACATTTCTTTTATTGTAAATCCTTTTTTTTTTTTACATATTCTATTATACTAGCCATACGAGGGATGATAAACAGAGAGAAGTAGCAACAAAAATGAAAAGAAAAAGGTCAATGGTTTAATTCTACTATATCTTTAATAAATTAATTACTTTTTTTGATTCATTGAAACAAATAGATTACAGGAGATAGTACAACCCTACTAAGTAATCTAGCAATCGGGAATTTCAGCTGCTGCAAGTTTCAAAAATCAGTGCTTTTAGGTGAGCATGGAAGTGGTATGTTTATTAGGGATGAGTATCCCTAGTCGCGAGCTAATTCATTGTTTGCAGAAGTCATTTTAACATCTCCGAAGTATGTGCTTGTAATGGTGTCGGATTTATGAGTTTCAAGACTGACAATAGGAGCACAACGTCTTTGCTGATGAACAAGTGAACTTCACAGAATTTTACTCTTCTGACTTTTCCTTTCTCCTACATAAATTTCAGTCACGTCCATATTTGCACTTATTGTTCTCATTGAGTATATCTGTTTTCCATTTGTGAATTATTGTTGTTCCTTTCCATGAGGCGTCCCAATGATTTTGTCTGCTGTAGCATTTCTTCTAAGAGCTGTTTATTTCGAATATTGAAACCCTTTACACCATTCCAAGCCCATTCTTTCCGGAGGAGTTTAGCATACCAATCCACCACAGATTGGTTTTCAATATCTTCAATTTAGTTAATAAAACATTAGTCTTTTCTCCATTTAATAATTTAAATATAAAAAATTGTAATTTAATCTTTAAAGAGTTTTTCGCAATCAAACTGATGTTTGTGCTAGGCAATTTTCTCTTGAAGTTATTTTTTGTTTGTAATTAAAACATCATATTCAAATAGATATTTTTAGTTTAAAAAATAAATTATTTTTAAGAATAACTTTGTTGATCATTAACTTTTCGTTTCTTTGATTATATTTAAAAATAATAATTTATATTTTAACCTAAATCAATTCCATGAGTAAAATATATTAATAATTCTCCATTTTAGTTATCAACCCATTGAAGTAAGGTTCACGGGATACAGCTACCCCAAAAAAACTTGATAGGATATGCCAAACAGACATGGCCTTTAATGAGATGCTCATTTTCCATGTGCTTGTTTTGTAGCTAAATTCTGATACTTTACTTGGGCGCCCGTGAGCCCTTCAATTTTTACCTTTCATAGAACCGTCTTACCGCATGGCTACACCGTTTTCGCTTCTTTAATTCTTTCTACTCTCTTCTCCGAGACTGAACACCGGATTGAGTCTATACGACGCCGTGTGCCTTCTTCATCATACACCACCAAAACCCTTTCTTTTCTTGTACTCTTGTCGTTTTCCTTTCCATCTCTCCCCTTTTCATCGCCTTCGAAGTATATCGGATCTGGGTATCTTCTCCGAATTCACTTGGCTCACTGTCTCAAGCTTTAGTTTTAGTCTCTCAGAGACCAACAAAATTTAATGCTTCAGCTTTTTAATTAGAATTTTCTCTTGATTATCTAGTACAAGACACAAAGCTGGAGCAATTGAAGACAATCGGAAGGGAGCTCGCCATGGGCTCCCAGGGCGGCTTCGGCCAATCCAAGGAGTTCCTCGATCTGGTCAAGTCCATTGGTGAAGCTCGATCCAAGGCTGAGGAAGACAGAATCGTTCTCCATGAGATCGAAACTCTCAAGCGTCGCATCATTGAGCCAGACATTCCCAAGCGTAAGATGAAGGAATTCATCATTCGCCTTGTTTATGTGGAGATGCTTGGCCACGATGCTTCTTTTGGCTACATCCACGCTGTTAAGATGACCCACGACGACAATCTTCTCCTTAAACGAACTGGGTATTTGGCTGTGACCCTTTTTTTGAATGAAGACCACGATTTGATCATCCTCATCGTCAATACCATTCAGAAGGACCTCAAGTCCGATAACTATTTGGTCGTCTGTGCTGCCCTCAATGCTATTTGTAAGTTGATCAATGAAGAGACTATCCCGGCTGTACTGCCTCAGGTGATTGAGCTTTTGGGTCATTCCAAGGAGGCCGTTCGGAAGAAGGCCATCATGGCACTTCATCGCTTCTATCAAAAATCACCTTCTTCAGTGTCACATTTGATCTCCAATTTCCGCAAGAGATTGTGTGATAATGATCCTGGGGTAATGGGTGCCACTTTATGTCCCCTTTTCGATCTTATAACGATTGACGCTAATTCTTACAAGGATCTCGTCATCAGCTTTGTGAGCATTCTTAAACAAGTAGCAGAACGCAGATTACCAAAGAGCTATGATTATCATCAGATGCCTGCTCCATTCATTCAGGTTCTTCGTTCTCTATATTCCTCTGTGATTCATATTTGGTTATTATCGAATGCCCGGTTCGTTTATCTTAGGTCTTAAAATGTGGAAATTTACTTTCTGGGGGTGACCATGAGCATCCTAATTGAGCTTGTTTTGTTCAGATTTCGTTTTGTTATTTTTGTTAGCTTGGATGTAATCTAAGTTTCATTAGTGAACATTTTTTGAGCATGCAGATTAAGTTGCTGAAGATCTTGGCATTGTTGGGAAGTGGTGACAAGCAAGCAAGTGAAAACATGTATAATGTTATTGGTGATATAATCAGGAGGGGTGATTCATCAAGTAATATAGGGAATGCTATTCTCTATGAGTGCATATGCTGTGCTGCTTCCATATATCCCAATCCTAAGTTAATAGAAGCTTCTGCAGATGTTATTGCAAAATTTTTGAAGGTTTTTTTCCCCTCTAAAATTCAATTTTTTTTCAACTTTCAAGTTTAGACTAGGATTACTATTGCATGTCAATATGTATATCATATATGTTTTTATAACATGGCCAGAGTGACAGTCATAATCTCAAGTACATGGGCATCGATGCCCTTGGTCGGCTAATAAAGTTGAGTCCGCAAATTGCAGAACAACACCAACTAGCAGTGATTGACTGCTTAGAGGTAAGGATATTCCTTTTAAATGCTTAAGAGTTAAGATGAATGTGTTTGAGTACTCAGTCAGAAGTTGTAATTTTTTGGTAACTTAGTTATGGTCTTATTTTTTCTGGATGAAAACTTAGTTATAGTCTTATAGATTATCAAATAATTGTTTCACTTTATTTCCATCTTTTCATACTTTTCTTCTTGTCATTCACATGGGGATTAGTACTCTTTGTATGTCCACTAGCTACCCTGATTAAGCGGATTACTTAATATCATAGTGCCCACCGTTGATTGGCAAGTAATATCTCCATGTACAACCAGGCTCCTTTGCAATTCTTGTTGAATTCTGATGTGTGTGGTGCAGGACCCAGATGATACACTGAAGCGGAAAACATTTGAACTGCTATACAAAATGACCAAGTCCTCCAATGTGGAAGTGATTGTTGACCGTATGATTGAATATATGATTAGCATAAGTGATGATCATTTTAAAACCTATATAGCATCTCGATGTGTGGAACTTGCTGAGCAATTTGCGCCTAGTAATCAGTGGTTTATACAGGTGATCGGAATTTTTCCCTTTATATACTTCACTTTTTTTTTTAAAAAATTTTTTTTTCCCATTCTTTCATTGGAACTAATAATGTCTGGTATAATGATTGCACAGACCATGAATAAAGTTTTTGAGCATGCTGGAGATCTTGTGAATATCAAGGTAGCACATAATTTGATTCGGTTGATTGCAGAAGGATTTGGAGAGGATGATGATGCTGCAGATAGTCAGTTGAGATCATCAGCTGTATGTTATTTGGATAATTTCAATTTTTATACATTATGTCTACTACAAAGTGTGCATTTGCATACACACGTTATTGAATGGAGGATATTTTCTGAGTTGCAGGTTGAGTCATATTTGCGCATTATTGGAGAGCCAAAGTTGCCATCTGTATTTCTTCAAGTACTTTCTCCCCCACTTGTTTTACTTTTTAGAGAACTTCTATATGTTTGTTAGCATAATGTTAAGTACTGATTACAGGTCATTTGTTGGGTCCTGGGGGAATATGGCACAGCTGATGGAAAGCATACTGCTTCCTACATCACTGGGAAGTTATGTGACGTGGCAGAGGCATATTCTGATGATGAAACTGTTAAGGTATCTATTGAAAGTTAATGTTTTTCTACTGAGTAAAGAAGAGTTTTTTAGGAAAAATTTGATTGTCAATGGAACGTGCTATCAGTTTTAAGTCAGGGCCATTTATGTTATAAGTTTTAAGCATAATTTAACCGTATTCCAGTTCCATTGAGGAATTGCATAAGGATTGTTAGCCTTTTCGTTCTTTCTCTGCTCTCTAGTCCGACTAATTCACAGTCCCAACTCTCAAGGGTCAAAGTGGTTTAGTTTGCTGCTTATATAGTTTGAATATATTATTCTGATGGGCTCTGATATATACGAGAAAATATAAGCAAATGTAAAAGGAAGAAATGTTGTGAGGGACAAGATTGGGAATGAGTAGAAACGATGAGGGTCATGTGTAGGCTCTTGAGAGAGTTCTAGAAGGAGTTGGTTAGACAATTCTCAATAAAGAGTGAAGGAAGAGAGAGCCAAAGGGGAGGAAAAATTTGGAAGGGACTTGGGAGAGTGCTAGCCTCTCGAAAGCTAGCAGTGTGGTTGCATTCTGTGTGTTTGCTGGAATGTTGCTGTTTATCTTTTTATTCTGTTATTTCTTTTGTTCTATTTCCTTGAGTGGGTTCTGTTTTGAGCTGTAAAGTTAGTGTGCTGTTTTGTTAGTCTTTTTGGATTGGTGTATAGTTTTGAGTGTTTCATCTATAATAGAAGTATTATGCAGTGCTTTATCCAGGGCTCTAACAAATTGGTATCAGAGTCAGTGATAATCGGAGAAAACATGGCTTGCTGGGAGAATAGGATGGACTGTTTGGAGAGAGAAATGTCATTCGTGAAGAAGGACATAGGAATCATCAAAGAGTGCATGAGAGACCTTTGTGATGTTCTAGTTAGATTAAGTAAAGAAGAATTGGGGGAAATACAGAAGAAGCCTATCAAATGGTCTGTTAGTTGGAGCCGATTGGAGAATTCTTGGCTTTCCCAAGCAAAGAGAGGTGAAGAAGAGGAAAAGCTTGAGTTGAACAATGTATCAGTGTTTGCCTTCAAGAATGAGACAGAAGAGAAGATGAAGTCGAAGCTTATCCAATTTTCTTAGCCCATGAAGACCACACTGGTTTCTAGCTTGACAGCCCCTATGGAAGCAGATTGGAAGTCAGAAGAGGAGATGATCTCAATCCCAGTGCTAATATCAAGCTATCTGGAAGGTATTTATTACCCTTTCAAAGTGGATATAGCCAAGGTAAGAGAGTTGGGATTTATTACCCTTTCAAAGTCATCACAGCCTCTTTCAAACACACATGGCAGCAGCGTCTTAATCATCCAGCTTTGGTATTCTTCTTTGTCATGCAATTTCTTTGCTCACTTTCATCCATTCTCCACCTTCTGGCCTCTATTCAATTCTGTTAATGAAGAAGACAATGAAGACAAAGAAGGGAAAGCACCAAAGAGAGAAATCCAAATTCAGGAAAACAGAGAGCCATCAGTTGAAATTCTCATGTATTCTATTGTGGGCAAAAATCATAGGTTTTATCAACAAATAATGGAAAAGATGAAAAGGAAGAGGATAAAGGGAAGGAAACACTGACTCGAGAATATTATGGTTTATCAACTTCAAGGAGTTCCTATTTTACTTCGTACAGCCTCTTCTTTTCTTTTGATGGGCCATTTAATATGCTTGAAGACTAAGAAGGAACCTACATCTGAGTCCCTAAGAACTTTGAAGTCAATTCACAATTTTCTATATTCTAGTCTTTATGCACATTGCTTGGATGATTATAACAAGCGGGAGGGTGCAAAGGAAGTTCAACAAACGGGGATCCAAGTTGTGCAATGTTTCCTTCCATTTGAATTTGGAATTGCGGATGTTGGTCCAATATGTGTTGGGCTGTGTTCTTTGGGGAAACAAGAGCAGAGACCTACTGGAAAAAAGTCACCTGTCTCAAATTCTAGTTCTCACCTTGAGGGCAAGGTTAAGCTTCAAGGGTCAGGTAATGATGGGCCCCAATGTATACTAGGAAATATAACCAAAGGCAAAAGGAAGAAATGTTGTGAGAGACACATGTAGGATCTTGAGAGAAAGTTCTGGAAGGAGTTGGTTAGGCAATTCTCATTAAAGAGTGAAGGAAGAGAGAGCCAAAGGGGAGGAAAAATTTGGAAGGGACTTGGGAGAGTGCTAGCCTCTCGAAAGCTAGCAGTGTGGTTGCATTCTGTGTGTTTGCTGGGGTGTTGCTATTTATCTTTTTATTCTGTTATTTCCTTTGTTCTATTTCCTTGAGTGGGTTCTGTTTTGGAGCTGTGAAGTTGGTGTGCTGTTTTGTTAGTCTTTCCAGTATATTCTGTAGATTGGCATATGGTTTTGAGTGTTTCATCTATGATCGAAGTATTATTCAGTGCTATATCCAGCTCTGACATTCTCCTAGGTCAGAACCTAAATTATGCATTATGGCCTGTATTTATAGCTTGCCTATGCTGATGAGTGAACATTTGTTATTTAGACTAGTAGTTATTCATAAAAATTTCTTGCCTGGACAAGCATTGTGTATGTGTTTTATAACATCTTTGCTTGATTTAGTTGGGTGAGCATGCAAAAAGGTTTTGTGAACTTACATGAAAACTATTTTTATTGATTATCTATTGCTAGTCATTCTAGCTGTTTTCTTCTTTATTGTTTCAGTGACAAGATTTCCAGAACTTTTTTTCTTTTTAATGCAAGTATGTGCGAGTGTTCATGTCTCTGCTAGCAAACCAATTGTTCAATATTTATATGCTTGGTTCTGTTTTAAAACTTAGAAGTATAATGGAGTGCATTTGCATTGGTGATAGAGGTTTTCAAATTGGGCATATATGATATTGCTCATTGCAAGAATGTGTCCAATTTGTGGATTCACAGTTTTTTTTTTTTTCCACTTGTTAATGGCATCTATTCTGTGTGAACACTGCTATGCCATTCAACAATCAAGGTTTAGCTTGTTATTTCTTCCACCTCTCGTCTGTGATTTGCATCAGAATCTTGAATCATTATGCAAGAATAATTTTGAATGGGAACTAACTTGCTGCTTGTTTTGAAGGCTTATGCAACTTCAGCACTGATGAAAGTTTATGCATTTGAAATAGCAGCAGGGAGGAAAGTGGAAATGCTACCTGAGGTATATGCTGAAAGACTTAGGTTAAATTTCTTCAGCTCTGCCATCTTATGGGCTTTCTGTGATTGAAGTTGATGGTTACTATTGGAGTACTCTCTAACCTTTGACCATTCCTCTCAATATATGTTACGGTAGCCCATCTCTGTCATCATAAAAGAGTCCACCATTGCATTTTATAAGTCCTTCCAAGTCTCAAGTCATTGCCAATTGCACCAAGATTGCCATTTACATATCTATTAAATGGATAAAGTATCAATTTTGTTTCTTTTTTTCCTGGTTGTGAAGTTAACAAAAGTATTTTAACACTCAGAAACATAGAGGTCGGATCTTAAAATTTGTTGGTTCTACAAATTTCCTTGGGGGAGTTTCTTTGTCAAATTATGTTTATGAATTCTAAGAGTGTTATAGCTGATTAGGAATTACTTTGCTTTATGATTATACATAATTTTCTTTGACAGTAGAAATTGATAGATTTGTCCCAATGGTCTTTTTGAACATGTCTAGGCTGGAACACATAAATCCTTTAATCTGTATGGAAAGTGGCAACTTGATGCTAAAATTTGACTGATATATTAATGCCAATATGAGTAACTTCTCCTTGTCTACTTGCAGTGTCAATCTCTAATTGAAGAATTGTTAGCATCCCACTCTACAGATTTGCAGCAGCGTGCTTATGAATTGCAAGCTCTTGTTGGGTTGGACAGACAAGCTGTTGAATCTATAATGCCACAAGATGCAAGTTGTGAAGATGTTGAGGTTATTGTTAATTCTCAAATCATCTTGTATCAGTTTAAAATTATAATGTTTCATCTATGTTTTTAATAATGCATCGGAGACATTTTGGTGTTTGATGCAATTACAAAATTTGGTCAGGGAAGACCTCCCTAAACCATAGTCAGCATCCAATGGATGTCTCTTCTAGGAATTTTTTTTTTATTTTTTGGGGTAGGACATTGTCTTTTCAAGAATGCGAGTAACTGCAAGTTATTCATCTCCTTCAATCAATTATAACTGTCTGACAATAATTAATTGCTGTTCTGTTTTTTATTCAACTTGACAAAGACTGGTGTGGGTTTTCAATGTTGATTGGGATCTCTTTGTCCTCTGTCCAAACATCCTTAGAAAAAGCTTATAAATCTCCAAACATAATCTTTAGAAACCTTTTTTGGCCAAATAATTTTTAGAAATCTAAGTAAGACAGTGACATAAGCTTCAACCTAACCAGTGCTTCGATTTCATTTGCTCATTCCCGTGTCAAATTTCTTTTTTTTTTTTTTTTGTGCAGGATTGGAATTCTTTCCCCCATCCTGAATGTCTTAATTTTTTCCAGTCTGATCTCTCTTAGTCTCAGTCAAATACTACCAATGCTATAGAATCTGTGTTTGGCCATGCCTCTTTCAGATCAAAACTGCTTATTTTTCATAAACGTACTTATTTTGAGAGTTTCTAATGTTTGGTCCAGATTTTAAGAAAACAAGAAACTGCTATCCAGAAGGCATTATTTTTGCTTGGGGGAAGGAAGCACAAAATTAGACCTTCTCTTGGAAGCATAATCAAAAGTAGAAAACTATTTTTTTTTGACCACTCAATTAGTAATTACCTTAATTACTTCTAAATTTTTTTACCTACCCTTTTAAATACAAGCCCTTTTTAATGATTTGATCGGAAGAAACACTTATTTTTTAAAGATTTTCCAAACACAATAATATTGATAAAAGTGCTTATTAAAATGATCTTGCCAGACACAAACTACTTTTCTCAGTGTTTCTTATGAAACTCCAGCGGGGAAGAAAAAGCTGTCAAAATAAGCAAAAATCTAGCCTAATCCAAATGGACCCTAACTTAAGTAGGCATAATCCTACCAGTATTGAGAGCTTTATGGTCTGAAGGTAGAGAAAAATGGGGTTACTGAGCTGCTAAATTCCAATGTTTTCTTTCTGTACTCTGCAACAGGTGTTGAAATGATTCTTCTTTACTTTTTTGTTCACTTCCTTTCCATTCTAAACTTTCAATCTGAAAATCTGAAAGAAGATTTAGAATAAATATACACACCCATTGCAACATTACTGCACAATCAAAATCCTTGTTGGTGGTTTTGGAATGAAGTCATCAACTGATTGATATTTATTCTTCTTTGAGCATCACTATAAAATTGTAGTGATAAAAATAATTTGACTAGTGTTTGCAATCTTCAGAATTTTTTAAAATAGTAGTGTTCGATTAATTGGCTAGGTTTGTTTATCAGGAAAAGAAGGCTTTCATATAACTCAACTGTCTTTGAAAACCTATTGCTGATTAATTGTATTTTCTCCCATTTCTTAAAAAAAGAATAATCCTTTACCCATTTGCTTGTTGACAGCTTTCTTTGCATAGCAGTTTCTATTTGTATTGAAAGCACAGTCATTTGAGTTTTTGCTAAATTGTAGTTGTGATTTTCTATGAAACAATGCATATTACCACATAGACATGCTTTAAAGAAAAAACCCAAACCTTATTGACATTCTTAATCTTCTGCTCAGGTTGATAAGAACCTTTCATTCCTCAACGGTTATGTTCAACAGTCTCTAGAAAGGGGTGCTCAGCCCTACATTCCTGAGGATGTGCGTGCTGGAATGGAGGATATGAGCAACTTCAGAGGCCAAGATAAGCATGAATCTTCACAGCATGGACTGAGATTTGAGGCATATGAACTTCCAAAGGCTCCAACACCATCAAAAGTTGCTCCTGCTTCACTTGCATCCCCAACAGACCTAGTTCCAGTACCTGAGACATTGTATTCTAGGGAGACCCACCAGATCTCATCAGTGGCATCAGCATCAGAAGCTGGATCTTCAGGGCTTAAGCTTCGGCTTGATGGTGTTCAGAGGAAGTGGGGCAGGCCAACTTATTCATCACCAACCTCGTCTAATACCTCAGACGACACTTCTCAAAAACCAGTCAATGGAGTGACCCAGGTGAATGGTGCAAGTGCAGTAAATTCAAAAGCACGTGATAGTTATGGTTCAAAAAGGCCACCGGTTGAAATTTCTCCAGAAAAGCAGAAACTTGCTGGTTTATTATTTGGTGGTTCAAGCCAGCCTGAGAAAAGACCATCTGCTAGTCATAAGGTTCCGAAGGCAAATACCAATGCTACAGACAGATCTCAGGAATCAAAGACTGTAATTGTATCCAATGAAGTAGCTGGGGGGAAAACAAATCATCAACCTCCTCCAGATTTGCTTGACTTGGGGGAACCAACTGTCGCGACTGCTCCTCCCTCTGTGGACCCATTCAAGCAATTGGAAGGACTTCTTGATCCAAGTCTTAGTTCAACAATAGATTATAGTGCAGATGCTAGTGCTACTACAAAAGCTCCTGATATTATGGCACTATATGCAGAGACAACCACAACGGAGAAGAGTGCAAGTGGTGGCTATTCTATCCCTGTGAGTGGAGAAGTAAATCTTTTATCCGAGTTGTCAAATACAGCTGTTGGTAGTGTCCCTGGAGAAACAATTGTGACGTCTTCATCTCAACCTGTGAAGGGTCCAAACCCTAAAGATTCATTGGAGAAGGATTCACTGGTGAGGCAGTTGGGAGTGAACCCATCAACTCAGAATCCCAACTTGTTCAAGGACTTGTTAGGAAGAGAATTATAAATCATGACGGTTGAGGATAGATTGGCTTGTGACTTGCTGCCAATGGAGTTCCTGATATGCATAAATGAGTAGTGTAAATTACGATCAGACATGGATAATTGCAGGCACCCAGAATGGGGTGATTCCTATCCAGGAATGATGGCAGAATCAAGTATATTCTTGTATACATTGCTGAATAACTTCCGTGGCAATTGAATTCAAATGCGGTTCTTCTCATTGCAGCCAGGTTTTGGTCCACTCTGGACTCTTAATGGAACTTTTGAGCATGGTCGTCATTGCTTTTAAATTTCAGAGGATGTCTAGTTCATCTTTGTTTCTATACTAATGGTGTAATTTTTTTATTGCTTTTTTTTAAAATTTTTGTGCAATTTTCTATGTTCATCCTGAACAACGAGAAGCTTGACAATGTGGTCAGTTATTAGTTTGATGCATGGCTTTTGTACTCGGGACAATCTTAGTGTTAATGAGGGTAGGGCATATATATATTCCTTGTGGAAGACTTAAGTGCCCATGATTGGCTGCATTGCATTTATACTGTTGCCCTTAAATCTTTCTCTCACTTGGGTATTAGGATTGATCTGAGATTGGTTCAGCATATAAAAATGGAATATGCAAGCTCTGTAGCTGATCTACTTATATTGAATATAGTTTTCTGAGAATCTCACAGTAAAGGATTTTAGTTTCGATTTTCAGCATTTGAATTTAAAGCATGTGATTCAGCATTAAAAGCTACAATTGAGGTTTTCAAATGAAACCGGGTTAGTGTGAGAAGTTACAAAGTCTTGAGAGAGAAAAGTATAAGGAGGAAAATAGGTGCATGGGCAAAGAAAAAAATGATAGAAGAAAGGTACATCATTAACAAACAAAGAAGTAGAGGGATAGAGATTGTTATGTTGGATGTGCACTGTGTAGTGAACGGTTTTGTTACTTCTGTTTTCATCTCTCTTCTTTTTCTTCTTTTACCCCTTCCTCCTCTCCCCCACCACCATTTCCCCCACTTTTTCGTGCTTCGACCTCTTCAAAGATTGTAGACATCACCACGTCTTATACCAAAATTTCAAACCTAAAAAATTTCGAGACATATTTATTCAATAAACTCAACAATCTCTTTCCTTTGTCACCAAACACTTGCTAATGAATCAAAAGCTCAAAAAATATTAGTGAAGATGCAATTTTATGTTATGATTTTTCAGAGTTGCATTCGGTGTGATGGGTTACACTTATTATAAAAATCAAGATCTTAAATTTAAGTCTTGTGGATTAAAAAAATTGTTAAGAAAACTATATTTTTATTACAAGATTTTAACCAATTTAAATTAAATTAGTTGAAATTTAAAAAAATTTTAAATACTAATAATTTAGGATTTTGACAAAAAAAAATAAAAGTCAAATGTTTTAAAATATTAAACAATAAGAAAACTTTGTAGTGTTTATGGATAAAAAAAATATTAGAAATCCATGATACAAAAATAATTATACTCGTCAACGTCGCTTTGATAATGCCATACATCCCTAACGGCCCCTTGGCTAAGATCAGTGTATCTGTTCATTTTTTTTATCATATTGACACATCACATGTACAATGCCCCTTAAGTCGTAACAGACATATATAACTTGCAACAACCTTGTACACGTATATATGATCATTTTCATTTTTACTAATTTGATTCTTTGACATTCAAATAATTGAAAATTCAACTTCTCATCACTCTTAGAATGCTTATTAATGTCTGTCATCAATCAATCAACCAATAAAAAAATATTTGACTATTATCCATTCATGAATGATATGATTATAGATTTTTTAAAATATAAATTTTAATAAAATAAAAAAATAAAAAAATAAATTAAAAGTCTATTATATATAAATTAAAATTTATCTATATTTTTTTAATATTTTATCACTTCATTTAAATTTATACTTTAAATATCCCCAAATACTTTACCTTTGAAATCCAAAAATGAATAATCATTAATTCATTAAACTCCATCAATCTAAATATCTTTACAAATCCAGAAATGAATCTTTATTAGTTACTAAAACATATCTCAACTATTGGTTTCTAAATTTAATCTTTACAAATTACAACATAAATCCAGTTCATAAAATTTTTTTACTCGTACGTAGCAATAATTGAAACGTACGTTTGGTTTAGGATACATAATATTTGGTGCAATAAATTCATAAAAAACGGAGGCAGATATATTATAAAGAATAGATAATAGAGAAATTAAGTGGTGGATGAAGCAGAGTTGAATCATATTGTGAATGTGAGAATATATAGCTGTCATGGATTTGAAATGTTTCCTTGGGGGAACATCTATCAACATCTTTCAATAAATTCACACAGCAACGCCAAACAACAAATATGAGACACTTGTGCTCTGGCCATGAAAGATGCAGACTCTGAATTTTCGGCTCTGATTTTTGAAATTTATTGCATAAGAGTCCCAAAAAGGAACTGTTTCCTATCCGTGTTCTTGTAAAGGTGATGTGGCTCCTATGGAAAATGACACTTGATTGACATTGGACTCGTTCTTCAAGTTGCAATATGTATAATATGGCCACGTGTTGTTTCTGTGATCAAAGTTGAATAACTATAAATCAACCTTCGTTTTAATCTTATTTTTTCTGCTAATGCAGATATGACTGCCTAGCTTGGCTAGCAGTTTTATTCTTCATTAGTCCTCTCTGTGCAATGAAGAAAAAGTCTACAAAATAAAAGGGCATGTTTCGGATCATGAATATCCCAACACGGTCATACCCACTTTTGAAAGTGACACAATATTGAACACAACGCTTTAATTTGTTGAGTTATATATATTAGCATATATCATAGAGAGTGAAATTGGAAATTCAATATAAAAATATTTGTGTAGTGAGAAAGTGATGGAAGAAAGTTGTGAAAAAGATGTTGGAATTAGTTCAACAGTAGACTATTACGTGTTAGATGAATGTATTTGTCAATAATAGTTGTTGATATATGAAATTAGAGTAAGTCAAATTTGCTTTTTTATAATAATCTTTTCTTGTCTACTTTTTTAAAAATCTATGCTTTAAGTCGTATAGATTGTAAATCTTCAAAATACTAAACCAAAAACTTCAACAAAAAGAAAAAAATTTCATGAATGAAGAGTTATAACTTCTGTTGAAAAAAAAAAAAAGAGTTAAAAATACTCATATATTCAACCCAAAAAAAAGTCAAGTAAGATTACTATAACAAATAAAACAAATCATAGAAGAAGAAGAAGGAGAAGATGAATCCTCAAGAAATACTCTTGAGGAACCCTAGCATGAAAGGGAAGAGCAGAGTTATGTAAATGAGAGCTATACTTTTCGCATGCTATGTATATGTATAGATTAGGGTCATGGAATTGTCAATATATATTTGTAAGAAGACAAACCATCCTTTATGGTCTCATAATTTTGCACTATTAGGGTTTTCCAAAGTTGTTAATGAGAGCATGTCATGGTGATCTCATTCCACCTACCTTCCACTTGTTAAACAAGCATATATAATAATAATAATAATAATAATATAGGTAGCTAATTATATGAAATTTTTAGGAATTATTTGAAATAAATTAACTAAATCAATAATAACACGTACATATATGCTGATATAATATTATGATTGACTTTTGTATATATAAAAGGATTGAAATTAAAATCCAATAATATGTTATCTAATTAATTAATTAAATAAACATAATTAAAACTTGAATTAGGTCCAATAATAAGAAAACGATGAAAAATGACTCAAAAGGGTGTTCCCCACCAAATGAGTTCTCCTCCTAAAAGGAATGAATTGAATGCGATGGTAAATAAAATTTTGAGTTTGAAATTGCTGTATCTGTGAGGAGAAAATGGGTAGTGTGTGGGGGCCTAAGCATTACAAAAGCTTTGAACTAAGTTATTTTAATTTGATGAATCATGAATATTGTGCAGTACTGGGAAATTCCACAATTAATTAGTTGATTCATTTACTTTTTAATTTTGTTTCCTTTTTTCTAAAAACCTATATGTTTAGGGATCAATGGGTAAAATATTCAAACTCTGAATAATACCAAATTTTGCCGTTTAAGTTGGGAAATACATTTTCTTATATAAAAAAAAGTATGACTTTTGGGATTTTTTTGGGTAAGTTTACAAGTCTGAGTCTAGATACCATAATATTTATTTGTCTTATACTTAAATTTATATAGTCTATTAGTTTTTAATAAAATAATAGTTTATCAAAGTGATAGATCTACTAGCCGGATGTTCTAAGTTGTAAAAATTTATAAAATAAAAGAGAGTCAAAAATTATAAAAAAAAAAATTTAAAAACTTCATTACAAGCTCTTATGTTCAAATTAATATAAAACAAAAAAAAAATTAGTATATAATATGTTATAGGTATGCATACCTGAAATCTTTTATAATGAAAATGCCTCCATAGTCTTAGATCAAAATCACCATTCTTGATTAAATAGACCTAATTATATTTATCAGTCTATGTTATAATGGTTACTTGATAAATTTATTTCTTATTGTAATTTTATACGACTTTTATGTAAAATAGTTAGTTTTAACTTAGAAAATTTGAGGAAGAGGAGCTAACAACCATTTTGTTAGCAATATATATGGGCTAATACAAATACATTTGTCAAATTTTTAATATTGGTTTGAAAGATGGGAAGCAAGTTTAATGATTACAATTATTTAGCGGTGCCGTAAATGATTTTTTTTTTCAATTCTCACAATTAATCATATCATTTAATTTATTATTTTTATTTGAACAAGTAAATGTACTATAGTTTTCATTTTATTTTTGGTAAATCAAATCTTGATGAGAGATCATGTGAAATAATAATTAAAAATTAAATTAAATTATGATAGATATGAATAATTATGATTTAAAATTTTATTTAGTATAATCACATTTAATTGCAATAATAACTCAAATAAAATTATTTTGAGTAGAACATAAATGTGAGAAGCTAGAAATTAGATGTAAAAATCACGTGATATTTAGTAATTGCAACCGAACCAAGTTATAGTCAAAATATTACTTGTCAACTTCGTAGCAAATGTGGACAACTCATATTCTTAAATTATTAGATCATTTAAATGTTTTAAATATTATTAAAGTCTACTTTTTCTTGAAAGTTTGTCCAATACACTATTACAAAGTTAGTAATAAAATAATAATAATAATCTTATAAAGAAAATTGGAGACTGTTTGCCACCTATACGAGTTTTCTTTTTCATACTTCATTAATGAGCTTATTAAGTAACACCAGAGAATAATAAAAAAACAAAGTATGTCAACTTTGGAGATCAAAATATTTCTTCATCTTCAAATTTTCTTTCTCTGCCTTACGGCAAATTTATGGGTACAAGCTTTAGATGAATACATCAATCAAATATCTTCTAAATATTTGAAAAATTAAAAACAAATTAATCTAAAAAGAAAACGTGAAGAATGAAATTAATACTATCTTCTCTGGCTATGAACTTGAAATCTCCTCTGTACACTTGATTTCCCTGTTTGTGTGCTAATCTTATTCTGAAGACTTTCCCCTTTGGGTTGTCTTTTTGGCCAAAAAGAAAAGGGAAGGTTTACTCTCCCTTTTAGGTTGCCATGTTATTGCACTTCAGGTCTTAACTCTTCATTATTATTTTTCCTTTTCTTTTTCTTTTTCTTTTTTTTTGGTTTTTCCTGAAGAAAGTTGAAACCCATTTCTGAGCTTTGAAGCCTTTATTCCTTTCCATATTTGGAAAGTTATTATTGTTCTTCTTTCTGGTACCATGGTTGGCTTTGCCATATGTGTTTTGAGTTGAGGGTAATATGAATGATATGATCTCTATTTCTTGGGATACAATCTAATAGGTAAGCCATCGTGGGGAAGAGCAAAAGGGCCATATTGAATCCCATTTTGTGCATCCTCCAAACACCACCTGCATCAAAATAACAAAGCTAAACTTAGAAAAGAAGCTTCTAACTATGGAATCTGAAAAAAGGTTTAAACTCAAAATGGAAACTTTCATTAGTAATGACAAGTTTAGTAAGTAGTTTACCAACCTGTACTTTGTGGTCAGATGATGTAGAAGCACCAAAATCTCCAACTTGGCTAACTCATTTCCTGGACATGCATGGGTCCCATTGCCAAATGGCATAAAAGTATTGGGTTTTGGTGCAACCTGGCACATCATTAGCAGAATCTGTCAAAATCTAGACTTGAATTTGGATTTAACACAAACAAAAAAAAGAAGCAGTTTGGAATTAAATGAAATGAATTCTTTGTTATAATTACCTCAAATCTTGAGGGATCAAACTTCTCTGGCTCTTTGAAGTTATCTGGACTGTGGTGAATGTTTCTGAAAAGTGGCAGAACTTTCCAGCCTTTTGGTATAAGATACCCTGAACAAAAACACAAAATCTGTGAGGCAAAAAACCTAAACAGAAAAAGCATTTCTGGGTTCATATCAGATTTGGTTCCTTACTGACCTTCATATTCAACATCTTGCACTGCTTCTCTGAAAGTGAAAGACAAAATTGAAGCAACTCTAAGTGTCTCCTGAATAACCCTCGATGTTATAGGCATCTTTTTGGTATCTTCCCAAATCAGACCCGTCTTCTCATCCTCTTTGCTCTTCAAAATAGACTCTTGCTCTTTCTGCGAAACCAGAATCACAAAAAAGTAGATAAATAAATAATTCTAAGTGTAGTAGACAAAACAAAACAAACCCACTTTCCCAAGTTGTGAGGTGTAGGACCCAGAAACTTACAGTGACTGCTTGTAGGACGCTTGGGTTTTCACCAAGGTACTTAACGATCCACGTAAGGACACTGGCAGTGGTGTCACGAGCAGCGAAGATGACGCCAATTACATTATCTGCTATCTGCTCATCGGTGAGCCCTGCTTTCTCACTCATGAAGGAACCCAGAAGGTCGTTGTGGTCTTGCTTCATCTGCCTTCTCGTCGACATGATTTGAGCCAAGATCTGAGAAAGCTCCTTCCTTGCTTTCATGGCCTTGTGGAAGAGTGTTCCTGGGAGGTTGATGGGCATTGAGTTGTACCCTCTTTCCAGAATGTAGTAGCACCGTTTCAGATCCTCTCTGTATAGAATCTCATCTTTCCCAAATATTGAAAGCAGAGCGACATTGAAGGTGAACTGCAAGAGATAACGGAAATCCATTATTTTATGACTCACAGTATTGTAGGAATTACGATTTTGTAAAACGCCTTTTGATGATTTTAAATATTTTTTTTTTAGTAAAATTGAAAAAAAAAAAAAGGAAAGAGAAACAGGGGATGCGAAACAGAGCAACGTTGAAGGTGAACTGAAGGAGATGACAAAAACCCACTATTTTCAGTTAAAATAGTGTAGAAATCGATGAGTAATTATGATTAAGTGATACTCGTGTGATGATTTCAAATATTATTCTTTTAAAACTGAAAGAAGGCGTCAGGGGAACCGAAACAGAGGATTTAGGCTCTGTTTAGCTCTGTTTTGTGTTCTTACGTTTTTCATTTCTAGGAAAGTGGTGATGGATTGGCCTTCCCAAGACTTGAGGCAATCTAGGGCAATGGATTCAATGTCAGAGACGAAGTTTTTGATGGCTTCAGGCATGAAAGTACGAAGCACGAGCCTCCTTAAATTGGCATGGTACTCTCCTTGGTGAAAGAAAATAGCTTGTTTTCCCAACATCCTCTCTTTACTTGGAGGAAATGTTGGCTTGAAGAGCTGAGCTTTGTTGAGCACAAACTTGGCGGCTTCTGGGCTGGAAATCATCACACAGGGACACCCCAGAATGTGGGACTTGAAGATTGAGCCAAACCTATCACCAAAAATACAAAATCCAAGTTTGTACAAATGAGTGACCATTTCCAAGAAGCCAAACAAGGGTTAGAAAGGAAGATGGAGATGAAGAATTGAATCAAGTACCTTTTGATTTTGGAGGAAAAGAAGACATTTGGGTCTTGAGAATAGAGCTGAAAGGTTTCTCCTATGTAAGGCCAACCCATGGTACCAGGTGGAACTGGCAATTCCCTTCGTTTGAAAGAGAAATATTTGATGAGTGAATTGAGCACGAAAATTGAGAGAAAAGAAGCAAACAAGCAGAACATGGTGGTGAATTCCATGTCTATTAGCTAGTGTAAGTGGTTTGTTGTAATGAAGAGGAAGAGGAAGAGGAAGGTGTGTGAGGAAAATGAAGTTGAACATTGAGGTATTTATAAGAGTAAATTGCATTGCCGGATAGGAATTAGGAAGAGAGGGAGAAAGAGGGCAAAACAAATGAGCTTTCAATTACAGCTCGATTTCCACACACGGAATCTCCCTCCAGCTAATTCATTTTCCCTTTTTTTTTTTTGGGTATAATTTAATTCCTGTTTCTATCTCAGAAAGACGAGAAAGAAAGAAAAGAGTGAGCACGTGTCACAAGGCATGGAAGAAAGAAAAAGGGGGTATTACTATTATGGTATAATACAATACAATACAGAACGGAGCATTGGGTTGACTGAGAGAAATGGGAATAGCCCTATGTTGCTAGAGAGACAAGCATGCTCAATTTAATAGTCACATAGGCACCAAATATCAACACTAAAACGCCTCTTAAGCAGGACAAAAGGGAACTTGAATGAAAGAAATAAAGAATCTTTTTTTCTTCTTTCTTCTTGTTATTTTCATCCATCAATCCGTACTGTTGTGTTGTGATCTCTACAAGTTGTTTAATCCAAACTATACTCTATTCCTTGTCATCCTTTCCCTCTCATCACTGCACCTTTCTGCCAAACCCACCTTAACTCTTATTTATTCACTCTTGTCACAACTTTTAACTTGTATCTTTACCTGCTTCAAACTATGCTCATTTCCCCCCAACATCACCATTTTTAGCCATACTATGAAAAACCCATCTGTTCAATTTTTATTTAGGATTGGATTTTTATGGGTTTTCCTCAAATCTTGTTCTCAAAATTGGGTTTTGGTCTTTGGACATTTCAACAATATAATGAGTAGGTTTTGCAGGTGCAAGTTGAGCCCTTTTTATTTATGGGACTGCCACCCACCTTAAACTAACTGATTCATTCATTTAGAATGTTAGAATAAAGACTCCAACTCTAATGGTCCCATATCATAAATCTCTATATCTCTCTCTCTATTTTCAACTAAATATACATCCTTATTCTATACCTAAATATATATAAATTATATATTATTATTATTATTACTGCCATGTTTCCCTTTTTTTCTTTGTAAAAATCGATATGTAGGTTATTTAAACTCCAAAATAAGGGGCATTGTAATTATTAGATGCTTATCAAATAGAAAATACTAATAATAATTAAACTGTTTTTTTTCTGTTTTTAGTACATATTTTCAAGCCCAAATCACATGCTACTAAATTGTTGGACAATATTGAAGATCTAGTTAACCATACTTATATAATTGTATTGATTTCATGCATATGCAAAGAGTTCCTATTAAACAATTATCAACTTTGATTAATGTTCAATCAATCTATAGAATATGTTCTTCGGAAAAAATAAAAAACCTAGAGAATAAATGGTAAGAAAGGGCTAGGTTATCAATTAAAAGATGAAATTAAGGATAGAAGTTGAAATGATTTTATAATGTTCCTCTTCGCTCTCTCTTTCAGATAATGATAAATTAATAATTCAGCCTAATTCAAATACTCTTGATGATAGGTTGTCACATATCTTTCATATTCTTTTCATTTCTCATCCGATCCACATTTTGATGTTAGTTACACCTAATTTTGTCTGCAAGAAATTACTTTAAGTGAAAATAAAGCTTAATTAATTATGTCATAATTTTACAATATAAAAGTTTATTTTGTTAACATTCACTTGGCTAAAATGGTTGAGAGATTTTTGGTAAATTTTCATCAAGGCTAGCTATCAAAAACTTAATTAAGTGGGTTTATTGCATTCATTCTCTAGTTAATTTTTTTTTTTGGGTTGTATATTTTCCTTGCTTCTCTTCTTGTGTTAAAATAGGTTGAATATTTGGTCTAGTACATGTTAATATCATGACAAAAGGAGGCACCTTTTGATAGACATTATATATAGTTTACATAATCATGTCAAGAAATAATTATCATACACAATTTAGTAATCCCATTAAATAAGAGTTTAATTTAATGTAATTACCCCAACGAAATTCTCAAAATAATGAATTTTAGTCCATAAATTATTGATCATTTTGCTACTCAAGATATGAATATGATCTCATAATTAATTATAGAGGATTTTGACCTAGTTGTGTTGAATGAAATAGAGAGAGATATGGAGCAACATTACAAAATAATTAAAAAACAGGTTTTCCAAAATGTTGAGTGCAAAGATTGAAATCGATTAATTACCTAATTTTCTTTATTATATTTTATTTATTTTTTTGAATCCTTGTCAACCATACATATAACATATATATCCCCACATAGATTTTGAAAACCTTTGTATTTGGAGATGGATTTTTGACACGTTGCTTGAGGCCACATGATATATGCATGTGGGTGCAGTTGACTAGCCACAATGCGTCAATGTCAAATATATTTCAATCATAAAACAACATCGACAAAATTAAATTCCATTTTTTAAGTCTGCCTTCAAGGATCTGATCAACATGCATAGCAGATAATCTCAACAATAAACAAACAAGTTAGCTAATTAACCCAATTTGTCAACAGCGTAACTAGCTAGCTTGGCGAAGCCATTGGAATTTGTAAACAAAAAGGAAGATTAAATAATATTTGAGTTTCAATTCTATACGTAATTATAAAAAGGATCGAGGATAATTTAATTTATACATATTTATATTCAATTTAATTTATACGTATTTATGTTGAATTTAATTAATACAACTAAACGTTAATATAAAATTCATTATTCAAATAAGTAATAAAAAATAATAAAATTTTAAAATTTTTTTAATAAAAATTTAAGATATCTTTAAGTTACATTAGACTTAAAACTAATCTCGATTGAACTAGAAATTTTTAAGAAATTAAACTTCATTAATTAATATTGACTAGAAGGATTAGATATTTTGTTTTTGAATATTCTGATAATTTGACTTCGTATAAACTAGTATTATGTGTGACGAGGATCTGTTTACAAAGTAAGCCCCCTAGGCTGACTGCATGCATAATATTATAGTTTAATTCAAATCGAGATTATTAATGGAAACATGTTTTCTTAGGTGCATTTTTTGTAAAATATTAAAATGTCATGATTTTCTATATTAACTCATATGTTAATTAATGTGTAAAAGTACTGAACTTCGACACTTTATAAAAAATTAATATACTTAAAGAGGATCTATTCTATGTGATAAGACTGCAAATAGAAGTTCACATCAAATTAATGTATATGTTTAATCCTGGCTTCTCACAATAATTTGATGTATTTAACTAATTTTTTTAACAATTAAGGTATTTTTATGCAATAAGTAAACAACTCCAAATTAATATATGTCGAGTACCTCATATAACTCTCAATTTTAACAATTTAAAGAAAAAGAATTTATAATTGAATAAAAGGTTGAAATATATATATATATATATGCTTCAACAACCAAGATCATTTTTCCTACATTTTCTAACTGCAGCAGCCTTATCCTTTTCTTTTTTTTTTGGTTTATTTTTTCATGCAAATTTTGTGTTCATGCTCCGCAATTTCAAGTAGCATTTATATGACTTGTATGATAGTATATTACCAAAATAATTAAGATTAACTATATATATACAGATAATTATATCTTAATTTTTAATTAATAACTTTTTTTATTTTTAAATCTCTTAAAATATGTTTGAGAATGAAAAAATAAATATAAAAAAAGAAATAAAGTGAAATGAAAATTTAAATAATATTTATTTTACTTGTTTAGAGTTATTCTGAAATTTGTTAATTTAAAATAATTAAAATTAACAAAAAAAGTTAAAAAATATTAGTACATACATAACCTTTTAATTTATTTTTTTAAAATTTAAAATTTTAAATAAAAAAATTTAAAATTTTTATCTTCTCTTCTCTTTTTTTTTATTTATATTATTCTCAATCCAAAATACATTCCATTATTCATGCATGGATATTTGTATAACTAAGAGAATAAAAAGACATGATTGTAAAATGGTGGTTGCATGCTCTCTCTTACATGAGCATGACATGAGAGAGAGAGATATAATCATTACCCATTAGTCATGTTCATGTATATTTTTGCCTGCATGCATGCATTTGAATTCATCATCAACAACAATATCGGAATTACAAAAATTCCGTTTTTTTGTGTCTTGTTTTCTTTTTTTTTTTTTAAAAAAGTTAAGGCGCACGCTTATCTTCGTCTTCGCTTTTTGTTTATGCATGCATGCGAACGGATAAGAGATATCATATCAGAGATTCAGAGTAGCATATCTCGAAGAAGGACCAAACCCATATTTTTGTACTATATATTATATATTTTAATTTGTTGAATTATCCTTTAAGAAAATCCCAAATAACGACTTGTTCGTATGAATACTAATTTACCGAATAAATGGTCGTTATTCACCTTTTTTTTTTTGGTGACTAATGGTTATTCACTTTGGAATGTTATTTTTTGAATTAAATAAATACCTTGAAGTGATATTAATTTTTTTATATATATAAACCCTCCTTTAGGGTATATTTAAATTGAGGAAAATAGAGAATTAAAAATGAGAAAATAAGTGAAGTTTTAATTTTAATTTTTTAAAAGTTTAAATCTAACTTTTTTCACCCTCTTTATCCATCCCCCATAATCTGAATAAATATATTTTAAAATAAAAAACATATTAGATTCAAATAAATATAATAATATTCAAAATTTAAATTTAATCATTTATATTTTCTTTAATTAATGCTTTTCAAATACTTTTTAAAATTCTTGGTATTATTAATTTTTTTCTTGAGACCAGTTACTATTTACTAAGATGTTTTGAAAGCTATATATATATATATATATATGAATGGAACCTCTTGAAGATATTGAATTGAATGGGTGAGGCATTTGGAGGTTGATGATCCCTTCAACCTAAATTTTCTTCCGCCCCCGATAAATTTTTGAACCAACAAACATATATAATATAAAATATAGATTTTAATGTTGAAAAAAAGAATTTTGCATTGTTAATTTACTTGTTGCAAAGGTAGTCATACGTATGCACGCACGTATATTATACATATATCTAGAGGCTAGAGTATTATCCTCATAGAAGACCGGATCTCACCAATTAAAATATCTTCATGACGGAGTAATTCTAGTTTTATCTATTTTTTCACTAATCAAATATTGTTAATCATATTAATTAATTTTACGTTATTTTTCTAAACACTTTATATATCATGATTATGGATCACATCTCTGACTTCTCATTTTATGCTGACAATACAATTCAAGCGCAGAAATAAATATTCGTCGTTCAAAATATATATCTCATTACTTCAATATATAATATGTATATTTATATAGTTAACTAAATTTATAAATAATATATTAACCTGCATTCGATTTTCTTTAAGTTTATTCTATTCAAAATAATGATACGTACGTGAGGGTTATAATTTCAATTTTCTCTCTTCAATAATCTCACGAGGCATCGTTCTAATATCTCTGATGATTAAGATACTGCTATAAAATATTTGACTTTTCTAAATTAAATAATTATTCGATGATGAAATTGACTTTCTCTGCTTTTCGACTCTTGAATATGGAAAATGAAAATTGTCTCCCACTTTTATATTATATATCCTATAATTAATTAAGAACTTTCTTTGCCCACTTTGTCCCGGCATTAATTAATGCTACTAATTAAACATTTAAACCCATCCCTTTTTGTCTAAATACATGTTTTTATTTTTCTTGTTAAATTTTATGTTTTGAAAATTTTCATAAAATTTGTTATTGTTTTACATACGCAATTCATATAGTTAAAATTCAATGTATATAATTATTTTAAAATATTGTTCTTAATGATTTGCTTTAAGGATACATCAACCTATGTTTTTTTTGACACCAGCGGTGTGTTGCAATTAGGTATAATATCATTATAAGTTTAAATTTTTAGTTTTTTCCATTTAAAAATCATTATATATTTATATTGCAAAAGAAAAAAAATGGACGGCTATTCTTCATGCATTACTTGCATTTTGTTTATCTTGATATGGGTTATATAATAATGATTATTATATATTTTTTCTTATTAAACTTATTATTAAAATTATAGTTATTAATTTTGAAAATAAATCAATCTTATATATAATAATTCATAATATGATAATTAAATTAAGTTTATAATTCCATAGTTGATATTCCTGAAAGCAAATATATAGTGGTCAGATTTTATTCACTGCAAGGCGATCTGTTGGAGCAGTGGTAAGGAAGATACGTGTACGTACACTTATAGATACCCATCTCCCTAGAAAAGATCAAAATTGGCATTTATGGATGCCATCCAGATAAACATTGCACACTTTAATAATTGCTATATACGCCCAGAAAATTATCGTTTACAACATCTGTAAGTAATTTCATTATATTATGCATGCTTTTGAGCGTCTAATTAAAAGTGCTTATGATCCCAAAATATATATTTGTCCGAATTAACCTAACACAATATTATATGTATACTTTTTTTATTTTGGGGACAAAATGTGTAACATATATATGTTGTAAGATATGAATGTGACGTTTATTGATTAGAAATTGATGAAATACAAAGTGTTATGGCACTTGGCGTATTGTGTATGGTTTGGTGTTGGTGGGCACATCCGCATGCGCACAAGTACTCTATGGTTGACATCACAGGAAAAATAAAAAAGTTCTCTAGGTTATGCAAAAAAAGTAACACTATTATAACACTACAAGACAGCAACATCACATTCACTTATTTCATATGTCTATCAAACTATATATTTTCTCAGCATGTACTATTCGTGTACAGAAAATAATAATTTTTCTGTCCAAAAAAATTCCATTATTGTAATTCCTGCTATATTGGATGTACGTGGTCGAAAGCTGGCAACTTGTAATTCCTATAATTATTGTGACTATTGAAATCCCCAAGAAAAAAGGTACATCAATTTCTTTTCTTTTTAACCTTCATGCTACTCGTGTCCTTGTTACGTAAGAGCTTGATGTTAACTTTGTTTTCTTTTTATATTTTGATGCGTGAATATTTTTCACAATTCTGAATAGCAATGTAAAGTTGTTTGATCATGATTTAGATTCCTGATGTTTCCTAGAATTTTTCCGAAAGAAAGAGGTGGTTTTACATTTGAAGTTTGGGAGCAGGTAGCGTATATGAAAATTAAGGGCAACAAATAACAAAAATGATTAATGGAAGGAGAAGAATTAGAAAGAAACACTTGCTAGTTTTAATTAATTTATATATATATATATATATATATATATATATATATATTTGGGTGCAAGTGCTGCATGCGTTGAAGAAGCCTTGAAATGCAATACAAGCATACAAGAAGGTGGGACCGAAAAAGGTGGCATAGTGGGACCTACACACTTGTCTGTTTATATTTATGAATTTTTGTTAAATAAAGGAAGAAATCTGTCCCATTTGGCAACAAGATATATAAAAAATAGAAATGAGAAAAGAAGGGAGGAAGAGGAGGACACATGTAGGAACCCCAACTTGTGCCTTCAATAAACAAACCTGATGCTAATTGTGAAGTGCATGAACTTGGAGCTCTCTCTCTCTCTCCAGATCCACTATTACCTTTCCCTTTCTCACCACTCACCGCAAACACTATATCTATACACCCTCTTTAAAACAATAACAATGATGACGTCCACGATTTAACGTTTAGCGGCGCCAATTTGCAATTTGCAACTTGCTAATCATTTTCATTTTTTTCAACGTTCACTTTCACACCACTAAATCAAAATTATTGTTTTTATTTTTATACTTTAGGTGAAATTATACACAAGTATTAATATATAGCCCTTGTATTTATAGTCATCGATCCAATTAATTAATGGTGAAATATATATATAGAGATTTATGAAAGTTATTTTTGATTTATATATTTAGGAAAAAGAATACAATATAACCATTGTATATTGAATAAATTGTGGATGTCACGCGTCATTGGGAGGAATGATATTTTTTGGGGGTAGCGAGTTCCCATGCAGACTCGAACTTATCAATCAGGATTCGGATCTTATCTGCTTCCCTTAATTCCGTGACATGTTCTCAGATTTTTATGTGCAACTTCAAAATACCCTCAAAACCTTTCTTTATTTTTTTCTATCTTTTTAAAAATATGTGTAAGTTTTAATTATATGTGTCTGATTCTTAATACTCATAAAGTCGTAATCAAGTAATTGGACTATATAAATATATTCATTCGCCATACTTCATTTCATATTCAAATTTTTAGTTCGAAAAATATGGAAAAAAGGACAATCTTTATAATTTATTGTTAATATATATTATTTTCTTTTGGTGCAATGTTAATATATATTCAAAGCGTTGGTCATCAAAAGCAAGAGCAAATTTGTTATATATAATTAACTTCTGAAAGTATCTTTATATGAAGATTTTTTAATCTAATTAAGTGCATACAGTTTTCAAAAAGAATTTGATGGCCATGAAGCCAATAACCCACAAGTTCAAAATTAATTAAGCCAATCATAAAATTTCACTTAATTTTTTTAACTTAGTTCATGTATTTTAAAATTTTGTAATTAATTTTTTATAATTTTAAATTTCTTTAGTTTAATATCTATTATTAAACTTCTCTATATCAGTGGTATGTTAAAATATGAATATATATAATGCCAAAGTCATTTCAGATTACATTATTTGCCATATATATTATTTTTATTTAATCAGTTATTTACATAAACTACTTTTATTCATAAAGCATTTATTCGTATATATTAGCAAAATCTAATAAAACTGTAAAAAAAAATAGTCTATAGAAATAATGTCTCTCTATTTAGTTACACATATTTAATCTCAATCAAAATAGTCTTCACCGTACCTTAAATAAATTTCTCTAAGTTAATAAATGAGAATTTATGTCTACAAACTCATCACCTAATTTTGTCTAGACGGCATTTTTCTCAAAATTGGAGTCAATTAGGCAATTTTGTAAAAATGACCCAAATTTGAGTATAAATTTGATTAAAGGACATCCCCTTTTTGGAGGAAACGCCACATCGATAAGTTAATAGTTATTTACACTCCTATTTATTAATTTAAAAATTTTTTTGTAATAGAGAATACTGTTGAGTGGAAAAAAATTTTAAATATTGAGGGCTTTATTGATCAAATTAAAAGAAAAGTGTTTTTTTAGACTAAATCATTAAGAATTGATCAGAATTACAGTAACTAAAACAATAGGTTAACCAGTTTTTTCAATAAGAAAATTATATAATTCATAGACGAGAGCAATGACGCTTAAAAATTGGACTAATTTTTTGCTTTTGTTTTTCCATTTTCTCTCACATCAAACATATGAAAAGCAATGACTCGCTTTGATTTTCAACTTCATTTTCGTGCATGAATTGGTGAATGTGAAATGTCATTTGAAATTCATTACCAACAGTCCAACACAGAGATCCCCATGCACGAAATTACTATTTAGGTCAAATTTTCTGGAACTCGACAATTTAGCTGTTTATATCAAGCACACGTGGCATCATCATTTCAATCTTTACCATTAGATATTTTCAACTTTAGAACCTTCTTAAATCTCTAGTGGTGTCACGCATGATGTTATATATGTAGATATTCATTTTTTAAATATAAATCTGTTCTATTTTCTTTTCAAATTTATGGAAACACAATGTTAATTATTATATACATGTTCTCATGAAAACTTCCAAGTTTGAAACTCAGAATATATATACGTATACAACGTTAAATTATTTCAAACTACGTGTCTCCTTGGGTTAATTATATATACATTTCGAGATTCAATAAACACGTGTCATCAATTCATTTGTAATTCATAAGAATATTAGCACCTTATTTAGATCTAAGACATAATTAATTAGGTCTTTAATTTGTTAAAAATTTTGACTTTTCGTATGTCAAATTGTCCAAGTGCAATATATACATGCTGGCTTCTCTTATGCCTCTATTATATTTTTCTTTTTGTTCTTATCTCATGTATAGTTGTCAAGGTCAATTTAAACATTTTTTTTATTATGTTAAGTTCAGATCAATTAATTCACAATTTTAAGTTCATCAATAATAAAATATTCAACTAATAAATTGATTAATATCAGCTTCATTTTTTATTAAAGTTGAAGTAACTTCACTTAGGTAAATTTGATTATTATCTTTCACTATTTTGTCATTTGTATATCTGCCGATGTGTTTACAAAATAAAAAGAGTAATTGTTTATATATCTGCATTAAGACGAGATGTTCGTTAGAAAAATAAATTAAATTTATATATTTTTGTTATCAAATTTTTTAATTAAAATAAAATATATAAAAACTTTTTTTAAAAGATTAATTATAAAAAAATAAATTATATAAATTATACACATATCAATTTTTGATTAAAAAATTTGATAACGAAAATATAAAAATTTATCAAAGTTTTTTCCTAAAAAAATACCTTCCGATTACTCACTACAAGAAAATGTATCATAATACTATTAAGGATTCAAACTTTTCTAATATATTAAAAAAGATAGATATTGAATAAAAAAAGTCTTTAAAAATTAATCAACAAAATTAATAAATATAAAAATTCAATTATGGTACATGCATATATAATTTTGTCATTATTATTAAGCCAAGTAGCCCTTAATATATGTTACGGGGATCGATGGCAAGTAATCGTTAAAAATTAGTAGTCAAAATTAATTTTAAAAAATTAACATGCAAGTTAAAAAACATTTATTTTTGATGTATACCTTTTTTTTTAATTAATCTTGACAATATATTTATAATTTAATGGTAGTTACTTACTCCTCTCACTTATTTCTTTAGATTATTCTTCTCATTTAATGTTTCATTACGCATTAAAAAAGATTTGTTTTATGAGGAATCAAGATAATTAATATAATAACGTTCTGAGTTCGTACGTTTAATTCAAGAATACTAGTTTATTTTTTTCAAAAAAATAAGTGTTCGATAATTTGATGGATTAGCATGAGCTCATTAATGTCATTTTCATAATGGATTTTTTTATAATGATCCACGAGTGGTGGAAGCACAAGTGGCCATGCCATGCTGGTGTTATTTTACTTTGTACGTCGTGCGCTAAAAAAATGGGATCAAAATAATATATATATATATATATGTGTGTGTGTGTGTGTGTGTGTGTGTGTGTGTCTATATGCTTAGTGAAGATTCCTCTGCATATACCTTAATTAATTAGAGGTTTAAGGAAATAATTTTTTTCATATAATTAATCCATTGAATCAGCCTACACTAGGGCGCGCGTAGCCTATTTCTCTCTTTTTAATTTCGCAACATATTCGTTGTCAATAAATTTAATTAGCTAACTTACTTTAAAAAACATCAAGATGACATTAATTTACAATTTCATGCATATGCTTAATCCTTATGCCCATAAGAGTTCTATTACTTATAAAACCTTTCTTTTTACTTGGATCAAATGACTATAAAGAAAACTATAAAGTCAACATAGTCCACACACACACACATACATATATTGATACACTAGTACATATATTATCATTAGTGATATTAGAAGTTATTGTTTGACAACAAATGTTACACTATTAAACATATTTATCGAGAAGTTAATTATTGCATTGATGGTTTTGTTGAAATTGACTTAAGCAACACGATTTTTTTTAGGGTCTGAAAAGATTGTTTTAAAAAATTTATGTTAAACTTATTAACTAATTGTTCTGTTGTTATTTTTGTTAGAGTGTAATTTTAATTCTTTTTTACTTTACACACAAAAAATAAAAGGTATATAGCTTTCAATTAGATTTTATCACAGACTAAATATTTCCATTTTATTTTATATAATTTATTAATTGTCACAATATATTTTAAAAATTAAGAAAGCTCAAGTTCACAATCTGACCTAGGATCGGCTCTGCCTCTAATCCTACAACTACAAGTGTTTTTTCATTCGAAAAGCAAAATCGTAAAAGGTATGAGTAAAATCCACTAATTAAACACCAAATTAAATAAATTAATATCAATCACTAATTAAGACAAAAGAGAAATAGCTGTCAGCACCATATGTTTGACAATGACCGAAGAAAAAGATTAATCGTATCTAATGCAACTAAATCATGCACACATACATATACACTTAGTCATTTACATATAATTTAATTTTAAAAAATCCACTTTCAAGAATTAACCCAATATTTTATGCCACACATATGGTTGATACTTGTTTTCATGATAAGTGCCTTTTTATAAATAATAATAAAAAGGGAAGTATGTTCACCCTTTTTTATGCAACTTTCAACTTGATAGTTGTTAATTAATCATATATAAAATAAATGGCATTAGCATATATATGTCTATATAGTCAGTCACAGATAGATAAGCCCTTTTAATTTTAAGAAAAAAAAGAAGAAGGAGGAGAAGTGAAATGATGTTGCATGTTTGGCCCCTCTTTTTCCTTTTAAGGAGTACTAGTACAAAACTTGCGTCCAGCTATATGATTTTGTATGTTTGTAGTGTAAAGCTTGAAAAAAGAGAAAGAATTAAAGAGGTAAAGTTAGAGATACAGATACAGATAGAGACATCTCACTTCCCACTACTACTGTGCCACTTAATTACGTGACATTTGAAATGGACGTTCACCTTAAGGATGATGTAATTAATTTAATTAATACAGATCCTCCAAGTGCTTTCTTGGATTTTCCTCATCTAAATTCACATCTCAATCCGAATATATATATTTGTACTCTACAAAAAAGTGCTTTTGGATTTTCATATATATAAGATCATCACCCACAATATTCTTATTCATTATTCTCTCTCTCTCCCCCCCCCCCCCTCTTTTTAACACACAGTAGTTAGTTTTCAGTGTCCGCATCCACAAAAAAAGAGAGTCTAATTATACTTGTAAACTTAATTCAAATTTGCAAGTTTTTAAATAATTACATCATGTACAATTGGTGTGGATTTAAGTTCTTTCACGTCCCTCTCTAGTCTCTTACAATAACAATATATATTTTTTAAAAAATAATTACCTTAATTAATCTTTGTTATGATCCTATTTTTGTGATATTACTAATTAATTGCTACCTCTAACTAAAACCATACTGCGAGCTGCTTATGTAATGCAAACAGCATCAGGTAATGAAAACAATCTAGAAAGGTATAACCATAACCCCACCAGGCAAATCAAACCCACTTGCATGCATAATAATAACTATAAGGAAACATACATTGTATACAGTAGAGGTGGAGTTGTCTCAACCGTACGTTCTATATATCATCTTCAAAATCGTATAATTATACTAAAAAAGTATTTTTAAAAATTGTGCATAATAAAAAATATAATTAGAAAAACATTACTAAAAAGTCGAGTTTTCAAAATTCAATCTCTTATTGATTTTTTTCATTTTAAAAAATTTACTTTAAAAAAAATCAAGAACTCGGCCTCTTCATCTTATCACTTAAAAAATATATAATTGAGAGGTGGGTTTTTTTTTTTTTTTTTAAAAAAAAAAAGAGGACTGATATTAGTTGAAAATGACTCAGTAAGGCCATAAATACTAGCCAGTTGTTGTGGTGTGACTTTGTGAGTCAAACGTACTTTGGCTTTGGTCCTGTTTGGTTATAAATCTGGAAGCACCAGAATCTATGAATACAGTAAAAGTGGGGTTTGTGACGCTACAGTAATACTATCAATATTCTTATATTCAATACTACACCTCAGACCCACTATCTATATCTATTTCCGAATTCAGATTCAAATTCAATCATTGACCAGATGCAAAGCAAAATCAACCAACTTTGACTGGAATCTCTTTCCCCCGTCACTATTTTTTGTTGATTTTTTTATTATTATTAATTTTAAAAAGGAATATTAGTTAATGATTTATTTTCAACACATATATTAAAATAAATTAATGTCATGTGATTTGAGGTGCTAATATATATGTCATTATTAATGCGTGTGAGGAATGGTGGTTTCTGAGAATGAAAGTCCAAGTGGTATGGTGTAGCGAGTGAGCCAACGAATCTGTGACAGCATTTCTATGGGCCAAAGAAAAAACCAGAGAAAAGGAAAACCACTTAAACATTGAAATCAGGGGTCAATATGCCAGTTTTAATGCAATTTGGTATTATGTTGATTAAAATAAAATAAATTCAAACTTTTTTTTTTGGGTTTGGGTACCATTTAGCCCATTTTTGACATCTCCCTGATGAAAATTTGAAGGCATATGATTAGCATTTATATATGGATGGCTTGCATTTGGCATTTGAATAATAGACTTAATGTAGTCAATGTTGCCTCCTCTCTCTTGTCTTTATATATATAGAAATACATATACTTTTAAGAATGAATGAGACAACATGAGATAGGAAGGGATGGGGATGAAGAGAAAAACAAAAAAGGAAAAAGAAAAAAAGAAAGAAATGATATAATATAATATCGGTGGCCCCACATTGTTATAATTTTGTCACTAATTTGCAACTTTGTGGGGTGTAAACTGTAAACCACTCTTCAAAACAAGCCCACCTTTTTTCTCTGTGTTTATCCATCCATCACACGCACCAGTCCATTAGTTTCATTTTTCTTTTTCTTTTTTTATTTTTTGGGGTGGGGGGCTATCAAATATCAAATCAAATAAATATATACCAAATATCATCCTTGAGATCAAAACATCGAGGAAATATATATAATTAACAATGGGGAAAAACAAGACTAACTGTAATCTTGTGTCCTCTATTGGTCAATCCCATGTGTATTGTATACTATATATAGTAGTGTTGTGATCGTAAACATCTTATATTAATTAGTTGTAAAAATCCATGCAAACTAGAGCCACGTGCATCCATTTAATTTGATGTACGCGTTCAAGTACATAATTTGTACAACCGTATTAATAATTAACAAATGTATTATGGCACTGAATTACTGTATGTGTATGTATATATTTAATTAGTAGCATATATATAAATAATTGAGAGACAGTGGGGAAGCATCCTTGTTGCAGCTTGCTTTGATATTTTATTTGAAGTATAAGAGTGAAGGTAACAGAAAGCCAGTTGCATTTAGTACTTGACAGAAGTACATTACAACAATTCATTGCTAAGCATACACCAACTAATAAGAGGATTAGTTAGAATTATGACAATAAATTATAGAAATTGCTAAGCATTAATACCTTTTACTTTTGATATATAGACAGGAAGAATATTTTTAAAATGTATTTTTTGTGAGAATTAGCCTTTCAAAAGGTTAAATTCTTGGTAGATACAATAACAAGTTTTTTTTTAGTTTATGATTTTAACCAATAAATTAAGATCATTCATGCTTAAAATTTTGTTATTAATATGAATTGTTAGCATTGAAACAGGATCAACCCAGGGATTAGTTCTGACTGGGCTAGGCCTATAGGTGTTTAGAATAAAACCACTTGCTCAACAAACAAATAACGGATTAATCAATAAGCCTAATTAATTGTATACAATTTTCTATTCCATTTGCTTGCAAGCTACATCTATGCTACCCAATAAATGGCATTAAAATGGGAGAATTATTTCTTATTTTTTGAAAACAATTCCCTAGGATCGTGTGCAATATTATTTTATATCAAGCTATAAGTGTAGCTACTCGGCATCTTTATGATATGAATGAATGATTTATTTAGAAAAAATTATGCATGTCCAAGCAACTAGTTAAGAATTGGCCTGGCAAAGGCCTAGGCTTTGACTCATCACTTATAAATTATATCAGCTGAAAATTAAATATGGAGACAAGTAACAAAATACAATTTTTTATTTAGAATTTTATTTATATAATGACAAACAACTTCCCACAAGATGATGAATTGGTGGTTTTGAGTTATGGGAGCTAGCTCAAAATAATTATAATTAATGTTTCAAGTGGTTGAATTTGGACTTTGTGTGTTGAGAAACTTGTTGCTGTGAAACCCAACCCCACATGAAAGGGAAGACTTTGAATTAATAATGGTTTTTGCTTTAATTTGTATTTATAACGTTGGTCCCTCTGTTCATCAATGTTTCTAGTTCTTTGGATTTTACTCCCTCTTCTTGGGTCAACATTTGCTAGTTGGCCTTTGACTTGGTGATCATGAACGTGGCATCTTTTACATGAAATTCATTTTTATTATATTTCTTTTTTAAATGTTAAATTTTACAAAGAAATAGAATCATAGCTCGATGTTCTTTACAGCCTACATTAAGGTTATTTTTGAACGAGGTTATTTAATGGATAATATATATTAATATAAAATGGTGGATTGGTCAGTACAATTGAAGAAAATCAAATGGTTATTAGTGTAAGTAAAGGTCCATTATTTGATTGGAACTGGGCCCTGTTTTGAACTTTTTTGAGTTCTGAGCCCATTTATATATTGGGTCAGATCAGTTTTAAACATCAAGTCCAATGGACTTGAGGCCCAAGAAGGAAATGGAACATGTTAATGGGCTTCATATTCTTCATGAAGTCCATCACCCGAACCCAACCTCTTCTATCACAAGTCATTAGGCGAGGGTTCTTCGTTAGTTCATTTGTCTCTCAGGGCATTGGAGATCTCCCTGCACTAATTTTAATCTTAATTTATATAAATTTGTCTCTAAATTTTACTTTTATTTAACTGTAGGAAATTCAAAATCCTCATAGTGGTAGCAGCGCAATTACAAAGATGTCCCTTTTGTGCTTAATAGAATTTAGAAACAATGACGTATGAGCATATGAAATTGTTATAATGAAATTTCATATTTGATACCTTATTAAAAAAATGAAAATGTTTTTATATGCAGACAATTAATGGCACGCAATTTGTGTCATTATTATAGCCGACGTTTGGCAGTAAGACAACCTGTCCTTTATATTATACTAAGAGATTCTCGATCTCTCGCTCTCTAGGGCATAACGCCATAGCCTTTGCGAATTGACTTTTCAAAAAGTTCGTGGAAAAGAAATTGTAGTGAATAATATTTAAAATGATGTTTAAATTGTAGTCACAATTCATATATACAACTTTAGTTATGAAAAATTGGTGAACACATATTTTTATCACAATCCATTCTTATAGATTAAAAGGAACTCTTAAGTCTTAACCGTATCTATTTGACGTAATCCTTTCTTTTTTCAAATATGAACATAATTAATTAATTGATTGTATTTATTTTGATAGATAATTGATGTTATATTTATAATACATTTCTCTATTATTTTGTTCTTTGTTGAAAGGAACATTTCTTCCCACACTGCACATTTAAATTAAATCTTTATAAGTAATTCCAAATTTATTTTTCATTCAAATAATTGCAATATTTTAACGCATAGAAAATTACAATCAGACAAATTTCTGTCTAGGAAAGACGAGTACTTCTCCACCAAGAGAATAAAATATTTCTTCCCAAGTTGCATCTTTTATTTTTTTTAATATTCGTAAATTACCTTTGCTCTTATTTCAATTATATATAATTTTGAATAAATATACTTTTCTTTCGTGATATCCTGAAACTAAACTTTTTTTTTTATCTATTTTAAAAAATTACAATTCATTCTTTGAAAAATAATAAAATTTATATTTTTATCTATTTTGATCAAATTAACATTATGTTTATTATTTATATAATTAAATATATATTTAACTAATATAAAAATTTATATTTTTTAACTTCAAATAAAATAAATTATTATTTTTAACTTAAAATGAATAATAATAAAATATTATACTTTTTAAAAATATATTTTATAATAAATCATAATATTTTTTTTAAAAATAATAATATTTTAATTAAAAGTAATAAAATTATAAAATTTTTATTCTTTTAAAAAAGATGGGTATGAGTTTTTAAAATAAATAAATATAAGAGGAATGCAATTATAACATATTTGATGAGTGTAATTTATTGTATTATTTAAGACTGAAAGAAAAAAAAATTATTAAAGTTGATCTAATTATGTTGTTGTTGAGATTCGTTTGGAAAATGGCATAGTCATGTTGAGGCAGGACAAGCATACTTGTCTGACCTTCGACTCGAGAGGGCTGTGCTTATGAAATGCTAATCCGCAGCACAACGAAAATCTGACCACCACCCTCTTTCTCTCTTACTTTCCTCAATAAAAAATTTGGGATTTCTTCCATTCGCCATTTTCATCTTCAACTTCTGAAGACACTCCATGATGGCGAAAATACAGGTCTTGGAGCCGGTTGTTTTCTTGTGATTTCTGAACGTGATATTAATAGGGCGATAATTGAAAGTGGGTAAATCAAGAAGAATCGGATGGCCTGGAGAAATGCGTGTGAGGACGTGGCTCATTCGAAGCCTCTGTTCTTGACGATCTACACCACTGTGATCGTTGGCATCGTCGTTTCGTCCTTGTATGTCTTCTCCGCCATATACTCCAGCAAGCCTGCTGGTAATACTTCTGCCTGGCTTTCTACTCCTTCCTCTTTCGCTTCGGGTTCGGGTACGTCTTCATGGTCCACAGCTTTACGCTTTTCACTGTAATGCTTGCATATATGGCTCGTCTTCTTGGATGCATGAAAGAGTTTGCCTTTTTTTTTTTTTTTGTTAAGCTTCGTGTGTCTGGGATTGTTAGCTTGCATGCGAAATACTCATTTGAATTCGAAGACTACAACTTGGTACTCTGTAACGTGACATAGGGAATGTAGATAGATCTTATAGGAAGACACAGTTCTGTACAAATGAGACTGATTTAATTTTAGCGGTGAGGAAGCCTTTTATGTATTTGTTTCAGTGGGGGTTAGATAATGTTATTAAAGAATTAGTCCTTCAGTGGAATGTTACTGAAGCTTCATCGTAGATATGAAATACTGCTGCCCCTTTAGGTAAATATGAAATACTGGTGCTTCCTCGTAGATGGTTCACTATGAAGCATTAGCTAAACTCTTGAATTGAAGATATGGCACTTAAAATGCAGTTGATTTTGTAGTCCTTCGGAAACTGTTATCTAATTGCTGTTAGAGAAGGAAAGCCTAGACGGTTTTTCATTTTATTTTTGATGTGACATAAACAATAGTGACATAAACAATCTCTATTGTCTAAAGGCAGATGAAAAGTAAGATAGATAGACAGACACAGATATGACCTATGAAGCAGTGACACTTCAAAAGTGAGTGGTTTTTGCATCCAACACGTGTTGGGCATTAGTATCAGATTTGTGATGGCCTTTTGTTTGTATCAGTGTTGGTATCCTTGCTTCTTAGAAGTGGAGTCGTAATGTGTGGTTTCTGGAATGAGATTACTTCAGTTTTATTGACAGCATACCTCAATATTGCTATTTATAAGTTCATTCTATGAATATGATTTTTTTTATTTAATGTGTGTGAGAATTTTCATTCAGTGCACCTGCTCTATTTGTGGGCCGTGGGATTTTTAACAGCTTTTGTTTGTTAGTTGCCTTCCTCAATTTTGTTAAGGCACTTTCCAAGTCATCAAGCCTTGGTCTCTTCCCTATGATGTGGTTTTGAACTTTAATCAAGCTGCCTTTTCAGATGAGTCTCCTCGCCTTGCAGATCAAACACTTAACTTTTCTCAGCCAGCTATAATGCATGATGTAAAAACTCCAGCCCCAGGGCCACCAAATAAGGGGATAAGGCCTATTTGGGAAGTTCCACCAAGGAATAAAAGGATGCCACCTTTGAAGGCTTTCCGACTGACCAAAGAATTGGTTCAGCAAAGAGTGAAAGATAATATTATAATAGTGACCTTTGGTAACTATGCATTCATGGATTTTATTCTGAGTTGGGTTAAACACCTGACAGATCTTGGACTTTCTAATCTTCTTGTTGGTGAGCATCCTCGTTTAATCCTGCTATCTTGCTAAATCATGTATTTTGTTTATATTTTTAATTACACCCTGCTAGACTAGCATAACTTGTTGATTATACTTTGTAAAATGAACTTGAAATCTGCTCTTTCAGGTGCAATGGACACCAAATTATTAGAGGCATTGTATTGGAAAGGGGTACCAGTTTTTGACATGGGCAGTCACATGAGCACAGTAGATGTTGGCTGGGGATCTCCAACATTTCATAAAATGGGGAGAGAAAAAGTTATTCTAATAGACTCAATCTTGCCTTATGGTTTCGAGTTGTTGATGTGTGATACTGACATGGTTTGGCTAAAGGTGTTATTTTCCTCTTCTACATATATGTTCTCTTAAGTCAAGCTGTTTTAATTATACAGTTGATCCATATGTTCTCTTACTTTTTTGATGAATGATACAAAAGGCACAGCAGAATTCACATTCACTAGAATGTAAATCTTTTCTCTTTTTCATTTTCTTTACCTGCATGTTATATAGTTATATCGGTGGTTTTTTTTTTTTCATATCTTTTCCATATTGCTTTTTTTATCCCTGTCCAATTTCCATCTTGGAATAACGTCCATATGATTTCTTATCTTTCATGCTCATCTCTTATGATATCTCTAGCCTATTATATGGTCATTTTGAGATGTATGTCATTCCTAATACTTATATTAATACACATGATTGTGGAACAGAACCCACTTCCATATCTTGCTCGTTATCCGGAGGCAGATGTTTTAACTTCAAGTGATCAAGTTATACCAACCGTTGTTGATGATAGTCTAGAAAATTGGCAAGAAGGTAAAGATTAGACAATGAGCAGAATTTACTGTTATCATTTCCACAGTGATTATATCTGTTCTCGTAAAGCACTGATTTTCTGCTTCTGCCATACTAATGAATTATATAAAATTTTAACCTATCATTTTCTAGTCAAATGACATATATGCTCATTAAAATTATTCCCATCTCTGAATTATAGAATCACCTTCCATGTTATCCAATACAGATTCAATGTTTGGGCATCCCAATAAATTGCCTTGTTGCCCTTATGGTATGGCTTTAGATAAGAAGAATGGGATTATGGTAACAATAACAGCAAAAAAGATTAGCAAAATACTATTGCTTTTAATTTCTACTAGTCAAATCTGTTTGAGGTTTTAATTTCTACTATTGCTTTTCTCTATGTTTTCTTGAAAACAAAATTTATCATACTGACAGACACATCCTTTTGCATTAGAAGCAGTTCTACTCCCCTGTCCATGCCTTCACCTTCCCCCCCACCCCAACCCCAATTTTCTTTATTGTTTTGCAGTTTCAATAACCAGTTCATTACTCTTGCTTACTTACTGCTTCTCTTCATCTCTCATTTTAGTGTGCATATTATGGCACTTGCTTAATTGTTTTCTGATGGATCCTATGCTTACTAATGATATTGTTCTATTGTCTTCAATAGTTAGTGGTGCCTACAATATAGGAATTTTCCATTGGAGACCTACAGAGCCTGCAAAAAAGTTGGCAAAGGAATGGAAAAAAATGCTCTTAGCTGATGAAAAGATATGGGATCAAAATGGGTTTAATGAAATTGTACGCAAGAAGTTGGGACCAAATGTTGACGAGGAAAGTGGACTTGTTTATGCATTTGATGGAAATCTGAAGCTTGGACTTTTGCCTGCAAGCATATTTTGTAGTGGACATACATATTTTGTGCAGGTAGGTCTTATTTTATAGTTTTTAACAGTTTTATTTCTTTTATTTCTGTTTTTATTTCTGTAATTTTGGTTTTCTTTTAAGCAATTGACTGTTGGGAGGAATCTTGATTCAATCCTTGCATAAAATAAAATAATCTATAAAGTTATCCTAAGAATATAGTTTATTCTAATTGCAGGCTATGTATCAACAACTCAGATTGGAGCCATATGCAGTGCACACAACATTTCAATATGCAGGCACTGAAGGAAAGCGCCATCGACTACGAGAAGCTATGGTCTTCTATGATCCACCTGAATACTATAATCCACCTGGTAATTATTTGCTATTTGTTCCTCAATTCAGGTGTGCATACCATATACTTGTTCCCTACATAATGTACAAATACACTTATTTACCTTTTTGTCTTGTTCCTTACATCTTGTATTGAGAGGTTTCTATTCCTTCCTCCAACGGAGCTAGTGTCACATTGATACTGAAGACTGACAGTTGACACTTCAATGTGTCAATGCATTAATTCCAGTATCTTATTATTGATTTGTTTATTCCTTTGTATAATACGACAACCTAACTTGGTAGATAAACGGTTGCAGGGGGTTTCTTGTCGTTTAAGCCATCAATTCCAAAGAACTTGTTGTTAAGTGGGAAGCATGACATTGAGTCGCATTTTTCTCTTGTTAATTATCAAGTATGCATGTATCGACCTAATCCTTTTTACTTCTGTATTGGAATGGAAATTATAATTTAGCATCTTTTAATTTATATCATGAACTATTCCAGATGAAACAGATAAGGACAGCACTTGGTATTGCTTCCCTGTTGAACAGGACACTGGTGAGAACTATCGTCTGGGAACACAAATGCTAATTTCATTACTTGTTGATTTGCAAATTGTCTCATTGTCGATGCTCTTAACTGTCCTTGTTGGTATCGAGTATCAAAAGTTAAGTAGTATTTCTTTTCTGCCCTTTGAACTGATATACCTTTGACAATTATATGATGGATGACATTTTTTTTTATTTGGCTTATTACTACATAGACAAGGTTGACAAAATAATGAAGTTCTTAATATTGGTATTCAGAACTGACAAGTTACTTTATATTAATTTGCACTTCTGCAGTGCTATTGCATTACTTAACATAAAGCAAAAGGATGTTAATAGTAGATTTCTATTTTTTGTGACAGAAGTGAACAGATCAAATGCTTCCACAATTAAATTGCAATTTCATTACTTGTTGAAATACATCAACTGTGAGCATTGATTTTTACAAACCTAGAGTTTCCTAAGTGCAGAAGTAAACTTTATCTCTGTAATTATTCTTTTCACATCAGGGCCCTGTTCAAATGAAGCTAGAAGTCTACTATCATTTGTAACAGATTGATCTTGGTGTATTCTCTTGCCCCCCCCCCCTTTTTCTTTCCCTCTCCTTTATTTCCTTTCAACAATTAATATTTTATTAAAAGTTGCCGAAAGGTTGTTATTGATGAATATAAAGAATGTATGAAATTCACTTCCTCATGCCTAAGCTTCATGAGTGTCCTACAATTTATAACATACTCAAATATGACGTTTGTTGGCTCAATGAGTTGCCAGGGTTAATATTCTTGTCTTGATGCTCAGTTTTGGTTGCACTTTACACCTGCGGCAAGTGCGGTTGGCTGATTTGGTGGTGCCTAGTGATTAAGTTTGAAATTTTTAAACTTATAATTTGATCTTAAACTGGGTTCTTTTTGTGTATGTTTAGGTCATGCCTCCACTATGGTGCAGGGTGGATAGGCTATGGTTTTCTCATCCCGGTGTTTTGGAAGGGACTATGACTAGACAACCTTTTCTTTGTCCTTTGGACCATGTATTTGAGGTACTTTGTTTAGGTGATTCCTTAGGTTGTTATTCTTTAGTACATGTGGAAAATTAAATGACAGTCATAAATCATTACTTTAGTACATGTTATTCTTTTATCTTTCCCTGGTTGGCATAACTAAAGCATTGTTTCACTCACTGCCTTGTGCTGCGTGGAAATGCATTTTTATTGCAGGTGAATGTCATGTTGCAAGCACTTCCAGAGGAAGAGTTTGGCCCAGGAATAGATATTAGAGAGTACTCAATTCTTGATAATCCCTCTATGCCCTCAGAGGTAAATGAATCTCAATCAATTACATTTAATTCTAGACTATTAGTCCTGGTCCTGTTTCTTGATTCATGTTACTCAGTTGGAACTTGTTTGCTGGGTTATTGAGTTCAGGTAAAAAATTCATGGCTTGATGTTCACCTCTGCAAAGAAGGAGCCCGAGAGTGTGATGCATCAAATGCTACCGCTATTGGTGGAGTACTAAGATTTCCAAAGCATAGCAATGATGAAACGGTATGCCAAATTTTATCAAACATCCTTCTAAACATCAATGTCCATATAAATAGATAATATTTTTTTAACAGCTTTAAACTTTTGGATAAGTAAGCAATAATCTAGTAAAAATTTTTTTTTTTTTTAGAAAATTAGACTATGGTAAATTTAAGTTTGGAAACGTGATGGGTTTAGGTTTAGCTATCACAATATCTAGGAAGCAACAATTGTCAACCCACTTCAAAGTGTCTGAAGTTTTACCTCACTACTTTCTTATTTTGCTTGGTCAGGCACCTATTTAGAGTTGAAAATGATTAGTTTTCATTTTGATGGCATGGCCTTTATTACAAACAAATGATATTTGATTTTTTTAATTATTTTTTAATTAAATTCTTGTCACAACAAATGTCCAAGTGGGGTATACGTGTTTTTGTTAAGACCTATGGTTAATAACATCTAACCTAAAACTCGCAAGATGTGGAGCATTGGTTGGCGGTGGTAGTGGGGGGCCAATATATTATAACTCCAGAGTTTATGTTGCTCTATGCTCTGTATTCATCTGTTTGAAATGTTTTACTGAGCATTTTTGCTTCTACTTGGATTTGCAGTTCTTGAAAGTATTTTCATCATTCAAGGATTTGAAAGTCATCCAGTTTTCTTCAATGCAAGATGCTTTCCCAGGTTTCACTGACAAGGCAAGCCTATGTTTCTTGTTCTGTAACGTACTGAGTTTTGCATCAAAGAGGAAAAGAGATTTACAGTAATTTAACAATTTCTGGTGCCATTCAAATTAAATTTTCAGGAAAGAGAAGATAGATTCAGAAAACGTGTCAAGCGGTATGTGGGTATATGGTGCTGTGTGCTGGATCACACTCCTGGACACATATATTATGACATGTACTGGGATGAAAGACCTGGATGGAAACCAATCCCTCCTCAATCTGCCGAGGAAGATCGTCCACCTTGGTGAGATCTTACTTAACGTTTATGTTTTTTAATAATGCTGCGAAGGATAAAGAAACATAGAGAAAGAAACTGAAGCTGGTTTGGTTTCTAACTCGTTTCCAAGACAAAGGGAATGTATACTTGCGGAAGTGAAGACTCCATCCATATTCGGAATGTAACCTATTGATGGGACTAGGCGATTCTTCTGTAACAATAGTAAGGAAAATTTTGACTTTGTATCAAGTTATCAGTTGTGCTATGTGCAAAGTAGAGAAAGGAATCCTAAATTTTATTACAAACAGGAAAAATGATTTTAGCTGTTCTAGCAAAATGTTATTTAAATCAATCCATTTGACCGTTGGAATCGAAAAAAATTTAAAGCACTAATTGATGCTTCTAAGAAAAAGATATCAGTATTTAATTGTTATCATGCTTTGATGATTGAATACTTAGACACCAGCTCAACTGATCGAATTTTCTGCCAACAGCAGTTAGCAACAGACTGTTACAAACGCATTTGGAGATTGGTTTGCATTCTGCATATCCCAATATAATCACTTTCATCCTTCTTGTAATGTACACTAGCAACCAGGGAGGCAGACTGCAAATTCATTTTTTATTTTTTAAAAAAATACCATAATCAGGTTCCAGAGAATTGTGAATAAATGAATACTTAATAATATATTAAACACATATCAGAAAGCAATTAAATCAATTGATATCAAGATTGATCAGGAAAAAAATAACATTAAACTGACTCAGAAATAAACAAGTAGCAATTAACTCAATTAGACATCACGATCGCTCCTCTAAATTTTGGATATAAACGTGAAAACAAGACCAAATATAAACTCGAGCAAAACTCAGATTCACCCACCAAAGTCATACCAAAACTGGCGATGAGCAGCAACACTAAATAATAAGTCAACATATACAAACGCACCAACCAACATTGGCTGGCGGGCAGGCTCAGGAGAAATGCCTTCAATTGGCAAAAGGAGACTCCTATATGTCAAGTCATTGGAGGAATGAAAGCTGAGATTCCATTGACGGTTCAAATTGATGCGCTGCTACAGCAAAATGAGCAACTGCAACAAAAGAAAATAAATTCCTTCCAGATGTCAATGAAAAGCACTCCTGCATATAGGAGGAATAAAAGAGAAAGGACTAACCTGCCCATAACTAAACTCAGTCATCAAGGTAATAATATGAGCCAGCCGATTTTTGTTCCCTGTCCTTGGTTGAATCCAGTTTGTTGATCCTTGGGCGGTAGTTAGTTGGATCTCTTCTAAATGTGATATCAAGATGCTGCAATAGTGACATAATACATTAGTTATATATTATCATTCATGCATGCACAAGCACAGTAAACATACACATAAAAAGAACAAGCAATCTACTTTAAATCAAACGGCCAAAAGAAAATCTAGTTGACAGTAAAGTATATTCTGATGGATATCTACAAGGGAGCAGGGGGCACTATGCTATGTGATAGTTGACCATTTGTGAAAATTCCATAGGGAAGATTATAGGAGCAATATGCATGCAAATGTTTGGAGTTAATCTTATTTAGCCATAACTACATTCAAGACCATAAAATCAACCAGCTAATTATAGCAATTGTTTTTCAAAGAACCGGTCAAAGGTTGAAACTTACTGATAAGAAAAGGTTCATCCCAGACAACAATGATTGTGGCGAATTTGCAGTACAGTCCACAGATGGAATCCCCTCGTAAACAATGACTCTATCGGCAAGATAAGTTGCCATGATGAAATCGTGCTCAACCACAAATGCAGTTTTCTTTGCATGGAGGATAAACCTCTTGATGACTTTGGCAGCATGAATTCGCTGTTCTGAATCAAGATATGCACTCGGCTCATCTATCAAATAGATGTCTGCAGGCTGTTATCAAATAGTATATCAGGAAGCTTCAATTGTAATTTAGTTAAAACTAGAGACATACAATTTAGGAGAGAGCAATAAGCTCACAAAATTTAGAAAAAATAGTAAGACTTGGCAAAGGATGAGCTCTATACTCATGTTCATGACATGGGCAGAAGGAAACATACATATCACATCACTGTCCTAGAAAAAACTATGAAGGTAGTAGAGAACACGAAAGGAATGGGATAAGTACAAAAGGGCTGGGAAAGCTGATTAAGGAGCATAAACAAACTCTAAGCATTTTCCCAAGGATGAAGCTTAAATTATCTACCTTTCCAAGACATAGACATAATGCAACTCTTTGCAACTCTCCACCAGAAAGATTCACAACTTCTTGGTCCATTAACTGTTCAATAAGCAGTGGCTTCATAACATCTGAGACAAACTGAGGGTGTGTGTATGCATCACGTATTTTTTGATGAAGCAAGTGTCTGACAGTTGATTGGAATTTTGGACTAATCTTCTGAGGCTTGTATGAAACATTAAACTCAGGCATCTCTGAGTCAGAGCCACCTTCTATAGTGTCAGGTTTCAATAAACCAGCCTGCATGATACAAAGGATTCCAAGATAAAATAATATATTTATATATATAACTGCAGAGTGAAAGAATTAGTCAGGTTCAAAAGAAATAAAGATGACAGAATAAAAAACTACCAGCATACGAATAAACGTTGTCTTTCCTGTCCCATTCTCACCCAGCATCACAATAATCTGAGAATCAGTAAATTCTCCTTCAACTACACGAAGCTTGAAATTTCCTTGAGTTTTAGTCATAGTTGGGTACTTGTATCGAGCATAAGTCTGAGCCTCCTCAGCACTCTCCTGTGGAGTCTCAGCAACCTAGAAAGAACAAGAGTAATGAAAGAATATATGAAAATGACAGGGATGATGCATAAAGAAAATGTTGGCATTTATGTTGGCATTTACCTTGAAGGTAAGAGAATCATCCCGGAACCTTAGATTTTCTGTTGGAACAAAGCCAGCCAAGAAGATGTTAATTCCTTCTCTGACTGAGAAAGGAAGTGTTACAACTCCATATGCACCAGGTTTGCCATATAAACAGCAAATAAAGTCTGATAAGTAGTCCAAGACACTAAGGTCATGCTCTACAACAATTACATAGCTGGAAAAATGGAAATGCAGACAAGTCAACATCTATTAAAAAGGTCCACAACATAATATATACCAGATTCAAGTAGATACTAGTGAGACAAGGAAAGAAGACCTATTAGGCCTGAGCAAAGATCTAATAACTTGGGCAGCTTTCAGCCTCTGTTTTACGTCAAGATAACTAGAAGGTTCATCAAACATGTATATTTCAGCATTCTGGATGGCAACAACTGCAATGGCAAACCTTTGGAGCTCCCCACCTGAAAGATCACCAACATTACGATCTATAACCTGGTTTAGGTCAAGATCAGCACAGAGTTCCTTCTTCATATCTCTTTCATCTTTCTGGTCCAGAACCTGCCCCACATTTCCTTGTACGGCTTTTGGGATGTGATCAACATACTGAGGCTTGATAATGGCCTATTTTATATAGACATATAAAATAAGAAATACTATCAGTAATTGAAATTTGAAAATAATCAAAAGAAGCAATATTCAGTCTTATCAATACAAAATTCAAGCAACAACTTAAGAAAAACATATTCAGAAATATGTAAGAATTTCTAACATTAGGTTTACTAACTAAAGATGGGAAAGATATTTTCAGAATAAAAGGCTGCATAAAATTATTTTAAAATGTTAGATTGACAATTTACTTTCAGATGCATGCTTTGGGGTGTAACCGAGCCGAGCCAAGCTTTAGTGGGCTCAGGCTCGGGCTCGGCTCGATCAATAAACGAGCTGTTCAAGCTTGTTCGTTTAAGCAAAACAAGCTTAAAATTTAAATCAGGTTTGACTAGTTTTGTTAAACGAGAGCTCGGGCTCGGCTCATATAATTCGTGTAAAATTATACAAAAGTAAATTAAATGAGTATAATAAGCTATAAATAATTAAAAAAAGATTATAAATCACAAATATATGATTCCAAAATTTAAACATATAAAAATTAATCATAGAAGAACATTTAATTAAATGCAAATTGATTATGTACAAGTTATTTTATATATTACACTAATCTATTATTGTACCCTTTCAAACATTTTACTAAGAAAATGATATCTCCGTACAAAAACAAAAATGTAACAAATTCAAAAATAAATATGCATAAAAGAGGTGTTTATTTTATATATATATATATATATATAAAATATCATTCAAATATTTATTCTACATGAAATATATATGAAAAATATTTTTATATTATTTTACAAAAGTTCGGCTTGTTTAATTAAACGAGCTTAATTGTATGTTCAAGCTCGTTCATTCAATACATGAATCGAGCCCAAACAAGTTGATCCCGAACTATTCACGAACAGCTTATTTTATTTATACCCTTATGCATGTTGATGCTAGATTTTCAGAGAACCTATGACTTCCAAAGGATTACTAGTGTCCTCAAATACTCTATTACATATTATATACAAGGTTCCCATTAATAGCTTAATGCTACAGTTAGTGGCAAACTAACATGTTCATGCAGTTAATGCAGTGCCCATCTTTTAATCTTATTTCTAGCATTTCTAAAAGATAATGAACTAATTATATGTCAACAGAGTTTTATTTACGGAAATCAGGTATTGAAACATATCGATATATGATACTAATCTTCAGAAAAAGAAGTTATGCGAAGAATTTCTTTGACATAAAACAATATGGACAATAATTAAAGCATAACTATGATGCTACAAACCACAGTATCTATAACAAATCAACCAAAGCTGCTGGATAATAAACTAGTACTTTCCACACCACTTTCAATTACCAATCAATATTTGAACTACTCATTAGTAGCTTCTACACAATACAACTAACTGGCTCACATGAATCACATCACAGTTTCAGTTGAGAAGACTGTGTGATCTGCTGTAAATTAATGCAGCTGAAGTCGAAGAAGAAAAGAGATGATAAAATTTCCTTCACTTTGTTTACATCATTAAAAGCATACAAGTAGGACTCCAGGAGATGTACGGAGAAGTTAAATACTGCATCCCTTTTCATTGAGGCAATCATAACAGAACAGATCCATGGACTCTATAATACCATATAATTAAACTTTGGTCCAGTAAGAAGATTAAAAAAGAGGGAGACAAAAAGGCATGAACAGGCCACATAACTAATTCTTTGTATAAAAATTAGAATCATTTATTCAGTTTCTGACTGAATTGAAAGTAGCAAATAAAAATCAACAAACCAATACTACATCCTTAGTGAATATCAACATGAACAACAGAAACGTGTATCAAATACCCATACAACATATACTTGAAAATCATCACCTTTAAATCATCCTCTAGGATCCGAGTGAAATAGTTTTGCAGTTCAGATCCTCGAAAATAGGTTAAGATTTCCTGCCAGTCAGGTGGGTTCTGCAAATAAAAAAGGAAAAAATATGAATAATAAGGAAGATTTTCACACCAAAATGCAATGTGGAAAGGCTAAGTTTGGGTATTATTTAATTTCCAACTTATTTAAGATATAGAAATAGAGTACATTCCACAGGTATTACATTGAATCGGCCCAGGTTTGGTTTCAATTTGCCAGCCAAAACTTTAAGCGCAGTGGATTTCCCAATTCCATTTGTTCCAACCAACCCAAGGACTTGACCTGGCCTTGGTACTGGTAACCTGCAATTATAATTATATTTGTCAGAAACTACGGAAAATAGATATGACCAAGTTTCAGGTAAATGCAATTAAATGACTCACCTATGTAATTTAAAAGTGTTAGGACCATATCTGTGAGTTGTGTCTTTGTCCAAGTCCTTCGGCAAGTTGATAATCTGGATGGCTTCAAATGGGCATTTCTGCAGCAAGTGATGATCTTCTCAGATAAACTTAACAACTATAACACCAAAAAAGTAACGATAACATTCACATTAACAATAATAAAAACTATCTGTAGTACCTTGACACATATACCACACCCAATACACAATTCCTCGGATATGTAAGCAATCTTAGAAGCGGGAGTAACCTCAATACATAATCTACCTGCAGACACAGAACTGGTCATTATACACTCCAGAAGAAACACAAAATCGTACTAAAATACAAATTCTCCTCTTCAGCCAAAGTTTGGCATTTTGAACTTTGTCCACATATTAACATACAAACACCTTTATACCACAAGCACCCTCAAACCCAAATCAGATAATCAAAAAGCCCTATTTTGGTACAAAAACGTTTCTGTTGAACGCCGAGACGTTTACATCAATCCAACCCACACAATTGGATCAAATCATAAAGAGAAAAAGCAATTCAAAGTAAAAACAAGTAAATTATCACTACACAGATAGGTAGCAGAAGAGGAGACAGTACCAGTTCTCACAACTGGGCAACTCTTCTTGCACTCTTGGCGGCACTTCTTAGGCTTGCACCTATCGTTGCTGACGATGGCTATACGCGTTAACCGATCTGCCATATCTCCTCCTGCTGAACTTGTTCACACTGCACGAAAATATAAAATTGGCAGCGATGAAGGAAATATTAAGAAAACAAGAGGGATTCCAAAAGGGTATGTGAGACTGCAGGTGCACAGACCTTGATGGATTGTGATCACTGATCAGCCGAGAGATTCAGATAGGAGAGAGACGCGTGGTGGGAACGTTCACGCAGGGTTCAGAAAAGCAGCTAGGGTTACTTTCCTCGAGGAACAACTGGAATCGGGGCTATTTGAATCCGACTTCAAACAGAACGAACTTGTCGCGGATCTCAAGCGACCCGGATTCTGCTCCTTTAGCCTGTTTGTTGTGCCGTGTAAGATTAAGTTGCAATTTTGTTATTTTTTAATTTAATTTTTCTTTGAACCAAATCATATCAAAATTTAAATAGAATTACTCTCATACCAACATATTTAAAACGTTGAAAAAAATCTTGTAACATTGAGACGTTGGAAAAATCTTTTAACATTTTTTATTTGGATATTTGAAATCTCAAATTAAGAAGATTTAAAAATTTTCAAAATTACATAAAAGAATAATTTATTATTGTTTTAATCTTATCTAATCTTTCTTGTCAATTTAATTACACTTTAGTAAAAATAAATTTCTTCAAAACGTTGAAAAAATCTTTTAACGTTGAGATCAAAACATTGGAAAAATCTTTTAACATTTTTTATTTGGATATTTGAAATCTCAAATTAAGAAGATTTAAAAAATTTTAAAATTACATAAAAGAATAATTTATTATTGTTTTAATGTTATCTAATCTTTCTTTTCAATTTAATTACACTTTAATAAAAATAAATTTCTTCAAAACGTTGAAAAAATCTTGTAACATTGAGATCAAAACGTTGGAAAAATCTTTTAACATTTTTTATTTGGATATTTGAAATCTCAAATTAAGAAGATTTAAAAATTTTCAAAATTACATAAAAGAATAATTTATTATTGTTTTAATCTTATCTAATCTTTCTTGTCAATTTAATTACACTTTAATAAAAATAAATTTATATATAACTTTTTCTCTAATAATATGGTGAGAAATTACATCAATTAATAAAAATAAAAAAAATAAGAGACAAAAAATATTACTTTCGAGTGACCTTCTAAAAATAAAAACAATTTAAGTTATAGTTTAAAATTTAAGATAGATTACACTCTTCTTTTCATGTGATAAATGTCAAAATTACTTCCCTTAATTTTTATTTTAAAAAATTATTTTCTTCAAATTGACATGCCCTTTATATATGCTAAGCCTACTAGAAAATATTATGAGATAGAAGTAGTTTTTATTTGAAAAATTATTTTATAAGCATTTTTATTAATATTTAAGAAATAGTTGTAAATATTTTTAAAAAATACTTTTAACTATTAAATGATAAATACTAACATATATTTCATATAATAAGTAAAAAAAAAAATTTGATAAGTTGATTGTATAACACAATTCAATCACTTATTTGTTGATAAAAAGGAGAATAAATTTTGAGTTTTGAATTTTTTAAAATAAGAGAGGGGTGTGAATTTCTTAAGTAAGGGTGAAATAAATATATATATATAAAGACATTAATCTATTTAAAATTTTTTTCTTTATATTTGTTTTACTTTAAGAGTTTTACATATAAAATACTTCAAAAGAATTTTTTTTTCTAAAATTGGAGTAATATTAACTAAACTTTTTTTACATTTAAAGATGATCAAAATATTCATACTTTAATATTTTTTGTATAATTTATCTGTTAAGTTTAAGTCTATGGAGGGTGGTACTCAACTCTCACAAACTCAAACCCGGTCTATATAAATATTAAAAATATATATGTTTAATTTATTCTATTAATATATATATATAATTATGCTATTTATTTTATTTTCATCAATAAAATAATTTAAATTTAACATAAATCTATAAATTATTATATTTGATAATTTTATAAGGATAAACTTGATAAAATTTTATATTAATTTTATATTTAAAGTTTATATAATATAATTGTTAAAATTTATATGTCTTTGTTATGAATTTATATGTAAATAAATTATAATTAAAAAGAATCATTTTAATTTTTTTTAATAAGCAAATATGGGTCTGATGATTTAGAGATTTTATGAGTTGAGAGATAAAGATTGATTTTGTTACCTATTCAAATTCAAATATAAATATTATAGTATTTTAAGCTTGAATTTATTTTATATTGATTTAGTTAATAGGACATTTATAAAAGAAGCTCTTTGACATTGCTGAATGAGTCACAAGATTCTTCTGTCCCGTTACAATTATCCTTCGTATAAATCCCTTATAAGTAGTTACATTTTTTAAGTGCCATTTTTCATATATGATTTATCCTTCATATATAATTTATACTCTTTATATTATGAGCATTGTTTAGACAAAATAAAATGTTCCAGAGAATATTGTTATATTCTCAACAGACCTTTTGTTGAATTTTTCTATTGTACAACCAGAAGCTCTTTAAATACAGTGTTTTCTCAAGTCTCAAAACTCAATTACAATTTCCTTCCAAATAATCTGTCTATGAACAAGAGAACGATAATAGTTTTTAATATTCTGCTACACGGAGACAACACTGAATAGAGAAAGGGAATAAACAAGAGAATGGTGTCCCGTGAACAAGTAATAGATATTAAATAGTGTAGGACTCAACTAGAGCTCCTACACCCTTTTTCAAGCCTTGCACGTATATGATGCATTGCACCATTTTTTTCGCTGTTCAGATTCTAAAATCTATACCGAAATGTAGATTTTTTGGCTGTAGTTAAGAACATCAAAGTCAAAGGGAACTATCGACCAAGTCTTGATTAACATGATACCAAGTATGGTTTATTTATAAAAACAATAAGCAACAATATTCAGATCCGATGAAGGGTTATATGTAAGATCACTTCCACTTCTTGAATTGCTTTCCAAACTTTCCATGCTTGCCGAACTTTCCGTGCTTATGCTTGCCAAACTTTCCATGCTTGAATTTGCCATGGGGCATGTGACCAACATGAGGCATGTGACCACCATGCGCATAGTGGCCGTGGGAAAGGTGATGAGCGCCATATGCGGCTCCAGCAGCAGCAGCTCCGCCAGCAAGCAATGCCCCCATGCCACCCACTCCGTGACCGTGCCCATGCCCATGTGCTGATGACAGAGTCATAGAAATAAATAAGTTAGTTGCTTACAGACAGATCAATGAAACATCATAAACAGCAGAAAAACTTCCCAATAGCCAATGCAATGGAAACCCAAGCGGGTACCAGGTGCATTGCACAGTAGAGAATGTTATTAGTGAAAAAACATAATGTTATTAGTGAAAAAACATGAGAATGACCCAGATCACAGTTATCACAGGTCAAAGCCTCTATCAACATATGAGAAATATTTCTTCGACAGTTAAGATTAGTAAATTGATTCATGCTTCTAAAACTGCAAAAGTTTTATCACGGCAACTTTTTTCAGGGCAGGGCACTAGAATGTTCAGTAACTTGTAATTAAAGAACAATACAAGAAGAACATATATACCTGAAGCAGATGGACCAGGATAACCAGCTGGCGGGTAGCCAGCAGGAGGATACCCAGCTGGCGGATAACCTTGAGGTGGATACCCATGTGGTGGGTAGGCTCCTGCGGGTGGAGGATAGGCCCCAGCTGGTGGAGGATAAGCCCCTCCGGGTGGAGGGTAAGCCCCTCCGGGTGGAGGGTAGGCCCCAGGAGGATAACCATGTGTCCCATGAGCTAACCCTTGAGCAATGTTTGAAAAAAATCCTTTATCAGATTCTTCATGCTTCTCATGCTTTCCACCTCCCATCTCTGAAGCGAAGAGCTGATGCTAAAGGATCGGAATTTGGTAACAAAGTAAGACAATGTTTCGATACAAGAGACACAATATGCATATATTGCAAGAAACAAAGAGACGAAGATGCTAATTCATTAGTTGTTCAAGGAAAATCAAATGAATTATACTAATAAAAAAGCCTCGGTGGTAATTCCTTTCTTCTCAATAGATATTGAGCTATGAACCAGCCCAGCGACAATGGAACAAAATGAGATTAAAGAAAAAGTAATACCCCAAAGAACAGGCCCTAATTTGTATAAAACAAGATAACCCACAAATTAATTCCACAAGAGAAAGAAAAATTTCAATATGCACATTAGAAACCTATAATATTAATCCCAGAAAACAGATCTTATAAGCTATAGCAATCTCATTCGCTACGCATGCAATTAATAACAACAACAATCACCATTGGCAAAGTTGTAAAAATAGAAAAGGAAACAATAAACGACGAGACAGAGAAACCCGGAGAGTGAAGGGGAGGTAGAAGAACCTACCGATTTGAGATCTCAACAGATGAAGAAATTGAGGAATTATGAAGAAAGTGGCTGACTACGAGGAAGGGGGCTTTATAAAAGATCGATGATGCGAACATTGATGGCTTTAGCGGAACCCGAATTTAGAAGCGCGTTACGCGTCATCGACGCGTCTAAGATATGCGATGATCTCTATGAAAGAGTGACACGTGGAAAATTTGATGTTGCCCTTAAATTTAGCATTTCTAGATAGAAACATAAATATTCACACCAATGAAATTGGATAAATTCTAAAATTTACTAAAAATACATAAAAAGTATGAGGATATATATTGTTTTATTTGATAAGTAAATATTTTTGGACAATCATAATTTTTTAAAAGTAAATTCTTCATTTTGTGTTGCTATGAGAAATGTTATCTTTAAAAATTTTGAATTTTTTTTTTTATGTTTTAACTTTTAGGGAATGAAAGTTCTATTATTACTGTAAAAAGATGTTATACAGTTTTATTTTGAGGTTTGGGTTCTGATTGTCGTGAACTAAATTTTGTTTGGTGAATTACATGGAGCTCTCATATTAAATTGTTAGAAAATCGGCATTATTTAACTGAAATTAATATATTTAGTAGAAGAACATGTCAAACGCACCGGTAGACTATCTACTCTTTGAATAAAACATATTGTTAGTAGGATATATCTGACCAGGTAATCTTGTAAAGTAAAATAAATCGAAGCACATATTCTATTCTGGACGCTTGAATCCAAATTGAAGAAGCATAAAATACTTAAATTTCAACATATAAAACATTGTTACTTTTGACGATGTTGGATGGGACATGCACGATTCACCAAATATCCGATATATATACCAAATGCGCATGCATAACACCAAATATCTGAAAAGATATATTCGACAGCATTCTTCTTCCACCAAAGAGGGTATAAAACCACATACACAATGAAATTTGACCTTCACAAGCAAATTCTTGATCATTGGCATCCATAACCGTAAACAGTCAGCCAGATACCATACATACACGTCTATTCATTGATGGATCACCTATAATCTTTTCTATTCATTGCCCTACATAATTTTTAAATAATTGGCATAAAGAAATAAAGATAAGACTCTAGAAAGGTTCAACTCTCCCCTTTCTCTCTCTTGTCATTTTGATTAAAAGAATTTTGAAAACTTAAAAAAAAGAGGTAGAAAAACAAAAAAAGTTGACTTCTTTATAGAAAAGGTATTACGACCTATGTATTTGAGAAATGATTTTTTTTTTTAATCTCTTTCTTAATAAAAAATATATTATTTTTTAAACGTAAAAATTTTAAAATCAAATAGAAGCCTTGCTATTTCAATAATGATATGTAGTGAAATTCAACCGAGGGTATAACTACGTAACTTTTTAACCGAAAATAAAACTAAGCAAATGTTCTATTATTGATGCCTTCATATAAATTGAAGAAGTATAAAATACTTCATATTAAACGTGTAAACACCTTAATACTTTTGACAGTTTGAACAGTGGGACATAGATCATCCATGATCCACCCCAAAAACAGAGCAATATGGAGATCAACAAAAGTTTCAACGTAGCTTGAAACTCCTTTTCATCAGGACATTCATACCCAGACATATAAGTCCATGTGGGCAAAAAAATACATCACAACAAGATGCAAATGCAACAACTGGTCCAGAAAACCAACAAGATTTATGAAATACAAACAGATGAGTTTACCGTAGAGGCCAAAGCCCATAACTGCTTCTGTTTCACATGTCGCACCACCTTGTTACAGCTCCTGAAATTTCTAGCGAATGAGAACACAATAGGAACAAAAGCCATATTCAAAGAGATAATTCCCCATCTATGTTTTGATAAATGAATAGAACTTGTCGATATTATAATTGAACCTTTAATTAATGTCGTTTTAATGACGCTGAAAAAGTGTGAAGCCAAACAGTTTAATTGCAATATCTGAATCGGGTACCCAGAATTCACCATAACAATTGAGACAGAACCCAACCACTTTAATGATTAATGTACATTGACACATTGCGATCAAATGTCATGCATGAGTAAAAGTGTGTATGTATGTTTTGATTTAGAAAAAGGAAAAAAGGTACATGTAAACGAGGGGCATTTTAACTCACAACATTAGGTTACAAAAAAACAGCAAAAATAGGACACATCATAGGCACAAGCCCATTGAACATAGAAGATCCTACGCACTCTTTCTCACAATCTGAACAAAAAAATAAACACAAAATAATAAGCTCCACTCCAGACTCAAGTATGTAATACACACAAGGTGTTGTGTGTAAATAAGAAAGAAAAATTGCCATAGATAATGTGTCCCACCATGAACAATTCCGCGCTTCTCAAAAATAAATTTATCTCCAATGCCGTGGAAAGTGCATTTTTTCTGAGAACAACTGTGATGATTAACCTCTTTATCCCTGGGGCCACTGCTGCCTTTCCATGATGGCACTTGGTCATCTAATGTTTTCTCAAGAATTATCCTATTGTTATCCAACTTCACATGTAAAAACAGAACACCGAATGTTGTTGAGAGGTGTCTCTTCTACAGAAGAATGAGAAACAAAAAGGATAAAATATCAGTATACGTGCATAAAACCAACTATCTAGAAAGATAAATAAAACGACATTCCTCTTTCTCTTTTGTTGGTATAAAAGGATAACCAGCTATCATATATCCATGGCTCCATGCATAAAATCACAAACAATGGAATTTGACCATCACAAACAAATTCATCATCTCGTTTTTTTTTCCTAGGTGAGTGAGTCTAACGATCAGCAAAAGAAAATCCATATTAACATCCATAAGCGCAGACAATCAGCCAATGGCACCGTGCACGTTTATTAAAGTTCATAAAAAAATTCAAGATTTATAGTTATTTTAGCACAGAATTAGCTCAGTGTTTCCAAACCTCGGTTAGGATAGAGATGCACGATGAGGAAAAACTTGTGTTTCTAGATTGCAATGTCTGAACAACGGTCCATTATAAATAAACAAAATCCATTAAAAGAGCAGTTAAAAGGCAAATAACAACTAGAAATGGAAAATAAGCTTAAGCTCCGACGATAATAAAATCTTGTTTAGTTTCTTCCTCACTCCTCTCAGCCTCCTCTACCCGCTTTCTCTTTGCCTTGTGCTCCTCCACAATTTTCCTCTTCCTGCAGCAATAGTTGCTCAAATTATTTACTGATTTCTGTCTTCTGCTATATTTACTGTGCACTAATTTCGAGTAAAAATACGAAAAAAAAACTGTCGAATATCTATTCAATCCCTAATCCATTGTTTATAAATGGGCATCAAATTGTGAATTACAAAATGGAAAGGGAAAAAAAATGGATACTTGAACTACCCCATCAGAGATTTCGGACAGAAGCTCCAATTCCAATTGCAGAAAGTGAGTTGAAACTTGAAATGATTTGAAGTATTATTGATTATATGTTTAAAAAGTTAATGGATTCTGTTTTAATTTTTAAATTTTATTAAGTAAGAGGATTTGATATTTTAGAATTTTTAGTATTTATTATTTACGTTTCAGTTTTGTTTATTTATTTTATTGAAAATAATATTATAAAAATAAAATTAAAAATTTTATTATCTTAATTTATTTTATTAATGACATTTTAATATTTTTAATAAGAAATGCAAATTATCTATTTTTGTTACATAAAAATAAGAAATGAAAAACTATTTTTCTCCTTAAAAATAATTTAGAACATTTATAAGGCGGGACTCAAGCGGGAAGAAGTAATTGTAAATTTGAATCATCCGCGGGAATGATTGTAGGCGCTCAGTTGCACATAGACTCGAACACAAACGGCGTCGTCTGTCAAACTGCTCCAATAGGTACGGAATACGCATTTACAACTTCCAATGAAAAATGACCACGTCATCAGAAATTGCACCTTAATTGAAGTTACTAACAAGCATAGAAAAGTAGAGGGAGCCTCCAAGGGACCCAAAAGCCTCTTGTGGACGCTCTGGTCGCTGTGAGAACTGTGAGTCGCTCCCAGTCTCTGCTAGGGTTTCAGAAATAGAAAGAAAGGGTACCGTGAGGGTTTCTCCGGCGAACATGGCCGCAGCTAGGGTTTTCGGAGCATGCAGTAGAGCACTGATGGCGGCGGCGGCGAAGGGGGCTGCGTCCGGCGTAGCGACTCCAGCGAAGGCGGTCTCGTCGAAGAGTCGAGCCAGCTTCGGCTTACAGAAGGTGGTCCCTGTCTCTCCGCAGCTCGGCAAGTTTCTCGGTTCCTCTGAAGCTTCACGCACTGATGCCATCAAGAAGGTTTGGGATTACATCAAGAGCCACAATCTTCAGGTCTTCATCATTTCCTTTATCTGCGGATCAATGCAGCTACGTATTTATATTTTCATCTATATCTTTTGTGCTGCTCTTGTGTTTTTCATTCTTTTTGTTCCAAAAATCCGTGGAAATCACGAGGAAACATGAGATACTTCTATACACTAGGTTCATTTATGAGTGCATTTTGTATTTCAACGCATTTCTTTCTCTGACCAAAAGTCAAATAATGTGGGCGATGCTGGATTATACAACTAGGCAAGTTTGTAGAGAGAACCATTCATCTTTAATGTATGATTTTGCTTACTATCATTGCAGCATTTAGGCTGGTCATTTGGCTTTTACGCTCTCGTGCTACTGATAAGTTAGCTGAGTTTCGTTTAGGATGGTCATTTCCCCCATTTACTTAGTTGCTTGCCTTACAAATTGTTTAAAATTTTGCTTTACGTTGTATGAACTAGTCTACCCTATAAATCATACCCTCATTGGCATAGCAATGATGTATATTTTCTCTGAAGATAGTTGTGAAATTACTTTGACTGGGCAAGGCAGATGGTTGATTTTTATTTTTTTTAATCAGAGAAATTATGACTTAGTATCAAATTTACGTTTTAGTGCACACTTTTGATCTTTATCCTTATGATCTGTGGTTCTTCAATTCCATTTGATAAGTATGCTAACTAATATTGTTTGGTGATTCATTCTTTACTTGTTTGTGCTGGATTTTCTGGGTAAGGGTCAGTGGAGGCTTTAGTCGTTGTTAGTCATGAAAGCAAAATAACTTGTCTTTTTGGATTATTGTAATTTTCTCTTGTGTTCCATATTTGTTTATTTTATTAGTAATTTCTTTGGGGGGACATGGCTTAGCTATTCTTTTTGCAGAATCCTTCAAATAAAAAGGAGATATTTTGTGACGAGAAGTTGAAGACCATCTTTGATGGGAAAGATCGAGTAGGATTCACAGAGATTGCTAGATTTCTGTCAAACCATTTTGTTAAATCAGGCTGATGCTGGTTGTTGGTGGATTCTTCATGAAGATAGCTTTATCATTCCCGAGTAGATTGTCTAGTTCCATTTACTTTCATGGTTTTTCCCTAGCTAACCTTTTGGGCTCTGGTGCTTCGGAGTAGGTGCTTTATAAAACACAGTTTGACCAATTATTAGGGAAACCTGGAAATCTTTGTTGTGAATGACTTGTTTTAAATCCGCTGGTGTTTTGCCTTTATATATATCTGTGGGCTGATATGTGGAGACTGATTGTTCCTTGGTAAAACTTAACATTGTTAGGATGATATATATATGCTACTTCACTGCTTTTACATTGTCAATCCATGTCTGCACAACCTTGTTGGTTTGAGTCCTCGGTTGAGAAATCCCTGAGATGCATTTTATTAGAGCGCAAACACTTGGGAAGGATTTACCTTGGAGCCCTCTGCTCTAGTTGGGAAACAAGCCTACTTTCGATGGAGTAATTTGTTTGCGCGTGGTGGATCTTGACTGTTTACTATATTGATTTTAGTAAATCTATATGGACAAATGGATTTTACCCGTCTATGGAATGTCAAGAAGGCATTTTAGATTGTTCACAAAAAAAAATAAAAAAGCAGGCATTTCAGATTCATTGCCTAAAGTGGTAGGCACCAAAAAAAAAAAAAAAGCTGGGTACGAACTGATTAATTGGATTTCTGTGCTGACGAGTTACCCGGTCATAGTTTTTAAACCGTTTCGTATGTTTAAAAGGAAGCTTAGACGCCGAGATTGGGTCGTACGTTTTTAATCGAGGGATTTGTGCATTTTTGAGTTGGTGATTAAAACCATTCTGTTCATAATGTAATCACTTCCAACATTTTACAGCAAATTAAAATGCAGAATTCATTCCCGACAAATATATTGGCCATTTTGTAAGGCCCCAAGTGAAAGAATGGACTACAGTACGAGCAAAGCAAGGTTAGCGACGTGTGCAAGTAGAAATTTCAGATTGGGAGTCCCTATTATGGATTGTAATGATTTTTTCAAACTATTGTTTTCGTCATGTCTGGGAACTGGGGAGTTGGATGCTAGGTTTTTGCTTCATTCATGAAAGGATCATGACAACTTGCCCGCTGGATAACGAAATGAATTAAGAAAATGTTATAGAGTTGCAAAATCTAGATGCCAAAACCATGGTTCTTTATATAAATATGTAAAAAAATCAAAATCATATGAACAGTACAAAGGAGACTCGTGGAGGACTAAATCACTGCCTACAGCTTAATATAACAGATATTCTACATGTGAATCAGAGTGACGACCATGATGGTGTTGTTTAATATCTTGGCATATCCCCTGGATGAGCTTCTTCTGATGAGTGTTAGTGTGATTCCTCATGTCCACTCTCATTCCCAGCGATGTTAATGAGGGTTGCAATGGAACTTGACTAATGCTAATAGTTGCTCCTTTTCACCCTAGGATGTCCTTGATGATCCAAATCATCAAATGAACGGAAAGGTTCATTCCTGCCCATACGACTTCTATGATATCTATCAGAACCAGAATCCTCAGATGAATAAGAATGCCTTTTTCTACTATGTTTACTCCTATCAAGCTCAGAAAGACCAGAAGAACCCTTAGGTGGGAAGGAATGCTTTTCATTGGCCTTTCTGCTTTGACCATCCCTGTCTCTATCAAAATCTTCAGATAAATAAGAATGCTCATCCCTGCTCTTGTGACATCCATGGCGGTAATCAGGAACATAATTTCTGTGATGCTTCTGTGAATCATAATGGGTTTTTGACAAATGTTCAGTTTTAACACTAGGTCGTCTTTGATGGTGAGAATCATCAGAAGAATTAGAATGCTCATTCCTGCTCTTGCTGCTTCCATAATACCTATCAGGATCAGAATCCTCAGACAAATACGAATGCGTTTTTCTGCTATGTTTACTCCTATCATGCCTAGGACGGTCAGACACCTTGGTTGAATAGGAATGCTTTTGTCTATTCTTTCTACTTTGATCATCACTGTCACTGTCGGAATCTACAGATGAATAAGAGTGCCTGTTTCTCCTCTTTTGACTTCCATGGTACCCACGAGGACTAGAATCCTCAGATGAAGAAGAATGCCTTTGTCTGCTATGCTTACTCCTACTATGCCCAAGATAGTCAGAACCTTTAGATGAACAGGACTGCTTCTGACTGGTCTTTCTACTTCGAACATTCCTGCCAATATCAGAATCTTCAGATGAACAAGAATGCTTGTGCCTGCTCTTTCCTTGATCCTTTTCGAAGTTTGACATGTCTGATGAACTTGACTTGGAATGATTTCGCTTCTTTTTGTTCACCTTAAGTTTTTTGTTCTTTAACTTCTTCTCTCCCTCATCTGAAGATGTTTCATTTTCTGAATGTACAGACTGCTGCTTTTTGTGCTTATTCTTTTTTGACTTCTTTTTGGGTTTCTTAGAGAAGGTTTTCAGCAACTCAGGGATATCACCTGCACTGAGAAAACCTGCAAAGTAGATAAGATTATGTCAAGGCTTGGACAAGCATCCAACACTATAGCATAAAAATTGCTTTCGGCAATAAATTATATGTGATAATTGAAAAAAGAAAACACAGATACCTCCATACTCATCAAATATGTCCTCAGCAACTATTTGCTGGTTGGGATCATCTGGTTTAAATCCTCCACGTGGGGGACTAATTCCTGGCTTCTGCTTCAGCTCCCACTTTAAAGGCTGCAATGATATCAAACACAATCCAATAGATATCATTATTAATTACATCTTAAAGAATGGGAGAACTGACATACAACTCATTGCATCTTGACTACAATTTGCATGACAAAGCAAGGATACAATAACAGTAGTCAACAGCCAAACATGCCATTTACAGAGGGAGATGCTGGAAGGCAAGCTAAAATTTTCTTTTTAGAGGTTAGATAAATGAGCTGAAAGTGGTTGCAATTTGTTCTATCCTCCTGATTCCAAACTTTGGATGGAGGTTAAGGGTGCAGAGGAGAGGGGAAGGAAAGTTTGAGACCTTCGCCTTCCCCTTGTATGGATGTGAAGGGCAGAATGCTGGGGGATTTTCAACTGTCCCCCATGACCTTCATATTCTGCTTTCTGAGTTTCCCCAATTTCGAAGGTTCTGGAGGATTAATTAATTTATTATTTTTCCTTACTACACTTCCTTTCATTTTTCCCTTTATTCCATCCCTTCTTCTCCCCACCGGCCCACCCAACTCTCAGACAAAACTAAGGGGGGGCATTTTTATTTCCAACTTCTTATAAACTTTTCAATCCAAATTATGGGAACAATGAATAGTGAGTATGAGGGTGCATTTTACATTAAACATATGAAAAAGATATAAATCAATGAGAGGTAAATACTAAATTTGACTACTTGCTTGAATGACTGAAAAATCATAAATGATTGCAAGAAATTGTTTCACACATAACTTTGGGCAAATGCAAACATCAGTTTGTGATAACATGAGTGATCCGTTATATGTTTTTAAAATAACAGTATGGGAATTATATTGCCATGGGCTGGCAGAATTATGTAGGGGCAGCGAGTACATGTGAATGAGTGGCTACAGTGTATTTATTCTTTAATGGAAGACTAAAAGGATAAAAGGATATCAAACTCCACTGATGCACAAGGGTATACAAAAAGTTGCCAGACTTACCAAACAAAATTTAAATATAATAGATATCTTACCTCATTGGGATCTCCGTGGGCAAGGATAGCATTCAAAGGATCATCCCTTTTCAATCTACTCTCTTCACTAGGCATTATAACATCCTTCAAAGGGCATTCACGATCACCACTTTGGTGACCATAATTCCCACATCGTAAACATTTTACATTGCGGACTTCAACTCCGAAAGGTTTCACCCTACCAAGAACTCCTGTGTCCATCCTGAAAACATCCAGTTAACACAAAAATAAAATAGGTCAACAACCATGTGCAATCTTTAATGCAATTTACTGAATAATAAAAATTTAAAGAAGTTATGGCACTACCATGTCAGAAGATAGAGTTTATGAAGTTTGGTATTCAAGGACAAAAGCTAAAACTCGTTAGGAATCTGATAGACTTTTTTTTTTTAATCAATCTATCAATTCTCTACCGCAAGCACTGATGGAAATTCAGCATCCAATTTACAACAGCAAACAATCCAGTTAAATTGACAGGTAACATATCATTAGCATATCACTAATTCTTTACACCAAATGTTACCCAACATACTCTGTAATTAAAATAATGATGGCAGAAAAAAAATGAGAATACTATATAAGTTGGTTCAAAAGTTGCACATGAAAAAAACAAAGACTGTTATTCTGTATTGATTTACTATAGCAGCACTATGACATACCTAGGAGCATTTTTAAGGATTTCAAATTCTTCTTCAGTTGGAAGAGGACGGCCGAACACATCTTTTGGCCTTGGTTTCTTCTTCTCCCCACTTAAATGGTCTTTACCATGTAAGGTTTCAGAAGGCCTACAAGGTAAGCACATTATGGATTAATGAACTTACATTCACCACGAAAACAACTAGTTAAAGGGTCAACCCATTATTTTGAGTCCTAGGAGTAAACCAATAAACGGAAATCTAGCAACTAACAACAGATAAGAACGATACAAAATATAGATACATAGATGCTCCATTTGCATTTGGGTCTTGAGTCGGTTGACTCAGCTCCTCTCTTTTCCTCTCATCAGCAATCTCTGCTGCTTTGGCACTTTCAGCGTTATACCCAGGAGGCCGAACATACATAAAGCTGACAGCTTGCATCAACTCCACCTACAGGTTACAATTAACTTTAAAATCAAACCAATTTCATACCCATAAAATAAAAATCCAGTAATCAACTACAGGGTAGCAGGCTACAAAACTGAACCTTTTCTTTCTCCTTCTTGGAGATAAGAGCGGTCTGGCGAAAGAACTCCTGCTCCTGAGCATACTGTAAAGAGAGAGAACATGCAAATAACCAATCATTACAGCATCGACCAGCAAAATGAAGCAATAGACATGATAATCGAATTGGGAAAAGACAGGTGGGGCAGAAGAGGGACTTGCCTCACGCGAGACCTCCTCGGCGCGCCGTTGGTTCTGTGAGTGGGTCTGCTCGGCGATCCACTTCCGGCGCTGGTTAGGGTAGGAAAGAGGGTGCCATGGCTTCTGGTTGAGATAGGAATGGCTCCAAGCAGTGCCAGCCTTGGTCTTGTAGTCTACCTCTCCACCCTTATCGGAGAACCTCTTGCTCAGCCTTATGCCTCCTCCTTCCTCGCCCTCCATTCTTCTCTCTACGCTTCTACGTTCTACGTTCTACCTCCCTGCCTCTTGCAGCTTCGAACTCCCACACCAAAACTGATCTTGTTCTTCTCGATCCTCACCGTTAGGATTGGATTCATTAAAACGCAGTGTCGCTTACTCTTCCCTTTTATTTTCTTTTTGGTTTCCTGTTTTATTAGCAATGGGCTAGATTGGGCCTCATATTCAATAATGGGCTGGGTTGGGTTGTCAATATCTCTAATAATCTCAATTTAACTCTTTTACACAGTGTTTTTAGAATTATAAAATTCTAAATCTATTGCAAATAAATTTGTTTATGTAGATAACTATATTCATTGTCTGTATTAGATCTTCACATTTTGTAATATCTTCACAATTATGTCAATAATATTTTTTTAATTTCTAATCTTATTGGTTTAACTTTCTTTTCATATTAGTATATTCAAAGGTGTATTATTGTGTTCTTAATTCTACTTTATGAGTAGAATCTTATAAATAAGAGGCTATTGTACACAAATGAAGATTATGAAGAGATTTTTGTGCATCCTTTTTTGTATTCTTGAATTCTTGATTTTTAATCGATATGATAGCATTTAAGAAACTTGATATACATTTAATGGATATAGTAACTATATATTTATATGGTTCATTAGATAATGACACATACATAAAAATTTTATGAGAATTTAAAATATCTAAAGCATATAATTCAAAACCTTGAAACATGTATTCTATCAAATTACAAAGTTTATATGGATTAAAATATAAATATTTATTAAAACAATGATATAAAAATGATCCTATTTGTCCTTGTATTTTTATCAAGAAGGATATTTTTGGATTTTTTAGTAACAGTTTATGTTGATAACTTAAATATAGTAAGAACAGATTCCAAAGACTGCACATTATTTAAAAAAATAATTTGAAATGAAAGATGTTAGAAAGAAAAAATTTTGTCTAAGATTTTAGGTTAAAAATTTACCAAACGAAATTCTTATTAATTAATTATATTACATTGAAAATTTTTTAAAATTAATTATATATGGATAAAAACATATTCATTAAGTTCCCCAATTATTGTTTTTTCACTTGATATAAAAATAGACACTTATCATCCATGAGAAGATAATGAAAAATTTTGTGGTCGTGAAGTACCATATAAAAATAATAACACTTTTATATTTTGAAAATTATACTATATCAAATATAACCTTTGCAATAAACTTGTTAGCAAGTTTTAGTTCTGCACTAACAAAAGACATTAGAATGAAATGAAAAATATCTTTTGATATCTTCATGGAACATTTGATTTAGGTTTATTCTTCTTAGAAAAAGCAAAACTAAAATTAATTAATTGAATATGTTGATACTTGATATCTTTACATATGGAGGAATTGTCATTTCATGACAATTAGTAAAGCAAATTATTACAGTTATACCATCAAATCACTCAGAAATATTGGCTATTCATGAAACAAGTTATAAATATGTGTGGTTGAGAAATATGACTCATCGTGTTATAAAAGCATGTGGGTTGTTAGTAACCAATCGCCAAGCAACAATATTGTACGAAGATAATGCAATATGCATTAAAAATGTAACTAATTTTTCCCCTAAAGTTCTGCCAACTCAAATGTTTTTAAGAAGCATGTATACAAAGTTTTGAAGACTTTTATGATAAGATATAAATTTGAGGAAAAAAAATTAACTATGAATAATATACTCTTTTTCCTTTTCTAAGTTTTTATCTTATTAGATTTTTCTTAGTAAAGTTTTAACAAGGTATATATTCATAGTGTGTGATCATCCAAAAAAAAAGTATTATTTGAATTCCTCACAATTTGTAACATTTCCACAGCTATACCAATAGTTTTCTTTGAATTTCTAATCTCATTTATAACACCTCATAATAAAAGCACTCGTAATAATATGAAATGACTTTCTTTACATGTTAGTATGGTAAAAAATATATTATGGTATCTTTAATTCTACTTTATGACTAGAGTCTTATAAATAGGAGGTTATTATACATAAATGAAAATTATGAAGAGAATTTTGTACATCTTTTTTGGGTTCTTGAAATCTTTGTTTTATAACAAAATCTATCATACTAATTATTTATCGTCTACAACAATAATAATCCACACCAAAATATTGGGACTAATTGAAAAAAGAAAATTTCTCAACCTATTATTGAGTATGGTCCTTGTTCATGTCACTCATGCACCATATATTAAAAATAAAATAAAAAGATGATCCTACATTCCTACGACAGAGGAAGAGGAGGCCCCTTTCTCTTTTTGCTTTGCTAGGTGCAGCCTAAAATGCACGAAGGGGATATTTGATTTGATTTGATGATGCTGAATTCTGAATGCAGAACGCTGACGATGCATTCCAATGCGAATTTCTCGTAACTTCGGGTATATGTTACTGCCGACAATTTCAGATATTTGCATTGTGCTGCAAACATAGCATCGTTCTGTTCCACGTACCGAGCTCAGGATGATGATTGCTGAAGCCTGCCTTTCTACAGAAGTTTAGGTCCCACTCACATGTACATGTAATCTGCATCCTTTGAATTGTTTATCCCCACGATTTCAGGAATTTCCTAAACCTATGAACCACATTTTCTTTCTATCCTCCTTTTTTGCTCAAGTCTCGCCGTATCTGGTTCCTTAACCAAATCCCGAATCTTTCTCTTGGTTTTTTTTGACCCATTCTTTGTTCTCTGTCCTCATTAGCTGAACCAATCCCAGTCAACAACATATCTTGGTGAACATTATGATTCTTTCGTAGGTAAGTTATCTTCCACAATTTTGGGTGCTACTAAGCAAACAGCATTTTTTGGTCAATGTTTTCATCAAGAAATAACTGTGACAACTAGTGGCATGCAAATACCTAACAAGGGCATCTTTGATTCTTTCTGTAGAAAAATAACAAAACAAGAGTCCAGAAATACAGGGTTTAGAAAGTACCTCAATGCATACACAAATACTGAAAATAGAGGTGATGAGTCTGATTCAGACAGAATGAAGGAATTTAATTGTACTGTGGCAGTAAGAGCAAGGCTGCAAAATACTGACATGTGAATGTATTCTTTCTTCTCTGATACTTGAGCAATGTGGATGCCATAGTGGACCACAGAGTTATCAGCTTCTACTGTATCTACTCTTGCAGCAAGGCCTCCAGTTAATTCTTTTCTTTTTACTGCTGGACGCAAGCATTCTAATGACTTTTTCCTTATGCTTCAAAACACCTTTTGTTAGTTATTAGAGCATCTCATTCTCATATGCATAAAACCCTGACCCTGGATTTGCTTGAGGCCTTGAGCTTTTATTATGCACAAAATAGCCATTATTTTCATGGGTGCTAGTTACCCTACCTAACCTAACACTCCTAATGAAAATGAACAACTTGGGTGACATAGTTATATTCTAAATTTGGTACAGTCATTCTGAAATACAAAGTTCCAAATTAGAAGTATTATCCCTGGTTTAATAGTGCTTCGAAATATCTAGTTTCCTTTTCCACATCTACTCAATTTCATTGATTTAGTGTCCTTATAAGACGCAAAAAGTAATTATTATTTCCTGCAGTGTACCGCTTGAAAATTTTACTGCATGAATGCAGATTTATATGTAATCCTTTTCTGTTCACTCTCAAAGTGATTTCGAGTGGATGATGCACTACGCTCAAGTAGAGTGTGACACGGATCGTTTAAGTGTCATTTCTTTTTTGCATGAAGAATCGACCCGATTTCATTGGTCTCCTACTAGATGTACTCAGAACACGTGGCCATCCACCCACTTCCTGTTGCCAATAATTTCAGTTTGACTCTCTATGATGTGCATCAACTAAGCTTATTATGGTTCTAATCCTGCCATCATCTTTACATTATTGGGTGATGAATTCATTTGGTTGGCATAATTTCAAGGGAAAATTGACGTTTTTTTGCCTCCTAGTTAAAAAGGTGTCACTTCCCATGTAGTTTGTTCTATTACTACTTTACCATTGTGTGATATTTTTCATTCAAAATTTAATTTAATTAGTAATGTAAAAGTTAGTTAAAATTAACATGCATCTTATAATACTCTAACTCTTATGGTTTAGCACTAGTACTAATCATTTAACCCATTTATTATTTAGAATTGGTCATTGAAAACTAAAATTATAAAACAAATCAAAATAAAGATAATAAAGTAAACATGCTAAATTATTATGCAAATTTACCTTGATCTACTGCTATTTTTGGTGAAAAAACAATTGGTAGGATCGTGGGCACATCATTTCATGTGTACTATTGTGTTTGGAAAATTCTTTTTGTTTTTGTTTTTCATGGATCTTGTGGTAGATATGTGAGAAATCCCATCCTATTGCCCAGATTTTCTATTAATTTGATTTTGAGACTTGCAAATATTTAACCAATTTGTTTAAGGAATTTAATTATTTTTTAGTCAATTTTTATTAGTTATGTTAAAACACAAGGGGACAAATTGATTTTAAACCAAACACTGGAGAAAATTGTAATTTACCATAATTTTAAGGTATGTGCTCATGCTTCATAACTTCCTAAAGGCACCATACTTATGAGGCTTTGAGTGAGAAATTGAATGAAATTGTTGGATATTTTTCACTGAATCAGCATTATCTCCTTGTTATCACTAATGCCCTTTGGCAAATTCTTCTAAATTTCTAATAGATGTGGCAAATTATGCAGGGAGATATGAAACAACAACGTTGTGGTTACAACCGAGTTACTCAGATGAAGTTACCGTGTCTCAATGTCTGGCAGCTATCTTTGACCTTTCTACAGATTAAGTTGCATATGTTCTTCTCCTTGCTTCTTATCATGTGACATATCCCTTATGTTCAGACATGAGATATTTATTATAAAGCATAACTTAGGAGTTAGCATTTCCTGCAACTGCAAGAAAAAGTCTGACACATCCAAATCTGAGGGGGAGTTCATCAAAATTTCATTACATGAATTGCTTCAAAAGTCCTAAATTCTAGTATTATTCCTCAGCTGAAGAAGGAAAAAACTCTTCTAGTTCTCGTTCTATGTTTATGAGAGCGTGCCAGAACTTGCTTCTCTACCGCACTCTATGTAGTGCTATGTAAGCTACTAGTCGATAACCCACCAACATCAAAGCCATAATGGACACATCAACCCACATATGATGTAAACCCATTGATTTGATAGGAGGAAAATCTCCAACCTTGCACAAGACACCCTTCGAGCACTCATAAACATCATCTTCATCGTACTGGACACCAAGGAGAAGTTTGTAGCAGTAGTAGCTATAGCTTAGGTACTTGAACCACACAATGAAGGGAGGGATCTGTTGTACGTAGTAGCCTCCGGCAATGAGAAATACAAGGGTTGTGACAGATGCTAAAGTGGTGGCCTGTTTGATCTCCATAAGAATAGCACCAAATGCTAAGCCAAGACTTTGAGAGACAAGAACACTGTAAAGAACCACAAGAAGGGAAAGGATGAAAGTCACGGGGTGAGGTTTAAGCCCTCCCATCCAGTAGATTATGAAGACAAATGCAGTTGGAAGAGCAAGTTCCAGAGGCAAGTCTCCTATTGTTCTAGCTAGAAAGTAGGAAGAAAGGCGGTACATTCCTGATGACCGTTCCTTGATCAGCATTCGTCTTTCTTGAGGAAATGTGAAGACTGCATTGTAGAGAGGGTAGAATCCCCAGAAAACAGAGAAGAAAAAAAGCAAGGCTACCTGCATTACAATACAGCCCCATTTTAGTACTCCTCAATAATTTTATTTCACAAAATAAAAACTGTGCCTATGCAATATTTGATTATCTTTCATAGCTTCTGGAAACACAGGACAGACATTATGGAATTCTGTGATGCTAACATGAAAATGAAAAGGAAATTGATGTTCTTATTATCAACTTAATAGGAAAAAAACTCAAAGCAACTCTTACCCGGTCTTCTATGTGGGATTCTGGTGTATGCCACCACAAGAGTCCACCAAGAAAAGCGACACTGATGACTTGAAATATTCTCAGCCTGTTGAAAGCTTCATACCTTCGCTCCCTCAGGCCCCTTTGTAACAGTACCTTGAACTGATACCACCAGCTTGTGCACCATTGCTCTGGTTTTATGTCATTTCCTGCATCAATTAAATAATAGAGGTATTTCAGATCAGTAAGGCTAACAAATAACCAACGTTTAACTTAAAATTTGGTCATTGTTTTTTATTTTTTTAAAGAAAAATGGCTAAAAGATAGAAGACCTACTTGCAGAAGCATCTTTTATGATATTGTAGTTGTTCACATTCAAGCTGCAAAGCTCAGCTTTCAGCCTTGTGGCTATGTTCTTGTCATAAGCAGAAATTAGAGCTTCTCTCACCAGCTTCCTTTCTTGCTCCAGGCTCTCACTTTGTTCAGTTGCATGCTTGGAGTCCGGGGCAATCCCTGCAATTTTCCAAAATTTTCAGGACTTTGTTAGTACTGCTTTCTTTTAAAAAATAAATTTGTGGGTCTATCTAAATCAGCCATGATTTTCCTCTGGAGTTTACTATAGTAAATTTGCAGGAAGTTGAGAGTGGGGTCTCTCATTATAATTCGAGTAAAGGAATATAAAGAGCCCTAACAATACTTCCTTTTTAAGATTCTCAATTTATGTGCTTATTATACTAAAATGAAAAAGTCAACATTTCCAAAATAATCATTGTCTATTATTACCATTGGCAAGATCAAGCAAGAGATCAGCTGGATTGATGGTCATGGATGTGGAAAAGCCAATGGATGAGAAGTACTCCAAGGCTGTAGAAGCAGGACCATTATAGATGGGGCAGCCTTCAGAGAGTAAGACCACCTTATCAAACATATAGTAGAGACGACTTGAGGGTTGGTGAATGGTAGTGACAACAGTTCTACCCCCACTAGCCAGGCGTTTGATTGTGTTTAGGATCCTCTGAGCTGTGGTAGAGTCCAAACCTGAGGTGGGCTCATCAAGCAACAAAAGGCTTGGATTGATGAGCATTTCTTGACCTATGCTCACCCTCTTTTTCTCTCCACCTGATATTCCTCTGAAAAGTGGGCCTCCTATCATGCTTCCTCTGCACCGAGTCAGTCCCAACTCGATGATAACGCGCTCTACATGCTCAACTTTTTCATCCTTGGTCAAGCTGGTTGGCAGCCTTAGAAGTGCAGTGAATACTAGAGTCTCAAAAACAGTCAGATGAGGGTATAGAACATCATCCTGAGCCACAAACCCTGTTCTTCTTTTTACGGAACCTGAGAAAGGCTGATTATTGTATGTGATCTTCCCAGATAGTTTACCACTGAGACGGCCTCCAAGAGCTGTGAGAAGTGTGGTTTTCCCACTACCAGATGGGCCCAGCATAGCCAGTATTTCTCCTGGGCAAACCATACCTGTAATCCCATTCAATATGGTCTTCTCCGTGGAACTCCATGTACTGCCGCAACACAGTCCTTTCTGCTCCAGTTTAACTTTGTATACCAGTTCCTCAAACTACAAAATGAATACAGAACACAAACCAAAAGAATTAGCACAGTTATATCATATAAACTAACATGAATATTCATGGTACTGCTATAAAACCAATGTAAGTATATATGGTCTTGGAAAAAGAGAATACCTTCAAAGTTATTGGGTATAAATTCATTTTTGGTAAGGATTGTTCATTGGTTTGCATGGGGTAGGCAAGGACAATTGAGTTATGGTGCTCGGTCATCTCTTGAGCTCCTTCTTCTACAGGGTTACTACTGCAGTATTCTGGTTTTGGTGCTATGGAGTTTTGAGGCATGGCTAAAGAAGGTGAGAAATTTGCAGTCTTTTGGTGGTAGTGGTAATGATGGTGACGATTGGGGGATAGAGAGAGAGATGTTAAGAAGTCCCTTTTAATTTGATTTCTCAATGTCTTGTGAGGAACACATAAATATATAGTAGGGGTTGACAGGTTAGGATGTTCACTATTTGCCACGGTCCTATTTCAGCCTCTCTTGGATGGTGGGATACCACCATCTTTTTATATCATATTATTCTAACACAACCAGAATCACAAAAAAAAAAATATATGTTAGAAATTGAACCATCTGCTCATACAGATTTTCTTGCTTTTTTTTTTTTCTTTTTTGGAGACCCCGGGGGGGGTGTTTTGCTTTTATTAACATCTGTTTACTCTTAATCAGGTTTTCGAATATATTTTTCTCAGCTGCTTCAAAATTCAGAAAGTCACTGAGAAAACTTCCAGTTGGCATACTAGCAATGCTCTATTGATAGAAAGAACACCATTCATGTAGAGTTATTGAGTGGCAGACGAAAGAAAGAAAACTGTAATTCAAAAAATAGGCAAAGCCAACCTCCAGTTCTATCCTGAATTTCCAAGTTTTATTCCTCTTTAGTTTTTCACACACAAATAAGGCAGTAAATCTAGCAGTCAAGCCACATGAAAAAACAAAAAAGCGAGAAGACAGCAGTATTGCATCATGTTTTGGCTTTATAGCGATAATGGATTAATTTTTGTTCTGTCATTTTGTTAATAGTGATATGCCCATTATATCCGTATGTTTGTGCATGTAGATTTGATATGCAAAACTAAAGAAAGAACATGCTAGTACTGCCTGCCATGGCAATCATAGTGTTTTTGCAGCATTTATTTGTCTATGTGCATGCTCATGAAGGAAGTGGGTCTCTCTAATGCTTCATACTGCAATATGCCCTTGATATTTTTTTGAGCTATATGTTGGAGATGTTTTTCATAACTGCACTGTGCATAGTATATGCTGTGGGCTTGTCAAAATAAAAGGCATCGAATGTCTAAGTAATGCAGATTTCAGAGTGACCATAATGGCTCTTCCACATGTTCAACAAAGAGACCTGTGTGTAAACTTTGGTAAATCTCAGTACTTTTACAAATCTGGCACTTTTGTTAAATATGATTTCCTATGAACACCAGAACCTGTTACATTGTGGTTAAAATATAACATCCTAATAATAAGCGTGGACATTAATTTGAAGTATTGCATGATATCTAATACAAGTGACTGACACGAGCACAAATGTTTCTGAATGCTTATCTCCACATGTGAATTTTCACTTCTTTGATTATATATACTACATAAAGATTTCTTTATTGGGACATTATTCTATATTGCTTCATAAATGGAAAAAAAAAAAAATCCTTCAGGACTCTAAAGATGTGTGGTTGGTTTGTCATTTCCCACTATAGAAATGCAACTATATGTAAATGGTTATGGAATTAAACACCTTTTTAAATATGAATGGATGAGAAATTTGGCTACGTTCACATATCTTCTTTTCCTTATGTATATAATGTTTTTAGGACAAAGACATGATTTTGTCTCCCCCATGTGCTTTAGTGTGAGTTATGGTCAAGCAGTGAGTAAAAGAACCCTCCAAAATCAAACCACAAAGTGTCCTATATTCTCTTCCCTCGCTTTTCTGCATGTGGTAGCCATCCATTAAAGAAGAAAAAGGAAAAGAAAAAAATAAAAGAAGAAAATCAAATACTTCCTCTATATCATCAATTCCTCATTCCCATAACACATAAACACATCCCTTTGCCTTGCAAGTTTTGCTGATCATCTGTCATGTTCTGATGTTGAGGTACACAAAGTTCACCGCTTCAAAGGGAAAATTTTTCTTTCCTCGAAGTATAAACAGCAAGAATAAGTTCAAAAGGATGAAGATTGAAGAATATATTAGGAAAAAGAAAAAAAAAAAAGCAGAGACACACTCACAAAAGGGTACGTGGGGTTTTGCCAAAGAGAGATAGGGTGATAAACTTGTTTAAACTTTTTTTAGTAGAAAATGGAAAGGTGTAAATGAATAGTAAAGCTAAATGATTCTTATATTCCCTCTAACGAGCTATATTGATTATAGCACTGTTGTTTTCAACATTCGTATCTCCAAAATTCGATATGACTGTTTTTATGGTATCATTCTCTGTTAAAAGGCAAGGGAAGTAAGATGCTAATTAGATGTGTTTACCATTCTTGTTTTCGTTTTATAAGCTATTAGTTTCAATTTAAGCTGAATAAGAGAGGAATGATTAAAGTTAGAACCCATCAATCAGATTCCAATTTCTGTCCGTAAAATAAATTGTTTTCTTCTTCTTTTGGGAGAGCACTGAGATAAAGTTTACATATAATGGGTCCTGTGGGGAAGTCTTCCTTTTCAGTGTGGAAGAATTGTGAGTATTGGCTATTTGAGCCTAAGTGCGCATATGTGTTTTCTATTATCAACTTGTCTTAATTTATATTTTTATATATAGATGCATAATTAAGGCTGTTCCCCCCCTCCTTTTCTTTTAGTTCCACCAAGACCCTTACTTTTTCACATATTCTCATTCATTCCCTCTCGCTTTCATATTTATATCTTATAGCTACTTAGGCTTGGATTCTGTTTGCTAATTTTTAGGGTATATCTACCCTAAGCCTAACCTATCTAGCATGGACACATTAACCAATAACCATCAACTTGAACCTTGTTGAAATCAATGTCTAAGAAACGTATGTTGTAGAATATAAAAAGGATCATTTTCCTTGTGGAATGTCCTCCTTTTACATCAGAAACTAGCTAGGGCTGTTTCATTACTGATCAGATTCATATGATTAGTATCTTAATATTAGCACCACCTGTGTCTGGAATAGGATTGTTTATGAGAAATATTCTGTAATCTTGTTTCGTAATAAATAAACTGCTTCACTTCTTCTGCTATTTGACTATGTATGCTTATTCCATGCCCTTGTTATTAAGAACATTTTATATTTTAGTGTTTTGAACTGATTTTCATTGAAGACTGTGGTAATCTATATTTCCTATAAATTTATATGAAGGAGGAAAACAAAACTGTTTCTGTTTCCCCTTGTAAACATGCACAATATATATGGTCATACAGCTTGCTTCACACGTCAAAGTAAAAGAAGCTAGGTTTTATGATAGGAATGCAGGACAAAGATGTTGAAGGAGATCTTTCTTATTACTATGATTAAAGCTTTATAGCAGTATGAAAATTTTGGTGTTTGATGGGAATTAATGTAAAGGTTTAATGCAATATGATTTGAAATAAGTGGGAGGGTTCAAGTTTGATTTTACTTTCTCACTTCTGCATGCTTTAATGTTCACTGCGCCTGTTATTGACAAAGAATTAATGGTGATAGAGTAGGATGTAGGCAGCTTTTGCCTATGCCTAGCTATTTCAATGTTGGCTTAGCTAGGTGATTTTTATTTTTCTTCACCTGTATTTTTTATATTTAAAAAATAATATATTTTTTTATATAAAAAGATAAAAAAAATTAATGAGAGTTAAGTTTAGTGAAATAGATTAGCTTCTTTTAATATAACGAACAAGGTTCGAATTTAGTTAGAAGAAGTGATTATATTTAATGTTTGATATTATTTTGAATAGAATTTTTTTTAATTAAAAGATATCTATAAAAATTTAAGAAAAAAGATATAGAAAAAAAATATTTAGTTCTTAATATTTATATAAACCCTTTTTTTTTTACATTTTTCTAAATATAAAAAATATATATACTATTTTTTAAATGGATCAAAAAAAAAATTTTTCTTTCACTTTTGTAGATGAAAGATGGAAGGAAAATAATGGAGTAAATAAAGAGAAAAATTTCATAAAAACAAAGGATTAGAATTTGGTGAAAAAATTTAAGTATTTGTTGTTTGATTCTTTAATAAACAAATGATATATAGAAAACAAATTTATCCACTTTATTGTCCCTTCATTGAACCTAATAAAAAATATTTGAAAATCATACTTAAATTTTGTCAACCAAAAAAAATCACTTCATTCCCATCTTGAGTCTTTTTTCCGGCATTTGGTACGTACATAAACATTCTAATTTTTATATTTATAAATAAGTTTACAAATGCTTGAAAAATTAAATGTTTCATTTTCCATACATCACCTAAAATATCTCTGCCCTTATCCTTTGCCTTATTCCCACAAAAAGTTAAAATAGATCAAACATTTACTTTTGTATGAAGAAAAGATTATGATGAATAACACTTCTCTCTCTCTCTCTCTCTCTCCTGTTCTTTACTAATTAAAAGAGTTGAAAGAATAATAGAATGATAGGTATAGTATAACAATAATGATTAATATACGCATTGTCTATATGCCTTAATCTTGATCAACATGGCGACATATATAATAATATTTGCTTTAAAATCTGTCATATTCTCAAGTGAAAAGAGATTTAAAATGACTAAAATAGATATACATTCTATAAATTATAAATTATGTATAAATAAGTTTTTTAATTATAAAAATTCACTTAAATTTTTTTTAAAATTTAGTAATTTGTATAAAAAAATATTTCATTAATTTTTTATTCAAAATCTTAATTGAAGGTAAACATGTCAATATATTTTTTTGTACAAGACTTTAAAATTTAATAAAATTTTCTACACACAATATCTAAAGTTTAAAAGAATTTTATATATAAGATTTAAAGTTTAAGATATTGTTGATATTGTTCTATTATGATTTTAGATGAAACAAAAAAAAAATCATACAAATTATAAAATTTAAAATAATTCTAATCAATTTTTAAAATCCAAAGAGATTATTCGCGTATCAGTTAGAATTTAAATTTTGTTTAACATTTTAACCATTAAAAGAGATGAGAATGCAAGATTCAGATGCTTAATATGGAATTTTGTTCAGCTTGTTACTCTAAGGTGCCACATATACTACAATTATTTTTTTTGTTCTATATATATATCCATGAGTGAAAGCGTTAATAAATTTACGTGATATATCATTCCATTCAAATCAAAACAATTTCATTATTTCATGTTATCAGTCAATTGAAAATGACAGTATTAGATTTATATTCGATTAGTTTTTGTGAGCATTATATTTGAAACTGCGCTAAGCTAATTAAATTATTCATTTGTCACGTTTTGAATTGACATGATAACATGTCTAGTCAATTCAGTAAATACGATAATTATTACAAAAATAAATTTTCAACTTTGAAAGGGTCTGCATTTTTTTTCAAAAATCTTGAAAGGCCTGTTATCACCATCATTTTTAATACTTTTCAATGCAAAAATCAAAATGGCTTTTAATGGAACAGAGGTTTGTTCCTCCCTTGCCCTTACTTCCCTGAATAGTTAACCACTTGTTGTGATGGCGTTTTATCATTTTTCCATTATGTACAGAAGGGCTTTTTAGCAATAACGAATATATTATTTCCTGAAAAATTTTATTAAAAAAAATTGGGATGTTAGTTACATGATGAGCCAAAGCAAAATCACGATCATCATTCATCAAAGTGTGAAAGCAAAACGACGAAGAAGTACAATGTGGGGGGTAGGGGGTCGTGGAAAGGTGTCGTTTTGCGAGTTAGCAAATGGAGTTACGAAGTTGACACATGGCACGCACTCCTATTTTCTAGTGGAGGCCTTGGTGTCGTTTTGTGATTTTTTGCTTGCCCGGACCCCACACTTATTAGGTCTCGACATTCTCACGCGCATCCCCACCCCACAAATCGTTTGGTGGCGCGTGGGATCCACTTCCAGACCCCTCCACTCCACTCATTATCTGCTGCTCCTCAACTCAATTCCCACATTTTTGTTTCAATAAATTACGCTAAAATTTAGTTACCTTTGATATATATATATATATATATATATATATGTATATATGGCCTAGATTTTAAGTTTTTTTTTGGAAAAATAAAATTGTAGATAAATATTTAAAAATATTTTAATCATAAAATGATAATTTGTAAAAAACTTTTAGAGAATATGACAGATAGTTGATAAAGATATAATATTGTACTTTATTTTTTTTTCTATATTTATATTATTATACATAAATTTAGGGTCATTTTATCTTTGATTTTTAAAACCATATGTTAATATTAATGAATTGACATCCATTTTAAATTTTAGCGCATCTTAATTTTTTTTCACTTTCTTCATATTACCTATATTTTTTTAAAACTATATTATATTATATATATAATTAAATTAATATTTCAATAACTCACAATTATTATAATATAAATATTAGTGGATAGTAGGTGTATATATGTATACACAAGTTCTAAATGAAAAAAATTTTATATAAGTGTCATTTTTAATTATATCTTTGTTATTATATTTTTTAATCAAATTGATATATGTATAATTTATATAATTTATTTTTTATATAATTAATTATTTTTAAAATTTTTTATATATTTAATTTTAATTAAAAAATTTTATAGTACTGATATAAAAAATTACATATAATTTTTTTTAAATTCGTTTCATGAATTATAAATTCAATTAATGTTTTATCATTTGAGTCTCACTGGTCAATAAAATTTATACAAACAAGATATGGATGCTTTTGAGCCTGCAAGAATATTATCTATCTCACTTTTTTCGTAAAATAAAAAATAATATTAATAAATGAATGATATGATCCTAAATCTTTTCCCCGAAAAAAGTGGACGTTTATCTTTTAAATTCCTGCATTTAACTACCTTAATCGGCAGTTGACTCCTCTCAACCTATAAAACACAAACAAGTAACATTAAATTTAAACTCAATAAAAATAAATAAATTTATAAAATTGCAAAAACGACATATATGGGATCTTGGGGAGGTTAATTAATAAGTGATCATAATCACTCTGCATCACTTTTTAATAAAAATTACAAAGGGACAAATTTGCGGGTATAAAGACTTTAAAATATACACAGCTTTAATAAATTAAAACAAGTGGCTGACGTTTTATAGATATTAAAAAAAAATTGGATACCTTGAAATCTAGCTTTTTTGATATGTACTAATCTCTTTGAACCTAGTAGCTACCTATTTGTATTTACTAATTAGTAATTAGTTGAATACAATATCTTTTCAGTATACCTATTTGTATTTACTAATTAGTAATTACTTGAATACAATATCTTTTCAATTTATCACATTTATCGATGATACTCATGATGTGACACAATAAGTGGTCTAAGCATTCCACTTATATACAGTAATTAATATTAATGAGAATTATTAATATATGTACTTTAACTCGATCGATTTATTTTTATTAGAAAAAGGTCTGAATTGACATGTTTTCAAAGTGTGTTCTGATTTGAGCATGTGCCTGAGCTTGACAAGGAGAATAATGGAATATTTCTAAAACACAAGTTGAATTAAAATGAAATTATCCTTCACCAGACGTGACATTAATTAATCAATTTAAAGGAGATGATATGTATGATCGATGGACCGGAGGGGATCTAGTTTTTATTTATTTTTATTTTGGTTGAAAAAGAAGAAAATATAAAATTAAAATTGAGACTCTGATAATAAATAAATAAATTTTAAATATTGACTATAGCCTTTGTGAGTGTTTTTAATTTTAAGTTAAAATGTATAAATTTTTTTTTATATTTTAACATAACTCTTATATATTTTTAAACATGACTCACAATTCATTTATATTTTTAAAATATTATAAAAAATTTATTCTGTTTAATATTTTATCTAAAAGTTAATAATAATAAATACATTAACTTATTATATGTCGGTTGAAATAAATAATTAAAAATAATAAATAAAAAAGAACTTATTGACAAGAAATTAAAATTTTAATAGTAAAAAAAATAAAAATATCTATATTATCTTTAAAAGTATAAAGAGATTTTAAATCATATTTAAAAGTATAAAAAAAATTATATATATATAAATTAAAGTATAAAAAAATTATGTATATTTTAACTTCTATTTTATTTGTGAAATAGACATTGATCTAACCTCTCCACCCACAAAGAAACCAAAATAAAGTAGAAATTATAAACGAAGAGCATTAAGAATCTTATTTAATGATTATTTTTTTAAAATAATTATATATTATATTTTGACTAAAAAATGCTGAGGGAAAACATCTAAAAAATGTTTAAGTCTAATTTGTTATCTTTTAAATTGAGATCTTTTATTTTTAAATATAAAAAATATGTATATCTTTTGGACATTAAATCATTAATTTATCATATTTTTTTAATTTTCAAAAGACATATTTTATTATTTTGTTTTGAGTTCAGAACATACAATTAAATAAGTTTTTTTTCTTTTTTTTTTACTTTTAAAATAAAATATGTTTTTGAGAATAGAAAAAAAAGTTTGTTCCCCCCCTTTTCTTATGAAATCCTTGAAAACAATTTGAGGCAGAGCATCCATATATACTAAATCTGGTGGAGGTGAGTAGGGGCTCTAGTAAAAGTCTTGAATTCAACTTATACAACAACAATACATTTTCATTTTCAAACTATAAAAAACAAAAGTTAAATATGTTGCATATATATTCAAATTCAATCTTGGTAATAATGATTCTAAATGCTATCAGTCTAGTCATTACGCAAAAGCCTTTGTTCTCTCCATTTTTGCATTCTCTTTCGGTTAGCTGCTTCTTTCTTTATTCTATAAATGGAGATAATCTATGGCATATATTCCTTCCATTCATTAGTGATACTTTACAACTCATTACCAAAAAAACAAAAGGAAAAACAAGGAAATTGTTTAACTATCAAATTCTCTGGTGATCCCAAGTATCTTATAGTCATCAAATTATATATATATATATATATATATATATGACTAAATTTGTATTACGTCAATGATAAAATTGTTTGTGTTGCGAATAATTCTCTATAGTGGCCAAAACAGTACTTCAAATGGTATCAGTTAAAGAAAGTTTGAAGTGAAAACACAAGAAAACTCTTAGCCCACCTGTCATCAACGGATTCTTTAATGTTAGTTCACAGAATCTACTAGCTGGTTCCATCATAACATAATATAATTAAATCTATATAATCCCTATCGCATTAATTAGATTTCAAAGCAATATAGGCAATCACAATGATTAGTAGTTCTTATTGGGCAAAATGCATTAAAGTTTGATATTAGATCGATCTTTTTAATCAAAATACATACTCAACATATATTTTTTAAGTCACATTCTTGACTATATATATATAATTTATTAAAAAATTGACATTAAAAAACTGTGCCTGTTCTTCTAGAATGGTGCCTATGATTTTGATATGAGACATCTATACGTCCATGTGTTTCTTATAAAGCTCACCTAAGTGAAGGGGGTGAAAGAGTTATATAAAAGTTAGATATTTATATATACTATAATTTTTTTAATAAAAATATAATACACGAATAGTTTTAAATTATATATATATATATATATAACAAGGTTATTCAAATAATCATTTGATGGGAGTGGAGATCTGATGAGTGATAGTAGTGGTTGAAGAATAGCACTTTCTTTTTATAATGGAGATGATAAGCCAACTGATTATTGCAGCACCACACTCTGCACACTGCACTTTCTCTTTGTAACTGACATTAATTACATTATCTTCGCAATTGCATATTCCTATGTTTTTCAAAAAAGTTAATGGAGGATTATCATTAAACAATTATGATCATCACAGACTAAACAACTTTGGATCATTAATTTATATATATTGACTACACATATATAGTTGAGTGTAACGCTTATGTAACTTAGCATGTTTATATATAATAAAAAGAAAAAGGAATATATAGCAGAAGTTGTAAGTAGAGAAAAGTTAATTGATGAAGTGTTTTGAATTTAAGCAGCATTACTGAAAAAAGATGCATGCAGTTTGGTTGTTATATATATATATATATATAATTAATGGATGATTGTAGTTGAAAATAATTACTTCACAAGTGTAATATATATACATTTTATTGACATTAATTAATTCAGTGAACTAGGTAATGGGAGAAAAAGGTTAATCGATTATTTTTGCACTAGCTAGCTAGATGTGAAATGCTTGGAGACTGGTTTGATCCTAAAAGTAGAGTACTTAACTGATAAAAGAGAATAAAAGTAGTAGATATATTTGTGGTGCATTAATGAAGAGTTTAAAATCCAAGTATATATATATATATATATATATATATATATATATGCATCAGATGAGATTGCGATGTCAGAATTGGAGATAATAAGAGTTGATCCCAAAATAAGCAAGCCTCAGAGTTTAAATGCTGTTTAAAGTATATTGAGGACTGCTCAATGTGGGACAAAAGAAAATGGTCCAGGAGACTAGGAATATTATTAGGTATGCTCGCCCATATGCTAAATTAAGTACTACCACGTACTGAATAATATGATGGTGATCTATATACGTACTACCTATATGTTTTAGCACACCTACTATCACAGCTTTTGTGCCACTGATGAATCCACCATGCATCAAAGTGGGATTGATGTGGAAATTTAAGAACGAAAATGAGGGGCAAATCCCGCGTACCAGGCTAGCTACGATATTTTTCAGACAGCAAAACCCGCAAAAAAACACGCCTGTGCCCTCCGTATATATATATAAATCTCATTAATTCTTTGATTTTTATTTTTCTTATTTGGTTGGAGGGGTTGATTTATTTGTAGTATTAGTACTCCTCCACATGTACATGAATGCAAAAGAGATATGTTTTATAGTTATGATTGGTGAAATGATATATAATATACTCAGATCTAGCTAGCTAGGAGTATATATATATATATATAGTTGATTAATTAAATATATAGGTTTAATTTGTGTGCGTGAGTAAGAGAGAGAAAGAAATGGGAAATTATTGAATGTAGATCTTAGGTTTTTCTTGTTCAAAGTGGGGAGGCACATGATAATTGGAATCGATCATTGCGTACCTTGAAATATCTCTATAATTATATTTCCACTGCCTCCTCTATAATTATATGCTATACTTGATATGCTTCAGAGCACGCGCGACCACACATACACACACATATAAATAGATTATATATCAGATAATTCAAAATAATACAATAATTTTACTATAAATATATATATATAGTAATATATTTCTTAATTTTCACAATAATAACTTATATATATGGTTTTGAAATTTTTTATTTTTAAAATTATATAAAATAAAATATGAGAGTAAAAAAATGAAAACTTACTTAAATATATAGTAAGAGAGCTACTAGCTAGGATAGATATATATATAGCATAATGCCCTACTCATTCTCACGTAAGCATTGAATGCTGCATTCACATGTAGCCTCCAACTTCATTATCGTTTGGTTATCTGATTATTATTATTATTATGATAGTGATAGGTCACTTAGGTCACTATATATAGAGATCATGATCATAAATTTAATCATCAACTTGTGCTCTTCTACATATGTGTGCTATATATATATATAGACTAGCACAGATTCGTAATCTGATTTCCAATGTCAGATCAGCAGTTTATTTTTATTTTATTTTTACTTAATTTATAAGCATTATTCATATATATTCTTATTCTTAAATCAGTATTTTGTAATTTTAAGCCTTCTGCTCAGAATATATATGTATCTTTGCTTTTTCATTAATATATATGTCGATCAATTGACAATCTAATTATTGTGGTGGATATTCTTATTGTGTTTAACTAAAGATAAAATATTTTTTATTTAAAAAAGAAGAAGTGATAGATTAAACAATTGATGTTGGAAATTAAACTTTGAATGGTATCGAGTTTGAAAAAGATATTATAATTTATTTTTGCACATAAATTGTCAAATAATAATTAATAAGTTAAAGAGGGATAGAATATATATAGTAACCAGCTAGAGAAGCACGGATCCCTGCCCTTATGCACGGCAGGCCAAAGAAAGAATCAATCTCACTATTTGTGTCCGTACGATATTCCTTTATTGTATTCTTTTCTTTCATGCATAAATGATTCATCATATTCATATCATATACATATATTTTTGGACTCCCTAACTGAAATGGGCTCTAGCATTTAGCCTCCTCGTAACAGGCCCAATATTGGGCCTGTTGGGTCTGATATGTATTTGTTGTTCGGTACCGACCCTGAGTAATTGAGTGTTTGATATTCAATGGTAGATTGGTTTGGGTGGAAGTATCGCCTGCAAAACAATATGCAGTTGGAGCTGATGAACACCAAAAAACTTGTTCAACCACAACTAATCAAACACTTTGGAAAGCCTATATATATATATATATATATATTTATTTATTTATTTATTTATGTATATACAGCATTAAGATGTGCAAGAGCTAGCAAAGTTGCTCACGATCGAGAAATTAAAATAGAAAAATGGCTAGTTTCCTGGTTTGTGTGGTGATGGCAATGGCAGTGTTAATGTCAAGCATGAGGATGAGCGTGGATGGTCGTCATTTATTGCAGACACTTCCTCCTCTGCCATCTCAGCCAAGCTTCTCCAAGCCACCATTACCATCTCTGCAAATCCCAAAACCCACAGCATTGCCACCATTGCCTTCAATCCCTAATATGCCTCCACCTCCCAAGCTCACTCTTCCTCCTCTCCCTGCAACTGCAGCTCCATTCCCGACTGCTTCTTCTCTCTCTTCACCACCTCCAGCTAATTGATCATGCAACATCTATATACTTTTCAGTGTTTTCGTTGTGTTTCTTATTGTGGAGTCATTCTTTCTTTGATTAAATGCATATATTAATTGATGTTTGATCGTCACAGTTAATTTGCTTCTTATTACATGTATGTTGTGTATTACGCTTCATCTTAGTAGTAGAGGATACCCTTTTTTGTTGCATGCAACCTCACACGTACATTTCTTACTTGTTATGCCTATGAATTACGATCATACAATTGATATACACAAATTTATTAAACTTAAGAATAGAAATTTACATTCAATTAATGTCTCTCCGCATATTATAATTTAAAATGGAGTCTCATGATATTTACTTTTCTACTTGACGCCTAATAAGACTAAAATTGTGCCTAAAAAATTATACAAAGAACAAAAAATCACTAGACATCCTTTCTAAAATATTGGTACCTTCAAAATTATTGCTTTTAATAAAATAAGTATGTTATTAGTCTAAAAACCCTGATTCAAGTGGTATTTCTACACTTTATGTCGAGTAAGGGATTTATACACTTTAATTTCATGGCTTTCCTGCCTTTTTTTTTTTCCTCACTTCAAAGATCTTACATTTTTTGAGAAATTTTTTAAACATTAAGGTCTACATGATCAATTTAAAGTTTATGAGATTTTTTTATATAAAATTAAAATTTTACAGGAATTTTTTGTACTTTAATATTATAAAAAAATTATTTTAATCCTTGATAGATATGATGACTTTTAATTTGATCATCTACATATTATTTTTATCAATTTAATTTTTTCAAAATAAAAATATCATCAATGTTACTTTTATATCCAAACTTTATATATAATTTGTTACTTAATATAATATTGAAGTTTAATTTAGTTAATAATATGACTATCTCACATGTCATATATTAATTTACATAAAATAAAATATTAAAATATAAATCAACATTTTTTAATTATAAATATACATATATTTTTTTACTAATTATGTATCTGACAAAAATTTAAGAATTATAATTGATTTAGATAAGTGCAAACATATATATTTTTTAATATGATACAAATTATCTATCACCTATAATTTTTATGTTAACAACAAAATTTTAATTAATATTTTGTTAAGTGAGATGTTAAGATATAGATATAGTTTAAATAAAAAATAACATTAAATATATTTGTATCTTTTAAAAATTAAATTAATAAGAATAATTTATAAATAATTAAATTAAAAATTATTATATCTTTTAAGGATCAAAATAAAATTTTTCACATAATATTAAATTTATACCTTAATTTTTTTGAAGTGTAAATGCTGTATGGGTTAGACTATTCAGCGTTCCACGTTAAATTTGGAGAGGAAATTTTTTTAGAATTTGTGTACAATTTTTTATTAGAAGATAAAATATGTTAACTTTTGTAGAAAAATAAATTGCATATTTAAATTTAGTTAAATTATACTTATATATATATATTATATTTTACTATTTTACATAGTATTTGTTTGTTTTCATACAGTAAAATTATTTAACTGTCTATATTTATTATTTTGTTAATATAAAAAAAACTATAGTTCTATTTAATACAAAAAAATAATTTTAAATTATTTATATTTATTATTTATAATAAGAGAGAGATAAAAAATAAAAGATTTATATTAATAAAAATTTACTTTAAATTAATTAGGAGTCAACTTTTTTTTATTTCTTTCACTACAAAAAAATATAATATTTTTCAATTGCACAAAAAAATTATCTTTATTAACAAAAAATATATTATAAAAATTAAATATAATTTTTTAAACTATAAAAATATAATTATAATTTAACTATATCTAAATATGTAATTTATTCTTTTAAAAAATTTTAAAAAAATATTTTTTAATAAAAAATTGTACACAAATCCCAAAAAATTTTCCCCCCAAAATCTAATAGTGGAACCCATTGTCTAACCCATTTTTTATTTGTGGCAACTTTTATAATTACGAAGATTTTGTAGCCATTTTTAACAAAACCAAAATTTAACAAAAAATTCAGAGGCTCAACCTCAACCTCGTGAAGCAGTCCATCATGATCTTGTCGAAGATTTTATTGTGCCTTCTGCGTCAAGTATCAGACTGTTATGCGTTTATGGATTGAAATTGAAGAAAAGCCCTTACATCCTCCGATCACCTCTCTATCTAAAAAACCAACCAGCCACTCAATTTTGGCTTCTTCTTTTTTGCGTGTTTGAGAGTTTGAAGTAGTTGTGCTCTAATGGCGGCAGCAGCAGCAGTGGGGGGACACATATGGAAGGCCCATTTGGCTATGGTGATTTCGCAGGTATGCTATGGAGGCTACCATGTCATCACCAAATTAGCCCTCGACGAGGGGGTCAACAAGTTAATCTTCTCCGTCTACCGCGATCTTCTTGCTCTCTCTATTCTTGCTCCAATCGCTTTTATTCATGAAAAGTATGTCTTCTTCTGTCTTTTGTTCGTTCAAATGTTAGGGTTGTATTGAGTTTCAATAACTACGTCTAACACCGTTGAAATTTTCTTGGTATGATTCAATTGAATGATACGGAAGACCATAAAACGACTATTCATTTTACTAATTTATTTATTTATTTTTCATTCCCCCTCGTAAAAAGATTGGATTTTGGGTTTCTTTTCTCTCATAAATATTCTTGTTTTTTTTTTTTCATCTGGTTTGTCAAACACCTTTTCACATTTCCCAATTCACCAATTTGGAGGCGGTTGGCTTGTTTCGTTAATGATTTATTGCAACACTGACAGCTTATATGTACATGTTACTCCCTAGGAGAAATGGATTAGTCTATGTTGATGCTAATATCCTCTCATTCTGCAAGAATCCACTCTTTGAAATGAGCAAAGAAGAGAAAGCGTAGCAAGTAGCAGCAAATGCAGGTGGTAGTGGTGGAAGTAAGATTGTTAATAAATAGTTTCATATTCACAAGATCCTTGGGAATAATCAATTCAACTTGATAAAAATAATTTAACCTGCATAAGATACTATTATTGTATAAAATATCTTTTGGCGCGAAACCTTTATTGATGATTCTTAAATTACTGAACACTGATAATCCTCCAATTATCCAATTGCAAATCCTTAAATCCTAAATGATAATTACATAATGAAATAATAATAATAATAATAATAATAATTTCTCGTTCTGCATGACTATGTTTAGTGCCACACTATAGTTTTCTTCTCATTGATTACTTCAACAATTTCTTTCGTTTGGGTATGTGTTATACTGATATGCCTTTTTTATGGACCTACAAATTTCTGACCATTGGAGTAGGGGTTGTAGAGTATGCCTAATTGCCTAAAAATTGTGTATTTAGATTTATTGATATCTTGAGCAGTGGAGATTTTTCTTGCTAATTATTTAAAGTGAGGTTCTAGACATGCTTTTCTTATCCCGGCTTTTTATTGATAGTTCCTATTTTCTTTGGGGTTCCAGTGTTTTGATATAGCATTATCATATAGAGGATGGTTGCTTATTCATTTATTGGCAGCAGTGGTCACTGCTTATGCCAGATTTGCACATTTTGACTGTCCTACTCATTCAAACTTTAGATGTGAGATTTTAGATTACAGCTTATTTTCCCTCTTAATAAGAAACTTTTTTTTTTTGGTTGATAATGAGAAACTATTTTTTTTCTAATTTATAAGTGTTTTAACTGTATCATACTATTGAGTATAGACAGACACGAGCACCCTTGACTATGGGCCTCCTGATGTCGTTCTTCTTTCTTGGATTAACTGGGTAAGGTTCCTGATTTGGTCACATCTTTGCTAATTACATTAATAAGCGAGACAGTGTATTGTTAATATATATATGGCATTTTTGCTTCTTGTTTGACAATCAGGATATTTGGAAACCAGATTTTGTTTCTTCTTGGTTTAAGCTACACTAATCCAACTTATGCTGCTGCCACACAACCAGCCATTCCAGTCTTTACATTTCTCTTGGCTGTGATGATGCGGTCAGTTTCACACTAATCAATTTCTACTTGATTAGTGTAGTTTAATTATTTAACTTCTATTAAGCAGTCATTTTGTAGAAGACAAATACAGAAACATGCAGGCACTTGATTGTAGTACTGAAATTTACCTTAATGAATCTATTCAGATACACCAGAACATCTAGTCATGAGTACATTAATAACTTATTAATGCAGTATGGAAAGAGTGAACTTACTCAGATGTGAAGGTCTAGCAAAGGTTGGAGGTACTTTTGTCTGTGTTTCTGGTGCCATATTTATGGCTTTGTATCGCGGTCCATCATTGATAGGTTACAGAGAAATGGACATAATAGCACAGAGTGAAATAAGTGCCAAAGGTCAACCTGAGCCGTCTGGATGGTTAATTGGTGGTTTGCTGAGCCTTGGGTTAGAGCAATTTCACATTGGACTTCTTTGCTTGATAGGGAACTGCATATGCATGGCTGCTTTCATAGCCATTCAGGTTCAAAACTTTTTTTTTTTCATAAACATTTTCTTCAATGTTGGTTGATTATAGCAGTAAGGAAAAAATTATTGGTTATACATTTCATTTACCTCTATCACCTTAAAACCATAATTTCTCCATATTACACCTAGGTCTACTATAAGGTAACAGAGACAAATGACTTTGGGCAGTCACAGTTCTTCCTTCTAATGAAAAATTCTTTTAATTCGTTTTTAAAACAAGGTTCACTTTTCTTTAGCCAATATGACTCTGACAGCTTAGGGTTTTATTTGGCCTTGGTTCAAATAAAAATATAAAATTGATAGTTTTATTTTTGTGCAGAATATATGTTGAAATTTATGTTAGCAATGGATCTACTCATAAACAGACTAATGGGAAATTGTGCTCTCTTCTTTTCCTAAATAAATGTAAAATTCTTTGGGCTTGTGCTTAATTTGCAGTATAACAGCATCTTTGATTGGAAAGAAAGACTAAGATCATGATAGTATAGGTTTTCCAACTTCACTTGCTTTAGGATAGATTGTATATTTGCTGTTCTGGTAGTATACAGCTACTGGGCGTGGGATGGAGGAGTAATGAGACTTTAGAACAAGATCATTGTTAACTTGTCTAGAAACAGTGCTAACATGCAGTCGTCTTGATAGATAAACCACAGGATGTCTGGTTGTTTGGCTGGTAGTTTTTTACAACCTTTGGATAAGTATGCTTCCCCTTCCCTGGTATATTAGGTGATTTCTAAGTTCACTGTGCAAATTTGTTGCACTCGCTCCTCAAGTTTTATGAACCTCTATTTTGTGATCTTATGTTTTCTTACTGGTGAAATTTGGTATAATTAATCTGGTTGCCATGAATAACTTTCAGGCTCCTGTATTGATCAAGTATCCTGCCAACTTATCTGTCACGGCATATTCATTCTTATTTGGAGCTTCGCTGTTGTTGATAACAGCATTCTTTGTGACTACTGACTCAACAGCGTGGAGTTTGACCAAGTCAGAAATAATTGCTGTTATTTATGCTGTGAGCATCTTAAATTGTTGACCCTAATCATTTTTTGAATTGTTTTGTGCTTGAGCACATTATATGCTCCAATAATGGTGCGTGTGTTTTCACTCATCTATGTTTCTTATGGAGGAAGCCATCCTAACTTGAGGAGTATATGGATATGGTTTGATCATGGTGCTTCAAGTTTTGGGCCAATGGTGTATAGACTTGGGGGGTTTTGGGGTGTTTTTTTTTTTTGGGAGGCGGGGAAGGCGGAGGAAAATAAGTTGCATTTTATTTTAAAAGTTTCCATTGGATTTTGCTTTTAATATTTGTTATCCAATTTCAAAATTGACCTGGTTTCTGTTGGCTTTGATGGTACACATGCAAACAATAGATCTCAAGCTTATTTATGGTGGTTTTATTTATTTATTTATTTTTTAAAAAAAGCCTAAACTGAATTGTTAAAAAATGAAGGCGTTATTTCTGTAGAGCATTGATGCTTATAAAACATCTTCAAGTTCAAGACTAGCTACCAAACTAGCATGATCCTTCTCATTTGTATGTGTTAATTATTAGGACGAATTTTTTTCCAGATTGAAGGAACCATAGTTGAGAATTAGATAGGATTTTCCTTATATTGGTGTACTGGTTTTATGTGGCTGCTGATGCGAGAGTTTCAAAGATGACTTGCATAGATCCGGCAGAGTGCATGAATATGTAATTTGAAAAATGTATTTAGGTATTGAAAGGGTTGACAAAACTCATCAGCTACTGGGTAAAGTATTTGGGATGTGTTTACTTGAGCATGCAAGGAGTGTAAGCCTACTATGTTCTTGCATTTTAGAACGGTAGTTCAGCTGATTTTGTATCAATCGTTTGGTTGCATTTATTGGAATAATTTTAACGTGTAGATTCTTACCCATAATTTCCTTGTTTATGCAGGGAACAATCACATCTGCCCTATGTTATGGACTCTTGACATGGTCCAATAAGATCTTGGGGCCGGCTATGGTGGCCCTTTATTATCCACTTCAACCTGCGGCTTCTGCCATCCTGTCAACATTTTTCCTTGGAAGTCCAATCTATTTGGGAAGGTACAACTCTTGCTGCTTCCGGTATGACTCTATGTATTTGTCTTAGAAAGAAAATCTTGAGTAAACTTATTTTACAAAAGATAAGTAAACCAAACTAATTATGAAGAGTCATATTAAGTATGTCAAAGCTGGATCCTACTCAAAAGTATGCTTGATATGCTTATATGTCTCTTTAGATCACTTCATCACTTCTAGTACTACTTGATGCATTCACTTTAGAGAGATTTTTAGATAGACTCGGTCTATAAAAGAAATGTAACCAAACCAATTATGAAAAAACATATAAGCACGTTAGAGGTGAATCCTACCAAGAGGTATGTGCAATTTTTCCTATATACATAGATATATATATATATATGTACACCTTATTTGGATTCTTATTTGTAATCCATTACAACAGTGTGATTGGGGGATCTTTAATTATTGCTGGACTATATATGGTTACCTGGGCTTCTTCTAGAGAAAGACAGGCGGCTCGTGGAGTTGATCCTCATGCCTCCGAACCACTTATTCATAGAGATGGTCTACTCAACCGAAATTCATACCCAAGAGATGTGTCACCATAGCCTTCGGATTAAAGGAAATGGCTTATGGAATCCCTTGTATAGTTCTCTCATAATTTGTAATTCTGTTAAATAGTTGAATACGCATGTGAAATGTTGATTGAGAACAAGTTGCCTATGTTGGATGTTGCTTCCCAATCCAAGTCTTCACCTAAATTTTAAAATGCAATTTTCTGTCCTATGACACTATCATCACCTTACTATTCCCACTATAACTTAGCCACCATAACTGTTATGTTGCCATTTCACCTTATGTCTCCGGTATTTGGTGGTCATCGCTAGCTTCCATCATTTTGCTTCTGGTATTTTCTGCCACCAGTGAACCTTTTGGAGAGAGAAAAAAGGGTGGGGTGCCATTCATGTTCATTTCTAGTTTTATGGGGATCTATCTGTATTAAATGTCCCCTCTAAATTCTTGTTCTTGATGCCCGGAGGTAGTGCCCTTTTTTTTTTTTCACTAACTACTGCAAGAATTTTTTTTTGTTTTTTACAAACTACTGCAGATTATTTACTTACATTTCATAATTTATGGCTACTCCCCCCAGCCGCCCCCCCCCCCCCCCAAAAAAAAAAAACCATGTCATTAAAAAAGGAATGGGAGTTTGATGAACTTTTCTAAATATAATGTACAGCTTTAGGACTATGGAATTCTAATTTCCAAATGATATACACCTTCCTTCAGGAAAAAAAAATGTTTAACTACAGCCACTTAAACCCTGAGCAATCATAGTTGGAGGGAAAATAAATGTATGTAGTGTTAATCTCAATAGTGGGAAATGTGAAAATTGAACTAGGAGTAAAAATGAATTAGGATGAGAAGTCTTCTACTTTTTTTTCCTTCGGTGCTTAATAGAAATAATGTATCCCACGTTCAATCACCTCTCATTTTTATACACAGTAAATATAAAATGATTTAAAGACTTCTTAGTTTAGTTTTGCTTTCAGGTGAAAAAAAATTAAGTTAGGGGATAATGTTAAATTTAAGGTTATGATAGATTCTTAGACTCAAAGAGTATTTACAAGATATTTATAAATAATTAATCAATAAAAATTTATTTAAATTCAAACTTAAACTACATAATTATTATAGATAAAAAACGATTAAATGAGCTAATTTTTATTGACTTAATAGTTTAATTTTACAACTCTTCACTTTATTTTTTTTGGTTATTAAAAATTTTAAACTCAAATACCACATTGCTTATGGGTTCATAAGCCACAACAATTTTATACACAATAACTATATAAATAACTTTTCTTTTTCTTCCGTAGGGAGCAAGATAAGGCAAAATATTGCTTTTTTAATTAACAAGGCATACTGGGCCAAGCTAAACAAGGTTATCAATTTGCAAAAACTAGGGTCCGAGAAGGCCCATTAGGTCCATCTCCAATCCCCAGTGTCAAAAAGATAGAAACTGAAAAAATGTCAAAATCTGTGACCAACCAAAAAAAAAAAAAAAGCCAAAACTCGGCGTCTATGCTGTTCTTCGTCATTTTTGCCTTCCTTGCCTTCGACCTAACCGACGACCCTTGGTGTGTATGGAGATCTGTTAACTGCGTTCTCGGTAAGCTCTTCTCTCTCGCTCTCTTGATTTACTCTAGTTTTCTCATCAAACTCGTAACACTAGAAAATAATGGTCACACCCTGATCTCATCACTGCAACAAACACCATCACCACGACTTCTACTAATCATTTCTTTGCCTCTACAATCTCAGTGGGTTTCATTGCCTTCACTCTGCATTGGGTGTCTTCGTCCTAGGTCGTTCTGGCAACCCTTGATCGCAATCACTATGCAATGAAATGATACACATTTTTCAACTACCCAACCGTAACTTACCTCTGAAACTGTTGAATCCCAGTGGCTATTTTTACGAGAGTGAAAAGATATGGCTTTTGGTAAAATTGCGGGAATTATATCTGCTGCATCGAGTAGATTGTCAGCCCCACAGTCATCAGCAGCAGCCCAGCCTGCGGCTGCATCCGCTCTTGGTTTCGGATTTGTTAAATCTTCCTCGCGAAAGAACAATCTACGAATCTCCTCGTCTCTTCAGGATCTCTCTTCGTATCGCCAGCTTGATCCCGAAGATGGCGATGCCGGTTTCGGGATTGATGTGCGTGATTTGAAGCAGCCCCATATTCTTCTACAAAGAGAAAATGCCGGCTCTAGTTTCTCTAAGGCGAAGCCAGTTCAAGGTGGAAGCCCATCTGCTCGCAAGAAGTGGGTCCGAGTGATCACGCTATCACTCTGCCTTATATTGTTTATTTTTCTAATTTACATGATTTCCATGCTTATATATTCTTTTTGGAATCAAGGATCAGGCAAATATTATGTTGTACTTGATTCTGGGAGTACTGGGACTCGAGTTTATGTATATCAGGCTTCCATTGAACACAAGGAAGGTAGCAATCTTCCAATATCTATCAAATCATTTAGAGATGGTCTGCGGAAGAAATCTAACAGTGGGCGTGCTTATGATCGAATGGAGACTGAACCTGGGCTTGATAAGTTGGTTCGCAATATGTCTGGCTTGGAGGCAGCATTAAAACCTCTCCTTAGGTGGGCAGAGAAGCAAATACCGGAGCATGCTCACAAGAGTACTTCTCTCTTCCTTTATGCTACTGCTGGTGTCCGGAGGCTTCCAAGTGCTGACTCAAAATGGCTGTTAGATAATGCATGGTCTATACTGAAGGGTTCTCCTTTTTTGTGCCAAAAGGATTGGGTTAAGACTATTACTGGCACTGAAGAAGCTTACTATGGATGGATAGCTCTCAATTATCACAGTCGAATCTTGGGTGCTAGACCAAGACGAGCAACATATGGGGCTCTTGACTTGGGTGGCTCATCATTACAGGTTACATTCGAGAGTGATCAACAACTGAATAGTGAAACTAGTTTATATGTTAGGATTGGATCAGTTAACCATCATCTCACAGCATATTCTCTCTCAGGCTATGGTCTGAATGAGGCATTTGGCAAGTCTGTGGGTCATCTTTATAAGAAAGAGTTCGGATCCACCAAGGCAAATCTAGCTAATGGGAAGTTAGAAATTAAACATCCTTGCTTGCAGTCTGGTTACAAGGATCAGTACACCTGCTCTTACTGTTCTTCCATTGACCTAGAAAGTGAAAGCCCTTTGATTAATGGGAAAAAAAAGGGTAACAAAGGAGAATCAGGAACCCCAGTGATACTTATTGGTGCTCCAAATTGGCAAGAATGTAGTGCACTTGCAAAAATTGCTGTCAATTTGTCTGAATGGTCCAATATCAGTCCAGGACTTGATTGTGAAGTGCAGCCTTGTGCTCTTCGTGATAATCTCCCTCGTCCTTATGGCCACTTTTATGTGATTTCTGGATTTTTTGTGGTGTATCGATTTTTCAACCTGACTTCGGAAGCCACGCTTGATGATGTTTTGGAAAAGGGTAGGGATTTCTGTGAAAAAAGATGGGAGGTTGCAAAGAAAAGTGTTGCTCCTCAGCCTTTTATTGAGCAGTATTGCTTCAGGGCACCATATATTGCATCACTGCTTAGGGAGGGTTTGCATATTACCGATCGCCAAATAACTGTTGGCTCTGGAAGTATCACTTGGACACTTGGGGTTACCTTGTTGGAAGCTGGGAAGGCATTTTCTACTAGATTTGGGCTTCGTGGTTTTGAACTACTCCAGATGAAGATAAATCCTATTATTCTTATTCCCATTTTGTTACTTTCTTTGATTCTCCTACTTTGTGCATTTTCCTGTGTTGGCAACTGGATGCCAAGATTTTTCCGGAGGTCATATCTTCCCCTTTTCAGGCATAACAGTGTGTCCAGTTCATCAGTTCTTAATATCCCATCTCCTTTTAGGTTCAAGCGGTGGAGTCCAATAAATTCTGGTAAGAAGGTTTTACAATTAATGACTTCTGATGATGCTATAAATTACAATTAAATGATATCTATCTGATATTCCCTTTTTATTTTCTCGTGTTGTCTTAGAGACAATTATATTGTTATTCTACAGTTTCATTGATCTTCTCTAAAGTTTTTAGCAGTCTTACAGCCAGCAATTATGGGAAAGGGAAGGAACAAGGGAAAAGGGAAAAAATAATCAGTTTCAGGCTCTATCGATTGGATTCTTGATTTAATAATTTTATGGTTAACATTTACTGGGGATCTATATTCTGTTTTTGCTCTCTGGTAGAGAAAATTTAGGAGTTAGATGAGTTCAACACAAAGGCAAGGCGCACCATAAGTAGTGGAACAATCTTTATTCTTTAATCACAAAGATGTACCCTTAGATTGTCAGATAGGAAGTAGATGAAAGGATGTCATATGGTCTATATGCAATGATGCAACTGAATCTACTTCTAGAATTTCTTGTGAATAATAGCTGCTGTGAAAAAAATCTTTCTTGTGAATCGAACTAGAGAGTGATGCTTATCCATTCTTATACTTCAAGGCACTAGTATATGAAGTAATATTATTTTAGAGAGGGAAAATGGTATCAACATTGTGAGTACTCAAGCTTTCTTTGATCAAATTTATCAAAAATATCTTTTTGGAAAAAAGTCAATGAATCATAATCTGGGCTACTTTTTTATGTTACACAGAGTCTTGCCTAAATAGTTATCTGGGTCAGAAACCTTCATTCCAAGCTATTCAGTATTCTCTCACTCTCAGTGTTACACATTCCAGTTATGTGCCAACAATTCCTTTTTAATTTACTTTCTTCATGAGCTTTGCAACATTTTTATGGCAAATGAAAAAAATAAGGTGGCTAGGATACGAACCTGAGTTGATTGTCATTACAAATTCAATATTCCAAACTTTTGTTTGTATAGAATTCCAAGCTCTGGACAAAAGAATCCTCATATTTATGTTGTTGGTTACAAATCACTGATGCTTTTTCTTTGGACAAAAATCTTCCTTGTTGATTCAAGCCTTTGTTTACCATGCTACAATACACGTGACAAGTGTGCCCTGAAAATGTGAATTTCAGACTAAATTATTTGCTCTATCAATTGAAAGAAGAAATTTACATGTTCTGTATTTTATAGAAGTAACAAGTAATCAAAAGCTAGTTTATCATCACCATATGAATCACTGAAAATTGATATCTAAAGTGTATGCATATTTTTTTCCTCAGCTTTTGGTAAAATAATAATGATAAAATGTTAGCTGATTACTTCTTAAAGATTTATACCAGAAGGTCTTCTTTTACTATTAGATTCAGTATAATGGCTTGCATCCTATTATAGCCTGTTAAGTGGTAAATTTACACTTATAATTTGTATAGTCTACTGATAATCTTAGTTGTCACCACTATGGATCGTTTATCTTAGCAGTGAAATATGCTTGATTCTTGTTTATATATAACTAGGTTGCTCTTTTTAGATGCTTTGAAATTTGAGTGTATTCGTGAGAGCATTTCCTAATATACAATGTCCTGATATGTTGTTTCTTTTATGTTTTAGATTTGAATACATTTTACCTGTGATATTGCAGGGGATGGAAGAGTAAAGATGCCACTTAGCCCAACAATTGCAGGGGCACAAGAAAGACCATTTGGCTTGGGGCCTGGCCTTGGTGATAGCAGCAGTGGCATCCAGCTTATTGAATCTTCCTTGTATCCTTCAGCTAGTAGTGTCTCACACAGTTATTCATCAAGCAATTTAGGGCAGATGCAATTTGACGGCAGTAATATGGGTGCTTTCTGGACTCCTCATAGAAGTCAGATGCGTCTGCAGAGTAGGAGATCACAATCTCGAGAAGATCTTAATTCCTCAATGGCTGAGGCACACATGGTGAAGGTTTAGGGCAATGTCTTCTGGAAACTTTGGTATGATTACACTATATCTTCTCCAAAATTACGTTTATCATACAAAAAATCATTTTTCCTTTTGAGTTTTGCTGTCTCATTCAACGTAGGCATTCTTTTTGTATCATATAAAATTGGTTATAGGTAATTAATAGTAAGGCAAATTAATATTTTTTAGTGATTGTTCTTTCTATAGTTTCCCAAGTTAATACAAGTTCCCTTACCTTTACTAGATAAGATTTCCACACATCCCTATATTTGTAAGGCCTGAACTGCTCTTGTCCGTGAGCAACGAATTTCTTGATCCAATTGAACTGCCCTAGATGATATTTTTCTCAGCATTGAACCTTTACACGATGCCATTGAACTATTATCATAACAGATGCTTCAGGTCCATAGTAGTTTCCCTGTCTCCCCCATTTTCTAACAATTCTGGACATTGCCACCGGCAATTTATATTATTATTAAAGGATTCTGAGTCCTTCTGTATATTATCCTTATTTTAACCTTCACCAAAAATTGTAAAGGAGTTTTGCATGTCCTAGCATTTCAGAGATTTGTCATGGAGATAACTGTGGGGCTAAAGATGAGCTAGTCAGATCATTCCATTCCAAGCGATTTTGCTCCTTGTGGATCTTCCATCTTCTCACTATTAAACAAGCTTTTTGCACAAATTTGCCTTAGCACAAACAAGAACTCTTGATCTAGCAAATTGGAATCATCCTCCTGGCTTTCCTTCTCTGAAGGCTAACTGGTGTCTCCATATTCTGCCTCACCAGTCTAATATAGTTTCCCATATACCTTCAGGTACAAAGACTAATGAGCACACCAAGAATGTCTGATCAACTTGCTAAGATCCATTATTTCATGACTGTTTCTATACCATTTTTTTAAGACTAATTAACCATCATATTACTACAGAGAATCTACCCTTGTTAACTAAGTGATTGATTGATGACATGGTCAACACTTAGAAAAGTTAAATCCGGGGGAGGAGTTGTAACATAATACGATACACACTACTTCTTATACGTCAAATAAGCTATTGGAATTGATTTTGATTCTTACCTGCAAGTAACTTCCACTTTTGAAAAGATTGATAGCTACTTTCCATCTTAAGTAATGCTTTCAGTTGATGCGCCGTTTCCATTATTCCGTTTATATTGCTTCAGAGGTGTACCAACTCCTCTGCGGAATTGCCTTTTTTCCTCAAATGCATGTGGAATTGCTTCAGCTTTTGGCAATATTTCATTCAGATATTTTTAGGTGGTTTTTTTTTCACTAAATCTAGATAGATTTAAGTCAATAAATTAACTTGATCAATTCATTTTTATATATCCAAGTCTATCAAAAGATGGGAACACAATGATTTCAGTTTAATAGAAATTGCATCTTGTGCCCGTCAGGGTTAGCCAGATTTTTTATTCTTGATATACCAACAAGTATATTGAAATTTGAAAGCTTAGTTCTAATCACTTGCAGTAAGATTCGGGTTCAACTATTAAGCTACTAGGAATAAGCTCAACGACTATGGTAATAATACCAAATTTAGTGAAATTGTCCTAATTCTTGCTACTTTTCGTCCCAATTTTTTCAGACTATATAAAATATCCATATTTTTATTTTGAAAAGAGGAAGGATAAAAAAAATGCTGATGAGAATGCCTAGAATACATATCTATATTTTATATACCTGAGGTTTTGCGAGCATTTTAATTTTTTTCAAAATTTTTAAAATACAAAATTTAAAAAGTTATTATGTCATAAAATAATAAAAAATTATTGAATTTCTCTTTTTTATCTAATTTTTTATTATCTTTATTTTTCTTTCTCCTTTCTTTACGTAACATTTTATTTTATTTTATATAATATAATATATAATTTCAAATTCTAATTATAAAAAGATTATAGTTATTATCATGTAGATATATGAAAAAATATGCGGCCGTGCAAACAGGTGGAAAGTAAAATTTTAAAAATAGTTTCTATTAATCCGTAACTACTAAAAAACAAAAATAGTGTCTATTAACCCGTACCTACACAAGCAGTAAATTAGTGGAATTAATATTACGTAACTTTTTCATACTTCATACTTGAAAAAAAAATCCTGGTTCGAATAATTCTTATTCGAAGTGAATTTGACCTTTTTCCTCTCTAAAAACTGTCTCCTTTATTATTAAGAAGAAAAAGAATCATGCCATTGTACTCCAAAAAATTATACAATTAGTTGATTCGATGATTACCCTCTTGCATTGAAGCTCTGCCAACTTCATCTGAGAAACTCAAATAGCCTTTATCATGGAGAAGGAATCCTTTAAAATACCTTTCTTTGTAATTTACATTAATTTGTATGTAAATTAATATGTAAAAACATATTTTATATTATACATTCACTTGCATACAAATTAATATCTAAAATAAATATTTTACATTATACATTAATCCATAAACAGATCAATATGTAAAAGCAATTCATTTCAACACTTCATAAAAAATACACTTCAAAATCTCTTTCCTTCATCATGTGGGTGGAAATGAATGATAAGGGGTAGCATTGAAATTTCATGACACATGAGGGTAAAAAATCTGTTGGCACAAAAATCAGGTACAACAAAATTTTGGGGTATAAAAGAGAGGACTCAAATGGAGAAGTATCCTGGCCCCAAAAAATGGAGAAGTATCTGCTTCTCGTTTTTGGACATAATGTTTTATCAATTCAACTATGACAATTCCGCCCACCAAAAAGCGTCTGGATTCTTTGCTGGGGGTGTCCCTGCTGGGCGTTTTAGCAGCGGTTTTTTCCGTTGCTAAAGTTTTTTGCAACAAATATTATTGTCACTATAACTTTTGTTAAATTAATTATTTAAACAAAAATTATAGCAACAATAATATTCGTTGCAATAATATTAAAACATACTTTAGCAACGGATAAAACCGCCGCTAAAAAGCCCAACAGGGGCCACAGTAGGGCCCAGCAGGGGATCCAAAAGCCACCAAAAATGGAAAAGAATGAGTCTTTCACTATCCTGTCATTATGATCATAAGGTCAAGAATAAGGGTCTCTGCTTGAGTAGCAGTTAATTATTCTAGGCGTTATCTGAATCCTCTGACAAATTCTCATTTGACGTTGGATTTAGAGCAGATCGGTAATGTATAGATTGTAAGAAGTTGAAATAAGCATACCTAATGTCAAACTGCATATCATACCCTGCGAAAAGAAGATGAAACGCATCAGACCTTCTGATAAACACTAGATAAGGAACCCTAGTGAGAATATCTGATACTTACAATAGTTTACAGCAATAGTGCATCCTTTATCATCTGGACTCTGCCTAACATGATGGAACCACATACTTGGCCTGCATTAATAATACCATCCTATCAGCCTGCTCATTCAATACCATACTAAATCGAAAACCTACTCAACAAGTGGAGATTGTTAATCCATGCTCCAATAATGCATCTGTTTGTTCATTTAGGATTCCAACACCCTTCAAAGTTCAAAGCACAAAAGATTTTGAAAACTACCGCAAAATCAAATAAAGCAAGAAAACTGAAGTTCTCTGCGAGTTTTGACAGAAACATTTTCATTGGAGTTAAAACCTGGAAGGCATCTACCAATTGGCTTGGGCAATGTTCATGCCCACTCATTTCTTCAGTTTTTTTTTTTCTTGGGAATGACATCAACTCAACAAATGACGTAGCAGAAATGTGAAAATGCATGAATTGCCAGGGTACAAGTATGCAAATGCATCTAAATTTCTTCAAGGGTACAAGTACAACTCTCTTTTAGCAACATGGATTTGTAAATTGATTCAGTCAAAACTTCATTTACTGCAGAAGATTTAATCATAAGTTGGCAAACCATGAAGGGAGCGGCATAGTATGCCATCACAAAATAGTATAGCCTCTAAAAGAATGCATGGTTTGAATTTACTGCAAAATTGCTTCATGCTGTAAAAAACGGGTGCATTGTGCATCCGTGCATTTTCTTTACAGATAATACAGAACCGATTGCTAAGGCTTAATTGATATAAGGGCATAGTTTAATACTTGAGAAATAAAACTGATGCTCTTTTAAGCATATGAGAGATAATAAGATTTAAATACAAGGGAAGCTTACAAGTAGAGAATCTCTCCAGCCTTGACTGTACACTGGAATGGCTCAGGGCCATTGAAGTACAATGGGAATTTGGACATCTCATCCTCCTTGTTCTCTGGAGAAGGATAGGGATTCACACTGCACCAAGGTACGTGTCTTGTTGGATTCTCAAGCTCTAAACTGAACTCTCCAGTATCCTACGAATCATATCACTAAAATCAACAAACAAGAAAAAAGATACTAATCTCAAAACAATATATGTCAACGAGAAGAAATATACCCAAGAATATCTATAATTAGCAGCAGGGTAGTCACGAATGTACAAGCGATGAACATCGGTGGGGGGCAAGAGCAGAAAATGCTTCTCCCCAGTGATTACAGCATATAGGTTCTCGTAGTGATCCTTGTGAAACGAAGTCTGCGAGTGTTCATTACCAATCCAGAGATTCACAGCTTCAGGAACGCAACCAAGCGCGTCGGTAGCCCAGGGAATGTGGGGATCACAATCGGCAGCAAGAGCCGAATACTCAGACCGAAAGCAATCGTTCTGCTGCTGCGCGTAGGCCACGAATCTCAGGTTCGAAGAACTATCTCGACTTCCAGAAGAGATAAGAGAGAGAGCTTCAGGGAAAGGTACGCGCTCGACGTGAGCGGAGGCGAAGCAGAGCGAAGCGGATAAAGCAGAGGTTTCAGGGGAAGAGGAAGGTGCAGAGAGAGGCGAAGGAGAAGCATGGTGCGCCTGAGAGTGAGCGTAAGCGTTGAAAGGGATGAGGGCGTCGGCGTGGCCGTTGGGGGTGAGGTGGAGGGAGACGGAAGAAGAGAAAAGAGCACGTGTGAGGTAGGAGTGGTGGGTCCAGGAAGAGAGTGCAGGCCAGTGCTTAATGGCGTTGGAGATGATGCAGGGCTTGTTGAGGGAGACGAAATCTCTGAGAAATTGAAGTGGGGTTGGAGGGGATTCTAGCCTCTCTACTCGCGAAGAGTTTCCCAAACTGAGATCCCGCACTTCACTCCACAATGCTTCAATTTCCTTCATATGAATTCACTCACTTCCAAGTTCGAGTCTTTACGAGCAATTAACTGTAAATCGCTGTATAATGAATCTGTGGAGAATAAGTCTACAAGATTTGATAGACTTTGCACCTTTAATAGGCGAAAGCGATGCTTCCAAGTTCGGGGAAGTTGTTCTTTCGCATTACGCCTTTGCTGGTGAAATGTGAATGCCGCTCAAGAATGAACGTTAGAAATTAATAAACATCCTTTTTAATTATAATTTATTTACAAACTTCCAACTATAACTCACTTATAAATATTTTTGACCTTAAAGAGATATCTTTCAACAATAATAATTGAAGAAGAATATTTGTTAATTTTATTATTCAAGAAAGTATGTTTAAATCATATTCTTTGCAAATTTTTCTTATCATAATGATTCAAAGTTGAACTCGTCAAATTTTCATCTACCAGGTATACTATTTTGTCAAGTCCCCTACTTTATTTTGCAGAATGTACACTATAGTTCACAGCTTGAAGGCACATGTATCCAGCCCAGAAAAATATTGGTCTTGAAACATCTAAATTTGCCTATCAAATGAAAATTTGTGAGATGTTGAATCACCTATACATTTTTAAAGAATTGAAATTTACTAACAGAGTGAAGGCAACAGCTTAAGAACGAGATGTACATCTCAAACCCTGACAATTGTTTCTCTCTCAGCCTGGTGCAATCCTCCGAGTCAGCTGCCTCTGTATCTAAATTACTCGACCATCTCCAGGTCAGTCCATATTGAACAAGGGCAAGAAAATTGGCATCTTCATCTTGTTTGCCTTCACAAGACAAAAAAAGTCTCAAATTGATCTCATCTATAAAAAATAGATATCGCAAGTCAATCATAGTTGGACTTGTAAACATGTCAGGATGCTTTTAAGTAAGAGCCACCACCTCTTGGGTGTTTACTTATCTTTTCACCATAGACTTAAATCTACTTTTGTAAAACGAATCTATCAGAGAACCTCAACACATCAAGTGGCTTCAACTATTTTACGGTTGTCTTCGTGTACCAAATCCCATGAGTTGCATGCTACTCAACAATGGCAAATAACTGAGCAAATCCCAAGATCACCAAAACATCTTTAACCAACTTACTTCCTCGTAGAAAACCATGCAAGTGGTCACAGTCGCACATAAATCACCAGCCATTGATCATATCAGCTACTCACTAGTTTCCTGGACGAATCCTGTTGGGCAAAGGCCTTGCAATAAGCCCATCTGTGATCCATCCCACTGATTCTCCGTCGTTTCTGACATGGTTGAATTCTCTTTCCACATAATCTAAAGATAACTGCAGCCTCCCTCCAGGTTTGGAATCATTTAGAGCTCCTCTTCCTTCAATTCCAGCGTTCTTCTCTAACCAATAAAGATAATTGACCTGGAACAACGCCTTGAGCATATCTTGTGGTGAATAATTTTCTTTGAGCACGACCTGTACCAGGCAATTATGTCATTTACGACCCATAAAACAAAATAGTACGTGGTATCAGACCATTTCGAGCCAAGAGTGCCTCCCATTTAACACTAATAATATTAACGTATAAATTTTCAATTTTTCAATTTTTACATGAGATATATGTACCCATTTTCTGATACCTCGGAAGGCGAAGCCAATCATCTAACATGTAATATCTACTGTTCTTTTGCCTCTGTAGCTTTTCATTTTATTTTTAGATTATCAGAGCAACAGTAAAAAAGTATGAAGAGCAGCTCACTAAAGAATACAAGTGCTTTTAGAAAACATATCATGCAGCCTTCAACATCCAATTAATCAACAAAATCAAAATGTCTCCTCCTTTGAGTAATTTCTCAAATCCCCAAATTTTAGGATTTCCTCACATGTAAGTTTGTCAACAAAGACTACATAAAAACAATAAAATCCAAAGTGATGATGAGTGATAACTTACACAGAACTTTCCCATGTGCTCTGACAAGATGTACCCCTCATTTTTATAAAGCCCAAAGAGAGCAAGTGCATCCTCGTTGCTGTTGATGATTTCACTTAGTTTGGATCCCAGCTGCAGTCGACGCTCAATTTCTGCAGCAGCATCTTTTGCTTCAGATGATAAAATAACTGATGGTACCTATAACAAAAGCAAAAAAGTTGCAACACATAATTTCAGATCATGCAACCTGTAACACCAACCCATTTTAGATACCTTCCAGCCTTATACCAAGCCTATTCAATTCATGTTAGAAGAGCACACACTAAAACTGTAGTAGAGCAATTCCCAATTTCACATGTCTTTTATCTGTTACTTAGTCTCAGTATTACTTGAAGAGTGGAGGAGCGACTATGGTTAAAGAGCATTGACTGTATCTAACTCTTTACAATTGCCAAAGTGCCCTTCCTCTGAAGTTAACATAGTAAGAGAAACGCATATATTTGCTCTAATGATCCCCCAACTCTAACTCAGAACAACAAGTGGAGGACAGAAGGAGCTCTCATAAACAACAGAAATTACCAAAATAAATACTTATTTAGCATGCAGCCAATTTCTGAACTAACTGTAAGAGTTTTATTTAAAAGGTTCAGATTTCAAATAACAATAAAAGGACCAATATTCGGGAAGACAAGAATAACTCACTTTGTTGGCAATTGTTACATTTAATATTGGTACAGCAGGAAAAAGTGGCTCCTCATCATTAACCTCTTTGACAGGAGGCGCTTGGCCACTTAGCAGATATTCACTGAAAACCAAACCTGTTAAAAGATTCAATGCAAAAGATATGCAAAGAGAATTAGAATTTCCGAAAAATTTATAATAATAATAACAAAGATTGAAACTTTAATAATGACAATGACAAGACCAAATCAACAGAAGCTTGCTTTGACTTGTTTCAAGGAAACTTATATTGAGATTAGTAAACTCAAATTAAATGTATGTTGTGTTAAATGCTCTAACGGTCACTAGCAAACATCAGAAAATGAGACAAAGCAAAAGCCACAGAGGTAGACCACACACACATGGGCTTGGGGGGCTGCATTAGAACCTTTTTTTCCTTTTTTTCTACACTAAACACTTAGCTCATTGCTAACATTTAGCCAGTAATTACCATCAATAGCATGTAATGCTCCATTCTATTGAACTTCCTACAAACAATTAAACCCAATTAACCTTTTCAGTTTTCCACCTCCCACAACTAGTTGTAATTTGTAAAAGCATGAATAAGCGCTGCATAATTGAAACTTGCAAGAACTTTATATTCTATAGTGAAGTTAAATCCACTAGAAGAGCGTATGACATCCTTTACTATTTTACAGTATAAAGTATAGACTAATTCCTTTCAAGAGTAATAGAACACCCCCACCACAAGATTTTTGTGTGTTGGAGAGAGAGAGAGAGAGAGGGAAGGTGGGGGGAGGGGGAGAGAGAGAGAGATTAGAAATTACTTGCACGATAAGGATTTAAAGTCCTTAATTGAATGGATTGATATGACTTCAAATTGCAGTACATGTGAACCCAAGTCACCACACTAAAAGAAGCAAGAACTAGAGATGTGGAGAAGCCTATGCAGTTACCCAATGTTATACCCAGCATGATACCAATAAACTTGCTAGCCATTCCTTGAACTTCACCTTTAGCAATCACCTACATTTTAATTATTTTCCGAAAGGAAAATATAAGAAAACCCAATGATTGTAAATTATCAAATAAATAAAGCTCCTTGAGTACTTGTAATTGTAGACATGGAATAGAAATCCTTTATGGCACAAATCAAAGTGATTAACGGGGTGTGTCATGAAATCAATACTCGTTAAAAATTAAAAAGTGAAAGGGAACTATTTTTCACCTCTGCAAAGTTCCTTTGAGCAGCAAAACCAGCATAGAAACAGCTCCTGGTAGAAGCCTGTGAAGACAGAATCAGTTTGAACATTCAACCGGGAGTCCATTACTAAAATTGCTCAATCTTTTTCTGATGATGCTAATTGCCAAATAAACTATTCTTACACATTTATTCACCGTTCACCTTAATCACTCATGAAGGTGTATAATGTAAATTGGTCATGTCTTGAATTCATAACAAAACACTTTTTGTTGGTTTATAAAGATAACAAAGTAGAAGCTTCAAATAAAAAGGTCCAACATCACCTAGAAAGACAAAACTAGTAAACGATGATCACTAGATGTTAACCAATTCTAGGCCCATTTGTATATACAGCATGCACAGTATCAAATTAAATTTCAGAAGCACCATAAATTAAAAACACATGCAGGTGAAGTGAGGAACTTTTCTTATTATTGGAAAACATTAAGATCAACTCTAGAAATAATCAGAAAAGAAGGAATGAAATCCAAGAGCCAAGTGTGTTTCTACAGATATTCATATAAAAAGCATCCCTCACCTGGATTAGTGTCGCTGCAGAGCGCGATGCTCCAGCTACAGCACCAATTGGAACAAACAGATGGGGAAATGCGGGAGTCAAAATCTCCAAACCAAATGCCGCATTTTCAAGAAGGTCAGCAAACAATCTCCACCCTTTTGGATTGACATCAAAATGGCGACCAAAATTCGACAACATGATCTTGCTGAGGTACCCAATTCCATCCTTTAGAACCCAATTAATGGCAGCCGCAGTGGGAATCGCTCCTTTGCCCAATCCAACAGCGTAAAGCAAGGACTGTGTCGCCAGCACTCCACTGATTTGGCTAGCCACTCCTTGAACTCCTCTCCACAGTGAGTACTCCAAGTAATCTCTGGTGACACTGTTCGGAAAACCTTCAGGGAGCATCAAACGCTTGAAGAGGTCTCTGCACCTTAAAAACAAAAAGTTTGGAATTTCTGAAGCTTCCAGGGATGATAACTCTGTAAACAAGCTTGGTTGTGCTGAAACAAAAGCGTCTTCGATATGATCCGGGATAAGCCTAGTCCACTTGCCCCCCTTCACTTCCCAAACGGACTCGGGGTGAGCTTCGTTATCAGAGTCCGTTCTTGTAGAAGACGCGGTTTTAGTTTTAGCCATTGCCAATTTCGCCAACAGGAGTTGGCAGGAGCAACAGAGAGTTGAGCAGAGGAGTAAGGTGAAGAAAAGGGTGTAATGAGGACCTGAAGAAGAACCCTCTGAATCAAAGGGATAACCCCAATCACCACCATTATTGTTATCGTTGTTCTTCCCTCCGTTGTCACAGCCACCACCATCCAATGACAGAGGAAATGAGAGAAAGCAAGAGGGGTGAAATGAGCTACTTTTGGTAAGATTATAAAATTGTTTGGAAGGGAAGGCATGAAAATTGGCGGTGGCGGCGGGGCGTGACGATGCTTGGTGATGAAGTTCAAACAGACGCCATGTAGAAGACTTGGAATTGCTGAAATTGGGAGGAGACGAGTGGAAGCGTTGGAAAAGGTACAAGGGTATGGAAGCGGAGGCCATGTTCCCTGCCCTCTAGCCACCTGCTTCCGCCGGGGCGGAGGGGGAGTACGGTGCCTGAGGAAAAAGGTCAAAGCGTGGTAAACATGGAATTACCCAGCCTACAAGGCTAATACTGCATAAGTAGTATATGTACACCGAAATTAGGGTATGTTGACCAGGTTAGGTTGAACCCGCTGGTAGCCATAGATTTGGGATATTGAAAATGAAAAAGTTACTCTTTTTTAAATTTATTTGGGTAAATGAGTCTCAATTCAGAGATTTAGAAATTTAATAGGGTTTAAGTTAAAGTTTAAAAACAATATATATATTTTGATTTTAGGTAAAATATATTTCTTATACATGATCGTTTCTACACAAAGAGGTATTCAGATACGTATCTGTATTATATTATTTATACAATGTCTAATAGTACAATCACATTAATTAAATTCTTTATATTTTAAAATAAATGGTCCACGTAATAAAATAAAAAAATAATTATGTGTTGGTTTACGCACGGAATCCAACATAGCAGGAGATTGTTACCGTCATTTTCCTACCTCTTTATTTAATTATTTTTTATTGTGAAGGATAAACAAGGCGCAAAACAGAACGGAGACCACAAAATTTTTCATAATATTTTGCCAAAATTAAGCAAAACGTCACAATGTTATTAAACGTACTTTCCCCTGAATAAAAGGCTTCTCCAAACTTCTGGCAAATAAAACATAATCCTGGATGAATTTGGGCTCTTTATGTTGGAATCTCTATGGCTAAAGAGATTAATTTGTACGCCTTTGTTGGTGGAATTTGATTCTAAAACTGTTATTTCTCTCGTTCAAAATGTTACCCTATTCCCCTATTCATCCCATAATCTTTCGTTCAAAATGACCTTTGAATTTACAACATATTTTCATTAATCATGTTTACGGTAAAATCAAATTTTGTGCAGATAAGTTTAACGAACATACTGTTCACGATCTATTAGACTTTACGTATTTTGATTTTCTTCTTAAATTTTTGTCTAAGGGAGATGCATTTCTTCGTAGAGTAAAAATTAGATTATCATTTGTTTCGAGTGTTGTACTTTAGCTTGCTCTTTTATTTAACGCACTCTTTCTATGATAAAAACATAATACAATATGAAGTTTAGATGCATGTTTTAAAAGAAATATATATATTAAATTAATTAAATAACTTAAGAGTATATGGAAATTTTAATATATCAAGATTATAAAAATGGCAGGAAATAAATTTAATATTAAAAATAGTAAAAATTTAATAAACCAAAATTTGTCATTGTAAAAAAAAAAAAAATCTTTTACAACTTATAAATATGAAACAAAGAAACAGACCAAGTATTAAAGATTTGGTAATTAGTGAATACATGCTTGGGCCTTGTCTGGGAGCTTGATCCAAGTGGGCTTCAGGTCTAGATCCATGGTTCGACCCAATTAACGTTAATGTATAAAATATTGAGATTTCAGAATTCAGAGGGAAATTTCAGTATAATTGTCATATCGTACAATCCGAGTTGGAATCGGTTAATTGTGTTGGGTCAATCGAGTTATAGTCAGTTTGCCAGTGGGAAATTCAAACGGCGGCGCCGGCGCCGTTTTGCTTTGGTGAGATGGGACGGACGATGGAGTGGGCGGCGAGGGTGGAGCACTTGGGAGGGATCCCTAGAAAAATGGTGTTCATGGCGGTGGGGACTTTCGCCAAGGTGGTGGCTTCTCTTCTCAACTCCACTTACGTTCACAATGCCGACACCCTCATGCGTCTTGTCCGATCAAGGCCTCCCGGCGTGCCCCTTATTACTGTTAGCAATCACATGTCCACGTTAGCTCTGCTCTCCCTTTCACACTCTCAACTCTCCGTGGTTCTCTTGCTTTAAAGATTTTGCAGAGTTCACTCTTTTATTTATTTATTTATTTACTTTTGTTTATTATGATTTTGCAACTCCAACAGATTAGATGATCCGGTTATGTGGGGATTCAAAGGTTTTCCTAGCTCCGATGCTAATTTCGGTCGATGGGTACTAGCTGCAGAAGATATCTGTTTTAGGAATGCGTTTTATTCGTACATTTTCAGGCTTGGTAAGTCCAGTCTCAATCAAATTGTTTCTACTTGTAAATGATTTTAAAGTTCTTGTGTGTTTAAAAGTTATAGAAATTGGTAGGTTACACAAAGGAAATGGGGATTGCATGGGCGACTCATCCTGAGCTGAGCAGTGAGTAGGTTACTGCGTTTATCAAGTTTTTTATCTGATTGCATAGAACACAAATGTGTCTATGTGAATTGTCTAAGAAGCTATGATTACTGGATTAGGTGGTGCCCTAACTCCTAAATTTGTAAAGGGACAGGGTCAAGAAATAAATGGGAGGCTGAGTTGCTCCAGTAAAGTTGCAAAATGGAACAAAAGACACATAGGTAGGAAATGTACCTTTGGAGAAAATTTCATTGACTAAATATATACAGCACAAGCATTCTTTCGGTGAATGTATTAGGTAGAAGTTAGAGAGTCACTACCCAATCCCTTAATGGTGTTTGGATGAAGTCTTGAATTTCTTATATCTATTATTGATATTTCTGTAATATTGGATATTTGAAGTCCCCTTTATTTTATGAAGTCTCAAAGTTTGAACTAAATGGAATATTTAGAATGTACATTTTTTTTACCCGTCTATTCTGATTTAGGTTAATACTTATCAATCTATGCATCAATTTTTTTCTTGAAAGCTTTTCTATATTTTGGTAGAGTCTGGTTAATTATTGTTTCCGACATATTATATTGCTCAGGGAAATGCATACCTATTACAAGGGGTGGTGGAATTTATCAGGAACACATGAATGAGGCTCTTGAGCGGCTAAATGAGGGAGCTTGGGTACATATTTAACACTGTACACGTATCTTTTTTCTTTATATGAACTTAATTCTCATCATGGTACTATTCTGGGTGATTTCTGCTTTTAGTACTTATTAGCATTCTATGTCATGTTTTCCTTTGCATTATTCAGTAGCATGATGGACTATTGTTCTAATTTGAATAAGTGAAAAGAACTGTCAATTTCATCTGCTTCTTTTCATTGCCCATTTCTAGCATGTGATGCCTTGAGGCTTCAGGGTTTAATTTGATTTATTCATGAGTTGCGGTTGATTGAATGCCATTTGTAGAAGGAACACTTGTTCAATGTGCAGTCCATTGATCTTACTCAATCTGATATCATATCTCGTTTTGGAATTTGCAATGATAGCTGCATACATTTCCAGAAGGAAAAGTGTCTCAAGAAGGTGCTCCTATTAGACGTTTGAAATGGGGAACTGCTAGTCTAATTGTCCGCGCACCCTTAACTCCAATTGTATTGCCGATTGTCCATCATGGTTTTCAGGAGGTAACTCAACGTTTTTTTCATTTTCCTTATAGTAGTTATCTTCTATTGGTTCTAGACTTATCTTGTGAAGGAAAGGTTTCATATTTTACTTATTTTGTCTGCTCAACTAGGAATACCTGTATTATGAACCCTTTTTATAAGAAAAAAATAATGGAAGGGTTTATTATAGAAAAGAAGTACAAAGGCTGAGGATAGAAAAATCTCCTGGAACAAAAATACATGGAAAATAGTTTTAGATCAGAAGGAATAATGTTGGCGGAGAAGAGCTCTCCACTCCTTCAGTAAATCCTTTAGAGTAAACCCTCCTAAAAATGCAATCAGCTGAAAGCCTGAAACCCAAAGAGAAGCCAAGAAAACTTCTCTATCCCATTCATACTGAAGGTTCGACGAAAGGAATTTGTAGTTAGAAACTCTCACATTTGATTACTACCAAAAGCCTGAGAAAACAGCTTAATGCTTAATGGTTTTACACTCTTTTACTGTGGTTGTTAAAAAATGGTTTAAAGGGCCTGGACAAACTGCTGCTCATAAAAAATGCTAACAGGTCTATTCCAAAAGCTTTTGAACAAGACCTGCAAATACAATATTATGTCTGCATCACAGAAGACATCAGGATTGGATCAGCATTTGTCTTTCTGCTACTTGTTGTACATATTTGGAAATTAGGGTGTACTATAATATTCATCATCTAGGAGATTAGCTTTCTTCTATCATCGTAGTTGTGCTTCTCAGTGCTTTAAATGTGTAACTATGCTTATTCAAATTTTCTTTGTGTTGTTATTCAGTCATTTTTGTTAATCACATTATGGTTAATTTTAAATTGATAATTGAACAATTGCAATGAATATGATTGCTCTTTTTTTTTTTCATTTCTGGAACATATGTATAATGAAACAAATCTTGGTTAATTACTTTATGCTTTATGTTTATTTTTGGCTATTCATGGTTTGATTCTGTCTCTATTTCTAGGTAATGCCAGAGAAATATATATTTGGTAGACGACCTCCTTTACCATTGTGTAATAAGAGAATTAACATAATTATTGGCGAGCCAATTGAATTTGACCTTCCAAAAATGAGGCAGACGGCTATTTCCCAGTCTCGTAATGAGTCATTTCATAGCATTGGGTGGCCCAGCGTTTCTCCTGATGGTCTGGATGAAGCAGCACAGAGATGTCTCTATACTACAATTTCAGAGCAGATCCGAACTGCCATGGAGAGATTAAGGATTTTTGGTAAAAGTTTGAAGTCATAGGTTGAATCCTATCTTTAGTTCACTTCTTATCTTTATTATCAGGCTAGTGAATTTTGTTAAAGGTTCTTTATTTTCTGATCAGTAAATCGCTCGTTAAAGAATCCCCCCCCCCCCCCCCCCTCTTAAAGGGGCAACAACACACTTGCATTACAAAGTTTTATGTAAGGCCCAGAATAATCATAGGGGCTACACAAAATTGTTTTTCGAAAAGTCACATTTTTCAAAATAAAAATTGAAATGTGATTTTTGGCTCATTTTGCAGATGAGTTAGGAAACGAGTAATCTTGTTTTGTAATGTTGTTCAGTTTATTATATCAGGCATTCTGCGACTCCCTATTCTCAGCTCCGCTTCTCTGTCCGGGTAAGCTTAGTTATATTTATATAATTACGTATAACATAATGGGGGGAAAAAACATGAGTGCAGAAAGCTTTTGAAATGAAATATTTTTTGTTCATTAATATTTTATAATATTTTTTTAAGAGTTAATAATGTGATATTGAATCAACTAAGTTATGATCAAATTACATTTAACATCTTAAATTTGGCTAGAAAGAGTGTTGTTCAACGAAGCATTTCCATCCAGATATTTTTGTTATTAAATTTTGTAATTATAAAATAATAAATAAAATGTATTTTCATAAAATTATAACTCAAATCATATCGTAGCCTGCAAGCTAATGAGCAATGTTAAACCCTGGGCAAAAGAGATTGAGCACAAAAGCAAAATCCTTGAATGTAAGAGAAGGAGGTAGCTTTTTCAACTGCAGCATTTTCCTTTTGGAAAGCAAACGGTTGATGTGTCCCGAATTCTATCTGATAATAATTGTGCTTTAGCTTGGCTACAGCCTACATGCAAGTCACAAATCATTTCAACATTGCTCCTTAACCACTTCATCTCCCTCTTCAATGCCAAAACATATCTCCCATCTATGTGTGGGGTAACTTTACTTCTAAAGGTTGCTCACATCTTTTATATTGTTCTAACAGGTACTCTTTTTGGTAACTAAATTATTCAAAATAAGTACATTAAATTAATTATAAATATTATACAAGCATATCAACATGTTATATATGTGTTTTAATAAAAGTATATATATACATATATATATGTATATACCCTGCAAAAAATGCAGACAATGGCATAACTACAGTGTTGCTCAATTGGGGTATGAAATATTCTGTCAAAGTGGCTATTCTCGTGAACCAAATAACTTCATATTAATTAAACCCACTCTTCCTTCTCTCCTTACAATCTTTAGTAGAATGAAGAATCTGTTTTTTCTTACACTCTACATGATCAAGCCGGTATCCTCACCAATTTAATAACTCATGCAACATAGGCTATATCATAAATGTCTCTTGTTTATTTATTTTGCATTCACCGGATCTTCTTTCTTCTGAATAGGTCCATTTCTTTTTTTTTTTTTTTCCCATTAATTTTTGTACTAAATAAGAGCACTAGATCATCTATAATTCTGTCCTGTTATAAAATATAGAGACAACTTCATATTGGTGGTGTCAACAATTGGTCAATGACTTACTTCCGTAGAAGAAGACATCATAAGAAACATGCAAGTCATCTATCAATAGCCTCGCACTCTTTGTTTATTATTTATATTTTTGGCTTTTAGGTGAGGGGTTGAGAAAAATCTTTTGCCTATTATGTATGTTTATTTAATAATATTTTGTAATTTGAAATAAATGTTCGCTTGTTCTTTATACAACTATAAACACTGCATTAAAAAAGAAAATCATTATAATAGATATGTTCTATTATGAAGCGATAATTGTTGTTCATTTTTTTCATTAAATGATAGTTCTTGTTAGGTCTATAACCCCTCAAATTTTTTTGGATCCTACAGCATTACCCCACGAACGTTAAAACCATATGCATTGAAAAGGTTATGGGTCATATTTTCCTTTTTCGCTGGAAAAAGACTAAAAGGTATGGCACAATCAAAATGTGAGATTTGAAATTGTGATTTTTTTTTTCTTAAATGAAAAGAGCAGAAGAAGAAAGCCACTTATTTTAATTTCAACAGAATAAAAAACGTTGAGAAAATCGCAAATACATGGTGAATGTAATTATATGGATTTGATAAAAATAATGATGATGATGATAATAATAATAAGAACTAGAACTTAGTACATCATATTAACAATTCATTTGTAACTAGAGAGTTTGTGTAAGCAATATAAACGTAATGTGGAGATGCCTTTTGGCCTCTTTCGTCTTCCCACTTCTTCCAAGGGAACAATGGAGCAGAAAGGTTAGGGGTCCCACAGTAGCTACTTCAAATTATGCACACATTATTTCTACTTTACGCTTTTGCTGCGACATAGGCCATGTGGTAATATTTTAAGACTGAATCGAAACCTACCAGATGATTGTGAGAAATAAGATATGATGTTAGTAAAATATATTTCACATTACTGAAAAATTTTATTGAAGTGTTATCTTTTATATAATTATTAAAAATATTTAACTTTTTCCCCCTCTTAAATTTCAAGACCTGTTTGTTGTTGCCTCTAATTTATAGTTTTTTTTTAGGTGAATTTTATATTCTACTGATTTAATTTTTTAAAATCAGTATTTCATATACCAAGAGACTGACAGCTTTACCCTATCCATTTCAGATTTAAAGAATGTTCATTTGGCCGTATTACGTTGCTGGATTATTATTTATTTATTGGCTGCATCTTTTGGTACAAACTAGGAATATTATTAAGTAAAAGCAAATATTGGAAAAAATGGTAATGGGAGATCTTAATTTTATGTAATATCTATCCCTCTCCCGCTCTCGCTCTCTCTCTCTCTCTCTTTAATTCTTCTTAATCTTCAAAATTTTCAGTAAAAAGGAGCTGATTTTCTCTACACCTTGGCAGTTATATGCTCTCGTGACTTTCTCTCACTTTTCCAATCACGCTCAACTGAGTTTCTTTTCGTTTATCTCGTTGTAGTGAAAATGGAGTGCGATTGACTTCACCCCATGTCTCCGTCTCTCTCTTCCTTCATTACAGTAGAGGCAGAGTATTAGGGACTCTCTCTCCTCGCCTTACAACTATTTCAGACACTCTGTCATTGTTGCCATTGTTTCATTGCTGATTGAAAGGTAGGATTTTTATTTGCGCGTTATACGTTTTCTTCGAGTGCGATACAGTGCGTTAAAGCCAAAAATGGCGGAATCCGTGGGGAAAACTGAAGTTATTGGAATTGTGTTTCTAGTTAAAAGCTTGATACTTTCGCGGATCTTGTACTACCTGGTATCATGCTCTAGCATTTCGATTAATGGGTTTGTCTGTCTCCGCCCATCATTAATATCTATCTGTTAACTGGGTTATTCTTCTCTGGTTTTCATTCTGAGCATAATTTTTTATACGTTTTGTTTTGTTTTGTTTTTGCTTCTTTTTTTTTTTTTTTTACTTATACTTAAATTTTTATCATGGTAGAGGTAGTTGAGAAGCTTAAAGGGGGGGAAAAAAGGAGCGAAAAGTTGTTGATGTAAGGTAGACTAATTTCAGTTTACTGAGCAAAATGACCATTGACATGCCACCATCCATGGCCCAAAGTGAAAGGACAAACAGATATTCCTTTAGCTCCAGCAATGGCAATGGGGATACTTCTGCACACAACTATGCTGCTATTAACAATGGTGATGACTATGACAGTGATAGCTCCAATTTTGCACCACCGTGAGTATCATCATTTTGTATGATGATAAAATTAAATTATTAAAATAATTGTCATTGTAGTGTTTAGTAATTTTATTTTTTGGGGACAATTTAATATACATATTTCGGAAATAAAGGACATTACTGGAAATGTTATGACTTGAGTAGTTTTGACTTCTCAGGATGTGGGATAGAAGCAATTTTTGATTCCTGAAACACAGGATCTAGTCAAAATTTCTAAATCAAATTAGAAAGTTTTACTTATTAACCTGCAATATCTTTTTTTTTTTTTTTAAAAGAAGTTCTATAAGATTAAAAAAGCTCTTTTTTTAAAAAAAAAAATTTCTACCGAAAATGCACTTGAAAATTGGAAGCAGAGCTTCTAGTCCAGCCCGTGTAACCTTTTTTCTGTATGTACTCAATTTTTTGATGCATTCTATTCTTATTGACAATGGTCAACCTTACTCTTTACAACAAACTTTCTCAGTTTTGGCCCTTTAATTGAGTGGCTAATTTCAAGAGAATGAATTTATTGTTTGCCAATGTGCAACCATTTCATGTTTGAGACTTGTACTTGATTTATTTGTTGCAGTACACCAGCAACTCTATCAATGGCTATCCCAGCAGAACTCGCTGGAGCGATACCCTTAATTGACAGATTCCAGGTCGGAAAAAATATATTCTAACCTAGCTGCATTGCTGCTATATGCGTAAAGACTAGTCATTTTTATCTTCATAATCTTTGTGCAACTAGTCAATAGTAATTTATTTAGACTCTTGCTTTATGTGCATGATCATTCTTTGATATAACTAATTTTTCTTTACTGTTGTTTGTTATAGGTGGATGGATTTTTAAAATTAATGCAGAAACAAATTCAATCTGCTGGGAAACGTGGATTTTTTTCTAAAAGATCTGCAGGCTCCCAAGTCCGAGATAAATTTACATTTGAGGATATGCTGTGTTTCCAAAAGGTAATTTAATACAAGTTTCACCAAAAAGTGGTCTGAATTTCCAAACACACGAAGTGCTAACTCACAAAATCATGTAGGATCCAATACCAACATCATTGCTTAGAATTAATGGTGATTTGGTAAGCCGTGCCACAAAATTATTCCAGATAATTTTGAAATACATGGGAGTTGATTCAACTGACCATGCGAATCCATTAAGCTTAGATGAAAGAGTTGAGCTTGTGGAGAAACTATACAAGAACAGTCTGAAACGGTCTGAACTCCGAGATGAACTTTTTGTTCAGATATCAAAACAAACAAGAAATAACCCTGAGAGGTACACATATTTTAGTTTTGAATATCATTCTTTATGTTCCCTAGATTGACACTTAATCACTGAGTTTTCTCTGCTAAATCTTTATACTAATATGCCTTGTCTTAGGTCATACTTGATTAAAGCATGGGAGCTGATGTATCTATGTGCGTCTTCCATGCCTCCTAGTAAAGACATTGGAGGATATCTATCAGAATATGTTCATAATGTAGCACATCGTGTGAATACAGATTCTGAGATTCAAGCTCTAGCATTAAATACACTAAATGCTTTGAAGCGCTCTGTGAAGGCTGGTCCCAGACATATTGTACCTGGGCGTGAGGAGATTGAAGCTCTGATAACTGGGAGAAAGCTTACAACCATTGTGTTTTTCCTGGATGAAACTTTTGAAGAAATTACATATGACATGTCAACAACGGTTGCTGATGCTGTTGAGGTGCTTTGAAACCCTTTTCTTCTTTTATATGCAATGCAAGCATTTATAACTGATGTATATCTGTACAATATTGTGCAAGTGTGAGTAAGTTCGAGTAGGTGAAATAGATTATGGGTAAAACTGGGAATGACATGAGGATAAGTAAATAGAAATGTTATAAAAAAATATAGTTTTTTAACGGAATTGAGGGTAGTGATTAGAATCTAGCAAAATCCCTATGCAGCTAATTTCATAGTTTTTGTGATTAAGTCTCATAGAGTTGTAATTGCTGTAAATCTACAACTGGAAGGATAAAACAGTGAAGCTGAGCTGCAGTGATAAATTTACATCAACACTTAGCTTTCACTTTCAATAAGGTTGTGGAAGAGCATGCACTAAATAAACCATTTCTTTTTCCAAGCTTCCTATGAAGAATTCAATATATCAAGTTTTTTACCTGTAAAGAATATGTGAATGTTTATTACTGAATCTTTCAACTTTCAAGTATGTTATCACTTGTCTGATATTGTCTGGTATAAATCCTTCTGAGTTCAATTCAGAAGGCTAATGAATTTTGTCAGTAGTCATTCTTCTTCTCCATTTTTGGATTCATTTTGGGAAGCAAAATATGTGGCTGGTAGAGTGAATTTGTAAGTAATTGGTGGATGGGTTTCACTTGGTGAGTTTTGCTTCACCTACTAATTAGAAAACCTGATTTACAGCATATCAATTTGATTCTCATTCTGCCATGAAGATTTTTTTTCTTTTTAATGGATATGCTGTGTGCTATTCTCTAGCACAGCACCCTCCTACTCTGATGTTTTGGGCATATTATTTTTTTCCCATAAGATTCTGATACTGTAATGAACCTGTTATTGGCATTTTATTGATGGTAAATAATTTGATTGTTGTCTCTCTTTTCTTTTTCTTGATGTGTTTGACTGCTTGCATTACATGTTTAACGACTTTAAATTGTGGTGCTTCATCTTTCTATAGCAATATGTTGTTCTTTTATGAATGTAATACACGTATAGTTAATTAGGTTTACAAATGGATGCTATGTGGGTGAAAAATGATGGAATTTGTTTTCTTGATAGCTTCAATTGCGTACTTTGTCAGCTGAAAACCCCCGTATTCATTGATCAACTTCATATTTGCTTCAGGAACTTGCAGGAATCATCAAACTGTCAACATACTCTAGCTTCAGTCTCTTTGAATGCCATAAATTTGTTACTGGCTCCAAATCACCTGATCCTGGGACTGGCATGCCTCTTTACCTCTTTTTGTTTGCTATATTATTAAACTAGTTGGACTCAGTGGTCTGATTGCTGTTCTTATTGTCACTCAGAGGAGTACATTGGGTTAGATGATAACAAATATATTGGGGATTTACTAGCCGAATTTAAGGCAGCAAAAGATCGAAGCAAGGGAGAAATTCTGCACTGTAAACTGACATTCAAGAAAAAGCTGTTTCGGGAATCAGATGAAGCTGTAACAGATTCAATGTTCGTGCAACTGTCCTATGTACAGGTAATTCTTTTCATAAGGAATCCTATTTGGAATTTGATCCTTTGCTCTCTGAACAAAGATAAGCACAAATGCTTACTTTAAAGCTAATAGATGCATATCATACATAAATTCTGAATAAATTGATACTTGTATACATTGTTACAGTTGCAACATGATTATATTTTGGGTAATTATCCTGTTGGGAGGGATGATGCTGCCCAACTATCAGCATTGCAAATCTTGGCTGAGATTGGATTTGTTAGTACACCTGAATCATGCAAGTAAGTGATTTTCCATGTTTATCTTGCTTCAAAGTATCTTGCAATTGTCAGGGTAATAACATGAAGTATTATCATCATCCCAGTGAGTGAACGTGAAATTATTTATTTATTCTTTCATGTTATTGTGAAATCAACTTACTGAGACTATGTTTCTCAGTGACTGGAACTCACTTCTGGAGCGATTCCTACCTAGGCAAATTGCAATAACACGAGCCAAACGGGAATGGGAGTTGGACATCCTTGCTCGTTATCATTCATTGGTATGAGAACAGGATACTGTTTAAGTCCATTTAACCTTCAATTAGTAATTAATGACAATGAGAACATTTTCTATTTGGAGTTTGTGTTATTAATTATCTATTTAACCCTTAATAATGCACTGCAAATATGCCATACTTCTCTTTACAACTGAAGAAATATACTGCTGAGTTATTTTTTAGTAATATAAGATGCTCTGCCCTTTTTAAAGGAACGTTTGACAAAAGATGATGCAAGACAACAATTCCTGCGCATATTGAGAACACTTCCTTATGGGAATTCAATCTTCTTCAATGTTCACAAGATTGATGATCCTATTGGACTTTTGCCTGGACGAATAGTATTGGGAATTAACAAGAGAGGGGTAAGATTAAGAAAGATGATAAAAATATAACACTAGATGTTGTACTCATTGTGCTTTTAATTATATGTTCCATTTTGTTCAATTGTCTACAGGTTCATTTTTTTCGTCCAGTACCAAAAGAATATCTGCATTCAGCTGAGTTAAGAGACATAATGCAATTTGGAAGTAGCAATACTGCAGTATTTTTTAAAATGCGAGTTGCAGGCATTCTCCACATATTCCAGTTTGAAACCAAGCAGGTATTAACATCTTTGTTGACATGAGCGCTTAATTTTGGATTTAATTAATATTTTTTTCACCTTGGAGTTCTTTTACCTCAATAGCAGTTTATCCTCCTTTATAGGGTGAAGAAATTTGTGTAGCTCTTCAGACACATATAAATGATGTGATGTTGCGCCGTTATTCCAAAGCACGATCTGCTGCTTGTGGTTCTGTGAATGGTGTGAATGGAGATCTTTCTAACAATTTTAAGCCTTCCAATCTGGAGTTATATGAGAAGCGTGTTCAAGATTTATCAAAAGTTGTTGAAGAATCTAAAAGGAATGCTGATCAAGTAAGTCTAAGCTTCTAATGTATACAATAGTATGTCACACTGGTGTTTCAATAAACACCAAAATGAACTATCATACTTGAACAGTATTTCTTTGGATTGTTGGATGGATCTCTAGTGATAATTTCTCTAATGTGAAAGATGAAGAATATGGTGAGTCAAATGCTCTAATTAGATTTTAGACTAGAGGGTCATGAGGTCCAATGTTGAGCATTGGTACCTGTTTGTTGTAAAAGAAATTTCTTGCCTGAAGTTAACTATATTGACATGATCCATTAGATGAATCAATTTTTAATATTGCTTAAAATTCAGTATATAATATATATATATAAACAATACAAATTCACATTCCTTGTAAATAGAAGAATTTTATTCTTATACCCTTCAGAATGTCCACTTATATTTTTCAGTCAATTTTTTCAATATTTAAATTATGTTTAAATTGAATAGTTGGTGGAAGAATTGCATGCAAAGCAAAAGCAAGAAGAGAAAATGCAAGAAGATTTGGAGGGCTTGAAAGAATCATTAAAGGCTGGTAAACAAAGTCTTGTGGAAGTTTCAAGTGATCGTGATAGGCTTAGATCATTATGCAATGAAAAAGATAAGGCTCTTCAGGTATCTATCTTAACTTCAGAGAATGAATCTTATTTTATCTTTGTGTTATGCCTTACTGATTGTAGAATATATTAGGCCGCTATTATGGAGAAAAGGAACATGGAAGCAAGGTTGGCCAAGATGAGTAATCTAATGACAGAGAATGCTACCAAAAAGGATACTGTTGGAGCAAATAATCAAGTAAGACATTTTGGAACTGTGGTGATTCATGTTATCAAGATCTTTTCTTTTGATTAATATGGCTGTTTTGACTTTTAATGTGTAAACTCTGGACCTTGGGTGGTACTTATAGGTGCTACAAAAGGTTGAAGATGAGCTAAAACTTAGTGAAGATAAGCTCCACGCAGCAGAAGAGACTATCAAAAGACTAACAAATGAAAAATTGATTTTGGAAAGGAAGCTGTCGGAGCTTAAGAACAGAAATGCTGATGAGGTAATATACAAAAATTTAAACTTTGTATTCAAAATTAAGGCCTGTAATTTTGAGATGGTGGTCGGTTAACATCCGCCATAATTATGGATTTGCAGGTTAGTTTTCTGGAACGTAAGTTTGAGCAAGAATGCAAAGCCCTAAAATCTCAAGTTCATGACCTTGAAAACAAGCTTGAAGGGACTAGACAAGAATTAGTGGCTGTTGAGTTTACTCTGTCAGTCAAGGACTCTGAGTTAGCTGCAGTGCAGAATAATTTAAAGGAACTGGAAGAACTGAGAGAAATGAAAGAGGTTCTAATGCTCTTTTTTATGTATTTTAACTGCTCCTATTGCATGCTAATGCATATAGGTCTAGACATATCAGGTATTTTCAAATTTTTTTGTTGTCTTTATTTTAAAGTACATTTTCTTATAGGTTTCTATTTGCTTATTTAGGACATTGATAGGAAGAATGAACAAACAGCTGCCTTATTGAAGATGCAAGGGGCTCAACTAGCTGAAATGGAATTGCTTTATAAGGAAGAACAGCTGCTTAGGAAGCGTTACTTCAACACCATAGAAGGTGGGCAAAAATAAGTATTTCTAAGGAAATAATGGTTATGTGTGTGTATACATATATTAGTGGCATTACTACAACATTGGAACCTTGTTCTATTTCAGATATGAAAGGAAAGATTAGAGTTTATTGTCGGCTGAGACCTCTTGGCGAAAAAGAGATTGCTTTGAAAGAAAGAGATGTTCTTACTTGTATAGATGAGTTTACAGTTGAGCATCCATGGAAGGATGATAAACCAAAGCAGCACATATATGATCGTGTGTTTGGTGTTGATGCCTCCCAAGAAGATGTATTTGAGGATACAAGGGCAAGTCTTGATATATCAACTTAAAGATCATATTCCTTTCAGGTTCACTTCAATAAATTTGTCTTTTACTTAAACTCTTTGCTAATGCCTCTCTTTGGTCATTTGCAATGCAGTATTTGGTGCAATCTGCTGTAGATGGTTACAACGTCTGCATATTTGCATATGGTCAAACTGGATCTGGAAAGACATTTACAATCTACGGATCTGAAAGCAACCCTGGGCTTACCCCACGTGCTACTGCAGAACTTTTCAAAATTTTAAGGAGAGATAGTAACAAATTTTCTTTTTCCTTAAAGGTAATAGTGATAATGATTATTAACAAAAACAATTTCTCTTCATTGCTTTTTAAAATTTGTTTTGTTGACAATGTCAGTATTTCTAATGACACAATAGTTATCTTTTGCCTTTATACAATTATATTAAAGTTTTATCTGTTTCTTTTGTGATACATCGAGTAAGTTCATCACAACAACCATGTATTAACAACGCAGGCATACATGGTGGAACTATATCAAGATACACTTGTAGATCTTCTGTTACCAAAGAATGCAAAGCGTTTAAAGTTAGATATCAAGAAGGATCCAAAGGTGATTATCTCTGTGCTACCACTGTGATTTTGCAATTGTAGATCTTTCTTCCCAAGCTAATTTTTTCTTAATGTGGGTAAGTATTTATTTTTGAACCATCTTGAAATAATTTTTGAAAATTAATGAACTTGTGATACTTCAGCCAAACAAAAAAAAAGGTTTAAGTATTCTTGTGGTTCTTATAATTTTACTTAATTTTTAATTGGGACCTTATAGTTTAAAAATTTGTAATTAGGTCCTTACAGCTTTAAAATTTTTTTAGTCAATGTTAAATTTTTGTTGTAATTATGTTAAATTTGCTGACATAGTTATGATAACCATCTTAGCACTCTGAATATACATGATTTATATCCAGAAAAAAAAAATTAATGAAGTAAAAATAACTTGCATATATAATATGAAATGCAATTTATGTTAAATAATTTGAGTAAATTGATTTGAATTATATATATTTATAGTGGCAAGATGGCATACAGTTAGTCATGTCAACAAAATTTAACATGACTAAACAAGAACCTAATTAAAAATTGAGTGAAATTTTGAAGACTAGAAGAATAATTTAATTAAAAAAATGAACTTGTGATACACTGTCCAAATTTGGTGGAAAAAATAATTTTCTTCTGAGATTGCTGTTGATATTGAAGCTTAATTCTGTTGGCAGGGCATGGTAGCTGTGGAAAATGTAACAATTGTTTCGATTACCAACATGGAAGAATTGAATAACATAATCCAAAGAGGATCTGAACAACGACATACCTCTGGAACACAAATGAATGTGGAGAGCTCAAGATCTCATCTTATATTGTCAATTATAATTGAAAGTACCAACCTTCAAAGTCAAGCAGTTGCAAGAGGAAAGGTATTTATTTTCGTATTTTTGCTTATTTTCCCCTCTGAACAGCAGTAGGATAGGCAGGTTATTAATGACCTACGTAAATGTATGTCATCTGCTGAATTCCTTTACGGTTGTTTAACGTTGTGAAACAATTTATTGTTTTGATGAAATATGAAGTCGATGATGAGGCATAGTGATTAATGTTGAATTTAAAATGCAGCTAAGTTTGGTGGATCTTGCTGGTTCAGAAAGAGTAAAGAAATCGGGGTCCTCAGGTTGTCAACTTAGAGAAGCTCAAAGCATCAATAAGTCGTTATCAGCACTTGGGGATGTTATCAGTGCTTTGTCATCCAGTGGCCAACACATACCTTACAGGAATCACAAGTTAACTCTGCTGATGAGTGATTCACTTGGTGGCAATGCCAAAACTCTCATGTTTGTGAATGTATCTCCAGCAGAATCAAACTTGGACGAGACATACAATTCCCTAATGTATGTTCTTTGATCTTTACTGTGTACAGCTGTTTCTGTCTTGTAATTTTAGAAATCCACCGTGCATGATTGATATGTGTCTCATGTTTTGACAGTATTTCTATCTGTATGTATGTATTAATTCAGGTATGCATCGCGTGTGAGATCGATTGTGAATGATCCCAGCAAGAATGTTTCTTCAAAAGAGGTTGCAAGATTGAAGAAGTTGGTTGCATATTGGAAGGAGCAAGCAGGTAGAAAGGGTGAGGATGAAGATTTAGAAGATATTATGGAAGAAAGAGCAACTAGAGAGAGGATAGATGGTCGCAATTCTATGTAGTAGCATTTTGTATATAGCAACTCACAAACAGTGCTGCAAAAGGCAAAGATCTCATTGCTCTGCCACTCTCTATTTTCCTTCATCTTCTTTCCTTTTCGGTTTCTTGTGACCACTTTCCAAGATCATACAGGGAAGTTTGAATGAGTTTTAAGTTGTTTGGAGAGATTTAGGATGGTTGGTTAACTATGTCTGTATATACATATTGTCACTATGAAACCTATAAATGTGTTTTTTTTTTCTACACTTCAACAATTTTTTTTTTCAGAAGAAATTTTTATTTTCAGAAGATTGGTTTTAAAAAGACATAAATACAAGTAAACATTAATACGCACTGGTGTACGCCAAGTCTAATAAGTGCAAGAAGGAAACACGAACGTGATTGCATTGGTGGTACATGTACATGTCCGAGACTCTGTATAGAGTGGTGCCTGAGCAAATTAATTATATTATTTTATTTATTGTATCATTTACAGAAAAGGATTTTTACACGAATTCAGACAAATAGATGAATGAACCAATGAAGTGGTGCCTGACCAAATTAATTTCAATAATTATACATTAATTTAGTCTTAAAAATATTACAAATCAGTGAGTTGGGTCTATAATTATAATTTAAATTTTTGTTGAAAAATAGATTTATGTAGTATTTAACATTGTCTCCAAACATTAGAAAAAATTACAAGATGATATTCAAAATTAAAAAATAATAAATTGAGAGCGATTTCTCTTTGGAAATAATTCAATTAACATCATGAAATAGACAGCTATGAGCTGTCCCCAAACGATTAGCTAATAATATGGTAGACTTTCTTGAGTTTTTCCAAAATTAGCGAAGAAAAACTTTCCTGGAAAGATAGAATTATCAAATTTAGCGAATAAAAGTCCATTTTTAAGAAATGCCTCGGAAGATTCTATATGATAGAGTGAGGGAAGTATATCACTTTTTTATACTTATGGACAAAAATGTCTATATCAAATGAGGAAATGACAGTTGGTGTCCAAAAAATGAATGATTGCTTGGAATAGAAATCTGAGTGAAGAGAATGGTAGTAAGTAATGAGGAAAGGGGCATGATGTGGATGATCCCAGTGATTGATGTGGAGAAGTTATCAGATTCAGATGGAGAGGAAGTGAAGAAGCTAAGAGAGGCATGTGAGAAATGGGGTTGTTTCAGGATCATCCAGCATGGTGTTCCTTTATCGCTAATGGGAGAGATGCAGAAGGTAGTTGGATCAATTCTGGATCTTCCCACAGAGATCAGGAAGCGCAACTCCGATGTCATTCAGGGAAGCGGTTTTGTCGATGCACCTCCATCTAATCCTCTCTACCAGGCAATGGGTATCTATGACTGTGCTTCCTCTGAAGCTGTTCATCATTTCTGTTCCCAAATAGATGCCTCACCCCACCAAAGGTCTCTCTCTAAACATTAATTTGTAGATTTCTTTATGTTAGGTGTGTGTGTGCGTGTGCGTGTGCGTGTGCGTGTGCGTGATCTGTGATATCTACTATACAATTGCTACTAACATATATTGTTACTCAGGAAAATACTAGAGACATATGGGGTAGCAATTCAGGAGTTGGCGGAAAAATTAGGAGAAAAGATGGCTGAGTCATTGGGATTAGTGGGCATTGACCATTTCAAGGACTGGCCATGTTCGCTTAGGTTTAACAAATACAATTTCACCCCAGAAACTTTAGGCCAGTCAGGTTTACAGATGCACACAGATACAGGGTTCCTAACCATTGTGCTTCAAGATGATGAAAATGTTGATGGTCTTCAACTCATGGATCCGTCTGGCTCTTTTGTGGAAGCCCCTTCCCTACCAGGCACCCTCTTTGTCAACCTTGGAGATGTTGCTCATGTAAGTACTTAATTATATATATAGATATATGTGTGTGTGCATGTGATTTTTGTATATATATGTGAATTAGACTTTACATTAATGTTGATGGGGTTTGAAAATTTACACAGGCATGGAGCAATGGAAGGTTTTACAATGTGAAGCATCAGGTGTTATGCAAGAAAGCAATCAGGCGTTTGTCAATAGTTACGTTTTTGTTAGGACCAAGAGAAGGAAATATTGAAGCCCCAGATGGGTTGGTGGACAGTGACCACCCACGCCTCTATCTTCCTTTTAATTATCTACACTTGAGGAACCTTAGATTGTCCAAAAACTTGCGAGTTGGCGAAGCCCTTGAGTTATTGCGCACTCGCTAGTCATATCGACTATCACCATCGGTCAACGCCTCAACTCAGTTTCTTATCGTTTCTCTCATTCTAATTAAGGATTACTGTGTCTGTGAAAATGGAGTGCCATTGACTTCACTCCCTCTCCCTCTTCATCTCCATCTCCATCTCCATCTCCATGTCTTATGTCTCTGCCTCTTTCTCTTTCTTCCTTCATTACAGTACTGACTACAGAGGCAGATCGTATTAGGAACACTCTCTCCTCGATCTGCTTGGTCAGAGTATTATGTAACGGTTATTATATTAATGTTGTGGTTCAGTCGTTAGGCCAACGGTGTGGCCTAATCGGCTCAATTATGTGTTACCATATAATGTCATTTATTATATATGCTTCAAGAATACGGCCTTTGTTGCTAACTTTGATATAGAGAGGCACAGCAAAATTTGAAGTGTAATGATGTAGTATTGTATTGTATTGAAGCCCATATAAGTTCCAAATAGCTTGTAAGTGAAGCCCTTCACTTACTACGCACTAATCATAATAGCTACATCACATTGATATATATGCATTTAGCTGCATGTAATTTTATGCTTCAGGATACTCTCTTTGACTTTGTTACCAAAATTTCACAGAAACATATTACGTGCTGTTTTTGTCGCTGATGAATGGACACTATAGATGGCGATAACTTCATATAAAGAATATACAAGATCAAAAACAGACCAATGATCAACCGTTTCCCATCATGATTTAAATTACAGGGATAGACTGATAGACATTGTTTCCATTCCTTCAATGACAATTAATACACATGCAAGTTTTACAAAAATGTATACAAGATTTTTTTATCTATAGGATGAAAATTTAGTAGGAAGAGGAGAAAGAATTAAAAAGAAACACATTAATCATGGTCTTAATAATCTACATTTGTGAGCTATCGGAGGAATGAATATGCAAAGAAGGTGTATCAAGAGGTGTGAACTGATCAGTGGCAGTTGATGTTGTGGTGTAAGTAAGATCAGCAGCAAAGCTCTCAAGATGAAGGGCAGGCCATACGAAAGCAGGCTTATAGGGAGGGACATGAGGCACAGGAATAGAGCCAGACAGAACCTGAACAACAGTCTGCATCTTAGGCCTCTCAGAAGCAAGAGGATGAGAGCAAGCCAATCCCAATTTGAGAACCCTCTCAGCCTCTTCCACCACATACTCATCCCCAAGCCTGCTATCCACAGCCTCCAGAATCCTTCCTTCACGATGAAGGAACCACACCCAATCCACCAAGAACTGGAAGCCGTGGATGTTGGTCCAAGGCCTCTGGCCACACGCCACCTCCAGCAGAACAGCGCCGAGGCCATAGACGTCGGACTGGCGGGTAGCCTTGCCAGTGTGGAAGCACTCGGGAGCGATGTAGCCCATGGTGCCGGGGACGCCATCGAGCTCAGCGGCGAAGGAGGTTTTCTCGTTGTCGAGGGCGCGAGCGAGGCCGAAGTCGCCGAGGCGAGCGTTGAAGTGAGAGTCGAGCATGATGTTGCTGGCCTTGAGGTCTCTGTGGACCACCTTTTGGTCGTACTCGTCGTGGAGGTAATGCAGGGCTGAAGCCACACCTAAGATGATGTTGTACCTTAGATCCCAGCTTAGAGGGGTTGTGCTTGTGCCCTCGCAGAAAAGGTGGTTGTCTAAGCTGCCGTTGGGCATGAACTCGTACACCAATAGGAGTACCCCCTTCTTGTGGCACCAACCTGCATGCAGAAATCTTATATATTATTATCACATTTCAAACTAAAACTAATGAACTCACGGATTGCATTGCATGTAGCTAGAATGAATTCACTTTTTGAATATTCAAACATATAGTCACTCTCAATTTGCTATATATGAGTAACGTGAGCTAACAAATGATGAGTACGTAGTATAATGGTCAACAACTTACTAATTCTGTCGTGCACGTATAATCTTTTAATTTCCATTAATTATTTATTATTAACAGACTTAGCACAAGAACTATATATTTCAGAATAAAAAAATGCAACTTGTGAAAATTTAAATCTCGAAAAATAAAATGTTAATTTACTCTATTTTATATATTGAGTATAAACTATAATAGCTTATAATTTGACCAGGTAGTTGGCAAGCATCAGAATGAAGAGATGATATTATAGAATTAGACTTGGGGAAGCACCGGCCGGCAAGACGGTTGTGAGTTGTGACTACGACATAAACTAAAAATTAAACGTTAATTATTGACGTATTAAAATTGTGTGATGATTTTCCGCGTTAATCTAGGATAAAGATGAAATGTTGGTCTAATATGAAAAAGGAACAAAAGGCCACCTGGCCACGTTCCAAGAGATCAATTACAACAAAAAGGAAAGAGAGGCAGAAAGGGCTATCGAGCATGGATTCGATCAAGTTTATTACAGGGGAGCAATGATATATGATATAATAAATTATTAAATATAAAATAATATTTTATTAACTTTATTATTCTAATTATAGTTATTAATCATATTTTTAAAATTAATAAATCTAATAAAAAGAAATAAAATTATTCTACGTGATCAAGTAAAGGTAAAATGAAGAAGCAGGGAAAAAAAGTTTACCCAGTAAACGGACGAGATGTTTATGACGGAGACGGTTAATAATGGTGAGCTCAGCCAGAAAATCGTCCTGGTTCTTCATGTTATCCCTAGAGAACTTCTTAACAGCCACTTCCAAATCCTCCTTCACCAGCGTACCTCTGTAAACAACACCAAACCCACCTTGTCCCAGTTTGTTCTTCTCATTGAAATTGTTGGTGGCCTTCTTCAATTCCTCGAACCCAAACTCCCTCGGTGTCCCCGGAAGACTCTTGAGCGTCCCCAGTATTACGGAGTCCGAAGCCTTCGCCTTCTTCTTCTTCCTGCATAAATGGTAAACCATCCCAGCCACACCCACCAGAACCAGAACTAAAACAGGCAACCCAACACCCAATCCAATCTTCACCAACCTCCCAGTTTTCCCCTTCTCAGGTAAACTCTCCACCGTGATGTTCCATCTCAGAACGCAGTTCAACTCTGATGTGATTCCAGTGGAAGCAGAGAAACCAAAGTAAGAGCTCTGTTTCACTATGCTTTTGAGATCGAGATCTGAGCTCAACACAGGCTTCGTGGGTTTCGCCACAATGGGTGCATCCTTGTCTGGTTGCGATGCCATAAATACGTCAAGCACCTTGCGTGCACCATCGTACTCCACCCACACAACGTAGAATTTAGTCCCGTTTGGAGCAATCTGGAACCCGAATTGGGACAAGGAAACATTCACCTTGGACCGTACACTGTTGATGTTGAGTCCGATGTGGTTATCGTCCGGGTCGAAGTCCTGCTTCACGGTGTCCAATTCGATGGCGACGAACTGGTTGGTGGGGTTGCCGTCGGTGGTGGAGTTGGTGAGACCAAGAAACTGACCATAGCTGTTGGAGGGAGGCTTCTCCAGAGAAGGAGCGATCATGAAAGCAAGGCCTTCCCCTGGAGTGGCGTTGTTGACGCGGAAGACGTTGACGAGGAAGGAAGAGTTGAAGGAAACGAGTTTTCCGTTCAAGTCTGAGTCGTCGTCCCAGAGCTTGAAGGGTTGCGGGAAAAGGACTCGGCCGGAGGTGTTGGTTAGAGAGACGTTTCCGGCGGTATCCGGCGTGATTTGGAGGGCTCCGAAGTTGATAGACGCGGGAGATATGACATGGAAGGTTTGGTAGTCGGAGGAGGGGTCAAAGGGACCGAACACGTGGTTTTCTGTTTTCTGAATCTCAGCTTGGGACGTTGGCGCCGGGAAGAGCAGCAGAATGCTGATGATGACGGCGACCGTTGTGTGGGGGAGCAACAGCCATGGACACATCTCAATCTCAGACCAGTGGCGGCTACTACTGCCACAACATTGGAAGGAAGTAAAGGAACTGCTTTCAGAAATCAGAATTGCATTTATAATTGTCCCGGCGGCCACCCTTTTTTATTTTTAAAAGATATTTTTATTAAAAGTTGAGTCCTTCAATCTCTATAATATACGTTTTAGTCGTACGTTCTTTTAAAGTTCTTTCATATATATTTATAATATCATGACCAGTCACCACCAACCAGCATGTGCCCCCGACTGACTTATGTGTTCACAATTGATTTGAGAACATATAAATAAGAATTTATATTTTAATATTTAAGTATGAATATTTTAGTTTAAATAATTTTCACTCGTTTTTTAATTTCTCTTGATTAATTTTGATATCAAAAGTACAAGTCGAGAGTTGTCTATATTCCTTTATTTGTTACTCTTAAACATCGTACTGCATATCTCGATAATCCAGTTCATAATTGTTTTATTATATATACATACACAATTAAAAAATTAGACTAATTAAGAGTAATGATAGGAATTAATGAATTCACTTTTAGAAATATTCAAGAGTTAAATTATATATTATAAAAAATTAGAGATTAAATTATTAATATCAAAATTAGGAAAAAGTTTTGGCTTTGGTTTCTAGGAACCTTCCGTCATAAATTTGAAATTTCTGTCCTCCCAAAAGTGATTTTTGATATACATATTGCAATTATTTTTTTCTTTAATTAGGAAGGGGCTATGATATGTTGATTTTCAATTACAAGAAAGCTTTCCTGGTTAGTTCGTGGGTATTTTTCAGCTGATCAAGAATGCTTCTTACTATTTATTCATTTTTTTGTCTGCTAAATTTTGTTGGAGTTGTCTTAAATAAATGAAAAGGAATAACAAAGATACACATTAGATAAAGAAACAGACTGCTAATATAAAATCTCCTTAAAGTTGAAGCTGTTAACTATCTGATTAAGTTGTGTATATTTTAATCGTGCAATTTACGACCTTTGAAAGTATACACACTCCATCTCTTTCTTTTTTTTTTTTCTACAATTTATAGTTAGGTTTAGATGCAAAGAATATTGTTATAACTGTCTTTTTATAATTATTGTCATTTTTGTATATTGTTGACCCCCACTTAACGTTGCGTTGATTAATTGAAGCTTCTGTAATAGTTGAATATAAAAAGAATATATATATATATATATATATATATATATTTTTTTTTTTTTTTTAATACATTCTTTTTCGTTGCAAGTACAAATAAATAAATTATCCACTTGTGCGAAGTTTGTCTTGTTCGATAAAGATAAGATAATATTCGTTGATCAATTTCAAATCGATTTAGGTGATATTTGACCAAGAGCATAACACATATGGCAAAAATAGGATCGCGTCCGGATTTCCTGTTGGGCGTGTCCCTGTTGGGTCTTGTTGGACGTTGTTGAGTATTTTAGTAGTAATTTTTTTTGTTATTAAAATTTTTTATAATAAATATTATTATCATTATAATTTTTGTTAAATTAATTATTTAAATAAAAATTATAATAACAATAATATTCATTATAATAATATTAAAATATATTTTAATAATAAATAAAATTATCGTTAAAAAACTTAACAGAGACTACAGCAAAAGACGCCCAACAAGGGATGTAAAAGCAATAGGATCCAACAATCACAACGAGAAAAGTTTTCAATATCAAATGAAAACTTATTAATAAGAAATCTCGAAACCTGCTAACCATAACTAAAATTTTTAGAAGTGAAGCATTTGACTTGAGATATTGAATTTTAGAATGATTATATATATATATATATATAATTTTCTCATAAAATTTGAATGTGAATGAATCTTAATTTTAAAAAATTTAAATCAATGATTTATATATCATGTGTCTTTAATTAAATTGTGCTTGTATATATGTAGACTGTAGAGTTCACAAGTCAAAGCTTGGTGCTTCCTAGCAAGCGGACTATGCTGTAATGAGTATGTAGGACATGCCGTCGTACTCCATATATGACCATAGAATGAGATATTTGGATATATATTACATTATTTTATTTATATTATTAATTAATAATATTTAATTAATTATTTTTATTTAATATTAATAAATTTACGTATTATAAAAATTTATTAAATATAAATAATTAATGTATAAATAAAATAAAATAATACATATATCTAAATTTTTTAAAAAATTGATCATGGATAGCTATCAAACCAAGAAGAAAACAAAATATACACTAGTGTGTACACCAAAGCTATACACTGTCATTCACTTTATGCCTGTAATCAAATATAATTCATAAGGCCTGACACAGCATGACCTTTACAGATCACGAAACCCTTGTAGAAATCTGGAAAGTTGGATGCTAAATTAATTAGTATAAATTTATAAAACACAATCAAATTACTTCACATATTACAGATAACACTCATTTACCAGTGAGATCACGATAAATTAAAGTACGTAGGTGCACCATGGTTTTGTTCTTATTTATATTTATTAGTTACAACACCCATATGCAACATGTCATAAAGAAAAATACAAATGAAATTTATATATTAATCAGAAAATGTTGAAAAATGTGCTCAAATGATGCATTTTACTTGGATTGCTATTTATTAACTTATCTCTATATATTGATTTTTGCGATAAGGTAGGGTGGATGAACATGAGGTGTAATATTATACACTTCTTTACTATAAGAAGTGAGGAAAGAAAATTATAACGTTTAGTGTACTTACACCAATTCTTTAGACTCGAATCAAGTGAGTCAATTTAATTAACTGTGAGAGATTTATTTTATTCCATTTTTTTAACATCTCAAAAAAAGTTAAATACGCCTTCTACGTACGTACTATTGATCTTCTGCGAACTATATGTTTATTTGTAGAAAAGGAATACTTGCAATGACTTATTATTACATTCTCATGTCCCACAATTATTAGGGATGTTTTCGTAAAATACATATTAAATTGCTTAAGTAAGGCTTGACTAATTTTATATTCAATGTTGAATTTAACTAATAATTATTGTTAATTAATTCGTCACATCATCATCGTAAAAAAGATTATCACATTGCTGAACACAGTTATCGTTGGCATAAAATATAGTAAAATACATTGCCAAGTTGTAAATAACAGCAAGAAGAAAACAGTTTACGTCCAGTGGCAAGCAATAATGATGCCACCCTCCTTTCTTGTTTGTCTTCTTCTTCCTTTTTCTTTTTCATCTTCTTCTCAGTAATACATTGTATACAAGTTGACAATAAGTGTGGTACTACTCTGTTAATTGAATTGTCCGCATTCAAAGTCATTTTGATAGATTCACCAAAAAGAAAAAGGCAATTTGAAGGATTCACATCAATGAAGCTTGAAAATAAATTTAAAGTCAGACTTGGGTTAAAATTTCAATGTAATGTGAAAATGAAATCAGAGTTTGATTTAATCGATGTGTTAGTCATTTTGCTTTATTGTTTTATTTTTTGTTTTTTAAAAAACAAGATCATATTCATACTACACCTAGGCCCTAACTACAATGGATTATTGCTCACTCCTAATTAATATTTTATTTACATGGTAAAAACTAATTGATGAAAAAATGTCTCACTTCTTAATTAGATCATCCAAATGACACAATCTTTGTTATTTGTCAACGTAATTATGTGTCTAAAATAAATAATAATTTGTATCAAGAAAATTAAACTTCATATGTCATGTTTTATATTTATAGAAATATTGGAAATCAGTACTTTTGGCTGGGTTTGAAATGACGATATTGCCCATGGTAATCACATTGTTTTACTGCTTGATGCCACTCCGGTCCCAATTCTGAGTCCGCGTTTGGCTTGGTACTCCATAGAAAAAATTATCGTGCCAACGAACCACAATTCTGATTCTTTCTGTACAAGGCCACCCTGAAGATGACCTAATTCCAGATGCCAAATCCCTAATCGGTTCTTAATTCTGCAGGTACTTTCCTCGTCTTTTATTTTTCATTCCTTCCCTGGTTTGATGCATGTGGATTCAGTTCCGAATTATGCTCTTCTATTATTTCTGCCGTAACTGCCATGCTTTTGTGCTTGAAAAGAGGGGACTTTTTTTGGGGGGTATGAATCAATTTTTACTTTTCTGGTTATGACGAAATTGTTGATGGGTTGTTCAATACTTCAATTATAGGGAATTTGAGTTTTACTGCGGGTTGGAAATTGCATGTTGGAGTTGTTCAAACGCGATTCTTCAGTTTTTGTCTGAGTTTGTGAAAGTAAGGGGAATGAATATGGTGATCAATTAATTCCTGAGTTGCTGCAATTACCGTTTGGAGACGTAAACTCAGCAAGTAAGAAGGCTTGATTATTTTAGTCACATTTGTTATTTGAAGGATGAGAAGTTCCTTATCAGATCCACGAACTTTTGCTCTAAAAATTGTTTACCTTTGTGAATAATGGGGGCAAATGCTAGAGTGGGCAGATTCTTCTTTTTTAAACATGGGTTTGTATATTTGTCTTTCAAAATTTTATCCAATCATGCTCAAGATTAGGGGGTTGGGGCTTCACTTATTTTGGAGTTTTCCAATCTCAGATATTACTTCTATACATTAAAGACTTGCAAAACCTTGGCCTACAGCCTTTGATTTGGGATGTAAATGTGGTGGTTTTGTTTCTGGTGAAGATTTGTCTGACTAATTTAACGGATCAAATTGTATATGAAAGTTTAACTGATATATCCAACGAATTAATTTAGAATGATGAGGTTTCCCATTGTTACATTATCCCCTCGGACTCTAGATATATCAATTAATCAACAGTGTATTCTTCTCTTGGCTATTGGTCAATCCTTTGCCTTTTTGTTTGTTTGGTTCAAATTCATTTTTGAAGTTGAGGATTGTGATTTTTACATTTTTTTATGTTAATAAACCAAAGCATGTTTTTAGTGTGAAGCATATTCTGTGTTAACTTCATAGATTTGTAGCACTTTTGTTTAACTAAGTTCCTGATAGATGACTACGTGTGTTCTTATGTTTTTTTTTTCCTCCTCTTAATTTGTAGCAACTATTGGTGAGAATGCAAGATCCAAGGATTCCTATGTCTGAGGAAATCTCGAATGCTAAACCACGGAAGAAGAAAAGCTCGACCCAAAGAACCTCTTTATTTCAGTTGCAAGGGAATAATGTCAAGGAAGAGGTACAGGCACCTCTGTCAATAAAATCAGGACACAAGGGTTCCAAGAGAAACCTGATGACTGAAGTTTCACCCCCTTATCAGAAACCAGAGGGGTCAAACTCAGATTCATTGCCAGATTCTTCTACAGCTGGAAATGAGTACCGAGCATTGAGGCGAAAGTATCTATTGCTGGAAGATGAGAGCTTTGCATTAGGGAAAGACCTAAGAGAGGTTGAAGATGAGGTAAAGACCCTCGAAGATGAGAAGCTTGCACTGTTGGATCAGCTTGTTGTGTTGGAAGGCCTCGTGGATCCTGCAGAGATGCAGTCTTAGGGTTTACAAATTGCAATTATCTAGAACCTCTGTATGTCTTTTCATCTTCTGTTCAGGAACCTATTTGTTGTCATACAATGCCTAAAATAGGATTCAATGTTTCACTGCTTTGTATAGCTCTTTAGAAATTGATGAATCAAATTTACATCTGTAGAAATCAGCGAAGTCTTAAATGTGGTTAAACCCCTCCATCACTTATGTCCTGGACGCAGATGGTATTTATTTGATCCTGCTATATCTCTAGTCATACATACTAGATTCTTAATATTGTTTCTACTGCTCAGAGCGCTACTACTTACCTTTTTATTTTATTTTATTTTATTTTATTTGTTTTAACGGCCTTGGACATGGACCTGGGGCTTAGCGGGACTACAAGATGACTGTAAAAACGTCACCCCCCGAGGAAAGGAGGGTGAGTCAACATCACTTGTGAAAGTTGTAGCATATTATTGTTCCTGGGATGCATAGGATTTTGATTGTATGCATATTCTACATCTGTAGAGAAAATAAGTTTCTGTCATACCTAAATTTTTCTATCGTTTGGAAATATAATACGAAAGATGAATTTGCACGTGCCTAGGAGAGGTAACCAAGCGCATGTATTCTATTCTTAATTTGACGTCAAAATATGGTTAACAACAAGTATATATGAATCGTCTGGTTCTTAAATTGGGTTAGGCAATAATTGCTACGGATAATTTCCTCTACTACCATATTCGAGCTAATCATTCTATTTTAGTTTACAGTGTTGATCAAAATGGGTTTGTTAGCGAAAATGTCGACATTACTGTAAATGATAGTTGAGACTTTAGAGCAGTTTTGGGTGTATCAATATATCTTTCTTTAACTTAATGTTCCGTTGGTTTTGCTGTATATAGCTGTAGTATGCATCAAGATTTCAGTATGGATGTTGTTCTAGTGCCTATTGGTTTCACAAAGATCCTAAGCTAATGTAAATATTTACAAGCATTGTTACCAGACCAACCCAAGGTTCACAGGCGCAACCCGTACAACTAGAGGACTAGTGGCCTGTGATATTCTGTTCTTCCATGACAAGAACCCAAATGTATAGCCCTTTGAGGGAGCAACCACTTTGAAATGCACAATGAAGTTGATTTTCTGCCCAACTCTTGTGAAGTTCAGCTGGTTTGGGACAACAGTGACATTAACTCCAGCAGGAGAAGAGACTACAGCTTTATATACACTTCTTGCTTTTCCAACGTTAGTCACAGTCCGAGTAACAGAAAAGTTGTCTTTGAGATTGGGCACTGTAATGGATGGATAGTTGAGGTCAGTGGCAGTTTTGAATGCCCTATGGCTTTGACATGTACTGTTGTCTCGGGTAACAAGATGAAGCGACCTATCATCATAATTTAGTGAACAGAGGAACGCCACATAATCTTCTGGCTTGGAATCATAAATGAGGCCTGGATCAAGAACTCTTGAGGGGTTCACAAAACCTGATCCATAATCAAATGCATTAGCCCCTCTTTTTTCAGGATCCGCTCTGATGTGTTTGTGGTGCTTATCCAGAGTTGTAGCTGCATACAAAAATTTATGATTAGTGTCTTTAAAGGAAGTGCAGCTTGTGATCTGTAAGAATATATGTGGTGATACTTCTATTCTTCCGAGTTGTTTGGTAGCATAGTTGAGATTTCAATTTGAGTAAGAAGAATCTCAAAACACTGTGAGTTATATATTATAGAAAATAAGAAGACATTACTATTTACTACTAGTATGTTATACCAGTTGTCATGATGGCTGATTTGATAGCAGATGGAGACCATGAAGGATGAACAGCTTTGACTAAGGTTGCAATTCCAGTTACATGGGGACAAGCCATAGAGGTTCCTGAGAGAATATTATACATCATGTTTCCTGCTGCTGGAGACCATGCTGCAAGGATGTTCAATCCAGGAGCTGTGACATCAGGCTATATAGCAGCGGAGTCAGAACTCACAAGTCACAAGTCTTCCAGGAATAAAGAAATGATATGAAAATTGCCAAATTATTTATAAGCCAAAATAATAATCTCTATTTCACTCATTATTTATGAGAATATCACCTTCAAAATTTCAGGGGTCAAGGAATTGGGGCCTTTAGAAGAAAATGCTGCTACACGGGGTGCAGGCTGAGTTCCTAACACTGTCTTCGCTCTGAAAATCCTTGAAGTGGGCTGACTGTTCAGCATAACATAATGCTAGATCAGGGAATAGCAGAAAAGTTGAGATACCTCACACAAATGTTTATTTTCTCAAATATGAAACAAACCGTGTGCTATTAACATAGGATAGAATTTGTTCTCCCGTTCTCCTTCCAACAATAGCTGAAGGGATTACAAATGGAACGGCCACATCTAGACCTAACTCATCAATAAGTATCATCCCCACTCCTCCTGCTTGTTTCACTACCTTGCTCTTTGCGAGCTTTGATTCTGTTGAACTCTCTGCATGTCGACACACCAGAACCTTCCCTTTGGTCTTTGTCTCATTCAGGGAACTGTCTAAACAATAACTGCAGAAACAAGAGGAAAAAAAAATTAACTGTAAGACATCCTTTTGCATCAATCTTTAGACAGTTCTCACTTTCAACTACCTCTGCTTCACCTGGATTGATAAGGAGTGAAATATCCTGCAAAGGCTTCAGATGCAGAAATTATCCTTCTGGAGTCTTTCATTTCCAAGAGACTGAGACTTTCACCCTGATTCAATTATACAGTACTAACTATTCACTTCAGGGTCTACTTGCTGTGCAGAAAATCTATCAAATGAAAAGTAATTAGCATTACCGTGATGTTAGCTCTATATCCTAATCTAATTTCAGAAATGAAATCCCTATCTGTTGAGCTAGCAGCAACAGTGATCATCCATGGTGCAAGATTCGTAGCAGAACCAGGATTTCCATTATTCCCAGAGGATGCAACCACAAGCACTCCACGACTAGCAGCATGAAATGACCCCACAGATATGGCATCACTGAAATAGTCCCCTTCGGGAGCTTCAGGACCCACAGAGAGAGACAGAATGTGAACCCCATCTCGTATGGCATCATCAAAGGCAGCTAGCAAGTCCACATCATAGCAACCCGAGTCCCAACATGTTTTGTACACAGCAATCCTAGCCAGAGGTGCACCTCCCCTAGCTTCTCCAGTTCCCAGTCCCTTGTAATTCACGTTTGACACGTAACGCCCCGCAGCTATAGAGGCTGTGTGGCTGCCATGGCCAGAGCTATCCCTTGGCGATCTGAAAGAGATTTTTTTCTCTGAACCTTCCTCTGCTTCATATCCACTCATATAGTATCTAGCTCCAATCACTTTCCTATGCCATAAATTATTGACCAATGAAAATGGCTCGGCTATAAGCTGATGTCAACAAAGTGAAATGAAGAAGATGAAGGTCAATGAGAAACCTGTTGCAACAAGAAGCATTGAATGCTTCTCCTGTTTGACATTGGCCCTTCCATCCGGATGGCACTGGAGGCATGGCAGTGTCGTCAAAACTTGGGGATTCAGGCCAAATTCCTGTTCCAATAGTGATCATGATTTATGAGTTAAACCTATTATGGTTCCCATTTATTAATTCCAATCCATTTATTAAACCTATTTCAGTAAGCTTACTTATACTCTTTTCCAGTGGAGTGTTTTCTGCTTTAAATTTCACAGAGTAATTGTATCAACAGCAAAACAGGGGATGAATATATGTATAAAACATGATCACGTTCAATTTATTTAACTCTCTAAAGAAGATTTATTTAACTAAAGTAGATTAGCAAGGATAAATTTTCCAAAAATAAAAGAAAGAAAAGTCTTTCGTGGTTCAAAATTTTTCAACTATACTTGAGCTGCAAGTTAGAAAATGAGATTGAAGAAAGAGACAGTTTCTTCTACCAAAGTAATAAATGAAGGGTAAAAATGCTTGTGAACCGACGAATAAAAGCCTTTATGGAAAATTTAAAGAATAGGTGCATATTGTACTAAGAGAGGATGGGCTTGCTTCATACAAGTAATCATAACAAAGCTTACTGTGATTAGTAACACCGCTCACCAGTATCAATGAAACCAACGATGATATTCGCTTGGTTTCTGGTGGAGTGCCCAAGAACATCCATGGTTTCGTCGTCCGGAAGTCCCATAAAGTCCCATGAATGAGTTGTGTGCAGAAATCTCTTGGAATTGGGAAAAACAGAAACTACTCCTGGCATTTCTGTCAGTATTGAATATGTAGATTACGGAAGCAATTACTTTCTTGGTGTTGAAGAGTATTTGCAGTCTGAGAAAAGAAAGAAATTAAAAAAAAAAAAATCACTGACTTACCAGAAATTTGGGAAACTTGTTCATCAGTCAACTTGGCTGCAAAGCCTCTGAAACCATGTTTGTAGCTATAAACATGGGAGGCTTGGGCCTCCTCGATGCTGCTCAACGTTACAAATAGAAAAAAAGACACCCAACGTTATAAAGGAGAAGGGTATAAATTTTTTTCGAAAAGGGAACAGGAATTAACCCTGACCTTCCTCTGTGAACATCAGTAAGCATTTGATGGTTTTGCCGCAGAATATCATCAGGGTCTTCACCAGTGTTGCTTCCCATGTACACTACATATACCTGCCATTCAATCCGACTTCAACTTAAGAAGACACCCAAAACCCAGAAATTACCAAAACCGAAATTCTGGCAACAACCCAGAACAGAATAGTTAAGAGTTTGATTTTACCTTAGCAGAAAAGCAAAAGCTAGTTTCTGCAACAATAACCGCAAGACAGAGATAAAAGAAGGTACGGCTATTAGCATAACTAAAAGAAAACATCTTGGATGTCACAAGTTTGGCTAAAAGGAGTGTATCAACATATACTGTTAGTCACAGGACTAAGCAAACAATTAGAACCAGTATTTATAACTAAAGGCGAAGGGAAAGCAGAAATTGGGTGCCAATTAGGCAAGCCTTTAGGAAAACAAAAAACAAAAGAAGGAAACCCAGATGGGAAAAGAGGAGGGAGAGAATCAAGGTTGAAGTTGAATAAGGGTACGTATGTGTTTTGGGTAGAATTAAAATTAAGGTGGTAAGAGTGAGACAGGGACGCAGATGACAAAACGTGGAGTAGTGTAGTGGCAAAGTTTTGTGGGTAAAAGGGTGAGATGATGATGTATGTGAGAGAGAGAGAGAGAAAGAGAGAGTGGTGCTTTTGGAGGAAGGCAAGCAACCGCAAAGGAATAAGCATCCATTTTTGGAGGTGTGCACTTAGACGCCAGTATGACCCTCGTAACACGGAGACCGTTAGAAGCAAAGCAATGTTGATAAAATACTCAAAACTTAGTGGAGCCATGCTATTCTGCCTCATCACCATCAAAGTCCAAACCATGTGACCAGTACCACCCTTTCTGTTCTATTCCCATTTCTTTCAATAGAAACAAAATTCCATTTCTAAAAATCTTGGTTTAAGATAGTGACATCTGTTTTTTACAAGCCTGATAATAAATTGAGGTACATATAACAAATTGATTCAGATCCTATGTGATCATGATTTTCATAGATGTGTGAATTCTTAGTCAAATGATCATATCTAAATGATCAATTATTGAAATTAATTGCAAAAACTCAAATCCTTTTACACATGAAACAACGGGTGTTAAAAATAAATAATCAAGAGTGCGATTATATTCAATTATTCATTCAAAACAGGACATTGCTTATGAGCAATTTGTAAGTAACTTAATGATAGCGTATATGATTAATTTATCCCAAATGATTTTGCTTTGTGTGTAGCATATGATTAATTTTATGATTTATGTTGAAAAGGGACTTTCATTAGAAGCCAAGAGCCCAAGATACAGCACAATAACCTCATTCATCTCTTTCATTCAATTTTAAGTTTTAACTAGAAGTCTCAAACTTTACCTATTTTTTACTATCTTCTTTGCACCTCGATTTACTCATAAACACCATCTAATTTAGGGAACCTAGTTTCACATCAATCAGTGCATATCATATATATATTTTTGACAAAAAAACAAAATTCACTTAAAATATTATATTATGTAAAGTTTACTGAAAGTGAACTCAATTATGTGATAATGTAATGACTATAATATCAAATACTTACTACAGTACCACATAACTAAAAAAAATAACTCCCCACCTACAGATACATATTGTAGGTTGATCTCTATCACTCTATGTTAGCATGAATAATATGATTTTTTTTTAATCTAACATCCATGAATATAAAAACATAAATATATCAATATACTACACCTTACATATTATTGATAATTTGATTTAATTTAATAATATTTGATAGTCTAAATTTAAATTTCTCAACTGTTGGTCATTACTAATAGAGCCATGGTTATGATTCTCAAATTAATCATGTGAGCGATCTCCTCCGTCACTACAGACCAAACATGATAGTCATGAAGCTAGATGTTGTCACTTGCAAGTTGCAACCATACAGATTTTCTTTCTTTCTTTCTTACATACATGTATACATACATACATACATACATACATATATCCTATAATATATAGATTAAAATATACAAAACTTTTATGAACTTTAGAATTTTTGCAGAGAATACTTTTAAATTTTAAAAGTTAATAAAGAATCTTTTTAAACTTTTAAAATCGTGCAAATAATATCTTCTATTAAATTTTTTATCTAAAAACTAACAGTCAAATGCCACATCAGATCCATTGACTCTACGTAGGTTAAAATGTTGAGTTGCAACCAAGGGCAATTTTGTCTTTTACCCAATCCTTCTTCTTCCTCCTCCTCTCTTTCTCTCTTCTCATCTCTTCTATCACTGGTGCACCCGATTTCTCGTCGTTGTCACATGTCTGCTGTCGCCATAGTTACCACCGCAAGCTATCACTGACGGCATCGTCGTGAACATTTGCTGTCAAATTTCACTGCTGGCCGTGTGAGGACGAGTCGTGAATGTTCAAAAATCAAGAATGTTTGCGACTCGTCCTCGCCCTCGGACGAAAATCGTGAACGTTCGTGACTCATCACTTGCGGCTACGAATAAGGATTTCCGCGAGGTTGCGTCTGTGCATTTGCAAGGGTTCTGTCTGTTCGTCTATCCGTGCGTCTGTGTTGTTCAGGCGACTCATCCATGGCTTTTTGTCTGTTTTATCGTCAGTGGCAACCCGTCCGTGAAGTTCTGCCGCTATTCTTGCTATTTCTTTAGCAACCAATAACTTTTCAACAATTGTCCGCTAACAAAAGAGATAATGGTGCCCAGAGAAAGAAGGAATGGTAGAAGAAAGAGAGAAAAAGACAAAAAGATAAAATTACTCTTAGTCTAAGTCATTAAAAAATCTGACATTATGTACAAAATTTTAAAAGTTTAAAAGGTTTTTTGTTGAGTTTCAAACTCCATAAAAATTATATGCAAAAGGTGTAAGAGTTAGAGAAATTTTATATATTTTAACCTAATATATAATATTATAGATTGACCATCACGGAAAGCAATTGCACACCCACCTAATAGGCCGATACTATTGATTAACCTTTTATGTTCCCCCCCCCCCCCCCCTTTGTTTCTTTCTTGTATGCCATTCAATCATATCAATGATTTCACTATAAATTTCATGACTGCATCATTGAGGCAATATTGAAAGATAAGCATAAGGGGCCTTTCCATTGGTCAGCTCTTTCATTATATATATCACCATGAACCACATCTACGTCTATTAATGAGATAACCAGAAAATGACTGATTTGATTAAGATTGTAAATATATGCATACAATATATATATATATATATATATATATATATTAATAGATTCAAAACCCAATAATATATTGTGGTTAAGATTATTGGAAAGTTCTATAATTAATCAATGATAACGATTGACTAAAAAATGTACAAATCTGAAAAAATTAATCAACTTACCTTTTATGTGTAACAATTAATTGCATGGATCCCACTTCATCACAAACTAACTTGTCCTTTAATATCTAGTGAACTAATTATAAAACCTAGATTCTTGTTTATCTCAAGGTTCCACCGTTGCTGAATCATTGAAGCTTGAACTGTGTTGGCCACAATTAATCCTTGATTATTATTTAATTATCTTATACATGTGTGTAAGGAGAGAAACTATAATTAATTGGAGATTAAAGAGGTAGCTACCTAGATTGCTCTTCTTGCCAGCAACAGTATTCTTTTTCTATATATCTCCGTCTATTATGGCTGAGCTTCAGATTACAACCATACTCAACCCAGCAATTTTTTTGACTTCTATACAAATTATGTGTGTCGGTGCATATATAATGTTTTGTGTTATATTAATTGCTCTTTTTAAATAAATAAATTCACAGAACTAAGGATTTAATAGGAGAAAAGATGGGAACGGATTTTTCAAATAAAAAATTGCTAGACAATCAAGGCCCAATTGATATTGACCACATATTGCCCATTGGGGTCAAAGACCAATTGTAGACGCTGGGCTTAATGCATTGCATATATATATATATATATGCAATATTATTGCATATATACACTTAAAGTTAGACAAGAGAGTATGGGAAGGTAGTTATGACTTATGGGTAAGCCTTATCTTACACTGCATCTCCATCAAATTCAAATCCCTTAGAAATATCTCATCCAAAATTACTTGCACTAGTTTGAGAATCTCATACAATATCATGGGTTCAGACTCAGATGAAACACAAGTGTTGAATCCTCCACCCTTGTCTATCCTCCAGAGATTGGATCGCCTTGAAGTTTCTGTCTTAACCAAATTTCTAAAATTAATAAACCATATATGTGTGTGTGTGTGTGTGTGTGTACATGTGTTCATAAACGATGTATGATAATTAATTAATGCATGCAGGTGCTGTTTCTGGAAGAGAAGCATGGCTTTTGCTTGCCATCAGCAAAAGCAATGCATTCCTTTGAAGCAGAAGATGAAGGCAAGAGTTTGTCGTCTGCCCTTGAAGAAGCTCACCACAAAGGCACAATAATGGAGCGAGTAACACAGCTTGAAAATGCCTTTGGATCCGCTGCCATTACTTTTGCTGGCATTAGCCTGCCATTACTTTTAGCAGCGGTTTTTTTCGTTGCTAAAGTGTTTTTAATATTATTGCAACGAAAATTATTGCTGCTATAAATTTTGTTTAAATAATTAATTATAACAGCAATAATTTTCGTTGCAATAATATTTAGCAACGCAAAAAACCGCCGCTAAAAGTAATGGCAGGGTCAGCAAAAGTAATGGCAGCGAATCCGAACTCCTTGAAAATAGACTCATTCAGGTCAATTATTTTATATTTGATTTATTTAATTATTCATGAAGCTTCACTTCTAAAGTTTAATTATTATGCAATTATATAATTTCTTATATATGTTGCATATGTTATTGTGTACCACTAACTCAGTTGAGCCTAGACATTGAAATGGGAAAGGGAAACACATCAAGGTGTAGTGGCTGAAAAAGTAGGACATGGACAACACATGAGGATTCCAATATGATCACTCCAGTAAGTGACCAGTGCTTTTTCAACATGCAGATTCAGATGGCACACAAATTTTCAAATTCTATCAGAGAATTCTGTTTTATTCATGCTTCATTAATTTGTTTGAATGGTTTGTTCCAGAAGAATGTGGTTGCAGTTGCAGAAGCAGAAGGTTGTTCAATAAATTCAGCGTCGTGCAGAAGACGAAGGAAAAGCATGTGGAGGATGCGTATAACAGGAAATGGCTCGAACTTGGCAATTGAGAATTAATGTGTAATGCCTTTGTGTTTTCAACCATTCAACTTGATAGTTGAAACATACCCACTATACCTGCTACGAAATAATATTTTACTAATATATCTGCTAATTATAAACATGAACTCCTCCTCTGTAAATTTGATGATATAAAAATATTCTAATCCAAAATAAATTTAATTCTGAATAATCTAAAGTATATGAAAAGTGGAGACCATTTTGTCTTAAAGAGAATAAGAATGGATGATGGATGGGTGTGATTTGTGTCAAGTCTCAACTGTCAAAATTTCTTGGGCCCTCACCCCATAGAATCTGCCAATACTCACTATTAGCAGCCGTTGCGTGCCACGTAAACATAATGCCTACGTCTTTTATTGTCACCTTTCTGTCTTCTTCTTTTCCTTCATTTTCATTTTTATAAAATATATTTTTTTATTTATTTAAAAAATTGATAATAAAAATTTATTGAAATGTGTAGACAAATCAAAATATTTTATTAAAAATTAAGAGGATGTAAGATATTAATAAGAGAAAATTGATGAATTTTAAACAAAAATTAAGGAATAAAAAAAAGATATTTTTATCTTTACTATATTATATTTTTAATTAAATACCTAATAACTAAAATACAAAGAATTGTATCTAATTCTAGAAAATCAAAATGGATGACAAATTTGCTTTATCTTTGTAAATAACGTAAAGTAACTAGAATCTTCCAGACAGCAACGTAACTGATTGACGTTTTCACCCTTGGAGGTTTCTCCATTTTACATCATCCTCCACCTTTATTTTGCCATAAATATAGTAGTCATTCGTCCATCGGCAACTTCGAGATCCGGAGTCAACAGAGAGTGACGGTGCGCTGAAGAAAATGGTGGTAGAGGCGGTGGAGCTGCAGGGCGAACGATGGCATTCGGGTGGAGGTGGAGGTGAAGAGAAAGTGTTCAGGGGAAGAGAAGAATTTGGTAAATCATCCAACACATTCAAGCAGATTGTAGCCTTGGCGATTTGGTTAGGAGCTTTTCATTTCATCGCTGCATTGGTTCTCGTCGCCCTCTTATTCCTTTCCACCTCCAAAGCACTCTTGTTCGTTTCTACTCCGTTCTTCCTCTGTCTTTCATTTCCTTTTACCCTTCTTTCACTTTCTCTGCTTGCTTTGGTGCGGTTCATGAGTTGACTTGTGATCATAAAATGGTTTTCTTTATATGCGTGTCACTATGTCAGGGTTTTTGGTTTGCTCTTAATATTTATGGTGCTTCCGATAAATGAGAAAAGCAACTTTGGCCGAAAGTTGTCCAGGTAGCTTTTCTTTTTAATTTTTTTCAATCTGGGAAACTTCCCTTTCAGCTCTGTTAAAAATTCCTCCTTTTCTTTTTGGGAATATTTCAGGTACATATGTAAGCATGCTGCCAGTTATTTTCCAGTCACCCTTCATGTAGAGGATATAAAAGCTTTCGATCCTAATCGTGCTTATGGTTTGTATGATCAATTCAATTGAGAATTGTTTTCCTCAATTTTTTTAATTAATTTACAATCCTTTGCCCTGCCTAAGATAATTTCTCCAAATGACCGGAGAAACTTGTTTATTGCTGGCTTTATTTTACGAAGAAAGGGTCATGGAAAACGTGGGAAAATAAATAAAAGGCTTGTTTTGATGGATGGTAATCCACTGCCCATAAGTTACAACGTTATTAATGAGTCTCGAACAGTGAAATTTCCAATGTTACTGTTATGTAGCTGAAAAGAAAAGTGAACTTTCGCTAAGATTGAAATGATGAGAGAATACTACTTTGATTCACTCCACGTTGGAGGTTATGATGTTGCGTGTCAAGACTTTACATTTTCGATGTGAAGACGTACTGTATACCTTCCTTACGTCCTCCCAAATCTCAAGCAGTAAAAATACTTTCTTTTTTTTTTCCTTAGCGAAATAATCTGTTTTCCTATTCTTCAGACAAATTTGTAATTAGACGAATAAGTTTGGCTCAAAAATGGTAACAGTTAGCGACTGCTTAATTTGTGACTTGTTAGGAGCTCCTTAATATTGTTAACAGTTAACATTTCATGCAGTTTTTGGCTATGAACCGCATTCTGTTTTGCCAATTGGCGTTTCTGCGCTAGCTCACCATACGGGTTTCATGCCTCTTCCCAAAATAAAAGTTCTTGCTAGCAGCGCTGTAAGACTTTACTTGATGATCTCTAATGGGGGTTATTGAGGCTTCTACTTTCAAACTTATCTCTTCACTCTGATGAATAGGTATTCTATACACCATTTTTGAGACACATATGGACTTGGTTGGGTCTTACACCAGCAACAAGGAAAAATTTTCTCTCCCAGTTGGCAGCTGGCTATAGTTGTATACTAATACCTGGTGGAGTGCAAGAAACGTTTCTCATGGAGCATGGTTCTGAGGTATATAGCTTTTCACTCTCTCTTTTACTTGATATTTATGTGTCAACTTATAACCGAACACTTAGTTTTATGCTCCTGTGGGGATTATCTCCATGAAAATTACACGTTTCAATTTTCAACAGTCTACTGCGTATTGTTCCTGGTTCATATTTCATATTGATGCAGGATCTTTATATGTCAGCACTTTATTGTTTTAGGGTGTTGTTCTAGGGCTGCAAACATTGACCCAGTGGTTTGATAGGAATTAGGGTAATTTTGTAGGATGATGGTTATGTGTTTGTGGAGGTGGGGGATCTCAGAAGAAAGCCAAGTAGGTGAATTCACTAAATTCCACTGCGGCATAAAATTTCTAGAACCTGAGCATTGATCTATAATTGAGCAGTATATGGAAGTTCTAAAATTTTAAATATGGGTTTTGGCTCAGGATTTTGATAAGGAAGGTGAATGCTTGTATACCTAAAAGACATCATAAAGTTATAGGATTAAAATGACCAACTGCAGAAAGACTCTTTTAGACCAATTTAGCTTAGATGGCATGAGTATTTAGACTATTTCGTAATGGAGATATTGTTCAGAGGATGGGGAGAATATTCTGACGTATGGGCTCAAAATCAAGGGAGAGCATTGCAGCAAAGAATTTGGTCATAAAAATTGCAACAATTGCTCTCACACAAATAAAAAATTTGTGGTGCCATAATTTATATTCTTATTTGTTTAAAATATATTCTTAAATCAATGAGATCACGTTTTTCTGGACCCAAGAAATATATAATCTACTGGTTAAACATTGTAGTCACAAAATGCCTCAGAAATGCTGCAAATTCTGTCCCGGTTAAGTACAGTGTAACAACTCTGCCAGTTTAAGTAGCCCTCATCCCTATTGAAGAGTATGGAATTATTCTTCCCCTTTTTCTACTGGTTCATGTTGGTTAGATTTTCAAGCTGAATATATCCTGCTGATTGTGTAGACCTGTTTATTTTGCTCTCCTTTTTTGCTTTAAATTGAATCTGTGTTAGCTGTTTGTAATGATCGGAAGAAGTAGCATCTCTATAAAATGGGTCCTTAAGATGGAATTCTGTCTGCTCTTTAGGTTCATAGACCTCTGCAGTGTAATGAGAATATTTACTTTGTAGATTGCCTTCCTAAAGGCTAGAAGAGGATTTGTCCGCGTAGCAATGCAGACAGGCCAACCCTTGGTTCCTGTTTTCTGCTTTGGCCAGGTACCTATTCCTTGTCAAATTCTTTTACAAAAATTTATAAACATTTTGCAACTGTAGTTTAACTCTACATATCAGCTTGACAAACCTATAGAGCCCTAAAATATACCTGTGTATCTCTTTCTTATCTGTTAACTTTTCTGATTAATGCCTTCTATTTTTCTTGCTCATTCCAATTAACTATCTCTCCCTTTTGGTTCAAATTTTCTATAGTCAGATATCTTCAAGTGGTGGAAACCAACTGGGAAGTTGATTCTGAAATTTGCCAGGGCTATCAAATTCACCCCTATATATTTTTGGGGAATTTTTGGGTGCGTATTTCTCTTAATATGTTTGTTAATCTTTTTTAAGAACTTTCTGCCATCTGCCCTTTCTTGTGTTTCATTAGCGAAGGGTACTTTGAGGAGTTCCACTGACTAATCTTTGTGTGCATGATGTTAAGGGTAAATGGAGGGATGGAACAATGTAAAATTCCTTTTTTTTTTAAATGTGAAACCATGTTTTTCGGAGTTAAAATGATACATTCTGTTAATATTAAGTTTTAAGGAGACCTTGGGTAAAGCTTTTGAAATCATTTCTGCCTAAGAGAAGCCATACTCACCCCATTTGAACATTAATTCGTCCACTTACTCTAGTAGTATTTACTACATAACAACAAATGGTATTCCAGGATAAGAATTAACAGTTCAAATTTTCTTTAGGTTACATGAAAATTGAATATGTTTTGAGAAATTGAGAGTGGAAAAGGTCAGTCATTTCAATTGATGCTGTGTGTCAGTGTGTGTAAGATTTCTTCTTTATTTTAGCTTTCTTCATAGAATTTTTCCTTTCAACTTGAATGATATTAATACGTAGCCCCTCTTTAGTCGGTGCACAAGTAGGTTCTAAAGTTTAAACTAACTAGCGTGAAAGTGAATTGCTGTTCTCTGGATATTAATTTATTTATTTCTAAAACAGATCACCTTCTCTATTTTTCAGATCTCCTTTGCCATTCAGACATCCAATGCATGTGGTGGTGGGTAGACCAATTGAGGTTGTCAAAAATCCAGAACCAACCACGGAGGAGGTATATGCTATCCCTCAAGCTCTCAGCCCTTCTGTCAATCTCTTATCCTAAATCCATCTCTTTCTCTCTCTGTCTTCCCACATGCATCTCTGCTATATTTATTTATCTCTTAAAAGAGATTTTAAACCGATAACATAAGAAACCTTTTTTCTACTTTGAATGTTGTCGTGTTCTGGAGTAATGCTGCTTAAACAATATTTATCTCAAGCTGTGCCAAACTGCTGAGGTGGCATAATTTGACCTTTTGTCAGACTTTAGAGGAAAAAAGATTGTTTAAGTAGCATTACTCCTTGTGTTATTTTCAGCTGGAGGTTAGCCTTCCGTGCATTAAAATTAATGAACACCTTTATACATCAAAATATGGACATACTACCTTTAGCTTGATGACATGAAACTATGAACGAACTGTTTCTAGATGTGCTTCTCAGGTAGTAAAATTTTCAAGTGTTTTTATTGTGACCTGCTTTTAGGTTGCCAAAATACAGAGTCAGTTTATTGAAGCACTTCAAGAACTCTTTGAAAGACACAAAGCTCGTGCTGGATATCCGAACCTTGAGTTGAGAATCCTTTAAAACAATAATTTCAACTCGAATACAACACAACACAACAGTCCCATATTTTCATTGGTACATGTATTTTGCGTTTTTTCTCATTGAAAGGGGCTTTATGTATCATTTACTACTCAGTTATAAGGCAGTTAGGCTATGAATCACTTGTAATAAGACCCTGTGATGGCTATACCTATCATTCAAGTATCAACCCCCTGACGGGATATTGTTAAAAAAAAAAAAAAAAAAGAAGAAAGAAAAAAGAAAGCAATATGGTTAGATGGAACGTGGTTACTGTATTCTTTCAGTTATTAGCATCAGCAAACATTCGTTTTTCATATTGGAGAGAGAAACGTAAGGACGGGAGGAAAACGTGGTTGCCTACGACATTTATTATTGTATAAGTGAACAAATAATCAAATATTATATATACTGGGGTATATGGCAAATTGTCTATGTTTAATGACATGGTCCCATGGAAAACTTACACAAATTAATTATGTTTTACTGGGGAGTTGAGTTTTTTTTTTTTTTTTCTTTCTCTTTTAAACCTTATTCACCCTTCCTTGCTTCTCCTTTTATTTACATAGGATAATATTAGAACGATTGCATTTTTATGAAGTTTTAGTAATTTATATCCACTGCCACTATTTTTCAACAAAAAGAGAAGTTTCTATTTTGTTTGAAATATAATTAAAGGTATTGTTTTAATATTGTTATCGAATTTGAAACATTATGGCATATGAGAGAATTGAATGTAAAGGCTAAACTGTAGTATCAGCATGCTTAAAGCATCAGTCAACAAATAATCAAACAAATATATAATCACAAAAGTTAACGATGGCATACATATATTACGTGGGTAAGTGCTTTACAGGACCAAGTATTATTCGCAACTCGCTAGGTGGTCAATTTAGTGGGTTTGCCTTAATTTAACAATATTTATAAAATCACATGCCTCTACTACGTACATGTAGTCATGCTGTAGATCATGAAGGCCTGAAATCCTGATTATTTTATTAACAGTGGAAGTTAATTAATTTGTTTATAATATAATTTCTTTATAGTAGCAGCTTTTTCAATGATAGCTTTTGGATGTACAAAAAATCAATTACTAACGTGCATTTTATTATAATTATCAATATCCAAGGTTTTTAGGTGCAGATGGATATCCAAGTTAAATAAAGATAACTAGTGATGAAATGAAAGTTTCTTTCCAAAGTGGCCTTTTTCTTTTATCTTAAGAAATCAACTATTTTTTTTTTTCGACTGAAGAAGAAGAAAATAACAATATTGACCATTTTCTCCTAAAGAAATCGAGGGTTCCAGGAACGTCAATTATATTTAATTAAGAGGACACAAAAAATGGTAGAAAAAAGAACAAATATAAAGTGATTATCAAATTTTAGAATTAGAATGTTGTTAAAGTCACTGGTCTTTCAGTCTCCTTTTGATGTCTCAAAAGCCATTAGTTATAACTTTTACATGTGGGAGATCTCCATACGGACTTCTACTACATTGTTGTTTAGCACTCTAAGCACTAGTTGAAATTACAATATTACATAATATGAATTCTGAAATATAAAGGTAAATTAACAAGTTATATATTGTGCAAATTAATAAATGGGTTGGAATTGGTAAATAATTAATGAGCCTTTTTTATTGCTGACTATTTTCATATATAGCTGCAAAAATGCTTCTTCTTTTAAAAACTTCACCCTTCAAATAAAGCAAGAGATGCTATAGCAATGAACTTTGAGCTTAATATATACTTTTACAGTCTCTTCACTTAAAATTCACTCTCAGCATAAAAATTTCTCCACTTATACGAATTTTTGGGGTCTAAACCCAAGTCTTACATCAAAAACATACAAGATATTGATATTATATAAAAATGTTCATCTAAATTTATTAGATATAAGGCTTTTTGGAGAGAGCCCAAAATTAAATCCATTCTTAACAGCCAGTGCTTAGGTAAAGAAGAAACGCTATACTTGTAGCTCGTAAACTAACAAAAAGGATCACGCATGCATGTATGAAACTAGCGTGGTTTTACAGATGGCTCACACTATACAAGGCAATAGAAAGGTAAAAATTTCTCGTAGCAGAAAAATGAGACCAATATATAAACGAGAAGGGATTAATTATTGACATCAAGGTCAATTGATCCCTCCTATATAAATATGTGGAAAGAAATTAAGATAGAGAAGGAATATTGGAATGCTAACAATATCAATGAATAGAGAGAATCAGGACACTAGCCACATGAAGAAGGTCGACCAAAGAGTAACTGCAACAGATGCCAAAGCATATGTCCACAGCATGATCACAGAACATTCACTCTCACCGGCTCCAAACAATTGAGCAATTGTGCCTGCGACGTTAAAGTAAAAAGAACGTATTAACCAATGGCACCAGTGAAAAACAAAGAAGAGATTCTGGTTTCCTGTCAAGTTCTAGCAAAAAATTTAAAGCATTCACGTACGCTTATAGTTATATCTCTGATGAGTCATTATAGACAACCATTTTAGCTTTATTGGTGGTCTATTTCTGGTTAGAGTTATATATGGTATGGTACCTATATTCATAGCTGGAGGAAGTGCATATTGAAGTAGAAGCATAAACTGGTATAAGGGATTTGCTGGCACAGCACCAATATATACTGCCCCTTTAACGATTAGAACGCCCACTATTGGTAGCAAAATATATCGAACTATTATGACTCCTGCAATGGTCAATAATAGACTGCCTGTTCCCTTCAATCCTGATTCATTAATTCATATAAGCAAGTTTTAATACCCAACCATGAAGAAAATAAAACTTGGTTTAATGAAAAACTTACAAGCATAGCTAGCATTATATATGGTTTACCTCTAGGCAGGTTTGCACCCATTATAAGGGTTATAGATGGGATGGCTGCATCACTGAAAGTAGAAAATTTTAAAAATTAAATTAACTGCAGCATATTTTGCTCGTAAGTATAATAGACTTAATTTAAGTAAAATATATAAGGAATGAAGTTTTTGTTAGATAATATAAAGCTTCCTGTGAACAATAGCATGGAAAATGAATCAACTAGTAAAGTACTTCCCCTCACAGTTTGTGTTCTCACAGTTCAAATATTTTGGCATACTAAAGATGGAAATTTTGGTATGCATACCCCAGCATGGAAGCAGAGTCTTCGATCACGCGAAGTGGCGCATCACTGCCAATCATAATATTACGAAGTGGAGAAATTATACCAACCAAAAACCCTGCAATCTGTGGAAAACCAGAAAAGAGAGTTATTTGGGGTTTCACAAAAAAAGCATTCTGATATTACACAATAAACTATTTCTGCCTTTCTTTAACAACTTTTTTTTATTCTAAGAGTACCAGTACTAATATTTGAGACTTAAATTATCCAAACCATCAACAATAGCTGATAGCTTTTCAGTTTTCACGTACAATTTCCTAATGAATTAGGAGTTGAAGAAAAAAACAATAAAAGAAAGAGTGATTCTATAGATTTGAGAGTTTTTTTTTTTTCTCTCTCATGAAGTCGAGTTCTTTAAATATTGAAATTTTCGTTCTAATAATTTATTGTTAAATTAAAAATTAATAGATACGCTGTATGCCTACTTTACTAGATGTGCACCAAGATAAGGGTATGGCAAAATTGTTTCATACCGCCCCAAGGGTTGCTGGAGCGAAAACAGCCTTGATGTTGAGATTACTTGAAATCGTCATAAAGTATTGCTTAATTTTTTGTGAGACTGATACCTGCAATGAAATCTCAATAAGTTATTGGAATCAAACTTCCAGTCATTTGACAAAAATTAAAAGAAAGAAAAATAGAAAATTGTATGACTTATTGGGACCATTATTAGGACAAGCGTGTTTATATATCATGAAGGTAGAAAAGTCTGTTAGAACGGATGCAGATCAAATGAATGTAAGTTTGTTATCTTTGAGGACCTTGATTCAACTTATGATAATTGAATTTAGGTTTCCTTAGCCACATTTGTTATCTTTTGCTCTTTTCAATGTGTTATACTATAGTGATTACAATAAATTATTGATAAACGTTGCCATAATAGATTAAACCTTTGAGTTAAAGTAAACCTTAATAGAGTATTCAAGCCCTTTGGCTGTGTTAGAGATTATAAGCTGGCTATGGAGGGAGAAAATCAAGCAAGAATTGGACTTTTTTCTGGTACTGTTAAACATCAAGCATAGCCAAGGTAATAAAGGAAATTCCACACAAGTTACAAATCTTCTTAAAATGGATTTCCTTAGCACTCTATAGAAGATTGTTGCTGAATTTTCTAAATCTAATTGCTAGTTATAGATTGCCCAAAATGGAACTATTCCGAAACCATGAACTATTTTCAATCAGTATCAAATATCTTTCAATAAACGGGAAGTTTGTAGGAACCTTCATTTTTTGCTCAGCCTCTGAGCTAGGAAGCAACATGGTGTATGCATCATCCGCGGCGTCTTTTGCAGGACTCTCTGCTTCTACCTTTATCTCCGGGAATGGTTCTGTTAGTGCCCCTGAAGACTTCAACATGCTTAAATGATCGCTTGAGATATTTTCTCTGGGGATTTTATTTGCGGAAATTCGCATTATGTTGTAAACGTAAGACCATATAAAAATAGCTCCAATCTGAAGATTCCCCCCAGTCCAGAAGAACAATATCAGTATCAATTAAACAATATCCGTTTTTAGTTTTTTGCTTGGAGCTAATCAAGTTTCATTATGCATACCGCCATAGAAACTGAAGCATAAGCCATCCCATAATTATAGCAAACATCAGAGTCCCCAAATGGACTGCCTTTCTCTGTACATATGGCCGGGACGATGATTATAAGCAAGTTTCCTAAATTTCCTGTTCATATCATTCCAAAAGGTGAAGCTGAGATCAAGAGTAAATGAGTAATACATTTCATACATAGTGCAGACCAGTTCATGGCTTGTGTAAGATGTTTTGAAGATGATAATTTTTTAAAATATCGCTGTACGTTGAGTACACAAACGCTTGTCACTCAATTCAACCTTCCTTTCTTGGATACTCTATGGACTAACAATTGGTATCAGAAAGATAAGGTGTTCATTTCTCCAATCAGCAATCGTCAAGGGAGAGGTTATTAGCTAAATATGTAGCAGCATGACAAAAGCTCAAGTACAGAGTTGAGTCATAGTTAAAACATAACCCTTGAACTAGATGCTGTTAGGTAAAAAGAATTGTGACTTGACTAACAACTACAACTTTTGGTCCAGTGCTAATGCTTGATCCAACAATATGAAATGTGATATGTGATAGAGGGCTTGTATACGAAGACATTGAGGAAAATGTGCATGTGACAACGTTGATCTAGGGTCTAGGGACACCTAGTTCCACAATTAAAGTTACAACTTCTTTCACCTGTAAAACAAGAACTGCTTAAGTAAAGGAGTGTGAGCTCTAATATGATTAACAAAGGCAGACTATGAAGCTGCATTTTCATGTCAAATCCACTAGTAATGAACAAACTGTTCACTAGTTTTGGTAGCCATGAGGGGCTTTCAGTTTAGATATATAAGTACATATTGAATTTTGCAGATGGGGAATTGGGGATTGTACCTGCAGCACAGCAACCCAATATCAGACCTTCCAATTGTTTGGGAGTCCTTGTGACTTTTGTAATGACCCATCCTAGAGCGGAGCCTACTATAAATGTAGCAAGAATATTGACTGGCATGAACCACCTGAGTTTCAACCAAAAATTGTAACAAGCCAGGAATTAAAATGAAGAAAATCAATCCTCAGTTTTGAAGTAAAAAATTATGGGATGCTCTTAGAAACGTGGTTAGAAATCTTGATCAAAACAACACTCACAGGGAAACAAAACTCTCGAAAGTGATTGTCTTGGCCAAATTGCTACTCACCAATGCAGGATTCAAAACATAAAACACAATCTGTGTCACAGAAAGAGCATTTGTTGTTAGTTAGTTAGTCCATGCTCCCTTCCCACAAAAAAGGAAAAGAAAACACAAACGTTATAAAGCATTCTAGGAGTTACATCATTCAGGTGGTTCCTTGCACTTGCTCCCAATAAATTTATGCGATCGAATGCCAGAAATAAGCCAAGAGCAGTCAATAGTAATAATTTGATCACGGGGAAAGAGGCAACAATAAGCAACTGTAGAAACCCCATTACTACTATTCTTCTAAAAATATTTGCCAATCCTACACAAAAACAGAAAAGGCCTGTGAGTAAAATATTGCTGAAGCAATATTTTAAGATTGAGAAACAAAGGACCTGGCGCAGCAACGATCATTCATATTTAACTGAACCTTGTCGCGACAAAGAAGAAAAGTAGAAAAACCATAAATTTTGTAACCTAGGAAGTAGAACATACACATGGCATACGTAGAAGGAAAAATAATATTTGTTAACAGAGAAAGATAGCGGAAAAGTTGGATGGATAATGCTAACGGCACATAAAACATATCCTCGCAGGAAACAATTTACCATTCAATGGTTCAGCTTGCTTACCTACAGATGTGTCTTACTGCCTTTATCGTTAAAGTAAAGGCAGAGAAGCAATATAAAGAAGCTGAAAGTGGTAATGATTGCTTGTTGTGAGAAAGCAAGGAATTAGGTTCATTTGAATTTGAGGGAGAGGGTGCAAGAAGGATACGGAATCACGACAAAGACAGGAAAACAAAACAAAGAGAGGCTAAACAAGTGGCCCTTTGATTTGAATAGAAGTATATAACGTCATACTCAGTGAAGTTGCTACTTGAAGATGAATGACATTGAGCTGCAAAATGCAAATCCACCGCTGACCGCAAAACAATAATTAATATTTACGTTATTTTGTTTTTTCTTCATAATTAATTTCCTGCCTTAATTTTCTTCATGTCAATTGTATCCGTCTAGGAAATGATAATTTTCTAGTTAGCATACATAAAATTTTCTTCTTCATCTTCTCTATCCTATCATGCGCGAAATTTTAAAGAGACGTACTATTTTCTAAATTGAGAATAATGATAACAAATTGACAATTGACAGACAGTCGTGAACCACTTGTTTGTATATTGTGATTAAAATTTGCCAAGTAGGACTCGCTTTGGACACACATCCTCCATGGGTGTCATCCAGATAAAGGTATGCGTTTGCCCTATCATTTCCCAAGGAGGAGATGCAGTTGCTTAATTCTAGATTATTCCAAGGCATTCCAGACATCATTAGCATTTCCAAGTTCCAAAAGTTTCATTACCCTCCTAATGATAAAATAACACCGTGTTAAATACTTCCACAAACACTAGCATTACTTTTATTTTTGTTAGCTTTTGTAAAATATTTAATTACATCTTTTTCATGATTCTCTTTATTTTTTTTATCGTTTTAATCTTTAGAGTGATACGATTTTTGATCATTCTCTCTTAGATTTACGATCAATTTTAATATGAAAGCTCCTAATTGTTTAGGCCCACAAAGGTAAAGTCTAGTCAGACAGAGTTCTATTGACAGTGCAGACAACCACGTGATCATCATTAAACATGTTAGCACGTGCTTAACTATTAATTTTGTCTATTTCCCAGAACAGGGGAGAACAATTTATATATAACAAGCTTCACAATTCTGACTCAAACGCTTCACGTACGATTGAAATTCCCTAATTTTGGCGTAACTGATTTTTTTTTTTTTTTAACTTAATCACATAGATATTGGCCTATGAGGGCCATGGGTCTTCTATGAGCTTTTTTTTAGCATAATTTTTAAAATTTTATTTTATTTGATTCAAAAAAGTTATACATAAAGATATTGAGAATAAATATTATAAATTAACTTATAAAAATATTGATTAAAAATTTGTTAAGTATAATTTATTTTACACATCAATAATACTTTATATGACATAAAATATTTTTAAACATTTTGTTAAAAAAAATCCATGAGGACCAGATAAGCCTACTGTGATATATGGACTTTAAAATAGGTTGGATTAAAGTCATTTTCTAATATGGGTCTGTATTTTGTTTTTATTCAACTCCTTTTATTTGAAGAGTTAAGTCGAACCAACTCATAAACTAAGTCTATTTTAACACCACTGATTATGAGCCTTCCAATATTTATTTATTCTTGCAACATGGCATGTGGATAAAATATTTTTGAGTGATAAATATATTCAAGTTTGAAAAAAAGGTTATTATTTTTAATTTGGAAAGAAGAGAAATCCACTTGTTTCTTGTGTATCTATCAATTTTTGGAGAAGATGATTGACACGCTAGTGTAGACCAACTGGCAAAGACATGTCAAACAGTTATACCTGGGATGCTTCCAATTTGATTGCAGTCGCAAAATTGTCTTTTAACTATGATGAGTTCAACTTGTATAATTTTGATTATGACCCTAATTTTAAAAAAATAGTATTTAAAAAGTTATTTGACTTTTGATCAATTTTGAAACAAAGTTTCATTAAAACTCTAATATTTTTAAAATTTTGTTATTAGCTAATAGAATATATAATAGTTTAAAATTAATAAAATAATAATTTTAAATTTTAAAAATTTTATTAATGAATGAAAATAAATCTCTTGTTAACAAAATTAAGATTTTTACACATAAAACCTGAAATACTGGAGTTGCAAAATTGTGGTTTAATTAGATTTTGAACCATTTGCATATTTACATTAATAAAAACTCATCATAAAAAAATTATAAACTAATTATTTTTTTATTTTTATCACTCTCTTATTATAAAAAAATATATTAATTTTTAAATATTTAAATCATTTGCAGTTAAATAAGAGAGAAATAAAAAAAATAAAGACCTACACAAAATAAAAACTAATATGTATAGATTAAAATTTAACTATTTCCTATTAAATAGAATTATTACAAAAAAAAAAAAATTTAATCCCAATTTTGCTTGAGAATATCTAAGTTCGTTTAACTGTTGGAAGGTGTTCAAGTTGTATATTTACAATTTGACCCAAAAAAAGGCTGTATATTTACAATTAAACGATTACGATCCCGCTTCTATAAAGACACCAGGCACCAGCTAGGATTTTTGTTTTGGAATGAACACCACCAGCTACGATTGATCATATCTTCTTCCAATTAATTACTACCCTACTCTATTATATTTGAAAATGAGACTTATGAAAACCTACATTATTTAATAATTCAACTGATTTAATCAGTTTTGATAATATTTTATTCAATTTATTTAATTAAATAATTAATTTTTATTAATTTATTTGCATCAAATTGATTCAAATAAATTCAATTTCATTTAAATTTGATCAATCTATCTATCATTATAGTTCTCTTTTTTCATTTCTCACCCACTCTTTCATTATATTTCCGTGCGATTCCGAGCAAAATGGTAGCTTTTAGGAACTCACCCTCCTCGTGATTCGTGAATACTTTATAATATTCGTGAATACTTATTATATCACCAAATTTGTTGAATTTTGTCTGAAGTATTTGAGTAAATTAACTTTTATTACTATTCTTAAATTATATATATCTTCATTTTATTTTAAAGAATTATAATTTCTTATTTTTAAATATAAATTTTATATTTTGATTAAACTAATCTTATATTTATTATTTATATAATTATATGTGTATTTGAACAACATAAAAAATATTTCTTAACTTAAAATAAAATAAATTTATTAATTTTAAATCAAAATAAATAATAATAAATTATTATAATTTTTAAAATATATTTTGTAATATATTATAATATTTTTTTAAAAAAAATAATAATATCATGAAAGATATTTTAGTTAAAATAAATAAAATTATAAATTTTTTAATCTTTAAAAATAAAAAATATAAATTTTTAAAATAAATAAAAAGATATAATTTTAACATCTATTAAAAAATATAATTTATATAAAATATTTTAACTCATATTTTGTATTTTCATGTGAAAGAATTTAATTTCTTAAAAATTATATATACATATATATTTATAGAGTTCATTTGGTGTGAAGAAGAATAATAATTGATCTATCAATATAATGAAGAATTAAAAATGGAATTGAACCCATGAAGGCTGATCATAATCACGTGGCTCATATAGACTTGTGGGTCTGTGATTGAAGCCGTCATTCTTATTAAGACCTCTACGATAGAAGCAGACGGAGCCATGTCTAAGGCTCTAAACCAAAGAATTGTCAATTATGGATTGCTGTGTGGCGCTAATACAAATAATAGACACGTCACCTTCACATTACGCAGTACTCATCCTTTTCAGATTGAAATTGTCAAGTAGTTAATTGTTTTCGGCCTCCCAATCCCATTTACCAACGTCGTTTTCCCTTCTAGGCTGGAGTTAGGATCATAGAATAGAACATGACCGTGTCTGAATTAGTAGATTGTCAAGTTTCATATTCAATTTCAAATAAAAAATGTTAAATCTGTTTAATAATTAATGGATTAAATAAAAAACTACACAATATCAGATAAAGAAAAACAAAGTTTGGGCTCATGGGTCTGAAATGACATAGCCCATCTCTCTTCGCTCATCTTTTTAGGTGTGAGCCCATGAACCTTTGGACCCAAGATTTAAAAAAAAAAAAAGGAGAAAACTTTACGGCGTCGCATTACGTCGTCCGTAGTTTGAAAGTAACTTGTCACTTGCAGCGGGAGCAAATCGTGCATTCTATAAAGCCTGCCGCTTCAACCGCTAAATATGTGATTGTAAAAATTGGTGTGAACCAGACATAAGCGGGAGAGCAAAACATAAAAGAGCCTAAATAGTTAGGGTTTATGAAATTCAACCGAACTGGGATTGCGATTTTAGGCTTTAGCTGTTGTTATAGCCTTGAATTTTAATACAGGTAATGACGCATTACTTTGTTGCTCCATTTTCTCCCTAAAATTTACGTTTTGAAATATTGATAAACAACACTTATAAATGCCTCGAGATTCATGAGTTTTTTAGGACCTTCGAGCGTTATAGAGCTTTTCTTTTTCTTTTTTTAATGGCCAGGTCTATCTACAACAATGGGTAAAAGACTAGGGTTTAGTTCCTAAGAAAAGGAGTTTCTCTGCTTCCTTCTTTTTATTTGTTTTTAGGGGAGGGGTATAAAAGGGGTTTTCTCTTCCTCTCATATTTCTGTGTATGTAGGAGGTTGTGCTTTCTCATGCGTGCTTAAAATTGGAGATGAGTACTACCAAAGAAAACGAGGAAGCTGACCAGAATGTGGCAGTGGGCGTGGGTGAAAGTAAGCAATTGGTTGATGCACAGGTTCAGCTTGAAGCTTCTTCTGTTCCCGTTCCTGTAGAGAAAACTTCAAATCATGTTGAAAATGTGATGGTAGAGGCACCTGCTGGTGATAATAATCAAGAACCAGAGGCAACGACCGAGGGTAATCCACAACAAGAAGTTCAACATTCTCTTCCCTCTGTCCCAGTAGAAGCCAATGATCAAATTTTGGTTAAAACTGACTCGGAAAATACTTCAGATGTGAAGAGTGAAGTCAAAGAATTTCCACAGAGAAGTACGGCCATTGAGAGTGATGCCGTTGTTAATGAAAAAATTGTTGATACTGCTGAAACAACAGTTGTGAACGTTAAGCCTGAAGCTTGTGAAGTGCGTGTCAGTAAAACTTGCAACAATGTTGATTCTGTACCCACGAGTCATAATGAACCTACAACACCACAAGCTATTCCTGCTGATACAAAAGCTGAAACTGAGAATGGAGTAAAAGTTGAGACTAAGATTAATGAGGAACAACCTGCCACACCTGCAGATAATGGGATTTCAAACACAAAGCACTCGTTTTTGGATGTTGATTATGATGGGAATGAGTCTGGAACAGAAGCGGAGCAATCAGCTTTTATGAAGGAGCTTGAAAATTTCTTTAGGGAGAGGAGCATGGAATTTAAACCTCCCAAGTTCTATGGAGAGGGGCTTAACTGTCTAAAGTGAGTTTTTCCTGTTTATACATGCCTTTTGTTTTATTGTACATTAATTATCTGCATTCTGAAACTTTATCTATTTGTCTTAATGCTTAATTGGTGTAATACTAGGTTGTGGAGAGCCGTGACGAGATTGGGTGGCTATGATAAGGTATATCTATATTCTTCTTCGAAGCTCTGTTATAATTCTTTGTAGCCATTTTCTATTGACATTGCTGATCATGAGTGCTAGGGATATTTGATGCCCATAGTTTAATAATTTTTCAATGTGTTTACTTAGGGAATATGATCAGGATGAATTGTAAATCACATGAATTGATGGCTGAATTGCATGATTCTGCAGTACAAATAATTGCAGATAACTTGAATTTTGGCCCGGTTGAACAGTCAGGGTCCATTGCAAGTTTGCAACATAACTGTAAAAACCCCCATTTCAGCTTTTGTTTTCTTCATTTTCTCAAATCAGAACACGTTCAGAATTTACAATGGAGCATGAGCAAAAGGAAAAATTAGAGTTTTGCCTCATATCATGGAAAATTTGGCCTATTTGCATCAGCTTTGTAGTTATGCGTGCGGTGTATGTTTGCCATTCCGACATTGCAGTTGGGTCCATTGCAACCTGACTGTAAAAGCCCAAATTACAGCTTTTGTTTTCTTCATTTGTTAAAATAAGAACATTCAGAAGATGGATAAGGAGAAAAAAGAAAAACTAGAGTATTGACCATAGTTATTAATGGCACGCAATTGCCCATTGCCCAGCACCATGGATAGTGGGGCAATGCAATAGTTGTGGTGTTGCCAATTTCGTTTGACTCAGCCATGGCACACGCCATTTGCACAATGCACCATTACCTATGAGTGTGCCATTGGGGCAATTTGAACTAAGCCATTTTTTTTATATAGGCCCATTCTAAAAAAATGTTTTTTGGTCCCATATACCTAGTCAACTCTATGTTTCATCCTTTTATTCTGATTATTTCTTCCCTTACTATTCTTCTTTTCTAACCTTTTGATTATTTTTTACCTAAGTTTCTTTTCTAGCCTTCTGATCATTTCTTAAGTGAAAAATACTTTCTAATAGATAACTTGGTAACTTTTATTTTCCCTCACTTTTTATTATTTTAATTATATAATTATGTGCGCTGCACTTCAATATTCTTCTTTTTATTATTTTAATTATATAATTATGTGCCACGTCGTTTCATGAAAAATTTGGGCCCTATTGCATGAGTCTTGTAGTTATCATGCATTGCGAGTTTGCATTTCCAAACTCAAAGCAAACTTCCTGTTGATAGAGTCTATATTCTAGGTCGTAAATTAAATAAATACGTTATTTCCTAACTAGAACACAAATAGATATAGATTGCACAGTAAATTATTTTTTATTCTACTAAATTTTTTTTTTAATCTACCCAAAATAAATAATGATAATTCTTTGAAATTTTCTATTTTTAATATAAGATGAAATCAATTTTATATCTTTAAATAATATAATACATTTCTTATAAATTTTATTTTTTGATTATCTTCCTTTTATATTATTAAACTTGTTATATATAATTTTTCAATAGTTTTAGTAACATAATTAAGGGCTAATCAATCATTTTTAATATAAAATCAACATAATGAATCTAAATCCAATAACTATGTTGACACTAATACTTTTAATTATCAGTCATTTGATGATGTAAGGATATCAAAGATATCATATGCAATATTATGAAAACATCTTAAATGTATGGATAGGGTTGGGCTTAGTTGATTTAAATTTACTATCTTTAGTATTTTTACTTTTTGATGTTACAAGTATTATGTCTTTTAATTATTTATTGTTTTGTCACTGAATCTTAATATTCTATATGATTCGCTATTGAATATCCACGATTTGAAAGTAAGCCATCTGATTCATGATACATATCGTAGTTTGATAGCTGTGACCGGCATATTAAATGCCTCCTGAATAACCTTGAAATATAGTTTTGTTACATTACAAGTATTCCATTTTATTTGATGATGGATGAATATTTGGAAATGATGCATCTAAATGTTTACAACTTAGGGAGCCCCTTCACTTTTAAAATTTCATCTGCTTGATTGAAGTTGATGTAATTCTTCATTAAATTTGGATGTGATTTTACGTTAGAATAAGTAGAAGTTTTAATGGATTGTTTATTAAGAAAAAATGATATTAATTGTACTCTAAGCTGTGAATTTGTTTGTGTCAGAGGTTGTTTTCATTGTTGGTAGGACATATGTCTGATTAGCTTATGTTTATTCATAGGTAACTTCATGTAAGTTATGGCGGCAAGTGGGAGAGTCTTTCAAACCTCCAAAGTAAGGAACAACATGCACTTTTTTATCTTGTTTATTTGAACCTAATTTTTCATGCAGACTGGTGGCGTCTGCTGTGGTGCCTTATTTTTATTCTTCAAAATTTCATAAGCTTTTTGGGGTTTTATTTTGTGAAAGCATAGCTCCAAAACTGAAAAATCTCTTAGGTGGAAACATACGATGCTTAATGTCTCACTGACTCAAGTGCTATTGGATGTTAATTTACAATGTGTTCTGACTATTTGTTAAGTGTACCATTATGCAATGGCAGTCAGTGGTCTTTCTATTCAATTATCTATGAGAGTAGTTAAAGTATCAAATATAAAACTAATTGTGATCGGTGTTTCTATTCAATTATCTATGCTTGATAGGTTTCCAAACTGAATTGATGTTTTCTTCCCTGCCCCCTCCTACTGAATGTTTGCTGGCACTTTTTATTTTGCCTTTGTATCTTTTGGAGGTGGGAGGAGAGGGGGAGAGCAGTGAGGTGTTTAAATGGCATATTATTTTTTTATGGTATGGTAATGCCCTTGTTTTCTTTAACTTTTGTAGGACATGCACGACAGTTTCATGGACATTTCGAGGGTTTTATGAAAAGGTGATTTTAGATGGATGAATTATACTTAGCTTTTGTCTTGTCTATTATGTTTGTAAATTAGGTTTCCTAGTACGTCAAATGCCCATGTTTGACCTAGAGTTCAGTAAGACTTGTAAGCTCATTTAGTTTGCAGTTTGCCTGTTTTCATAATATATAATGATTGAACCACATTGTCCTGTGAAATTACATACTCCATAGGAGCCTTATTCATGTCTTTTTGACTATTTGATAATCACTTGTAACATTACTTAATCATGCTGATTCTAATATGCTACTCCAGGCTCTTCTTGATTATGAAAGGCATAAAACAAAAGGTGGTGAACTTACTGTGCCCATTGCTTCTCATTCAGAGCCTATGAATATTGAAAATCAGGTATTATTGAGCTACTGTATCTGATCTCTTAGATTGATCAATATTACAAAGGCCAATTGTGGGTGAAACTTTTTTCTTTGATGACTGGAATAAATTTGTGTCCTTGACCATCATATTAAAGGCTCTGAATAATATTGGAATTATTGGAAAGCCACATTTGGAATCTTGCCAGGTTCATTATTTAGCATGCTACAGCCTGTAACGGTGTAGATTTTACATGGAGTTGGTAAATGTTCATTTTTTTTTCCTTTCTTTCTATAGAAAGAAACAATTTTTACTACTTAACTATCACAGTTCAAATCACGTTAGATATGCTTTATATTTACAATGCAATGCCTAAGTGTGGTATTAAAGGCAGATCTGATATCAAATTGAAGTTAACTTTCATGTTAAAGTTGCTAGAACAATGATTAAAAATGATTTAGATTGCTTACCCTGTCATACAATCCACTGAAGTTTCACCTTTATTTGTACCTTACAGTCCTTTTTGCCTAATGAGTGTAATCAGGCTTCAGCGTCAGGTAGGGCAAGGAGAGATGCTGCAGCACGTGCTATGCAAGGTTGGCACTCACAACGTCTTCTTGGTAATGGTGAAGTTAGTGACCCTATTATTAAGGTCTGGTTTATATTTGAAGTTTTTATTCATGTTCTCCTGAATACTGTTTTGCTTACTAAGTATTTTCATGGCATGTAACCATTTACTACTTTTGTTTGCTTTAGGATAGGACTTCTATGCCTATGCAGAAACGTGAAAAGCAGCTTAAAAGCATCAGTATGCTCCCTTTGTCCCAGTTGTTGTTTTTAACAGTGATTTAGTTGCTAAATGATTCTCAGTATTGGATTGCTTCCCCTTTATTGGATCAGATTTACTTAAACGTAAGAAACAATCTTACATGGATAATGCTGTCAAAGCAGCACGGAGTAAACCATTTAAGCCACAGTTAAGATGACTGTTACTTCATTCTCTGTTTCTCTTATCTTTTATGTGCTACTATGCTATTGCTTGCTTACTCATATATTTGTGTAGTTAATAGTTCATGAAATGTGTTACAATCTGTTCCCTGATTAGATGTTGTACTTTGGTATTTTGGTTAATTTACTGACTTGCCTGCTGTGTTGATATGTGACTGGTCAGATTGGATACAGCAGTTGTTGATATTGGAGCTCCTGCTGATTGGGTAAAAATCAATGTTCAAAAAACTGTAAGTTACTTTATAATGTGTTTAAATAGAAGATAACTTGCATATGTAATATGCCCATCAAAATGATATTTTATCTACAGAGAGATTGTTTTGAGGTCTACGCACTAGTTCCTGGCCTACTGCGAGAAGAGGTAACCGCATTATATTCTCCTTGGTTTGTCTCTTCTACTCTCTGTCTTAATCTCCGTTGTGGAAAACTAAGCCTGTGAGTTTCATGGTAAAGTGGCAAGCATAGTGTACTGTCAACTACCTTCATCTATAATAAATTCAGTATACTATATACAAACCTGACAAGACCCTTGCCTTTTAAAATAATGTTCTCTAACAAGAGTATAAGCAGTTGTTGAGTGATTCTACATCCTTTTTTTTAGTATTTGTGTTTGTAATATCTGTTAATTGAAATTTTCCCTTATTCAGGCATGTTAAATTTTTACGCACATTTGATAGCAGTACTAATGTTTTTAATCCAACATGCGGATGCAGCAAGGAATGGATCTACAAACATAATTTACAACACTCAAACTGATTTGAGGATACTGATATAGGATTTATCATTTGTCATAATTATTATTCATTTCAAAACCAGGTGCGTGTTCAATCAGACCCAGCAGGACGATTGGTCATTAGCGGTGAACCTGAGCATCCCGATAATCCTTGGGGTGTGACTCCTTTCAAAAAGGTTGGTTTTCCTTATCTTCTACAATGGAAATGATGTATCTGGCTTTCTCATTTTTCTAGAACAGATACTGCTGCTACCTATAAGTAGATAGCATCATCTGTTTTGAACATATGTTGCAACTTCAAGGTTTATTTTTGCTTCAATTTTAGTTTTCACAGAGTGTCAACTCTGAATTTGAACTGGAACAATCATCTTTGCATTCTTCATCAAAATGCTTGACTTTATTGAGCCTACCACTTTGTTTCCGCTATACCCTTAGTAATACTTCCAATAAAAAGTTAACTGGTATTCTCTATATCACATATAAGCTGAAAATGTGTAGTGTCGAACTCGAAGTTGCCTTCTTCAGTCAAGGAAGAGAGCAAGGATAATGTCCTATCTTACCTGGGCGTAATTTCTTGAATGATCATTTTGGGAGTAAAATTCTAAACATACTAGACTGATGTAGAAAAGTGTGTCCTTAAGATTTAACCCAGACAAAGTCCGAGCATAACCAACTATAATTCCAATTTTTTTTAAAAAAAAAAAAATTGGTCATCTCTACTTTTTATGCGATTTCTTTCTGGTCAACTTTCCTTTACTTTACTGTTCTGGAAAATGATGCACGTTACTTATAACTACCCTTCTAATTCAAAGAATTTGATTGATGTAGGTTGTTAGCTTGCCGTCAAGAATTGATCCTCATCAGACGTCAGCTGTGGTGACATTGCATGGACAGCTGTTTGTGCGTGTCCCATTTGAGCAATCGGAATAGTCGTCGCTGATAGACATGCATATTTTTCCCTTACCATATAGTTGGCCTTGATGCCATTTAGAGAAATGACGGTGGAGTATATATTCATGTTGTTGATGTTTGAAATATTAATACATGGCTTTTCAGGCATTATAATTTGGTCGTGTGAATAGTATTTAGTTAGGATTCTCTCTTATTACTGAACATGTTAAAATATTGCAATTTGGGTAGTTAGCTTAAAGACTGCTGTTGATTTTCTTTTCACGTCACTGATTGTTTCGTCCCCCAAAAAAAAAACTAACTGGTAGATTTTCTTTTTGATTATTCTAGAATATACATCCCATCAAAACACTTAAACTATGAGAACAAAAAGTTATTTTTCTCAATTGATAATTTAAGAGAAAATTAACTTCTTTAAAGAGTAGAACTTTTTGTAGATGATCTGTATTTATGTATATAAATAAGGAAATTATTTCTATAATTTATTTCAAATTTAAAAAATTAAAAATAAGTCACATTTTAACATATCAAACCTACGTGTAACAAGAGGTTGATCTGCAAGTAAAATTGCAAAATTTCAACAGATAAACTAGTATGATTTCTGTTGACAACCTAAGGTGGCGGCCGGTTTAATATCAAGTAATTGACCCAAATACTCCAAAATAACAAATTAAACATGCGCATTGAGCTTCTTCGACCAAAACATGGATAAATTAAACTAATTTTTTCTTTCCCAAATATGTATAAACAATGTAGTTTTTTTTTGGAGATTTTTGCGAAATATAAATGAGAATACCCATATTTAAACAATAACATAGAACTTTTACAATTTTAATTATATTTGCACCAAAATAAAATAAATCCTCAGGCAGCCACCATGGATGCCAAGTCCAATTCTTCATCCGAGTCTATCACCTCTTCATAATCGTAATACGGGTTCACCTGCACCACAAACCAAAGAAATACAGATAACAAATTTAGACAACTTCACAAACAAAATAATTTTCGAAATATAATATAAAATAATTATTATTATATTTAAAAATAATAAATTTCATGAAAAATTTTTAACTCCTCACTCTTTTGTTACAATTTTTTTATTACTTTGACTTTATTTCTCTCTTCCCATAATATATTTTATATTATATAATATATAATTTTAGACACCACTGAACAAAGACCTCAAAGTCATTTTAATATAAATATTAGAAAACAAATCAAACTCACGTTGTAGCACCACTTAGACTAACATAATTATATGAGGTACCTTTGGCCTTGGAGTAACGGCTTCAAAGCTATGAAACACTGGATTGTCAAAATTAGGGGGTTCAAGGACAACATAGGCCCCTTTGTTATTGTACCTCTCCTCTGTTGCCTGCATGAAAAACAGCGCTTAGAATGAAGGAACTCCAAGACGTATAATGAATGGTTTCTGCAGCACAAAGGGATGGATTGTACCTTCTATAAACCAAAATAAATTTGTCATGATTGTCATAAAAACAGATTTAGTGAGAAGAGATACAGAAAATAATTGGAGAGGCAGTACATGCACCAACGGTCTAAAATAATTGCAACTACTCCAGCCTTGGGTACTAGAAGACTCAAAAAGGACAGTGCAAGAGCTTTACTCCATAATTCTTTAAAGAAAATACTTGGTAACCACTTTGAGGGGCGGAAACTGAAGAAAATCCTAATTTCCCTCGTTGAAGCTAATGCCTTTCAGGTTTTAGTCCTCAAATTTCATAAATCATTTGTTGCACTGGAGTCAACCAAATAGAAAAAATGAGAAAAATCATGCGACTATTCTCTAGTTTGATCTAACTAGAGTTTACTTAACTGTAAAATTGTGCAATTAATACATCTTGATAATAGAAGGGCTTACTAAAGCATTTTAAGAAAAATTATAATCTCTGATGGTATTTCCACTAGCAAAACATGGTCATTTTAATTTTGATCAAACAAAAGACCTTGTTCTATACTTCAGTTCTTTACTGCTTGGCTGACCTAATAGACATCTTTTACATAAAACTTACTATGACAGAGAATTCACATTCATTTTAGCAAGACGAAGTGGTAATTGGCAAATTATATCTCACAGTAGATTAATGCAGGCTAACTATATGTCCTGAAGCTTTAGACAGATTAAAAGTTATATTTAAGGTGGCTTGGTCAAGTCACGAGGTCATATTTCTTACTGCAAACACACTAATCTGTAACAGGAAGATAACATAAGAAATCAACTATCATATTATATCAAAACATGACTACAAGCCAAGACAACAAGAAATAAGGGAGAATAAAAAGAATTCAATTCCCTTATGTGAACTTTTTCCATCAAAGTTCAAACTGAAGATGTGATGCCCACTAAATTATTAACTAAGGAAGACCTCATTAATATATCAATATTTAGTATCAAATATGACCCACCATACTTTAAGAGTTTCTATTACTTCCTATAATAATGACAGGTTCTTCTGTGCACCCACCATGACAGGTGATCTTGTACTGCTCCAACTAAAACACTACAGCTATTTTTACGGAGGGACCATAAGTAATGAATATTATGGCAAAGAATGGCCCAATTCAAATTGCATTATTTGTGAAAATAATTAATAGAGTTAGTTGTTTCAATTGAAGTGGTGCAAGGCCACATGTTATGGCTGGTTCATACGAGGATTCCTCTTCTTAACATAAAATGACTAGTTACTTGTCTCATAAATAGATCTTAACTGTTTTATTAAAGATGAATACTCAAAAACAATAATCTGTTTCTTTGTAAGGCTTGATTTATATGTTCAAAATACCTTTTAGGTTTATGTTCATCTCAAAATAATAGCACCCAATAATATTACATGATTGCCAACGGATTTACCAAAAAAAAAAAATTATATATCTGTACTATTTATTATAAATGACTTGGAAATTTGTTTGTCTCTTTATCTCTTTTTCTCACCCTAAAAATTATGAAGTTACTGAAAAGGATTATGGCACCTCTTTCTTCGTAAAGACTTTAGTATGGACAGAGTTTCATACACTTGCACTAGTTAGTAACTTAGTATAATGCAGACCTACAATGATTAATTGAATCTTAGTCAGCCTGTTGATCCCATGCACCTAGTGATATATCGTAAATGGCAATAAAGCTCACATTTAAATGAAGATGGCAATTAATATAGTATTAATAGAATCTTTACTCTCAAATGGCACATCACGTTAATAATTTCTCCCCAAAAAGAAAAATTGACATCAGCATAGTTTATTTAGGTATGCAGACCCTAACACATGTATCATTTATATAGTATAAATCAAACAAAGACAAGAGAATTGCAACAAACCTGAAATTGTGGGTAATCCGGAGCACTGAAAAGGGTGATCAGTTTTCCAGACTCCACAATATGATCAATAGTATACCCATTGATCATTCCATCAAGACCATCCCTCTTTTCCCTTGCATCAGGACCTTCATGTGACCTAATGATCAACTGGAGAAAAAGCCATAAATCAGTAATAATCTTAAACAAAAGGCTACATTTTGATTTCATAACCAAGATAAATTATAAACTATTACATCCATATGGAACGAAGCAACAAAAAATAGGACAGAAGTAAGTGGAGCTATGAAATAAAATGTTGAATAGTATGTCTCGTCACCCTGCTTAGTGGGCAAAATTATAAGGTAGAACCATGACAAAGCTTTAAAACTATTTAATCATCAGTCTTCCATGTACATCTGCATGCTCATGTAAAGTACATTATAATTTGTTAGACATTTAAGTAGTGCTCTCAAATATGTAGCATAGACAAGGTCAATGGACATGGGACAAACAAAATCAAAATAGAGGGGTACAACACAAAATAGATATCAAAATTTATACAATATGAAAGTACTGAAGTATATGGGTATGAAATTATCAATAATTGTACATAAATATGAGATATATTTGACTTGCATTAAAACATTTCTAGAAAGCACATAAGTGCCAATTATTTAAATTTAACATTTTTTTATCCCAACTTGCACTGAGTAAAGGTGTTTGACTGTCAGACAGGAGCCTGTGTCAAATCTGTGTTGAAAATGGATACAAATGCTTTCTTATAAGTGTTAGTACTTCATACACTCTGAAGATTCAATTCCAACATCATGTACACATTAGCAATCACATAAGATGTGGCACTTGGCAACTCCTTAAATAACTACTTGTCCAGTTGGGTAACTCATGTACAAAAAAATAACCTATGGAAAAACTAGGTACCAACTCTCAATCAGGAATGAACTTGCAAGCAAACAGCCACCTAAGTTCCCTTGCTTTCTGATTTTTTCTCTCATATTGTACTTTCAGATTTCTGGAGGAGATTCACAGAAGAGTACAATTTCAGAAGCATAAGTTAGATATTAGTTTTTACCCACTTGAAATAAGCTTTCCAAATTGACATAGGGAAATATCATTAAAATATATATGCGTAAATTATGAATATAGTATACAATCTTCCTAGCTTCACTTGGAGAACGGCACTGAATAAATTAAGTATTCTGAAAAAGTAAGTAAAGTGATAAAGTCAAAACATTTACCATATGGCATTAATAAGACTCAATGACAATTTGTTCATTTAAGACTTGGAAAATTGTGCAATATTAATATAGGCAAGCAAGAAGATATATGCTCTAACATTATCAACATATGAAATAATAACCCTCTTTGTTTACAAATAATTTATGACAAAATTTTCCATAAAGAACTTCTAGGAGAACTGGTTAGGTGGTTAAAACTTGACAATCAACACAAGTAAAAACATGAACTTGAAAATAAAAATGACAAGTTTATCACCTTGAGCTGATACTTCTTCAAAAATTCTTCGGTACAATCAGGACCCCACAATAAGCCAATACCTCTTTCTTTGTTGGGAGCAAGACCAGGAGTTTTCGATGGATCAGACCACAAAACATCACCAGGAATCAAGTTGGAACCTTCCCAAGGAGGATCAAGCACTGATCGTCGAGCCTTAGATAATTCCTCCAAGGAACCGAGAGATAAATTTTTAATATCAGGATTGAGATTTATCTTACGGTTCTTCTTTCCTTTCAATCTCTTTGATGGAGTCACAGTTACACTGCGGAAAAGTCCTCCATGAGCAGTGTATACACGTCCAGCTATAACAGATGCCAAAGGAAGACCTTCAAAGCATCCCAAACATTTCCGGTAGACATGCTTACCTTTATCACCGTACTTTGCCAGAACTTCCTTCTCAAAGCCATAAACAGATGTACAGTATTTTGATTCATGATTCCCACGGAGCAAATACATGTTATGTGGCATAAACACCTGATAAAAATAAATGTAGAAGAAGTATAAATAACATAGCTTAAAACAAGAGCTCATCCCTCACTGATAGTAAGATTATAACCCGTTTTCAGTAAAGTAAATCCTAACTTATTCATACTAGTTAGACATATTAGCAAAGATGATTAGTCGCTGTCTGACTGTAGCATCCAAAATGTAATGCAACTGTGTAGCTTAGAGAACAAAGTAAGATTTAGATACAATAAATATACGAGTTTTATAGGGTAGCACAGAAGAACAAGCGACCTAGCGAAGAAATTAGGACCACTGCCCCGGCAACTGAATCAGGTGAGAATTGTTCATACTTAAGAACAAAATAGAATTACAGAACACAAAGGAGAAACATTGAAAATTTATTCTGCTAAAAAAGGTAAATTGATAGGAGACTCCGACATTTACCTTCCAGGCCAACAAGAGCAAGAAAATTTCCAGACCCCAAGCTCCCCTATCAACATAATCACCATTGAAAACAAAAATACGATTTTGAGCAGGGTAACCAGCATCTCTGAGGAGGAATAATAGATCATGCAATTGGCCATGAACGTCCCCCACAACAACAACGGTGGCCGCAGTTCTGTCTCCGGATTCGGAATCAGATTGAAAGGGGTCTATGGATACACAGTTGGGTTCTTTGTGAAGCATTTTGGAAGCGGTGAGGATGAGAGAGTCGAAGACATGGACGGGCAAAACAGAAGGGAATTCTGAGGGAGCGAGGTTCCTGGAAGACCAGTCGAAGCAAGCTATGAGATTGTGGATCCAATCGAGGGTGAGCTTCCCGTCCTGTGGCCATGAAAGAGGCAGTTGGAGTTCTGGAGGTGGGGATGAAGACGAAGACGGGACAGGTGGGTTTTCGTCAGAGTTGAAAGGAGAAGAAGCAGAACCATTGATGGCAGTGGTGACTGAATCAAGCGGAGGAGGAGGAGGTTCAGGTTCTGCTGAATCAGTAGGAATGATCATCGTAGACGAAGAGATTGTAGGAGAAGAATCCGAAGTTGACGCTGACACATTCATAATAAATACCCCTTCTATGTTTTCTATTAATTTATTAATCAAAATTATATATCACTTTGTACTGAAGCTGATGCTATTATGCTGTGCTCCATTCCTGAGTTGTTGCACCTCTTGTTATTACCTGGAACCCTAACATCTCTGACGCAAACGGATACAGGAATTCCGGATCCTCAACGGGCGCCTCTACGGTAACCATTGCATGATATGATTACACGTGTCTCGTACTACTCGTAAAATTACAATACAGACATTAGCTGCCTCCACTTTGTACAATTACACCATACTCCATACTAACGAAAACATTTCTGACCCACCCATACATAACACTTATGTAATTACACTATTTTTGGTTCAAATGTAATTGCACTATTTTAGTATATCACGCATTCTATTAATGGTGTTGATAAGGATTTTCATTGGTGGTTATGAATAATAAAAGTGCCAAAACTAGAAATTTATAAAATATCACACAAATACAAAATATGATTGGTATTTTATTTTTATTTATATTTTTTGCATTATGGCCAAGGGTATTTTTGAACTTTACTTCATTATAATCTTAAATGAAGGTAACGACTAATAGCCCTAGTTGTCATACATCTTATATCTTGTTAGTTTTAGTGGGTCCGTACCTATATATGCCTCGTATATTATTTTGGACAACCCTCAAGTCTTAATTCAAATATTGAGAGGTTCATTAATCAATTGAGACAAAAAAAAAAAAAAAGTCATATTTGTAGTTGTAGTTAATATTCTAGATTACCTACCTAAAAAAAAAAATTTGTAGTTAAAGAAGAAAAAATAAAAATTAGATCATCAAATTATATAAAATTTACAAAAAAATTAACTAGCGTGTTGATTAATTTATAATTTATGACTTCTCTTTTTCTTAAATTTTTTTTTTAAATATTATCTCACAGACTTAAATTAACTTATTAGCCATAATATTTTTGGAGTCTTTATTTTTAAAACAGTAGTTGTCTAATCTCTTTCTTCTCTAAATTTCAATCTCGCTATTCTATTAAAAAAAAAATCTAATTAAAATAACAATAAAATCAATTTTATCCCACATTTAATATTATTCACCAAACATCTTCATTACTCCCTATGGCTATCTCTTCAACAATTTTGCTTTCAAATTAACCATAAAGGATATGAATGATAAGACAATAGAAAGATTACAAATTCAATATCTCAACCAACATTAACTATTCATCACAGTCACAAACTCATGGAAATCCTGAAAAGGAGAGAAAGTGCAACTTTTTTTTTTTTTGGTCATAAACATTCGCCTCAAAGTTCGTAATTGTGATAAAGTGCAAATAGATAGCAAGCAAAATTTCCATGGAATACAAGGGGAATCCATGAGAGGCTTCATAATCACAGCTCTGTTAAGAAAAAAGGCAGCCACTCTACCATTAATAAAGCCAATTTCTAAAGTCAAACTCGGTTAGTCTAACAAAATAAAGCTTCAGCAATTGTTTATAATATATACACTAAACGGAATCTCACCAATTTCTTACTCATTATCATATTCTTGTGCTGCTTTAGTCACCTACTTTGAAAAAGAATAAAACACATTTTTTTCTCTCTTATATGAGTAAACTTCTTTTCATTTTTGCTCAAAAGATTAAAACTTTTTTTAATTTGACACTCTCAAATATAAACTTTTTTCCAATTAATTTAGTTAATTTGTTTGCTAAACTCACGGGAATATAGCTGGCAAATGTTGACCTAATGCTTATTTGGTCATTAGATTAATGAAATAGCAATACTTAATATTTGAAATAAAAAGTAGTATACTCCTTTTTAAAAAAAGGAAAAAACTTGATTATATTTCTCTATATGTTTGTTGCAAAATTTTGTAATAAGCCTTGTGTTTAAAGAAATATGTTTTCTATCTTAATTACTGGACTACATCTTCATGCCTACATCCTAGCACTTAAAGAGAATTTTTTTTTTAAAATGGTACGTACCAACAGAAAGTTTTGTTTTTGTTTTTCCCTTTGTCCTATAAGGCCCTACCACGCTAATCAATGATATAAAACTTAATCAAGATGATGATTTATGCGCTTGTTCCATATTTAAACACAAGTTTTCTTGTTTAATCACCGTCCAAAATGCCTTGTCTTTCCCTCAAAAGACCGTCCAAAGCTCTGAAACAGTCCAAAGTTCAAACCCATAAATTTCGAAGTTCCTTCCTTCATTCTTGTCCACACCACTCCATCATTACCTTACCATCCAAAAAGTCACCCACCAACCTTATTTATTTGTATTCATTTCAATTACAATCCCAAGTTGGTGCCTACAATCCATGGCTTGCATAAGCCAAAACATGGGTCATTTTAACTACAACAGGGTTAGCAGTGGCAGGGGATCATTCTGCAGAGGATTCAGATTAAACCCCAGAAGGGTTTGTGTGCTTCGCCTACGGAAGAGGCTCGCCTTCTTTCTCAGGCTCCTTGATAGGTGCAAACTCTCCTATGCACATGCTGTTCGAGTGTTTGATAAAATGTTTCACAGAAGAAGTGGCTTCAGAAGGAATAACAGTAGCAGCAGGAGTAGTTTGGTGAAGGAAGAACAAATCAAGGTTCGAGCTGATTGTAGATTGAGATCTTTTGGGAGGTCTAACTCTTTCTATTCTGAAGCCATTGCCGACTGCTTGGAGTTCATTAAACGAACATCCATTTCTTTGGAACAAATTCAAGACCCAGTTAGCCATATTCAAGAATCAAGATAGAAATTCATGACTGCTTATTCTCTTTTTTTTTTTGTTCTTTTTGTATATAGGAATTTAACGCAAGTATTTGTTTATCTTTCAGATTTTATTGTCTAGAGACTATTATGAAACCCTCTACCTCCTCGTTTTGTAGGATTAGGAGTGCTTGAGTTGAGATTGAGAAGATTTCTTCATGTTTCTGGCATTTTCTGGCATTTTGTGTATAAGTTTTGTATTGGTTTTGGATCTTTCTCTGTAAAACTAAGTTTGGGAAATGTCAAAGGTTTAACTTTGAAATTTTTTGGTTTGTCTAGTGGCAATAGCTGGATGGAAACTTTTGTTGGTGTGAATGAAGATTATGAGGTTGATATTACCACCTAACACAAATAGTTTTTTTTTTTTTTTCTTTTTCCCTTCTTTGACTATAAACTAAAAGTAAAGCAAGTCTGAAAGGAAAGGTATTATTGACATTTGAAAGAGGATGTAAACCATGACTTTATATTATACTACATATGATTTCTATTCTAAAAATACTCAATTAAGAAAAACTTTATTCCCATCATCATAACAGTTGATGCTGATTAATCATCCACCCATGCTCTAGTCAATGAATATTTGAACTTGTTTGTGGGCTGCATTAAGGGTATAAGGCCATGTTAGACCTTCTAAGCCCATAAAAACCTATGTTGGCTTTTTAGCCCAACTCCAAAAGGCTATCATTATAAAGCTATTGGGCAGACATAATAGGTTTTAATTATCTGCAGAAGAAGGTGGGTCAACTATGGGAAAAGACAGGAGAAATAAATGTAGTGCATTGAGCAACGAGTATTAATTAGCCCGAAATGGAGTGAGAAGAAATCTTAAACAGCCCAACAATGTTATCCATCCAAAAGAAACTAGGCAGAACCCAACCCTCCCAAGAAGACCCAATCCAGCACTCAACATGGGCTCTACGTGAGTCAAACTTCCCACCCTAACACCAAAGATTCGACTCATACACCCACTTACTAAGACTTATCTTACCCACAATTTAGTCCGGCTGTGTTTGGAAGAAATATTTTAAAAGTAAAAAAAGTGGAGACTTTCTTTTTATTTATTTTTTAAAATTTTAGAAAAAAATTCGAAGATTTTAAGTTAATAACTCTTAGGATGTGTTTGGAAAGAAAAAAATAGAGGGAAAGGGATGAAAGGAGAATTCAGTAACCTTTCTTTTGTTTTGTTGTTAAAATTTTGAAAGAAAAAAAATTTTAAAATTTCATATTAACTTTTTTTAATTTTTTTTAATTTTAATTACTTAAAATTAAATAAATTTAAAAGATTCAAATAATAAAAAAAGAAACTATTACTCATAAGATCTGTTTGTAAATTAAGAGAAAAAAATAAAAAATAAAAAAGAGAAAGAAAGAAATAAGAGTTTCTCTTCTATTTATTTAAACTCTCTAAAATTCTTTAATTTAAAATAATTAAAATTAATATAAAAAAATTAAAAAAAAAACATAAAATTATCTAATTTTTGATCTTCTATTCTTCCATCCCTAAATAATTTAGTAAAAGTAAATACTACTGTCTTAGTCTTACAAAGAAAAACTTGCACCCTCCAACCGTGTGCCTGCCTATCTGGGCTTTTTAGCCGAATAAATGGTCAACCAAGTTTGCCAAACATTAACATAAGTGACCCAAAAAAAAAACATGGTTTACCTAACAAACTTAAAAATTTACTTTTGTAAAAGTAAACCCTTTCCTCTTCTTGATTCCCTTAACCTCAAGCCGAAGCATTTTTTTGTTTGAATACAAGCCAACATGACACATCCCAAATAAGAAATGTGGAAATTACTTCCGCTATACCACTAGATAGCCATCTTAGCTCAGCGGTAGAGCGCGTGGCTTTTAACCACGTGGTCGTGGGTTCGATCCCCACAGATGGCGTTTGCTCATATAATTATTTTTATCTAACATTGCTCATTAATTTTTTTTTTTTTCTTCTTATATCATAATTGATATTGTGTTAAATATTTACGAATTTTCTTTAATTGTTATATTTCAAAGAAAGATATCTAAATTATTATAACAATTTTTTTAAAAAAATTAATATATATATATATCTACACACACAACATCAAAAGATAAATTAGAACATATTTTAACCAAAATATGATTATATATTATTTATATAAAGCAAGTAGTATTGTGTTTTTGTTTAATGTAATATTTTATGGAGGTATTCTATGTACAAGGCAAAGAAAACCCCAGTCAAATTCACTAATCAGTATTGAGGAATCATAACAAAGGAGCCTAAACCTCAAAAGTAAAAGGACATAACATTATTGAGAAAGGCATCACGTCACGTGATGGGATGCCACATCCATGTGCCCCACTCTGCAGTCTTGCTTTGCTGCAGCCAGCAAGATTCGTCTGAATGTAACTGCAAAAACAATAAATTATTAGTCTTCTTTTTAGTTTTGATTCTTATGTTACGCCTCCATCGCCTCTGTGCATGAACGTAATCCTTTCCTTTTCTCTCTCTCTCGCTCTTTTTGAAATATTATTCTTTTAAGTCAGATGACTTGATTTCAGTTCAACTCATCTATAAATACAAGCATTGTGCAACTTGAATTATTTAATTCATATTTTTTGAAAATAATCACGAGTTTAAAAGGATAATGTTGAGGTAGATTACTTGATCTCATACAAAGCCAACTCCAATTCAAATTTGTGCAGGTTAAAATAAATTAAAGTAGATCCACAACTAGCACGACTGGTATGAGCATTCTCCAAATTACCTATTTCATACTTGAAAATTCTTGCACAACATGCCAACATGTACAAAGTTAACTAGAAAGAAATTATACATCAACAAAAGACGGAAGACAATGCAGAAAAAGGTGGGACAAAGAGGGGACTTTCTTGTTGGGAGGGATAACTCTACATCCCATTTGAAGATGTTTAGACACTTCATTACAAATTAAAGACAAAACAATGGAGACTACAACATAGCTAATTTGTAAAAACTAAAACTACCAACCATCCTTTGAGAGAGTAGCTTTAGAAGAGACAGACAGATAGACAGACACAAAATATGAAGGGAAAAAAAAAATAGAAAAGATCAAAGACGTGGCTATTTTATGTTCATCCTTCACCCTCTGAATCGAGTCCTTCTGTACAGTCTCAGAAAGTGACAGACCCTCATCACATGGAACAGATATTTCAGTGGTTTCCAAGGCAGGCTTTGTTTCTTTGACTCGTAGCCACATATCTCTTTGGACTAGATTGCCAACCATCACATTTCTTTTATCATCTTCTTCTCCCACCATCCCCAATTGCCCTTTTTTAATCCTTTTTTTTTTTAATTCTTTAAATTATTTGAGGCTTTGGTTATTTTGTCTCGGCATCAGAAACTCATATTACCGTTGTCATGAGAGGTCAGCTCAGGAGACAACTTTGGAGACATCTTTGCTAGATCTGTTGTATTTCATGTGGCTCCTAACAAGCTGTCCTGCAGCAATCGCTGACATGAGTGAAAGCTCCCCGGCGAGGACTGCACCGGCTACTATGGCGGCCAGAAGCCTAGAATTTGCACCAGGAGACTCCTTGTTGGCTCCCTTGACACCAAGTAAATTAAGACAAGCTGACTGAGATGCGAGCTGGGTACCCCCTCCAACTGTACCCACCTGAATCATAAGATATAATATATCAAACACAGGAAGTGTTATTGTTGTTATATTAAATTGCACCTCAAGTATATAAATTTTAATGGAAAAGAAACACCTGAGGCCGTTGAGATTCAAATAATTAATTATATTCCAGACTGGATTATGCAAGGGATGACCTAACTAGATAACAGAGAAGTTCTTGAGTACATGTAATGTCCCAGGTGGCTATGCAAAGAATCAATAAGATTTCGTCAAAGTGGGGATTTCAAATAATGAGGCTTACTCACACATCCATTTTTAATGAGCTTCTATTAGCTCCTTGCATGGCTAGCTGCACCTAAGAATTTCTAGATAACTCTGCCTGAATGATACATACATCTGTCCTCGAATGTGAATGCTAAAAAGAAATGCAGGGAAAAGAGAGGGAGAAAAAGCCAAGCCCACAATTAAAAAATGTTTTGCTAGGAAAATAATAAATTTTGAGGTAAAACTACTCTCAGATCAATATTGAGGGCACTAAATCTTAGATTGTCTTGCAGACAGAGATTTTGATGTTATTCCCCCTTTGAGAATTGAGAACAAAGTTGGACAGATTCCGTCCAGAGACAGGTAAAGGACCAACCACTACCACCAACCCTCTCCCCTAAATTACCTTCCCAACAAAATTTAATTGAAATGCAAGGCATGCTCACGTCTGTAGTACAACCAAGGTGCTTAAGTTATTGAAGCTCCAATATTAGGTATTAGTTACTACCTGCATCTTATACCAAAGAATTTTCAACTACAAAATATTAGAAAGTATAATACTAAATAAAGAATAACATGTAAGTATACTTTCCAACTACCAGCATGTAATTGATTCTATGTAATTTAATTGAAGAACTTGATAAGATAACAAAATAATTGACTATACCTCAATGCAAGGCATGGTGACGGAGATGTGAAGGTCCTTGCCGTCGTTGACAGCTTCCATCATGGTGATGCAGTGAGAACTCTCCACATTCTGGGCAGGGTCCTGACCAGTAGCTATGTAGATAGCAGAGACGATATTGCTTGCATGGGCGTTGAACCCACCTAGAGCACCAGCCATGGCTGAACCAGTAAGGTTTTTAAGCATGTTAAGCTCCACCAAGGCCTCCACGTTAGTCTTCAATACTTTCTTTACCACCTCTTCCTTGATTGTAGCTTCACATACCACAGACTTGCCACGCCCTTCAATCCAGTTTACAGCTGCGGCTTTCTTGTCCGAACAGAAATTTCCTGGTGAAAGAAGCGACAGGGTGAATATGCCTCCAGTTTTGACAATTCAGCAACAAAGTTTGACTGGTCGACTATGACTAAGAAGTAAGAACAAAAGGATCATAAATCAGTGACGTTTACCAGAGATGCCAATAACATCCATGTCTGGGAAGTCATCCTGCAGAAAATTAAGGACATTTTGGACGCCTTTGGATACCATATTCATCCCCATAGCGTCCCCAGTGCTGCAACTGAATCTGATGTATACATTTTTGCCTGCCATTGCACACTGAATATTCTGTAACCTGGCAAATCTGCTTGACCTGCATACACCATTTGTTTAACCAGGCATAAGTCTTGGTTCATTCATTCTTATTCGTAATCCTCGGGAAGTTGTCATTAAATGGAATCTTAATAAGAGCAAACTGGAAAGAAATCTGTCAAAGAAGAGGACAAAAAACAATCATACAGCACACCCCTCTCAAAATCATGAAGTCACAGATCAAATCAAGCTAAAATCCTAGGATGGAGAAATCTAAAGTTCAAACCAACATGATTCTTGATAAAGTTTTTTAATTCATGAGATTGAAAAGAGATCAATATTTCTTTGCCTTTTTTTTTCCATAAATATTTCCACCTAATACCCATTATGGATGGTAAAAATGAAGCTCAAAATCATGACGAAAAAAAAAAAGTCAAAACCAATCAGAAAATTCGATAAATAAATAAAAACGCTGGGGCAAGCAGCAATTAAAAAATTAGAGCTTCCATTCGAGGATAAAAATAGATAGAAAAAGAAAGTAAGAAAAACAAAACATGGAAATTAAAGGAAAAGAGGAAAGAAAGAAAGAAAGAATTACTTGTTGAAAACGACAGCAAGCGAGTCAAAATTGAGAGGATCCTCCAAGAAGAACTTCAATTGAGCAGCTCTCTTCACAGTGGAAAACCTAACTACAGGAGCTCTGGTCATCCCATCCCTTAGCAAACTAGAAGAAGCTCCACCAGAAACGTAAATGGCCTTACAACCTCTGTTGGTGCTAGCTACAAGGCAACCCTCGGTGGTGGCCATAGGCACAGTGTACTCAACTCCATCAAGCAACAATGGACCCGCCACCCCCACAGGGATCTGTACGTACCCGATTGGCATCTCACAGCACTGTCCCAATATCGACTCGTAATCGAATCCTTCTGTGGGCAAACCCTCCAGTGACCTTCCCGTGGATCTCTGCACGACCTCTCTTCGAATCACCGCCGCCCTTCGACAATCACCCAGGTTGGATTCCAGCGAGTAGGACGGAATGGACCCAGATATGACTGACTTGACGATTTGTTCGTCGTCCTGAGAGAGAGGGATTGGCGTGTTGTCGAAGATTTTGGAAGGAACCGTCAGCTTGTGCTGCGTCTGGGTTTGTTGTGGCGGTGGAGAAGAGACGACAGAGCAATCAATGACGCCAGCTGGGCAAGGGCCGGGGTTGCGGCCATCGTCTTTGGTAATGATGGCGTCGACGTCGTCGTCCAATTCGAGCTCGTCATCGGAGGAAGCGCGAGAGCTGATTGGGTGAATAAAGCCAATGCCGAAGAAACCGAGGAGGTAAATGACGGAAGCGATGAAGGAGAGAATGGCTGCAATCTCGGAGAGGGTGACAACGTGGAGGGGAGTGGAGGTGCGGATCTTCTCGCGCCACCTGTGAAGGAGAAAGTAAGAGACGGAGAAGAAAAGGCCAAAGAAGATGGCGTTGGTGAGGTAAAGAGGCATGAATGGGAGAGCGTGGGGATCGGAAGGTGAGGATTTGTAATGGGAAAGCTTGTGGGATTTGAGGGGTTCGCCGGCAGAGGTTGAAGGGAGTGGGTTGAAGGGTCGCCGGCGAACGTCCATTTGGGCGCGAAGGAAAGTGGGCGGCGAAGTGTTGTAGCAAGCAAGGATTCAGTGAAAGAGAAAAGAAAGGTTAGTTACGGTGAATAGGAATGCAGAGAGTGAGAGAAAGAGAAAAGGGGGAAATTGAAGTAATGGTTGAAATGAAAAGCGAAGGTTTAGGAGCTTTTTTATAGAGAAGACAAGAGGTTGGCGCCCTCTATCATTGCCCACGCGTACAGCGTGCCATTCCCCTTTCTCCTTCTTCTTCCGTCCTTCCTTCCTTCCTTCATTTTCATGCTTATTATTTTTCATCCTTTTTCATTTTCAAATTCAATTATTCCTATGTGCTCCTCACGTGTGCAAAACCAAAACAAGCACAAGCATTTTAATTAATACTCTCAACTCAACACTTCGTTATTACAACTTTCTTCGACAAATCTCCTCCCAATTTCTTCTTACATCTTTTCAACTTGTATTATTTTTATATATTGTGCTTCTTTATAACTGTAGATTTGAATGTATAAATTAAATACATTGTGGTGAAGAGCTTAATTAAATCAATCTTAAAAATCTAGATTCCATCTCAACACGCTACCAAATTAATTTCAACACAACTACAATTTTATATAATAAGTAATATGACCAGCTAATTAATCATTGAACTAAACACGCTATAATTTAAATTTGACTATATCAGTCAATAAACTTTTATATCAAATTAAATCTACTAAAATCGGGACGACAAAACCTATCAAACAAAAAATATATATGTATGTACACACATCTCAAATTAAATAATCCCTCCTCGCAAATATTTATAAAAATAAGAAAAATTAATCACTTTAACGAATAATGGCAAGAAGTCTCTTTCTGTACGTAGTTAATCAAAGCCGCTCGTGAATGGCGAGGAAAATATTCTATTATATATATAAATATATATAGTTTTATTGGAACAAAAGAGAGTACTTTGCCAATTATATTTGAAAATAAATTAAAAATCATACAAATGAAGCCAATGAATTATATATGTGGGAACTAATTCTATTTGCGCCACATGACAGAAATACAGGTTACGTCAATATAATTATGTTTACATATTCAATTATCTCCCTCATTTTGATTATGTGGTTTGGTTTAAAATCAAACAGCATATATATATTTGAGATTCATTGGTTTTAATTTTGTAATAATTTTGCGTAGTTTGTCAAAAAAGAATAATAACGAACTTGATTTTCAGAATTTTTCTCCAATTAATTTATAAATACACGTTTTCAATTTATTAATTGGCTCCCTTCACTATATATATAAAAGAGTTATTTTATGCAGGGGAATTGCTCCAAATCAATTCACAGGCCAATTAAAAAAAAAATTTTAAAGGCACATAATGTTTACGAGGCTTTAAATTTATTAAACATCTCTTAAAAGCAGCTTAATTAAAATTCTTTATCACTTATGATATTACATTAAACACTACTTAATCAGAATTTTCCATTAGTAAAATGACAGATATATATGTTTAGCATGCCTGGTCGATCTTAATGATGAAAGTTCAACAATAACTTATTTTAAGTTCAAACCTTCACACATTTTATCATAATAAAATTAAACATGTATTTGTCTTGTTCGGGTAATATTAAAATATTTATGATGTTGAAAATTATATAATCAATGTGCTTAGGGTCTGAATGAAAAACCCAGGGAAATAAAAGTTAAATGATAAGTTTTTTTTTTATTGTTTAAATTCTTTAAAATTTTTAATTTAAAATAATTAAAATCAATAAATAAAAAAAGTTAATAAGAATTGATATAAAATATTTTAATTTTCTTCTTTCAAAATTTTAAACAAGCAAGAGGTTAATACATATTTTTTTCTTTTTTTCTTTTTTATAAAATTCTATTCTCAAACACACCCTAATTAAAAACTAATACATATAGTGTATATATATGAACCTGCCGAATGAATCTTAATATGTGGTCCAAATGTTAATTAAGACTTTCTTAACTTACTCTCAGCAAAAGGGGAAAAAAAAAGTTGTTTAATTTATTATTTGGGAAAAAAAACTTGCTTCTTACCGGGCGCGCCACCAAAATGTTTTATTTTGGTGTTTACACGTAAATTTTGGTATTTTTTTAGTGACAGATTTTAGTAATTAAAATTACGGATATGCCTTAAAGTGCAGTCAAAATTAATTGTACAGTTATTGAAAAAGTTTTGTCAAACTTAAACCAAAAACGTGGATTGAATTATCTCATAATTAAGTTATGGGATCATAACATCATGTGTCACTTTCCTACACGTGTCATATATATATATATATATATATATATATCTATATATATGGATGGGGGACAAGGGCCAAGGGAGTGGGTGACCAATTTAATTTGCATTAAATATCATTTAACTGTGGCTGTCTAATTAATCCAATTAACCTACCGCATGTAATGCCCTTTGTTGAAAACATGCATGCCATTTTCATTTCACTATAACCTTCTTAATCATTAACTAATGAGCCTACATCCACATATCTTACCCACGACTTAGTCACTGAGGGTCTCTTTTAGAAGGTGGCGAAGAAAATGAGAGAAATTAAAAAGAAATGGAAAGAGATAGAAGGTTAAAGAATAATTTTTTTTATTTGTTTAGATTCTTTAAATTTTTTTATTTTAAGTAATTAAAATTAATAAATAAAAAAATAAAAGAAAATTAACATAAAATTTTTTATTTTTTTTAAATTTTAAGAAATAAATAAATAGAAGGTTAATATATTTATTTTTTTATTTTTTCTTTTCTTCCAAAATTCTCATTCTAAATATATTTGTAGGGTCTGTTTGAAAAAAAATAAAAAGAATTAAAAGAAAAAAAAGGGAGGAAAAAAATTAAGTAATAATTTATTTTTCTCTTATTTAAATCATTTAATTTTAGCTAATTAAAATTAATAAAAAAATTTAAAAAGATTAGCATATAATTCTTCAATTATTTTTCTTTCAAAATTTTAAAAAACAATAAGAATGTCATTTTTTTCCTTCCCTTCCCTTTCTCTTCAAAATTTGTCTCCCAAACATACCCTTAATTAAATAGACAAAACTTTATATATATATATATATATATATCCCACAAACCCATTGTTAATTAAATTAAAGACAACCCCAAAAACTGGGATATATAGTATATGATTATTTAGTTAGGTTATGATAATTGTGATTATCATAGTAGTCATGTATATATTGTCAAGAGTTAGCATTGAGTACGTATGGCGCATTAATATTCTTTGGATTCTTTTCTTAAAAATCGTAATTAACTAATTACAATGATAGTTAACTCAGCAATATTCAGCACGCGCGACTAATTAAGTCGTACTTCATGGCCTCACATGATGAATGAACTGTGTAGCTAGCTAGCTAGACCCAAAAGTTGTATAACAGCTAAAAAGAAATAATTTATTTATTTAATTTTAGCTACAGCCTCGTCAGATTATTTGAGAAAAATATAAAAAATAGATAAGCTAAGTAAGCAAATTAAATTACCTATTGTTTCCACCAAAGAAATGACATGAGGGTTAAGAGTATGAGGAGCTGTAAGCTTAGTTATTTTGAAACTTGGTGCGTGCGTGCATGGGAAACGAATGGAAATTTATATAGAAAATTAATGCACATATAGGACGGCTATGGCTATGTGTGGCTTCACCAGGGAGGCTTCATACCAACTCAAGTACAGACACACAAGACAAAGCTCTCTAAATTTCTTCTCCATATATATATATATATATATATATATATATACGCACACACACACACTTTCATTCCTCGTGCAAAATCATGAAAGTGACTTTCCCAACAAACCCTATTTCTTCAACTCCCATCCCTTCAACTTTTGGAGATGACGAAGGAGTTCTTTTTTTAAAAAAAAATTCAGATTTGGAAGTCATGGACATATAAAAGAACATTCATTGAATAGATTGTTAATTTATTCATTTTTTTTAAATTATAATTATTGTCATTACGTGTAAACCTATATATATATATATATATATATATATATGAGATTTGGAATTGTTCTCAGCTGGCTGAATATATATATAGGTGGCCATGAAAGAGGGATTAGGTGAAGAATAGAGTCGACTGGAGGAGAATTAATTATGGAAATTATATACCTTACCTGATTAGCTCAAGGGAATCATATAAATTTTCCCATAGATAGAAAATTATTGAAGAGGATTAAAAGTTTAGGGTCAAAACATTTAAAATTCATAAACGTGCAGAAAATTTTCAAAAGGGATCAAGTATAACAGAATTGAGGAAATAAATGAGAGTTATGATCATGAACTCACTGTAAGCCAAGTCTATTCTCAAGTAAGGTTTTTTTTTTTTTTTTTCACTTCATAATTTATTATTTTTCATCTCGTTTTTAATTTATGGAGAGGGAAAAAGATGGAGTTAAAAAAATTTACTAATATTTTTAAAAATATACATGTAGTGTTCAAAATCGAAGGCATTGCAATATTTTTTTATTTTTCTTTTAAAAAGTTTTAATTTTTTTTAAGTCAACAACAAAGTTTTTATTTTTATCCTTAGATTATTAATTAAAACACTTTCATTCAAAATTGAATACTATAAATCTAACAGGTTTGTTGACTCTTGGATGTTAAATTTGAGATATATAGTGTCAAGTAAACGAAATTACGTCAAAATCAACAAACTTTACATTAATTACGTTTGGTGTACTTTGATTTTAGTCAATAATATAAGATGGAAAGATCCAACAATATCACAAATTTTTAATGACTGAGAGGATAAATTAAAATAAATCATTTATGAAGAACTGAATAAAAATTTTACCTATTTTCAATGGTCAAAATAAAATTTCTCTAAAAAATTATTATAAACCACAAAATAATGTTTTCAAAAATATGTATGAATTTTAAAATATTAATGAATTTGCTTATTTACACGTGTCACTCTCCATACAATAAATAGAAAATATCAAATAAAGTAAAGTAAAAAATACTTAAAAATAAAGAAAAATAAACTAGGGCCTCAGTTTTTAAAAAATAGAAAAATAAAAAATATTTGAATAACTATTTTTAACAGAAAATAAAAAAATAATGTATTTCAAGGACAAAAAGCACACAAAAATTAAAAAATATTCTAAACTCTAATTTTTTAAAACATAAAAAATATAAAAAAATAAATATTTTTATTAATACTATGTATATAAATGCAAAAAATTATACTAATATAAATTTTATAAAATAATTTTAAAAAATAAAAGAAATAAAACAGCGTTCAAATGCACTTAAAGTTATTGCAGTGTGCAACACTAATGAATAACGTAATTTTTAGCTTACTGTATTTCAGTGTTATCTCTATAATTAAATACCCAGAAAAAGAATATACAATCACATTAATTAGGAGAATAGCCATTTTCTTTATAAATTAACTGTGATAACAATGAGAGGAGGGCTAGTCTACATATATGGCGTTGACGAAGAATAATCAAAGTCCTCCAATATCTTGCCAAGTGTCAACCGTTAAAAGCAAGCAAGGACTTTGGGATAAATTTATGTATGTATATATATATATATATATATATATATTAAAATAATAATTTGAAAAAAACAAAGGAGTAGTGAGAGGTGTCTTCTATAATCTATATATGTATCTGCATATACTAAGCAATAATTAAATTAGATATGACATGCGTATTGGTTATTCAAATGAAATAATGAATACATAAATGTATATGGATGTAGATTTGAATCTGACTTTTCAAGTGTTTAACAATGAAGCGCGTGACTTGTGTGCAGTTTTTTTAAATACTTGGAGTGGATCGGATCTCGCATGATTCGTTGATGAATGAGGTAGAGGACAGAGGGTAGAGGGTAGAGGCATGTACGCACAAATGACAAATCTATAATAATATCTGCGTGTAGCTACTTTGGAAAAGGATTGAAAATTAAGTGTAGTCTCTTTGCGAAGCATGCGTCTAGGTATACGATATATCTAAATTCAATGCAGAGAGAAATGCGGAGAAGGCTCTCTGAAAGCAATTTCATAACCAACACTCTTCATCACTCTATAACGCTACCGCATTCTTCTAATGAATACACTTTATATTTTCTGTAATCTATTTATTTGATTAATTAATTGTCGTGATATATGGAGCACCATTACAAGGAATCAACTTTCGCATCATGACTTTTATATATATATATATATGTTGAAATGATGCTTGTTAATTATAGTTTTTGTAAAATAGAAGAGAAGAGTGAAATGATCAAGTGGAAAAGGAAAAAAAATAAGAAAAAGATAAATTAAAAACGTACTTTGAATTAGGAGCTACTAGTATTTTATTTTATTTTTTACTTTTACTTTATCTCTATCCCCCACTCTAAGGATATATATATATATGATCAGTTGAGTTACAAATTTCTCCCAAAATTATCATTATTATTATCTCACCAAACTTAATTGTTAGTTACTGGTAGGATGAATTGTCATCACTTCCATTTTATATTTAAATAAAAGTTCCTTTGCTTGTTAGGTTGAATTAATGTTTCAAGTGGTAAGGTGTCTATATATTCATAATGGACTTGTTGTCAGGCAATCTGTTTGTTTAAATCCGTGGAAATTTTTTTCTTGAAAATTTATTACTTGGACCCCATGCAATATATTGTAATTTATGGGAAGCCTTAATGGTTATATATTTTTCATGACAGCAGGTAACAAAGGCATATATAATATAATAATTCAGTTTATAACAATGGATTGAAAAAATAATAATTTATTAACTTATTGCTTAAAATTAAAATTATTTTATGCCCTCGTTATCCCATAATGAACGGCCATAGCACACAATATATAAAATGTAGTCAGGTACTCATTGGTTTTGACTTGCTTGTACGAAATCTATCCATATTTGGAGTTTAATTATCTAATCTCAAGGTGGTGATCATTATGAAATTTTACCTACCACATTGTAATCATTATCAGACACTCTAAACGGTGCGCATGGTGCTTCCTGTTTACGTATCTTTGGCTTCGAATCCACTGGAAGGTGTGACATTTTTGAATAGTTACAGTTTTAAGAATGAAGATTGGCTCAGAAGTGAGAACGTAATAATATTCTAGCAGTATTCGTTCTCTTTCACACCACGGTCTGCTTATTAATTATCATTATCAGCAACAATTCACATATACACACACACACACACACACACACACATCTTGAATTCAGCTATATATGAGAGACAATTAAATGCTCACTATCCCATATTTAGTTATATTTGTTGACTTTTGGGTGCATTTTCAGTTCGATCTTCCATCTTATCTTGTTCCTCTTTTTCTGGTGTTTCCATATGTCTCTCTGAGCTATTTTGATTTTTGACAAATACCTTCCCTTCGTCACACATATTGATTAATAAAGTTATCTCTATCCATATATTCACAGAAGTAAAAGCATATAGAATAGAACGTAAGAGGCATTCAAGTAATGTCGAATCTCTATCTGTATTTAGTGCCACGTATGTAACACATTTATACCAACCGGTGCATGCGTCGTCATCGGATAAGATGATCCATGTAACTTCACACTTCCAGGAGCAACCCCGAAAACATTCGGTAGCTTGCATTCAGTTCTCTTTGTTTCTGTTTAACAATGGGATTTTCATATAAATAATTTCATTTTTCTCAGATATTGAATTTTTAAATCATTAATTAAATTATTTTCAAGATATGTGTAATAGTAAAATTATAATTTATATAAAAAATAATTTTCAAAATTGAATTTTACGTAACAAAATCAATTTTTAAGTTTCATCCCTCAAGCACTTTTGGTTTTGATGTGAAACAATAATTGCATCACCAGCAATTAATACAACCCACCGAAACAAATGGTGCATGTATATATACATCTTTGCCTTTTCTACTTAAAACAAGGACGATATATATTAGGAGAAATTGAATATTTAAATGAAACCGATATAAAAAATGAATTAGCTAGTATTTATATGTCTTCTTAATATTTTATGTCAGTTTTAAAAAAATAATGAAAAAACAAAGACCATGTATAAACTTAATTTGTTTGAAGCAATTGAATGCTATATATAAAGCAGAAATTAGTAAGGGGTAGGTAGTGAATAGGTGGGTGGTGAATCTGGTCAGTGTAGCCTCTTCAATTAAATGATGAAGTGATTGATTATTTGATATGTTGATGGATAAAACAGAAGATTCGTTATAGTTTGAATAGTACATATATACGATAAGATATAACTTTAACTTTAGCTTTGCGATTACATTAATAATAAGAATATAAAAATTATACTAAAATTTTCTCTCATGCATGCGTTGAGAAAGACGTACGAAGAGAAACATATGCTCTCCCTCACTGTATTTCATATATAGATGTGAATTATTGTATATATAATGTTGAAAGACTTATACGCAGGAGATGAACATAACACCCCAACTCTAAGAAAATTAATTAATGTGGTGGAAGCAATCTTAAATTACCAACATATTGAACGAATCTTCATCGACCACGTAGGTTTCAAGATTAAAATGCATACATGGTTTACGAAACCTACACAATCTAGTGAATTTTTGGAGGCCCTATACGTACGTTAGAGGCATGTTATACCTCACACTCACACTCACACTCACGCACACGTCCCTTCCACGACAACTGATAAAAATGGAATAATACGTACAGAACATTCTTTTACACACCTCTTTTTCCTATTTGATGAAATTACATGCCTTTTTTTTTTCTTCTGAACTTATTATATATATATATATATAAAATAAAAGTAGTATATAATTTGAACATCGTGAATAGTATAATTTGTCATAATTTATTTATAAATAAAAAGACTTAAACGAAAGTTTTCGAAGTTTTTTTTGCGGAATTCAGTATAATTACTCTTACATATAAATATCGTATATGATTATCGACTGATCCATTTGTTTTTTGTTTTTAATTTCTCGCTCTTTTGCTTCTAAAGAACAACGCAGACATAATAATAATAATATTAAAAACAATTTCATGACAAAAGTATTACTATATGTCACTTCCTAGGTTGGATTAAACTACAAAGAGTAAGTCACAATCAAACGCCACTAAACAATTTTCCTTTATGAACTAGGAAAGCTAGCTAACTGAACTTGCAAAATAACTAACATGTTGGAGATTTTAGGGTAAAATTAACTTTATGCATGTTTCTTAATTATTTATGAAGTTTTAATTTAATGGAATTTATTAGTTATGAGAAGAAATTACATCAATTAATACATATAAGAGATAAAATAAAAAAATGACAAAATTAAAATTTTTTACAGGAATTTAGGAATAAAATATAATTTTAACCTAACTTTTAATATAATTAAAAGCATATGTACGTCCGAAGGTACTCATTGTTTATTCCAAATTTCATTGAACCAACCTTCTTGCGTCACATAGGCGACACACCCCAATTAATTAATATTAAATTATTGTTACAAATATCATTTATACTCAGAAGAGAGCTTAATATGCCACTAATCATCTCTCGATCTTGAATCTCTGATCCTAGTAAACCAAGCCGACATAACAGAGTTTAACTCATATTTACTCAAATAATTGCATGCAATTTCTTAATTGAACTCTGTAACAAAGCTTCTCGGTCGATCAATTGGCATCTCACAATGATCTAAATTTGCGTGTAAAATTTATATATACATAAAGTTTGATCTATTTATTGTGTAATAGTAAATATATATGACCAAAATATATATATAGTTAATTATGGCTTTTTTTACCAAAAAAAATATTTTTAAATATGTTTAAAATTGCTAATAAGCTAAAGCCTAGAAGTGTAGGTAAATAGTATAAGTGTATAACTAGAGGATACATTTCCAGACCATACGTGGACAGATTCAAAATATATATAAGATATATAAAATATATAGGTTTTGGTTTGAATTTATGGTGATGAAGTGAGTTTTTATCGCAGCTACAAATTTATTAATTAAACCGACAAGTTAGGGGATGAAGTAAAGAGAGAGAAAGAAAAGCATTGAAAGAAGGAAGACAAAGGTGGCAGGTAGGTGAGAACTCTTTTCCGAGAACCTTGAAGAATGTATACAACAACAAAACCAAGTTTCTGACTTGATCCTTCCTTCACAGATATCCTTGTCATAATCACTCATCACACATCCAACCATCTTCTTGACTTCATACACATATATAGAATGGAGGTGGCATACCACTACACTAGAATTTGTCAAAAATTTATTTCTTATACGTTGCAAACTTAACTTTATTCAAATTCAAGTGCGCTCCTTGCAAATATATCTTAAGATAGAAATATGTAAAAATTATTAGAGGATATATAAAAACTATACATTTATATTTCTCTTGTTGAAGGTTTATTTATCTCTATATATAATTAACCTCTTATTTATGCATTTTTAATTATTCTCTTTTTTCGTGGACATAAGACAAAACAAGGAAAAGACTACAAAAATACACCACGCAGGGCACCCTCGCCACAAAGGTCTTCCTGAAGGAGAGAATTAATGATCTCAAGGGGAGAGCTAAACATACTCGATCAATCCTAGGGGAACATATGGGTAAGGTTTGAAAGCTTGCCAGCTGTTGAATTTGTTTTCTGATAAATATGGTTAATCACCAATTCCCATTCACAAGAGATAAACTCATGGATAAGCTGTACTAACGTAATGCTTGGATGAGATGCCCTAACCTCTTGATTTAAGAGATTAATAGCGGCCTTAGAGAATTTGTTTCCAGGATGAACTTCGTAATACCCAAACTCCAAGCCATCTCCAAGCCAAAAAGGATGCCTCATAACTCAGCATGTAAGCAGCGCCCAATATTGCGCAAAAACCCATGCAGAAAAGTGCCTAAAGAGTCCCGAAGAAGGCCACCACATGTTGCTGCTTGGTCCGAGTTAATAAGGCTAGAAGCAACAACATTTAACTTGAACTAGTCAGCATTCGGTGTCATCCACTTGACATATTTTTCAGTTTGGGTAACTCCACCAATGTTTTTGTTGTTCTTAGATTGTAATGCTTCTTAAATGGAACGAACAAGTTGTAAACTTTTGATAATGGGGTCGTATCCATCCCCACCCGAATTAAAGATAGAATCATTCCTATATTTTCAAAAATTCCAGCATGTACGTAGTACCAAAAGTCAAACTCCAATCTAATAGTATTCGGCTAATTTTCCTAGATAGATTATCTTCCAGCTAGTTATGCATATTAAGATTAAATAAATTCAGCCACTCACTCGGTTTGAGTAAGCGCATCCACGCATTTCTAAATTGAGGACAGTCTCAAATGATGTGCAATATAGATTCTTTTATACTGTGGCATCTCAAGGCAATCTGTGATATCAGTTACACAAAAATTTAGCCCCAAACTAGAAAATATAACAAACTCAAGATAAAAAGAAAAAGAGAAGAAGAAACTCTATTTTCAAGAAGCTCAAATCACCCTTTCTTACTATCGAATCCGCTTGAATCGACTTTGGGACCTTGATTTCTCTTGAAGTTTCTCCTTCTTTTCAGCCTTCATTCTATCTAGTCTCCTCTCAAAACCCTCAGAAACCCTTCTTAAATTTGTCTCCAAAAACTCAAATACAAAAGTGCCCTTATGCATAAAGTCGCAATGGCGCCTAGGCGCAACACCTCTATCCAAACTGTGCTTTAGCTCAGGATTTCTGTGCCTTAGCTCAAAATTTTTGTGCCTTTGTACAAAATCGATGTCTTAGACTCTAAATGCACATTATTGCGAGTTTCTTGCTATTCTTAGTCATAATCAAGAAGGAACAACTTAAAATTAAGAACACTGAGCTCAAAAATTAAACATAAAACATAATTAAAAACCTAAAATAAAAGAATTTAAAATTCAAGAGTCTAAATAATAAAAAGCACTACATTACACTATTAAAACTAATACAATAGTAAGAAGAACTTAGATAATCATTAAAGTATTAACTTAAATAACTCTTTCATAGAGTCATCAAGTATTTTGATATGCGTCATTGTTCAAATTCAAAATCAAGGAGTTATGGTTTAACTTGTACTTTAGGAGGTGGATGACAAATGCCTCAAGAAATTGATGCCTCCAATCCAAGTTAGCTAATGCTCGGTCTAGCCGAATGCCTATGTTACCTCTTTGCCATGTGAAATTTGAACCAAAAAAAAATCCAAATAAACTAAAGTAGCATTGTCAATCAAATTTTGGAATAGAGGATCGAGCCTACTTCTTGATGAGCTTCCTCCTTGTTTATCATTATCACAAACAAAAGCATTAAAATCTCTACCAATATACCAAGGGTAGTAATAACTTCATTTAGTAGTCTTTATAACTCCCTTCTACCATTAGGTTAGGGGCTACCATATGACATAACGAGGAGCCACACTTCATTTGAGTTACTAATTTTCAAATGCATTATTTAGTTACGTTTTAAGAGTATATCAACATTAATTCTATCTTCATTCCATAAACACCATATCCCTCTAGCAAAGCCAATGCTTCCAATTGATCGTGCCCATTAAAACCATAAAATTTGATAATTTTATCAACATTTAAACCTCTTTGGAGGGTTTCAACAAGAGCATCAAAATCTAATTTGGACTAAAATTTTAAGTCCCTAATCATTTTGGGAAGCATTTTGCACTTATACCTCTTGAATTCCAAAATAAAAAGTTTATAAGGGAAAGAAGAGAAGCAAACTATGAGTTAATCATGCATATCTGAGGGAGATGCATAATCCACTTGCATACTACTACCACCTTCCTTAGCAATTCTTTTTAGCTTGTTCCTCATTTCCTTTGTAATCTTTTAATCTGGTGGTTTAGTAAGATGAAAAGGAATCTCATGCTTTTTTGTTTGAGCTCTAGGATGTGTCTGTTTATCCCCTTCAATTGAATGGTTTGAGACCTGGGAAGAATCCAGGGTATTATTTGTCTCTTGCCCCATATTGATTCTTGGGTTTGGATATACATCAGGCCAGATAAAACATACATCCTTAGGGTTAGGCTTGGTGATATTGGGCTTGTGATAACCTACCTTACCCATATTGAGTTTCTCCGTTTGAGAGGTAGTGGATATCAAATTATTGAATTTCTTCTGACTTAATTGGTCGTTGGCTCAAGTGCCTTCACTATGCATACTCCTGCTTGTTGTTTTTACTTGATACAAATCAATTTGATCTTCGTCCAGTGAATTGAGGGCATCAAATCTAGTTTGGTTGGTTGTTTTCACATTCTTTTCCCTACCTACTTTGTTGGCCCCTTATTCCTTCTTTGGCTTCCTAGTTTCCTTTGGTTTTGTCTTTTTGCCAACATCCAAGGACCATAAACTTTGTTTAAACTATTATAAAATTAGTTTTGAGAATTCATATTAGTATTATTTTCTTATATGTATATACATATTATTAATAAAAAAACTTATTTTTTATGTTTTTTTGTTTTAAAAAAAATTAAAATTCAAAACAACTTTTAATTAGTTTGTTTTCAAAATACATTTAATTTTTTTATTTTCTATCAAAAAAATTATTCAAATAAGTTTTTTTTATTTTTTAAAAATTACAATGTGTCCTAAATCTTTTTTTTTTTTTAATGCTTTTGTGATATCCCCCTCCCAAAAAGCAAGTACTCCCTCTCTTAGTTTTGGTCCAAAGTATTGGTCTCTGAGTGGAAACTCAATGATTGGAAACAAAGCCTACTATAATGATAAAAAATAAGTACTAAAAAGCCTACTTGTGTGCGTTTGAACGGGCTATATCGATTGTAGTAGAGCCCATAAATTTTTTGTTTTGTTTTTTCTTTACAAGCCAACTGAAAAGTAAGACCAGGAAGAGTCGTCTCTTCTTTCTCTGAATTCCCAATTCTACTCTTTGGCAGCTAAAATTTGATTCGATCTACCTCTCCTGGGTGCACAAGTACAACACAATATTTCTGGTTCTTCATTCCAAAGTGCAGTGAAGAATCAGATAACACAGTGAAATGGAAGAATACCCAGAAGAGTTACGCACTCCGCCGGTCACATTGATATCGATGGTGGGGTGCCCAGAGCTTCACACCCTCATTTCAACTCATCTCCTTTCTGGGAATCCACCCATCAACACCCTTGCCTTGCCAGATTTATCGAAAATCTCTCTTTTCTCTAAGAAGAAGGACTCTGCTGCTGATTCCAACACCACCTCCCCTCCATCGTCTGTTGGTGGCATTTTGAAGAGAGATTGGTTGCTCAAGCACCGTACCAAGCTACCGTCAGTGCTAGCCCTTCTATTCCCAGCTCAACATCTGTTCGGGGATCCTGCTCAGTGGCTTCAGGTCTGCTCCGATCTCGATTTTGTAAAGTACGAATTTCTCATCTCCAGAGTTTTTCCCTCTGCTTTCTCTACTTCTCTTTTCTCTCCCATTTTGGCTTTGGTATTTTTTTTCCCCTGAAAATTTGTGAAGTTTTGGCTTACTGGTCACTTCTGTATGTATTTTGTGCTTCTGGTCAGAACTGTGACTCGTGCCAGGAACATCAAATTGGCTGTTGTTGTCGTTCAATCGGATGCCCGGGGTATGTTTACTTTACTAGTTCTCTTGCCCATTCTCTCCGAGCAAAACAGAGATTAGGTCTTATTGCAATAGAAGACAATTAAAATAATGAATTTTACCACAATTGGCCCTTTATATTACATAATACACTCCTGAATTTTATTTGTTTATTTGTTTTTATTTATTGGTTTGCTTTGCAAGCATAAAATGAATCAAGCATATTACTAATTTCTGTACTATTAATAGTTACAGCGTGTGTAGTAATATGTTCTAGGAACCTGATGCAGATGAGATCAGTGAAGATAGAATGATTGCTTTACGAAAGCGTGCTGAAGTTGATTCCAAATACGTTCTCTTGTTTAATCCTAACGACACTTCAGAACTCAAACAATCTATCAGCAGGCATGCAAAGTTCCTCTTGTTTCAGAAAATGTTGTCTATTTGATTGTTTCCTAATGAGCTCCATTATTACCGTGGGCAACATTTGTTTTTGTGTAGGCTGGCAAATACATTTGCTGAATTAGCAAGTACATATTACAGAGACGAAGGAAGAAGGATTAGGCTGCGAATCGAAAAGAAGAGTGTTAGCCCTGTTGAGTTAATTGTTCGTTATTGCTTCAAAGTAGGAATTCACTTTTACTAAGTTTTTTTATAAGTAATTGCTCTACTAATATGTCAAGGACTTAGATTGTCCTGCTCACTATACTCCTTTTTTGTCGCTGGTCATGAAAATCAGAATTGCATCAAGAAACAGATTTTATTAATTTCATTCAGAGATTTGTGATCTTACTCTTATATTTTATTTGATCTAACATGCATGCATATGAAACTTATTTGCAATTTCCTACATGTATATCTTTGTCTATGATGTTTGTATGCATTGTTTATATTTCAAAAGTAGTGGAGATAGGAGACTATATCATGTATCATACAATGTGACATCAGATGAGCAGTTGATGTTTCTATGCATTTATTTTTGTGAATTTATGTAACTGTACATTGCTTATCTAGATGTTATGAATTGCTAGGTTGCTGTATATGCAGAGTTTCGATGCGACTGGGCTGAAGCATTGAAATTTTATGATGAGTCTTATCATACACTGCGAGAGGTGTGTTTAGATTTAAATCACTTTTGTGTTTGCATACTAATCTGGTCTCGTTGTTGATGATATATCTCCAGAGCTCAACTATCATCTGTGGTGTTGTATCTCCTCTTCCCTACTCCCTCTCTCCTATTGGTTATGTCAACTAATGACAGATTAAACTTGTTATTGTCTTTTCTTTATTTTTAATATGAAGATGAGTTGATCATTACTGCAATATCTTGGCTTATGAGGAACATGTAAATAAAATGGTGGATTTTCAATAGTTTGTATGTTCTACCCTGTAATTTCCTGGATTGTTGGATTAAGTTTTATATGGTCAAACTTGGGTATATCTATGTGGTTGTTAGTTACACCAATTCTTGTGAAGCTGAATTTCATTATGTGCATTTTCTGTCTATATTACCCTTTATACAGATAGTTGGGGTGTCAACAAGATTGCCAGCAGTACAACGCTTAATTGAGATAAAATCTATTGCTGAACATTTGCATTTCAAGATATCAACCTTGCTACTGCATAGTGGGAGGGTTACAGAAGCAGTTACATGGTTTCGCCAGCACAAGAACACATACAGAAAGCTTGTTGGGATTCCAGAAGCAATATTTCTTCACTGGGAATGGATGAGTAGGCAGTTTTTGGTATTTGGAGAGTTGTTAGAGACGAGTTCAAAAAACACTCAGATCTTTTCACCTGTTATCCTAGGCTCTTCAGCCAATCCTCTGTCGGAGTGGGAATGTTATCCAGCTTATTACTACCAAGTGAGCAGCCCTCTTTTGCTTCCTAATTCTTGTATTGTATTGTATGTGTTGGTAGAAGCAAATGACTAGACCACTTTTATTCAACATATAAGGACTCAAAGTTATTGGTTTCATAACATTGTATGCAGGTATAGAGATTTCAATTCTAGTCAGGAACTTTCTTGGTAGTAATAAATGATCCACATGTAACATCCATGTGTGATCCCAGTATTGAAATAATGATACTAATAAATTACCGTACAAGTACTCAGAATGGAAAGAAGAAAGGAAATTACAATGGGGGCTATAGATACCCTGCTGACAGTTTTTTATACTTTGGTTTCCATCTAATTTGCTTTATTAGACTCCTTCATTTAGGGTGTGCTTGGTAGGAGTGAAAATGAGAATGTGGAAAATGGAGAGGAAAAAATGGCAATGTAGATAGAGTAAGAACAAGTAGTGTCAAAATGGAAATAAACTCCCTTATTCATAAGTAACTGTGCATTAGCAATGTTAATGGGTGTCTTTCTATGAATATCAACTAACTTATGATGGAATCTAAGTGACTTGGAAACCCTCTTTCAAAAGCTAGCTATTGAAGGGAAAAAATCAAGCTACGTAAGTATCCCATCGAGCATCTCATTCTATTTGATGTGAGACTTGGGTAACACATGTTACCCTAGGGACATTCCATACTATCCCCATTCCTATCATAGCACCACCCTTTAAGAGCCGATGTCCTGACAGCTGTACTCTACGACACTTCACTCTGCATTGCTTCACTCTATTGCAGTTAGCCTCTTTGTCAGTCAGAACCCTCTGCAGGTAGCCTCTCCGTGTCTTCGGCAAACTAGACTCTAATACCAAATGATGAAACCCAAGTGATTTGGGGAACCCTCTCTTAAAAGCTAGCTATTGAAGGAGAAGAACCAAGCCATTTAAGTACCCCATCGAACATCCCATTCTACTTGATGTGGGACTTGGGTAGCACATATTACCTAGGGACTTCTCATACTATTCTCATCCCCATCAACTTTTTTTTTATCTATGTTTGGAAAGGTGATATTTGTAATTAGTTGTGTTTTTTCGACCCAGTTAGTTTACTAGGTAATCAATCACAACTCATCTTTGTGAAACAGTTAGCAGCCCAGTACCTAAGTGAGAAAAGGTCAGCTTTGGAACTTGCAGTTTCAATGTCAGAAGCTTCTAATGAGATTGATAGTAGTGCTGAATCAGTGGTTCCTTCAGTGTATGTGGGTCAGTTTGCTAGGCTACTTGAGCAAGGGGATAATGTTAATATGCAACTGTAAGTCTTGATTAAGTGGAAAACAAGTTCTTATTTGATCTGCTTCTCTTGTGAAGCTTCATTTTTCATTTTGATCTGCAGTCTTACCGATGAAGAGTACTTGCGCTATGCTGTTTCTGAAGGAAGAAGATTCCAAGATTCATTTGAAATTATTGCTCTTCTCAAAAAAGCTTGTGAATCTTACAGTAATCTTAAAGTCCAGAGGATGAGCTCCTATTGTGGGTTCCAGATGGCCAAAGAATATTTTGCTGAAGGTGATATTAGTAATGCAAAGCAGATTTTTGATAGTATTGCGACCCTATACAGAAAAGAGGGGTGGGTAACTTTGTTATGGGATGTTTTGGGTTACTTGCGAGAGTGCTCATTAAAAAATGACAATGTTAAAGAATTTGTGGAGTATTCCCTTGAACTGGCTGCCCTTCCAGTATCATCTGGCATAGGTGTCCAGAGAGACACTGGTCCAGCTGGTCCTGCAAGTCTCCTGCAAAGAGAAATTATACACAAGGAGGTTTTTGAGCTTGTCAGTGAAGTGTCAGGGTTGCCATCAAATGAACGCCTCAAGAATCTCAAGGTAACTGGGGATAAACCACTTCACCTTGATGTTGATCTTGTCAGTCCCCTTAGGTTGGTGCTGCTTGCTTCAGTTGCTTTCCATGAGCAGACAATCAAGCCTGGGGAATCAACCTTGATTACAATATCACTTCTTTCTAGGTTACCCCTTACGGTTGAGATTGATCAATTGGATATCCAATTCAACCAAAATGAATGTAACTTTAGCATTGCAAATGCCCAAAGACCTCAATCAATTGAAGTTAGTGGTGTTCAACAGCGCCGAACGGAGATGTTACCTTCTCTATCACTAGCTTCAAACAAATGGCTAAGGTTGACCTATGACATCAAATCTGGTAAATGATATACTTTGTTCTTAATCCATGTTGTTCTAAATTTCTGTCAAGTTGACATTTTGAATGCATTTTTTTGATCATTTCATTTCTCCAAGCAATGGTTATATTTTAAAGTATTTATGCTCTATTATTAGCAGTATTGCTTTCACTCTGAGACAATTTTATGGTTCTTCCAGATCAAAGTGGGAAACTTGAATGCTTGTCTGTTATTGTGAGAATCGGATCACACTTCACAATATGCTGCATAGCTGAAAGCCCTGCCTCTGCGGATAGTTTAGCACTTTGGACATTGGAGGAGAGTATAGAAACTCTTCCGATAAAAGATCCTATTCTTGCATTCTCTGGTCTAAAGTCATCCCAGGTTGAAGAACCAGACCCACTCGTAGATCTATATCTTGGTTCTTCTGGTCCTGCGTTAGTGGGAGAGATCTTCATGGTACCTGTAACTGTGATCTCCAAGGGACATGATGTATACTCAGGTGAGTTGAAGATCAATCTTGTGGATGTGAAGGGAGGTAGCTTGTTTAGTCCGAGAGAATCTGAAGCATTTTCTAGTGATAGTCATCATGTTGAGCTGCTTGGTATAACTGGACAAGAAGGGGAAAATGAATTTAAGTTAAATTCTGAGAAAATAAAGAAAATACAACAATCATTTGGGTTAATTTCTGTTCCTTTCCTGAAAAATGGAGACTCCTGGTCGTGCAAATTAGAAATCAAGTGGCACCGGCCTAAACCTATTATGCTTTATGTATCATTGAGTTATACTCATAGTGATGAACTAAATTCCCAGAAGGTTCATGTCCACAAGAATTTGCAAATTGAAGGAAATGCTGCTATTGTTCTCAGTCATCATTATTTGGTGCCGTTCAGGCGAGATCCCTTGGTACTCTCAAGGACCAAGCAAACCTTAGAATCTGATCAATCAGACTCACTGCCCTTGAATGAGAAAACTGTGCTCATTGTCAGTGCTAAGAATTGTGCTGAGGTCCCATTAAGGTTACAATCCATTTCCATAGAACCAGAAGATGATCCTGTTGAAAGGACATGCTCTATTCAAGATGGAAATTCAAAATTTTCAAACCCCACTCTTTTTCCTGGAGAAGAGTTCAAGAAGGTATTCACTGTCACTTCCAACACAAACATTTCGAAACTCAGACCGGGAACTGTGTGTTTGAGATGGAGGAGAGACTTGGGTGTTGAGGAGGAATCCTTGTCTACCCAGACAATACCTTGGGTTGAGACTAAACAAAGGCTGCCGGATATGACTGTGGAGTTACCAGCATTGGTTGTGAGTTTGGATTGCCCTCCTTATGCCATCCTGGGAGATCCCTTCACGTACCATGCTAAAATACTAAACCAGACGCCATTACTGCAAGAAGTCAAATATTCACTGGGAGATGCACAAAGTTTTGTATTATCTGGCACTAACAATGACACTATCCAAGTTCTTCCAAAATCGGAGCATATTCTCAGTTACAAACTTGTGCCGCTTGCTACCGGTATTCTACAGTTACCTAGAATTTCTATAACTTCAGTGAGATATTCAGCAGCATTTCAACCTTCAAATTCTTCAAGTTCTGTTTTTGTATTTCCTTCCAAGCCTCACTTCAATACTGCTGAAAAAACCAACAAGAGCGTGGAACTGGAGTCAGTTGCTAATGAGTAAATCTTGAGTAGATATACAGATTTTCCTTCTGGTTCATTTATTGACTAGGCTATAATGAAGCTTTCAATTCTTCAATGACTGTAGATTAACACTGACATTTCCTTTACAAACACGCATTTGAAGATCGTTTGATTTGATAAACAATCGACAACCCAATGAACTACACAGTCAGAGTATCATTACTTTCTACGTATATATATATATATGCTCTTGGATTACTGACTACTGATGCTGTAGCATTTGATGGTTTTCATAAAATTCTGAATTAGTGTGAAACTGTGAGAGCAAATTCGATGCGCAGAGTATTTATGGTTAAGATAATTATCATCGCTGAAATTGAAATAAGTAATTAATTTTAAAATGTTAATATAATCATATATTAAGTACAAATCTATTTATTTGTCTAAAATAAATAACAATACTGTGTAATTTTATTTTTGAGCTCTTTTTTATTAGGATAGTTTAAAAAGAGCCCAAAATAAAGAAAAAAAAAGAACAACATCCATTAGGCCCAATGAAGCCATAATGGACTAGGCGCATCAAACACTTTCATTTATAATGAATATTAAAAAAAAATTAAACAATTAAATTCAAGGTATGCTATGATAAGTTTTAAATTCAATATCGTATAATGATAATATTATAATTCACCAAATTATTAAAAAAATATTTTTTAAAGGAGGCCAAGTCAACCCAATTATATTTGTTTTGGGTCACAAATTAATTTAAATTTTAGCAAGTCAATATTGATATAACTATAAAAAAATTTAAATAATTAACTCAAATTAATTTAATGACTAGTGCACTGGTTATTAGTCCAACTATTTGGGTCTTAAAACCATGTGTTTAATTTTGTTTTTTCATCATTTAAAATTATTTTATAAATTTAATTTTAAAAATTAATATTATTTTTATATATTTATATATATATATCATTAATAAAAATAGTTATTTTTGTTTTATATTTTATTTTAAAAAACAATTAATAAAATCCATATTTTTTTTTCTAAAACATATATGTATTATATTAATTTTCAATTACAAAATTGGTAGAAAACAAGTTTCAAACAAAGTTGGACTCAGTTCAACCCTAACTTAGAATAGAGAGAGAGTACAGACGTAGGAAAAGCAGAGTAGACAACGTGAGAATGCAAGGGTCAAAGCCAAACGTGAAAATGCAGTGATTCAGAATGAAAACTGATTTTGGAACGCAGTTATATTGCCACGTCACGCCACTTCCCCAGAAAATCATAAAGTTTCGGCCTTTTTCGCCATATAATATTATTATAACACACGCTCTCCACACCCCACTGCCCACTCCTCCCTCCCTCACTCTCTCTTTCTCCGTCCGCCTTGCTCCCTTCCTGACGCAGCCTACCGTCACATCCGTTTCTCCTGACTTCTTCCCCAAGTCTCACATTCTTCTCACTTCCGTCCTTGTCTTTTCTCCCATCCTCCCCCTTTTCCAACTTTACTCCTGAAGCTTCTTCATGTTGTTATTTGCGGAAGCCCCGTCTTCTCTCGCTCTTGCGTTTCTTCGCCTTGGGCTTTCTTAGGGTCACTCTATTGGATTTCTAGGGTTTCTCTCTGTTAAAGGTCCTTCAACTTGAACCTTCCGCTTTTTATTCGCACTCACTCTTGTTTTCAGTTGTTTAAAGTAGCGTTTTGCGTTGCATGATGCTTATATTTATTTATTTGTATTTCTACTGCACCTTTTCAAGATTTTGTTCCGCTCCGCCTATGCTTTGTTTACTTGTTTCACCTGCCATGTAATGTTGGTAGCTTTCTTTGATCGGAAGGGTTTAGTGATGCAAGAATGTATTTTCATTTTACTTGTTTTTGTACTGTGCCACCCATCCTCTATATATCTTTTTTGTGTTGCATGCTCTATATTATCCGATGCATAATCTTTCTACTGAATCCCGCAAAATTGAAGATTTTGTTCCATTAATAGTTTGTTCGCTTGCCTCTTTGATCGAAAGGGTTAAATGATGCAGGAGTTTTTTTTTTTTTTTTGTTAATGTAAAATATATATATTTTATGTAAAATATTTTTTTTCCTCTTATATGAACCAAGCCCCTTTAGTCCATTATATATTAAACTCTAATATGTGAACGATTGCTTATTTAATTATTTTAATTATTTTTTATTAATAACTCAATATGGCTTATAGAAACTAACTGTTTTTCCTCCAAATATATGCAGATGAGCAGCATTCTTCTTAGAAAAGATCAGAAAATTATATGCCATGCAAGGTGCCCTGATCCACCCGCTACACTGTATGTGATTTTATGTTTATTGGCTCTATATTATCTTTTACTTGCAGAACGAATCTTGTATGGTGGTATTGGCATGGTAATTATTCATCAGAGTTATTTCAGCTTCACGACTATACTGAACACACACACACACACACATATATGTATGTATACATATATATCAAGGACATTGATAGCAATATAAAGAAAGTAATTATCCTTATTTCATCCTTAATTAATATGAAGAGATGACATTAATCAAGTACATGTGGAGTAAGCTTGGATACAGAATGAGTTCACCATACATTGTGTTAAAACTTAATTTGATTAAGAGAGTAGGGGGATGAGTATCAAACAATTTACCACATGGTCATAGAGGTTCTGTACCTTGTCAAAAACTACTTCAATGCAAAATCTTAAGTTGTCAAGTGAAAGCTCATAATTGGTTTTATTAGTATCTCTAACATTAATAAAAGAGCTTTTTTATTCAAGAAGAAAGGTTGTTATATACTGTTGTATTGTGGTATAGTATGTCAGCACGATGCAAATCAATGAAGAATCTTATTACTGCCAAAATTAATTTGTCTTCAAAAAAGGGTAAGGTTGGAACTTAATTATATTTTCTATTTCTACTAATTCCCTGATCACAGATCATAAATAACAACTTGACCGGAGAATTAATCAAAATGGTGAACTTCATATCTAGAAGAGTGAAAATTAGTGAGCATGCTTTAAATATTTTCATGTATTTGTCTTAAAAACTTGTTTTATGATTCCTTGAGATTGATTGAATTCTTCCTGAATTTATAGCTATTTTTAAAACTTCTGAAGATCAATTATAATCACATTCTGATCTTTTGACTGATTAAATCTCTTGACCTGAAATATCTACAGGCCTCTAGAATGGAACATAAATACTATACTATCGAAAAAGAAACTAAATCTTTCTGGATTGCCCCAGTTTTCATTGCGTCCTCACCCAAAGAACATAAGAGACCGTGATGAGTGGGGGAGATTTTTGAGTTTCCTACACAAGCATGACATGGTATTAGATTGATGTTTTGTTAAATCCTTGTCTTTTCTTTTTGTTTGCTTTTATTATTGTTCTGGCAGGTGTTTAGTTGTGAATCAATGCACTCATTCAATTATATTGAATGGTATGATTCTAAGCCTAGTTTGGATGAAATCTCAACTTGTTTATGAACTTTCATAAGTGGTTATGCTCTTTGTCTGGAGACAGAATTCCTGTTATATATGGCTTTTATAGCAGCAAGTTCTTGTTTATGATGCTTTTTTGGTAACAAGTGATGTTGCACATTCTAAGTCTGCCATGTCACCTATCTTCACAGTGATCAATTTGCAAAATGCCCCAGTAGGTGTAAAACCCAGCACCCAAGGATTACTAGGGGAAGTTGTGGCCACTAGGTGAAGACGCCTCATGACATGTTCTACACCAACAAGTATATTTAATACATGATTACTCTCTTTTTATCTATTCTCATGTTCTAATAAATTAATTTCAGATAAAAAAGTTAAACTTTTCTGATATCAATATAATAAATAACGATAAAAAAACAAATTAAAAATAATAAAAATAAATTTTCATCTTGGAAAGCTTCTTTCGTCAAATATTTGTTAATGCTAATATGTAGAAATTTATTTAAAAATGTTCATATATTTGACAACAATAATTTATCATATATTTTTAAACATGTTAGTGTCTCTCGATCCATGTAGTTGGTGGGAAAAGACTTTGTTTGTTTGTTTGTTGTTGTTGTATTTGACAAGAAGAAATTATCATAGAAAATTGTATAACTAATTTCATTTTTAAATGTACTTGTTTGTTTTTAAATTTTTTTCAGTTGACTTATTAAGTTGATTATAAAAATAAAATGATATTGTTATATATATATATATATATTTATTTTACAAAATGGAAAATTATTTGACCATACCAACTAAAGAACTGTTCCTTATTCTGGTTGATCAGTCTGGTTTTAAAAAGAAATGCTATCTAAGCTATCTATATATTGCTTGGCAGTGGAATATTAGCTGAAAGGGTGTAAAATTGGAAACTTAATGAAATTTCTGTCCACTTCATAGAGAGTTTGCCAGTGTTCGGGGTAAAAGAGGAAACTCTTCACGTTGCCATTATGAAGGAAGTAATATATTATTAGATTAAATAGGATGTTATGAATTCACATTTTATTTAATAGGATAATCTGACTCCTTGATTTTGACGTTACATCTCATCCTTGTTTTGACTGTTGATAAATTAGCCTTTCTTAATAGCCATGTTTCTCGAATATCACTTTTTTCTTACATCTTGGGTTCACGCAAAACTCAAAGGGTCTTTGGTAGTGTTCAGCTTGATATAACTAGGACTATAAAAATATGTTTGGTTGAATATTTTCTGTTTTCCCATTTCTTATAAATTTTAATGATCCATTTTTTTTTTTGTCAATTATAATGGTCCAACTCTCTCCACGTGTGTGACTTGAGGAAAACTACTGTAAAACTTATGTTTGCATAACTTTCAGTGATTTTAAGGTGAAGAAAGGAATAGTTAGTGAAGAAAGGAATAGTTAAGGTTCTCAACTATTATTATAATATGAATATTAATTGGCTAAACCTAAGGAAGCTATGTAAAATTAATGGAGAAATATAATTGTATTGCATCAATATATGTGAAAGGATAACTATTTCTTTGTATCTAGGCCCTCCTTGGTTTTACACAAATTGATTATTAGATCTAGTCCAGCAACCCAAAAGCTAAAGCTTTTGTTTTTGGGTAGAGACTAGAAAGCTCAAGTTATCTGAAGCATCTATCAAGGCTGTGTCTTAGAACATACAAATATTGAAGTTGAGCTGATTACCTTAGTGCTGTCATGGAAATTGAATGCTTATATCAGCAGAAGCACAAGCATTGTGTAGGTAGCTAAACTAGAATTGGATCTGGATTAGTATCACTGTCCAGAAAAATCAGGTTAGTTTTATTGTTATAGGCACAAATTTGATATGACTTGTTTAGTTATAGTAAACAACTGGTGATTTTGCAATGGCTTTATTATATAGGCAATCTTGAGTGTTCAAAGGATTCTAGAATGGGATTGCATTAGTTAGATGCTGAGTTGGCCAGACGAGGGATATTTGATTAACATTAGATAGAATGGGATTGCATCAAATGGATTCAACATGAGAATGGAAGGGCTGTTTGTTTTCTCTTTTATTTTCATTTGCGTTGCTTCTTGAGGGTTTAGTTCCTCTCACACTATTTTTTGTTTTCCCTCTCCTAAATGAAGGGTTTTCCTGTGCTTTAGCTTTGTTCTTTTGAACTGTTGAATCTGATACACCAAGACTGTATTTTTACAGGTTGCTACTGCAGTATTTGAGCAGTACAAGTTCTACATACTGCCTCCTGTTGAAGCCTCAAAATCTAGCCCGGTTAGAGTTGCATATCAAAAGCTCAAGGAATTTTCTGTAGATAATCATTTGAGGGATTGTGAATCAGGTTTTTCTACTATACTAGCTTGTTTTTATGCTCTGACAGTTGTCTGTGTCACATACAATACCTCTAACAACATCTGAAAATTTTGTACAAATGATGTATAATAACAGAAGCTTACAGCCTAAATAATTGTTATTTTATTTTTGGGTGCATTAAGTCTTTGTTTTTGAACCTTTTCATTTAAGCTAGGTTTCTGCAAGAATATATACAAGGTTGAAAATTATCATAGTGGATGCTTCCATAGCAGGTTCACATTGGGCTGATGGGCATGGTGGATCTGATATTGTCATTGCAAGAGGTCCAGCAAGTGCTGCAGATGTATGCCCCCGGTCCTTTGCTCTTAAGTCTTCTCATCTTCAAGATGGTGCTTGTAATTCTACAGCTGAACTGTGTAGCAGATCTCAATCTCATGTTGTGAAGGACAGTCAGAAAAATTATATACGGGTAGACCCAAGTTACTTGAAAACTCTTGGTCAGGTTCATTCTGGATGGATTTTTGGTGCAATAGCTGAGCTTGTTGATAATTCAAGAGACGCCAAAGCAACTAAGTAGGTTTTGTGTTTTATTTCTTGCACAATGTCAGTTAATTTCCTTTTGTTTTTGTTTTTTCTTTGTTGATCATTATTTCTAAATTTCTTGGAACTACTTGCGTGGAAAATGAATGGGGATCACTAGGGTATGAATTCTGCACTCTGTTAATACTTTTGGTTTAACATGGAAAAATATGGTAACGTTACTATTAGCATCGTACATGTTTGAGTTCAAGCAAAGGGATTGAATTACAGTTCAGTTGTACCCCAAATGGTAGTAATATTGTCAGTGTCTGTAAACTAGGTATTAAGTTAATGAAACGGTTTAGAACAGTTTGGAGCTCTAATATGATTGATCTTGGACTTGCTAGTGGTATTTGTGAGCCCTAATGTTAATTCATTAAAGTAAAAGGTAAGACAGACAAGGAGTTAAACTTTTATATGCCTAAGGGTAAGAAGTCAAAATATGCCCATTTGAAATGTAACCATAATGTCTGAATAGAATGTGCAGAATACTCCTTATAAAGGTATTAGGGCCCTTTTATTGTCGTAGAAAGTGATAGCCAGTAAGTGACCTTTTTCCTGTTTTAACTCTATTTGGAATGGAAAAGGATTAGGAAAGTGGTATAACTTGATGCATTATGTGTTAGAATACTTTCATGCGAAACTCTTTCCCGTCAAACTGTTCCTGTTATTGGTGCAATGTAACAGGATGGACATTTTTATAGATATGATAAAGTTGAAGAAATCTGGCAAGGATGAACCTATGCTGTCAGTTATTGATGATGGCCATGGAATGGGATATGAAGAAATTGTGAAAATGGTTTCTTTTGGCCACAAGCAACCTGTTTGTGATGTTCTAGATCGCATTGGCAGATTTGGTGTTGGATTCAAGGTACCTTTATCTTTATTTGTTTAACTTTATTTTGGGACCGGGGGGGGGGGGTGGTTAAGAGTGTGATGGCATTTACATTTTCTTCTGGTGTTTCGGGATTGATGCATATCCATAGGAATTGGAGGGCCATATTGAGTTAATGTTCTTATTGTCTGTTCCTTTTTTAGATTTTTTCCAGTTTAGTAGTATATTACATTCTCAACGCTATTAATTCTTCCTCTTTATCAATAATTTCTTTTGCTTAGCTTAGCTTATTTGCTTGAGAGGTTGGCTTAACTTTTGTCTTACTGCTTGTCATTTTTGTGGTAATTGACAGAGGAATCTATTAATTAAATTCATAACCTTGTTCAGTTCATGTTGATTTGGAAGAATAAATTAATATAGCATTATCTTCAATTACACCTATATCTATATTATCTGAGTTTCTTGCTCTAGTGGATTCTAAATTGTTAATATGTGGCCTTTTCCAGACTGGAGCAATGAGGCTTGGCAGTGATGCTCTTGTTTTAACCCAGACAGCTAATTCCAGATGTATAGCTTTCCTTTCACAGTCTTTGAATGAAGGGAAAGAGGTATGTTCCCCAATTATATGGAATCACTATACTTGGTAATTTTTCAGAGATGCTAGGGTGTGTGTTTAAAACATCATGATCTTGTTTCTGATGTGCTCCTAGATTGAAGTAGCTGTTATTAGACCTTGAGGTGTTGGAATGACTTTATTATATCAATATTGGTTCTTTGTTCATTAATTTTACTGTTGCATTCTCTAACTGCAGAATATTGAGATCCCCATAGTTAGTTACTGCCGACATGGGCAGTGTATGGAAGTGGATACAAGTGTTCACTCTGAAGCATTGGCAAAATACAACTTAAAGGCTATTCAAGAGCTATCACCCTTTAATAAGTATCTTATTGGTGAAAAGGCAGCGTTGTTTTCTGGTGGCACAGGAACACAAATTTACATATGGAACCTGGATAAATGGGGATCAGATTATTGTTTGCAATGGTATTATGGATTGAGTGGTGGCAGCTCCTTCCACCAAGGTGACATTTCCATCCGCTCGAGAAGGATCCGCTCTCGCCCAGGCCAAGTCAGTCAAAAGGTTAGGAATCCTTTTATTTATTTATTTTTTTCAAGAGAGGTGCTTTTGATATGTTGCTTATTTTATGTCCTTTTGATTTTAGGTTCCATTGGATTATTCATTACGATCTTACTTAGAGGTTATCTTCTTAGTTCCAAGGATGAAGATAAGTGTTCAACATTCACCGGTAATCCTAATATCTATTCTTTTGGGTATGAAATTAGTTAATGTATAATCCAAGAAGAAAAGTGTTCTTGGAGCATTGCCGAGTTTAATTCTAACAATTGGCTTCAACTATACAGGTTAGAAGCCGACCACTAGGAAATTTTCTTACTAGAACTGTTGTTGAAACTGGTTGTATCTTGGGAAAGCGTGTTTACTTGATTCTAGGATTCAGTCAATTAGAATGGGAGCAGGCAAACTGTGGAATATTTTTGTATTGGCATGGTCGCTTGATTGAGGTGAGGAGTTGTTCCATAATGTAGGTTTAAATTAGTGGGCCTTTGGTATGACATTGGCATTGGCACTGGCGCACAAGTATGTGGCATACCTTGATATTAAGCATCAACATGATGTCAAGGTTTTTCTATGTTATGACAGTTTAAATAATTCAAAATTATACCTAAAATTCCTGAGATTTTGGATATCGTGATAGCTCTATGATCTTGCGTTCCCTTATTAAGTCATGTGTAGCCATACAAGATGTGGGCATACATGCCGATTAAAAATGCTATTGTTCCAAATGCCTGCGAATAGGCATATTTACTTTGACATTTGATATAATTTCTGTGTATTCTTTTCATTCTTAAAGATTCATTGCATCTTATCAAATTTAGTGTTTTTTTCCCCCCCAGTAGTGCAAATGTTGTGTTCTGGATATCAAGAGTTGTGTTCATTGTACATGTTGAGTGTGCTTTTTGTGACTTGTGCAGGCTGGGTGCGTTGAGAGTTGTTAGTTGTACACCTTTTGAGCCTTGAAGAATGTATTAGCATCCTTGCTTCATTATGAAAGTAATTATGTATGCTCATCTTGTCTGCTTTTTATATGAACTAATCTTCATTTTTCTCTGCTTTTTGTAGGCTTACAAGAGAGTTGGTGGCATGGTTCATAATGCAGACGTCTGTCGGGGTGTAATTGGTGTCATAGATGTGACTGATTTAATGGTATGGACTCTTAGAATTTATAAGTACTTTCCAATTATATTGTCCCCAAATGTTATATTGTTTGGCATGTACCTAACCTTTAAAATCAATGCAATTTCAATATGTGCTTTGATAGTTTGTTCATTTAATGTGACTAGATGTTGTGATTTGAATTATGTGAGTGTGCAGATGGCCAAAAATAATACCAATGTTATAATAAGCCTAAATCATAATAATTTAAGCTGCTGACTTTGAATAATTCCTTTTGTAACTTTTCCTGTCTTATAAAATGCTTACTCTATAATTAGCTGTTCTTTCTGTTGAAAGGCAACATTCTCTTTACAACATCTGATGATCTGAACTGTTACCCTTGAATCCTTCATGGCACAGGATGATGGGGATGGTCGTGTCTGGGTGCATAACAACAAGCAGGGATTCCAGGACTGTGAAGCATATGCACATCTAGAGCAGTGGCTTGGTAGAAAAGCAGATGAATACTGGGACAATAATTTCGATTCACTTAAGTTGGTAAATCAGTTGTTTTGTAAATTCCTTCATAATTACAGATATTTGCCTAAATTTTTTTTCCTTTTTCCCTAGATATTGTTTGTTAGTGGATTACTCCACTGGAGGTTGTTTTCTGATATTGAATTAGATAGCACCTGCTGTTACTCAAAAATGAAACTGTGGATGATTAATGTCAAGTGTTGACATGTGATTTGATTTTTCATCGTAAGATTAAGATATCAACTATTGGATTCCAGCATTATTATATCTGTTTAAATTGGGTAAATGAGCTATACTTAAATGAATAATAGAAGGCCTAGCGGTTTCATATTCCAGTATGCACTATTGGAATATAGAGTAAGTCCCATCGTCTCTTTAGGATGGTTCTTTGATGGGTGATGGGAGAATATGAGATGGCCTTGGGGTAGCACAGGCTACCCAGATCACACATACCTGGCGGATTGGGTTGACGATTACAAGCCAAACCTGTGACAAAGACACAGGCCCAAGATCTGAAGTCCAAAGATTAAAGGCTCAGTGAGGAGTACAAGTCCAAGATAGTGAAATGCTCAATTCACAATTGTGTGAGGCCATCTGGACTTAGGGGGGGAGTGTTGGAATATAAAGGAAGTTCCACATTGGCTAGTTAAGACAAGTTTAAGTACTATATAATGTGTGAGGATGCTAGGCCCAATTGTCTTTAGGTATTTTGGACATAGGTCATCTTCCATATTCAAGCTCATATTTAAGACTAGTAAATTAGGGATCAGCATTTCATCGTGTAAACTTGGGCCATTCCTGTCAAACTCTAACAATCAATAATTACAAACTTTGTAATTTGAACATGTATATCTTAAAGGGGAGGTTAGCTAAACATATTTGTTTATTTTGACTCTTTATACAGGACAATGAAAATTGTCTCTACAAATCAGATCTCGAATGGGTACAATGTGACAAGTGCAGAAAATGGAGAATGTTGCCTTCTAACTTTGACACCAGAATGTTACCTGCACAATGGTATTTTCTTAAAGATATGATAAATACATGTTGGGTCCTCGGTGCCTGTTTATGTTATGTTATAATAGATGAACATTTCCTTTAATAACTTAGAATCCAGAATCCTAATTTATCCTTCATGGCACATTTGTGTTGGTGATGAGGTGATGTTTTTTATGCTTGTAGTTGTTTGAAATATTAAATGAATTTGTCATGATGCTTCAGTTAATTTGTTAACCCAACTAAGTACCAAGAACAAATCCATGAGTCTAGATTGTTTAACATGCTTATGTATCACATAATTTATTCTGCTTAGTAATTGAAGATATTTAATTTAAGGCAGTGACCGTTCTTTCTCCTCCCAGCTGCATGGCTCATCAAAAGTTAACATATCATTAGCTTTATCCCCAGGTTTTGGAAATCAGAATTCTTGTCCTTTGTGCAGCCACAATATTTTGAACCTAGAATAACCACGGTAGAAAAGCACTTTGATAATGTGGAATATGACAGAAGCAGCACATGAATTCATGCAAATTATGTCTAGAGGGAAAGTGGGAAACAATGTATAATGGCAGTGGTAGTTTCGTGTAGTAATTAGGTAAGAACATGGTACCGTCTATGGATGGAAATGAAATACAGTTAACCAACTGGCTGCATAAACATGGGATAAACCTGTTTCTGCTGCTGTTTTGCTATGAGTTGTGATTTTCTGGTAACGTAAAATTTGGTGCCTCCTGATTCTTTGCTTGCTCAGTGAATTATATCATGCAGGTTGAAAAATAGTTTAATTGATTTTGATATGTGAAGCTATCCTTTAGTTATATTATCCTATTAATAAAAGAAAAGATTGCTAAGAATTTGCAGAACTGTGTTGTTAACATACATCTGGGGATTCTTATTATGCTTAAAACTTTATATATTATCATATTGTTTTCCGCATCACCCTTCTTTTGTACTGCGTTTTACAACAACACCTTTTGTTGTGTTATTAATCTATTCCAAGTTCTTGTTGCACTAGGTTCTGTTATATGGAGCCCTTGAATGGACAGTGTGCGGACCCCGAACAGAGGATGGACACTGGTGTCGTCACTATTTCCACAAAGCGGTCTGGATACAATTGCATGCAGAATGATTCTTTTTGTAAGGGCAAGTTGGATGTCATGAAGGTTTCTGAAGCCTCAGGTTAGTTGATAGGCCTCTTCAATTCTACAAACTTGGCAGGCAATCTTTGTCCTTCTTAAAGACCATTTAATCTAAAAACTTAGGCTGTTAGTTGAACATAAAATAGGGAGAGAAAAAGTTAGGTATAAAAAACGGGGAATGAACAAAATATGTGATTGAAGGTCTCAATTTCTGTGTTTGACTCTCTTTTGATCATTGCTTTCTACTGCCCTTTCAGCTGACAATTTGGTCAACTCTGAGGATGTCAAACATCGTGGTTTTAAAAGATTGAGAAAGGGACATCCTCAAGCTGCTAAAGTATAATAACTACATCCTGAAAAGACTTGTATTTTGGGTGTTTTGGGTCTCAGCATTGCAGAGTCTTGCTCTGGTAGGTCATGTCAATTATTTAGTTCCAACTTTTAGCTCAAGGTTAAGTGTCCACTTCACAACCTGAAAGCAGCTCAAGTTTGAAGCCTTAATCGGAGCTCGAAGTTTACAGGGTGGTTTTTTTTTTTTTTTTCAGGGGGAGGAGTGGTGTCCTTCTCATTATTAGCCTTAGGATCTACACATGTTGACATATCAATATATATTTTTTTTAAAAAAATTCTGATAATCAACATGTGAATAATACTCCAATGTATAGAATATAGAATTTTTTTTGGTTAGTAATTAGCTTATTTTGGTGCCAGATTGGAATTTTTTTTATTAGGCCCATACTAAGTTGGCGCTGGTATGTAGCTAAAGTGTTTTGATGATAACTATTTGTAATTTGATTAATTTGATAAGAAGATGCTGTTAATATCTGGAGGAATAAGATAATAAACAGTCAGGCTCGGCTCGGCTTAATCGATCCTTTGACAAAGAAGGACATACTTGGGGCATTTCAGTAGAAGTTACTTGTACTTGAAATAATCAACTTTTTTCGAGTATAATAATATAATCTCGTTTCCTTGCTATGACCGGTTCCCATTCTTCTCTATAATCCGCCTCTTGCTCCTATTTTTGATATAAGAATTTTAAAGCCAATGTTGTTGATTGAGCTAAAGCTAATAATTGGATTGATCTTTTAGTGAATTGTTTGACCACCTACGTTTAGAAGTTTGTTTCTCAAATGATAAATTGAGTTACTTAATTTAGTATTACTCCAAACGAGTCAATTTTTGTCTTTTCCAAAAAAAGACTCATTAAACAAACCGATATTATTTTACTCAACTTTTTAGATTTTGGATTTTTTAAATTTAAAAAATAATATATATTTTAAAGTTAAAGAGAAATAAAAAAAAACATAAGAGATTAACATTGATACAAATTTATTTTAAATAAACTAAAGAATAAATATTTTTTTATCTTTTTTTAAATATAAAAAAATATATCATTTATCAAATTTAAAAGATTCACGCTCAATTTTTTATAGCCTCAATACAGATGGCAGAGAAGATTGCTTGAGGACTGTTGATGGGTTGTGACAAGAGCTAATACAAAAAGAGAAAAGAAAGAGAGATACTTACTCCAGCGTATTTGCTCCTAACGAAAATGAGACACCTCCTTCTCTGTTCGTTCTTCAAGTTAATTGTTAGGTATTTCTGCATTTTCTGATGATTCATTAAGTTTATATTCCATTTGTGGCAATATAATTCTAAGGTCCATCCAAATTATATATGTACCATCTATATAATGCAGTGTGAAAACGCGTCAAAATGATATCTCGAGAAATACAGAAATAGTGACAGTACAATGTATGTCCTGGGAGTTATTATATGTAGAATTAATTTTTCTACGTCTAGAATCAAAATGAATGAATTCATGTGATTCCTCAGATGGATATGTGCTTTCAGATAAAATCGAAGTCCCTTTTTTAGTCACAAGGAAAGAAAAAAGATCTTTTTCATTCATATTTGTTTGAAAAACAATTATGAAATTAAACGTTAAATTAATTCGATAAAGAAACTTAAAGCAATATAATTGGAATTACTCCTATATATATATATATATATATATTTTTTTTTTTCATGTTGAACATCTTAAATAATATTATAAGCAGAAAACTGAAGAATTATCGTAGAATTGGAAAAGCGTGTTGATAGCTCCTATACATTGCTGTGGACTCTAAACTATGAATTTAATTATAGATTTCACAGAATTTATTGATAGCATTTTTTCTTAAATATAAGGCGCTTTAATTAATTTGTAAATATGTTTGCCTAAAAATTTAAAATTATTTTGAGCATTGAATGGCTTTAAAATATTGCATCTTATTCTTTCGGTTACTTTTATTGACCAGTTTGAATGCCCTTTAATTACTTCTCTTAAAAGCAGTAAGTATTTACTTACACACACCCAATTAGGGCAAACATAAGAATATAAAATTAATATTATAGAATATTAATGAAAACTATTACTACCCTTCCTTTATGACAAAATGCATGTAGTTGCATTTCTCGAATCAGATGCAAAGACAAGGATAGGATGGACGGATGGATCATTGACAGATTGGAAATGACAAAAAAATCCTAAATTTATTACCTTCTTAAACGCACAAGATTGTGTTGTGTTGTTTAGTGTGTAGTTAACTAGGGTGTAGATCTAGGGTTACCATTCACCATGCCTATATAAGACGCATACCTCACTTGATTCTTGTAACTTGCTCAAAAATCACAAGAAGCACACGCTCGCTTTCTTTCTCTCTCTCTTCGTCCTGATATTCTCTTTCTGCATGAAATAATGTCTTCTTCATCGCAGCCAAATAAAGATAGTGATCCAAGAAGTGGAGGCCCAAGCTCAAGCTCTTTTTCTTCATCTTCACAACCAGATAATAATCCTTCAACTCCAATATTTCAGCTATTCTCACCGACTGAGTGGGAAATTGATATTGGTGATGAATCAGGTGAAGGTGTAGGTGCAGTTCCAGGTACCTCCACAACCTCCTTAAACTATACATATAATCATTATTCACCTTTCTCTCACTTACTCGTTCGAGAAACTCTTCCATCTATTCCTTCTTCTACTTCCATTTCTCATTCTACCACTGTTCCCCTTCAACCCTCCTTCGACCAATTTGGTCATCTTCAATCTTTTCACACATTTCACAGTACTCAGATATTTGACGCACCCCCACCCCTACCTCTTCCTTCTCCTTCTTCTGTTTTCATTATCCCCCCTCTTTCCACACGTCCCTCTCTTTCACAGGGCCACCATCAACTTGATACCGGTGGTGGTGCTACGTTACTCTCACCCACTTTCACCTCAGCTACTCTTATGACCCCGTCACAATCTAGTGGTGAGGTTTTCCAAATAGTCACACCTTTTTCTAATGTTCCTGTTCATCCAGTTTTGGAAGTTAATCCGCATCCTGTTTCTGATGATGCCATTGCCACTGTGGGTACGCCACCACCACCATCACCATCACCTCCTCCCCCTCCGCCACCGCCCCTGTCAAGAAATGAAGCGGCCGTCGATAGTGCAACAGTTACAATGGCAATCCCTTCCTTGTCTGAAAAACGAAAGCGTGGGCGACCGAAAAAGTGCTTACTTGGAGCTTCATCCAGTGATGGACAAGGAAGTGAAGCAAAGGCACCAACACCAACACCGGAATCGACACCGCAAGCGGCAGAGAAAGCTCCTCAAGCCCAAACGAAAGAGATGGCGACATCGTCAAAGGGCAAAAATAAGGAGAAAAGAAGGGATTCAGGAATCAAGAGAACGAAGAAGGCCTCTACTTCTGTCCTTGTTAATAAACCAATCACAACATTGGGTCTCGGTATTCTATTCTTCTTTTCATTCTCTACTTTCTTCATTGGTTCTATGATTTTGATTTTGTTTCAAATTTTTATTAATAAAATCTACATATAAGATTCATGTGTGTGTTTTAAGAAGTTTCATTACTATGCCTCAAATATATATAAGATCTCATGAGTCACCATTTTAAGATAATATATCACTAGGATTTATTATCTCATGTGGTTTGTTATTGTACATTTATCATCTCTTCTAATAATACTTTGATTTTGCAGGTTCGAAACAAAATGTGATACGACCAGCCACCATAATCGTCTCAGAGACAGAGGTGCCTTCTACTTTTTATATGTTTTTATTACATACATATATATACATATATACTTGGCAAAGTCATCATCTTTTTTAATCCAATGGTTCAGGTAATACCTCTCTTAATCAATCAGACTCAACCTGAAGTACAAAAGAGTTTTGATAGACGTGTGCAATTCCTAATCCACCCGTTTTCTCACTCCCTACTCTAACTCTCCTAAAGCAGATATATACTTCTTTTCTAAACCAAAAAAAAAAAAAAAAGTCATCGTCTTTTTCCTCTTTCAAGTAAAAAAAAAGGAATTAATTGGTTCTTTTCATGACTTTACATATAAAGCTTATTTGTTATTTTATTTCGTTTAGAGTGCAATGGCTCCTTATACTTATAACTTGATTTCATTACTCGTATACATATGTTCAGTAGTTACTAACAGAGATCTCCTTAACTAGTTGCAAACCATATTTGGATATCGATGAATAGTCCAATAGTAGAATCCTTCATTTCCAATGTCAATATGAACTTCTGTAAAGAGAAGTACTATAAAAGCTTCAGAATTCATCATTTCCCGATACATTTGTAAAATCATGTGGTCATTTCTAGTTTGCAAGCTCTTTGTTGGTATATATATGTAAATAAATATCAATATATATATTATTTCGCTTCCAGAAATACCTGATGTGATTAGTTTATTGTTGAATTACCTGCAGGATGTCTCAGAGAAAATAATTTCCTTCGCACGAGACAACAATGAAGCTGTTTTCGTATTAGCCGCAAGTGGAGTCTTGTCCTCCATTGAGCTTCTGGAACCCTCAAGATCCACTGTTAAAAAATTAATGGTTTGTCACTCCAATATTCTCATAGCTTTGATATTCATTTTTTTGTGCAACTGGAAATCTTCTTCTTTTCGTGACTTGTGAAGCAACTGAAAATTTGGAATAATAAAAGAAATGACATTCTTGTTTGAAAACGAAAAATAATAATCATAAACCATGCATCGAAGCTCTTAGATTCTTCTCCAAGTTATGCTCACACTCGAGGTGTATATATATATATATATATGCAGGGAACATTTGATATTCTGACAATGTCGGGGACACTTCTTCTGACCAAAGATGGTGGCCTAACCAAATCAGGCCAGTTGACAATCTCAGTGTCTGGACTTAATGGCGAGGTTTTCGGAGGGCGTGTTCATGGACGCTTAATTGCAGCCTCTCCTATTCAGGTTTTCTTTTCTTTAATTTTCTGCTTTTATATATATATATATATATATATATATCATTCTCCAAAGCCTGTTTCCATGGTTATGACTCTTGCATATCTGGATTTCGTTGTACTTGAGTTGCTGAGATACTAAGTGAGACATGAAAAATTTATGCAGATAATTGGAGGAACAATTGCTCCAGCTGGTAAGAAGGCCTCAGAATTTCAGAGTGATGAGATATTGGAGCTGAATAAGCAGATAAGTGGTCTGAGCCAACAGTGGGAAGCTCGGTTTGTTGAACAGAAACACGAGGTAGAAACGACGAATCAGCGACTCGAAACAACAATCAAAGAGCTCAACCAAACAAGAAAAGAAATGAACGAAACTAAACACAAGTTGGAAGAAGAATTGAATGAAACTAAACACAAGTGGGAAGAAGCTTTACAGAAAATTGCGACTACTAACAATGTGGTGATGCAACTGTTGGAACGGACGGAAATTCTGAAATCACAACAACATCAGCCTCCATCTTCCTAAGTCAATGTCCTGTTACTCCGTATGTGGAGAATTTGTGCGCTTGTAGCATTATTGTCATCTGAAACTGAGTTATTGTGATTTTGTAATATATATAGTTTCAAGTCTTTTCATACTTTTAAAGTTATGTCTGTTACTTCCATTCATATGCTGTTTGTCCAACACTCTCATCCTATCATGCAAATTGAACCGTATTTATAATTAAGCTTGGTATTGGTAACTAAGAAAGGTGGAATATAATTAAGGTGAACAATATATATGTGTGTGTGTGTGTGTGTATTTATTTATTTATAAAGATGACAAAAATCAGTAAAAATCGGCCAAAATCGGTCCATCAAGAAAAGAAGAAAAAGAACGATCATCCGAGGAGAAGGAAGAAGAAGAAGAATGAGAAAAATGAGAGAACGAAGAAGGGGGAAGGTCTGTGTGTGAGAGGGAAAGAGAGTGGGATTCGGGAAAGAGAGAGAAGATGGAAAAGAGAGGCTAAATATGGAAAAAGAATAAATAAATAGGTAAGTGGTGTGTGTAAAAAGAAGACAATGGGAAAGAGAAAATGTATATAAAATTATGATGGGATAAAAGTCGGTAAGAGGAATAAATATGGTATGTTTAAAGAGTGAAGTACTAATTTTTTAAAAAAAGTTAAAGATATTATATATATATATATAATTTTATATGATATATTTTTTTATTTTAAATTATTAATTTATTTATAATAAAAAATTAATAATATATCAATATTAGTTTAATCGAAATTGAGTTATTGAATCATATATTAATTATTTGATTAATTTAATGTCATAATTGCTCCTTTTACAAAAATTGAAAAAAAAAGGTGTAATTCATGTAAGAGTGTAAGCAAGGTGATATTCGAGAAAGAAAGGGAAAAAAACTAAATATAGAAAAATAAAATATAAATAAATAGGTAAGTCGTGTGTGTGAACAGAATAAAAAAAGTGTACAAAATTATGATGAGATAAAAATAGGTAAAAGTAATAAATATGATATATTTTGAGTGAAGTACTAATTTTTTTTAAAAAAGTTAAAGATATATTATATGCATATTTTATTACAACACCGGTTCAATCTCCTTTTGTTTCTTCGCTGTGTTGTTTGTCTTAGCAGCGCAGGCTTTTCGTGTTCTGGTAGTTTCCTCTTGCCTGTTTTGGGCTGCTTTTCTTCTGGATTTGGGCCAGGCCGGGGTTTTGTTTTTAGCCCTGGCTTACTGAATTTGACCCGAAAAATATTGGGAGTAGTAGAAGGCAGGAGTCAGATCGGCCCATTCTCTTCAGGAGACAAAACGACAAAGAATTGTGCTGCTTTTGTGCCTTGTTTGTAGGAGCAAACATCTAACATTCTATTCATTTTTTTAAATATTTCTTAATATTATTTTTTCTGTAGCTTAAGTTAGAAATTTGTAGGAAAGGTGCTTTCAAAATGTGTAGCCTCTTTTTTTGTGTAATTATATTTTATTGCAAAAGAGCTTATTTGTTATTTTTCTTCAGTAAAAATATTTCGCTTGTATAATAAAATATTTCTTATGTCCCAAAAAAAAAAACGGAGCCATTAAAATGTCTAATGGTTAAGATACCTATGTTTTTATAATTTTAATGTTTTTATTCCCTAAAATAATTTTATGAAATTAGTTTTAAGAATATATGGTTAAACTGATGTGATTGAGATTTTGTTCCTACATACTAGTCCCTCGATGTGGTAGGAAAGAACTCCATCTTGTGTTGCGTGTAGTTTTCCTACATTCTTTGTCTCTTGCGTTGTGGATTTGAATTGTAAAGGTATCACACACTTGAAAAGCAGTCATAACCTGTTGGACTTGGACTCTTGTCTGACGCAAGATCTGCACAGGGCATGCATGATGTACAAATTGGAATGCAAGTGCTGTGTAGCCTGCATAACTCGTCCAGCCATGATTGAATATTGCCAAAATTGAGATCAGTATTTCTAATACCGTAGTCGATCCACAGCCACAGCATCCTTCCAAAGTCACAGCGTAGAAACAACTGTTCTAGAGATTCAGGATGGTTCTGGCAAAAGCAACACTGAATTAATATCTGGAGGTGATTCTTGTCAAGTTATTCGTGTTTGGCAATTGCTTATATTTTTATTGATTATCAAATTTTTTAATTAAAATAAAATATATTAATTTTTTTAAAAAAATTAATAATAACAAAAATAAATTGTATAAATTAAATTATATACGTGTAAGTTTTTACACCTAAATTTTTTAATTAATTTCCATATAAATAGCAAGAGTCTTAATGGTAAATTGAGTTTCCAAAACTACCACTAGATTGTATGCGATTGGAGAGTACTTTGGTATTCTACTTGTCTACTTGAGACTTCAGAAACGCGTAACCTTCTATCACAGATTTTAAAAACGTATAACCTGCAACAGACTTTAGAAACGCTTACGATTGTCTGCACTGGTTGCTGGTTTTGACCGGTTATAATTACCGACAAAAATCGACCAAAAAAATGCTTACTGACAAAGATGTAAAAGGGGAAGCACCACTCATGCACAATTGCTTGTCCAATTAGAGAATAGTTCGATCTCTTCGAAATATTGACTTGGACAAAAGGTAAATTAATGCCTCTCAATTAGTTCAATAACTAATTCTAGTTCTATTTTATATTGTAAATGAAGCTCACCATAACACTTCACAAGGCATTTTTTTATTTTCACAATTAAGTTTCTACTCCGACAACTTCCGATGAAGCTACCCTCGTAATTACAAGATAGTAGGGGAAGGTATCATGGAATGGCTGGCTGCTTTCATTGAATTAATTCGATTAAATGTTACAAAATAAGTAAATAAAAAAGATGCTACATATAAGACACTTAAAATCGGCCTATAGATCAAAATGGGCAAAACTATGTCAAAATCAATCTTCCCCAAGGACACCAAGCTGTTGATGAGATAGCGGCAATTGACAGATTTCTCAAGTCGTAGAAAGGATATACCAAGCGGCAAATATCACAATGACTCCGGACTAGTGGATGGCCTGATTCTCGAAGGCATTCGCTCAAACCCAAACTTTGAGTTCTTGGGTGTGATGGACATCTTGTTCAAGTAACATTCAATATCAAGACCTTGTTCTTCAAAGCTGCTCCCCATCATTGCATCATCATCATCATTTCCACTCTCACTGCCAATGTCTTCATCATCTCTATTGTCATCACTATCATAAGTAGTTCTGACCATTGACCAGTAGATGAAATATTTATGTATGTATCTGTAGATATTCAAAACAGAGAGAAGTGGGGAAGGAGGAAGAGATCAAAAGATCATCAGAAAAATCAAAAAGGGAAAATGAGCAGGCAATAAGGTTAAGTCAGACAAATCTCGCTTGAATATTTGGTTGCATCATTACTAGAAACCTTGGACTACATACCCGTCACTTTTCTTCAGCAAACATGGATCAAATGGGAAGAACATGTCTAGTCTATCCATCCCACCAAAGGCCCTAGAAAGATCAGATTCAAGCACATCATTGAAAACAAACGACTCTGACGTGGTGAAAAGATGAGCAGCCTTTGCCTGCCGAAGAAATTCCTCTACTACAGTAGGCAAACACACCTGTTTAATAAAAATTATATCAGGCTCCAAAGTCTGTTAGACAGGCTACATAGGGTGTCAAAAGCATAGTGATCAAAATCATATAATTCGTAATGAGTCACAAAGCAAGCAAACATTATGAATCAATGTCTTAATGGGATGCAGTCTTGAATCAGCTACAAATCGTATGAATCTGCAATTCAAGACAATGTAGCAGTAGCAGAATTGCACAATTATATAATTCAGAAATGCGTAAAAATAGGTTTTATGTGGCAGTATTGTATTGTTGTCTATTGTGCTAAAAACTATAAAGATGATTATTCTAAATTTTTTTAAAAATATTTCATATTGGTCAAATACATATTTAATACTTGTTATATTAAGTAATAAATATTATATATAAGGTATTTTGGTCAAACTAAGTGTATTTATAGCTTATTTTTTATTGCAACGGGGGTAATTATAGTGCATATTTTTATTTTAAGGGGGGGTAACTTTTTGAAACAGAAGGGAGGCTGCGTAATTTGGGCTTCTCCAGAGAGAAGAGAATGATTGACCCAAATAATAATCCAATTAAACATGCTATGCATTCCACAAACCATGACACATCAATCCAAAGAGTTCCTTACCGTCAAAGGGTTCAATTTATGTTTCAAGATTGGCTCTATGGGCATATTGAGAAGCTGCATTTTGAGCCGTGGAACATCCATCAATGATCTCATTCGAAAACACAGCACATACATGATAGCCTGCATACAGAAAAACAAACATAAAGAAACCATAATGAATAGCAAAACTCAATTGCAAAAAATGCATTAAACTTCCACTTGAGAGAACATCTAGAATATTTTCATATCCAACTATATGTTAAATGACAGAATATCTTCTGCTTTTAAGGCAAATAAATAATCAGTTGGGGTGGGGAAGACTGCAAAGACCGAAATAACAACATAATAAACTTATACACAATAAGAGGAGATTAGATACAAGTTAATAATCAAGGTATTACATATTTAAATTTACAGCCCCCACCTCAGAAAAAAGAGATCTAAAATCAATTGGCTTACCTGGCACCCAGAGTAAAATACTTGATGTGTCTGTGGGTTCATATCAACATCATGTAATGTGAGATATTCATAACACCAACTTACTAGCCTGATAAATCAATGTCAGAAGATAATCACACATCAGTATATATCCACTTCCGTATTTTATTATAATAGAGATACATCATTTAGGTCATGTATCATCAATTCAATAATGTTCCCAAACCTCTGTAAGATGCTAGCAACCAATGCGGCTGAAAGAAACTTTGCACGAGATAGATAACTAGCAAGATAAGCAACAGCACTCATCCTGAAGCAAATGTAGAAAGAAGCATCAATATTATATACCATGCTTAAAGAAATGCACCCCTCCAGTTATGCATGAAGTAATTCAAGTAAGGAGTCGGGCCTATTTTCAACCACACCACGCTGTCCTGACAACGTTACATGTAGAATTGCTTGACAATGTAAGCAAGGAAAAATGCTTCATTGTAGACACTATTAATTGTCAAGTGCAAGATTAATTAAGCATTTAGTTGGTAATTCAATTATCCTGTTTCAAAGAGAAAATCCTAGCAAATGGACGTACATAAGCTCCATCACATCTTCATTCCTATGATTATGTGAAGGATTTAGGTTGAGATTTAAATTTTGAGGCACAAAAATGGAAAAAAAGTCTACCTAGTTATAGGGGGATTGACTTCACTAATAAACATATCCGTAAGCACTGCAGCAAATTTCAGACCGCATCCTTCAGGATCCAGTGCACAGGCATAGAACATCACAAACTGCAAGGAATAATAACCAGAGAAACACATCTTTGAATAATGGTACCAATCAGAATGTTTCAGAAAATAGATCAGCACAAGAAAATTAGACAGGGGATATATAAGAAAATAACAATGCATATTGTACCTGGGTAAATTTTGATTTGTATGCATTTATCACAGTTTTCTGAAATGATTCCAAAAGAACAACGAATACCTATGCAAAGAATTTAACCAACACAGCAATCAAAGTAAATAACGAAGGCAAGAACAAATTTAATAAAAAAAAAAAAATTGTTCAAGAATACATATAGAGAGGGAATACCTTAGCCAAGCGGCCACTGCTTTGACAGGATTCAAGATGCTCAAAAGTCTGCACCATCAGGCTATCTAATTTTCCAGCAACTACATTACCTTGTAAACTTTTCCTACGTAATGTCCCTTTGGAAAGCTGTAAAAGTGAAATCCAATAACCATGAAATGACACGTATGAAAAATCAACGCAAATTCTCAAATATGGGACATATAAGTAAAAGATCAAAGCATGAAACAAACATTTCTTTTTTTGCCAAATAAATATAGAACAGATCACTGTTTAACAAATAAGCAGGAAACCTAGAAGAAGCTAGGTCGGAGTGAAAATGGGTAGAAAAATATGGCAACATATCTAAACTTAAGCACTGTCAAGATATATTGCCATTTTCCATCTTCTCATATTCTGTCCAAAGCTATGAAGTTTTGACACTTCATAAAGCTGCTCAACCTCAACCATGGCCAGTTCAAGCCATGCTTAAGTACCACTCATCTTGGCATGTTAGCCTGAAACAGTCAAGCAGCTGAATAAGGTCCTTTATGTTATGATACTGCATCTCAATTCAACAACTTAATTACCAACCTAAATTTGACCAATTCTACCCTTCAACGAAACTCAGATCTGCCAACTTAGAACATGATGACAGTTGAGAGAAGAACAAAAGGAGACAGGTATGAGTGTGACGGGTCAACTCATAGTGCAACAATCAAATCAATTGAATCATTAACGATCCAGACTAAATCAAATCCACAAGTAAATTACAATTCATATTTTTTGCCATAAAATACAAAAGCCAATAAGAATGGAAATGAAGGGCATGATGGTTTATCAGACTTCATACAGCATGACAGAGTCGGCCACATTGAGAATTATCCACGCCTCATCCACTGCTGGCTTCTCTAGCAATTGATTGTTGCATTGCAGGCCTTGACATCTGCTTTGCAATCCAGTTCTCTCAACCCAAAAGTAGAACCTCTGATCGAAAAATCGCAAACAAGAATGAAGTTTGTGCCACTTCCCTTCCGAAAATAATTGAATTGTGAGAGATTCAAGGGAGGATAGATATTAATGTTTTACAACTAGTGGGAATTGGTATTCTAAGCACAAATTGCAAGCGACCAATGTTTAGGAATTGGTGATTAGGATTTGCATTAGAATATGCAAGTCAATAACATAAAAATGGATTGGTTACTATCACTTTATTGGGTCCCTTTCCCCTGCTTTCTCAACCACCCCCCAGTCCCCCTTGTCCCCCCAGGGAAAATTTCTTGTAATTGATCCTCAAAAGATGATTTTGAAGACAATTCATTCATAAGGCTAGAAAATAGCCTTAGCCTAGCTTTATTATAAATTTTTTAGATGTGTATATATACATATACACATATAAAATTTCTTAAATTATCCATGAACAATACACTTGATGCCAAATTAGAAAAATTTTATTTTGATTTGCAACTCATAAGAATGAATATACAAATTAGAAAAGTTGAACTGAGCAAAAGGCCAGGTGATTTTTCTCCCTCAAAAGCCAATCTTGGATAATCAAATTGGCTGGTTTTATTTAATCAGCTGAGCCAGATAAATACCCAGCTTAGCTTGAATCAATGCATCTTAAAAATTATCAACTAAACATATATCAAAATGAGCCAAGAGCTTCATTAACTTAGCATAAATTCTTTGCATCATACCATACTATCATCTTTATCATCATCATCGGCAGGTTCAGCAACATCTTCTAACTCCATCTCAAATATATCCTTAAAGTCATCCTGTAGGTTTCCATCCCATCCAATCTCCACCTAAACAAGATCAGAAAAAATTAAGTCGGTGACCAAATTCCTCTACTTTTCTTTGACCAAATAATTAAAGGGAGGTGCATCTCAACTTACATCTAACTCTATCATCCTATCCACCAGTGCAGGAAGCATTGTTACCCCAACAATTTCACCAATTGCACCACTCTCAAGCTTTAACATATTCTCCACATATATAACAATCTCCTACAATCAACATGGACATAGAAAAGATAAGCTCTGCATTGTTGTTGATGGGCTAGAAATATGACCAATCAAATATATTTCATAATTTGTTAGGAAACATCATAACTGTCAACATTTAGTTTCATACAAGTTCTAAGAAGCACAAAAGTGACACCACATAAACATTGTGATACCGAAATTTATTGAAGAAAATGGCATCCCATATAAATGACATGAAAACTCAATTTAAAATACTGTGTTCAACTTGACTTTGATGAATCAAACACAAAAAATGTTCAGAAAATGTTGGACAATGAAAATTAATATTCATATTCCTCTATTAGAAGTCTGAGTATTTCAGTTAAGCATCACAGTGCTCTGCATTGAGTGTTGATGTCAAACATGAACACAACTCCTTTCTTGAAATGATGATGTCCCGATGATTAAGTTTACCAGATTTTGAGAATAAACGAGCAGGAGGGCATGACACATTTTGTTTCTCTTGGGTTCATTTGTATACTTTCAGTGTACACAGTATGCCCCCTAGGAAGCTTCTAATGAAGTCACTCATATGCCAAAGAAATAGAAAAACTACCTAAAATCAAATAGATAAAATTGAGACGACTCCAAATTAAATCCAAATTGCAATCTAAATTCTCCAGATGCCAAATTCTGAAAATGGAGTGCAAAAAATGTATAATGCAACTGACATCAAACTTGTTGACACACCAACACAAGAACCACAACATATGCATTAAGATGATCAATATCTAGCTCACATCAATAGCCAATAGTTCGACCACTGGAACTTGAAGTGCAAATTGGACTCACATGTTCCTTGCTGAAGACAGTTGGCATTCTCTGGACAACTATTGGAGATAGTCGCCTAGGGGCAATGGGCACCACATCAGCAATATTTTTCAAAGCTGCATGCACCCGAGACAGAACTTCATATTTTATAGAAATACCACGTGGCTGACTCAGCTTTTCTAGTACGCTGTAGGGTGGCACAAAATGTCTCACTAGTATTTCCAAACAAAAATCAACATATTCTCCATTTGAGGTGGCCTGCAATAAGTAAAAGTGGGGAAAATTTTAGTATAAAGTTTACAAAATGCTTGTGTAATAGGCATTCTAGGGCTGAAACATTAAAATCATGTACCAAGGATATGATGAGTTCACGTAGTGCATCCATAACATCAGTTCCATAGTGCCACATGCTCAGTCTAAAAATCTGGATAAATCATTTCACAAGTATTAATCATATCCAACTTAACCCTTCATGCAGAAATAACTTCAGAAACAATTATAGACTATGGAGAGCCAATGAAATAAATAAAATCTTACAGCAGAAAGAAGAGCCTCATGGTGAACACTATCTATATGGAATACTGCTTCAGAGAGTGCTTTTAAAGTTGTCTGGAACCATACAAATAAGTTGGTCAGAAGACTCAGTAAACTAACCTATTAAAAGAAAAGAAACCCATCACAATATGAACTGTAAGTTAGAACCTACCACAAGGAGAGCCACCTGATCAGCAGTACGACGTCCTTTAAGGTGCAAATGACCAACAAGTTCATCATAATTATCTCTATTACCCTGAGCCACAGAATCCAACCATTTAAAAAAACTAGCCATTACTATGTAAAACCAAATCTAGAAGCAAATAATTGCTTTATAAAAGAGAAAAGTAAATCAGGAACTTTTTCTTTGACCCTCTATTTAATGATGTTGTCAAAAATTGGTCAACGATTTAGGAAAGCTCCATTTGGGCTTTCTTTTCAAGGCCGAGGTGTTATCATAGAAATTCATCAGTTCATATTTCACATGATGAATCTGTAAGGCATTAAGCTGAATAACACAATTGGATGACAAGATTTTATAACAGTGACTCCCAATGAGATTTTACATGATTGCTGTCAGTCACCGTAATGGTAACAATATTGATAAAACTAACATTAGCAGAAACTATTAGTAGGTAAAAATTACATATTCAAGAAAACTTACCAGTTGGACCGAAGTAAGGGCATCTATTACATGAGACTTTAACTCAAAATCACTTAAACCATCATTCTCCATCTCATAAAACTCTACCTTGTCACTTGCCAGTTCTCTACCCATGGTCCCCAACCCAGACCCTACTGAGGCACTTCTACCAGTAAGGTCTGGCAGAGAAGAAGAATTCTTATGCACCTACAAAGTTGCAACACCCAGATTTTAGCATGACCATAATCCCCTCATCGACATATATGTCCCACTCAAGTGCATAAGTACGTAATAAAAAGCACAATAATCAACTGACTAAATTGAACTTCCTCAGCAAGCTAGTCATGATTATCATTGGACACTAATTTAAGAAAATTAAAGCACGAAATAAATAAACACAAACAATTGAGTGCCAAAACTAAAAAATAATCATCGTAATCACCATCGCCACCGTCAATACACATACAAAGCAAATTGAGTTAGGAAAGCTTACAAAAGAGATGCAGTTGCAGAGACGGAGTTAGCTACAGATGCTGTTTCTCGTGTCCTGTGGTCGTTCCCGAAAGAATAACAAGCTCACAATACTTCTTCTGAGCGAAGGAGAGAAGAAATCGCGTGGTGGTGAGGACAAGCAGTTGCAGCTTCAGCTGCCACAACCTCTTCGTCAAGGGAGTGACGGCTACTAAGAGGGAACAGCACCGAGGGTTTCCAGCAACGCGGGTGCAAATCTTTTATAGCTACGTCGAATTTTTCTTTTCTTTTTATGTGTTATTTTTTGCGCCTTTCCTACTCCAAGTCAGACACGGTGACACCATTTTTTTTTTGGGTCAAGTTTTAAGGCCCAATATCAGTCTGTGATATTTGGGCCCGGGATAGGCTTTGCCGTTGATGTCCATATAATAAGGCCCCTAATAAAGAGAGAGATACTTGCACAAAAAACTTGTAAAAATCATATTTACATCTATACCTATATTATACTTTTTTTTCGTCTATTTTAAAATAAAAATAATTTACTACAACATCCCTTAAAGTAATTTTTTTAAACTAAGAATAATAAATAAAATTTAATGAAGTCTTAAAATTAACATGCTCATAAAAAATATAAACTATTATTTTATCTTTTTAACAAAAATTACCCTCATACTTTGCCAAAACAGCCTCACGATTTTGCGTAACCCCATTGGTTTTGAAGCAACTTTATTGGTAATCTACCGTGAGTCAACATCAAGCCATCCTTGAATATTTCATTATTTCTTGCATATAGTAGTTTAATTAGATGTTCAAAATATCATCATCAAAACTATTTGAAAGATTATTCTAAATATAAAACAGATTTTACTTACATACAAATATATTTTGAAAGTTGCTTTTGATTTTGCGTGTATTCATCGTAAATTCATAGATGGTGAAGTTAATTATATGACTAACTTGGGAAGTTCCATGACCTTTAATTATATGCTAAAATTAGGCGAAAGATCCAGATGGACTGTTCATTTATTTACATTATTTTCTACTAAAAAGATTAGGATTTTTATAAAAAAAAAAAACACGTGCAAGAGTTCAATAATTAATTTTAGTTGTTTGGGATAATTGAATATTTAAGTTGAATACCTTCATTCTATGAAAACAATAATAATATTACTATTATTAAAACACCATTGAAAATTCGTTAGACTAAATATGTTTGAGCGTCTGAATAAGGTTAAAAGGTGGCTTTGGATGTTAATAATAACACCTTTAGGCTGAACTGAAAAATACTAGGGAAAGCAACTTGAAGTTAAAATAAATAAATAATTATTTTTGCTTTTCGTCGGAGACACGTATGAGGAGAGGGGGAAAACTGTGACAAGGAAATACACGGATCAAATGAGATGAGATTTTGAATAGTTTAACCTTAAATAACTGGAAAGAGATTTTGGGATAAAATCTGACATGTCTAGGCGCACGATGGGTCATTGACTGCTTTGTCTGGTGTTTAGTTAAAGTATAAATATGCAGCGCCTGCCATGGATTAGATTCCAAGGTACCTTTTTTTTCTCAATTGTATATTAAAATATTGAATTATTGGTCAATTTTAACAAAGAAATTAACAATTTTAAAACTCACAAGTTAATCCACAATTAAATTTAGTATCATCAATTTCTTTAAAAGAACAGTTCAAGAAACTGATAAACAGGGAAATCTCAATAAACGCTAGTTATAAGCACTCTGAAGTCCAAACATTTTAGATTTGTGATTATGATTTAGAGTAAATAGATAATTTACCTATTATTTCTTTTAAATTTAGTTTCTATGTATAGATGGTTTGTTATAGATTAAGAAGCATATAATGAGGAGAAAATTGTGTTGATTGTATTGGTAATGCAATTCATTGCAGTTTGAGGAAGAGGATTGGAATGGAAAGATACGTGGATGAAAGAGAGGGGTAACAGTAGCTGCATCATCAACATCAACATGAGCTTCTCCTGAAGGTGAGGGGACAGGCAATGCCACCCCACGTGACCCTCACCTTCCGCCTTCTTCACTCATCGCTTGCGTTGTCTCGTCTCTGCTGTGCTTTGCTGTGTGAGTGAGTGAGTGAGTGCTCACCCAAACAAAACGGTTATGGCGTGATCTCCCTTTGCCAGCTGGATACGGTTGGCCTCCTTCCCCCACTCCTTTCTACTTCAACCACCACGTGTCCCCCTTTCCCTACACTTCCACCTTTCTTTGCACCCTAGAGCCTAGGGACTAGGGACCCAATCCTCCATTTCTCTTCATATTTTTATTTTTTTTTTATAAATTAAATTCATTATTGTTGTAATGTAAAGCCTTACCCCTCCAAGCATGTGAAATTTCCATTTCTTCCTCCTTCCTTTTATTTACTTCCTCCGCCACTGCTTTTCCCTCTATACTCTATATTGTCTTCTAACGTTAAAAGACATGTATACCCCTTCTTCCTCAGTGTTTTTTCGACCCCACCCTTGCGTGCAATGGGTGCGTTGGGATCAGAGCTCTCTACACCGTCCGATCACTGGTCAATAAGATAAACAAAAAAAAGGGTAATGTGACATTACGCTCCACCCCAACCAACGGCACAAACAGTTAATCAATACTGTGGGCGGAATGGGGCTCTGATGTTTATTCTGGGAAGCGATAGGGGTGTTTTTGGAAGATAAAAAATGACGCATGAGACAACGGAAGAAGAGGGAATAGGAAACAAATAGATGTTTGGTATGCTGATAACTGTTCGGTCATAATCGATTTCACGGTATTTATTTCATTTTTTTTTTCATTTGCAGAAAAATAGTTCAAAGTTTCGCGAACTTGTTTGGGTTCTCTTTCACTCATCACGGAAAGCTATTATTATAAATATAATTATTTGCTTTTAATATTACCATAATTTTTTCTGCAATACGAGATTTCATTGGAGAGAGAGAAATCCATGGAAATAGCGGTTGATGTGTTTGGGAGAGACCACGCGACAGGGTCTGAAATTCAGGGAAAGCCTTCCGCTTAGTCCTCGAATTTTGTTCTTTCAAGTTCCACATCTGCATCCTTATCTCACTCCTTCATTGGCTACTCATCTCATTAAAAAGGTGGAGTTCAAAACTTGGTACTAGTATGGTTTTGCTTTTTACACTTGAATTGAATTCAGTGGGATGGGTTTATTCTGTTTGTGTGAATCAATATCCGTATTGAGTTAAACCCGTTTCCCTTTTTGGAAATGGATTGGTAAGGTTGTTGGTTTTGTTTAGTTGGATTATGGACCTGAATTGCGAAATAATGGGGTTGTGTCATGATTGTTTTGTATGTATTTGGGAGAGCTTTCTATTTGTAGTTTCCTAGTTATCTTTTTTTTTTTTTCCACATATTTGGTGGGCAGTGTAAGTCCTCATTGATTATTTTACTTTTGTTGTAGTTCTAGAAAGTTGAAGAAGCAAATTCGGTTTCTATTTCTTGTCCTCTGTCATAGTGGTGATTTGGGTGTTTCGGATTTCTACTGCTTGCAGAGGAAGCAATTTGATTTCAATCAAGGAGCTCTTTGCGATTCAGAAGTTTCGAATTTTGGCTAACATCGAAATCTGGGTGTTTGTGGGATTACTAGGATTTGAAGGGAAATGGAGTTGTCGTCGTCGGTGCAATCAGTGGATGAGGTGGTGGAAGAGATCATGAGAATTCACAGATCTTTACCCACCAGACCGGGAATTGATGAGGTTGAAGCGGCGAAGGCTCTGATTATAAACCTTGAGAAAGAAGACCAAGCAAGGTTTGAAGCCATAGCTAAGCAAACTAAGGGCCCCGATGTGCCAGAGGAGCTCTTCATGATTTTGCAAGAGATGCAGAAGAACTTGATACATTTTCAGAGCAAAGAGCAGAAGAGGGAGGCTGTGAAATTGCTTGATCTCGAAAACGTCCATTCTTTGTTCGATGATTTGATTCAGAGAGCCTCTAAATGCGTTTCCTCTCCTTCCAACTCAAATTCTCTCAAGCCCAATTACTCCAATGGTTCCACTCCCACGACTTCGGTAAGTATCCCAAAGAATTTGGCCTCTGCTTCAGTTTCTCGGGCTATCAATAAGCCATCAGCTGTCACTTCTGTTTCTACGAGCTTGTTTGACGCCGAGAAAGAATCTGTGAAGACACCACAATTGTTCACAAGAGATGACAGTTATGTGAACAAGGCCAAGTCAACATTCCATGGGGATGGGTATGGAATTGGAGCCAATATCTCGTCGAAACCTCAGATACTAGATTCGTCTCTAAAACCGACGACCACTTCAGGTAAGCATAAATGCCACATTTGTAGTCGCTGTAGGCTAATACACTTCTTGCTTTTCTACTGATGGTGGTTACTGAACTGTAACTTCTAAAATTGGCGTAAAAACAGAAGTCCAAATTAGTATTTGTTAATTAATTCACTTATTTTGCTTTGAATTTAATTTGAAGGCTATAGCTTTATTCTAATGAAATGTGCTTTGCAGGTCAAGATGGTGATAAATTGAGTTTAATAAAGCTTGCTAGCTTAATTGAAGTTTCTGCAAAGAAAGGTACTCGTGAGCTCAATCTCCAGAACAAGTTGATGGACCAAGTTGATTGGCTGCCTGATTCAATAGGGAAGTTATCAAGTTTGATCACCTTAGATTTATCTGAGAATCGGATTATGGCCCTACCTTCCACAGTTGGAGGCCTTTCGTCCTTAACCAGATTGGATTTGCATTCAAACAGGATCACTGAGCTCCCAGATTCTATTGGAGATCTCCTTAGTTTGCTCTATCTTGATCTGAGAGGAAACCAGTTATCCTCTCTGCCTGCTTCTTTTGGCAGATTGATACGGCTTCAGGAGCTTGATTTAAGCTCAAATCAGCTTTCTGTGCTTCCTGACTCTATAGCATCACTTGTTAGCCTCAAAAAATTGAACGTGGAGACAAATGATCTTGAAGAACTTCCACATTCTATTGGTCAGTGTTCTTCTCTCATAGAACTTCGTGCTGATTATAACCGGCTAAAAGCCCTGCCAGAAGCTGTAGGAAAAATTCAGAGCTTGGAGATTTTGTCAGTACGGTACAATAACATTAAACAACTACCTACAACAATGTCATCTCTAACAAACCTGAAGGAACTTGATGTAAGTTTCAATGAGCTTGAGTCAGTGCCTGAGAGCTTATGTTTTGCAACCTCTCTTGTCAAGATAAACATAGGAAACAATTTTGCTGACTTGCGATCCTTACCAAGATCCATTGGGAACCTTGAGATGCTTGAGGAATTAGATATCAGCAATAATCAAATACATGTCCTTCCTGACTCATTCAGGATGCTCACACGGCTACGCATCCTTCGAGTGGAAGAGAATCCTCTTGAAGTGCCACCAAGAAATATAGCTGAAATGGGAGCACAGGTAACAATCACTCTTTGATGTAATTGTTTTTATACTAATTTCCTTTGTTTAAATCTTAATCTTGGTGTCTTGTTGAATCTCAGGCTGTTGTTCAGTTCATGGCTGATCTTGTAGAGAAAAGGGAAAAGAGGGATGTTAAGTCACAGTCTCTTAAGCAGAAAAAGAGTTGGGCTCAGATCTGCTTCTTTTCAAAGTCTAACAAAAGAAAGCGCAATGGTGTTGATTATGTGAAGACCTGATCTTATTACACCAATATTGAAAAGCAACAAATTCCATGAGTAAGTTGAATTTTTCTGTTCTGTACTTGTACTGTAGAACCGGAGTTAGCATGTAATTACAATATAGGCCAAGGTTAACCATTGTCCACAAGTAGCGTGTGGCCTAATTGACATTAGGTTCACTACTTTGGTGACTTGGCTGGAGAAGAGAGTGAATGCATGCTTTGAGAGAACAGTAACTGTTGGTGTACTGTAGATTGGCGAAGCTGCCACGTCATGTTGGCTGCTGACGTGTACTGTGTTTTCCTTATCTTACAGGGATATGCCTGCGCTCAACCATATTGTGCCTGAATGAATTGGCCGTCCTTCTGGGCTGTAAAAATTTGCTTTGACTCTTACAGCACAAACTGTAGATTTCCTGCCCTCTCTTCATATTTTTTTGGGTTTATTTAATGTACAATTTGATTTTCCTATCTTATTTCATTTGTATCTGTTGTCTTGAAAGTGGGAAGAGATGTAAACTCCAACGGGCAAAATAGAAATGGGTAGCAAGGAAGAACCGAGGAAGAGTATGTGCTCTTTATGTTAAACTCCACTCCATTATTAAATAAAATTACACTTAGCCTATCTGCCAGTTTTTAGAGAATCTTCTTTGAGTAGCATATGATGCCTTTGCTTATTTTGATGTTGCTACAGTTGTTCTACTATGTAACTTTACTGAAACTTAGTTGTTAAGAACTTCAACCCATTTGGAAGATTAACTATAACGTCTGCTTACTAACACAATTACAATCATCATATTATTTATCAGCCTTGTGGCTGAGGTTCCTTTCTTCTTTCACGTGTGCAGCTACAGAATTCGCTTAAGATTTGGTAAGGACATACTTGGTTTTCTGTGAGTTATACATAAGGATCCTTCCAAATGCTATAAAGCTTAGTGGACAAGTAAAGTCGTTCGCGTAGGTCAATCTATTTATAAGTAACAAGTTGAATACTAGCTTTTGTGCTTTACTAATTGTGGCCTGCAGTAACCTGTTGCCAGGTGTATTGTTTTACGGAAGATTTTTACTAAGTCTCATTCTATAAAAAGAAAAATATTATTTGAATTAAGTTAATTATACATAAATATATTAAATATATTTTAAAATATTTTTGCATGCATATTTTCTTCATAATTAGGTTTTTTAAATTAAATTCAATCTTCCTTGGATTCTCCAGATAACATGGCGAACTCTTGCCAATGCCATATATAGGTTTCCGATGATCCTTACCAAAACCTTAAAATAATAATAACAAGGGGTATTTGGGCAAATGGCAGAATGGAAGATAATTTGGCTGTGAAGTAGCTTCATCAGGGTGTGCCCCATGAACCTCAAAATTAGGCTAATGGTTGGAAACATGTCATTAATCATAATCTAACAACTATCTGGAATAGTATATTGTACTCAATAAGAAGATCAAATTCTCAAATTGATGTACCTCTTTGGATCTAAAAGGGGTCCACAAGATCAAGAGGCTTTCACAATCATGGATATCCAGCTAATCACAACACAAGTATGGAAGTTGAAGCCATGTCTTCAGGAAAAGTATTTTGAAGCTACGAGACTCAGCAATTTCTGACCCTTGCAGGAACCTCCCAGTCCCAGGGTGACGGTGGCCGCCATGCCCATGCCTTCTATCTTCAGAATATGTCAAACAAAAGTGGGGTACCCCCTTCTAGATTCTCTTCATACTTCTTTGCCTAAATGTCAAATTCTCTAACCAAACATTGCTTCAGATGGCGTAGCCAGATTAGACACTTAATTTCTTATTATTTTATTATTTATTTCCTTAACCACTTACATCTAAATTAAATATTCATTCTAACTCTTAATCTTTTTGATATTGTCTGCTAATTATTGATGTTTTATGAATTTTCTCAAGCTAAATTACGGACAATTTTAACCAAGTAAAAGTCTATACATATTGGCCAATTAAAATATTATATCGTAAAAAAGAGTTATGATCAATTGTTAAAAGATAGTGGTTAGCTTTTCCTTTATGCAAAAGGGTAAAGTTAAAACAGAGAAACAGAAGTAAACATTGAGCCAAACCTGGTTAGTGGTTTCCTGTACACAGCAAATAGATTCGTTTATTAGGTAAGTGTCATATTACATTGATAATTTGCAATTATTTAATCAAAGCATAGGCATTATTAATGGAGCGCATACTTCTTCAAGCCTTTAAACAATTCTTTAATCATTGGTCATCGAAATGAGTTTAATGATTCGAATATTAACGATGCAGAATATGATTTGAAAGCAACATAATTAGGTGGCGATGACCCAATCCCCATACATTTATTCACACAACCAAGTCAATCTCTGAAAAAGAATCTATTGAGGAGAGTTTTGAGATCAATAATAATATTATTTAGAATGGTTTAGTTAATGGTGCAGATCTGAAACATAATATATGTATATATTTTTTCAAGTGTCAGATACAAAATCTTCACATCTAAAAGCTTGCGGATTAGAATTAGATTAGTTAGTTTTGAGCATTAGGGTTGCTTATGTCTTAATCAAATTCCAGGTGGACCCTCGTGTGCCTCTTAAAGATATGTGCCCACTTGATTGCCGGAAGAGTATATGCAAATGTATTACTATGAAATATTCGATTTTGTTAATGTATTATAAGACCATTGTTGATTCCAATTCATAGATTAAATGTCTTTGACCCTTGAAAGATTAAGACAACTTGGTAGAATGAGACCAAGTATAGAGTGTCTCTGTAAATTATTATATATACGTTTACCATAAACAACTTGAGGTGTTGGTTTCTTTCTTAGACAATTTTTGTAATGAATTAGACCATGCATTGTCAATTATTTTTTGTAAATAACTTTTGGTCCAATCATCTTAGTTTTGATTGAATCAATATTGTCATTCAGTATTTTAAAACTAGCGCAACTAATTTATATTGTTTAAATCTTCGCTCATGATAAGGACAAAAAATGATAAGTTGACTTATTTACATAAACGGAATTTAGACCACATAAATACATTGACTAGATGGCACGTAATCATATCAAGTTACGCTTTAATCATGTGATCTCTCAAATTCTAGTAAAATTTAGAATAATGTCACTTAATTACTTGTCAACTAGAAAGGCAATATAAGTTAAAACCCAAATCACATCCATACACATGAACTGACCACAATTTCATCATTTTCCTACTATGATAGGAACAAAACCAAAACGAAAGAAGCTAATTGCATTATATCTAAATGGACATCTCAGACATCATGGGGATGAAGGTGACAATTTATCAAAACAGTTCCAAATGAGAAACAAGTCATGTTTAAACCTTGCGATCTTCCGTTGCAACAACAGCTATAGTTGTTGGTTATGTGATACTAAAATTTGTGGACTTCCCTAGTTCTGGGGTTGTGTCATTTGTCATGAAAGTGAGTTGGGTCCATTACCAGTTATGGCAACTTGGCAGGACATGATTCATAAATATTGGTGTTAAATGATGGTAGTTAAGCGGGCCAACCCAAAAGCCTTCCAGAAAGTGGCCTTGATGTTGACATAATGCATATGACCATTTGAGATTTGAGATTTGAGACACCTTTCATAACCGACCTTACCAGCCTGTGCTTTATAGGACATCTGGTCACACAATACATGTCCCTTACTCACTAAATCATTTAATCACTGCCCTCTGCTCTGCTCTGCTCGGCTCGGTAGCCATTGGATACTTACAGACTCAATAATGGAGTTCTATGACGAAAAATTTTAGATAGACTTGGTACATCAAAGTTAATCATTCCAATGACATTTCCAACTTCTTTATAATTTATTTCATGTGCTTATCTTTTGTAGATTAGATATATCTTAGAGTTAAGAATTCCTTGCTTAAAGCTTTCAAAGGAATGTGGGTGTCTCAAACAATTACAGAATGACAGTTGGATGGATCACAAACTGTCAGCGTGGCTTTCTGGAGTTCAGTATCTGCTTCAGTGGGTAAAGGTTCCTTGAATGTCAAAAATGATAGCCAGAAGGATAGGAAAACAGTATGCAAAGATGATTTTCCACAAATAATGAAGAGAATAATCCTATTCAGCCCACATAGATCCTAAAAAAATAAGTCACAATTATTTGTGCAGGCTATAGGAAGTAAATTTCTCATTACATTCTTCTGCTATATGATTTATAAGATATGCAGAGGAGTAATGGTAATTCTTGAGTTGCAAATACAAGACAGTGGACACAGAGTTATGCTTTCCCTCTCTCTTTCTAAAGTAATTTCAAGAGCTTCAACTAAAGTCTACCGCAGTGACAATTACAAGAAGACTTGGATAATGGTGGCAAACAGAAAAATGCAAAAAATAAAAAATAAATCTTGTATATACTATAAAATGACTTGCTATCATATGCAGTCAACAAAAAAAGGTGACACATCATTCCATTCCTCCAAACCTAGCCCGCCTCGAATCCTCCTGAGTTAGTCGCAACTTCACCACTAGTTGGCCTGCAAGATTTCATTATAAAACATGTTACCAAGAATAACAAATATGTAACTTAAACAGTAAAGCATTATAAGGGTTTCAAATGGCAACGAGGAGGATTGGGCTTCATTACTAATAAGGCTTATATCATATAGAACAAAAAGCAAAACACAACTTGACAGTGCAAACCATAAGATATGGAAAAACTCAGAAATTCTGCATTCTATTAAAGAATAGCAGGATGCACCTTTCTGAACTCACCAAATGTCATTCTTTTGTACTAATAGTCAGTTCAGAAGTTAATAAGCCATGCCATGCAAACAATTCTCTTCTTATTCCCAGTATTGATTTTGTATTTATCAACAATTTAACATAGTTTAAATGTTGCGCTTGTCATCACTATTGCCACTCTAGAATTTTAACCTGCTTTAATACAAACAGAGCTTTTTAACATTTTTTATATGCTAAGCTTAATTGGTTATGTCATACTCATACACAGATTTCATGGATAAATCACTGAGATTCACTTTCTCCATGATCACTGCCCATGGTAGCAACTTTCTTTTGTATTCTTAAATTTCAACCACTTGCCAAAGATCACAGGTTACAATTAGGGTCATGTTTTCACTTTATGATCTGCTCTGCTTATCTTATAACAACTCACTCAGCCCCTCAATTGAAAAAGGCTATTTCTTGGCACGTTGTTCTCATGCTTTTTGCATTGAATTTTGACATTTCTGGCATATGCTTCTATTCATGTCCATCTGTTTTTCCATATACAGGCATTGAAAACAGTTACATGAGGGTTTGTTTGGGAGAGGGAAGATGGAGGGGGAAGGAAGGGAAGAGAAATGTTATTTTTGACTTTTTCTTTTATTGAAGTTTAAATTTATCTTATTTTGTTTCCTTCCCTTCTCGTCTATTTCTTCAATCCAAATATGTTATAAGAAAAAACAAATGTGAGATTTCATTCTAAATAATATATGTATCAAAATTAAAATTTCCCTTTTCTTCCCTCATCAATTTTTCTCTTCTAAATAAATCCTAACATTACGGGGAGAAATAATTATGGAAGTTTCCTTATGAAGTTAAAAGCTTTTTTCCCCCATTAAGCAAAGCCTAATGCAAAAGAGTCAATCCCTTTAAAAGTACCAAGTCCATGAAATCAAGTCATGACCCAAACAGAGCGCCTTCTTCTAAAATAGATGCAAATCATGCACTGTCAGCACATAAATTACAGAAAATATGATTTCTCACAAAATAATAAATACCACCATTTTCCTTTTTGACACCTAAAAATTCACATATGATCCGTCCTCGTCCCTCCCCCTTCCCCAATGCAGCCACTATACTGAATGCAAGCAGAAGAAAATGACTGTTTCTGCCACAAGATTTAAACTCATTTGGCCTCCCCTTATGCTGTGATTATCTTTGAACTAAGAATACGCATCTGAAATTCGGAATTTGTGAACTGAAATTATTTAGTCAGTTGGGACCAAAATTCTGTTTCACTGAATCACACATTTATTTTCTCAAAAATATATCTTCACTAAATTATTGATTATGTGCATTTTTTTTCTAATTTTTTCTTCTTCGTTGCAACATTTATAATACACACTCACAAACATATATATATATATATACACACACACACATATTTATATGTATGTATATATAACAGCAACCAGAGGATAAAATAACATCCTAAAACATTATCTTGGCTAAAAGAATAAAAGAGGTGCATTATTAGACTTTAAGATAAACAGATGATTTCTGATTAACAAACCATGAAATAGCAGACTGGGAGTAAAGCACTTACAGTCCACCCAAAACTTTAATCGTGTCATAGAATAACCATTGCAGAGTTATAGAAGGGCCAACCAGCAGAATTCTAATAGGAAGGCTCCTTGTAAACAGATTGGTTAGACCAATGCTCCTGATAGCCTGCTCACAAGAAGAGGAGATCATTTTACAAAACCTCTGAAACTTTTAAGGAAGTACTATAAAGGCCAAAGTAAAGAAATAAATACCAGTGTGAGACTCTCAGCCTGTCTGTTATAAAGAGAAGATACAATATTGTCAGCAGGGTTAGAAATCAAGCTACCAACAGATCCAGCTGCATATCCAGCTAAACATGTCACACCAAGTTGTTGAGTTATAGAGCAATCCTCCTTTCTTCTTTTAACAACTTTATGGTACAAAAAATCAACAGAATGCTCGAATGTTGAGAACATAACCACAGAAACTGCCCAAAAAATTAACACAATACTTAATACAGTTAGTTCATTGATGAACAACCACCAACATTATAATTCACTATCATTGGACTATCCATTCCACCATCTTAATGCTAATCCAAGAGGAAAAAGAATTGATTATTGTAAGAACAAGTCCAATGAATCTTTGATTAATCATCATGCTCAGTTCAAGAGTTACCTGCCAATTAACAGGCAACTAAAACAAATGATCTAATGAGCCAGAAACAGATACTTGAATTTCCACATACATGAGTATCAAAATATAGAAATTCACAAATTCCAATATACATATATATATATAAGTATTGATCATCAGATTAAAAGGAAAAACATTAGATATTAAGTACAACAAAAATGATAAAGACAAAAAAGAACATATACCACAAAGAAAGCTAGATATTCAAAACTCAAATTTAAGTACTTTTACAGTAGATGGCAATATGCTATAAAAATAAAGGTGGACATATTATATATGTATCTTTAAATATATACCATGCCCAGCTCAGACATCTAATTGTGATAACAATTGCACACTGTAGACGGATGGTTCATTCCGAGTGATTTTTAAAGCAAGTAAATAAAGAAAAATACTAATATACCCTAATACGCTAGACCTAGAAAAGCAATCTTATTTTAATTAAATTAAAAAATTTTCAAGAGATGAGAAATTACATGGAAGGTTTCGGCCCCAAAGTGGAACAAGCCCACGGTAGAATCTGCAAGCAGAAGTAAAAAAATCATCCCCTAGAAACAGATACAGACGAAGGATAAAGTTACTGTATTGGTTGGACATTTACCCTTGCGTGCCTTCTGATGCATACAACTTTGGAAAGCCATCAAACAAGCCCTTAGCAAAACAGGGCTGTGCTTGCACCCTCACTTTAACAGCCTCAAATGGGCATAGAGCTACATTGGCAAATACTTCAGCAGATGCACTACTAAGAAAGAAAACCACACTTCTATTGTAGTCTCCCATTATGTTGGAATAAAGTCCCTTAAAATATTCATAAAAACCAAATCTGCAGCCTCCTTGAGCGCCATATCCAAAGAACTTGCCGGCCCAACCTCTCCAGAGGGCAGAGGGCCCTTGTTCTCTTAGTATAGTCGTGAAGCACGAGGAAATGCTATAATACTTAATTGGGTGCACCTACATGTAAAAAGTGAAAGCCTTCACCCAATGAGAAATGATCAGAACAACAATCAAACTCTGGTGCACATCTCTCAAAAATTCAAGTGCAATGCAACAAGAACCAACCGTGATGGACAAAAATACCAGTATACTGTATAAGCTGAAGGAGAGGAAAACGAAGGCAAAAAAGAAAAGAAGAAGAAGAAGAAGAAAAAGGGGGGGAAACCTGCATATTGACTTTTAAGACGTCAAAAGGAGTGATGGCTAGATGGGTTGTGCCGGCGCTGAGCATTCCTCCGATGGCACAAAGCCCGTAATACCTAGGCGTACCCTCGACAGCTGCATCCATGGAGCACATTATCAAAGAGCCAACTATTTCAACTTCTTCCTTCAGTGAAAAGCAAAACCCCACAAACCCAACCTTCCACCTCCTCCTCCACTGCACTTCTGCGTTAAGCATCCATTGAAGAAAAGGTAGCACCTTTGATCATTCGCGCTTTCTGGGTAGAGAAAATTGTAGCTGCTGGACAGCACAGGAAGGAATATGAATCTAGTTCCGTGATGTGGAATAACCAAGACCAAGTGTAATTGAATGTTTGGCAATGTCATGCATGTTCTTCGGGCTTTCCGGAAAGACAAGTCGGGTTACGCAAGTTTAGGCCATTCATTCCCGTGTGAAACTGAAAAGAACATTTTTTTTTAGGTATAGTTTGGCAAACAAAGTCAGAAAATTCAATTGGAATGATTCATAAATCTTTCATATTTGGGCCCTGTTGTTGTGTATCACATTTCGGCCTTCTAATAAATCTCTTTCAATCCTTCTGTTTTACGTGAGAGAAATTGAAAGGTTTATACTTTAATAACTAAAACAGTATTTTATATTTTTTTATTATATTTTTTAATTAAAATAAAATATATAAAAATAATTATAAAAAATAATATATATAAATTATACACATATTAATTTTTTTATTAAAAAATTTAATGATAAATATAAAAAATATATACCTAAATTTTTTCTTTATTTTTAATCTTCCTCTTATGCTATATTTAAATCATACATCTGTTGCAGTCCCAAAAAAAAAAAATCATAGACCTGTTGCAAGAACCCCTTTTTTTTCTTTCAAATGCATTTTATGTTTCTGAAACAAGCACAAGTTCATAGTTAATTTTTAAAATAAATCACATTCCTTTCTTCTTATAAAATATGTTCAAATAAACTTTATTATATATATATATGTTAAAATTATACCATTTTATCTTTTATTTTAAAAACATATATCATTTTTTAAAAAATTAAAAAATATAATTTCACTCATTTTAACAAAAATATATTTATATTTATTAGTTATATAATTAAACATATATTTGATCAATATCAAGTTTTTTAAAATATTAACTAAATTAACTTTACCATTTTAACTCAAAATGAATAATAATAATAATAATAATAATAATAATAATAATAATAATTTTTATAATATATAAAAAAGTGTAATTTACTTTAATTTTTAGTAAGGTGCATGACTTGGTTGAGGCTGGGCCGGAGCACAAATTTGTGGGGGTTGCGACCTCTTTCATCCTTGTCGCTGTAGTAAAAAAAAATGTGATAGCTTTTGGAGAGAATTTTAATAATATATATTAAACTATTTTATTTATATATTGAGTAATAATATTTAACTATTTTTTTTATTTTACATTGATGCTCATATAATATGAAAAAATAAAAAAAATTAATTAAATATAATTTATTAATATATAAATAAAATGACAATACATGTATCTACAAGTTTTTCATCCTTTTGATTAAAAAATAAAAGCTCCCTTGATTGCTATAACCTATAACTTGTGAAGTTGTACGTGTTAAAAAGTAAAAAAAATTTAAGTATTTGTATTACACTATTTTATTTATGTATTAGTTAATTATATTAATTAATTTTTTATTTTATATTAATAAACTCACATACTATAAGAAAGTAAAAAATATTTGTTAAATATAATTAGTCGCACAAATAAAATAACACAATATATATAATTAAAAAAAAATTTACAATTTTATAAGTACATGTGATATTCCAAGCCCCAACAAACTTACTCTTCAATATAAATTTGGATCATTTAAAGTGAGTAAAGTGGTGAAATAGTAAAGTACAAAGAGAAAAATATATATAGGTGGATCATAATTTATAAAATGTATGTTTTCAATTTATCTTTAATTTGTTTTTTTCTTATTTTCTCTGTCTCTACTCACTACATTATCACTTTTCTCATTTTAAATGATTCAAATTCTTCAATATTTATGGGCTGTTAAGTGTATATGAAGCAATAGCCCCTCCTTTAATTTATTTTATTTTTGTGGGTTTTTTATTATTTTTTGTGGACTTTTTCTTTTTTCTATTAAGGAAAAATTTTCTCTCCCCTTGTCTTTGAAAGTTTTTCCTTTTATTTTTGTATGAAATTTTTTTTTATTTTTTTAGTATAAGTATATTTTGAAGAAATACAATCTCTTCAAATCTATATTTATAAGCTTAGCATTTGTAATAAAAAAAATTACTGAAAAATTTTATTCTTCAAAGAGGAATGAGGGGTATATGCATGGTACTTCTTGATTCATAACTTCAAGTTTTTTCTTTTTAATTTATCCAAAATTTTGTAGGTGACAGGGGAGTATATGTTGTATTCTTATTTGAATTTGTTTGAGAGATTTTAGACTTATTTTCCGTTATGTATTGCCTAGATAGGTTTTGTTAGATTTCTCTTATCTTTTTTATTTGTTGTCTAGCTAGGAGTGTAAATCTTAATTAATGTTGTTTCTTTTGTGTCTTTCTGAATATCCTTTCTATAATCTTGTAACTTTATTTTCAATGAATCCTGAATTTATGATTAATATATATATATATATAGTATCATCTTATTTATATATTAGTTAATAATATTTAATTAATTATTTTTATATTTTCATGTTTTATGGGTTCTTTAGTCTAAAATTAAAAATAATTGATTAAATATATATTATTAATTAATATACAAATAAAATGTGACAATGACCATATATTAATTCTTGCACAATCTGTTAAATCTCTTAAAACAACCTATGTGTATACTCATGTTAGTGTTAACAGCTAAAAAATATACGTAACGTCTTATAAATCTCATTAATTACTCATGCCAAAAAAACACCATATAATTAATAGTTAAATCACTATCAAAGCTTTATTTAAAGTAATATCTTATGTATTAATGAAGTTAGATTTAGTAAAAGAAATTAATATTTCTCACAACATGACAATTAAAGTTTAAATAATTCTCACTAAAAAATTATCCACATTCAATACTAACTTTTAGTAAGAAAGTATATGTAAAAAATTAAAAAAAATTAATGGAAAAAATCCGATAAGCTCTAGCATATACGTGCACACATTTATCAGGATTATTTCTCTAAAAATGAAAAAATTTTTGAAAAAAAAAAAAGAAGACAAAGAAAAAGCGATTCAATATTCATCGGCATATTTTGATTGCGTTGTAATTTCTTGCCGGGACCATCGAATTTTCTTCTTTAATTCGTATATATAGATTCATTTTCACCTTTTCTTTTGTGTAATGATATTGACTCTTCCTCATGGTGATACTATTTTTTGCAATTTCAGAAACTACTTCGATCGTCAATTCTTCATGGCTGGTGATAAATATTTTTAACAGATGCTTCAAAACTTTATTCTTAACTCGAGCGTTAGAATTTTTGAGGATTCACTCAAGAAATCCACGTAAATATATAGGATGAGCAGCTTCATATAGCATTCTCGTATCACATTCTCGCGCGTGTGTGTGTGTGTATATATGTTGTAAAATATTTTTTTTGGATAAATTTGTAATTCTGTACTTTAATTTCATATATATATGTGTGTGTGTGTGTATGTATGTATGGTCTCATATATATATATATATATATATATATTTCAAAATCCTGGTAATATATATATACACACACACAAATCGATAATGCAATATACAATATAATATAATAACTGTGTTTACTTAATTTTTAATAAGAAAAAGTTAATAAATATATCTCTCATATGATAATAATCTCACCATTGACTCTATACTCCTCTAGCTCTTTCTTTTTTTTTTTCTTCTATTTATTACTTTAGGGCACCGGAGGGTAAACTCAAATATTCTTTTTTATCCTAATAACTAACGATAAAAAATTAATTAAATATTTTCTAACTTGTTAACTAATGTGAAAAAAAATATAACATAATATAATAATGTATGGAAACTGTGTTTACTTAATTTTTAATAAGAAAAAGTCAGTAAACATATCTCATATATGAGAATAATCTAACCATTGACTCTATAGTACTCCTCCTTCTTAATTTCTTGTTTTCTATTCATTTTAGGGCACCGGAGGGTTATAAACTCAATGCTTTTTTATCCTAATATATAACGAATGCAAATAAAATTCACTAAATACTTTCTTAACTTATTAACTTATAGTGTGCGAATAATTAATATTGTTTAAGAAGATTAAACCAAAAGCAAAAAATTCGGCAACCAATGTATATAAAAGATGCCGTATATATATATTATCACAAGATCCTAGTTAAATACATAATATAAACTTAAAACACACATAACATAACAGTCCGTATGTGCATAGCAAGACATGTATAACCCTAATTAAAGTCCTTAATAACACTAACAAAAAGCAAACAAGGAAATTAAGCATACGATAATGATGATAAAACTTCATTTTTCCATCGATGGACATAACATATAGGACGAACCATCTTTATATATAGCCAAAGAGCTTCAAGCTGCATGATCAGCCAAGACGCAACTCGAGATCAACTTCCGCTTTAGCAGTAACAGCAGCAGTAACAGTAGTAGCAACAGCAGCCATGTTAGGGGCAACAACATTGTTGTTGCTACTGCTAGGCTGTCCTCCTCCATTAGTGAGTGGGAAGAGCACGAGGGTTGGTGGTACTGTTGAGTGCATATCCTCCTCCTTCATGTTAGGGTTGAAATATTCCATTGTGGCAGAAGGAAAGGTGACGAAGGTAGTGAAGGTGGTTTGATTACTCGTCTTTAAGAAATAAAGGCAAATGAATGTCAGGTGCTTAAAGAAACTGGTAGCATAGCTCTCCACTTGCTCAGCTGTCTTGGTAACCACAAACTCTGTAGCAATCCTTGTCCAGCAACCTCCAAACTGAGCCAAGCCCTTCACAAATTGCCTGCACATATGTATGTATGCATGCATCATCAAAACATTACTACCACTTAATTTCAAATTAATTACATACAACTAAGGTTGTTCTGGTTATTTGTCGTGAATGTAAACTACAACTATAACTCGTCATGATTATTAGGTGTTTCAATTTATAACCGTTGCGACCATGTGCAATTGTCGATTGTAATTAATTAAAAAATATTAAAAATTTAAATTAATTTTTTACCTTAATTGTATCTGGACTAAACTCTGAAAAATCTAAAAATTTTGGCAAAATTAATAAAAAAATGAATGCGAGAAATAAAAAATTTATAAACAAGGATGTGCAAAATTATGGCTAATTTAATGCACAAATCGTCACTGTTTACTGCAATTACAATCACAAAACTCACTGCATCAGCTGCATCTGTAATTTAGGGAAAAAATTATTTGAGATGCTAGCTCATTATTGTAAATTATGACAACCAAGATTATTGAAAATTGAGAATGCAAATTGTCCCTTATAAAACCAATGGACGATTTTCTAACTTGTTATTTAAGAATTAATATGTTTAACAAAATTTCAACCCGAACACACAAGTAATTAATCTTCAACAATTAACAAAAATGAGATTTTGGAAACTATTAGAATAGCAAAACAAATGTGAACATTCAAAATTAATCAATTTAACAAAAGCAAGGGTGAATTTAAGAAGCCATTTACATATATGTATATAAACCAACAAGATCTGAAAACAAAAAAGAAAAAATTAGTGAACACGCAGAGTAATATATGAGTTAGAGCTTAAAAGTAAAAAGAAAAGAAAGAAAGTGAGATCAATGTAAATTAATTTAAATAAGATTGAAGGAAACAAACCCATGCTCTTGAGGAGTCCAAGCCTCACCATGCTTGGTTACCAAGAAAGTGCAAGTTGGTGCAGCCATGTTTGATTCATTCACAGAAACAAGTTGAAAATGACCACGAGCCTGATCACCTTGCATGGTGGAGTGAAAGTCATTGATAATCTGAGAGAAGTTATGGATCTGACTAGAAGGGCGTGGAGGGCGACATGGAATCACTTGATGAGTGATATGGCCACAGCTAGGGTTTTGGGTAGGGTGAGAAGAGTTCTGGATTTTGAATTGAATTTTCCTTGAAGAAGCAGAAGCTTTGAAGCTGAGAATTCTTCTGGATCTAACGGAGCTTGATCGGGGTGGGGAAGAGCGAGGTGGGGATGATGGAGGGGAGTCAGTGAGATCAATGACTTCGCGATTAGCCATTGTTTGGAAAAGGAGAGAATAGAGAGAGGAGATATATTGCTTGGGATGTACTAATGAAGAACCTTAGGTCAGCATTTATAGAACTTCTAGTGTGGTGCATTATCACAATATTTACAAATATACCCCTGAAAAACTTTATTACTTAGGTTTTCATTAATTGCCTACGTGTCATCACCTTAATTTTCTTTGAAAAGTTAAAGTAGAAGTAACTGACTAAACTCGCAATTTTAATTTGTCCTAGAAAAAAAAAAGAATTTAAAGTCACACTTAAAATAATTAAGCATTATTTTGGTGTGAATTAATAAGCAATAAGAAATGGATTTTTAGATAGATTTGATCAATAAACATATAAGTAGAGTGATTAATTTATGTATGTAAAATTAATGTGGATTTTATTAAACTAGTGATTGCAATTTATGGTTCATAAAGTGCACTTATTTTTTCAACAGACCAAATTTATTTTGAAAATTTAATGTGAAAGGCTGAAGGTGACTTTCCTTAAGCGTATCATATAAAATTTGGTATAATAGTTTATATAGGGGCTTTTATGGGAAGAATGAAATTAGAAAAAGGAAAAGAGAGAGGGCAAAAATGGTAAGCAAAGTATGATATAGGGGTAGGGATGAAAGTGAAGGAGTGAATGAGAGATAGAAAAAGAAGAAATTAAAATTGCATGCGAAGGTGAAAGGAAAAGAGACACGTAGGAAAAAAGACAAAGGCTTCAACAAACGTAAAAAGAAACGCAAAAATGAGAGTAAGTAAGGGAAGTGATAGTCTTTAGTAACGCCCACTTTATGAGAAAGAAGAGCACGCATCACCATCCTCCATGCAAAATGCATCCTTTTCTGCACATAACACCATTTCACTCTTGTAACCTTCCCCCAAATTCCTCTCCATCTCTCTCTCTCTCTTTATAATATATATATAGATATAATCCAGCCAATGTTTTGGGAGTTTTTGTTTGCATTAATTGAGTATGGTCAGAAACTAAGTTACAATTAAATGAGTTAATTAATCAATTTTGATTAGAATAATTTGATATCATGTCTACATATATACATAACACGTGTATGGAATGTCTAGGTGTCACCTAGCTAGCTAGCAAGCAAAAGATGATTAATAAGGTAATGCTTTGATCCATTGATGTTTATAGTATATATAATATATTACTGCTGGTTTTCACTTTCAAAACTGCTCTTATCTTATCTATATACCATCAGTTACTTCCTATAGCCCCCCAATATTATACAACACAACCATCGCCCATAGTTTTTGATTTTCCAATTTTACACTTCATGCTTCACTGTTAACACACCTGTTTTTAAGGATATGGGGAGTATGGGCACAAGACAATACAAACTGCATTAATAAATTACTCAGTAACGTTCAGTCAAACCCAACCAATAAATTCATTAAAGTAAACACACCTGTATTTAATATATAATTAATTTAAATTAAAGTGGATGCCAAAAATAATGTTGTCCCTATTGTAGCATGAAAATAAATTTTGTTTTTATGACTTTAATTATAATTAATTAATCAGGATTATGTAGGTTACCTTTTACATTTGGTCTGGTGTGGAGGTAAGGTAACTGATGGATGATCATATACATATATAATGATAGTTTAGTCTCTAGTGATCTGTTTTAAAAATATAAAACAGCTGTTTATATATATATATATATATATATATTTCATTTTAATATAGCATAGGCATGCAGAGAGACATATTTGGTGAGTGACACCTAAGCATATTGGACACACGTACGTATTTAAATTTATGAACCCAAGTTAGTGATAATCATAGTTGATAATTAATTAACGTACGCGAGCAAGAAGTTGCAAACTGAAAGCTTGAATTGGATTGTGATCAGTTCACACAAAAGAAGAGGAGGAGAGGAATTGTGGGGAAGGTTACAAAAAGTTAAAATGAAGGTATATGCAGAAAATGAGGAGGCAATACTTTTGTGCACGAGGATAGTCATATAACTCCTTTCTCAAATCTCGAGTACTCACTCATTCACTCACTCACAAATTACAATGAAAGCGTTACTAATTAACTCTACAACACTCTTCACACTGTCTTTTCTTTAATATTTCTACGTGCGTTTGTTGATGCCTTTGTCCTTTTCCACATTAATCTCTTTCTCTACCTCACGCACTACTCATCACTTTCATGCCCTGCAATCTCCTACTTTTCTTACCATTTTGCCCCCCTCTTCATCTCATATTATTCATGCTCTGACTTTCAAGAAAATTTTTAAGGGCATTTTGGTCAATTTAGTATTAATAATGCATCAGTAAAAGTTTTATAAATGCCGACTTAAGGCAAGCATCTTCAAGTACACTACTATCCTAACCTGAAGCAACCCTCCTTTCTACTGTTTCTCCATTTTTGATTTTGAGCAATGGCAGTCGAGGAAGTCATTGATCTCACAGCTTCCCCACCTAAATTTGCAAGAATCCTCAAGATCGAAGCTTCTACTTCTTCAAAGAAAATCCAATTCAAGATAAAGAAATCTTCTCAATCATCCCAGAGCCTTAGCCCTAGCCCTAGCCCTAGCCCCACACACCCTTCCCGTCGTCACAATACTCATCACACCTTTGAGTTCTATCAACTCACTGGCAACCTTCAACCTCAACCTCAGACCTTGGTTCAGGTTCAAGCTCAAGCTAAAGTTCAAGCTCAGCTTGCTACTGCCTGTAAACCACATGTAGTTACACCAAATGCTTTCTCATTTCCTGAAGGAACTTGCAGGTTCAAGGAGCCTTGGACTTCTAAAGAGCACCAGTTTGTTTCCTTCAACCTTAGCTAACTTGTCTAATTAAATTCATTTATGTTCTCTTTTTGATTTTGAATAATTAATTTATTGATGGTATATATATATATATATATATATGCAGACAATTTGTGATGGGGCTGGAGACATTTGGAAGAAGGTGGAGTAATATTGGTAGGCAGTTTCTGTTGAACAAGACACCACAACAAGCTCTAGCACTTGCACCTACCTTGGGCCTTCACAACTTCAGCAACAACTCAAACTCACCCTCTTCTTCCAATTCCATGATGGACATGGGCCCACCACCAACCTTGATTCTCTTCCCTCATAGCACCACCACCACCGGTAGCAGCAACAGCAATAATGCCTTGGATAAAACTATTACTATGCCTGTGCCTGTTGCACCTAAAATGCCTTCTAAACCTCAACTTGATTTAGAGCTACGTCTGGGTTGAATCTTCATTCAACCTCATTGCTCTTGCATGCATGCATATGGACAAATGTTTTATCATAAAATAATATTTGTGGCTTTAATTTTCTATATTAAGTTGCTTTATAATTTAAATCTTTCTTTTGTGAGACTTTTATGTGTGTTTTTAGTTTGTCTTTTGTAATCAACTAGTCCGCTAATAAAATGCATCTTATTATATTTAATTGTATTTAATTTTAAACAACTTTTGTCGAAATGGTTTATTCATATCCTTTTTATGATTTTCATTTTTTTTGCTTATGCAATAAGAAAAATATCGATCTTGTAATCAATGAATTAATTAATTAATTGATATTGATCTTTGATGAAAATTGGACAAAAGTACGCAACCTGATCCTTTCTTCACATTACAACGAATGCAAGCTATCACATTATTTAACAAGTTAAAAATTTTATACATTTTATTTTGTAAATATTCTACAATTGTACTAGCCATTCAACCACCATGAATGAACAGACCACAAAATTATTCTACATTGTTATTTTGTTTAAAAAATGTAGAAAAAAAACTAAGCTGTTAAAAAAAATCTATATATTATTGGCCCGAATTTATTGAAAAGAGAATAATTTAACACTTCATCATAATTAAGGATAAAAATGAACAACATTTTAATTTCTATAAAAAATACTATTGAAGAAATGTAAGAAAAAACCTGAAGATTTACAAAGACAGATAATACACTTATATATCTTTTTTTCTCCAAAATATGCAAGCCCATAGAGAATTAGTTACTCATTTGACATATATTGGAATTAAATATGTTTAATAAATGATTTATTATAAAACAGACTAATCCAACGTATTTAATAGGCTGAGCCCATCAATAACAAGCCCAACCCACCTAAAAGAGATATTCTGAGCCCAACGACATGCAATCAAATCAAATCAAATAGAAAAATTGATAAATGTTAAATTATGAGAATGACACGACAAACTTAAGAAGTAAATGTCATGTGTCCAGTTTGAGCTACACAATTTATTTTGATTAATGTGATTGACACAAGATGATATCAAAAATACGTGGACAGAGTGACATTTGGTCCAGTGTTATCTCTTTACTTCATGTTCACGACAAAACGACGGTCGTAATCGAAAACGACGTGGATTAATTCAACATATATAGCATCTCCACCGCCACGAGAATGATTACCTTTTACCAGAGACTTCCATACCTTGCTTTAGTTAATTGCTAATTGCTACATCAATGCGATTTTCGATAATTCTATTTTATAATGAGTGGTGCTGAGGAGATTATAGGACATGTTTATTATAAATAATTAGACACCATTTTATATCTTTTATTAAAATTATTTTAATATTTTTGTCAGGTTTAATTACTTTAGTTAAACAAGTTGTATCCAAATTTTGTATTGATTATCCAGGTGATATATTTTCTCTATAAACAATTTTTAAGAAATAAGTTAGAAAATTTTTCCTCCCTTACTTTTTTTTGCTACAGAAATTTTTTGTCGGAGACAATATTTTTGAATTATTATTAATCATTAAACACGATAATTTGAACCTTAAAATTAGTATATTTTATTAAACTCAATTTTTCTTAATTTCTTTCCACCTTTAATTAACTTTCCAATTAACGTTATTTAAGATGTACTAATTATTAATTAATATATTGAATTGAATAGTTAGGTCAATAGTAATAAAATATTCGCCTATAAATTTTTAAAAATATAAATTTGAATAAAATAATAAAATATAGAAAGATAAATAAAAAAATAAATTAAAATTTAATTTTTTTTTCTCTTTATATTCTTTGCCATTCATCAAAATTTACATTTTAAATATCTATAATCAAAATATTCCCGTAAAAGTATGTGATGATCACGGTGTGAAATTTTTAGTCGTTGACTAGTATAAAGAAAGGGACTTGATGGACTGCTATATTTTACAGATAGTAAAATATTTTTATAAAAAAATATTTTAAAAACATTTGATTTTGATTGTGATACCTAAGCCTTGTTTTGACTTAAGCGAGAATTTCAATGGATAATTCCAGTTGCAATAAGCGATATTCTTATTTCTTTTTTAATAAATAAGAAACAGTTTTAAAAATTAAAGAGTAGAAAAATGACAGAGTTCTTAGTATACTCAATTTTTTTTAATATTTATATTTAGAAGATATTTCACTTGAATTAAAATTTTTGAGCTCCGATAATCAATATTTGTTCAATTGGTATCTTATTTTTGTTTTTATTTTTAGAAAAAAAAAGGGGCAAGAAGTCTAAAAGCTAGAAAATAAATAATTTAATATACCAAAAGTATTATAAAAATATGGACATAAATCTCCAGCTATTTAGGATTAGGTGACACGGTGCTCATCTCAACTTAACATGCGTCATATCACATATCTGAAAAAGATAATAAAAGTAACTTTGAATCTGTATTTAAAATAACATGTCAAATCTGTCAAGCAAATTGCAATAGGAAAAATTGAAGTTAAATAAAATTATCTATGACATGATTTAAAATTATTGTTTTTTCCTTTTGCAAATCAAATAACTTTAGGAAAAATAAGAATTTTTACTATATACATTGCAAATTATATACGGTGATTTTTTTTTATTTCATACAACTATTACTTTATGAGATTTTTACCATACATTTACGATGTCCTTTTCGTAAAGGAAATTTCAAAATACTATTATGTTAAGTAAAAAAATTATAAATAAAATATAGATAAAAGAATAATATCAAAGGTTTTTTTATTTTTAAGAAATTAAATTAAAAAAATAATTTATAAAAAATTAAATTAAAAATTATTATATTTTTCAAGGATTAAATTAAAATTTTTTTCTAATTTTTATCATGAAAAATATTTAAAAAACATAAAATTAATTAAATAAAATTTTTTATTTATATAATAAAAATTATGAATAATATATTTTTGTTTTCATATGTTTTAATACATATTTTATGCTTCATTCAAATCCAATAAATTTTTGCCATATATATATATATATATATATATATAGTAATTCCCATAACCGTTAGAGCAGTGATGGAGCACGAATGTCAGCTGTCCATAAATATTGATATTTTAATTTTATTAAAATTAAAAGGAATCCTTCGTTAATACTTATCTTTTAAAAAATTAGTTAAATTATATTTATTATTATTTTAATTTTAAAAAATATTTTTCATTTCTTAACATTTAATATATGTGAAATTATGTTATTTTATTCCAATAAAATTTATTTTGTACAACACATTTTTTAAAAATTAAATTTATTTAATTCTATTTATTATTATAATTAGAATCAAATTATCAATATAATTTACTCAAAGTAATAAACCAGATTCATTCTGAATCAAAAACAAAAAGTAAAATTTAAATTTCTAGTCTTGGGATTATTTTCAATCCCGATTTTAAAATAATTTTTTGCTAATTTAGTTTCAAAATCTGCCTTCTATTTTAATTTTTTCTAAATATTTATAAAAATTAAATTAATAATAAAAAATGTGTTATTTTTTATATTCAAATCATAAAATTAGATCAAAAATTAAGAAAATTTAATAATGTGATTGATAAATTATATCATTATTAATTTGGATAATATTAATAAATAGGATAAAATTGAAAAAAAATATTTTACAAATAAAATTAAACATAACTCTAAAACTTTAAGAAAAAACCATACTTTCGTCAAACAAAAAATCTAAACAAGAATTTGAGAAGCGCACGTTATGGTGTATAAGTGACGGTACAGAATGAGAAATAATCATCACCGTCCGTATTGTTTCTTAAATGTGGTCGTGGCGTGGCGTCCTCACACTCACAGCTCATATAATATTCAGACCTTCGACATCACAAAATTGTGCGGACACGTAATTATCTGTGTTTCCTAGATATCGGGTTGGCATTTTTCATTTGACTTTTAATATATATATTTTTAAAAAATAATATTTGCGAAAAACTCCCTGACAGCTAAAGGTTACAGTGCAAGACTGCTAGACAGGGGAAGATATAATTTGATTTGGTGATAAAGAAAAGCCTCGGACGCAGACACACTTGTGGATGCTGCACAAAACTACAAATATAAAAATGATCATGTTCATAGCACTTGAGGTTGTTCACATGTGATTGGCTCCTTAATCTCCCCGTTTCAAATGAGGTAAAATGCTCGCCTTTTTGGTACAGTGAGTTCAACACTGAGTACTATTGCTATTGGGGACTTGCATTGCAGGCGTTGATCTGAAAAAGACCCAGTGATCGAAATCGTCTTGTTGGTTTGATTTCTTGCTTATTGTGCTGTTAAGAAGAAGATGAGGGAAGTTGTAATTGTTGCAGTTGCAGCAACCCTCGGAAATCTCCTGATAGGATGGGATAGTTCAGCCATTGCTGGTGGGCTTTTACCTTTTAGAATTTTATCCCTCTTTAAGTGTTTTTTTTTTTTTTGCTTCTGAATGATTCTGCTATCTCAAAATTACACTCTGGGTTTTCATTTATTTCCCCAAATTTCAGAATTAATAAGTTTGTGTCTAATGTGAATGCCCACTGTATAATGGAAGAAGGCTATTATTAAGGGGTGGGTGATGGGTATTGATCTCTTTACGGAGAGGAATTGTTGCTTTCCTGTTGCAGGGGGTACGACATACATGAAGCTGGAATTCAACTTAGATGCTGATCCCACACTTGAAGGGCTAATTGTGTCCATGTCGTTTCTGGCTGGCACTATCGTGACAATATTCACCGGGACAGTCTCTGATATGCTAGGACGACGTCCTTTGTTGATAGTATCTTCAGTGATGTATTTCCTTAGCGGTTTGGTAGCGTTATGGTCTCCGAACGTTTACATCGTTCTGTTGTCGAGGTTTCTCGATGGGGTTGCCATTGCTCTCGCTGTTACTCTTACTCCTCTCTACATATCTGAGATATCACCCGCTGATATTAGGGGTCAATTGAATACTGTTACACAGTTTTCTTGTTCTGGTGGGATGTTTTTGGCTTATTGCATGGTGTTCTCAATGTCCTTGATGGACTCACCTAGTTGGAGAGTGATGCTTGCGCTTATTTCTATTCCTGCTGTTGCTTATTTTCTTCTGACTGTGTTTTACCTGCCTGAATCTCCACGGTGGCTTGTGAGCAAAGGTCGAATTGATGATGCTAAGAAGGTCTTACAGAGACTACGTGGCACTGAAGATGTTTCAGGTGCTGTTTATGATGTATTATTCTTATTGCTAGTTTTGAAAGATTTCTCATCATTTACCTTTGAGGAATATGGATACCGCACAAGTTCAAACTCAAAAGTTTAAATTGTTAAAAAAAAGTTCAACTCACCTTCTCCTACAAAAGCTCTCTGAGCTTGCCCTTGAGCTTTTGAACTCCTGGTCACGAAAGCAGCTCTAATACCCATTTTAACTTAAAAGTTTGAGTTGTCATGAATGGTTTTATTATGAATTTAACTTATACTCATTAGAATTTTGATTGATCCATAGGTGAGTTGGCTTTGTTGGCTGAGGGTCTGAGCCCTGGGGGCGAAACCACTTCCATAGAAGAGTACATAGTTGCCCCAGTCAATGAGCTCACTGCAAGTCAAGATACAGGGAAAGATTATATAAAGTTATATGGACCCAATGAAGAAGTTTCAATGGTTGCTCAACCAGTTAATGGACAGGCAAGCATGATATCCCGCCAAGCAAGCTTTGCAACCCAAAGCTCCGGTCTTAAGGATCCTATTGTTACTCTCTTTGGGTCTGTGCATGATAACCTTCCTTCAGAGCCTGGAAGTTCAAGGGGTATCACCAAAGGAAGCAGCTTCTTCAGTATGAATGATGAAGAGTCCAACCCTTATGGTACTAGTGACAATCTGCAGGCTCCATTGCTTTCACCTCTAGCTAATGCTGCAGAGAAGGACAGGACTCATGGGTTTAAAGGTGGCATGTTTGGCTTCATAAGCAATAGCAGCTTGAGAAGTGAGGGCATGCTAGGCATGAGAAGCAATAGCAGCCTGAGAAGTGATGGCATGTTAGGTATGAGAAGCAATAGCAGCCTGAACCAGGGGCATGCTGGTGAAATACCTAATAATACAGACATTGGTGGAGGTTGGCAATTGGTTTATAAAACATCTGAGAAGGTCAGAGGTGGAAAAAGGGAAAAGGGGCTCCAAAGGGTTTATTTGCATGCAGAAGCTGCCCCAGTGCCTCAATTCAATTCATTTGTTTCAACTTCTGGTTATGACATACCTGTAGAAGGTGAAGCTTTCCCAGCCGCTGCACTAGTCAGCCAGTCGGTTCTCGGCTCTAAGGATGTGCTGCATCATCCTGATGTTGTTGCAAAAGGTCCCAGTTGGCGATCTCTGCTTGAACCTGGAGTCAGGCGTGCATTAATTGTTGGAGTAGGACTTCAAATTCTCCAGCAGGTAGCTCTAGCTGATATTGTGCTTCTACAGTAGCAAAATATTTTCTTTCTTGCTATATTTGATGTCCATGGCATTGATTATGAAATTTGATGTCTAACCTGGTTCTAAAATTGTGAGGTGGGGGCCAGAACCCTCAGTGCAAATCCCCTTTTATCCCGCTGCTAACTTAATTATACATATGTTTTATCTGTATGTAATGACAAGCTTGATACTTGGATATAGACTAGGTCATTCCTTGCACTAAATATTCCATAATAGGATAAAAAATCTTACTTCGATGGGGATCCTTACCAAATTCTACTACTAGTCCTATCTTTTAAGTTACATAATCACAATTTTGAGTCTTTTTTAACAGTTATTTTATATAACAATGCTTCAAAAATCTTAATTGTGTTTGTTTCATTTTCTCCTGTCTTATTCCTCGTCCTATCTTTCTGGATGTTTTTCTAAGCACCAGAACAAAAGTGAGGAGGAATCATATGTCTGAGGAGTTTGCCAATGACCAACTATGTGACTCAAGCTGGCCATCAGCTTTTGACAAAATTATTGGCTTTATGTTAAGTACATAATGTTGTCTGCGGATGTTGTTTTCTTCATGATTTAACATTAACAGTAGCTAGAAGGGTATTATGGGGAAAACTTGCATATTTTTAGTGGCTTTAAGGTATTACTTTCTAGCTTCTTACTCTGTGATTCTAAAAGAAAGTATTCATATTGCAGGCTGCTGGCATAAATGGATTTCTTTATTATGCTCCCCAAATTCTTGAGCAGGCAGGAATTGGGGCTCTTCTGTCAAATTTGGGTTTTCGTTCAACATCTGCTTCTTTCCTTGTAAATATTGTCACAACATTCTGCATGCTGCCTTGTATAGGTCTATCTATCAGGCTTATGGATATTGCTGGCAGGAGGTATGTTTAAACTTAAACTTTGACACGGTTGTTCCTCTCAACCATTGTCTTGTCCTCATAATTGTTTTCATCTGCCTCTTCATTATCATATTTTCTATAGGCATTTGATTAAGTCTTTTCTATGATGAACAAAATATAATTTGGGTTTTTTAGATGTTTGTTATCAAGTTCTTTAATAAAATTATAAAACGTAAAGAATAATTTTTTGAAAGAGTTAATGATGGGAGCTTGAGTTGTAAAAATGTGTTATATGTCTATTAAAAAACTTAATGACAAACACCTAAAAATTTATGCTTTTATAATCCATCTAGTACCATCCTGTAGTTCAAGATTTCCTACTTAATTGATTGTGTCTGCAAATCTGCTTCCCCTGTGTGTGCCTTTCTTTGTTTATCACTGGCTACCTCATGAAACAACAATTGGAGCATAAATTTGCAATCAAATGCAACAATTCATGACAATGACATCATGTAATTGTTCATGGCAGGTCAATAATGCTGTACACAATACCCGTTCTGATAGTGTCTCTCATGGTACTAGTCATTCGGGACTCTTTCAACATCAGTTCTGTCCTCAATGCAGCAATAACTGCTGTTAGTGTTGTGGTATATGAAAGCATCTTCTGCATGGGATTTGGTGTGATTCCCAACATCATATGTGCAGAAATATTCCCCACAAGTGTCCGTGGAATCTGCATTTCTGCATGTTCCCTTACATACTGGCTTTGTACCTTGATCATCACCTCTACATTCCCTGCTTTGCTTCAACTCCTTGGCCTTACCGGTGTCTTCGCATTATTCGTTGTGGGATGCATGCTTTCGTGGATATTCGTTTACTTGAAGGTCCCTGAAACAAAGGGCATGCCTTTAGAAGTCATCATTGAGTTTTTCGCTATTGGTGCAAAGCCTGGTACTGATCCTGCCACTATAGGAGTGAAAAACTGACTTCACGGAAGTCTGGTAAATTGATGAATTTGGAAGTTTGGTTGATTTGAATCTCTGAGTTGCAAAGCTTTTGGTCATCAGTTTTTTTTTCCTGTACTTTTGGGAGAAAGGAGTATTAAATTAAGTATAGTCTTAGAAATACTCGTGATATCTGTCTTCTTATTCATTCCTCATATTTTATTTATCACATGGTTTTGCAAGTATGATGATGGATGCCAGTCTTTGTACATCCCAGATCATCTCCACGTGTTCACTGGCAACTACCATGAATCATGATGGTAACCAAGTGAGATGTGTTTGGCAGAATCTGCAGTAGTTTATTTTATTCTAGAAAATGCTGCCGGTATCAAAGTTACACAACATTTCTTCATGCGCAAATCTGTGTACTTCTTAAATACCAAGTCTAACCCATAGCAGGTATGAGAGGGAAGAGTAATGCTATAATAATCAGTTTGAGTAGGTTGCTTGAAAGAGATAAACTAGTCCTATATTTGACTAGAGATAGAGTGAAGAAGATGGGAGTCACATAGGAAGCCAACGTGTTGCCTGCGGAGATGTCATGTGGGGATGAGTCTAGTGTTAAAGTGAAAAAAGACTTAGAAAGCATGATTTAAGTGATAATGCATATTTAAAATTTAGTGACGGAGACTTGTATTACGTAAGCAATTTAAGTCTCAATATATCTTTGTTTTATACTAAAAAAGAAAAGAAAATATTGAAGGCAGTTCAGTGTATAAAATTTCACTCAGAGTCAGATATGTCAATTTTTATAATTTTTGAAGTCATATGATAATAATTTTATCTTTATTTTAAGATTTATTTTAAAAAAAATATCAATAAAGAAAAAAGTAAAAAGGGAGTTAAGAAAGGGCGGAAAGGTAAGAAAAAGTTGGGGAAGATAGGAAGTAAATGAGTATCCGAGTTGGTTTGAAAGCAACGGATGAGTGGGTTTGAGGGTTTGAGGAATGATTAAATTGGACATACGGATGTAGTTTCTTCCAATGTTGGTGCTGTCTTACGATCTATCTCAATCTGAAGGATCAAGCAAAAATATCGAATATCGGCTGCCTATTGCTTTTCACTTTTGCTGAATGCTAGTGAGATTTTCCCATTATCCCTTCTCTACACCATAAGGATCTCCCTTTTTTTAAAAGCGCATCAGAAATATTAGTGTCAGTCATAAAAAAAGTTTTAATTTTTTTAAGGTTGGACCAGAAAATCTATTCTAGATCAAGATTTTTTTAGATAAAGATTGTAAAAGATTGTAACTCACCCTAGTTTTATTAGTACTGCGAGCTGGCTTCTGCTAAGGCAAGTTGGAAAAAGATTCATAAATTATCTTCTTTTAATCATATGGTGCATGCTAAATCTTTTTTTTGCTTTAATGTTTAAAGGCTTGTAATCTGGTTTGGTTGAATTCTAGCATCAAATAGGATTAGGCTATTTTTGTTTTGGGGAAATTGACGTCAATTTATGACGAAGCCCACATTAAGATATGAAGGCCTTGAAGTAAGGTGTGTAAATGATAATGAAAGAAGAAAATAATAACACGAAGAAATCCAAGAGATGAGTAGTGTTAAAAGAGTCTTTTAGGAAACATACATTATAAAGTTAAAATGGGAGAGAGAGAGTGTGTGTGTTGGAAAAGAAGATGATAACTAAGGAAGACAAAGAGTGGGTGGGGCCTGATACAAAAAATATCAAAAACAGAGAGAAAAGGAAAGTTGAAGAAGATGGCATTGGCATCAATTATAAGCTTTTGTAAAGGCATCACTCACATAGTTGCCCCATTGAGACAGACTTTGAGTTTAAGACAGTAGATGAGAATTAGTATAGATGCGAATTGAGGAAGAAGAGGACCCATAAACCATAAACCCCAACAAGAGAAGAGGCATCTCTTCTACCTTTTTCTTTTTTCAACTCTAAAATATTAAATACACATGATACGTTACGTGCCTCTTTTGTCTCATCTTCCCCTTTATTTTTTTATTTAACCTTCATTCTTTTCTTTTGTGTATTTCATGTTGTTTAATGAATATCACCAGTGGATGATCCACAAATAGTGGAAGCCTAGCTTGACCCATAAGGTTGGTACATAGGGACGGTATTTCCAAGTACCTAGCACTTGCCACTTAGTATTGAATAATACACACACCTTCTCACTTCATCATTCTTTTTGACTAAATCATTAATGTGATTCTCATTTCAATCACTTCAATCCTCTAAATCCTAAATTGTCCCTTAAACCTTTCTCCTCCGCACACACAGAAAAACTGAAAACCACTGCGGCTCCTAGTTTGGATTAAATTAATTATACAATTATGGTGCTTTGATTGAGAAAGTAAATAAAATCTGATATTTAGATATTTTGGATTTTTTAAGTTACAATTTTGTCATGGCTCTATCCCTCTGTATATCGCAGCGCAGTGAATAAAATATATGATCGTTTGTCTTATAGGGCACACTCAGTGACAAGAACAAATGATTTTTTATTCCCTTTTTTCAATTTTCTTGGACGCTTTGAAACCGTTTTAACAGATTTCAATGATTAATTTGAGGAAGAGAGGGAGAGAAATAGAATTCTCAGCAGGTGAAAATAAAATAAAATAGTGACCCAAATTTCATCCTCTTCCGAATAAAAAACGTACAAAAAAATAAAAAAAAAATCTACAAATACATACAAAAACTACAAGTATTTGCTTAAGGCAAGTAATTACTATCGACTGTGTGGTGGTTGTGAGGATCCATGTTACCACTAAAACCGTTGCTAGTATTATAATTACCACTGGCGGTGGCGGTGGCCGCATTGCCGTCTTCTCTAGACTTCAATTCCGGTTCAGGTACAGTGCCACTGGTGGCTCCGGCCGTTCCTCCGCCGCCGCCTACCGCCGGGTACTGGCCGCACTTCTGGCACCGTGCCACCGCGAGAATCTGCCGACAAGAAGGGCACGAAGAGTGGGACCCCAGCCACGTGTCGATACACGCCACGTGGAATCCGTGCCCACACTGAGGCAGCACCCGGATCTCGTCGCCGTCGGCGAACTCCGCCAAGCAGATCGCGCACTCCGACGTAGCCACCCACTTATGCGGATTGCCGTTAACGTAGGTGAACTTAGGCAGCGATTGGAGCACCTTCTTCTTCAGGCCCTTATTCGCCAGAGCCTGCGTCGGTGACCCGCCGGCGCCGGAGCCTCGCCGTAGCCAGGCGCAGCGAGCGACGGCTATGAGCCCCACCACGCATATGAGGGCGCAGAGCAGAGCCGCGAGGATCACCACGAAGTCCGACTCCATAGCCACGGCCTCCGGCGGAGGCGCCGCCGGCACCGTGCCATGGTCTACGGAATTGAGAATTCTGAGTGTTCGCGTCATAAGTGTGAAATTCAAAATTGGCTGACGGATGAGAAGAGGAAAGGGAAGCAACAGAGAGAGAGAGAGAGAGAAGAGGGGTTGGATTGTGGGTGAAGTAGGGAAGTTCAAAGAATAGGGGTTGGTACTTATAGTTAAGAGAGGTTTGAATTTTAAAGAAAAATTGAGATATGAGTATAGACTATAGAGGATAAGGTTCAGAAGGAGAAGACTTGACTCACTGACTCAAAAGAAGACTGATACACATGTAGAGAGAGAGCGAGAGAGAGAGAGAGAGATGAAGGTGAAATGAAATGAACATGATAGCTCTTTGTTTGGTAGAGTGAAATAGTAGTGGTAGGTTATGTTAGCTTGGTCCCTCTTGAGAGCAAGTGGGTTGAGTCATAAGTAAGGGACAAAATTGGATATTATTGGCCTAACCCTTTGCCCAACACTTTAACTATATGTTCCCAATTTCAATAATATTTTTTAATTACTGCCATTTTTACAAACAAAAAAAAAATGTCAATTTATTTGTCTGTTTCAGTGCCTTGGTAGGTTTTTAGGTTTGCCCTTATTCGTGTTTCTTCAATTTATCTTCATGAATTTAGAATTTCCATTAATTTTGAATGAAGAGAATATTTTGATGTCCTTGTCAAAGAGAGACTGAAAAGAAGTCAAACAATGAGTACTAGTGGAGCGTTCTAGATCAGGAAATGGATGTTCTTTAACATCCGAATGAGAGGAGAAGACAATAATATAATTAATAATAATAAGGCATAAAGGATTTTTTTAAAAAAAGTAAGGAAAATAAGGGTTTACTATATATTTTAGGTGGGAGAAAAATGTAGCAATTTGTGTACTATTATGTATTATAAGTGAGAATATTTTTGGAGTGGGGGTTATCATTCAAAATCAAGAAGTGGATTTCAAAGACATCAAGTAAAATGAAAGGTGATTCTCAAGGACCATATCAAATTAAAAAATGAAAAGGAATACGAGTTAGAAAATCAACAATTTGATTTTTAAGCCATTTGTCCCTCAAAAGGTGAAAAAGTTAGGTGTTTGCTGCAAGCATCTTACCTTCCTTATTTTGTGACCCGCTTAATTATAATCCTTTAAAACCACAAGTAGCTTTTTGAATCAAAGGAAATAATAATAATGAAAACCACAAGTAGCTTTGCTGATAATGTAAAATAATACAAGAATAGCAAGTGGCTACTCTGCTTTTTCCTGTTTCTTGGAATAATACAAGAGCAATCGAGTACTAATCATCCCTTAAATGGCCCATAGCTTTGGCTCAGTTTTACATGGTCCATGCATGCAGGAAAAAAGATTTTTTCCTCCTCATTTTTATGAATATTTAGCATTTCCATTTATCTATATTTGTGCAAAACTACACTCAAATGGTAATTGAAGGTGAGGTTTTGGCAGAAAATCACAAGGAATTGAATGGAATCCCAAGATATGTGGTGTAATAAAATAGTAAAACTTTGTATGACATTATTCTTGTATTTATGTAAAGCAGCGGTCTTAATTAGACGAATTTAACCACACATGTCTTCAACTAAATTGGATCTCCCATTCAAATTATGGATGGTATAGTTGGATTTGATTGCTCATGTAAAATGTCCCAAAAGGCTACTTATACGAACGGCCACTACGTCTGTGCGTACTGTATGTATAGTTACAACTTAAAAGAGAGAAGAAGAAGAAGAAGAAGAGAAGAGTCATGCATTAAATGAATTTGTTTCATCATTATTGAAGAGTGCGTGGGGTTAAAATAAAAGGAATGAAAGGGTATTTCAACATGTGCGAGTGTCTGGTACAGTAGGAAAGAGGGACCCTTGCTTTTCAAACAACGCTTATGTTGCGACCTCCAAAATCAATGATTGATGTTTATACAGTTAAACCCAAACTTGCTTCCCTTTTTCTCTACTGCCCCTAGGATTAAGGATTTAGCAATGTGACTATCGCTCTCTCCATAAATATATATATATTAAATCACAAAATTTAAAAGAAAAAAAAAACTATTCTGTGTGCGCACCATGTGTGATGTGTCCCCCTAAATTACAAGACAACTCCAACAATCCAATTTATTAATATTATATAGCCTCCAGGCTCCAGCGTCGTCGTGTGCGTGTTTTTTTAAATGCAGTCACGTGGTTCTTCAAACCACCTTGGCCTTTTATTTCATTAATGCTTCTACCTAAGCTACAAGTGTATGCGTGTTTTCTTTCAATTGCATCATAAAATGTTTTTGCTTCAATTCAACTAAACTAATTATAAATTTCTTATAATTTATCACCTTATCTATCCTCTAGTGTGTATTTTCGTCTCGTGTTTGCGTTGTCCATGAAGCAGCCAAGCCAGGTTAATTGTGAAAAGGCCTCCTGGCTTATCGTTTTGTTATTTTCATTGTATTTGTATTGTATTCACTATTCAGTGAGGAACATCATCCCAGCCATGCGGGGCTTGTATTGTCTCTGTACCCTCTTCAATTTCTCAGTCATGGTCAATGATTCCCATAGCTTTAAATAGAATTTTCCAGAATGAAAACATCTCAGAAACAAACACAACGTGTGGGAGTTTCAGTCAACTACAACTCTTGGTGGTCATAAAGTTCTTGTGTCACATAGTTCAAACTGTGGAATCACCAGGCTTTCGCATTTGATGTATCTGTGTAACAACCATGCTTGCATATTGCCATAAACAAACAAAAAACAAAGGGTTATGTGTGAACTGAGAAACCCAAGCATTTCGTATGTAGCAAGTGATTTTTGATTTACAAAACTTATTACATCTCATCTAAACTTGATTGTCTCTCAGGCTTAACAAATGACAAGCCGTCTTCTTTGGGGGTTTCCTATGCACTACGGGCTTCATGTTCTTCCAATTGCTGCTGCTGCTGCTGCTGCTGCTCCTCCTCCTCATCATCATCATGATGATCCACCTCCATAGTAAAGTGGGCTGATGATGATGATTCGGGACAGAAGGGTTCGGATTCAAGATCAGATTCATCTCCATCAAGCACCAAGGTGGTGGATTGGGTCGAGTGACCGGTAGTTTTGAAACGGTGTAGTGAACGTCCAGAGGATGGCTTTGTGGAAGCCAAAGCAATGGTGCTCCCTCCCACGCTTCGGACTGGGGACTTTCGTTGTTCTGCCTTCTTCTTCTTCACAGCATTCCGCCATTTCTTTAATGCCTTCTTTGTTTGTTCATCAAATATCGACTTCTTCAGCCTCGAACCCATCTGCATTCACAGTACTGCATTACTGCTACACAACACAAGGTCCACCTATGCATGCACAATACTTGTAGTCTTAGAGGATGCATGTGAACACCACTCTTGTGATTAATAATTTAGTATTTTCTGGAATCTCATATCATTGGTCATCGGTGTGATTAAGGACAAGACTTGCGTGAATTTTATTAGGTTCTTGCTGTCATGTTCCACAATCCAAACATGACATAAGGACATTTTTTACAACACACCATCATGTTATTAATTTTTTTTAAAAAAGAAAATTCTTCCACATGGCATAATTCAATTGAAGAACCTGATAGCACATACCTAAATATTGCATATAAGGTTTATCCAAAAAATAAATGTCGTTACCTGAGTTACAAGAGCATATAATGGAAGGGTGATGTAGCTGCACATGCAAAGCACCAAAATCCTGCAAAACCCATGAAATATTAATCATATTAATTTACTATATTTTCAGAGGCTTCAATCAGATAAGATAAGGCCATTTTTTTGCGAAGAGAAAATTGAACAAAGGCTTACCCTACTATTACTTTCAGTATAGCAAGCTTGTGGTCAGCATGGAAACAATTTTTCAGCCCAAAACAATACTGCAAATGAAATTCTTCACTTATTATTTGAGCACAGAGCATGATGTAAATAGACAGTACAAAAAAGGACATTAATTCAAGACTCGAGATTAAGGTAGAGGAGGTGGTTCATTACCCATATCCAAAATAAATATGTTAACTGGAACGAATTCTGCAAGTATAAGAAAATCAGTTAGTTACTGACATGAATACAGGTTTAATCCTACTACTGCACATACTTGGAAGCTCAAGTAATCGGAAAAATAATGTTTTTCATATGAACATTGAAAGTACTTAATTCACCAGAATAAACTAAAAGTCAAAATCAAATTTTCAATGTAAGATACAATATCTGCATTCAACTTAAATCTCAAAACAGTTTTACAGCATTGTTCTGTTCTGTAAACAAGACACATTTGTATGTTCTAGGTTCTGCTCAAAGGAAACACATAGTTTTACCTGGAATAAAGCAAAATGGATGAGATGAAGAACTAACTCAGGCCGACCAAACCAAAAGTATTCATCAGAACCTTGAACAAGAGGAATCCCTTGGACAACTGCATGTTTATCTTGGATATCGTTAGCCATCCTTGACAATGTCATTTGGAGTTTTGTTCCAATAGCCAGGATTATCTGCAACCAGGGATAAGGTTTATAATTGTATATCTCAACCAATATAAGGATGTTGTACAAAGAAGTAGAACATAATACTTACAATGGGAGGAATTAAGGATGCCCACAACAATGTCTTCCATCCTGTGAATTATATAAAATAAACCCTCATTCTATACTTAGTATTCAACTTGAAGAACTGAATGAAATATTATAGGACTTCAATAAGAAATGTTTGCTCACCACTAACATTCACGACAAGGAAACATACGAATGATGCCCACAGGACAGGACTGCCAATGTGATGTAGTGCAGCAGAATGAGCATACAGGAAATTCATACATAATAATATACTAGAAAATTGAATAAATTGTGTAATAAAAGTACTATTACCTTACTCCCACGACTAGCTTGAAGTCATCTTCCATTGATCTTTTAATATACTTTCGGAAGTTAAATTTACTTCCGGGAGATAGGTGGGCCTATACATTATGCATTGTCAGAAAAGGCAGGTAAATCAATTCTAAGAAAGCATGCTCTATAAAGTAAAGGACTCACCGCAATAAATCCATTACGCAAAGTCTGATAGTCGGTTTTACTCACAGACTTGTAAAACTGCCTAAGGAAGCAGCTCTGAAATTGGAAATTAGTAAGAAATTGAAGTTGAAGAATGATAGAAATAGGGTTGATCTTAATATTAAATATGTGCAACATCAGTCCACGTTGCTGTTCTAACTCACTGCCTAATCTATTTCTTGCAGACCTAGTTTTATTCCTTTGATGAAGTTTACATGTCTTTGATGGTTCCAACAAAAGCCATGTAAATTGGAATCTTGTTCCTCAACCATGGTTACAATATTAAATCCTCTAGCTCAAAAATAGGCAAATAAAGGTGAAGAAATAGCATAGTTATGAAATGGATCTTACAATGTAAAAGAAGATTGGAATCCCAGCCCAAACATTGGCGTGAAGTCTCACAAATGAAGTTTCATGAGTAAGCCTGAATCTTGCAGGATCTGCTAACACAAATTTACAATGCAGGCATAACACCGTATGCATTAGCATCTCAAAAGTGAAATTGATAGGTTTAATGGAGCAATAAAGGAACTAGTCTTTTTCACACTAGAACAAGAAAAAACACATATGTAAACTATTGGACTTTATACCATTGGAAAACGCATAATCATGAGATGAAGTGTCCTCCTCCCATGCTTTCCAGCCACGAATCTGTGCAAAGAAACATTTTAACCAACATCACCATTGTGTAAATTTAATTCACTTGGTCATGAATCATGATAATAACAGTTTAATTCATACTTTGTTCTAATCCCAGTACACTAACACCCCAGTTACAAAAATGGAAATAAGAGTAGAAATATGAACAAACAGACTGTAAGTTTGAACAGAACTGCAGATTTTTTTTTTAACTCTCAAAAGAAGTAAGGGAACTATAAAGAAGAAAACACCAGGAGTTATAGTACAATCATTCAATGAGACTGACCCTATTCAAGCCTTCACTAATTTCATTTGGGGTTCGACAACTACAGAGATACTGCTATATCCAGACTTGGTTACATAAACAATACATTTGACATTAAATCAACTTTTAAAAAAAAAAAAACCAAAAAAATTGACTGGATATCCCCATAAGCATTGCAGTGAGACTAATTCCTCAAGCACTGTCATGACTCATTACTATGCAGGAGGCCCTTCCAACAATTACTTTTGTCCACTCCCGGGGAGCATGGATTGGCTTGTGTATCACCACGCTCAACCTTTGTTGGTTTAACACAACTTCGATGCTCATTCCATGAAGACAGAAGTTATCTCGTGACCATAAGTGTAAGCATTTTCCATACTGGCTTTCAAAACTAATGAGAAGTCAAAAGGTGAGTACCAACTCAGTTTCCTCAATATGCAGACATTTCAAAATGATTGAAGTATATAAAACAAAAAATATGACAAGCAGACCTTTAGTCTCACAAGCAGCATCGTGATAGCACTGTAGAACACATGGACAATTGCTAAGAAGAATATAAGGAGGTGTAGCTGGTGCAATCCGTCAACAGATACAAGTGGTTCATGTCCCTATTACATAAGTCATAAGCATCATGAGCAAATCATAAAGTCAGACTTTGAAGAAAGGAAGTTTTAATATTGTAACAGACAAAACAGGGAAAATCAATAGTTGAATACAACAAAGTGAAGACACAATAAGAACAGAGGATAAATTGCTTATTTGCATTGCAACCAACCAGAAATGGAAATTATCTTGAAACTTTCTGTGAGATCTATTGTCTAGTATTAATATATGGTGCTTTTATCAAGACAAAGAAAATCTTATGCGAGCTAGACTCTACTCCATAACTTAAATGCCTGGAAAATCTTATGAAAGAGAAGGTGTTTGCTTCTTGTGAAGCCTCATTTTCAAGTTCCAGAAATCAACAAAATTTGATACTTATAGACTATGCACAGGCATCGTTAATCTTTGAAACATGGGTTGCAAAGCAATTCATCAGTAACAGAATGCCTAAACATCTTCTTTGTTAGGCAAACCAGGATCAGTTTATTTATCAATGTCTTCAGATGAGGGCCACCACCCTATGGCTTCAAATCAACCAGTAAACATGTAGAAACTGAAATTTCCTACTTAAGCATGTAGGAATCTAACTTTCTGTTCATGTCCCCAAATCACCTACTTGTAAATTTTTGCTGTCAGAAGAACTACAAAGCACTTTTCACAAAAGAACATAGTAAATGAAACAAAGTGTTTAGTTCATAAAAGATTAAGAGCGGGAAATATAGGTACCGTCTTGCATTTATGAGAGCTAGTATCAGCACTTAAATATCTACGTTCAAAAAACAGAAGCTTCCTGCGATGCTCCTCTTCACTACTAGCTGAATCGTTGGTATCATCATATGGACATGGCAACATTGTGTCTGCAAGCTTTGAAGAAATACATATTCTAACAATGTAGGTCTGCCCAAAAGTCAGGAGCAGTGAAATAAAGCCCAAAACCATCAGCTCTGAAAAAGGGGGGAAAATCATATAAGAGTCAAACATGTACCTTTTTCATTCATAAAAAGCTTAAAAACATGCAAAGACAATTAAGAAGGAAAAAAAAGAAAAAAAGAAAGTCCAATCCAATCATAACTATCAATCCTTAGCTAAACTCTTACCAGCTTTGAGCTTCTCCAGAGCTTCAAGCAGAGCTTTCTTGGGTTTTTCTACTAACCACTGAAAGAAAATTTCTTCAGGTAAGGAACACAGTTCATAAGAAAGTCTCAATAAGCATGCATGAATTAGAAACCCAGATCTGAATCTCTAATCCGCGTGGACAAACTCCTCTACTTTGTATTTCAAGTTAACAGCATTTGCACAATTTGAAAAAAACAAAAAATAGAGACAGGCACTTCAATGACCTTAATTAAACGTTTTAAATATTCTCAAAAGCTGCCACTATTTTTAAAAGCCAAAAGATTCAATCTTTTAAAAACACGTGATCCAAGAATGTTAAGCGGGATGACTATGTTAAACAAAACATCTCCAGGGAACAAATAAAGCAAACACGGAACCAAGAATGTACAAAATATCGTAGCTAATTCTTAGTCAGCTAGGGGAAAACATAGTCAATTTGAGATCGAATTTATTGGGGAAAAAAGCTGTAGGCGAAACAGTAAAATCATGAATGGGGAAACGCACAAGCAAAGCCTTTGTACTAATTACAATGTTTTCATTCATCATGACGTACCGTTCCGAGTTTGTGAATACTCTTTTCCAAGGCTATGGATATCAAGATGAAAAAAGTGCAGACAAAAGCAACAGCCCATGTTGGTGTCTGATCGAGCCCCCTAGAACTGCTGCTACTATCACTTGACGCCATAGTCAAACCTCCATAGCAAACCAAAAACAATAGACAAAGAAACATTTCGAGCTTCGAGACAGGCATGAAGAACGGCATCGCCGCACTCAGAAGCACTGAAAAAGACTGAAAATTGGGTTCTCAGAAACAAATTTCAATCATTAAATCATATGGGGTTCCTTCAAAAGCAACAAAGAAACAGATTTAATGTCTTCCGGGCTTCACAAGACCTTGCATTTATGTAAAGTTGGGAACGCAGAGAAGTATGGAAAGCTACATGTTGGTGGTGCTGAAGTAGTCACAGAATCGAATGCACAGCCTTCAAAAATTGAAAGAAAAACAACCGTGTTGATTCTGTGGTAGACTTGATAGCTGAGATGGTAAAGAGTAAGACAAAAGTCCGGGGCTTTGTGTGTTACAGTGTTAAATAAAACCCAAAAAGCAAACGAAAAATCTTTGACGCGTAGCCGTAGACTCAGCTTTCAATGTGAATTTGTGCCATCGATTAAGGAAAGACTTTAGCAAGTATGAATTTAGTTAAAGAATAATTTTTGATGAAGTAATAAATTATAGAGAGGAAAAAAATGTGAATCTTAATTTATTTATGATAAATTTTTAATTTTTTTCTTTTTATAATTTATAATTTCACCAAAATTTATATTTTAAAACATCTTAAAACATCGTAGTCATATGAATTGAAACTGCTGCTACAGCCGTCTCCTAAGGACGGAAAAAGAAGCTTCTCTGCGGCTAAGAAAAATATTATACAATGAAGACGCAAAAAAAACAAAATTGTTAAATAAAGTTTGGATATTTTTCCACATGTTTTATTTTAATAACAAATTTTAATAATAAAATAAAAAAATTATACTTAAATATATCTTTATTATCGTATCATACAACAAGTTTTTTTATAAAAAAGCTTAATCACATAATATTAAATTATAAAAATATTATTTATTATTTTATAATTAAATAATTTTACAATAAAAATATAAAAATGAACTTTAAAAATTTTAGTCATTTATATTAACATTTAAAAAAATCAGCATATTGCATGTAAAAAGCCAAGTGACCAAAACAACGGAAGAACAAAATAAAATTAAAAAAAAAATGTAATATGCCATTTTTCAATGAGCGTAAAGTTAGGGCATTATATTTTTTAATATTTTAGGGATGTCGTGGAAAAGGTTGATTTTGAATGGCAGGTGGCAGGAATTAATATAAAAAAAAAATACAAACTTGACTTTTATAATTAAAAAAATTGACTATAAGTTAAAAAATATTAAATGGGAAGCTTTGCTATTGAGGATATGATACGGTACTCGGTCTTGACAAACAAGGACAATACCATTATTCGTCGTTTTCAATGATACAATACGGGGTTGAGTCCCCATTTCATTTTCCCGTCGTTCACATTTCACAACTTTCCAAAATTCAATTGTACTTTCAACATTCTCTTAAATTGCTTTTTTTTTTTTTTAATCATGATTTTCATCGATCTAGATTTGATGAATAATTTTTTGAATATTGTATGATTTATTATTGGGATGATTTTTTTTATCAAAGAACAAAATTTAAATATAATTTTTATATTTTTATTATTAAATTTTTTAATAAAAAATTAATATGTATATAATTTATATAATTATTTTTTATAATTCATTAATTTTTTTAAAAATTGTACTTATTTTATTTTAACTAAAAAATTTGATGATAAATATTTTTTTTACTAAATAATGTTCTATTCGTATTTTGAAATATCAAATTTAAAAAATAATAACTAAAAAATATAGACTCTTTATTATTTTTGTCATATTATCATAGTTACATTATATTTTATTTACATTCACTTACCTTAGCCTACTCAATTTTTTTTACAACTCTTGTAAAAATTCATATATAATTGTAAGAGAAACTAAGACTCATTCGCTCAACCCAATTTTATTCACACTTTATTCATTTGTTATATTTACTTGCCATTTTTATTATATAAAATACTTTAGAACGTGTAAAATCAAATACGTGTATCATTCTAATTTTATGGGATATTGTCAACAGGAATATAACACTATCAAACAAAGAACTCATCTGAAGTTTTTATTGTCAAGAACATGACTGAGCTAATAAAAATGTTTAATTTAAAAAATGTAATGAAAAAAGTTACTTTAAAAGTAACTTAAAAATATTTTTAATATCTTAAATTTAAAGTTTTAAATATTAAAGTAAATATGTTTAAACAATTAAAGTATTTTTTTATTTGAATTCATTTATCAACTCAATCATATTTTAATTAAAAATATATATAATTCAAAGTATTTGATTAAAAAATTTGTATTAATCAATAAAAGATTCGCATTTTATTATATTATTTTTTTTAAATAAAAAGTTTAACCATCGTTTAGCGGTCTACAAGTAGATTCGACTAAAGATGTCCGATCCCGAGAAGAATTTAGTGGAGGACAAATCAAGTTAACGCTTTATATGTTTGTTCTCAAGTCAAAGCATTCAATATGCCGTGTGTAACTCTTTGTTTGTGTGTGTGTCTCTCTCTCTCTCTGTATATATATATAAAATAAATTATTATTTTAATTTTTAACGTTATAATTTATTTAATTTAATTTTTAAATTATAAAAATATTTAATTTAATCATTAAAAAATATATTATGTCTTAATTTAATTTTTATATATAAAAATTTTAAATTTTTTTATGTCTTAATTTAAGATTTTAAATACTAAATTAAAATATAATATATATTTTAAAAATTAAATTAAATATTTTTATGATTTATTGATTAGGTTGGGATAAACTACATATTTTAGAGATTAAAATAATAATTTATTTTATTTTATATACAAATAAAATTTTTAATGTGATTAATAAAATAATTAACAACAAAATATAATAAAAATGTGAGCCTTCACCTATTTATGTATTAATTAATAATTTTTTATTTTTTTATTTTAATTTAAATGATAATATAATTTTATTAATAAATAATAAATGAGATGATATGTTTATATAAATTATTTTTTAAAACAATATTTTTCCTAACATTTGAGTCTCTCTGTTCGAATAGACCTTTTTAAAAGTCAAATAGAGATTTATAAAAATTAAAAATTATTTTTCATTTGAATATAATAATAAAAAGTATTTTATATTAAAAAATTATTTTTATGTACCACATATAAAAGTACTTATTGTGAACAAAATTATCTACAATCACATACACACATATATATATATAGATAAATGTTATATATTTTAAAAAATTATGATAAATTACACTTTTATTCATTGAGAAATATCAAAATTATATTTTTCTTTGTTTATTTTTGAGAAATTAAACCAATTTTCTTACTCATTTGGACCAAAAAATCATTTTATTATTTATATAACTAAATAGAGTAAATTGTGCCAACTTTTTTTGAAGATTGATAAAATTGTATTTACCACTTTTTTTGTTTCAAAAATTACGCTTGATATCTCTAAGATTTGATACAATGTTATACAAATATTTATTTTGCCAATGAAGTTAATTTTTAATGTGGTATATGTTCATTCTAAAACAATAGAATTACTTAATTTTTGTTATTGTTATATCAAGAATCTTATGTTTTAGTATAAATTTAATTACATTTAATATCATATTAAAAATAAAATCACAATCTTATTGTACAAAGAAAGTTATCTTCATTGATAATAGATAAATAAGACAAAAGGTAAGTGTAATTTTTTAAATTAAAATGGTGATAAATGCAATTTAGTAAAATATTTAGGAGAAGATATAATTTACTTAATTAAATATGTATTTGAATAATAAAAAAAGTCACTTTTTAAAATTAAATTTGTGATTTTTAACTCACAATAAATAATATTAAAATAATAATTCTTAAAATATATATTAATAATAAATTATAATTTTAATAAAAAATATTAATATTATTATTGAGAAATCTTTGGTCAAAATAGATAAAATTATAACTTTTTTTATATTTAGTAGAGGAAAAGGTATAATTTTTTGAAATAAAAGAAATAAGAGATAATTTTTATACCATTCAAGAAAATATGAAATTTACTTTTATAATAATTGATAAAAGATAATTTTGTCTAAAATCATATTAGAATATATTTTTAAATTTGTGCTCTATGACTTTTTGCATGTGCTTTTTAGAGGAACCAAAAAATATGACTTCTAAATAAAGATTATTTTTAATTTTTGTAGTACTTCTATTATTTGAAAAAAGTCAATCCAAATGTATTAATTTTTATCAAAATTAATTTTTACTTAAAAAGAATATATATATATTTAAAAAGTCAATCTAAAAACGCATATTGGGCTAGTACACTAGAACAGCAATAATCAAATTTCAAGTTAACGCAGAAGAGAATACACACAAAAGCAAAACCATTCAAATTTCAATGTACACGTTGCTAATCAAGAAAAAGACAAAGATGTATTGGGCTACGGGCCTAAGCCACCAGCCCAAACTTTACAGCCCATCCTGTATCCCCCGTGTTGACACCCGACCCGACCCGACCCGTTACAAAATAAACTAGACTAGGAACAAGACGACAAAAATATAAATTAAAACGAAACAAAACGGGAGCATCGAGAGCTCGATATTATCGAAGAGCAAACTTAAATCTGTGTTCTATTTCTACATTTTTTCTCCTTTCCGCAGCAAGGAAGTTTACAATTTTCAGTTTTAATACTTGTAGTCTCGCTCTCATTTTGCTGCATCGAGCTTCTCAGAAATGGCTGCTTTTTCAAGCTCTATCACTATGGCCAAGAGTCCCCAAACCCAGTTTTTGTCAGGTAATATTGAATATTGACACTTTCTGCTCATCTTATTCTTGACCATCATCGTCATTGCTGAAAATGCAAACTGTAAACACTTTTCATTTTTCCTCTATTGATCTACTTGTATTTGTTCATCGCTATACGAATTGCCATTATGTGTTATTATATATGCACACCAATTTCAAATCTGTCTGGGTTTATGTGTCTACTTCATCTCATATTCCAAATCTCCGGTATTTACCAAATCTATTGAACGATGTTTACTTCTCGAATAAATTGGGAAATTATCTTTAAAGGATGTTTTGCCCCTCGGTGATGACTTCTTTGTTGAATAGCATTAATATTTCACCGCAGATTAGGTGAGATGAGATGAGAGTGTTACAAAAAAGGCAAAAGTACTTTTATCATGTAACTAGACTTTACATTAATTTTTAATTTTATCTTTAAATTTTTTTTTTAAATTATAATTGATTTTGTTCATAATACAGTCTAAATTATTAATAAAAAATGGTAATGTGATATTTGTTGTAATGTTAAAATATTGTCTTAAAGTTAGTGTGAGACAATATTTTATTTTTTACCTAATATTTTCACATTACGTTAGATGCCACATCACATTTTTCAATAATAATTTGGACAGTATTAGACTGTGGGACAAAATCAATTGCAATTAAAAACTTTAGGATAAAATTTACTGCAAAAAATTTTTAGATTCAAAGTTGAAAATCATGTAAAGTTTGAGAACATAAGAGATACTTTTGCTTACAAAAAATCAATAGAACACAACTATGGTGCAAGTTTGCTTGAAACAAGTTATGGGAATAATGTTCATTGTCTCTCAGTATGACCAACATACGGCCCCAATGATTAAGGGCAAGTTAGTGTAATCTTGGAGCCATGTAATTCTGAGGTTAGCGGATGCGGTCTTGGATTCTGTATTCACGTGCTTTATGTTCTTGTCCACGTTTTTAACATCTTTATCAGTATTTACTTGTGGAACATAATTTTTCATGATGGTAGTTTTTAACTAATTCTGGTAGTTAAGCTTGTTATGCTAATATTATGTGCAATTCATATGATCTTTGCTAATGTACTTATGTATAATATGGTGATATATATTTCCGGAAAATCTAACATTTAAACTACTTGATGTCAGGTTCTTCATTGAAGCCGAGGGATCAATGCTTTTTAAAAATCAGCTCCAATGAACTGTCTCTGGGTTCCTCTGTCAGGGGTAAAGCAAAACTGAAAACCTGTAACATGCCACTAGTAGTTCGAGCAGGGTATGATGTAACTTTATGGTGGAGTTTTTTGGCTACTTGCTGCATAATTTAAGCCTAAAGAACAGTTTGGAAACAACAAATTTAATTATCATACAGTTATTCTATTTCATATATATATATATATAATTTCTAATTATATATTATGTTGTGATTAACAGATTATTGATTGTGTAATTTTTTTAATCACTTGGTTGTCTACATTATTAATATCTTGGTCCAAACATAAAATAATTTTACGTCGTATTTCTCTTCTTTTGTATGGTTTTAATTACTAGTTATTTATATTTTCTTCTTCTCCCTTCATGTAGGTATAACTTTGAGATTACATTAACGTTTCAGTGTTTTTAAGTCGTGTATGTATATGTCTGTATATATGTGCTAGTGCAGTGGGGATCATGGAAGATCAAATAGTGGAATCAACTTTTTTGGTGGTTTTGTATTGGGAGGCCTAATTGTTGGAGCATTAGGTTGTGTGTATGCACCTCAGGTACGTCTACAGAATCAACCTTGTCCTTATAGTCTTCTTTTCAATCTTTTTGGTGGAATAGGAAGGTCCTTTCTTTCTTGTTTCCTTTACTTCCTTGTCATTTAAGGGTTTTCATTATTTGTCTACTTAACTTTTTTAGAGGGAAAATACACTTAATCTTTCCTCGCTTTGGCCAAAGTTTAGTTTGACCGCATGTGAACATGCTGCCCACCTTATGTCTTTCTCCAATCAAGTTGCAAAATATCTCCCCCCTTTTAATCATACATGCATCAAATTTCAGTTTAATTTCTTTGTTTTCTTTTGGCATATTGGCATTCATAATTTATTGAAAGTCAGGCTTAAAACTGCCCAAAAAATCAGTCTGAATTTGAACTATTTATTTAATTTCCTGATATATTGTCATAACTTGTACCAAACTCGGGACAAGTGTCAGTTTCTATCATGTAGCAGAGAACTGAACTTGTCTAATTTGTGTTGGATTCCCTTGCTGTTGTGAAAAACTGCTTCTACTGTTGGTTACAGGGCATTTTCTCCTTTTGTTAAAGTTGTTATTCATATATCTTTCTTAACAATTGGTTTGTCTGGTCATGTTTTCATGCAATTTCTTTCTTCAACTATTGCTTATCCCAGATTGAGGTGGTTATTTATTTAAACATTAAAAAAAAAAATCAAAAGAAGTGCATCATGATAGAATTATCTATAAATAATTTAAATACTTGGGAAATTAGGATACTTGTACACCAAGTACCAAGGTTTCTGAACTGCAGCTTTTCAAATTGCAGCATACTTGTTATATGCTGTTTTGATTTAAAAGCATGATTACCCTTAGCTAATTGATTAAATATTTCCAGATAAGCAAGGCAATAGCTGGAGCTGACAGAAAAGATCTCATGAGGAAGCTTCCAAAATTTATGTACGATGAAGAAAAAGCTCTCGAGGTCAGGAATTAATCCTATAGTTATTGTCCTTTTGAGAAACATGGACATTGATTCATTGAATATGTCTACATGTGCATGGAAGAGAAATATTACAAAGCAGCCTGTGTAATCTTGTAATTCCCCTTGACAGTATTTTCCATACAGGAACTGTGTTTTTCTATCAAAAAACCATTTAAAAGATGGAAATACTACCTAGCGGGACCAGCTGTCCGAAATTATGATTATGATTAGATATCTGATTGTCTGGGTGAAGTGAATTATTATATGCTGACTATGCATGTGAACTTGTCGTTTTCTTGTACTTATTACCTATATTGAAACTCCTTTTCTTGTTGATGTGATGCAACAGAAGACTCGCAAAGTACTGGCAGACAAGATAGCACAGCTGAATTCTGCCATAGATGATGTCTCTGCCCAGTTGCGAGCAGATGAAGCCCCTAATGGATCTGCTTCTGCTGTGAGCTCAGAAGAGATCGAAGCTTCCATGTAATAATGATTTGATGAAATTCAAGCACAAGTTGTCTTTTCTTTTTTTCTTTTGGTGTTGCTCAACAATCATTATCTATATTTTACTTGTGAATCTGGTTTATCATAAATCATAATTGTCTATTTCATTCCATGCTTACTCGTTCTTAGATGTTCTTCTTTCTTGGTCTTGGGAACTTTGCAGCAACATATGATCATTCATGAATCAAGCATGAATACTTATATTGTTATACCATTTACTGCATAAGGAAACCAAACTAATCATTAGTAAACATCATATACTTGTCACATGTTGCTTCCATCAAGATTGAAGGGGTGGACTGTGGGGCGGTTGGGATGCCTTTTCCTTTCAAATCAAAGGATAGCCATTAGCCATGAGAAAGCTGAAACGTCGTTTACTTTGCACACTTGACATGTGAAATTGATTAGTGCTTGAATTTGTCTTTGTTTAGTTGAGCAGCCTTGATTGCAAAAGGACCAGGCCATGTGAATTCGGCCTTCAACTACTCGTATGGCTATAAGGATAAAGTAGGCCAAAACGGATATCCAAAATGATGAATAACAGAAGAAATAAGAGACATTTTTGTTAAAAGAAAAAAAAATGATAGGTTTTGTTGAGATTTGAACATTTAGAGGATATTCTAAAGAGCCAGTATGATTGGTGACTTTCTAGTCAAAGAGCCTAAGGAATTATTGAATTTAATAATTTTGACAAAATAATAAAAATGTGGAGTTTAATAATTTTTACTAATGAAGTTATTGAGTTTTCCTTTTGTATTGTCTCAGTGATACTGTAATTTGCAAAATAAAATGACAATTTTATCGGATGGCTCGAAGGAACCTATTACTATTATAGAATGATAACGATATATTTTTTTTAAAATTTTTTCTTTAAAAAGAGTTAATTTAGATCAAAATTGAGTTAGTTTTAATTTTAAATTTTTTAACTTTTATTTAGAAAATAATTTTAAATGATCCAATATTTATCAAACATTTATATGTAATATATTAAATAAAAAATACTTATATAAAATATTAAAATATTATTATTATTATTATTATTATTATTATTATTATTATTATTATTATTATATATTTAATAAGTTTAACATGATAATAATTTATTATTAGATTACAAATCATTAGAGACTTTTAAAAAAAATTTAGAACAACACTTATGATAATTCTAGAGCACTGCTTATTAGTTGTAGTTGTTACAATTTTAAAGCGTTAGTTGTTGTAACCTTAAGTAGGTGGAAATGTTTTTATATACAATACAGTATTTTACAAAATAAAATTCCAATTTTATTGGATGGCTTGAAGGAACCTAATTTACGAATTAACATAATGCTAACTACTAGTTTGAAAATCTTGCGTCTATGATGCTTTACTGTTTTTGAGAAACTATATAAAAATATTAATTATTATATATATATATATATATCAAGCTTAAATATTTTATTATCAATTGTTTAAACATTTAAAAAATTAGGGTGCAAGTGGTTTTACTGTTTTCCTTCGAATTAAAAATAAAAAATATTTTGTATAATTTAACAAAAAATATATATATATTTTAAAATAGCTAAAACAAAAACGCCAAAATAGAAATAGAGAATCACAGACCAAGTATGGCCACCTTATATATATCCAAATAAGAACTAAAAGGGGATTTATAAATTTTTAATTAGTTTTTTGTTTTGACAAAAAATTCGTTGATTATCACATATTCATTATTGTGTTTCCTATATTTGTGTAAAACTTTTCCTTTTAGACGCTGAATTTTCCTAAAGAAAAATATTAATAATTAGGGTTAGGACAGAGTTTTTTTCCTAGTGAAATACAATTGCTTTCTTTATATATATAATATTGAAGGTAATATGAAATAATATTGTTGTTTATGCAGAAAAATACAAAGACAGAAGATTGACAGATTGTATCGAAACCCTCTTAAAACTCTTGTGCGGTTCATTTTTGGTCAAAATTGGAGAATTGCAGAACAAAAGAAAAAGATTTTCATATTTTCAGATTTTCGCCGCCTTCATGTTTTTGCGGTATATATAGAACGCAAGGCATATATGGTATTCTAATGTAAGCTCTATCCTAAATTTGAAACGCCAAACAAAGCCAACGTATTAATTACCAGATTCTTCTCTCTCTTTCATCAACATTTTCCGTGTGTTGCTCACCCTCTCTCTCATTCCCAGGTTTTCTCTCTTCAACATATATGCATTGATTTTTCTCAATATTTTTGTCTTGTTGCGTTTCTTGTTCTCTCTCTTATTTTTCAATAGATTCTTTAATTCCATCTTCATCTTTATTAATTATCATGCACCATTATTTTCTGATTGATTTTGCCTCTTAATCTTTTGGGATGAATTCCATGCACACGCTTAGAGTATATATGTATCTTCTTCTTCTTCTTATCTTCGTTTGTGGGGACATGCATGATTGTTTCGTTTCCCTTTCCCCGTAACCTTTTTTTCTGGAAATAAATATCACAGAAAAGAAAAATAAACAGAATTCATTGTGGTGCCTCCTTGATCCGTTACATTAATTAGAGTTTCCTTTTCTGTTCGTTGTTGTTAGGATCAAATTAAAGGTATACAAATAATATGAATCATCTGTGTGAAGAGTGTTCCAATTAAGATGATTGTGAAGATATAGCATAGCACCTTCCTTGCCACCTCTCTCTCTCTCATCTCCCAACGTATAAAAGGCGGCTAGGTTTTTTCAATAAATATTTAACATGCAATTTTTTAAAAATCAATCATGCGGTGTTGACTTATAAAAGATATTCTATTGTTTTTCAAATATTTTTATTAATGACCTTATGGAAAATACCTGGAAACTAAGTAAAAGACAAAAACTTACGCAATATATATTTCCTATTTAAAAAACAATTCTGCAAGTAAGCAAATCGAAGACAAATTGCATTTACCTGTGGATAACGATTGCTTCTGCAGCCCCAAATCCTTATCATTTTTTTTCCCAGTTTGGCTGCAGTTCTGTATATTATGTATTTCAATTTTTAAGTATATATGTCAAAATTTAAATTATTTATAAGATATTCAAGTTCAAATATATTAAAAAAATTAAAACTTATGTATAAAATATATATTCTAAATAATATAAACATATTTATTTCTCATAAATTTATTTTCATTCTGAGTTTTTCATTGAAAATTTCAAAACACCTTTGAGAAATTAGGATTTCTATCTACAAAACATTTGTATATTTTTATTTCCTTTAGAATTTCTATATAGTCGTCTTTTGAACAAGTGTTTTCCTATTTGGTCCACATATTCAAATTGAATAAAGTACAAGTAGAGCGTTTTCAACGACGACAAATACATAGTTATTTGATTTTTTTTTTAAATTTAGAATTTTACCGATAAATTTTTTTAATTTAGTAACTAATTTTTTTTCAATCAAAATGGTCAACAAAATTTTCTTAATTAATAAATAAGAGTCCACCTTAACTTAATTATCTTGAAATGTCCCAAATTTTATGAATCTAAGTGATTATATTTTAAGTAAAGATAAATGTCATAAATGTCACAAAAATGTCAAAATGATTATATTTTAATTAAAAACTTGTCAAAATAATATAAATTTAGTAAAATATATATTACTTTGAACAAATCTAAATTATTCAGGAAAGGAATCATTTTGAATGAAGAAAATTTTTAAGAAAATAAAATTAAAATGTTTTATTTCATCATTATCGAATATATATTTGATATTTCCCAGTTTCACATGAATCTACGTCTGCTGGGAGACAAGAATATTTTACTTTTTTTTTATACTAAATTACATGATTATAATATATATATTTTCCTTGTTAGGTTAGTTCAATTAAAGTTGTGGCATGGGTTTTAATTAATATATTAAAAGAAGTTGTTGCAATAATTAATAGAAATTTAATTGCTGTTTCATTCTCTTGGGAATTAATTGATACGGCTGGATAGGACTGCAGCACTCTGACACTTTAGCTGGAGGACCTTTCCACCCTTGTGTCAATAATTCACCCATCACCATCACCTTCGATTCAACCTCATTATTCATCAAAATATGATTTGATTTCTTCAATTATTTGGTTTACAGATAAAAAGTTCGTTGGACGAGAATAAAATATTTATCTATACGTGCCGTGATACAATTCTAGTACTTTAGACCACATTGCACTTTTTTTTTTAAAAAATAATTTAAATTATATTGCATTCTCTTCTATTTTAAAAACTTAAAATTTATATTTTTTATTTTAAAAAATTAAAAAATTTATAATGTAATCTATTTTGACACTACTAAAATTTTAAAAAAATTATAATTTATTATTTGTTTTAAATTTTACAAAATAATTTTTTATATTAATTAAATATATATTTAATCATATAAATAATACATATAAATATATTTTAATCAAAATTGATGTAGTCGTAAGTTTCCTTATATCTCTGGAGAGGGGTGTGTTGGTTTTCAAAACTGAAAAAAAAAAACAATTTTAACATCTTTCAAATAAATTAGTTTAATTTAATCATGTTATTAATAAATTTACCCCTTTGTGAGAAGTAAAAAAATTGGCTAAATATTAGTAGGTAATACATAAAAGAGCAGACATTGATCTAACTTGTTCAACCGTAACATTAACACCCAACAAAATTGGAGAAAGTGTCACTCCAATTTTGGCGAAATAGACAAATGTGTACTAAATGTGGTAACCGGAAGGTGAAGCTTTGTCCACTCTGTGACAAGTTGTGGTATCTTCATGGTTGCTTCCTCCTCATAACCTGTGTCTCCAGCAGCTGGGATCACCTCCCAAGCATTATCATTCCCACAACTTCTTGTGTGGTTTTATGACATCTTTCACTGTTTCTTTCAGCTTCTTAACTTATTACTGGCTTAGAATCATACATTTCATACATTTGTTTGTTGCATTTTTTTTTATATTTATTGTACTTGAATTGTTTTGTTTCTCTTTTTCTACGATCTTGCTTCTTCTCTGATAAGTCTGAAACAGTAATTCCATAGGAAGCAAATTGAAGAAGAAGAAGAAGATCAGAGACAGAATAGATACTAAATATGGGTTTTTTGGAACTACTGGAAGTGGCAAGTGCCCCAGTTGTGCAAGTCCTACTTGTGAGTGCATTGGGAGCTTTCTTGGCAACTGGGTTTTGTGATAATCTTCTGTCATCCGACTTTCGGAAATCCTTGAACAAGGTAAACATTTAAATAACTTGAATTAAGACTATGTTTGGTACCCATTAATACACATCAAGCTCTGCATTATTCTAAGCTTTTTTCCTCCTCTATTGCTGTAGCTGGTCTTCCTTGTATTCACTCCTTCACTTGTATTTGCTAGTTTTGCCAAGAGTGTTTCACTTGACGATATGATATCATGGTAAGCATTTGGCGCATTTTAGACATTAAAAGTTTGTAAAATTATATCTCGTTTAATTACTCATATATGATATATGCACAGGTGGTTTATGCCCATCAACGTTGGACTTACTTTCTTGATTGGAGGGATTATCGGCTGGATCATTGTGAAATGCCTAAAGCCCAACTTGAAACTTGAAGGTCTTATCATTGCTTCCACTTCATCAGGTACATATGAATGAGTGTGTGTAACTATCTAAGACAACAGAGGTAGCTAGCTACCAAATAGCAATGGCGTCACTCTTTTAAGTCTTAATCCTCTGAGAAACACAAACCCCTTATCAGCAAAACACTGATTTCATAAATGCTTATTTGAATCAGCAAATTTGGGTAATCTTCCAATTGTGATTATCCCTGCAATCTGTGATGAGAAAGGAGGTCCATTTGGTGAACGTGATTCTTGCCGTCCTGCTGCACGCTCTTACTCATCTTTCTCAATGGCGGTAATTAATGCTTCTTTACAGATTAAAGCTTATGCTTATTTTTATAACTCTGAATACTATATTCTCTTATCTCAACTCATATATATAGTCATTTATTTCTATCATCATGTTTCTGTTTTGTTAAATGCAGCTTGGTGGGGTGTTCATCTGGACCTATACTTACCAGATAATTAGAAGCAGAGCCATGAAATATAAGGCTCTTGAGGCTGCTGAGATCTTAAAGGTTCCCAACAAAGATCATGAGGCTCATCCACAAACTCACCTTCTCAAGGGTGAAGACAAGGAAAATATTGGAGCAATTGAAAGTCAAATTGTAAGACCCCATATTATATTGGAACACAAAAAAATTAGTGTTTTCAAGTGTCTTGTGCCTGAACATGGATTTTGGTAATTTATTGTCCTCAGTCATTTTTGAAACTTTAAATTGGGATTGGAATTTGAAGGTGGTAGGCCAAGATTCGTCCAGTGTAAACGAATTGTTTTGGCATAAATTACTTGGGACTCTCAGCCAAGTTATAGGAGAATTAAAGGCACCTCCAACAATAGCTACAGTGAGTTCCTTTCTTCCTTAATTATTTATAATGAAGTTTGACATTCATTCACAAGTAGAAATGCTCAAATGCATCCATTCTATTATGGAATCAACTAATTGTACCCAGAGATTTTACCACCTTTTCATCAACAGTTCTTGGGTTTCCTCTTTGGGGGAATTTCATGGCTGAGGAACCTAATTATTGGTGAAGACGCTCCACTCAGATTGATCCAAGACACTATTCAATTATTAGGGTATGTGCCTTTGCTCATAAAATCATTTTTACAGACTTTTAGGTAAATTTGGTCTATACTGTCATCGAGAGTTGCATATAACTTAAGAGACTAGTATCTCACAACGTCGCGAACCAAGATTCCAATCCTATACTTACGGGAAGCCAAAAGAAAAATTGGCCTGTACTCTATCAAATCAATCATTGATGAACAATTGAAAATACAAGAATTTGAGTCGACTTTAAGAGTTTTTCATTCTGACTAGAGAATTATCTGATTGAAGTAGTTGTTTGCAGAGAGGGGACAATTCCTTGCATCACCATCTTGCTTGGTGGCAACCTCACTCAAGGTATACAGAAATATATATAATTTCCATATACCTTGACATATATTTTTTTTTAATGATGTTTTATGCTAAGGTTGTCTTGTATTAACAGGGTTGCAATCATCAAAAGTGAAATTATCGGTCATCATAAGCATAATTGTGGCTAAATTTGTTATAATACCTGCAATTGGACTGCTTATTGTTAAAGCTGCAGCAAGCTTTCACTTGTTCCCTTCAGACCCTTTGTTTCAGTACGTGCTGGTCATGCAGTATGCCATGCCACCTGCAATGAATATTAGTAAGACATTTCTTGCATTCTTTTAACTTGTTTTTCTTCTTTCATTATCACACACACAGCATAAAGTAAGGCCTTTGTATCTTCATGTGCAAGAGTTTAAACTTACATACTATAATCTAAATGATCAATATTTATATGTAGGTACTATGGCTCAGCTGTTCGATGTGGGTCAAGAGGAGAGCTCAGTTATCCTATTGTGGACATACAGTGCTGCAGCCATAGCACTTACTGTTTGGTCGACAGTCCTCATGTGGATGTTATCTTAAAGAAGCTTCACGCAAACAATATATATATATGTGTGTGTGTGTGTGAAGAAGCTCATGCTATATACACATAAATGGCTCTGTCACATACGAGATTGATTATACGGTGAATGTGTTTGACAAAGCTGATCTCATATTGTTCAAGTTTGGATTTGCTTCCTCTCAAGTCAAATCATCCATGCCTACGCAAAATGAACGAGTTATGTAGAGTGATCTGGTTGGCTTTAATGCCCTTCAACAGATGAAGGAGCCACTTTTGATTGAGGGCATTCTTTTGATTTTTTCCTTCTTTTGTTCTCTGTTTTTTTTTCTCCATCTTTTTGTCAAATGATATAATGTAGAAGGGCTCAGGGGAAGTTTGATTTTCAAAATTTTGAAGAAATATATTTTTAATATCTAAAGGTATATTAACTTAAAATTATTTAGTTCTTGAATAGTGAATTATAGAAATATATGATTTATTCTTTTAAAGTTTTTGACTAATTATTCATTAGTTTAATAACGCTTAAAGTCAAAGTAAAAACAATATTTGCGTGCATATTTTAGGAACTAACTAATATTGAGTTGAAAATTTAAAAATTTGAAAAAATTGGGGACTAAATAAACAAGTTATATATATATATATATATATATGCTAAAAACATTATATTTCTTCCAAAATTTCGTCAGCATTTTCAAAATTGTGAATCAATCAAATTGACACAAAATTAACGTATGCCAGAATTCAACTGAAATATGCAAAGTACTCATCATTTGAAATATTAAAATTGATGCGCCAAATTGAATTAAATTTTTTTATTTTTATTTGCTGCTTAGATAAATTTGAGTTGTAATCTTCACTATACGAGTCGTAGCTAACTTATGGAGAGTCTAATATATTAATGTATAGTTGGGATAAAATTAAACAAAATAACCTATTTGCTAAAATTTAAATGTTTAGATGTCTAATTATTGATTTCAAAAGTTTAAGATATTTTTTGGAAGTGACGCAAAATTTAAGATGTCTGTCTTGTATTTTTTTTCTTTAATTTTAATACACTATTCACTCTATTGTTTTTAAGTATATTTATTTATTATAAATGGTAATTATTCATAAAGAAAATTTTTAAAAATAAAAGAATCTTAAAGTCCATAATAATAACTGCGACATGTATATATCATTAAAAAAATCCTAAAAATTTGTATCCTTGAATTTTATTACATCAAAGATATAAATATTATTATTTTAATATGTATTTGAAGTTGAATAAATGATAAATAATTATATTTTAGTAATGTAGTTTAGGTTGTCTTTTTTTTTACATGGGAGGAGATTGACATTTTCTGTCGGACCAATGTGGTGTTGGAGGCTATGGAATGTGTAGACATAAGATTACCCTCAAAGCTATCAACATTCAGATCCAGTTGGAATCGACGTGCTGTATTTTGCTAAAAAGTCCAACGTCAGTCGCATCGGATTCTATTTTTCCCCTTACAGGATTTCTCTGAGGAGTCCAATATTGCGAAGCAAAGCTTCGACTCTTGCAGGATTAGGATCATTTCAGCCTTGTAGATCCTAATGTTGCAGGAGGAGAATAAGATTCGAATATTCGTTACTGCCGATTGCTGTTCAGCTTTGATTTCCATTGCCCTCCTCCTCGCCTTCTCCTAAAACCCTAGTTGCAACCCTAACCGAGTCGCACAATCTCTTATTTCTCAGGACAGAAACGTATCTTTTTCTGTGGTTTCTACCTTGGAACTAATTGTTGAGACCCCCAGATGAAATATCGATTTCTTTGCATTTCGAGCCTTCTGATCATATTGCTAATCGTCGCGTTTTCGAGCTTAACTAGTGATGTATCCGAATCGAAGTCAGAGAGCTCCCAAGTCTCTCTTGCAGGTTATTACGAGGAAGGCTTTAACGGCTTAGCTCTACCTGCAGGCCGGTCTCTTCTGTCTCATCCATCGTGAGTTCCCATTTTCCCTTTTTTATTAGAAAATTTGCTTCCTTCTTATCAGTCTTTGTTTGAACTTTATCCTAATCCTACAAGGGGTTCATAATTCTTAATTTAGGGTGTTTGATTACAATATAAACACATTTCTGAGCAGTTGAATAGATATTTAGATGCTAAAAATGATGGTGATGTTGAATGGGTTTCGACGTTATCAGACATGGTCTCGCTCATCTTCCTCCCCATGATGTAGTTTTAGCTTGCCAAGCAAAGTTACGGAACTGAAATTTGTGCATTATTACTATGCTAATTACTACTTTGTTGATAGAGGTCCTGTTTATATCGTTATATGATCCTGCCATATTATTTTCTTCCATTGATGGTTGGCCATCTAACTACATTACTCCTTTTTTTTTTTTTTCATTTTCTTTGGACAGTAAGCCTAGTACAGCTCTAATTGCTGCCCCAGATCAAAATGGGACAATACATTTGGTGGAGAGTGGTTCCATGCGGATAATATGGTCATTTCCAACAGGATCACCAATTTACAGTTCATATCAAGCTTCTCTCAACAAGGATAACGATAAAGAAAATTTATCTGCACTAAGTAGTGAGTTCATAGAAGTTGGGGATGACTGGGCGTTATATCAAAATAAGTCCTTTGGTAAAATGGTATGGGTGAAGATATCAGCACAATGTAACTGTTATACTATTGCATTCTAAAGTTAAGGCATGTCAATTGTGGTTTAAAGTGAATGCCCTGGACTTAATAATTATGCATATATCAAATCACTGACGAACTAAATTAATATTATTCTTTTGGATGAACACCTTGTTGATAATTTATAGCTAGTAATACTTGGTCATCCGACTTGGTTTCTCTGCTCTCTTTCACTCAGGTCTGACTTAGTTGGCTGCTTTACTCAAGACTTTTATTGCATTATGTGCTTTTGCTGTTACATCATTATTTATGGATGTATAAGGATACAAGGATGAATTTCATTACTGCTCATGACTTTTTTAAATCTTTGATAGATGCCTTTATTATTATTTTTTAAATTTATGGTGCCTAAATTGCTGATTAGGAGAATATTAAA